>JAKCOX010000016.1:1250000-2500000 GCA_022605575.1 Laterallus jamaicensis coturniculus
GGAATGAAAATCCTCCTGGTGCTGGAGTTCAACAAGAAATAGCATATCTAAACCACCAAGGGTCAATGCATGCTAGCAGTCCCTGGGAGAAGAATGCCTCAGGGGGTCAGACATTCTTTTCATGTATGCCCTTCCCTCTAGTCACTCTCCTATGCTTTCAGATGTTTAAACTACTATATAAGTATGTAGCTGCAGCTAAAAGTGATGGAAGAAAGTAGTAATCCAAACAAAGACCAAGTTCCCTGCTAGCCCCAGTAACAGAGATACTGCTGGGGCAGAACTCAGTGGCATTTCGTGAGTATTCTTGAGTTGGTCCAATGAATATGAGAGAGCAGGGTAGGGTCTGTGTACTGTATCTGACTCAACAGAGGTAAAAGCTTCTTTCTTTACTCCTAGAGCTGGTATGCTGTTCAGCTCTATTTCCTATCCTTGCATTTCCCTAGACAAATTATCCCTGAGAAACAGAAATACCTGTAAGATTTCAGAGACGATCCTATAATAAAGTTCAGTAGAATTTTCCTGTTGTTAAGATTTTCTTTTCAGGTGAAAAAGCGACAGGTTACATAGGTCTATGTTATTTCACAGGCACAACCTATCCTTGAAAAAATATAAAGCCACTTTCCACAAGTGCTTGCACATTCTCTAGCGTGTGCCTGTGTTCTGGCTCAGATCGTTTCAACAGCCTTGCTTTTGATAACAACAGGAATGTGAGCAGCTCTGTGAAACTTTGAATTTACAGTCACCGCTTGCTAGAACCTTCCTGCCTGCAGCCCCTGGACCGCGCAGGGATGGTAGAGCAGTTCCCTCCTCATTACCGCTATGGATTGGGTTGGTCAGTTTTTGCTTTACCTAGTCTCCAACGTGACTGCGGGTTTATCGCATCTCTCCTCAGGTCTGTGTTTGGGAAATGTTTTTAAGGAAGTTCTGCTCATAAACTCCTTTAGAAATATGTGGCAAGCACACTCAGAGAGCTAGAGGCTGTCGTGGTGTGGGAAGAGGGATAATATCTTTTCTGAGGGCACCTAGCACTGTGAACTTCTGGTGGTTCAGAAAGATGACTTGTATGTCCACATGCCTGGTGTTTGCTGGTCTAATTAAAAACACTATTTCAGGAATAGGCCTCACCTTGCCTGTTTTCAGTTCCAACATAATTATTAAGAGGTATTAAATTATAGAACTAAACATGTAAATGCTTATTCTGCATGTTTTAATCTACAGGATTTTATCTAGTCAAATGGTTACCAATTGCATCAAGATATGAATAAAATCTCTGAGCAATCCTTTATTGAGCAGTCATTTGAGAAACACTGTTCAGTCTATTTATTAAGTTTTAGAATATTAAAAAAGCAAATTTGTTTTTCCTGTAGCATAGCATTAATCAAAATACATCAACGTAAATGAACTAGTTTTAAAATGGTACCTTTTGTCAGGGTAACACGTTGGTAAACATTTTAAAATTCTAGTTTTTATTTGATTTCGTGGTGCATGTGAGTCTTTTGGTGTAACTTGACACAACGTAACCTATATTCATACGCTAACTGCGTATTTATGCTAGATAGTCATTTGCAATTCATGCTTTAGTGGCCATTTATGTAGGTTTACTTATCATGTCAGCCAGCCCTGACATTATCACATGACTGCAATTTGTTATATGCTTTAAATAATGAATAGCAAATAGGTAAGGGCTAAGCAAGGCAAATCCCGTTCTAAGAATAACAAACCAGAAACTGATACAGCAGCGGTAACGTGTGTGTAGCAAACCCTTTCTTTTAACCAGAATCCACTCTATGGGATGTTTGCAAAGAAGAGGAAAGAGAAGTGATTGGACAGATTGTCTGCTAAAATAATATTTATGGCTCAGATAACAATATTAATGCCAGTGAATGTGGAAATTTGTTATAGGAGATGATAAAACATTATTTAGAAAGTAAAAACATGTTTCCTCAGGGTTTTTTTTAGTAAGTGGATGATATGTTTTCTGGTACATATCTGAAGGGGGTTTCTCCTCCAAATATCATACTGGGATTAATTATAGTTAAAAAGTAGGAAATGTCACATGAATAACAATTGGGTACTGGTGAACAGCTTCAGTTATCTTTCAGGATTTTATTTTGAAAATTTGATAATGAGGAAAAGCTGTTAAATTTCAGCACCCAAAATATTTGTCAGAGCAGAAGGATGTACATGGTGTAAATGCAAGATTCTCCCTTTTATATATTCCGATAGATTTTTGTGTTTTGTGCTTATCCGAAATTGAGTTAATACAACAACTTTGTGACACGTAGGTTTCTTTAGAAACCAGTTTTATATATATGAAATGCACAAATGTCAAACACTGGGCTCTGCTAGGCTATAATACTTTACAGTTAGTGCTCCGTGGCATTTATATAGTAATTTACTACTTCTCTTATTTTCTTAATGATGCTTGAAAACAAAAAGCCAGCTGCCTCATTTTATGAAGTACAAAATAAATGTCCCTTTTACAGAATGGGGAGTCAGAATCAGAAACGTGTGAGCTCTGACTTGTGGTCACACTGCATTGCACTGCTTGGTTTCTTTGTAAAAATCTGGTTGATTTGCATGGTGATATCATCTGTAAATTGTCAATACAGTAATGGACATTTTCTTATGAAAATTCACAGTGATATCATCAATCCATCTCTAGTGAGAACTATGATGGGAATTAGAACAGACAGAGAAGTGCCAGTATTTGGTGCAAGTCAACGGAAAAAAACCCCTTTTTTTTTGTGATGTTACAGTAAAAGCACCAGGGACTTTTCCATTCCAGCTCTCTCTGTGCTACAGAGAAGCTGCACCAGTAATAACAGCGGTCACATCATGTATTCTCTTTAGGAAATGAATATGCGTGTTCTTCTCCTTAGGGTTTGACCTCACCACAAAATTAAAAACATGCAAGTCATAATTCTGCTTAAGCATGTTTTTGCTGACATAATTTGGGGACAAGTACCAGGAATAATCATGCACAAGTATTATTACGTTGCATTACATACATAGGTAATGTGTATGGGCTCTTGTAAATAAATCAGTAGTAGTACATGAATTACAGACTTCCAGCAGGAGTACAGTTTCACAGAATCACAGGCTTTAAGGCCAAAGGGGATCATTAGATTGTTTAACCTGACCTTCTCCATAGCATATCATATAATTTCATCCATTTACTCTGTACCGAGTCCAATAACTTATGTTTGACTAACACATCTCTTCTATATTTGCCTTCATATTGAGTTTCTTGGCCAAAAATCCATTACCATTTTTGTCAGGTCTACCATCACTGAAAAGAACTTTTGAGGATTTCTTTTCCTCTCTGAGAAACCCATCAGTGGGAGCGTGGTGCTCAGTTCCTTTGCACAGCAGTGAGTATCCTCCACTCTAGGGTTTTGCATGATCAGTGGTGTTTGTGTTGGGCTTTGGGACTCTTGATCAGTAGTGTTTGCGTTGGGTTTCAGGATTCTCTTGAGTGAGATAGGCATCAAAAATACACTGTTGCCTGCCCTATTTTCTTATTTGTAATCTTTTGGTAGGAAATTTTAACAATGTTGCAAGAAACTGCTTATGTTAGTAAAAACCTGAGCTTTTTCACAGAAACCTTACCTACTACAGATGCATTCTAATGCCATCCAGTCCCTTCTTCTCAATCTTTTTTTTTAATCCTATAACATTCATAAGAACATCTGATATGTTACTGCTAACACTGTAGCATGGATGATTAGAAATTATTTTTTAAGCAGGAAAGGGAGGTTTAGGAACACATACATTTCCACTGTGTGGCTATTGCTCCCCAGTTGGACATTGCCAATGTTCTTCAGCCTCCCAGATGTAAACTGGCAGGCTGAAATAATGGTATTGTATTTAAATCTCCCATCTCCTCTGGGCTGTTACAGATTTGCATTCCCAGAATTTATTGTCTGTTTGTAGTCAACTATGTTTTAATAGATATTTGAAGACATGGTTTACTTTGCATCACGGATTATTCATCATGTTCTTTTCAGGGGGCTTTGTAGGCTAAACAATAATTACTTTGGATCATCAATGTATAAAAACTACTTGAAAATATTCTTGTGATTTTGGTTCCTGTAATATGTTAAGGTATTCTTTATTTCCTTGTAAAAAAACCCCAACAAATAAATGAAACCCTAAGCAAATAAACAAACAAAAAAAAAACCCTCCCTCAAAAACTTAAAGCCAAGAGCAGATATCCCCTTTGTAGATCTCCTTGTAACTGAAGAGACAAGGTTTTATCTTGCTGGCTATTTTAGAGCTCTAAGAGGACTCCCTGTGAAAGTAACGAAGACTCAAAAATGCAGTTGGATCAGTTAAATGAGGAGCCGTATTCTTCTCCTCACAGTATTGCTGTATTCCTACAGATCTGGGTCGGATGGTGTGACTACCCGTGTGCTGGCTGGTTTGAAATGCACTCTGGTAGCACCCAGACCCCATGGTATAAAATACACTGAAAGCACAAAATGAAGTCTGTGAATGAGAAATTTTGCTGAATTCATTATACCCTGATTGAATGGGCAATAAGGGAAACAATGGTAACTTCACACACAGACTGTGGAAGGTTTCATCTTCATAGATTAGCATGTAAGGTTTAAGCTTCTTGTAAAACTAATTGGAGGGAGCTAACAGTTCCTGAGCATTTCTCCTGCCTGCCATTACTTTTAAGATTTTGTTGTGTTGCTTATTAAAAGGTGATCATACCTTTTTTTGCAAACCTAGTGCTTTCAGATATTTTAATAAATTCACAGAGATTTTATAATGAGCAGCAAAAATTAGATATTTTATTAGACTGTGTAACTATCACTACCTGATTACTTGTAATTGGTGAAATAACAAATTTCTGTTTTATCTCTTTAAGCTTTTGACCTCATAACTGCTGTTTTTCATGAAACACATCTCCTTTGGATGTAGTTGCAGGCTTTCTCAGTGGTTTTGTTCACAAACCTGTAAATTGCTCCTTCGTATTAGTTTGTAGAATCATTGAACAGTTCGGGTTGGAAAGGACCTTTGAAGACCATCTAGTCCAACTATCCTGCAGTAAGCTGGGGCATCTTCAACTAGATCAGACTAGTTAGTAGGTAATACCCTTTTTTAACCATGTACCTATGTGTCTCTAGTAATGTGCTGCTGGGTTTTAACAGGTTTTTGTGTTGGTCCCATCCATCCTCTCTCCTTCCCTTCCATCCTTGCCAACCTAGTCTTTGCCATGTACAGAGAATTCAGCAAAATAAAAAATAGATCCCAACCACATCTCAATGTTTTAATACTACTTGTTATATATCATCATGGAACATCTCCCCTATGAGGAAAGGCTGAGTGAGCTGGGTCTGTTCAGCCTGGAAAAAAGAAGACTTAGGGGGGACCTAATTAGTGTTTACAAATACCTTAGACATGGGTGGCAGGGAGAATTGGCCAGCCCCTTTTCAGTGGTCAGTGGGGACAGGACTAGGGGCAATGGCTGTAAGCTGGAGCACAGGAAGTTCCGCACCAACATGCGGAAGAACTTTTTCACAGTGAGGGTGAGGGAGCAGTGGAATAGGCTGCCCAGGGAGGTGGTGGAGTCTCCTTCTCTGGAGATATTCAAGTCTCGTCTGGATGCCTATCTATGTAATATGAGATAGGGAGCTGCTTTGGCAGGGGAGGTGGACCCGATGATCTCTTGAGGTCCCTTCCAACCCTTAAGATTCTGTGATTCTGTGATTCTGTGATCATCTTAGAATCATAGAACTCTAGGTCAGAAGAGACCATAAGAGGTCACCTAGTCCAATCCCCCTGCAGTAAGGAGGGACAGTGACGTCATTTTCATACAGATTTATTTCTTGATGTTACACACCCTATCAAGGAGGCAGGATTTAACAATCATTCTCATTTGCTATATATTTGAAGAGTATGTCAATATACACACACACATATATATGAAATCAGATGTTGCTGAGAGCAGTTGGCTCCAATCTGAGAAACTCAACTAATCTATATTCCTTAGCTGCTTTTGTTAATTAAAGGTATCCCAGTGAAATTAGAGACTTATGGAACTACTTCTTCAAATGATTTCCCTTCCTCAGACTGTTCCAATGTTTAAGCAGAATTCTATATATTTTCTTGCTTTTGAATGAGACCAGTTATTTATAACCTATTTAATATGATAAACTGCCTCTTAAATGGATTCTAATATAAAAAGGTATACATATACACTGATCTCTCTTCTTTGACCAAACCAGAAATTATCTTATGAATCACAGTCAGTTGTTATTATTCTCAAGTTGGAGCAAAGTTAGCCTGTACAGAAAATCAGGCTTCATAGAAGTGCCTTTATATGGATACTCCTGGCACAGCAAAGCCATAGCTGATGCAGTCAGAAAAGAATTTGATAGAGCCAAGAAGATTTTTATCTGGAGAAGAGGAACAGAAACCTTAAAAAAAAATATATATATATATATATATATAAAAATCCTTGAAGACATTATTTAAGCAAAAGATTTTTCTCTTTATTTTCTTTATTCAGCCAATCTCTACAAGTGCTCTAGAAGTTCTGTGGAATGAAGGATTATTAAAAAGTTCAGGTAATCAAGTGTTGCAGACCAATTTAACTTAAATTATTAATTAATTATTTACCAGTCCTTTGAGAGCATCCTAGGATTTCCTTGTAGAAGGGCTTATTCTGAGGGAATTAATGCGTCAATTTGTAATCCATGTAGACATTAGCCTGCTGATACTCTCTCATTAGAAGAGAAATATTTCTGAAAAACTAAAGGAATGGCCAAAAAATGAGGAAACCATGTCACCAAGTCTTTCCCTTGTAAAGAATAAACTAAACAGAAGAGATACCTAGGTGCTTTGTTATTACTTACTAAGGACTCAAGCTGCTTTTCTAATTTTGCTGAAGTAATTGTTGTGTACACAGTTCCAGTTAATGAATGTAAGAGTGATTTTTTTTTTTCTTAAAGTTGACTTGTCTATCCCTTATTAATGGATTTTTAAAGATACAAACAGATTTTCTGTTTTGTCAGGGTTCATCCCTTCTGACTGGTTAGTCCTCGCCTGGCCAAATACAGCCCTTGGGTAAGTGGTACAGTTTCTTCCAAATGAGGAGATTGCTCACTGATTTGTAGCTGCTCTGAGCTACACTGACCTGTTTCCAGCTACGTGATGTTTAAGCTGGATACTAAAGCATCTTGGACAGTAATACAGACAGAAAGACTTGTAAGAAAAGATCTGTTATTAGGTAAATACTTTTTGCGATGAGAGAGTGGGATATGTTAGATGCTTAATCTGAATGGCAACAGCTCTTCAGATCACAATGCATTTATAACATTTTCCATTTCCAAACAATGAGCAATCAAACATTAGCTAATTAAAATGCCTTCAGTAGCTAAAAAAATATAAAAACACATTAAATTAACAAATAAAAAACAAGTGACTAATTTGTCAGCTTCACCATCACTTTACAAGTAGCGGCAGCCAAGTTATCCCTACACTGCATATCAATCAATTTTACTTGTAGAGCTGATAAGATACTCTCTAATTAAATTATGTTTTAATTGCCTTTGACTTTTAATGCAAGGAAAATGGCAATATGCTTTCCATTAAAATGCTCCCCACTCATTTCTGTATACTGTGATTGTCATTATGCATTTAGCGATTGTTCCGGGGTGGTATCATGACTCCATATTTTCTCCTTAAATAAGGATCCTGAAATAAATGGGGGATTATTTTCTATATCCTAATATAATTCTTGCAATTGTTGGCAATATTGAGTAATGCCCACTTACACTCTGTTGTCATTCTCGGAGTTACTCACATAGCATCTTTAGAAACATTTCATTCCACGTGTGACTGCCTTTACAATTAGAATGCCAGTCCTGGAAAAAACAATCTCCCTGTTTTTCACACTGAGTTACTTACTAATTACCTTTCAAAATATTTGTTTTTTTTATAAGACTATTATGAAGCACATAGATAGAAGTCATATTCCTGCCTTATGATATGAGAATTCAAGTTAATTATAGTACAAAAATGTGTGTCAGTAAGTATGTGCCAAAATTAGGACTGTGGATCCAGATCAACCTCACAGCAGCGGTATGGTTCTCCAGCATGTGATGGCTGTACTGATAAATAGACCATATCCAAGGTGTAAAATGTGAAGAAGACTCTTCTCCAAGTATCTCTTCTGCACCTGCAAAGCAAAGGGTGGTAGGGAGGCAGGTGACTTGTTGGCAGTTCCTATTCTTCAGAAAATTCAGGAGTGTTTTAGGGGCTGGTATTTTGGACGATTCAAACCATACTTCATCATAATACAGCTCACAAGTAAGGAAAAGTAAGCAAGCTAGAAGCAGACACTGCTGCAAGATAGGAAAGCAAAACCAGAAAAACAGCAAAAAAGTGACATTTTTTTACCTCTGGGCTCTGAGATAACCAGACTGGAGGAAAAATCCAAGTGCAGCCGTACTGACTTCAGTTTATGGTCTCACTCCAAAAGCAATTTCTACACCAGTTGCAAAGAAAATATCACCTCAGGATTGTACATGAATGAAGGCTTCTGTCACAAGGTCGCACACTCAACATTTAGCATTCACTCATTGCCATATGGACTGAGTACTTGCTCTTGGTTTGCAAATGAAGAAGTGCTGCAGCTGTATTTTCCAGCCATCCTTTTAGTGAACAGATAGGGATATAGCCAATGCTGAGGTTCTTGATGTGAGGAGTGGACATTTTAGTCCCTGCACGTGTCCTTAATCTCCCTAGGATCCACAGGAAGAAAATTATTTGATATGAGAACCTTTGATATTACAAGTTGTATTTAACATTTCAAGGCTCATTTGAATCAGCTCTGCTCACTGAACTGCTAAAGCATACAGGACAACACATCCTGGAGAGAGGAAAAACCTATAGATGTGTTTTGTAGCCTAAAGGTATATCACAAAAAATGGTGAAAAAATTGAGTTGCTGCAGATAAGGCCCAAAATTTTATTGGTGCCATTTATTTCAGAAGTCATCTGACCACCCCGGCCTGGTGCCTCACAGAACAGGAGGGCAGATGGATCAGGAGCAAAAAATACCACTGAGGTTTCTGTGCCGCGCCGGGGACTTGCGTAACACAGGAATTTTTGTCGTGCATGAGTCAACCACGTTTCATATTGATCCAAGAACTACGATGTCGTGATTCCTTTTCCCATGCTGTACTCCAGTAAGGTACTGGGAAATCTGAGTTTTCAATGCAGATGTGCAGGCAGCAGCATCTACCTGCTGTGCCTTGGCAATGTACTAACAGCTACTGCAAAACACAGTAAGCATGCAGCCAGGTTTCTGCCCACAGCAGAAAGAAATGAATAAATATGCTTTTACCCAGTTGTTCTACCCACGTTAACACATTGTTTTGTAACCCCAGTATAAAACAGAAAAGGTCAGATCATTTCAGGGGTTATGTGTTTTGTGGTACAGTGAAGATAGAAATCTAAACAGAAGGTTTTATGCCTTTAGAAAAGTGTATCTTTGTACTACTCAAAGTGCTTGGCTTCTATGTATAGCACTCTAAAAAGAGTGCTTTCTGCAGCTCTGCCGATTCTTAATGAAGTATGTATGCTGATAATGCTGAACCGGTCCTGAGGCTTTACTTAGGTGACGTTCTTGCTGACCCAGTGGGACAGGTTTGGCTGGGGGGCATTTCTGTTAACAGGCCTGAAGGATTAAGCTTGCGTTTAATTTCTAGGACCAAGACAGTTTTTGACAAGATGCTTTTATTCTTGTTGGTGGCATGAAGTTATTGCAAAGAAAAGGCATGATATAATGGGTGCACCGCCTTCTCGTGGTGTTTCTTGGAGAGATGATGTGAGCCAGTGGTTTAAAAATCAAAAAGGCAGAAAGTTCGGGGGGAAGGGAGATATTTTTAGAGGAAATTTAACTTCCTGATCTTATAAGCCTGTACTGGTAAAAAGAATAATTATATACAACACAACTAGAGGGGCACCTCCAAGGAAGCAGAAATGGACACAGTGATGTACTGCCCAGGTACTGCAGGGGAAAGCCTAGTGTGGGCTCCCTAAAGTCGCTAAAATTCACTGTGTTAATTCAGATCCATCAGGGGTCGTGTCCTAGATTTATTAACAGAATCCCAGAATTGTAGAGGTTGGAAGGGACCTCTAGAGATCATCAAGTCCAACCCCCCTGCCAAAGCAGGTTCCTTAGGACACGTCACACAGGTAGTCATCCAGACAGGCCTTGAATATCTCCATAGAAGGAGACTAAAAAATACAGGAACGCTTCACAGATGTGTCTATATATACTAATTACATTAATACTATTGTGATTAAAAATAAACCCTAGCTTTTTCAATGTATAGAAATACAGTGGGAATCACCACACATTACAAGATTTTTTTATAAATGCAGGTACTCTGTGTGGTTTTAATCTTTTTTCCTGGAGTTTTGATACTAGGCAATACTCAGTTCAGAGGAAGAGGTTGCAATCTACAGGAATCTAGTAGGTCAAATTTTAAAATTATATAAACTCTAGTATAATTAGGCTGACAAAAAAGATATAAGCAGTAAGGTAATGAAACTTGCATTTACTGGGTATTCAGAAAATATGCAAAAACATTTAATTTACATACTGAGGGGGAGAAAAATGTGGTTTAGCAGAGGCAATTAACATGAGAAAGTAAGACAGATGCTGTGCAAATAATTCATAATGAATAATTTCTTTGCTCCATTTTGTGTTTGTGAGTTTTCCAAACAAACTAGTTTTTCTGATGTATATGCTCAAACTGTTTGCTGAATAATATCTATGCATATTTTTTTCAGTAATTCATTCATAAACAGAGCTTTTTGAATATTCAAGCTTCTTTTGAATGGGTATGTAGGTCGTATAACACATTTCTCTTTTCCAATTGGAGAAACATAACTTATAGGTTCTGCTATGAATAATCACAATATTTAACAATATTTGCTTCATTATTTTACCAAACATTCCTGCTAGTAAACTCATTTGTTAAAATAATCATGGGGAAAATAAAAGATGCAAACAAAAGCAAATAAATTAGTCTGGCATCCCCTCTTTTGTTTCTCATTTGACAAAAATAATTTGTACTGTCCATAATTCTGTTTGTCTTTAATTAAAATATATGAGGAAGCTGAAAATACCAAATCCTAGTCTTAAAGATAGGCAGGTTTCTTATGGCTGTAGTGCGGAGTGACACGTGAATACACAGAAGTCCTTCCCCAATGGGAGCACTCTCATCTCCTTGTCCAGTCTTGCTGCCTGGTTTTCTGCCAGTTGTGCAGAGCCACTAATTTACACCCTGGTGTTTCTTAACTCCATCCTGCTCTTTAAGCTTGCTTTCTGAGTAGCCAGTGTGGTGGGCAGCTTGCGCCTCCGGGATGTTACGTACGGCTGAATTCCCGTCCCTTCTGGAGCCAAACTTGGTGTCAGCTCCTACTGTATAGCACAAAGGCGAGCCTTACATGTAGGGAGATAATGAAGATAAATATACTATTTGTTGGCAGTCAAGGTGATTAATTGTGAGAGACAAGCTTAATTATACCGGTAGTAATAATTGGTGTCATGGAGAGACACCAAGTTTTTTATGGCCCATTGTTAGAACTGTGCTGAAGTTTGAATATGAAGGCATTAATGAATTAGTGCAAATTGTGTCTTCTTACATAACAGGCATATATTCTGGATTGTATTTAGAGTTGTATTTATTTGGAACGCTGGGAGAAGTCAGTTTTTCCTCTTTCTGTAAGTGAAGCAGGTCATTAGACCTGAGAGACTGCAGCATTCTTATGATAAATTGTGTATGATGAACTCAGTGATGAGTGAACTCCATTTGCAGAATCTTATTAGCAATGTAAAAAGTGTAGTTGATTTTATATAGTTATTTTTATTTTGTACATGTTTTTATATTTAATACATTTGTATTTCAGAGTTTCTATTTCAGCTCACTGTTTCAATAATGGTAATTAAAGAAAAAAAAGTAATCTTGGTATTAGTAAGTTTGACATTCCTAAGGAAATAGTGGCAGAATGTTAAGTTCTCTCTTTGAGGTGCCTTTGTATCCTCTTTGTACACAAAGTCTCAGCTTGCACCTTTTCTTCCTGAGATCAGAAACTAGCCTGGGAATGGTTTATAGCCTGAGAAATGCATAGGATCCCCAAAATCCTTCTAACACTGACAGGACAGGAGATTGAGGAGAGCATATAAATTCTGCAAACATGTATCAGTGTGAACTTTCTGCTGTTCTCATACTTTCAACCTAATAACATGAGAACACCGAGACAATTATTTTAATTAACTGAGGAATACCTAGATGTCTTTGGAAGGTAATGGAAATAATAGAGTAACTCGCCTAGTAAGTCCTGGTGTAGTAGTGTGTTAAGCAGCAATTACAAACTCCTTTGGGTACAAAGAAATGATGTCTTTAACGAGCATAGCAAACTAAACAATTGTTTGAAAATACAGAAAAAATAACAGCGAAGTGACATTAAAGCTAGAAGGAAATTATACTTCGCTAATTTGGCAGATCTTATATAGCAAACATGACTTTTTTTTTTAATGAGAGATATAAATTAAGGCAAGAAAGCAATGGAAAAGAAAGCATCCATTAAACTAATCTCAAATTAGAATAGTTCTTAGCTATGACAGAGGAGGTTTAGGTTGGATGTTAGGAAAAGGTTCTTCACTGAGAGGGTGGTCGGGCACAGGAACAGGCTCCTCAGGGAAGCGGTCACAGCACTGAGCTTGCTGAGTTCAAGTGTCTGGATGATGCCCTCAGTCCCTTGCTCTGACAGGGCTGGTCCTGTGTGTAGCCAGGACTTGGACTTGATGATCCTTATGGATCCCTCCAACTCAGGAGGTTCTGGGATTCTTCCTTGGGTGACTTGCCTTCCCTTCCCTTTTTCAGCATTTTACATTTCAACTTCATAAAACTTCTAGACAGAGTAAACCTTCCAATCATGTTTCATTGCCCTCTTTCCTATTTATCTACAGTTTAAAAGAATATGTTTTGGAATATAAAGATTGCTATAATAAATTATTTTTGTAATCTTAAACCAGATATTCTAGATTATGCATCCCTGTGAATATAAATCCTCTGTCTGCCTTCATTTTTATTTTTTTTTACTTCAGCTCTCACTGGTAGGAGAGCTGAATGAACAGGTTCCTTTGGATTATGTGTGTTTTCAGCAAATAAACTGTGTATACCATATCACTTTAGAAATCTATTGCCCAGCACTGTTATAGCCAGCGCATTAAACATTGGGCTTCTCATGGACTGCTCGCTGCAGTTTAACACAACAGATAATGAAAGGAGTTCAGGCATGAAAACTTCCTCTTTATCTTGCACCTCTCCTCACACAAAGTAACTGATAACAGCTAAGTTCATCATCCTTCTTTCATACAATATTCAGGGAATCAGGCACTTAAACCATGACCTTCACAGGGAAAGGACTGTGTCATCCCGGTTAGTCGGTACCAAAAACCGGGGCCCTGATCCTGAATGGAGCTGTTGGATTTTTTCAGTAGATAAATAAAGCAAGTGAGTACTTTTGTGTGCTTGTATGGAACTTCAAGAAGCTATTTTGCAATGAGGAAAAAAAGTGGGGTAGAAGAAAGCACAGACCATAAAAATTACTCATGAAAGATGGGGCTAAAGTAAGGTTAAGCAAGTAAAAATTAAAATTGTTTAACTAATTGCTTACTTAAAATCAGTTGCATAGTCTCTACTATTTCATTATTTTATTAAAAATTTTATGCAATAGCACATAATTTATGCTATTTGTTGGGAAAAAAAGTTATTGCAATCCTGAGAATTTATGTTGGTTAATTAGTATTTAATATCTCTCCTAGTCTTGGTAATTCTTGCATACTAAGAAAATGAAAAAATACTATTCTATTGTATTTGATAATACCAAGTGAGCCCAGGAAAGCTGAAAGCTTCACTGATACTTCACAGTATTTTTAGGTAACCAATTCAGCTCTTCCCCCCTGTAATTCCTCCCCCAGTCCTCCAGGGAACTCTTACTGAAAAGGAACAAGTGCTGATAGTGAAGTTTGCCTTGGCGTTTTACCTACAGATAGAACTGTATCACTGGGAAGGTAAACTGTCACAAATTGCACACTGCTTTATACATTGTACACTTCTAGTTTTTACCTTTTTTTTTTTTTTTTTTTTTTGTTCTCATCATTCTTTGCATTTTCACACACACCTTCCAGGAGATGATTTGTCTGCACCTTTTTACATGCTTGCTGCTGAAGTAGGCTGGTAAGTTATCATTGCTTTTGTCAAGACTTTAAATCTTGGTCTGAATTAATTTCAGTATTATACAAAATAGAAACTGTATCTTTTAACACCTTGCTAGTTTCTTTCTCTCTTCTCTTTATGTATTGTGACAGATACTTTGTTCTACTACTTCTCTGGGCTACACCACTGTAACTGACATTTTACTTAGACTGGGTACTAGAACTATCTCTGTGTTGTCATTTACCTAAGGTTGCATTTACTCTGGTGCAGAGCATGTGTCTGTGGGGGACCTCATCCACACCAGTGACACTTCATACAGAGCTGAGAAAAAAGTACTTGTGATACGAGAAATAAGTGTTGATATTTATCCTTAGTTCACTTTGGCAGTGAACTCATTGTTACTAACCAGAATGCTCCCTCACCATCACAGTTTGTATCATTATCACCTTGAAGTGTTTCCTCACAGATCAAAGATGCACAGGCGTTTCTGTATACAAACAACGACGCGGAGCACACACTCTACCCAGTGTAATGTTACAGCCTCTCAGCCATTACCATAGGCAGACAGGTGAAACTGTTCATTCTCTGTAGTGTGGGGCATTGAAAGCAAGAAGGGAATTAACTGTAATTAAGTTACAGTCAGGAGGAGTCAGCAGCTTGCAGAACCAAACTAAGGACTAGATGACAACTGTATCTTCCATTCATGTTACAACAGCAACAAGAATACAGATTTCATGACTCGGGACCTGGAGTTGTGTATTAGAAGCCAGTAAGACTCCAGAAACTGGATGGGCCAGCAGGTAAGAGAGACCTGGGTCCTGATTCACGAGTGGGAATTGCCCTGATGTTCACATATTTAGTTCAACATTTGCATTAGCAGTTTAGGATTATCACCCTTAGCACAGTAATACAGTGAAACAGTACATCCCACCAGCTCTTCAGCAGCGATTCCTAATTTCAGTACCCACAAGGTGGTGTTTCCTGAGAAATGGACAATTTTACCGTAAAAATTCTCCCCAGAGCCCAGTGAGTTCTCCGCTTGACCTCTCAGATGAGCAAAGGTTCATCATTTGCTTAGAGATGGCACGAGTCCACTTCAACAGTAAGTTGGAAGCCATGTTCTTCATCATTCCTTTCAATACCTTGTGGTTATTTAAGATAAGCAAAGATAATCTGAGGCAGAAGAGGTTTCAGTATGTAAATCCAGACACTGCTGACGTGCACAGGGCCAGACCAGCAGCATTCTGCTGACCTGGGGCTGGGGTTCCAGCAGGGATGGCTGCGCATACTGAACGTGCTCATTTGCAGGCAGCACTTTCTCTAAAGAAAAATGATCCTTCTTCCAGTGTGCCAGGCCTATAAAACTCTGCACATTTTCTTTACTTTCCACTGAGCAGGTATCACCCACAAAGACTTTCCATCTTTTTTTCTCCTCCCCTTCTTCTTCTTCTTCCAGAACGGCAAACTTGTTGATGGCTGTGAATTGTTCTGAGCCGTTCAAGCATACAGCAAGTAGCTTTCCACCTGCTCAGTACTTCCATTTGAGCCATTTCCGAGACAGGCTATAATTCTTACAAGGTAGATGGGCTGGCTGGAGAAGGGAAGGGATAAAAAAGGCTAAAGGAACAGAATCTACCTGAAAATACTAGTACAATTTCAACACCTTTCTCTTCTTTTTGCTTGACAAATTACGGACAGCTGGTGGCAATATTTAAGAGGTGACAATCTCTCTTATTTTAATGTCAAACATGCACTGCATTTACTGAATTACCAAAGATGGTAATTCCAGTGTGTTAAAATTCTGTATTTGGCCGCTCCTCCTCTGTTGGTAGCTCACTGCACAGGACGTGGGTATTTTTCCAGACTCCTGTGTGGTCAATTGCTTGGAACAGATACTCACATGTGGGGGGTTCTTTTTTCTTTCTTTCTTTTTTTTTTATTTTTTGATTTTTATAGTTTGGACAAGTATTTGGAAGATATATCTCTTACAGTGCAATTGGAAGCATAGGATTAAGAATGAAAATAGGAAATCTAAATCAGGTGCAACTAATGATTTTCCAGTATATATAATAAATGTGAGAAAATGTGCCAATTAATTAAAATAATCATCTTTACAATGTGCTAAAGCATTTTAGAGGCACTCTATTTATTCTGAAGAGTTGACTCCTGTGTTGTTACGGTGGATGGTTGCACATCACGGTTTATATCTTAGAGGGTTGCAGCACCCTGTGCTTGTCATCCAGTGTGAGCTCCTGTGTAACACCAGCCAGTGAGCTTCACCCAAATAACCGCTGAGCCCCGTAACTTACCCTTGAGTTGCACTGTACCTTTCAGAAAGGTTTTTCAGTTCTAAACACTCCAAGCAACATAGAATTCACATTCCATAGGTAAAATGTTCCAGTCATTAATTAGCTGCAATATTAAAATTTCACCTTCATTGTACAATGCATTTACATCGCATCAGCTTCCAGAAACTGCCTGTAATTATGCCTGTTTTGATCAAGCTATAGCAATGTGTGTGGTGGAGCAGCTACCTACATACTAATAGAGGAGTGATATATACGGACACATTGAAAAAGCAGGTTAGAAAATTCAATCATGTTCTTAAAAGACAAGGGGACAGGCATCCAGCATTTATCTCCAGTAAACTGCAAATCTTTTTTGTTGTCTCCTCTTTCCTTTCCTTTCAAATCACACCGAAGGTCAATTTTTCAACAAGGTGGGAGAAAGGGAACCACGGCCCTTCTGAAAGAGGACAAGATGTTCTTGTGTCAGCAGGTTCTGTAAGTGACAAGGTGATACAGACTCCAAAAATGTGAGGGTGTACAGCTAGTAGAGTGTGCAGGTTCTAGGCTGTGTACTACAGGCATCCCCTTAAAGCAT
This sequence comes from Laterallus jamaicensis coturniculus, assembly GCA_022605575.1. Classification (NCBI taxonomy): domain Eukaryota; kingdom Metazoa; phylum Chordata; class Aves; order Gruiformes; family Rallidae; genus Laterallus; species Laterallus jamaicensis. The sequence goes on from JAKCOX010000016.1 coordinate 1,267,138, forward strand.
CTCAGGTGTGGAGCAGTAATAGAGCCAACAGGAACCATACAGTGACAGCTCTGCAGTCCTGTTCCTCACACTGGAGAATGGGACTGCACTCCAATCTGAAGAAAGGTGCTTATATTCCAGTAGGATTCAATGCTTGGAACTTGTTTGTGAAGGTAGGCACTTCAGATTCTTTCCTCTAAAGAAAAGAGAGCTAAAGGATTTAAAAAGTGCTAGAGGAGGAGTAGCCCGTGGTCACCATTTACTTACCATCTAGTAATTAAAAGAGTTCCAACCCAAGAAACAAGGTATTTGGTTTATTCTCTGCAGCCTCATGCATATTCAGTCTCACGTCTCCCATTCCCAGGAGAATCCCCTTACCACTAGATTAAAGGGATGGGAACAAACCTCTTCCATCAAATCTGTATCACCACATCTAAAAGAATCCAAGATCAATTTAAATAGCGAACGAGAGGAAGAGAGAGCATAGCTCCCTGTCTTCTATTTAGGACCTTCACTTTAGGGAGAAGACATGGTTATCCTTCTAAAACATATGTTAATTGTCTCTCAGATATTCTGCTTTTTATATAGTTATCATTAATCCTAAACCTGGACATAAAGCTACTATTCCCATACTGCTCTTACTAATAATGCCCAGACATGTACCTTCGGTTTATTTTTCCTTTGATACTCTCTCTGCTGCCCATCCACTCCCAGCTGACATCTTCACTAACACACAATGGGAGCAGGCAAACTGCCTTCCAGAAAGCATTCCCCAACATGAAACACAACCTGTTCTTTCTCATCAGATACCTGACCGTGACTTCAGCAGTTCTGTTGCTAAACAAATGAGGCCACCTGACCAAGGCATCTAGCTTGGTCTGTCCCATTACCCTTTGTAATATTCTGTGTATCACACCTGGAAATACTCCAGTAGCTAAACATATTTTGGGTTTTGCTAGTTTCTGTTTTACCACCATAAGTATCCAGTCATGTGCTTTATGGACTGCTCTGACAGACTTTCCATTACCTCTCTCACTGAAACTGCATGGAATCCTCAGCCTTTCTTCCTGATAGGACAACTCATTACTTAACTGCGACGCTCTTTTTAATACATCTCTAACATTCATCTTCGCAATCTAGTTTATTTTGAGGCAGAGAGATTATTTCCAGTAAAATGACTGTCACAATATCTCTGTACAGAAGCCTCTGCAGAATCAAGACATCACCACGCATATTACATTAAAATTTAGACCACAGCATTTGAGACAAGGACACATCTTGAAATCTGTGAAATGCCATAGAAAAAGATGAGGCCAGGGAGAAGATGTGGCTACGTGGATCTTCTTCACCCCTGTGAACAGATGCAGTCCTCAAGCTACAGCATTGCATGTAATTTACCAAGCTCTACTAGTATGCTCAGCTCTCCCCTCTTCTCAATTAACCTTGAAAAGCTGAGAGATACTTCCCTGCTGATTTCTGGATTGCCCCTTAAAACTCCTGCTCTTTGTTGACAGTTACAAAACTACAGTTGCAGTTGGAAAATTAACTCTGCTGTAGTTTCTCTCTAATCAGACATTTACTGTACACTTTCCCCAGCTACAGGTAATCCAGTGTGCTCTACTTTACTTCATTTCTCCACACGGATTGTGTGTTTTATGGCATACAGACATGGAGCCTGCTACGTTTCAGCAGTGCCGTTAGCCCGGCTGCTGTGCATTACCCATGTCCAAGGCCCCTTTTTACTCCTCTTCTGGTAGATCTTGCCTAATTTAGGTTGCTGCTTTCCTGCTGGCCAAGCCAAGGACCTGTACAAAGTTTTATGGGTTGACATCAGCTTGTGCCTGAGAGTTCTCCCGTTTCCTGAGGTACTTTGCTTTTGGTGCCTTCACAGACGTGTGGCAAAGGGGAACATTTAAGGCTCAGTAATAGCCAGCGTTCAATTACACTGCACAGAGAAGGGACGTGTCCTGCCGGGCACTGGAAGTAACGCTGCCCAGAGCACTGTGTCTGCAGCTCACTCGGGCCAGTTCCTCACACGGGGACCGTGGCTAAAGCAGTTCCTGGCGGGAGAAGCGCAGAGCAGCCGGTGGAAACGTTTCTAACCTGCGGTGAGCGGCGGGAGCAGTTTCCAGCTGCGTGTCCCGCGATGGGGTGGCGGTGCCGCTCCCCAGGCCGGCAGCCCGCAGGCCGGGGAGGTGGCGCGGGGGCGGCAGAGGGGCCGGGCTCGCCCGCCGCTCCCTCGGCGCCGCCGCCTGCTCGCCGCTCCGGCGGCCAAGGGCCGGCGGGGGCCGCGGCTCTCCGCGGGGGCGGCCTCGTCCTTCCCCTCCCGTTCCTCGCCGGGGCGACGGGACGGGACGGGCACCCTGACGCCGGCTTCGCCCACCGGCAGCTCCCCGACCCGGGGGAGACGAGCTCGCCCCGCGCCTCTGCGGCAGGGCTCGGCCGGGGCAGCCCGGCCGCTCGGCCGGGAACGGGCGCGGCGCGAAGCACTGACGCCCGCTATGCGCAGCAGCGGTCAAGGAAGCAAGGACACCCACGCGGCGCGGCGGGGGCCCGCGTCTCCTCTCCCGCGGCGTGACGGCGGGGCGCTGCCCTGCCGGGGCGCTGCCCTGCCGCGGCGCCCCCGCCCCCGTCCCCCCGCGGCAGCCCCCGGGCGCGCGGGCCCCCCGGGCGCGCGGACATCTCCCCCCGCGGCCGCCCCTCGCCGCGCCGCCGCCCGACCGCGGCAGCTCGCGGGGGCCCAGCGCGCGCGGGGGCGCTGCGCGCGCGCGGCCGGGTGCCGAGCGCGGGGATTGGCTGGCGGCCCCGGCCGCGGCGCGTGCAGCCGGGGGCCGGCGGGGCCGCAGCCAGAGCGCGGCTGGCGCGGGCGGCTGCCGGGGCCCGCGCTCCCTCCGCCCGCCTCCCGCTCTCCGCCGCTCCGCTCCCCGCTCCCCGGCAGCGGCGGGAGGCTGCTGCCGCTCCCGCGGCTCCGCTCCTCGGGGGAGGGACGGGACGGGAAGGGAGAGGGGAGGAAAAGAGAGCGAGGGGAAGGGAAGGGAAGGAAGGGGTGTCCCTCGTCAGTGAAGGAATCCGCACCGGTGCTAAGTTATCTCCCAGAGACGGAGTGAGGCACTCGGGCTGCTCAACCTGCTGCTGCTGCTGGTAAATGCTCTTCACTTCTTACTTGCCTACATGCTCGGGGCTCTCCTTACCGCTCTTGGTTCGGCAACAGCGCCTGAAGCTGCAGCGTTCCTGTCTCTGTCGCTCCCTTCCCTCCTGCCTTCCCCACCCCCTCTGTCATTGCCTTAGCGGAGTTGACAACTTCTGCTCTGTGCCTGAGACCCAGGCAGTGAGCGTTTTGTTTCCTGGAGCCGTTTAATTCAGCAGTTGGAGAGGTCATTAGTTGCACGAGTTCCAGGGGAAGGAGGATGCTCGGTGCCTCTGCAATAAGCGCTGCTGCTGCTTTCCTGCCCGTTAATTCTCATGCTCGATCACTGGTATTTCTCTTATTTTCATGGTGTTTTAATGTTGCCTTTGTTCTTTAAGCCGCTTCATTTATTTTTTCTTTTTCTTTGCCCCCTTGAGGGACTGAAGCGCAGTATTTTATTTTATTGGGCTTTCCCCCCAGTTTTTGCCAGTAGGACGGAAAGGTATCGCTGGATCAGAAACTATTGTCCACAGTGCGTCTTTCTGGGAGCAGGCAGCCAGAAGGGAAGGCAGGCATTGGTATTCCGAAAGGGAATTAAAAAACTGCTGCTTTGCATCATTGCTGCAGCTTTGCGGGAGGCAGTGAGGGACAGCAACACGGTGGGGTTTGCAAAGAGAATAAACGCAGAAGCGCTTCGGTGTTTCACATACAGCCCTGCGACTGAGCTGCTTCGAAATTGCACTTAATAATAAATTCATAGCTGTGGAGGAAGAGATTGCTGGCAGGTATTGCATGGGTTGCTGAGACAATGTACCAACGTGTGCTAACACCAGCCCGAGTCCCTGTTAGACCTTACGTGGAGTGGCAGCTGGACAAGATACTGTTTTGTTTCTTGCATAGACCCAAACTGAAATTTAAATAAGGTGGCTTAATGGATGCGAAGCGGGCTCTTAACTCTTTATCTCTGAACCAGTCCCTTTTTTGCTTGTTACGATGCTCAGAAATGCTAGTGTAAACATTTATCCGTAGCAATTTCAGATGATGCCGTGCTCCTAACATCATAATATGTGCTTTTTGTATCTTCCTTTTTTATTTTTATTTTTTTCTTCCCTGTACTTCCATCCTTAAGTGTTCTGTCCTTTTAAAAGGCTGGAAATGCAATGGCAAGTATTGTCTCTGTGTCTGCGTATATGTGTCTACATGTGTGTACGTAAATATTTATATGTTTATGTATAATGTTTGGCTTATACTTGTTTCAATTTACCAAACCTTGTATTACACGGAGAAAACAGGTATTATGAGAGAATTGAAATGCAGGAACGCAGAATTAAAGCAGACTTTGTTTATAATGTTTAGTTGCATAGTTAAAAGATTATGTAAGATCAGGGAAATTCAAAATGCATGCATTCTAAAGAAGTAAAGTCCAGAAGTAGTAGTACGGTAGCAATTTAAGAAAATAAAACTTAAATGAAACAATACGGACTGCAGTCTGTCAGTAAGTCTGTAGTTATCCAGCAGTCTCAAAAAACACTTTATGGAATGCTGTTGAACAGCTGAGGTATTTAAAAACATAGTCTTTGTTAAGTGCAGAATTATTGAAAAAGTCCTATCACCTGCTAATGTGGTTACTTCATGCAGGTTTAGTAGTTAATCTTGGTTGTACAGACTCAAAGTTTTTCGTCAAACTTTCTTCAAGACAATAGTATTATCTTTCAGAGTATACTGGTTTGGGAAACTGGGGAATCTCCCTCGTGTAGATTGGTGACAGGTGTTTTTCCAAGGGGCTTATGTAAGTACTGGCTGAAGTGGACTTCTACCAGGGGCTGACAGCCTCCAGATAGGTGTCATTTCTGGCATTGTCAAGGTTCAAAATACATGCAAACAATGTACTTGGGCATCATTTGCCTGTGCACTGGCAAATGAGTAACCAGGTTGACCATTAATACAGCTTGGCCCATATGCTGAGGTTTCTAGTCGCTGAGTAATAAATAAAACCTATTCATCTACTGCACTGGTATAGATTGTGTGGTATTGAAAAAGCCAGCTGTGAGGGCTGAGCTTTAATTCATTTTGAGAGGAAAACTTTTTTAGCTGTGGTTTCTTAGTGTCCTGGCAACGTCTGAGAACTTGCAGAAGTATTTTTTCCCAATTGTTAACCTGGGTTCAGCATATTTAAGAAAAAAATTAAAAGAAGAAAACGTTTTTATCCAGCTAATCATCTTTAATTTTTCTTCTGCTTATTTCTAAATATTTCCTACTAAGGCAGCGCTTATATGAAAACAATAATCTTTAATTTTCTATGTGCTTATTTTTCATGTGGATGATAAAATAGTCACGATTCTATGTCATTAGATTTCAACTGTTTATGTAGCTTGGGGAGAATTAACACGTGACTATCACTAGTGATGGCTGCCTCTAATTAAACTGAACTGTATTTTCATTTTTAATGATTTGCACTAAAAGTCAAAGAGCTGAATGAGAAAATAGAGCAGGCACTTTCTCTTGTTAGGTCACAGAGATTGACAGTGGTAGGAACATTGATTTGAGGGGGCTAATAGTTAAATTTCTTTTCAAATAGCATTTCTTTTGCTGGTTTTCCCAGACATAATAATAAATTTATACATACATATATATATATATCTCAACTTGTGATATATTATGGTCATGGCTTTGGCATTTCCCTGTCAAATACTCTCGGTTTTGTTTCTACATTCAAAGATAATTTCTTGTGAACAGTATTACTGTTAGTGTAAGTAATGGTGTAAGCTGCATTAGAGATCTCCTGCTTAAAATTATTTATAACAGCATAGAAAAGGGAAAATGTTTGTTCAGTTCAATCAAGGTCAATGTCTAGACTTTCCTGTCTGAGAGGTCAAAGTAAACTGAAGGTCAAATTAGGTGGAGACAAAGCTCAAGCCTCTGTTAGACCACTCAAGTCAATATACCGATGTTTGAAAAGCTGTTTTGTGTTTGTTTGCAGTTTACTGTGAATTTAAGCCCTCAATCCTTGACAGTTTTGGCAAAAGGCACACATAGGAGCAGTGCCACTGAAGTCCATGCTTAAAAATAAGACCAAAAAATTATTGGACTGATCCTTTAACTAGTAATGGTAATGTTCGTTTTACATAAAAAGGTAGTTCTAAGAAGTCAGCTGCCCCCTGCCCCTGGATCTGTATTAGGAAATACATCTTAGAATAGGAATTCAATTAATTTCTACTAAACTGATTGATAAGAGATGTTTTAGTCCTGTCATGCTATTTCAGAAGGTTAGTATTTAATGGAAATAGCAAGTTTTGCCAGGCTTTTTTTTTTTTGTGTGTTATTTTTAAACTATACTTACAATTTCATAAGATTTTTATCAGGAAGAATAGCTTCATATAACACTTACTGTGCTGCAAGAGCAGAGATAGACTTGTTGATAAGTATGGGTATGCAGATCTGGTCCATACTTTCTGACCCGAGGTGTCACAACCTGGAGACTTCATACCAGCTGATAGTGACTCATCTTTCTAATTTCTTGCTGCACAAAACAACTCCCGTACAGTGTAGTTCTGGTTTCTGTGGGAGGTAGAGTATGAAATGACTCCGACTGCATCCAACTGTTCCAACCACAGACCGGACCAAATCTGTGTCCTGGTGGTCTCTGTAGTCTCAGAGCGCCCCGTGTTCTGATCCTTATCCAGAGTCACTTCACTGAGTGGCAGCAACAACCTGCAAAATGTTTTCTGTGGTAGTTTCACTTAAGCCACAGGAGGATTTGGAAGGTCCTTCTGGGCATTCTCCCTTAGCCGAATTTTGTCTTGCAAATACTGGTCTGTGTTGGGATCTCATGATGCTGTTGCAGTTCAAATACATTGCTTTAAATCCACCTTGCTGACTAACTCCATATTATCAGATAGAATTTTCAGATAAGCAGGAAGCACACTAAGCTTAGGTATTACTAATTTTTAATTTTGTTTCTAAACAGGGTTTGGGTTTTTTGTTTGAATTGATTGACATTCAGTGCCAAATTGTAATAAATTGCCTACTCTCATGTTTATTGCTGAACATTAACAGCTTAGTAGTCATCCAAGTAGGGGTGCACTTAAAAGATTTTTTTAGCAACTAGCTGCACAGCATTGAATAATAAACTCGTGTTTATCTGAGCAGGTTGTAAACGGGTACGGGATGCATGTGCTGCCTTGCTCCAGCGGCACTATTCAGACACGTTCTGGGGTCACAGTTAAGGCAACAACTGATCTCAAGTCACACTTCTCTAACTCGGGAACGGGTTTTGTGGAAGATACGTTTTATTTTCTGATGAATTGAAAGCCAAGTGGCACCGAGGTAGGACGGTTGGGTTTTTTTCTGTTTTGGGTTTCTTTTGGTGTTTGTTTCTTTGTGGGTTTTGTTCTTGGTTTTCTGGTGGGGTTTTTCTTGTTTGATTGCTTTTTTTAGAACTATGATTCCAGTCAAGTAGTAGGTACCACCCTTTCTGGTTTTGGATAATATTCTTCATTACAGCTTTGTTCTTAAATGGCTTCTTTGGTATATAAATGTCTACTTGCAACCAACCATGACACCAAAACACATGCCGTAACCCTTCAGAACTGCAAATGTCTGTTAAAATTGTATAAAATGTAAGAGTAACTGCTCTTGAAAGGTTTTCATACTAGTTTGGGGCATGCCACAGCTGCCTTTACGCCTTTAGTAGCATTTAAAGCTTTCAGTTGGTGTCAGTTCTCCAGGTTTATCCGGGGCTTCATCAAGGAAAGCCCCAGGGGTTGTTTGGAGGCAAGCCGATCCCAGTCATTAATGAAGGTGCTGGTGAAGCACTTGGAGCGTCTGGATGTATGTTCTGTCTGAAGTCCTCGTGGAAGGCACCATGTGAAGTGTGTGGAGAGGCAGCACCCAAAGCCCAGTGCTGAGCATGCACCGTGCTGGCATGCAGAACAGGCACTGCTCGCCATAGCAGCGCCGTCGTGCGCTCCTGTGCAGCTTGGGGAAGCAGTGTGAGTGAGAGGAGCAAAGCTGTCCTCTCTTGCTTCTGCTGTTGTGGGCACAGGGGTAGCAGCTAGCATAAACTGTCAGACACTCTGAGAGGCTTTTAGTGTGGATATGAGTCTAGGTCTGCCAAATTTTAGCACAGCACCTTACTATCACGAGTCATCCTTTTACAATAGTGTGCATAGATAGAAGTGAAACAGAGCCTGTCTCCCTGTGTACCGCTACAGTTACCTATGCAGGAATCTAGTCACCTCCTGGGAAGTTTTATATGTGTTCCTTTAACCATGAACACTAAAATCTATGGGGTTGATTTTTTTTTTTTTTGAAGGGGGGTGGAAATGGGAAAGTTAAGGGTAGTCACTTTTCCTAAACTAATGGAGTTAGGAATGTTGTGGTTTGAATGGCTCTGTACAGTGCTACCTGTAAACTGTATCATGGAAAATGTAAGTGTGGACTGTAAGTGGAAGCTATACAAATTCTCCATTGTTACGTAGTAGCGTAGGGCTTACATGTAAAACCAGTAAACACAGAAAGTGCTATTAAATGTAAACAACAGATTTTTCCAAAGCTTTTTGTGAATATAGATTGCCTGGTGACTTTTCTAATCTCTCTTCAAAATGCAGCAATCTACAGTGAAAATAGTTATCATAATAGTGTGCTCCAACATTGTACTGCATACTGAAAAACCAGGAAGCACCCTTTGCAACCAAAGAGGTGAAAAAAACCCTTGAGTATTTAGAAAGGTGGAATACTTGATGTTGAAATATAATAGTGACACTAGAGACAAGATCAGAAATCTTGAAAATAGAGTTGACTCGACTTGCTTCACTTGCGTAGCCAGTGTTCTAGGAAATACTGTCTTTGTATCAGCCTCTGAGGGGAAGTGATGTGTTGGCCTTACACCAACAGATGAAAAGTAGCAGAGGTTAATCTTAAATGTACCATAGGTGTAAAAATACGTTCTCTATGGAGGGGTGTTATGCATTTCATACTTGCAACATTACATGAGTTTTCTGAACCAAGTTAAAACAAGTAATGTGCAGACTAAATACACTTACAGCATATTAAAAAAAACCAAAACCCAAATCAATTAAAAATGCCTTCCAGAGCACTGTGTTTGCGTAGTTACACTGTCACTATGGAGTTACCAGTTTTCACTGTTACTGAAGAATTAGGTGTGTAAAAAAAACAAAAACAACTAAACACTTTACGTCCTGTTTCATACTTACATTGAAGACAGGTTTGGACACGCATTTGGTTCTGGTTTTGTGCCTAGGGACATTGAGAAAATCATGGTCCATCAGGACTTGGTAGGAGTATAGTATGGAACATATAGCTTTCTCTTACAGCATGTTTTCTCACCCAGCCATTTCTTCTAACTTAACTTTACATAGCTTTACAGAGAAAATGTCAGTGGTTTCTGAGGGAGCAAGCTATGGCTGGTTTACTGATCTTGCATGAGACCATACAAACACAAACCTTCACAAAAACAGAAGCCCGTAAAAGGATAGGGAACTAGTTTTCTGCTTCAATATACATGACTGGGCACTAAAATCAAAAGGCTTATTAATGAATCTCACAGCAAAAAAAAGAAAGAAAAACCATGTTTTGACAGATCCCTTCCTATGATGGGGAAGCTGTGGACAAGTCTTAGTCTGTAGAAGAATATTTGAATGATTTGAAACTCTATAAGTGTAACCGTAGCTGTAAGCAAATACAATGGTCCTGTGCAAGTGGATCTGTAATTTTAATCTTCTGTTTGGTTTGTCCCAGTGTTTCTATCTCACATGCACAGTTACCTGAAACATGATTGGTTTTATGTAAATGTTCATGTAGCACATGAAGGGCTGCCAGCAAGGAGATGCAGGGAATGTCCACGTGAATGGCTTCGGTTGGTTCTTCTGGTTTGGGAACATGTGGCCTAAATACCAGCTGAAGAACCCTGGCAAGCACTGTGGAGGGAAACTCTGAATGTTCAGACTGCTACTGAAGTGGGGCAATAGAGAACAGATTTGTTTAAGAAGGTTGACTGCTCAGGGATGAGTGGTTGCCTAGAAGATGACCAAAACTTCGTCTTAGCTTTACTCACCTGAAGATCAGTTCTTAATGTCTGGACTTCATCCTGTATCCTGCATCTGTAGCTGTGGAAAATCCTTGAGAAAAAACCCTGCAACTAGGCACCTGAAATAAACAGGCATGTTTGATAGTTAAATCTTTCAGGAAAGACTTATGAGAATTAGATTGTGAGGTAGATTATTAATAATCTAAAAAGCAAGTTAAAGTAACTCAGATTTGTATATAGTCTTGGTCACAAAAGGAACTAAACTGGTTTTTGGGGTTTTTTTTAAAAAGTGAGCTGGCTTTTGTTTTCTCCCTGCATAGAAACTAACCTAAAACTCCTCTTTTTCTCTTTCTCTTTTTCTTTATCTGCTTGTTGTGGGCCCAGAGCAGTCTGAGAGAAAGTTTCTTAGTGCAGTACTAAATTTGGATGTCACAGTTTTATTAACCAATACTGAAGTGCATGGTATTCCAGCGCAAGTCTTAGCTGACATCAATTGCCCCAGCTACAGAAAAAAGTATCAGCTGTGCAGCTGTCTGTCTTTCAGCTTTCCTACCTGTTAAGGGATGCTAACTGAAATCCAGAACATCACCACCTTCTTTCTTCTGTGGAGCCCGTTTGAGGTTGAGAGATGACATGAGTGGAGCTGCACCGAACTTACCTCTTCAGAAAATCATGTCAGTGGTCAGGACCAATGCCTAACTGGCTCACTGTGCAGCAGAACTTGCTGCAGCATTTTTCTAGGGAATCAAAGTCATAATTATTTCAGTAACCCTTCTAAAACAGGCCCTCTGGAAGGTGGAAATATCTTCACGGTACTTTGACTCGTCATTGCAGGGCAAAGGAGAGAAGGTAGCTTCTGTCAGGTCACGACACTGATAACCAGCATGTCTTCCACTGGTAACTGATCTTACTGTCACAGAAAAAAGCTGAAATAGTGAATCCTCAGTGGATTACTGTCATCACTCTCTTCTTTCTGCTCCTTTAGGATCACTCCCTGGCAAGGTGCTACCTCCTGCCTCAGGAGCCTGGCTACAAACAGCTGACTCTTTTGCTCTGGGGCATGAAGAGAGGAGAGCAGGAGAATAATGCAGGGGAAAAAAGTGACCTGAATATTGCCTCACCTGCCCCAGGGTGTGTCTTCTCTCTTTGGAAAGTATATTTGTGGCTTTTTGCTCCACCATGGCATCACTGTTACTAGGATGAGCACCTACGAGACCTTGAGCCCTGCTTTCTGCCTTGGAGCAGTGGAGGGAAGGGCTGGCAGCTCCTCCTGGTATTATACTCCTTGTATTACCAGTGAGGATTACTAACTAATGAACTGAATGAGAGAGACCTTTCCCTTCGCTTTCACAAGCAGCTGTCACTGCTGGAGAGAAGAAGTGGCGAGAGGTGAGAAGAACCTGTGGATTGCCTGTGGAGTATTTATTCTTCTATTGAAGCTCTAATTACCACTGAAACTCTTCTTCCATCTCTCCAGCAGTCCCAGGGGCCTCCATAGGTTCCTCTAGTTCAGCTGGCATTTTGTATCAGCTACCTCCAGGCTTAAATTACCTTTCTTTTTCCTGCATTGTTCCTTTAAAGGAGCAGTAATCACTTCCCCCTGTGTTTCTCAAACCATCCAGAATATAAGCCCTTAATAGATTGCTCTTTTACAGAACAGCTTATGCATTTCTTCAGTGCCTGTCATTCTTTGCCCGTAACCTTCACTGACTGCAAGGAGTTGGGTTTGTACGTTGTCAGTTCTGTAGGTCTTGAACTTGGCTTGTGTCACAGTATTTATAGTACCCTGGTTAGCTTAAGGCCAGCTTCTGGATGGCCTTTCCCCTTTGTGCAGGGGTGCTGGGGTAGGGAAAGCTGTGTCATTTTGTTTGCCTCGACAGTTTCTTTGGGGAAAGTCAGAATTCAGGTTCTGTTGATACTCCCAACGCAGATGGTCATTCCCTTCCTCTCTGGTGATGCCATGCCAAGGAGACAGCCACAATACTTTTTCATTCCCTTGCTCTTACAGAAAAGAAGCCGTATGAGCTGTGGGGATTAGATCTTTTGAAAAACTGCTAGGATTACTGTTTTGAAGTACCTCCCTTTGCCAACAGCTTGCCATCTAGCCCTGGATACCAGAGAGTCTCTTACTACTGACAATTTCTTGGCCCCCTGGAACTAAGTGTTAGAAGTGCTATGTGTAGTCAGGTTGGGTTAGTTCTAGTAAGGCCTGGTGGGTATTCAAAAAAACTTTAAGCAGTTTGTGAAAACAAATAATTTGTCTCTGTGAATTGTAGAGTAGGAGTATCTTGAAATTTACAATGTAACAATACTTAGATATAATGACAGTTAAGCCTGAATGTTTGAGTGTTGGGGTCTGATCCTGTGAATAGTCATTATTGTCCTGCTGTCATTCAAAAGACCGTGTTTGAGAGAGGATCACCTGCTTAGGGCTGGCTCTGCTCCGACATACTTCTCCCCACTGTCATCTGTTTGCCCTTATTTGATGTGTTTCAGAGAAGGACCCTTAAGGGATGGTTAGATGTCACTTTAATTTTGCTAATGAAATGCAGTTTAATATTTAGTAGGCCATAATATTGGCACAATATAACCTATAATTTATAGCTAGCAAGTTTCATTGTCAAAGTAAGCGGCAACATATATATATATGGGCCTGAATTTGTGGCAGTTGAAGTTAATGGTTGCCTTGCAATGTTCATAGTGACTTTGGATCAAACCTTGCTTATAGCTGCTCCTTTTTCAGCCGTCAGGGAGGCTAGCTTTCTTTAGTTTTAAGTGGTTTTCCTTAAAGAGAAGGAAAAAAAAGTTGGGGCCTGGCACCACACTGTATGCAAACAACTGCTGAAGTTAAAGAAAAAGTACTCAATACTTGGTTTAAGATTGCTCTCCATTAAGGTAGTGCAAACAGAAGTAAAACCAGGAACTCTCCTGGTATTTCAAGAGCAGCTATGTGTTCCTCCATCTGTGTCTTGTCTTATTTGCAAAAAAGAAGATTGACAGGCATGGTGAGCTGGAAGGACCACGGCCAGTGTGCACCTTCCTGGGTCCAGTTGGTGAGCTAGCAAAAATGTGGATTAAATCTTTCCTGCTTCCTTCCTTCTCAGTTTACTTATCTGCTCTCAAGTTAACTCTAGCACAGCTGTATTTTAAGCTCCAAGCCATAAGCTCCATGACCAAGGGTTATTCGACTTGGTTCAGTCAGTTCATGAATATTTTGGAGTATAATTCCCCAGATTTATTACCAACAGGTCTGTCTGTGTCAGAAGTCACAGTGTGCATATCGCTGTGTATTTTAAAATAATGCCTTCTCTGTCAGGTGGTTTGGTGGTGAATTTATCGTGTTTATGCCATGACCCTGTGAAAGGAATCTCTTTGGTTGGAGGGTGGTACTTTTTCTCTGTGCCGCCCTCCTTCCTCACCCTTCCCTCCCCTGCTCCCCTCAGCTGATGGGGATAGTTTTACAGGACCAGTTTAATGTTTGTAGCTGACTAATTCTCTTATTGCCAGAAGTTATATGGATACTTGGTGCTGTTTTTCCTGTTGTGCATGAAATCCTGTTTGTTTCTATTACCAGTGCATTATAGCTAAATGCCCAATGTTATAAATGAATGTTTACTTCCACTTTGATTATTTTGGAAGTCCGTAGAGCTGTTATTCATCTTCCCTACTTAGCAGTTATTCAACATATCAGTTTGCTCATGTAATAGCTTTTTGTGTTATGGAAAACAATCCTTCCTTTAGTAGGGAAGTAGTGTGGTGCAGCATATACTAATGCACTGAAAAATAGGTTTGTTCTCCACTTAGGAAAAGGGGCTGTTGTGGTCCCACAGATGAGGGTCTGGATCCATTGCCTCAGACCAGCAGATGCAATTCTGCTGGTCAGTTCACTCAGCTTACAGACTGCTCTTTCCTCCCTGACCTGCAGTAGTAGATGTGTTTGGGAGCTGGATTTACTGCCTGAAATGTATCCATTTTGCAGAGAGATGTATTTTAGATTTGGTAATTGTTCACCTTTTGCTGTCATGATTTTTTTTTTTAATTTTTATTGCAAATGTTTCAATTATAAAATGTTTTGGAAGATGATAGAAGTTGGATGAGGTTCCAGTTGTGTAGGAGTGGGAGAAAAATTAATCCAATTTTTAATTTTAGATAGCCTCTATAATAAAGCTGTTTATCTTTTGCGATTAGTCTGAACATGGACAAGAGTCTTCCGAAATAACTAAAATAGCTATATTATGTTTCCAGTGTAGGCAGGTCACCTGTTCACTGATGGCTTTTAGCACGTTACGGAACCATATTCTTTCTGTTCCCAGGGTTCGGGTTCAGTAGGATAACAACCACCCAGCTTAACCCTTTTCTTTCAACTTCTACATGATCAAAATCCTTTTGTGAGCAGGGCAGATGTACCTCACTGGTATATACCTCATCTTGTTTCCATTTTTCTTGCCATCTTTAAAGCTCTGTGTTGGCTAAAAGCTGAAATTCTGGACTACAAGAGCTGAGCTCCTCTTACTCCTGGGACACACCTGGCAAGGACTGTTTCAGTCTTCTCATATGACTGAATCCATTATCCACAGGGATTCTGTGGTTTACAGTGGAATGCAGTGTCTCAATTGGAAACACTTTTTTGGGAAAGCCAAGTTGTACCTTGGAGCTACCTGCTTGTCTTTAAGGGTTTATTTATAGGTATGTCCAGGTCTGTTTTATATAAATTAATCAATACTTAGGAAGATGAATGTGCAGTTTTACTGGCAGAGAGTAGCTTCCCTTACCATTAAATATACTTCCCCTGCTTCCAGCCTCCCCCCACACCCCACCGCATGTGCATGTTACTTGCTTCCAGAACCCTGTTATCTTCTCCTTCAAGCACCATGATTTCAGATGGCAGCAGCATTACACTTACATACTGAATGTTGCCACAAAGGAGCTCTGACCTGACTCCTCAGTTCCTAGCTGCCCCTTCAGCAACCCTTGAGTTTGGCTCATCCTAGTTTCGCGGTCCATAAGATGTCTGCTCAGAGCTTCTCATCTTTCTGTTTTCCTGGCAGGAATTCCAGCCCAGAAAGATTGGTTGTTTCCTTTTTCCACAGTCGCTGCAAGGGCTTTACTTCATGTACCCTGCTATCGCTTAGGACTTCCTTAAAGCTTGAGTCGCTTTCACCAAGAGAGATTGAGGTTAGAAATTAGAGAAAACAAAGAAATGCCAAAGCTCAAATCCCCTTTCAAATGGTAAGAGTAGTAAAGCACTGGAATAGTACCTCTGCGGAGGCTGTGAAATCTTCCCTGTCACTGGTACTTACACTACAGACTAGACAAACATCCATCCCAGATGACAGCATCACCATCCATACCGTCCTGCAGTTCAGGGACAGATGAGCTTACCTGAAGGGAGCTTATAAGCAGGAGGGGATTCAACTTTTTAAAAGGGTAGAATATGGCAGGACAAGGGGGAATGGATTAAAACTAAAGGAAGGTTTAGATTGGATATTAGGGGGAAGTTTTTTACAGAAAGAGTGGTGAGGGGCTGGAACAGGCTGCCCAGAGAAGCAGTGGATGCCTCGTCTCTGGAAGTGTTCAAGGCCAGGTTGGATGGGGCCCTGGGCAACCTTGTGTAGATCCAGGCCTGTGGCTAGTGTCCCTGCCTGTGGCAGGGGGGTTGGAGCTCTATGATCCTTGGGGTCCCTTCCAACCCATGCCATTCTATGATTCTATGAGGCGACTTTGCAGTGGGCATCTCTTCCAGCTGTCCTTTTCTGCCCTGTGCTGGACTAGCACTTTGTAGTGCCTGTAGGTGTGTCTAAACAGATGGCTACTGAAAATCCTCCAAGTTTTTTCCACATGTTTCTTAGACATGTAATGCATATTTCAAGTTACTGAGGTGGAATTTTGAGTTAGGACAATGGAAAACTTGGAAAATTTGAGAATGGTAAGAATGGCTTATAGCAGGTAATGTTATTTGAGATTGAATAGGCATGTATGCACGTATCTGTGCATGCATGTGTGTGTGCGCGGCTTTGCACCTTGGATACAAAACTCCTTGTTATTGCAAGGTGAGGATGTGCTGCTTCTGTTAAACTGTTCTTCCCTTTCAAGGCTTCCTGTGCAAGCAAGCCCTTAATGTATGGAAAGAGGCTAAGGTCATGAAAGAGATGGCTCTTTTGCTGAGCTGTTCTGTAAGTGCTGTAGCAACCTCCTAACTCCATAGTGGGAGTTGTGCAGCAGTGAGTATTTGTGTACTCCTGGCGATTTGTTTGGCATCATATATCTGAGGAATAGCCCACAAACAGCAAATAAGACTTCATAAAATGCCACGTAAAGAAAATGAAAGTGTCCTTATTTGGTAAATGAACCTGATGAGAGAAATAAAAGCATAGACAAGTAGATCATGCTTTAGATCATACAGAGATGCTGGGAGGAGAGGATAATAGGAGCAAAGTCTTCATGGTAGTCCCTAGAATGCACGTGAAATAGAGTAAGATGAAAGATTTAAGGTATAATAGCTTTGTGAGGGAATGCCCTGCCTCTCTCCTTGTTTCCCTGCATTGCATCAGTACTGATCTTTTTAAATGTGGAAATAGGTGCCCTCTGCAACTACCACTGTATCAGCACTACAGAGCAGCTCCTTGAACTCTGCATTCCACTGAGGTATCCCCAGATGCCCTAGATACCATTGAGACTTTCCCTAGAAAACAAAATGGTTTGGGAAAAAGACTGTTCATCCAGACTGGCATAACCTTCCTGCATGCTTTTATAATATAAATTGCAGTGGAATTAGCAAGTACAAGATTGAATATTGTCTCTTTTAATGCTATCCTTTGAAATTAATGGTAGTGATGATTCCCCAGTTTGGGGAACGTGGTAGTGGTTTTCTAGTGACTAATAGCTTCAGTCAGTAATGTAATAGATTTTTGTAATGTGATAATGAAAAAAACTGTAATGAAGGTCAGATAGCAAATGGCTGCTCAATCGTTAGTTTTAAAAATCTGTCAAACTTTGCAATATTTTTTTCAGGTTTTGTTAAGCTGGCTTTTTCACCCCTGATAACAGAGCTGTGATCATTACAGGTATTTCAGTGAATTTGTTGGAAGAACAGACCCAGTCTATTAGGCTCTTGGAGAGGGGAGTTGATGCTGCATGGCTTGATGGATGATATCAAAGCCCAGTTCAGTTTTCTAGCTTTTTAGGTGAGATGGTGTTGAACCTGACAGTTAAAACAGGTCTGTGTGAAGTCTCATTTTGCTGTTTTAGCTACACAGTGAATAGAATCGTGGTGCAAGTGAATATATCACTGTGGAACTAGGACATGCTTTCCACCGTATGTCTTTATCTTAGATGACTTAAAAATAACTTATTTACTAAGTTAATTTCAACTTATCCAAGAGTATCTAACTTCTAGACACAAGTTTGTTTTCCTGAGTTTGTCATTTTGTGGCCTGTGCATCGTTAGCTGGAGCAGTATTGGTATCCCGTGGGGTGTAGCACTAGCTATGTTCATTTGAGTGAGTGGATGAGGCTCTTTTACGCAGGTAGAGGACTTGTACAAGGGCACTAGAAGGAATGTGTCGTGCCTTAGAAGAACATCTTGTAAATGTGCTTCTGAATTGTGGCTAAAACCAAATGTCTTTCCTTTTTGGATAATGTTTTTTTCTCGTTTGCATTTGTGAATCATTCATCTGTTTGTCATGAGCCAGTGATATTTCTGTAGTAAGTGAATTTCCATTAGCTACCTACAAAGTAATTTTTTTGTACAGCAGACTGATTCCTATTATGGCCTAGTTATGTTAGCTACAAAACATTCATCTATGCAGCATTAGATAACTGTGATTATTTCTCTGCGTGATAGAAAGTAAACACAGAATAAAAGTTTAAAAAAAAATTCTCAAATGTTTGTGTATTGAAAGAAAAATGATGAAACCGTCTTTTCTTGTGAATCAGTAGCTTGAAGTGAGGGTAATACTACAAAAGCATAGTTCAAGATAAGACTTGGCAGACAATCTCACATAAAATCCTTGCTGCTCAGAATTGTTTTGGAGAAAGCACAACACATATAGGCTGTTATTTTGTTCCTGTGCTGAGAAAAATGTGTTTAACTTTTGGAAGGATATGCATGTATACATACAATTTCCTTTCAAAAAAAAAAAAACAAGTGTGGGAAGTTAAGTTCTGATTACTGGTTCCATGAAGAGAAAGTCTGAAACAAATTCTCATTAAGAGGAGAGATTTAACTACAGGATTGTTATTGAAATAAATAACTTGTATCATGTCTCTTGCACTGTTTTGTACTGAAATACTGTTTCCCAGTTTAAGGTCTTCATGGGAAAGCTGGAAAGGAATACAGATACTGACTTGAAAATGAAAAGTATATCCTTATCAGATTCTAAAAGGCTTCCAGGGACTCACCTGAAAAAATATTTCTCATCCAGCCTATTGGAGAAGGGTGTTACGTGTCATTTCAGAATTTAAAACCAAACCTCAGTACCATACAAGGTGCATATTGGTACTTGATTTTGCTACACATCTGTAATATTGTTTTAATATTAATTTTTTAAAATTAAAATAAAGCAGGTTAGAAATTCTGTGGGAAAATGTTTGTACCTTGTTAGGTTGCATGTACCTGCTATGACAAAGCCAGGTAAATAAATACATGCAGTCTGCAAGTCTGCATTATGTCAGAGAAATACATACATTTTCTTAAAGCTTTATTAAGTTATTTTCTATAACTTTTTTCTCTTTAATTTGCTTCTCTGTTACCCTTTCACAACATGCATTTTTGGGGCAAAGCCTATCCTCACAGGTTTCTCATACATCTTCAGCATAGAGATTTTATTTCTTTCTTTTCCCCAATGACTGTTAAATCCTTGATTATACTGTGGGAAAGCTGTAACAAAGTCCTGTAGCATCTCGTGTGAGAAGGAGCTGTTGTGTTGTTAGTACGTTCAGTGTGGTGCTTAAGGAGCTTTCGGAGGTAGGATGGAAAGGAAATGTGTGTATTGTTCAGCTCTGCACTGAAGATGACAGATTGCTAGCAGGTATGTTTGATCTTGGTGGCCATGCGGAGTGTCAGGACACAGGTTAGAAGGCAGAGCTACTGCTCCTGCTGGCTGGCTCTGAGTTGGTTATGGTCCTAATCTCTGTAACTTTTCTTCTCTGTGGTGCAGTAACTGCAGAGCTTCTTTTGTCTCTTGAGCAGTTCCTGCTGCTGCCTAATGACCAAGGCATATCGAAACCAATTCCATGCCTTGGTGTCCTCATCTAATACGTCCCTTTTGCTGCTGCAGCGTGAGCCAGGATGGGTGTTGGCAGAGCTGCTTGGGTCAGTTCTGTGCCGCAGCAGGGTTCCCTTACTTTGGGTACCCGCTGCCTTTGCAGTACCTGCGTGTCGTAAGAGAGATAGCGGGTACGCTGCAGCCTCTAATGGGTCTGTGGCCGAGTGACCAAGTGAAGGAATTATGGTGATGCAGAAGGGTAGGAACTCTTGGATTGGTCACTGGGGTGAGTTGTTTTCTCCTCTTGATGGATGCAGGAGTGCTGTCCATCATCGTTTTACTGGTACAGTACCCTGTATGAGAAATTAAAAGAGTGGATGCCTAATACCTGAGAGCAGATCTCTCATTTTGTAATCTGTGACAAGCTGACAGAACATGAGAAAACATGATGGCCTTTCTGCTTCAGACATATCTATCTGTCTGGGTGTGAGTACTTTGTGTGTGACAGCAGCTGTAGTGCAGAAAAAGTACATGTGATGGTTAGATATGCATGGGTATGCTTGTGCCTTTCCAAATTAGATGTGTGAAGTGTTGCAGACAAACTTTTTAAACCACAATGTGTTGTCACAGGTCTTTCCTGACCACTTTAGGTACTTTCATGCTGGTACTGTCATACTGGTACTCTGAATTCTGGGCTTTTACATGCTGTATGCAGTGGTGAAGCAAGGTTTATTTCATGAGTCTCATTGCCATGCTCTTTGGGAGTGGGGGCTTTTAATTTATTGCACGTTCATAGTTGTGAAATCCTGAAGCCCATATAGTGTATTCTGTTGTACTCTGATACTCTTCCACAAGCAAAAAATGCAAGCTTCCTGTTAGCCATGATTTCTCTCTCACAAAGGATGTGGTAAGTGTAGCAAATGCTACAAATGGACTTTAAAAATCTAATCTTACCTGCTGCCAATGGTTTTGATAGATCTGAAGAAAATGAGGTATGTCTTTATCCTGGCCACTTGCAAGTATCAGCTAAAATTTGCATAGTAAGCACATCATTTCAGAGGATCTTGTTCAGAAAAGGTGGGTGGTTTATCATCTTGGTTAAAGGTGGTGAAGTTCAGAAACAAGGAGTTACAAGAAATATTAATTCTGTGTGTGATTCAGACTGCAAGTACTATGGATTTCTTTCATTCTTTCACAGTTCACAGAAAATATATTCTCAAAGAGTCTGTATTTTCTAATACTTAAAAAAAAAGGGAAAAAAAAGAAAAGGGGAAAAAAAAGCAAAAGCTATGATAGCTATATTGGATTTTAAAGTCAGCTTTGATTCCTGCCCTGCTGAATGGAAATGAGCAGCCTAATGTGGAGTCTTCAGAATGCTTAGCAAATGGTGTTCCAACACCTGGTGTTTCATCTAAATATATGGAAAATAGCTCTGCCTCAGACTCAGGGAAAATGGATTAAATCCAGTATTAAAAAACACAAAACAAAACACAAGTTGAGACTTCCCTGTTCTTTGTGTACGAACAGTGAAAGCAGTGTCTGCTCCCTCATCAACATTCTCCATTGTTTCCTTCTAAGTGAATACTCTTACATTTTTTGCAACCAGTGATCCCAGTGTATTAACCATTCAACACTTTCAACTGGTTTATTGGTTAAAAAGAAGTGAGGCTGCATCTGGACCAGTTCTTGGCGACTTGCATCCCTTTGATAGCTAGGAATTGTGAACACGATGTTAAACCGTTTTCTTTTATAGCCTGTGCTTAGTGGAGATCCATTAGTAACCCTCCATTTGGGATGTGCCGCTTCTGACTTTATCCACCGAGTTCACCGTGTCTTTGATTATGTGACTTGAATTCATGCAGTATAAATGCCTCAGTGTTTTCAAGTCACTTTTATTATGTACGGTAGCATTTTATTGCTCTTTAATGGTAACACTTCATTCTCTTCAGTAGCACGTAGAAACAAAGCAGATGATGGTAGCACTTACCATTCTGTTCTGGGTTGCATAGTCTCACATGCACAGGACTCTTCTCCAAACTTCTGCCTTCTAGTTCTATGGATGAGAGAATAGCCTTATAAACACAGGAGGAACAGTTCAACTCTAAGTCAGTTAAGTCAGAACTTTGAAGATTAGTGGAAATCACACATCTTGACCATAGCTTTCGTATTATGTGGGGTAAATTGATTTTTAAAACCTGATAAAATTTTTCTTGACCTGCAGATGTCAACAGATGATTGCACTGTTTTCAAATGCATGTGCTCTCACCTTCTACAAGAAACATCACAGCTTAATTTTAGTAAAGTAAATACAACATTATTTGATTCCCAAGACGGAAAGCAAACAGATACTCTATTTGACCAGAGAGATTATGTTTTGGTACAGTCTCTTACGCATAATTTTTGAGAAACATAATGAGAAGAAGTTTCTCTTTCAGCTTTCCTTCCCAGCATTTGTGAGACAGATGATCAAGAAGCTAATGTTTTGTGGGCTTGCTACACTTATTGTTGTAGAAGATTTGAAGGATTGCATCCCCATCTGGTCATTTGATGGAAACTTTTTGAAGCTTTAACAGTCGGTTTAGATTCTACAGCATATCACAGCTTTGAGAGATCTTCCGTGGCATTATTGTTCTATCTGATTGAGTTTGCATTTACGAGAGATTACAGCTGTGATTATATAACCAGGAGATACAGGCAGATAGATGAAGATGAAAATCCTTTGTATTATTTGGCTTTGATTTTGTTTTGTTGTGACTTGTTTTGTTTCTCCGTCCCAGATTCAAGCTGAATTCAAGAGAAAGAAGTACAACACAGGCGTGGGAAAAGGAAACAGTAAATTTGCTTAAAAAATGCATAAACCAGGTTTCTTGATAAGATCTGTCACCTTTGCTATGTAGATCTTTTTCTGTATGTGTCTATACATGCACATGTGGAAAGGCTTATAATGCAGATGCCCTTGCTATGAACTCAATAATAATAGTATTTTTTTCTATGAAATGCAGGTTCTTTTATGTTAATTCATGATTTTTATCAGACCAAAGTTATTTGGGTGAAGATGGTAGTGGTAAGTAGTGGTTTCACAGTAGAAGAATTCAAACTTCATTACCAAAATACTATGCTGTCCTCTTTGCTATCTTGCTCTTTATGAAAGTAGGATTTTACATACAGCAGCATTAATTACAATTAACTATAGCATTCTAATTTGTTGACTTTATTTATTCAGTACTCTATTAGTGTTAAACAATTAATGGCAAGTTGAACTTTAAAGTGGTTACGAATGTCATTCCAAGCTGTAATAGCTTAGTGGATGAGCATATTGTCCTAAATTGGCTTTAGCTACATCGTTAAATGGTTGCTGTATACACTGCACGTAATTATATGACTGAATTGTATTAAATGTATTGCTCTTTTAGGCACACATCAAAATATTATAGCAAATATTTCTACAAGTTCTAGTTATAAAAAATTGTGGTTTCAAGCACTCTCTCTCAGGTGTTCACTGGATGAATTCTAGATCAATTTAAGAAAATATGCAGGTCAGAGGATTTGACTAACTTCCTAAATCTGGTTTTGCAGGTACGTTTATTTTTTGGCAACATTACTTTGTATTTGTGCTGGTGAAAAATTCTTCTAGACTTTGCTCAACAGAATAATTGTCTTCCTATGCACTTTCACTTGTAGACGATTTGCATTCATAACACATTTTTCCATTTAACATGCTTTATGTTATAGTAGGAAATGGAGAAGAGAAATCACCAGGCTGATTAAAAATTCAAATAAATACTTGTTTGTCCTGTGAGTTACATTTGAATTCATACATTATTTTTTTTTCTAATCTTCTAAATGCAGTAAGGACACAATCCAGTGAGGAAGTAGCCAGTTTTCTAAAATAAAAATATGCTAGCACACACACTTTAAAATAAATGTACGTAGGAAGGATATTTTCTCTTTACTTTTGCATTAATGTGTGTGGGAAGCATATTTTCTCCTTACTTTTGCATTACAGCCAGATGCACACACGCACACAGGCATATCTATTTATCTCTCTGTATTTATAAATACGGGCTATTCCTTTCAAGCCACAGTAAGGCAGTGTGTGTAGTGGGAGCAGTCCAAGGCAGAAAAAGTGAGACTGAAAAAAAAAGCTGTTGCGTCCTTGTTCCCCCACTTGCTCCCTGGAGAAATAATATGTTGCTTATCTCCAGACAGTAGTTGATTATTTTCTCCTACGTGTTCCTTGGCTGTTAGTGGGCTCCTGGATGAGATGAGGCAGAATCACAGCACCACGTGTCTCTACTTAACTCCGAGAGGGGAAACGGTGTCCTTTGTAGTCTGCTCTTCCCCGTCAGAGAGCCAGCAGTGGCCTACACAGGAGAGCAACTGATTCATGCTCTCTGACCTTCTGCATGTAAAACAAGCAGTATTATCATCCTCATTTGCACTTCTTTATTATTTACTACAGTGATAAAATCGGAGGCCTCAGACAGGTTTGAAGTGCTGTTGCCCAGGTTCTGCATATGTAGAAACTGGTAGCAGTTACCAGGAGGATGAGGTTTCAGTGTTGATACGACAAACTCCCCTGGGGGCTCTGGGGCTCAGGTGTGCTCCCTGCTTCCTGCTGCCGTGGTGCTTCACCCCTGCTTTCCAGGCTGCACTGGCTGCCTCCTGTGCCCTGGGACACCAGCCCTGCGCAGGCACTGCCAGGCTCCAGTTGGGTGGATTACCCTGTGGGATATTGTATACTCGGGAGTTAACAGGTGTCTTACCTCCTGCCTCATTTCATAGACTTGAGAGGGGATTATTTTGTGTTTAACCTGCTATCTTGAAATTGCCCTTAGCTCGGGTCAGTCAGAGGACAAAATGCCAACTGAAAGTAGTCACAGCGTCCAAACGGAACAACGCAAGCGTTGCTGCAAAGGGCGTAAGTGAGGAACAAGGTTCTGAATCGATTTTAAATGAAATACATTCAGGAGGTTCCCCCTCACCTTCTGACTGTCAGCTGACCTGCAGGCTCTCCTGGCAGCCTCTCCTTTTGTATGCCTTCAGATGCCTGTTGCACAGAGCAACTTGGTGAAACGTATCATTTACTGCCAGGCCTGTTGTGCAGTCTTGGCCTTAGAGGACAAAGCTGTTTTCTTTCTCCCCAAAGCTAATTTAGTTCTTACACCAGAAAATAGTGCAGCTGTTCCTATAAATTAATCGGGTTTATTGCTTTCTTGAAGATCCTGGTCTTTTGCTCTGTTTTGTTCCCTGTACTGGCCTGGCTGTTGGTGACTCCTCCATTCCCCTTTTGATGATCCAGTGTTTGTTTCCCAGCATCAACTCTTGGTGGCTTGTTGGGTTTTTTTTTTCCCTGAGGTTAAAATATCTGTGTCTATTCGTCCTTAAACAAGCATAGTTGATACAAATGTCAAAAGTGGGTGAGCGTAGGTGGCTCATTACTGGCTCCAGATTGAGACTGAGCACCATGGTAATCACCGTGTTGTGGACACCGGGGGCTTGGAGCAATTGACCTCCATCATCTTGCTTTCAGCAGTACAGAAACACAAGGTTTCAGAGGCGAGACAGAAGCATGAACCAGTGGGTCTGATTTAATTGCCATTTTAAATGACACCTTTTCAAATTTTCTTTGGAATCTGACCCTCTCTGGGCTTTGTTAAGCAGCTCCAGTGTGCTCTGTCAGCGTGACTGATGATGTTGAGCATCGTCTTTACCATTTCCGTTAAACTGATTATTAGGGACCCATTTGAACAGGTCACCCTAAATGAGGGCAGCTACACTCTGTTTTCGGTAGTCTATCCAGACCACCTCCAATAAGGAACCGTTTTTGCCAGGGATTTGGTTGGAGTTTTTGTTCATTTGTCTGTTTACAAGTGGTACAATAGCTGTGCTTTTGCTTGTGGATGCATACTGTGTCTTACATAAACATTTTCTCTTGAGGCTCAAGGTAGAGCTGGTTTTGCCTCATCTCAAGTATTTTGTGGTCCGAACTCAGGTCTGTGTTGATCTGCAGTCAGTCCATGGGTTCTCTCTGTGGATTCAGTTTTGGAGCAAAAGGCAGGCTAGATGTGGCATCATGACCCCTCACTCCTTTATTGCATAAGAGGGAGAACTAAGCATGTGCGCTCGTGGGGAACAGATGTGGACAGTTAATTCTGTTGCCCTGACCAAGTGATTAAGGGAATTAAACCTGGCCTATTCCATTATGCTGAGTGTCCTTACACCCACTCCTGTTTAGAAGCAAAATGCTGCTTAAAGTGAAGAGTTATTGAAAAGCAGAGCACAAAACAAACATTATCAATCACAGATGTGACATCTAACCTCTGTGCCTAAACACATGCCTTCATGAATACGAGATTCCAGCGCTGTGACCAATTGAATTAGACTATTCAAAAAGAGAATAGTGTGAGACACCCATTTGGGTTGTGCATTGTGATTAGATTTCATGAAAATCGTATCTTTTAAAAGGACTAGGATAGTAAACGCGCACAGAAAAAATTACAGTGTGTTTCCTCTATAGTGTTGGGACATATTTTGTTACTAGTTTTAAAGAGTAGTGCTCTACACTTCTATCAAGCTTTGCCCTAGGGTGATGGTTTAGAATTTTTAATTTAACTTTGTCTGTCATGACAAATGTAGAGAACTAGACAGCTGGGAAATTGCAAAAGTCGGTTTAAAGGGGAATTAGCGAGTCCCTCCACTCCAGTGGATTATCAAACCAAATTTTACAAGAACACTATTGATTATGCTTGCAGAAGTAAGACTGCAGTCTTATTTGTAAAAAATGGCCATTCAAATCATTAACAATCTTTCATAATTAAAGGACAATAATGTTTCAGAACTGCTCTCCTGTAATATTAATAGATTAAAGATGGGCTGCAACCTTGAGCTTGAAGCTTCATCTTCAGTGTTTTGAACTTTCTGTGGTGTGGTAAATAGAAGAGGAAAGGTTACCAAGACTTTGATTGGCTTTTCAAGACCTGGAATTATATTAGTTAAACCCTGAATTCCAGTCACTGTATAACATATGAGGGACTCTTATTTATTGGGATAGAAAATTGACATCCTTGGCCAAAAATAGATGAAAGGGAGGAAAAGGGTGAAAGTGGATGACAGGTAAGTTCAGAAGGAGTACTTCATAAAGAATTTTACCTCTCCTGTCAGAAGAGAGAGCACTGTGGTGTTTCTATCGTACCACACCCTTGGACATATCTTGTGCTGTCTGTAAAGGCAGGAGTTCAACTTTTACAGCCACTTCAGGCAGGTAGGCGTTCAAGAAATGCGATGGTTCAAGAAAAGCACAGTGGCCTCTCCTCCTTCAGCTGAAAATCTGTGAGGATGCAAAACTACTGTTATGTCTTTACCCTCTCCTTCAAAGCCTCCTGCCTGTAGGTGAGGCCGAGAGGAGATAGATACGCTATTCTCTCTGTTCCACATACTCTCTGCTTCTCCCAAGGAAAAATCTGAGTCCAACCCTATGACTTTCTGAAGCAGTAGCTACAGCATAAAAAATAAATTGCAAAACCTCCCACATGCTTCTGAAGAAGAGCTGTGAAACTAGCCTTTGCCAGTTGTTTTGCTCTAATATTCATCAATCTCCTGAGCTATGGGAGAAGGGCTGGAACAGCGTGTAGATTGGGGAAGGCAATGTTGTAGCTCTTAACTCCCTAAACTGATAACCAAGCGCTATCGTTGAAACTCTGTAGATAGAGGTAGGTGGTAGTGTTTGAATCTTACAGGAGATGATAGCTGAGACCACTGCTCACCAGGGAAGCGTGTTCAAGTGTATTTTTCAAGTGTTGTTACATTAGGCTGCGTAATTTTATGGTCCTATGACTGAATGTAATTAATATTTCTAAATTAATTTCAGGCAACCTACTTGGCATTCAGTATTAGTAGGAGTTAATGCTAGTACCTATTTTGTTTTCTTATACACAGTTATTTTGCAAATATTTGCTTTTGTTACTGCTGCCTGTAAACAAAATGAAAGCTTTTCATTTTAATTGAAAACAAAATATGTCTCTTTCAAAACTAAGTCTTATGAGATTTTTTTTTAACAGGAACTGTATTTCAACATTAAGAAAATTACTAAAATGAAGTAACTTTTTTTTTTCCTTCTTGCTTATGATGTGCTGCAGAGTATTTAGTGTCAACTTTTTTATTCAAGTCCTCAAACCATTTTGATTCTCTCTTACTGTGGCAATGCCTACAGCTTCAGGTTTTTTTGGCATATATTAGATCTTTTGTTATTGTGTTAGCACTGGGTGTTTTGCCTTTTGAGCTCTTCAAGTAGCAATGTTATTTGTGAATCTGTGAATCAAAAACATTTCTGAGGCAACTTAAACTTTATATACTGTGTGCAATTAATTTTACCCTAGAATAGTTGGGTTCTTGCTGATTTTGGGGCTCATCTGTTTTGATTCTGGCTATCCTTTATTTTTGCCAGTTTTGCAGCAGCACATATATTCTTAGATGACCTTTCAGCTTACTGCTTGCAGAAAAACTGGTAGAGGGAAGATTGAATTAAATAATGATGAATGGAAATTCAATGGGCTGTTCCTCTCTGCCTTCTTAAATAGAGGATTTGTGAGACTGAATCAGCTCTTCTATAATCTTCCCCCTTTTCCCTTGTTGTACCCATGGCTGGAACAAACTAAGGGAGCCCCTTGACTTTCCTCCCCTACGCCATGAGGAACGGGCCGTGACTGCCCCTGGTTTCTGGCATGGAAGAGGGGGAAAAGCTCTCCCTGCTCATGAATGCCTTACCCCTTCCAAGTCAGCAGAGTTTGCTGCAGTCAGTGGCTGTGGTGTTAATGGAAGGACCTGGGGCGGTACACAAATTCTGTCTGTGCTCCCCGTTATGTGAGCTCTGTCGAGCAGGCACAAGTGTTGTACAAGGAACTGATCAGAATAGGAAAAATGAAGTGAGATTAGCAAGTAGGACTTTGGGGGTTTTAACCTGTGAAACAGGATGGAGTTATTTGGGGGGGGTGTAAATGTATTTACTTCTGATAACATGAGTTGTCATGGAAAAGGTTAAAATTCTCCAGAATAGACTCTAGGAGTTTTTGGTTTAATTACAATTTTTTTCTGAGTGCCTTACCACTTCACTTTGAATGGCATCTAGCTGATTTCACACAAGGATGGTCTTTTCTAACTTCAGTTGCTGTCTTTCACCATACAATTGTTGGTGTGTGCCATTAATTTTGCAATCATTGCCCTTCTGTTTGATTTTGTATCCTACAGTCTGTTGGAATGGTAGAAGGAAAGACAAAATGCAAAGTTAGAAGAACAAGATGAAAGAAGAATTCTGGAACAAATGCTGCAATAGCAAGCAGCATTTTCTTTTTATGTCACCTCGAGTCAAACCCAAGATAGAAATACCTGGGATACTTCTTGTCTAATAAACTAAACCATGAAACCAGTGTGGATCTATTCATCTACTGCAAAGAATCCTCTCTGCTGGTTATTGTTACTATACTGGGAAAAGGAAGGAAAAAGAAAAGAGAAAATGCTTCATTTTTTTCACTGCTGTCATCACTCATCCTAATGAGGACAAAAAAGGTTACCTCTACTAGGAGCATGATGCTTTCATGTACTCTGAAACCCACCTGCTCACTTCTTAATGAGAATGTAAGGTTTGGAGATACTGTGATCGTGTTAGGTTATTTCAGAAATACATTACACAAGAAATAACTGTCAGCTGCCTATTTGGTAACCATGACTTTTTAAATTCAGACATCTTATGAAATGCTCTTGAAATAAATTATGGAATCCTTTATTCCGACTGTTTTAGACCTTGTCAAGTGTCAGACATCAGCAGTGTCTGTGTCTTGGGCTTTATAGGTTGCATTTTACAAAAACATATTTCAGCACCTGCACATATAATATGCAATATATATGTATGTATATGTAAATAAAAATCCCGATCGGTACTGTGGATTGACTTTAGAAAAGATCAGACAATGTGTGTAAGCTTTCAGAGCCTATTAGCAAGAGGAAATGGAAAGGTATTTTTGACATATCTGACCCATAAATTTCACCTAGTGTGGTGCTTCTGGGTTTGTGTATGTACCTTGGAATTGAAGTGTCATCACCATCCTGTACAGCCAAGGTGTAAAGGGGAGTCTAAAATTATTAAGAGGGGGGAGGAGATAGTTCTATTTTGAGATTGAAAGCTGCCAGTGAATTTAGAGAGGCTCTTTTCATCTTCCCTTTCCTTGGGAAGTTAAGGCATAACACATATCTTGACATACAGCTTGGTTGTTTGGGTTTTTTTTCCCCTGTACCTATTTGTTACTCCATTGGCTGTTAGGTATATACAACATAACCACTGAAGTTTACAGATACACCTAAAACTTACTTGAAACTGATAGACACAGCAGGTTCCCACCTCATTTGTGGTTGTTTGAACAAAACAATGGAGAGAAAACATCAGCTGTGGAGTTTTTTGAGGGATCATAAAATGAACCAGCTTTCTTGAGTCCTTGATGAGTATGTTAAAGGAAAACAGAATGTTTTGCTCCAGTATCTCCATTCTGTTCATACAGTATTGCTCCTGTTGAAAGCTGCACATAGAGGGAGAAATAGGTTGATCCTCCACAGCCAGCCACCGAGTCATCTCAGCGCTGTGTGGGGAAGGAGCAATGCTTGGGCTCCCCTGTGCATTTCTACCTACAGTGTCTTTGAGTCGGGACCAATTAGTATCTTTACATCTGGAGGTCATTTACATTAGGTAGCTCAGGGTTGCTTTTAGTAGTTGTTTGTTTGTTTGTTTCATTTAACTAATCTGCTTTGTAACTTAATCTTGTGACTCTGAGTGAAGCACAATTTTCTTCTCCTTACTTGGTAAGGGATAGAGCTGGCTGTCCCTAACCAGTGCGTGGGGTTTTGTTTGTTTGCTTCTTGGTTACCTGGACTGTGCATGAGGAGAAATTGGCTTGCCTGGGAGGTGCAGGTTTACAGTAGCAATCAATTGCTTCCTCTAACACAATACAGTTAAATTTGATGGAAGAATTGCTTAAGTTGATTTGTGCTGAATAGCTGTCCGTTGTCAAAAATTCATTATGGTCATTGGTCTGCTAATAAAAGTAGCTCATAGAGCAAAGTAATTTTGAGTTAGAGGAACAGATGTAGGCTCATTAGTGTCAAGGAGTTCACCATCAGGAGTTCAAACTGAGTAATGATTAGCCAATGGAAAGTGTGGCTTAAAAGCCTTAAAATTAACTCTTGCAAATATCTATCTTTTGAGGGCCAAGTCAACTTGTAGCGTAGATTCTCAGAGCTGCTAAAGAGATTGTTAACTGATCCCCCAGGGACCAGGCTAAACCTGAGTGAGGGGCAGAACCAAGGGGGCACACAGCCGTCTCTCCCTACTGTTTTACCAAGAACCAGGACTGGGATTCATACTCTTTATCCCTTGAATTCTCCAGAGGCCCTTAAGCAGCAGCCCTGGGCTTCCCCCTACCTCTGAACATGGCATAATCTGTCTGCATGCTTTTGGGTTGGTGTTATTTCTTTGGAAGGGAGTAGAAGGAAGAATGTGTATATGGCAAGAGTTGAGTTTTACAGGGCTGCTTGCTGTAGTTGCTGTTATTGAACTGCTTTTTTGCCTAATTCTTGACAATCTTTCTACTGCAAGAGCTCTTCCACTGCTTTTTGCATCTTTTACTAGCTGCCCAGCATTAGAAAGAAGCACGCTTTCAGAGCTGGGGCTCCCACCGACTCGCTGCTCTGTGATGCAACACCTTTGCTCCTCAGGATCACAGGTAAATGATTGCAGTAGTGTGTTAGTGTGCTTCAGAGGGTATTAACTCCCTCCAACAACTGACTTGTGCTGCTGGTCTGGTAGGGGAAATTAAAAGGGCATGGTGTAACGCCTAGAACTGTTATAATTTATGATTTTTTTTAGCCATTACATTCTGTGTAGGCCAGGACATCCTCTTTGAATCACCGAATGAGGAAACAAATGAAGATTTCTAGTATTATTACAGTATATTCCCTGGGGTCATAATAGAAAGATTAGTATTACATAAAGACTTTTCATCATAAAAATTCATATTCTGATGAAAAAGAGATTGTGTTAATGACATGAAACTACTGGAAGATAGTGCTACACAATCACATGTTACAGAAATGTAACATTTTTATCCTTCAATTTGTTTCCCGTCCTGTTGCTTATTGTTAGTTCACTTTCACATCTGTGTTTCCTGCATCTGATGGATAAACTCACATAAGAAGTTTGACAGCTATTTGTTGGGCAAAAAAAATGCTTGAATTTCTGTAACATAAGCATAGCTATGTCTCCTCATCTGCCTTTTAACTGTGATTTAGCCCAGGGTTGAAGTGTAGTCAGTTCCATTAATCAACGCTGAATCAAGTCTCTAAGCTTTATACTAAGATTTAAGTGTAAAAGCCTTTATTTTAAAGCTTGCTGAACTCCACCCCTGAATTTTCTTTCTCTTGTAGGAGCTGATAACATTGCTAACACCTAAGTAGAATTGGAACAGTATTTCTTGTGGTGATTTAAGTGATAGTGATAATCTCTCTTCTTTCTAGAGAGACAGAATGCTGTAAGCTTAGGTCTGCACATAAAAAATTAAAAAAATGTTTCAAATGCATTGTTTGGAAATATATGGTTTTCTGTTTAAATTTTTCTTCTATAAGGATTTAGTACAGTTGTTTTTCTCTAAAAATAGAAAATTATTTTAGGCTATACAGGCTATAAAGCAATGATGGAGAGTTACACAGCAGTTGGAGGTTTATTTGGTGTTTGCTCAAAATGAAAATTATTACAAATCCCAGTATTATAAAACTGCAAAATGAAACAATGACTACATAGCAAAATATGTTTGCTAAAAAAAATGCTGTAGACTGCAAAATAGATAAATATTCGGCATAGATGTAGATATAGTTTCAGTTCACTTTTTTGATAAAAAGATTATCTTTTTGTGCATGGTTGTGATAAATGACATTATGGTTTCCTCCCCTCCACTGAACTGCTGCATCTGTATTTCTCTCAGTGAAGGTATGTGCAAATATCTTCCTTTTCTTTTTATTAATTATTTTTTCTGGCAGAAAATGTACAGTGCTTTATCTGCACTTGTGTCATCCCCATGCAGTTATCCCCATGCCTTTTTGTCAGCGCTTGAGGTGTCACCTCTGTGACAGGCACCCGTACTCTTTACTATACAAACCCCCCAACTATAGATGATGGTTTTGTAAGACGTGTCTGTTCCTCAGTCTACTTCATCAACACAGGGAAAATTAATTCTACATTTTGAAAAATGCCATTTGTTGGCCCCAAATGACTGGTGTCAGCACAGATGGTGAAAAGCATCTTTGAAAAAATGAAGTAGATCTTGATCTTTTCCATTTGGCCAGTGAAAGCATCACCCTATTCCCTTCCATGGGTCTCCAGGTCTTCCTCATCAGTTTCTGCTGTACGGATACAACAGGTTAGAAGTTTTATAGGACAGAGAGCCCACATTTGCTATTTTTCTCTAGTTTAATAGTTAACTAGACAATGTG
This sequence comes from Laterallus jamaicensis coturniculus, assembly GCA_022605575.1. Classification (NCBI taxonomy): domain Eukaryota; kingdom Metazoa; phylum Chordata; class Aves; order Gruiformes; family Rallidae; genus Laterallus; species Laterallus jamaicensis. The sequence goes on from JAKCOX010000016.1 coordinate 1,300,028, forward strand.
GGGAATATTAAGGAAAAGAAATTATGGGGGCATTGGAGAAATTCCTGTAATAGGATTTTCTGGTGTCAGGAAATATAAACCAATCATTTGAGAGGCATAACAGAAATCATAAGAGAAAATCTAGTAGTATGGAATTCCTTTACTCTCTGTGTAATAATTTCTCAATTTATATCCCAGGCTCTTCTGGCTTACGCATCATAAACTGATAAATAAAATTAAGAATACATTTCATGTACAGTATTAATAAAAGGTTTAATATTTGTGCCTCAATAAATGAACTATTATCTATTAGAGTATCTGTTGAAGATCAAGATAAATGTGTTTTGCCTATAGGTTTGTGTACAGTGCTCAAAAGAATATTTCAGATGTGCATGTGCCTACATTTGTAATTGTGTGATGATGTTAGATGCCTGAAATTAGTTTTTTTTAAAAAAACACCCCAAATTAGTGTGAGCACATTATTATTTTAAAGACCTTTTAAAGAATAAACATGCAACATATAGTTAAGAGTAAAATTTTCACTTTTATTAAAGCAGAGAACAGTGTAAACCGCAGTTGGAAGCTCAATTTACCCTGTAACATCACTGTCTTGCACTGGAAGTGCACATGAAATCCATATGCCCTATGCTTACTTGCTGAACCTGTACTGCAATTTGCAGTGTCTGCCTTGCCTGTGCCATAATACTTAGTTCTTACCCTGCTACGCTTACCTTGGGGCTGCTGTGCAGATGGGAACAGACTCAATTTGCAAGGGCACACAAGTACAGGAGAGCATTCCTGCTCACAGCTCTGGGTTGCCTGCGGAGGCCGGTCTTTTTTTTAAGGCTCTCACACTTTGCCGAACAACCGGACTGCTTGGTGAGGAGAAGGGCTGCGGGGCCGTGAGCTTCTGAAGGCTGGACTGTGTTTCTGTGAAAAGGGCTTTCTATTGGGTGATCGACTGGCAGGTCTGGTGAATAAGATAGTGTCATCGAAAATCCATCTATTTGGTGGAGTATTAGTAAGCTTTTGGAAAAATTGCTCTGTGGTAGCACAAGCTGGAGATGTAAACTTGTCAAGGGTTTGACGATCAATCCCCTTGACTTCTTAGCCATGATTAGACTGTGATGTGCCACCTTCCTTTGGCTTGGGGTGGTGGCTGCTTCCAAAGGCTCTAGGTGGGTATAGACAGAGCTGAAATGGATTTGGATGTGCTGCTAGAGGTGTTGGAGTTACCTGCGACTGCTGGCTGTGGTCAGGGAAATAGGGTTCCAGCAGTATGGAGCTCATTGAGGAGTAGTTTCTGTTACTTCTTTGAGGAGGATTGTTGGGGAAGACAGCAGGCCTCCTAGCGGCTTAGCTCTCTTCTCCCAAGATTTAGGCCCTGACAATTTTCTCCTATTCCCATGAGAAAAGTTACTCATGCAGAGAGGATCTTAATAATCACATTCTCAAAACACAGCAGCCTTGTTGATAGGGGTACAGGCTGCCCTAACCCAAGAAGCAGTTATGGGAAGGGATTTGGGAGTAACAGAACATGTTAGGAACCAACCATAACAAGAGGTTCAAAACAGCAGGTGTGCGGATGCTTTTAGGTACTAAAGGTAAACTAAGGATGTTTAGCTATAAGATAGGTTTATCAGAGCTTGTTATAATTACTAACCAATCAATATGGTGTGAACAGAGTGTGTAACCAATTAGCAGTTTTTTAGCTTGTCATGTTGGTAGTAAAAAAGGTATATAATCTGTGTGATTTCACCTAATAAATGGCTGGCTGGCTTCCTGGATTCATGGCTTTACCTAAAATTCATATACTGAATTACGTGTTGCTCCCTGCTGGATGCCACAGAGGATGCTTGTTGCTGTGCATCAGAGCAACTAATACTGGACTTAGATAGTTTAAAGTTAGTACTAGCTACACTTGACTGTAGGCAAACACTGATGACGTTATCTCCTGCATTTCCAGTCCCAGACACATGTCAAATATCTAGCTGTCCACCATGGCAAAAAGGACAGATTTGTAGCTAAGTTGGGGCTGAAAGTTATATACAGACTGCAGTGTACTAGGCAGTGGACTTGTTTAGAGTAACACATAAAGCTTTCTTTTTCTGTTTCCTCTTTTCAGCAGTCTTGGTAATGCTTTTCTGCATAATTTTATGCTTGTCAGTTGCACCGTGCTGCTGTTTGATTAATAAAGAAATGAGCAGTATTCTTGGTACAAAGAGAGCTGAAGTCTTATATGGGTCATAAATCCTGTTGCAGTTTCTAGAATTCAAACCTGGTTGTCAGATCAAAGCATTTAAATTCCGCCAAGGTACTCCCCACCTCCTTAACTTCATGACTTCTTTGTTTTTACAAAGGCTGCATATTTAGTACAGACTTCGATATTCCTTCCTTAAATCTTGGAAGTTATTTGTATTAGCTGATATTCACATATTTGAATTGAAATTTTGGTGATAACGTGTATTGTTCTCTGCTAATCTTTTGACTAACTAACCTGAGAAGCTTGTATTTTAATGTTGCTCTATTTTATGCCTTATTCTGCTTTTAAATGTCTTTTAAACAAATCCTTTCTTTGCTTGAACAGTACTGCAACCGTGATGTATGTAGAAAGCTGGTCAGGTTAGTCCAGTGCAGTAAGGCATGAAAGTGTAAATTCCCATTTTCTGTTTCAACACACCTTCCTCAAGCTGGTAACAAACACAAACAGCACCCTGTTGCATTCAGTAGTGTGGCAGACTCGCTGGTGGTGTTCAGATTCCTTCAGGAGGATGAGTAGGATGAACACGTTGGGATTGAGAACTACTGGAAATAGTGAAGTCAGCTTGCAGGAAGCATTTAATACCAGACTGTCTTTGTCCATCTGTGTAACCCTGTGTGTGGCTATCATATAAAAAATAATCATGGCTGTATTAGGAGTTATAAAACATTTTCCTAACTACTGTTTTTGTGAGAGGACATTTGTGTTAACTGCAGGAGATGAATAGACCTTTATCTCACCAACTTGATGCTATTGTGTCCTTGCTTCTTGTGTGCACTTTTTAAAATGTTACCTTCATCCTGTGAGCACTGGGTTTACCCTCTGATGGAGTGTTACCATTGCTGGCTTCCAGGATGGCTCACCATATAGGAATTTGGGGCTTGGTATGTGGGTGGCTTTGAAGTTCAGTAGCTGTGCCTCGCTCCATGCTGCTGGTGCCTTTGTGTATTGCCAGAACTGTGACATGATGGTCCAGCAGCATTCACAAGCATCTTTACTAATTGATCATTAGCTTTGTATGCCAAAGACCCATGGAACTTAATTCTTGCCATGGAAACAAAAGGTGCCTCTAGAATGGTTCTTAAGACAAAAATATATTTGCAGTCTTTCTCCATTCAAATACCTTTCTGAATTAGTTTGGACAATGCTTTCTGCAGAAAGAATGAGATTTTTAATGGGTTTTTTCTGTGGTTAATAGAAAAGAATTGCTTCATAATTTCCTTTTTTTTTCTGTTTGGTTTCAAATGTGGTTTTCCTGGTAATATTATAAAGGATGAGGTGATCTCCATATTAAGCAAAAAAATTGCAATTAGAAGATGATAGTTTATTGGCTTCAGAATATTGTGAATTTCTCCTTTTTCCTTTTTTTTAAAAAAAAAGCATAATTACAGTTAAGATAAAGATGAACCTCTTGCTCCATGATTCAGACACTGACACCCCCCCACCATCTCTCCCTGCCCCAATGAAAAAAGACCCAAGAGGCTTTAGCACGGCACTCAGCAGAGCAATGGCATCGGCTTCTGAACTGTGGCTGGATGTTCAAGTACTTCTGGTTGGCAAGAATACTTTTATTTGCAGTTGCCAAGAAAGTTGGATTTTTAATTTCATTGTTCTTGGTTGGTCATGCTTCACTTCCATTACAGGCAGCAACTAACAGGAGATACTTTACGTTACATTTTGGAACGTCTAGAAGAATGTTTGAGCATCTCTGGCTGTAGTGTGAAAGGGTCTTGGCTACCTCACAGCTTGATCGTTGTGTGCTTCTACAGCCATGGCAGTGTTAATTCGTAATAAAACTTCCAAGTGGTGGCCTCTGAATGCCTTCATCTTTCTTGTATTTCCTCTTGCTTTACTCCTTTGGAAGGCCTTTGATCAGAGAGCAGGAAGTTCAGAGTCTGCTGCAAGCTCTTTCTTTCCTGTTACTGAGGGAGCTGGCTGTCCTTTGGGGAGGAGGATGGAACTCAGTCAAATTTGCAAGACGTGGGTAAAATGTTTTCTGGCTCTTAGATGAAACTTAGCTACTTGTCTTTTATGCTTGATATAATATTGTATTTGCACAAGTATATTGAAGTTAGCAGAAAAAAAAAAAGTTTTACAAGTAAATGTGGATTATTTATGATTAATAATTGTGCACTTTATGTTAATAATAGAAGACTTGGCATCTATTAATGAGGTAGCAATGAAGCAAATTATATAAATGAGCATAAAATGATTGATAGAGATGTTTATCTGAAAGCTGTGGTAACATGTGCTTACTTTTTTTCAGAATGAAGCTTTTTTTGCCTGATGAGTTGAGATAAATAACCAGATTTCTTTGGGGTTGTAAATTAAGAATCTTAATATTTCTGTTAACACAATGTGCCAAGTTCTGCTCTGACAGTTTATCGTACACTTCTGTGCTGCTGAATGTTTTCTTCTGAGTTTCAATACTGTAACATGGGTGGTGCTGTTAAATTTTTCATTATGATAATGTAGAGATTTCAGATATTCAACAATGAAAAAACAAGTTTTTGAATCTCCTCAAAAGTAGGCTTAATCCCCACGTGTATTTCATATATTTCTGTCAAATTAATACCTATGCAGTACTGTGCTCATTAATGACATTAGAAGGAAATTATATATTTGAACATCTTTCCTTCCTAGAGTTTTGCTTTCTATTGTTCTCTGCATTAATCTTGTAAAAAGCTCTGAAGTTGTGCGTAACCAATCCATTGTTGTAATGCATTATGTTAAATAAGATGTATCTGTTTGTTTCTGAGGAGTTGAACTACTAACTGTTGGTAGCTTTTCAAGCTTTCAACTCATGAAGTTGCTTGAGTATTGCCTATGTATATGGCTGTGTACCAATGCACAGTCTTCAGCCTTGTAATTTCAGAATTTGGTGTCTTAATGGGATCGAATGGGTAATTACACAGAGCTCAGTCTGCTGCCTTCGCTCACGTGGAGTTGCAGTCTACTCTAGGATTGATTATAGGGGAGTAAGGTGCAACACAGCATTAAGAGGGATGGCATGTTTTGTGGTCTTTGTTTAAAAATTCAGCGGCACTGGGTAATGAAAACTTGTTTGTAACCATTAGACTCCATCGAATCAATCCAATATGGATAGCTTCATGGGGGCTTTTCATACGTATTGTTTCCATGGAAAACTTTTTGTGCTGTTCTCTTATTAAGCTGCATGTCTATATAGTTCCTTGGGAAAGGTGATAAGACAACAGCCTTATCTCTACACAGGCTGATTTCTGGGCCGAGGGTGAGAGTAGCCAAGTACCGTAGTCAGGATCAGCAGCACTAACCCTGGCTACTACCCACAGCTAGAGATAGGGAGCAGGGCTAACAGGGCTGGTGTGTCTGGAGGCTTTTAGGTGGGATGTTACTGAAGCCATGTTGCTGGAATTTGGACACGGGCACGACTCTCTGGATTGTCAGTACCTGTAGGCACTGTGTTTGGTCTGTGGCCTTTCTCTGAACAGCACGGTCCTGCCTTGTGTCAGTCCTCGGCTTGAGCACAATTCAGGGTGTTCGTTTCGGTGGTTCTCCTCACTGGGGTTGTCACAGCAGTACAGGAGATACTACAGAGTGAGGAGTGGATGGAAAATTGTATAGAAGGGCAGTTTCTGGATGTAATTTGGCATCTGAAGGTCAGAAAAATCAGGAGCGTTTCAGGTTCTTACAGAATTTGTTGCAGTTACCACAGTCTCCTATCTAAAAAACTAGGGTTAAAATCCTACAGTTGCCTCTGTGTAGGGCTCAGAAAGTTTAGTAAGAAGAAGGGGGGTCTGATTGGTCTACAGTGGAAATTCGGCATTTTTCTGTATCCTAATAGCCTAACACTTTACCAAAAGAAGCATGTCATTAACTGTGTAAATGCATCAGCATTTGCACCATGAACTGCACTCCCCATGCCTGTTTCGGTTCAGGAGGTGAGGTGGGAAGAACGTGGTAAAATCAGGTATTCTATCTGTAGTTATTCCAAGTGTCTCCATGTCTGTTTCTGTTCAGAAATCTTCTGTTCTGGAGAGAGACATGGAGAGACTTGGCATAACTGCAGACTGAATGCCCAGACATCAGGCCTGGGAAGGATATTGGGAATCTTTGGAAAGACTGATTTATGAGGGAGGAAGTAGCAGGGTTGCAGCTCTCTCAGTATGTATGGCTTTACGGGAAACGAATCTTGAGCAAGCTCTATTTTGGCACATAAGGAAGTTCAAAGGTTTGGCTGATAAAGGTGAAGGTGGAGCTGTAACAGCCCTTTTAGAAAGACAGTTCTTCACACTGCATGACATCCCAGTTTGGAAAATAGCACTGCCCTGTATCAGCGAGCCACAAGTTAAAGGGATTAAGAACCGGCCAACTGACAAACCTAAAAAATTAGTCATAATAATAGAGTGCAGCTCCATAGGGATCAGCACTGTGCTTGACACCATTTAACAGTTTCATCATTGATCTGAAATACATGGAGCTGTGATAAAATTTGCAAATGACACCAAGATTACCAAAGTGGTAAATGAGGGCAGGGAGTAATATAGAGTTATCCATGCCTGTGTTCAAACAGAATGTATTCCGACTCGATCAGACACTGAGCTTTACAGCTAGGAAGTATGGGCATGTTAAGTGACGCTAATAAGAAATGGAAGAATTGAGAAACTGTAGGACTCAGAAATGGACAAATCAGCACTACTTTTACAAATACAAGGGCCTAACAATCCTTACCTATGCAGGCAGAGAAATAGTGAGCAAGGGACGGATGTGTAAGCGTTAGGATCGAGTACCAAAGGAAGTGGTGAATTGTCATCCATCTCTTGAATCTTGATGTGCAGACTAGTTCTGCTACAGTTTAACGTGGATTATTGGGCTCAAACCAGCAGCTGTCAAATGAAATGTCACAGCACCTTGCAGTACACGAGGTCAGGCTGTATGAACTAGGGTTGCCTACTGACCTTGAACTTTTATCTATAAAAGTACTAAGTTGACTTGCAAAATGGTTTGAAAAACTTGTCTGGTGAAGCCGTTGTACTTCTTTGGAAATTACTTGTCCCTTTAATTTAAGGTTGAAGCTGTATTTTTAGGCTCCACTGAAATGTGCTTCTTCCCACAAGCTAAATTTAGACAAATTAAAGTCAATTTTTCTGGCACTATAACGTGCTAGCCTAGAATGTTTGGGATTTTTGTGTTTGTTTTTCCTTTTAAGTTTGAGGCAAAGTGTGTATACAAATTAAAGGCTTCCCAGAATAAGATACATTCTTCCTACTGCTTTTGTGACTTGCGATAACAAGACATTCTGGCCTAAAAATGAGGTTTATTTTTGACACGGGGAGGGAACTTCTTTTGAGGCGTGGAAAGTACGAATACTTATTTCAGAATGTTTGAAGAGCAGATTTAGAGTTGAACCCTGAACACCTGTTGTGAGGCTTAAACTAATCAGCTGTGAACTTGTAAGCAGGGTGATGCAGCGCTGTGTTGGGCTGTTTGTGTCTGAGCTGGTCAGTGTTCGCAGGAACTGGACTCTGTTGTGGCAGTGCTGGAAGCGGGGAGTCAGGCTCTTCCCACTCTTTCCTATCATGTTTCACAGTGCCCGCAGCCCCTGCTGCTTCACTATTTTATCTGTACCTTGCACGTTCCCTGCGTCAGTCCCTGTATGGAGCCCTCTCAGTACTTGGCGCTGCTTCAGCAGCGTTGCTGAAGGGCTGGCAAGTCCCAGGCAAGTAACCCTCAACCTCAGCAGCGCTCGCTATCATTGCGAACACAGAAATGCCTTCTGAGGAGCACAGAGAGGATCTGCGTGCTCTCCCCTCTTTTCCCAGTGTCCTTCAGGCTCATGATCCCTCATGTTGCTCAGCAGTTCCTAGTATTGAGAGGCATTTGTGTGCCCTAACAAGAAGCAGCCAGCTTAAGTGCGCCCTTGTGAAGAGGTTACGTTTTCTCCTGTAGTCAGTGAAGTATTTCAGAAATTACTCAGACTTGGATGTAGGTTAAGGAAATGTTCTTTAGAAATTTTGCAGGGAGTTCAGTTGCCTGTGTCTTGCCTTTCTTTAAACTCCTAATGCTTGTGTTATCATTGCATCCAGTATAAAAAGCTTTCTGTAAAAGTAGGGGTTATATTTTTAGATACAAAGATAATATGCTCTCATCTCAGATTTGAAATTTTTTGTACTCCTTGAATAAAGCAAAAATAAAAGGTGTTGCATTCACCTTTCTGCGTGTTTTGCTTTGTTGTGGGGTTTTTGAAGTGTGGCCTGGATTTTTGTATTCCAGCCCTGCCAAAATTTTAATTTCCTTTTTAAGTTAAATTGCAGTGTTCTTTCAAATCACCTTCCAAAAAGAGGTTTAGCTGCTCTTTGGAGCGTATCTGTGTGGCAGTGGTGCTTGTGGAAGGAGGGAGTGGCAGCGTGGGGAGAGGCCTGTTCTGTTTTTCTTGCGAGTTGATTTTAGGCTTTGGTATAAGTCAACTTCCATTAAATGTGAAGAATTGAGCTGCGATGCAAAGCAAAATGGTTTCTGTGTATTGGAAGACTGTTAGCAGAAGGAGGGTGTCCTGCTGCTGAAACCCACGGGTGAAGTGTCGTGGTGGTCAGTACGTTAGCAGCCTTTAAGTCAGGTGTAGTTGTCAGGCTTTGTTTTCTATAGAATGTGAAGATCACAAAAAAGTATTGGAAGCCACAAGCGTGAGATGACAAATAACATGATGAGATGTGTTATGTTCAGAGGAACAGCAAAAAAATACATTCCCTCAGGAAAATTAGAGTTGCATAGTGTGAGATTGTAATGCAGCCATGAAAAAGCAGAGCCAAGTGGGAATTTTCTGCTCTCATTGAATGAGGCTCTACAGATCTTTTATCTGGATTCAACTCAGGCACATGATTACTGTGCTGACTCACTCGTTAGGCATATGATGCCAGGCCTGCTGACTGAACCCATGCGCTGGTGTTTCTCTTTAAGGTTGAGGAAACTTGGGACATAGAAGTTGGTAATCAAAAAGCACCAGCTTTAGGATGAAGGTGTAGATTTGGGTTGGAGAGGCTAGGAGAATGTTCTTGGGGTTTTTTTTGGTGCAAACTAGTGCGAAAAGAGATTAAAATCTTGGAGAGAGGGTGATGGGATTGTCTTCAAGGAGATGTTTTCCATGCTATTCTAGAAGGGAGCACAGAGTAACTCTTGCTCGGAATACTTGTGTCTAACAGCAGCAGGGAGGTGTTTGGAGAGGAGTCTGAGAAATTTGCGAATTTCACGCCCAAACTAGGGGTTTGAAGGTCAAGTGCAACTGAACATCTGAAAAGAAACCACGCAGCGTGGAGGTTCTTTACTTTCCAAGTGGAGACCCCAGCTGAAGAAAGCAAATGAGCTTGCATGGAAGAGCTGAACTGCCGCAGCACGTGTGCCGGGCTGCAGTCCTAACCAGTGAACTGTCTCTTATTTTGGAGTTTACATAATGCTTGAAAGGCTGAGCACAGTGTTTCACTGGTGACTACTTGAAAATCAGAAATAAAGCAGAAACAAACAAAGCAGTGATTCACACCCAACGATGCTGTATTTGCTGCTGCAAAAATACTCTTGACTGGAATATAATTCTACTGGCGGCAGCAACCTTCATGGTCCTCTGTTCCCTCATCAAGGGTGTGGGACATAAATGCCAATCTTTGAATTACTTTCATTGTATTAAAGTTATGGTTTTGAAAAGAATCAATAAATCATATGTTTTTCCATTTTCTGTCCTAACCTGCTCTGGCAGGGGGGTTGGACTAGATCTCTTGAGATCCCTTCCAACCCCTACAATTCTGTGATTCCAGTGATAAAAGGCAAATAATTAATTAGTGTCAGTGGGAAAGTATATGCAGATTTTATTCATATAGTTTTGTTGTGTTTTTTTTTTTAACCTAAGCACTTCATAATGGGATAATAAGATTTCTGTGAAATACCAGACTGCACATGAGGTGACCTGATGCTTTGGAGCAAACAGAGTTCTTAACCAGGTGTGCTTATAACTGAGCTAGTTTGGGCTGAGATGAAGCTCATCAAAATAGAAAGAAGTCCCACCATTGTAATGCAAATCATCGCAAGAATTGAAGGGAAAAGAATATTTTAAAAAATATTTTCATAAAGACTATAAAAGATTCAGTCTCTGTGTGATTCTGAGGTAAGTGTGGTAAACCTTCTGACCCCCCACCACATGCACACCCACACAGCTCCTGGGGGTGGTCTGAAGTCCTCATGCTGAACAGGGGCATCGGGCTTTTCTGCAGATCAGGGCTGATCCAAAAATGCACAGCAGTGTACTTCAGCAGCCATCCCCATTCCCTGAGTTTTGGGATGCGGCTTCACTGGCTTTACATTGGACTTCACCCCTTAGCCTCTCTCTGCCTGAGGACTGCCACTGATTTATTGGAATTCAGGGCATGCTTGAATGACATCGAAGGCACAAGACCCACTGTTGAGAGTGAGGGCTGAGAGGGCAGGGAGGTGCAAGCAAAACCAAATAATGTTTGCAGTTATGACAGTCATACAGTTAGATAACATTGCAACCTCCAGCCAAGCAGAAATGATAGCATCATATAAAAATAGGACTGGAGATGACTTTAAGAGTCACTCTGGTTCGTTTCTTGCCTGAGGACAGGATGCTGTCTCCTTAATGTCATTCTTATCAGGTATTTGGCTAAGCCATTTGTAGAGACCTCCAAGGATGATCAATCTGTGAAACTTCTATTCCATCTACCCAAGTCATTAGCTTTATCGTTGGCCTGGTTCTGGCCAGGCTACAGTCAACCTTCCCAAGCAGCCAGCACAGGTGAGCCAAGTTAGCCAGGGCTGCTTCCCCACCACCTGACATCACTCCCCCATAAAAGGGGCTGGTGCTGAGGGCTATGCCTGGGTGTCTACAGGGCAGTCTGTGATCAGGATGCTAGGTCAGTCCTCACCTTGTGCAGTACTCTGTTATTGTCTAGTCAGTAAGGTAATCTGTGTTATCACTGGGTGTGAGTGAAATTTGCTGTCATTTTTCCCCTTTAATGGTGATTTGTCAGTAACCTGTCCTTATCCCGTCTCCCTTCTCTGGGAGTGGGTGAGCAGCCTGTGGTGCTCAGCCACTGGTTGGGGCTGAACCACCACAATCATTAAAAAGTACTTTGTCATTTCAACCTTTGCTTTGTGCAGTTGGGTTGCTGTTGCTGCCTAAAGAACTGCATAGATAAGAATAAAACTCTTCCTTTCCTTTTTACTTCTGCATTACATGCAGTTGAAAGTGTGTTATCCTGTCCCATGCCTTTCCTCTGCTGTGTCAACTCCTCTTCAGACTAAATCATCTAGGGTTTTTTTTAAAGTCTGGTTTTATGTAGGTCATGCTTTCTCTGCTTATCCTTGTGGCACTCTTCAGGACCTTGTCTGCCTTTCCCTGCAAACTCTGTGTAGAACTGTGACTGAGCAGAATCGGAGGGATTATTGCAGAGTCTGTTTTCTTGTTTATACAGCCCTATATAAATATAAACATAATATATATTTAGAAAGTATGGAACAGCATGATATTGTTGATTCATGTGCAGCTTGTGATCTACCACAGCCAACAGCTTTTTTTTTTTTTTACTGCAGAGAATTACTTGTTTCTCATCTGTCTGTGTGCAGTTGAGTATTTTTGCATACAGGAAAAATCTTCCCTTTTTCTCACTGCTGTGAGTTCTTTTTTCTTTCTTTCTTTCTTTTTTTTTTTTTTCCAGAAACATTTTGCCCATATGTCAAGCTGAATTTTAATTTGAAGCCTGTCCGGTAGCTCCCTGCTTTTTCTCATCTTTATCTTGTTTCTAGATTTAAACACTTCAGACCTTCTAGTCCATAAAATGATCTAATAATTTAGCTTGGAAGGGACCTTGGGAGGTCATTTGGCCCAACCCCTTGCTGCATTTTCTCAGTCAAGGTGTTTTGCACTAGATGGAGCATACATCCCTACAGGTCTCAGCACAATATGTTCATGCATTTTGACTGTGATCCCTTAGAGTATTGTGGGATGGAGTATTCTGGAAATAGCTTTACCCCCTTACTTACACAGCTACACTGTGCTTCGCTGGCTTGCTCAGTTTGTCCTTTTTATTGTCAGAAAGTCAAAACGTGAGATTTTTCAGAAGAAAAAACTCTTTAGTTTCCAACTACCACTTTAGTCCTGGGTTAAGCAGAAGCTTTAGGCAGCCTGTGTAAGCGCTGACTTGGCTTGTAAGTGGAGGTTATGGATTCGGCTTTTCCCTGGCAGTTCCTACTTGATAGCTGCTTATTCTCAGGGCATGAGTTTATTATTTTGGGGCACAGAGCAATTTCAGCTGCTTCTCCCCCTAAGCTGGGAGAAGCTGGCTCCTTTCAGAACAGCAAGCTTTGGCGTTAGCAGAGGAAAGGCCATTTGGAAGAGAAAGGAGTAGTAGTCGTTGCTGCTCTGAAGCCCTACTGTGTGGAGAGCTAGGTTTGGGGAAAGATGCAAATCTGTAATTTGATCAAATGGCTATCAGATGTAAATTGAGAGCTGCCTGATGACTTGAGGTGAATTTGGCTGTTAGGAGGTTGGTGGCATGTTCTGTGGGACTTGTGTCAAAGCAGAGCTGCGGTGAGATGTGCTTTCAGCAGGGATTTATGCTGCTAGGAGAGGTTATGCAGCTTTCTAAGGGCAGGAGTAATTATCAAATAGGGCTAATGACTCAAGAGGAGATTTGGTCACGTGTTCTGTGAGTGATTGAGTCAGGGTGGGTGTTAGGATTTGGTTCTGAGGTTGTAGGAGACTTTGTGGCAGGTTTTGATGGTGGTATTGGGCTAGATAAGCAAACTTTTGAAAAAATTGGGATTTCAGATTTCTCTAACATAGACCAAATGTTACAGAGCTACTTAGTGGATTAAACCACTGCCTACTGCTGTACTGCTTCTTGGTACAAAGTGTTCTGTGTGCTGAGGGTGCCAAAGGAGCTTAATGGCAAGGTTTGGTTTTGATTTTTTAAAATTTATTTTTTAATAAGGTGTGATTCATCTTTGCTGTTCTCTGGTCTAATTAAAGTTTTTAAATCCGAGTAGTGCCCATGGTATGGCCTGCAGTGCTTATGCTGTTCTCAGGCCAGATTTCCTGGTAGGCGTGGCCGCTGTAGTCGAACTTGTCAGCAAAGCTTTTGAGCGCGTCAGGTCAGGTCCAGAAAGCACAACCCTTAATCGTGTGTGTGCTCAGAACAAATGGATGTTTTGCTTTTCTGGAAAGTTGGTGAATTCTTGCCAGTGCCAGGTGATAAATGCTGCCCCTGAATAACTGTGACATTACCAGGTGATTTCAGTGTGGAACAGGGGCATGACATCCCGCGACCTGTCACTGTACTGCCGGCGGGTTCAGCACAGCTCGCTGTTGATGTGTTTTGGGGCTGGGCAGAAATGCTCAGAGGAGAGAAGTGGCTTCTAGTGAAATTACTAGTCTTTGCAGCCTGTGTCTTTCAAAGAAAGACTGTTCTGAGGAACTTGGTTTGGCTGTGTTTGCAGAGCTCAGTGCTAGCATGGTCTTTCAAGGAGATCCTTTCTCGCCAATACCAAAATCCTGAATTTTGCAAACCAAGTCATCAGTCCTTGTAAAGGAAAAGTTGTTTTATTTTTAATAGCTGTGTGGTTAAAAGAGCAGGAGAATATTTTTTGTTTGTATTTTAATGTCACAAATAGCAGTGTTTATCATTCAGCTAACCAGAGAGCCTTTCGAGAGACATGGTACCAAAAAGCCCTAATAATATTTTTAAAGCAGATTAGAAATAATCTTTCTGCATGACCTTGCCCAGGTGACCTCCTGCTTTGCTGCTTTTCGGTTGGGCAGTGCATCATCAAAGCCATGTTTTGCTGTTTAATATGGTGAACGTGAAGTGGCATTGCATCTTTATCTGTACTTCATCACAGAGAGAGAAGTAAGGCAGTAGCGTGTGCTGCACAGAGCCTGCCTGCTTTGTCTAAAACAGATTTGGAGAGCAATGTCACAGGGATAATGATATGCTCAATGACACTGCAGCAGACAGGAGCAAAAGAGAAAAATTTACAATACAGAGGAACTTTAAAAACTTTTATTTTAATTTAATAGGAATTCTTATGTATAATTATTTAGTGTGATTCCCTTGTTTACCAAGTAATTATAGCTTTAAAATCTGTTTGGGTTAGCATTTAGCTTCTCTCCATCCAAGGGGATCATAATATTGATGGAATATGTATTAGCCTGTTCTTGTGAGCAAAAGTAATTAAAAATATATCTTTATTATTCTCGGTATGATAGTAACCTATAATAAATTTTGAAATGAGCTGTTCAAACAAAATATCCAAATAATGTGCTTCTCTTCCTTTGCATATAGAAAATTACGTCAAACCTGCTTAGTTTTACAAGGTTTTAATTAAATTAAGGGCTTCTAAAATGACATAAATTACAGAAGTGAAGCATGAGCGGTTTAGTATTGGGGGAAAATGTCGCGACTCCAAAATTTAAACTGTAGAACACAAACATTAAAGGGCCCTCAACAATGACTTGAGGATTAGAACCATGGATATCAATAATTAAAGGATTTTAAAGGAATAATCTTTCTGTTTTATTACAAGCCAGTACTGATATATTTGACCTAAAGGAAAAGCTTTTTCCTTTAGCTTTGTACCATCTAATGGCTTTTATTGTTGTTCTCATTATAAAGAGAATGTCGGTAAATAGGTACTTGAATGTTTGCTGTTTTCTTTTTTTTGGGGTGTAGTAGCATTTAAAGATAAATACAGAGAAGTAATTATCATCAGAATTTAATAGTACGAGCTTGTTTTTATTGTACACGCTTCCTAGATTTCAGTAGATGAAGATGTATATTCTAAAATGCTGGTTGCTGTAAACCATCTTGTGAGGCTTCCAAACAGTATCATGTGTAGACAAACCAGGAAACTACTGAACTGTGTTCTAACTTACAGTGTAAGTAGCTGAAGTGACAAGGTAGATTCATGGACGTTCTTATCTTTCCAGCTCCAATAATATATGGAAACTTGAAGTTCTTAAACTGACAGTAATTGTTTTACAGTAATATTTATATTAGGCTTTCTGAAGTGTTTTATTACCCTGTATCTGCATATTTTACCCTGTATCTGCATATTCAGAAACACAGGCATGCTGCACAAGAAAAGCACTCTTTAATTAATTTTTTTCATACACTCAAAAAATGTGAGGTCAATTTCTGGCCATTAAGGCTGAATGAGAACTGGAGACTTGAGTTGCAATTCTGAATAGTGTTGAGTAAGGCATGTGGGCAGTGTCCAGAAGCCTTGTTTTTCCTTATAAAAAAGAAAATCACTAATATTGTTACTATGCTTTATAGAAAACACTTTCATAAAGACACACAATATTTAAGGGACAGTGTTTTGTTGTATGAAGAACATACTGAGTCACCGTCTCTGGAGATATTGAAAAGATCTGTAGGTGTGGTGCTTAGGGATGTGATTTCGTGGTGGCCTTGGCAGTGGGAAGTTAACAGTTGGACTTGTTGTTATAAGGGTATTTTCTAGGCAAAATGAATCTGTGGTTCTGGGGTTAAGTGTAAACCAGAAGCATTTTGTTCAATCCTGATATTTTGAAAAAAATGGGATATTGAAAAACAATTTTAGTATTTCATATTCCTGCAGGTAAGTTAATTTGTGAAGTGCTTGAAAGAGGGTAAAAAAAATAGGGAGTTGCTTTGTACAAGGCTTTCTCTCTTCTTGCTCTTGCCCCATGTATATGCTTAAAATGGGATTGTGGGTGCCTCCTTCCTGTATTTTGCCTTCCAAAAAAGCCCAGATTGATAGTCAGATAACTTCTGGCTTTTGCCTACGGGTCAGGAGGTACGCACACAAATTAAAGGGGTTTGAAATGTAATCTATGACTTCAGTATAAACCTGACCCAGTGTTGACTTTATTAATTTATCAAAATTATAGATCAGCATAAAATCAACTTAATTTTTCCTAAGTGTTGACTGGTTGTTACCAATAATTAATTGATCTGGTCTAGTCCTTCACCAGGTATGATTAATTAGACATTTCCTGTAGCTTTGTGTGGTGTCCCAGTCACACATTTATAATGTTTCATCAGGTCCCAGCTCTGACCACAAGATGCTCAGCTCAAGAAGTCTGTATTACAGAGAAGAGGTTTGGCTGCTTCGGTTCAGCCCTCCACATCTCACTGTAGGGCTGACTAGACATTCAGTGATGCTGTCAGCTGTGGCAATGTGCTGCCCAGGATGATCGTCCAGTGTTAAATAAATACATGCATCAGTTGGAACTTTGAGTATGTGGAGGGATGCAGAGATGAGGATTTCTCAATGCCCTGGAAAGAGGGGAGGAGAATCTTTATGCAGTGGCTGATGTCCTCTCTGGTAGCGAATCGAGGATGTGATAGAAATTGTTTCTATCTCTGAAAAGCAGTTAGTATTGTACTTCACTCTCTTAGGAGCTAGTCCATGCTCTTGTAAACAGTGAGCAAAGTGCTGTAGACTTTGAATGGGTGCATAATCGAGCCTTTTTGCTGCTTTTTTATTTTGGAAAGAACCTGTTTTGTTTTGTTTCACTTCCCATGAAGAGGGCTGTTGATGAAAATAAACACATGAATATCATATGAAGTAAAAAACTAGTCATTGTTTTTAGTAAGGAAGTAGTTAAAAACCTTAAGGGTTTTGCTTTTTTTTTGCTTTTTCTCCCCTGTGGGGAGGTGGCAGAGACATGGGCATTTAATTGTTATCTTTACTGATTATGCAGCACAGAGAGGACCAGCACTCAGTAACTCTGTATTGCTTACACTGTGGCTTCCCCCTCTCTGCACCCCATAATGATATTCAGGCGGTGAAGGGGTTGAAATATCAACCTCATATCTAAAGACAAATTTACATTTCACTCCAAACACCGTAATTTAATGAAGGTTTTATGCTGTTGTGGGTACTTAATTATGCTAGAGGCAGAGCTGAAATTTAATATTGTTCCACATGCAGGGAAGATTTACTAGTAGCTTATTTTCAGAAGTCCTCTATTGCTTATGCAGTCTGCTCTTGTTGTTTATTAAAGCAGATTGGAATAGCCCGAACTTACGTAAATAAAATTTCATTTTAATTGCTCAATGAAGATAATGTATGTCTTTTTGCTGGTTTTTGAGAAGCAGATATCTGGATTAGCTGGCTTTGCAGCAATGATCAATGCAACATTTACTGGCCTTAGCAGCTAAATCTTGATGATCTGCATGTAACCAAACATAATCATGCAGGACGTGTGATGCTTTACATGCTCAGCTTATATATAAATCAAGATGACAATTTAAAAATTATTATAGAGCATGCCTGTTGCTATCTCCTGTAACAGATATTCCCTTGCACAGCAGAAACCTACCTTTTCAATCATAACTTACTGTGTTCCTCATAATAAATGAGAGTACATTGCTCAGACGTCCCTGCCTCCCTTTGGAGTCCTGGACCATCGCACTCGGTGCAGCGCTGTGAGTCAGTGGGACGGAGGAGGCGGTAACTTGTTGGGGGCTGGGGGGCCGCTGTGATGGGGGTTCTCTGGGACTGTGACACCTCAAACAAGCATGTGTTTATGTACAACTACTAGGCAATCTGTGCGATAGCAGTGAAAAGTGATCTCTCATTGCAAATACCAGTCCAACCAGCCGTAGTTATGCTGTACCATGTCAGCTGTGATGGCTGCTGAACTTGAAACGTCCAGACTCAAGAGCTCCTGGAGACAGCTGGTGCCAAAACACGTGTCTTTGCTCTACTGCAGGCTTCACTGCCTGGCATACACATCTGCGGGCCACAATTAACTGTTCTTGTGGGTCAGAATTGGTCTGTCCTGGCACTGAGATGGATGTTACCTCCAACTGCTGGGCAGTTACACCTCCTGGAGATGAGCATGTCCGATTTTCAGGCTGAGGGCCAGGTGTCAGAGTCCTTTACGTAGCTGCAGACTGGATACTGTTGTCATAGGTTTCCTGTGTTTGTACAGAGTTTATTTACTTCTGGCACTAAATGAAGCAGACTTGAGGTATGTCTGGGGCCAGGGCAACCAGAATGTGTCAGGATCTGCTGCAAAGACACAGCTTAAACATATGCAGGACAGCAATGTAACAATATAAGTTGGAGCTCTAATGGTAGGAGAAGTATTTATTAATAGGGTTTCTTGCTGACATATGGACAGTGTAACTGAGAACTCAGTGAAACAAAAATTGATGTGATTAATGTCAGAAGTTAGTAATTTTATCTTAATTAAAAATAACAAATTCTGCCTGGTGCATCAAGTTACTATATGGAGTTGTTGGCTGTTTTCTGCACGTGTTGGCTGCTGCTACTGTTGGCCAGATAGGGAGATGGTTTGTTTGTTTTTCTGTGTTCAACAGGAGTTGAAAGAACTGAGTATTTTTGCAGTTCAGACTTTCTAATGAATCCTTAAAAGAAAATCTCCTGCCCTTTTTTCCAAGCTATCATCTTATTTAAATGTGTGACAGTTTCATGCCCGGTAACTTTTCTAGTCCTAATTCCTTATCACTGAGAACCTAAATATGACAGCTCCTGAGTCTTAGATGTCCAGTTTCTTGTCACTGGGTAAGAGAATTAGACTGAGTGACTTCAGCTGGGAAACATCTGCTGTAGCTATGAGCTGATTGCTGGCTTTTGGCTAAGCTCAGCTCTAAATCATTCTGTAGTTAAAAGAATGCATTTGGGTTCTTTAGAATTGAAATCATTATATGGGGACCAAGACATAAAGCAGGTTGGGGTTTTTGTTTATGGGTTTGTGGGGGGTTTTTATAGGTGAGAACTTCTTAGCAATGTCATATATATTTCATTATTGTTGAAACTGTTTGTAGTTTGGGGATTTCTTGGTAGAAAGCATCTTTCAGCGCAGCAGAACTTGGAGTCAATGTTCCTTAGATCACAGTGAGAATCCCCAAGTTTGGTACAACACAGGAGATGCTATTTTATTTGGGCTGCATACCCCCTGCTTAAAAACATGTTTACTTTTTGCCTTCTACCAGTTGGGGAAGCAAATAACTTCTCTACTAAATGTTTGGCTGTTGCTCCAAAACAGAAAGTGTATGCTATGTGTTTCAATTAAAAGAAGCCCTGTAGCAAAATGTGTTAGTCACAGGCAGAGGCCAAGTGTATCATTATCCTGTAGGAACAGCAGTCAAGATAATGAAGGGCTAAGGACAGTGGACAATGGAAAGTGAAGCATGTCGTGTCAGCACACTGTCAATGGAGTCTGGGCATGCTTTGCATTAGAAAGTGCTGTTAAATTGCAGGGATGTGGCTGATCTTTGGAGAAGGAGTGGAGGGTTGCCTAATGGCATGTAGTAATTTTAAGGCTGATTTAATGCTTTTGCCATAATAACCAGAAGACTTAAGAAAACAGCTTTGGTGTTTCATTCCTTCCTTGTTTTGACACAAAGTTGTTTGAGGGCTTCCAGTGCATTTTGCTCTGAAACAAAAGAGTCTGGTACACTCTCCTGTGAGGTACATCCCTCATGTGAACAGCTGAGGTGAAGAGCATGTTGTGTCTGAGTTGGAACTACAAAACTTTCACTGGAGAAGTGGCAAGTCTAGAAACATTTAAAAGAAAAATAAATGTATGTGGTCAGCCTCAGATATACAGAGCTCAGGATTGTGACTCTGTGTTGCAGCTGTTAAGCATCCTTCTGAAATTGGGACTGCAGAACCAGGGTACTGCTAGTGGGAGAAAAAAGATAGCAGCACATGGAGTGAATGGTGCATGGAGAATGAAACTGGTGAGTTTGGGAGAGAAAGGTGGAAAAAACGTTTGGAAGGAGGAGAGTAGCAAAAAACCTATTTTGGCAACTAAGAGGATGTTCTATTTGCCAACCCTGCATATTATCTAAGTATTTGGGAAAATACAGAAATGTAAGGAAATAATAGTAACATTACATGTTTTAACAGGTCACAAAACAGTAGCTGGAAGTGCTGCAAGAATACCCATTTAACTTTTTTATATTGTTCTACAGTTTGATGGAGCATGTAGCATGTTTATCTGCTTGCCACTTGTCTAAAGTAGCATACTCTTCAAAACAATAATGAGATATTTCTCCTGAGTTTCTAACTGTAGTAAAAATGCGTTTAAGCATTGTTACAGTTTAAAACAGAAAACAAAACACTGCAAGATGTATTTTCTGTTCTGTTTAGGGGAAGCAGAAAGGAAAATTACTTTAGCTACGTTTGCCTGCAGATGTTCCACTTGAATATAGAACGATGTGGTGCACAACAGACACTTCTGAAAGTGGTATTTGACAGTGCCACCTATTGCTAGAAAAGCAGAAATAGAATGAGTGCTTTTGTGTGTACCAAATTGAGTGGAAAAATGAAGTGTACCTGTTCATCTTTTAATTATTTCAAGGTCACTTTAGCTATGTGGATATAAGTTTGACCTTGTTTTTATAGCTATGAAGTGGAATACATTTTTTAAAATAATGGATTTATTGTACAGGAGCATCAGAGATGCTGTGGCTTGTTTCTGCTCCAGAAAGCTTGCAACTGTTGGCATGTGGTTGAATGCCAGTGGCTGTATTTTGGCTAAACCTATTAAGCCTGATTATTTCCCCCTGCCTTTAGTTGATGACATTAAAGTTCATGTAATGCATGAGAAGATTGATCCCAACAATCCTGAAACTGCTTTAGATTTATCAAAACACTGACAGTTGTTTTTTCTACTGCTTGAGTTTTATTTTTATGTTAAATGTGAAGAGAAGAAAATGTTTTTTAACATGCATCCAGAAATTACCTGAAAAGTAGCTGGCTAATGATGAAAATTCTTTGAAGAGTAAGACTTAATGATCTGGATGCATCTTAGGACTTTGTATTCTTCACCAGGTCTTTCAGTTAGTAAGCATGAAAGCTGACTTCTCTACCTGCCCTCTGAAGGATGATATTTGATTTATTATAGAAGTCTATCTAATGCTAATGGTGAGAGTTATGTAACATTTATAGGGGTAGCCTGAGATCAATTTTAAGTTTTAATTGTGGTTCTTACTACCTCAGTCCTGTTGTTCATCTCTACTAGAGAAACACCTTACTTAAACATGTACACCTTTTTGGCTTGTAATCTTAAGGGAAAAAAACCCACATCTTCTCTGGTGTTTTCCCATGAAGGATCTGGATGGCAAGCTAAGATCTGTAAAAGATTGATCAGCTTGGGAGTAATTTGGTCTTTCTCAGGTCCAGGCAGGCATCTCTCTGGAGTTTATTGCTGCTTCAAATAACTAATACTCTTTGGCTGAAGCTGTCCTCCTCCCTCAGCCACATCTTCTGGGTACCTCTGCTGAGCTTCTGAAGAGACAGATTGCTGCAAAGCTTCAGGAAATCGAAGGAAGCAGCTCTCAAGTGTACAGGCATCTGTAGGTTTAGAGAAGGTTCGGAAGGAGAAATCAAGGATGACCTACTCATCTCCTGACCAAGAAGTGATGTGGAGAAATCTGACTTAATCATCCTAGTTAAGTTCAGGGCTGAAATCTAATTTAGCCAAATGGAAAGTCTTTCTGTATTGATTTTTATTTTATTTTCCTCCAAATGATGTCTAACTTCTCTTACTCCTAGTTGCATCTTGGACCTGAATTAGAGGTCACTTGTGTTCTATATCCCCTTTTCCACTGATCCAGGATATACCTTCTCTTGTAAAAGCTGTTTTAATATAATCTTTTTCCCTGTATATTTGTGTTTAGCCCCACTGTCTTTCTCATCCTGAATGCTGTGACAGCCCAAGGCAGTGTAAAGCCTTTAGCAGTTATGTTCTGTGGTATGGAAAAGGGGAAGGATGGAGTTGCCTAATTTATTTCATGGATGGATTTCTGTATGTGCTCTCTTTCTGAATCTCCATGCTGAGTCTCTGTGGTCTCTGTTCCTATACATTCAGTCTTCTAATTTGTGTATGTAGCTTTTGTGGTTTAACCTCAGCGGAAAGCTGGGGCCACAAAGGTCAGAACACAGAAGCCCCCTACCACTTTAAGAGGTGGAGGATGGGCGAAAGGAGCTAATCGAGGAGCTGCAGAGCCAGAGGAAAAAAAACCAAAGGCTTGCAAGGTTAGGATAAGGATAGTTTACTAAACAACAGGGAAAAGTATGAAAACAACTAACTACAGTGCTATTATATACAGTGCAAACCTCTCCCCACACTATGTCATTTGAGCCGTGCCCGAACCGATTCAGATTCAGATTCCCGAATGCAGCACTCCCCGAGCCCAGCACCCCCCGAGCACCCCCCTCACCACCTCCTGCCACGCCGATCCCGAAAAAGAGAGAGCGAGAACCCGGAACTCCCACACGCCTGCTCAGACCAGCACTTCCCGTGCCCGGAGCAGGTTCTGATAGGTCTGGAGTCTCCCCCGGAACTGGCACTGCGGCTGCCCAGACCGGGACTTCCCGTGCCTGGGTCCGAAGTCGCCCCTGTAAGGGAGGGGGGGGGGCAGCCCGTCTGATCATGATGCAATTGGCATGGAATACTCTCAGGGCTAACATAGCCTGCTGCTGGGCTGAACCCAGGACAGTAGCTACCTGCTCTCTGTGTTCCTTAGCACTGGCCCACCTATTTTGTTCTGCTGTTCATTCATCTGTCTGTCATCTGTGCAAAGAATGAGATCTGAGCAAAGCCAACAGTTTTGATTCTTGGTGCAAAGTTTAAACCACTTTTTAAGTCTCCTGATGCAGATCCTGTTGGCATAAAAAGGAAATAATTTTCAGCAGTTCAGTTATATGCCTGTGTAGGAGCCTCTGTGCCATCTTGTCTTGATGTTTCCTGACGCAGAATCATTGCATACACGTGAGCGAGGGCAGTTGGGATGGGGCTGTATGGCAGGGCACTGGGGCCAGCAGAGGCCACTTGAGCTCAAAAATGCAAATGTGCTGAAGGCTGTGGTACCTGTACCTGGGGAAACTTTGTTTAGAAATTGAATACTTTAACAAAATTTATTGAGATTAATTTAGGCAAGGGTTATTTGCATTGTGATTGGTTCACTGTTGTCTTCCCCAAACTATTCTCTGTGGCCAAGCACCATTCTACTGAGGGAGAGTTGGGGAACTGAAGGAATCAAACCATTCTCTGTATAGTTTCAAGTGTGGCTTTGGTAAAAGAAAGGATGCCTTTGTTGAGACCTTGTATCATCTCAAATGGAACGTAACAGTGTGTTATGTTAAAGCTATCCTTTAGTTTTTCCTCAAGGTGGCTGCTTCTGATTTCTTTTTAGTTGTGATATCATTGATTCTTTCAGTACAGAAGCAACTGAAGCTGGAGAACACTGCTACCTATTAATTGATATCTGTGAATGATGATGTAAATGACTTCTCACCAAACAGTAATCTATTTCTCCTTTCAATCCAGTGCCAATATTGTTGTCTTGTAGTAGAACTGTGATCCTGTCTGCCATTAATGCATTTAACAGTAGACGACAAATTTTAAGATAGGGAGGGCCTTATGCTCTTCCACTTGCCCTGGTGTAAGTCAGAACATACAGCTTGGAATGGAAAAGATTTATTCCTGTGTAAGAATATACTGGTGTAAATTAGGAAAGTCAAGCCTGACATGTGGTGATGTACCAAATTATATTACAGGATATTTAAATTCTGTCTCCCACTGTGAACAGCAGGATACCATTTTTATCCTTCCTGTTGAATGCAGAATCACTTTTACATTTATAAATTGAGCCTGAACAGAGTGCTCTCAGTATTGGCTGTTCCTCCACATACAGAATATATTAAGACACCTGTTCACCCTTGTAAGGCAAACAACAAACAAACCAAAATACTTTCCTGTAAACAAATTGGTCTGTGATTAGTGGAGCTAATGAAGCTTCACTGCCTGTAGATTTCTGTCCTTCATCCCTGATCCCCTCAGCAACCTTCCCACCAGAAGGATTACTGGTTCTTCCTCTGCTCATATTCCCTGTGATCCTCTCCTTGTCCTTTTTCCCCTACAGTATTGCAGGTTCCTCTTTCTCTCCATCCTTTAAACCTTCTGGCAACACCTTTGCAGGCTCCTCCTGCCACCTGTAACCACCAGCAGTGCTTCTGCCCAGCCCTGGGTGACCTGGGTGCTGAGTGGCTGCTGGTCAGCTAGCCAGCAGTTATTAGTCTCAGGTGGTGATGTTAATTAGTTACTAGTCTCAGAGGTGATGTTAGATTGAATCTCTTGTTATCTGATAGATTTTTCTCAGAGCTCAGGAGAATTTAATAGCTTCAAGACCACTGCCCTGTGTTAAATTCCATAGAAGCAGATCAGCAGAGTCTAAAAGCATGTCTTTATTCCCTCCTCCCTGTTCCAGGAATTGGTCTTTGCCAGACTAATTTCAGTTTGCTTTTGCTAAACTGCTCTCTTCTTTCTCCTCTCTTGCTCTTTCTTGTTTCACAAGTCAAGTATGATGGCTACCACCCTTGTCATGATATTATTAACTGGGTATACAGCAGAGGTCAGGAAAGGAGGGCTTAGCCCTATAATTTTTTTAAGGGCTTATCTGCAGCTTCATAAACTTCTAAATCTGGAGCTTGAGGACAGTTTGAAATGAATGCCTTTAAGCATACCAAAAAGAGAAGAGGAAGGTGAGTACTGAAAATCTTTAGCTTTAAAAAATAAAACCTAGCAGATCACACAGTTAGTGTATATGTGACACTGAAATGTAAACACCAGTGGAACCTATGAGGTTGGAAGGGAGTTCTGGAGCTCTGCAAGTTCCTCCTACCTCCAGAGTCCTCTGGGGTTCTAGTCTGGCTCCCTGCTCAGGCAGGGTCAACCAGAGCATGCTGCTCAGGACTGTATCCAGTTGGCTTGGAGCATCTCTACAGATGGAGACACCACAATGACTCCAAGCAAACCTGTACCAGTGGATGACCATCTGTGCTGGAAATGTCCTGTGTCTCAGTGTGTGCCCATTGCTCCCTGTCCTGTCAGTGGGCTCCTTTCAGTGACGCTATCCGTGCAGGTATAGGTGTACATGCATGAGGGGTACCCAGGGCCTCCTCTTCTACAGGCTGAACGGTCTCAGCTCTCTCAGCTTCTCCTCATCCATTGTAGTACACAGAAGTGTGTGTGTGATGGATGCCCAAATGCATCCTGAATGTAATTTGACCACCATAAGATTAAGGAGCAAGTGTCACAGAATAAAGGTTCTTACTTTAGAAAGAGCAGTTCTGAATAATAGCCTGCATGGGAACATTTGCTTTCCTGGTAAAAGGAAAAGGTGTAAAAATCTGAGAGCTGAGCATCACTATGTGAGAATAAAAGTTGGATGACAGTCTGTCCTCAAGATGGTTTCTTGAGGATTCTTTGCAAGTAGCATGATAATGTAGAAAATATTTAAACCCAGCAGACATTCAGACAGAATTTGTTAGCCATAGCTACATAAGGTGCCGCGCTGGCGTGTCTGGGTGGGTTTTTTCCTTGTCTTACAAATGGTTAGCCATTCTGTTTAGACACGTTTCTACTTCGTCTATCAATGTTGTTTGCATCAGCAATATTTGTATTTGATTACTGAGCACTTGGGTACAACTTGTGGTGGTTTTTTTTGTAAACCACGTTTTTTTTCAAGAGGTCATGTTAAGTGCTGTACTCTGAAATTTAGATACTAATTATATTTTCCAGGAGTTTCCTACCTAAAAGTTGACTTGCCAGTGTATTTACGGATATTTAATGCTGCCATTTTCATTATAAAGGGGAAAATGATGAAACTTCTTGCCTGTAATTGTTTTAATTTAGCAAAGCCGGGAGCAATCAGTGTCCTTTTAAGCTCTGCTTTTATCAGTGGCTATGTATAGATTCACTGTCTTAGCTTTTAATACTTGAAAATCCTATTTAAGTGTTATTTATGCTCACTTAGGTGCTATGCAGCATTCGGTATCCGAATGCCAATACTCTCAGTTGCAGCCTTTAAGCTTGATTGTCTCATTGAATCTTTCTGTGTTTGGTAAAAATGAAAGCATGCAGAGTATTTTTTTATCAATATGTATTTAAGGAAAATGTCTACAAGTTTTAAAATTGCCCTGTTTGCTCAGTACCAAGCACTGGCATTAGAAAGAGCTGAGACAGAATCACAAGGTTGGAAAAGACCTTTGAAGATCATCAAGTCCAACCAATCCCATCCTAAGCTAAACCATATCCCTAAGTGCCCCATCCACCCTTTTTTTGAACACATCCAGGGAAGGTGACTCAACCCCCTCCCTGGGCAGCCTGTGCCAGGCCCTGACAACTCTTTCAGGAAAACTTTTTTTTTCTAATGTCTAATCTGCCCCTGCCCTGGCACAGCTTGAGGCCATTGCCCCTTGTCCCATCTCCTGTCACTTGACCGAAGAGACCATCCTCCACCTCTCCACAACCTCCCTTCAGGTAGTTGTAGGTGGTGAGAAGGTCTCCCCTCAGCCTCCTCTTCTCCAGGCTGAACACCCCCAGCTCCCTCAGCTGCTCCTCGGAGGATTTGCCCTCCAGCTCCTCTGGGCTCACTCGAGGATCTCAATGTCCTTCTTATGGTGAGGAGCCTAGAACTGGACCCAGCACTCGAGGTGTGGCCTCCCCAGTGCCCAGTCCAGGGGCACAATCCCCTCCCCAGACCTACTAGCCACACTTTTTGACACAAGTCAGGATGCCATTGGCCTTCCTGGTCGTCTGGGCACACTGCTGACTCATACTCAGCCTGCAGTCATCCAACACCCTGAGGTCCTTCTCTGCCTGACAGCTCTCCAGCCAGTCTCCCCCAGGCCTGTAGCTCTGCAGGCTACAGAAGGGTTGCGCTACTGTGCTTGGAGATAGACTTTTGCTTAGCTTCACAGCGCCCAAACTCCTGGTGAATAGAAAGTTCTTTTCTTTCTGCTACTTTCCCAAAGATGCATTTTAAAAGAAATAATCCCAGTAAGTATGTTGTGGTTTTTTGACGAAGATACTTTGAGGCTGCAATAGTTACCGTACAAATATACTGAGCAGGAATTTTTTTCAAACAAATAAACCACCATCAGTGAATCCTCTGCTGATGAGGAATGTATGTATACCTCTTTAGGACCAATGAAGAAATTAAATGATCCCCATTAATGGGGGACTACTGATAAACCATAAGTATTTACAGATATACGTGTTTTATTACTGTGTGGTATCAAGGTTCTGCCTTAAGGCCCAAGATAAAGAGCTGACAAGTATTGTAAGAGAAAGGAATAGAATCTACATCTAAAAAAAAATTTTAAAAAATCTGTCTTTAAACTGCAGTTTGCAAAAGGAAGTTGACTTCAGTCTCATGAAGCTGGTAAAGGGTTTGGGGCAAAAGTCTTCTGATGAGCATCTGAAGGAACTGGGGTTGGTTGGTCTGGAGGAGGCTGAGGGGAGACCTGATGGCTCTCTGCAGCTACCTGAAAGGAGGGTGCAGCTGGGTGGGGTTGGTCTGTTCTCCCAAGTAACTAGCAATAGGATGAGAGGAAATAGCCTCAAGTTGTGTCAGGGGAGGTTTAGATTGGATATTAAGGAAGATTTCCTCACTGGAAGAGCAGTCAGGCATTGGAACAGGCTGCCCAGGGAGGCCATGGAGTCACCATCCCTGGAGGTGCTCAGACATGTGGATGTTCAGCTGACGTGATACTAGATGGGCACTTGGACTTGAAGACCTTAGTGGTCTTTTCCAACCTCAAAGATTCTATTGTATTTTATTCTACATGGCAACTCCCTTTTTAACTCTCTGAATTGGTACTGTTTACTTTGGAATCATTTTGGAAGCAACATCCAATGCATATGCCAGATTATTTTTTACAGTTGTTTTGCTGTTTAGGCTTTTTTAACAACCTGTTAGGGCTATTGCCTTTTCCATTTTCATAGATAGGCAATTATAGGACTTGAAAAAAACCACATATTATGATTTAGAAATACTCTGTTTTTATTTATGTGCATCATTCTGTAAAGGTAATTAGGTAAAACAAAAAAAGACCCAATAAAAAGATGCATGATTTTCTCTAAACTGCTTAATGAGGCCTAATATAAATCTGAATTTCAAATCACATTAGGGTTGTTGTATGCCCTAATTTCAGATGACAGTTCTGGCTTGCCACTCAGTTGGCCTTTTATTTTGTGTCACAGATTAGCCACCCATGTGGCTTTACGTTATGTCGCCGGTTTATTAGAGCGGTGCTGTGCTGAGAGATGGGGCCATTCATTGCAGTAGTTTTGCGTTTGGGGGGTGGGGGTGGTTAAGGCAGTCTCAGGCCATATTTAGATATTTTAAATATGGATAAATACAGAGGAGTGAGAAATTCCTTCTGGTTTTCCACACTTCTGAACAATACCATTCAGTGCAAAGTGCCGTTTATGCTCATTAGCAGCAATGTATCAGCATCAAGGTGCTACATTGCTCTTCTGCAGCTGCTGCTGTTAATGGGTGACTAATGCTGTGTACAGCTGGGAACAGACTTACAGGTGAAGCGGTTCTTGAAAATGCGCAGTGGTTGTGAGACTTTGTGAAACAGAGTGTCTGCTATCTGCAACTGAAGGAAGGATCGAGGATCTACTAAATCATGAAAGGGCAAAAAGCAACCATGAACTGTGCTGGGGTTTTTTTCCAAGTCAGCTGTTTGCTGAAGGTGATTAGCATTTCATAAAGCCTATGTCTTTGTTCTGTGGCTTGATTCTGTGTCCCCAAGCCATACCATCTTGTGGGTCTAAATAAATACGGTAATACATAGAATTTGATGCACTGATTTAATATTCTGGGGTTGGATTAATAGTCTGGGAAAAGGTGAAAATATAACTTCTTGCCTTCATTTTCCAGTGCAGAAGGCATTATCAAAATGAGCTGGTAGGCATCGAGCCAAATTATCCTTTTCTGTCTAGAAGTAGAGGGTTGCTAGAAGGAACAAGAAGTAGAATATAAGCCATACTGGTTCAGATCGATGGCCATAAGTGGATACCTGGGGACAGTAAAAGAGGCAATCATAATTGAAATGCCACTTACTCTTTCCCAGGCTTTCAGCCCTTTTGGTCCTGGGACTTCCTGAGCTGGATGTGGCCTCAGCTACTTGGGAAACCTCGGTGGGGTTCTCTTCTGTGGATCTTTCTTCCACTTGCTTAAATTCTTGTCAACCTGTGGCCTCCCCAGCATCCTCCAGCAAATGTGCATTTGCTGTGTAAAGAACCACATTTTTTAGGAGAGGGAAGAATAGAAAACAAAATTAATGTTTTGAACCAGACTACTGCTAGTTCTGTTTTCTCTTCCCCAGTTCTTGTATGGCAAGTGTCAGGGAGATCGAGATAACACACCTTGTAGCTTTCTCTGTGGTGTCCTTTCCTGGAGCAGTAGGATTTTTGTCAAACAGGACTAGGTTGAGTGCATTACACACTGGTTGCTTTATTGCTGTTTCCAAAGCTGTTGGTGGGGTGGGAGGAGGTGGTGCTGCCCTGTGGCTCTGGAAGGGGAAGCGTTCCTTCTGACAGCCCGGGCAGGGGAAGGGAAGGTGATTGCTGCCCAGTTGCTCATTCTCTTCAGATCTGATCCCAACACACTGGGATTTTGAGAGTCATGGTTTTCTTGTTGTGGTCTAGACAGTTTACAGACATGCAAACCTGTGCAAAGTTAGGTAAACCACAGAGGCTTTCTTACAAACACACATGCCTTCAACAGCTCAGTTCTGCTCTTCACCTATATAGTGTGTGTGGGGAGGTAAAAAAATTATAAACCCACAAATTTATACACACACACACAAAGGTCTCTGAATGAAAGAGAGAGTTTTCTGGAGTTACTTCATTCCTTTTAAAGAGACAATATACTGGCTATCTCAGTATGCATCTAAATAAAAGTCTTGCCTAAAGACAGTGTTTGGAATTGCAATTACTATTGATTTTTCATAAACCACTGTTGGAATAGTTCCTCATTGATTGGAATGTTAAGTTTTGGTTATATGCAGACCAAATTATACTTGTACATCTCATGGTACCGAGGGTGCTGTGAATGGTTGCAGAGTTTCTTCATCCCACTGAATGAGCGTTTCTCAAAGCTTGGAAGCTACATTGGGTGCCTCTATCTTAGTGGCTAGCACAATGTAAAGAAGGAAAGACCAGGACTTCATTTGCAGGCTGTGTTAGGATTCAAGGCTGCAGATCAAGTGTAGGTGTTGGCCAGCCATAACTGTGTGCTAGCTGCTGTTCCTCACGGCACTAAGCAGCTGATAGAGACAGGTCTGCTCCCTGCCCTGCTCATGTTCCCTTTGCTTTCTGGAAGCCCTGGTTCCTTTCATCCTTAGGTGAGCTGTGCTTGGCCGAATAGGATTATCCACTTCTTCTGTTCCCTCTTTCCCTCCCCTAATGTTTGCAGCTTCCCCTAAGTAACTGCCTGTTGCTGTTTGAACCCGGTTACCACGATGGCGCCTCTGAAGCTTTACAGCAGTTTGAAAGTTGATGATGTGGCATTTTCACTCTTAACTTTTATTTTCTTTGTTTTATCCTTTGTAACTGGAAACTCTCAGTGTAAGTAGTGATATAGTCATGTTTTTGTGCTTACATGTGAAGCTCTTCATTTTCTCTGGCTAATATACTTGGCTGTTGGTTTATATCATTTCAATGAATCCCTTGGACTTGGTTGAGTCAAACTGCTGGGGTGGGTGGGGGTGTGTGTATGTACACTAACACTTTGCACCTTTCAGTAATTGCTGGGGTTTGCTGTCTGTACTCTACAGTGACACTGACTAACGTTTTTCTTAGTTGAGCTGCTTAAAAATTAAAACTGAACCAAAAAGAACTATCAAGAGAGAGTGGTTTTCTTGTTGGTTGAACAGATTAAGGTTTTGCTGTCACCAGCTGTGGTGGGCACAGCCCAGAATGTGTTCCTGGCTGGTCTCTGGACACTACCACACTGCCTGTCATGAATCTTACTCAAGACACTTTGCTTTCTCCTTCCAACTCCTTTCCTGTCACCTTGAGAAACTAATGAATTCTTCACAATCAGCCTGTTCTTCATTCTCCAGGTTATTGATAGATGTTTTGTGTTTACTTGACACTTTGCTTTGTTTCATTTGCAAACAAGAAGTATTATTTGTAGGTGCTAAATACACATTGTACCTGTTCTTGAAAAAATTAATAAACTTTCTTTTAAGATTTGTCTTTCTGAATTCACAGGTAAATATTTGGTCTTGTAATTTCTCCTCAAGACTTTTTTGGTCTTTTCCTTTCAGGTTCTTCCCCTTGCAGTTTCAGGAACTCCTGATACCCTGTAACAGGATAGAATCTTTAAAGGTTTTTATCCAGGGGTTTCTAATCTATTTTAGGCAATGTTTTGTAGTTTAGGTATAGACCATGGATAAAACACCCACAATTGTGGTCAATCTTTTTTTTTTTTCTTTTTTCTCCCCACTGAGTGTGATTTCACTCTGAGTGCCAGCTCTGCAGATTCATATGCTAGAAGAGGCTTCTTGGTGCAGGGATGGTCCGAGAGCCTTTGCTTGTTAAGCAACAGCTTTTAGTATTACTCCTTTCTAGCTTTTTTAATTAATTTCTGGAATCCCAGATTGGTGGGGACTGGAAGGGACTGCTGGAGACCATCTAGTCCGACCCCCTGCTGGAGCAGTATCACCTCGAGCTGGCTGCACTGGACACTGTCCAGGCAGGCTTTCAATCTCTCCAGAGAAGGAGCCTCCACACCTCTGTGGGCAGCCTGTTCCCAGGGCTCTGTCACCCTCAGAGTGAAGTTTTTCCTCACATTGAGATGGAACTTTGTGTGCTCCAGACTGTGCCCACTGCCTCTTGTCCTGTCACAGCACACCACTGAGAAGAGTCTGGCCCCATCCTCTTGCCATCTACCCTTTAGATATTTATAAGTATTGATAATATTCCCTCTCAGTCTTCTCTTCTCTGGGCTGAACATCCCCAGGTCTCTCAGCCTTTGCTCATACAAGAGAGGCTCCAGTCCCCTCATCATCTTCATAAATCATGGTCTCTTTCGTGTTTTGGATGACCATATTGCTTCACTTCAGCTTCTGCATTCTTTCACTCCACTCTTATGGATATATATTTCAGTAGATATCTCACAAAGGCTGATACATTTTTCATTTTTACTGCTTTTCTTTTTATTTGGATTAAGGTTGCTATGTCTCTGAAGATGTGAGCAAAGTTACTTCTCCAGTGTATTGTGTTTTGTATGCAGCTGTGATTCCGCTGCATTTTTCATTCTCTGCCTCTTGCAAGCAGTGCTATTAGATTTTTTTCCATGATCTTTTCTGTTACCACCAAGGACTGCATTCCCATTCTTGTTGACTTTGGTCAATATTTCTCTTGAAAATTTAGACTGTTTTCTTCAACTATTACTAATATTCATTAGAAAAAAAAAAGGAATTTTATTTTTAAATACTAGAAGTATGAAGTGGTATGGAACTTGAGAAATCTACAACTTGTTTTTTGTAATGTCTTTTTTTTGTTCTACAGCTGCAGTATGTATACTTGTGTTTATCATTTCATGCCTGTTAAAAGCTGGATTGTTGAGGTTCTTATTCATTGCCTAAAATTCTGTTTAATTCCATTTACTAATCGATGGTAGTTATGTCTTTTCCTGGCTACTAGGAGGAAGGTACCATATGTTTGGTTTTTTTATTTCAAGTTTAGTCAAAAGCTCATAAACCTGATTTCTATTACATGTATCCATGTCAGGATGAGGAAAACCTATCTTGAAAGTTTTACTCTCACTTGTCAAGGGTGTTAGGTTTTAATCAATATCACTTTTAGCATTAACATTTATGTTAAATATCAAATACTTAGAAAATCTAGGTGCTCCCTGATTTATTTGAATGCCTGCTATTTTATAAAGCATTAGTTTAGGTTTTTTGAGGATGATAATGCCATACATTGAATACAGTTTGCACTGTACAACTGAGTGCAGTTATTCAAGTGTAGTGAACTCTGTGGGTTAGTACCTGGCACTAAATGATCTAGCTATCAAAACCCCCCAAAAGTAAATTTACTAGGCTGCAACATAAAGTATGTAGTGACCAGTACCAAATACAGATCGTCTCTATTGTGTAGATTTTGCAGTTCCCTGGCTTTTATATGCTTGAAACTGTGCTATTCCATTTCTGTCATTACTGCCTGTGTAATCTATAACCTTCATCTAAGAAACATGGCTCATTAATTAATCATTAACAAGGGCGAGACATGTGACAGCATGAAGTGTGCCAAATCCTCTCTCAAAAGTTTTGAAGTGTCTGCCTTCTTATAGATACCATCTCTGTAGTGCTGGGAGATTGCTCTGGAAGGACTGGATCTTGCAGCATATAGTGAATTGATGGATTTTGATATCAATTACTTTGATGGCACTCAAAGTAATTTACAGCCTTTCTTTACATGTAATTAACACTCTTTGTGCTCCTGTGAGGCGTGCTGTTCCTGTGGGTACTAGCACTGTTGGTACTTGCTGAAACTAAAGTGGCAACCTAGACCATGGCTGGAGCATGGCAAAGTAGCTGTGTCCTGTAGTACAGGTAGGCACCGGCTGGCATTGCTCAGCCTCTTTGCATGCCTCGTCTCCAGTGCTGGGAGAGCTCATTGCAGTGTGCAAACTCCACTGCAGTGGGGTGTTCTGTGGTGGGGCCATGCGGAAACCAGTAGAAACCAGCCTGGCCTCTCTGAGGAGCGGCCCTGCTGCCAGGGCCTGGGCACTGGCATCTCCTCCAAGTCAAGAATGTAGCTGCTGATATTGCCCTTTTTTCTTTATTTTCAAGGCAAACAATTTAATTTATCGTCTTCACCACTTAATTGACCATTTGATGACAATTTTGTCATGAACTTGCAGTTAGCAGGGGGTTGGACTAGGTGTCTCCAGAGGTCCCTTCCAACGCCCACCGCTGTGTAGTTCTGTGTGATTCAGTATGGCTGTGAAGGAAATAGATGCTTTTCCAGAAACTAGAAAGGTATTCCCCTGTTCCTCCTGCTACTTCAGAAAATAATCATCTCTCAACATTGCCTGCTGATAAATGAGAAGATAGACAGTCTCCCAGACTCCCAAAGTGCCTGGTGTCAGTCGTACATGCCTTCTCTTAGAGAAGTAGTGTGCTCTGGTTATGGGTGGGTTATGTATTATCTGCCAAAATTATTTTTAAAGATTCTGCTATTATATCTGATTGTAAGAGAAGCCTGAAAGGAACAGCTCTTGTTCTTTTTTTGCTTTTCTTGCTTGTTTTCACTTATTTGTAAATACTGGTATACAAATAAGTTTCACCTGTCCTCTTACAGGAAGGCATGCCAAGGTAAAAACTCACTTATTAAAATTTAGAGAGATCCTTCAACTTGTCTGATAGTGGTTTTAGTCAGTCTTGGTAACAGGCAGCTTACCAAGAACTCTTTAATGAAACATGAACATGGTTTTATTTTTGTTACCAAATCAATTTACTGCATGGATTTAGGATGACTGTTGTTTGTTGGTAGGTGGGGTTCAAAATTTGGTTTAATTACTCTGTTAAAGCTGGATGGTTTCATCTTTCTTTGGACATGGCCAAAGGAGAAGTAAAGTAAAAAAGTAAAGAAAAAAGTAATTGTAGCACTGTTGCAGGTTTTTAGCGTCAGAGGAGAAAGAATCAAATGCTTTGAAATCTCCTCTGAGAGCCTCTACTTATTTAAGTCTTCTTTTAAAGTCCTTTTTGCATAACTTTTTGTCTCTTCTCTCCCAATTGATGAATGAGAAGACATAATACCTGCGGTACAAGAGTCAAATAAGAGCCTGTGTGCATGGATGGGCTCCAGGTAGCCACTTCTTGCTTGGTTGGGCATGGTGTGTCATGGGGATTGGTGGCTGAGAGGCCTCTTCTGGAGAAAGGATGGGCTCTGCAGGACCATTCCCTCCTGGGCAAGCAGGGGAGCATACTGTGCTGTGGCTGAGGCCTCAGCAGGAGTGCTGTGTACACACATTATTTTAGCTTTTGGTGTCAAATACTTCTCAACTTTAGCTGGGAGTGGACATGTGTGTCTGTCTTTGTCGACAGTTCCCTGTAATCATTTTTAAAAGCCTCTATAAAATGGTCTTTTTCACGGATTAAAAGATGATCCTATGCATCCGTTTGCCAGTTTTTACATGGGTCTGACTTGAGGCAAACTTCAGCTCTCACAAATTACTAATTGTTCTTTTTCTGGGTAGATTATCAGTGTTTGTATCTCAGTGTAACCTGATGCTGCTCTTATGAATGTTTGTTTCAAATTCAGCAGTTCCTGAAATAGTGATATACAAGCAGGGAAGGTATAAAAGAATTAGCAATTATAAGCAAAAACTGTAAATGGCACAGAATTACCAAAGCAGGAGGTATGTAATAGAAGTGTAATTTGCATTGAGGCATAGGTTGATAGGATTTCACAAAAGAAAGTAAGCATAACAGTGAAAATAAGGAGATTACGAAAGTAAAGACTGAATTCCAACCACTAATTAGTGAGGTTATCTGTATTTCAGGTTTTGCATTTGTGAATTAAAAGCACTAGCTTTTTTCACACTGATTCATATTCTTAAAAGATCTTGCGCCGTGATTCTGGCCTTAAAGATTTTACATGATACTAATGTACAATGTGTATCGAATTCTTTGTCTTATTTAAATAATTGATGCTTTATGGAAAGCTGTTGGCCTGAAATACAATTATGCCTATTCATTTCCAGGGAGATAGACCTCAGCAGTTAAGTAGTGCTAGTACATCAAGCTTCTTTTTTAACCAAAAATAAGTACCATTAATTTAAATTCAGTGAAAGCAATAGATAAAGCTGGCAGTGTTAAATACTCTCCATGTTAAAAGAAAAATGGCTTAAAAGTTGCATGTGTAACAGTGTAAAGCATTAGCCTGGCTCTATACAATTTATATGCATTTATGAAATACTTGGTGATTTTGTATTTCTTTGGTGGGTATTGACTGTTTGAGCTTCTTTGACAGCATGACCAGTCACTTCCTCCCGTTATTTCTTATTGTTTAATTTCATACACTGATTTCATAGGTGAAATGTGTGTTTTTACAAGTTCTCTAACAAGTAGTAGTGGCTCTACCTGGAGCATTTCACTGACCAGGGGAGAAATAAGTAAATAGCTGAGGCTGTGGATACATTAGGTATTTTTTTTCTTTTCTAAAAATACTTCTGGGAATAATTTAAATTCTGAAGAATATGTGGGAAACTTTATAGAGTATTGCATACTGAGAGAAAGAAGAATAAATGGGCAACAAGTGGCCTGTGAAGGACTGACAGAATTTAAAGAGTACTTTAAATCTTTTGCAGTGAAGATACCTAGAAGAAAAAAAAATGTGTTGATCCAAAGGTTTTGACTAGTACTTCCCAAGATTATCATGTCTCTTTGTTCTTTGCGAATGGGCTAGAGAGGTCATAGTCTATTGCTATCTGCTAGTTTTAGCACTGTAAGAATTAAATAACTAGGCAATCTCATTTTAGTGTTTGTATTTGGGTAGGGTGGAGGTATAATGAGAGGCATAAGGAAAGATCTGTCTAGATAATTTTTTTACATCTTGGAGTAGGTAGGTTGTGTTGCCCTTCTGATAGCTAAAAATCGAAAGAAATACTAAAATACTTTTCATGTCTTTGTTTACTAATAGTATTTTGCAGTTATTTTTTTCTGAATGTTATATTTTTTCTTCCTGACAGATGTTTCTTGCTTTTCATTGTGCAATGCATTAAGACTTCTTTCTCTCCTGATGAGCTAAAGACACCATCCATAACAACTGCAAAAGAGAGCATTACCGACCTCCCTGTTCAGTGAGTAGTCACAACTTCAGTTCTGTATGTTGTTTTGCTCTGAAATGTGTTTATATTGTCGACCAAAGTGCTTCTATCTATGCTTGAAAAATGCCTAGAAAGATCTCTGCAGGAAAGTGTTTTTGTAGAGGAAAGCAATTTGTCTCAGCACTTTCCTTTACAGAATCTACTTCAGTCTTTTTCAGCCCAACTGAATTACTTCAGAATGCTTCACTAGGAGAAATACGCCTTTTTTTCCTACCTACCTGGATTTTCATTTGCTGGGGTTGCCCATCCTGAGAAATTCAGGATCAAATGAGGTTGTTCGTTAGGAATTTACTGCTCCTGGCATCAAAAGAAATCTTTCTTCACTCAAGTGGGCTTTTTATTCACATACTTAACAAAAACTATGAAGTTGTAAATCTGCATCTTCTGTAATATATGCTGTACAAAGAAAAGATAAACAAAGAGAGGAACCTTTCAAATTATCTGTTCTCTTGTGGTGTCTCTAGCTGCTGGACAGAATGCTCACAGGACACCCTATAATTTAATTAATGTTGTACATACACTCTGGGAATTCATGTAATTACATACAGTAACACACTTACCCCAATGTGTTCAGCAGAGGAAGCAGGCTATCTTGTTTAGGAGAAGCTCAAGAGTGGAGGGAATAAAACCTTCAGTTGATCAATTGCCATAAAAAATTTTAAAGTTTTTTTAATTTAAAAATCTTCATTTTCTTACAGATTTTCATTTTACCAAATTTTTTTTATGATACACTTAGAAGTTCTTACTCAAGCCATTTAATTCAGTGCCAACATTTCTTTAGAAACTAATTCTAGATTGTTCTTACTGTAAAATAAGGTTTTTATTTGGAGCTTGTTTAATACAATGTTTTAAATTGTATTGCATGTCATTTGAGGCACAGTAAAAATCATGGGTTTTAGATATGACAAGTACCAAATTCCAACCAAATATTTCTCTCATGCTCATAAAATCAGGACATTCTGCTGCATTGTTTGCAGTGGGTCAGTTAGCCACATTGTCTGTCTTCTCCTAATAGGTTATTTTCTGACTCTGTAGCTCTTCAGTTTTTAGACCATTACCATCTGTGCTCCCTGCTTATCAAGTAAATTATCCTAAATGTCAAAATCGTTGAATTTTCAAAATTTATGTAGTATAAGAAAATATTTAAATAAGAGAAGCAGAAATACTTCAGTGTAAGTAATTCTTCACCTCAGGAAAGAAAATTTGGTGAGGTTGTGGAGTTACTGGGGGGTTTTTATTACTTTTAAAAAGTCTGAGTTTCATGACAGTTTTCTGCCCATTGTGTATATTAAAAAGAATAATAGATACCTGAAAATTGTTTTTACTATTACAACTGTATCTGTGTTCTCTATGTAAAAGCTCATATTTCTGTTTTAAGGGATCTCCATAGCTCATCTTCAAATATTTAAACAACAGATTGACAAGTACTTCTCATACTAAATTCCTGGAGAACAAACATTAGGTGATAAAGGATATTGGTCCAGAAGCTCTCGCTTTTGCTCTGTATCTCAACTGCAGTTTGTCAGGAAAAGGTTGCAGAAGTCCAAACACCTGATAGCTCAATCCCAAAATCCGTTGCTGTAGTCCTCTGTAGGTAGGGCTGAATGTTTTGCTGCCTGTACTTGATGAAGGAACCCAAATAACACCGAGTGATTTCCCAAGGTCAGACAGCAGGTAGGGAGCAAAGCGCAATGTGAAATCACATTCATAATTCCCTGCAGTAATTGAGGTTGAAAATGTGACCATTTAAACCATTCAGAATGGTGGCTAGATCCTGTATATTGGGGTTTGTTTTACATTGCTCTGGAAAATTGCCAGGATGGATTTTCAGGTACTGAGGAAAAAAAAATCCTTCCTGCTGCTCAGCATCATATAGCTCTGGGAGTTTGTTATGGGTTTGATTTCAGTCAAGATGTATGCTAGGATAAGGCCACTAGATGCTGTGATGTTTGTGAGGAGCAGAGCCATCCTTTGCTAGCAGTGAAGTAGTTGTTTAAGAGGATTTCCACAAATTCCTCCAGCTTAGAGAGGAGTCCTCACAGACACCCAGGACAGGAGAAGATCCACAAGATACCACAGAGTGTATTGCTTCAGCTGAGTTAGGGTTTTATTTTGGGGGCTTTGGGAGATACTCTGTGTTTATATGCCAAATGAATTTTCCTTAGCTGTGGGTTTGGGGTTGGGAGTTTGTCTTGGGTTCTGTCCCAGGTGCTGGTGACATCTCCTGTTTTCAGCCTGTCACAGGCTCTGATGTTGACTTTGGAGTGTTGAGCAAGTACCGTCTGTTCTTTATTTCCCTCATTAAATTTGTGTTCCCATGGATTTGCTGGTGTGATGAAGTGCTGGGCACTTCTCAATTACTTCTCTTTTGTGGTGTTTGCCCAGCCTCTGAGCACTGCCAGGTTCTGCCTTTTGATTTGTTCTTTAAACAACTGAGACAGACTGGCCATCGGTTCCCAAACAAATACCAAGGCTCATTTCCCTCCGCTGTGTCCCACTCCAAGTTCTCCAGTGCATCGCAGGCCATCGCTGTGATATCAGTGTTTCAGCCTATTTGTTAGGTTTGCTTTTTGGCTTGGGGTTTTTTATCTTCTTTCTGTCGTCCCACTGTGGTAGACCAAAGCCATAAGAAAGTAACTATCTTAAAGAAAACACAAGTTTAACTACTTGAACAAAAATCCCCGGACTTATCCTCAGGGGAGTGGGAATAAAACAGTCTCTCAGTCACTGCCACCTTGGGCTCTCTTCTTACTCCAGGGTCTGGAGGATGCAATATTTTTTGCACTTTGAGGGCCACTGTACAGAAGAGTACATTCTGTATGATTTGAAAACCTTCTATAAACTCACATTGGTATGAATCATCCCAAGTACTTGAGCAAATTGCTGAAGTAGCCTCCTTTTCACTACCATATTTTATTTCCTAGTTTCCAATGATTTGGAACAAAAAAATCCAAAGAACTGAAAAATGTGCATGGATTTTTCAGAGTGGCAGCACCCAGCACCTACAGAGGGCTCCAGTTTTGAGCCTGTGGATCCAAGACCGACTGCAGTGTCTGCCAAATTCCAGGGCTGCTCCTGGCAGTTGTGCATACCCTTGTATCCTGTACTGTGTTTTGCCCAGCTCCTGAGAGGTACCTTCAGAGACTTAACAGTAGTTTCTGGTGTGCTTATACTTAGTGCTTTTCATAATTACTTAATTTTCAGGCATCTTTCTAATGTAGTTCTGTGCTCGTGGTTTTCTTTCCTCCAGCAAAAAAAAAAACCCAAACCAACAAAACCCCCTCCAACCACAAGCAAAAGCAAACTCCAAACCAAACCTCAACCACCAAAAAACCAGCCCTCCCACAACCCCCAATTTTCCCCTTCCCCTTGGACGGATTCACTTACAGGAGATTGCATAAATGCCCTTTGTTATTTCTTTTAGGGATATCATTTTGCTGAAACAGTGGTCAATAGGTACAAGGAAAAAGTCCATGTACTCTAAATATGTAGTCTTGTAAACAATTTTATTTTAAGCATGCTCTTATCCTTTCCTAAAGCAAATTATTTCCTTTACATTGATTTTTTTTTGTATACTTGTGTTTTTGAATAGTTGTGTCTTTTATTTCCTAAGCAGCAAATTCACAATCACAACTTAATAAATAAAATATTTGCACTCAGAAATGGAACCACAAAACCAATGTAACTTCTGCTATTGATTTTTCTCCTGTGTAACTATTTTGGCAGCAAAGGCAGAATACCATTCTGTGTAAGCATAAAACTTACTTAGGGTAAATTACTCTAAATTATAAGCTAACCAATAAATCAGTATTGCTACAGTGTTGTTCTCCCATTCCTCACCTAAAATCTGTATCCCAAACAAGAAACAATGCATCAGAAAACTGCTTTGATTTTATATTTTTTGCAATGTGTATACTAAAATAAATGCTTCCTGGAATTATCAGCAATAGTTCAGCATGATGGAGCAAGGACATGTGTGTTGTATAAATTAAAATGGATTGTTGTAATATGAATGGTGGTTACAGAAGTAGAATTAAGATGTAACCAGTCCTTTTGCAAATTATGCTAATTATTTGGTTTACTAAAACATATTTTAAGGGAGAGGCACAACTTCTTTACATTTCTGTCTTTGTTATGGAGTATAGTAGGTTATTAATGGGGTTTGACCTATTTAGTTTTGGGAGCAGCTTTAAATTTATCAGGACATATGCCCACACATTGGCTTTAGCACAGTGAAAATACTTTTTGGGAGAGAAATTTATTTAGTGGCATTCCTTAAGACCCAAGATTTGATTTGAGGATATAAATGAAACATTGTTATTTCCCAAGTTCTGCATGGATAGATGAGAAATTGAACCTTATTGATTGCTGTGTCTTACAATATTTTTAGTGGACTCTACATGAGTATTCAGCCTGAGAGGCTCTAATGAGAAAAACTAACTGTATCCAAGTACAGAATTATCACTAAATGGCAAGTAAGAATGTACTGGCAATGATAACTATGTGGTTGAAATCCTGGATATTTCACTGATTGTTATGTAGCACGTAAAGTTGAGTGTTGGTAAGTACATGCTGATAGGATTCAGTATTTTAGAAGGATTCTGTTGGAGTTAGGTACAGATTTCACTAATAATAATCTGCATTCTGTGCTGTGAAGTTGTGTAATTTTTATACTTTTTGTATACTTTAGTGAGATATGAGCTTCCCTATAAAAGGGCTCTGAGGAAAAAAAACCCAAAAGATGAAAAGTAACCACATTTGAGCTTTGACCTCTGATTTTGTTTCTATTGGCAGGTTTTAATATATGTCATAATTTAAAAAAAATATTTTTTTGTATCTATGGGAATATAGGAGAGTGGGTGAAAGGGGGGAATTGCTGTAGATGTTTAGGCTGTAGGTATTTCCCTAGAATGCGAGCTTCAGGGAAATAATCTTGGAACTATCTGACTACTTCTTGAAGCGAGGCTTAAAAAAGACAATTCTTGACTAGAATGCTGAAATGGCCCTCTGATGAGCACAGGGAATGGTTATAGGTTGACACAGAGGATGCTGTATGAAATACTTCTGTGTAACCTGCTGAAAGCACTGAATTAGGATATCTGACCTGAAGGGAAATGTAAAATCCTAGCTGTGGTGCTCTTGGTAATCTGTCTTTTATTTATGGTTTTACCCATTCTTGCCTGTACTGAAAACAAAGTACTGGCAGTTCTTGATTTTTGTGGAACTGATTCTGAAGTATTTCAGAAGAAATTCTGCATGCTTGAGAATAACGTAGCACCTCTGTGTCTGTTGGTGAATCCTTAACTGAAACCTTCTCACAGAATTGCTCTGAAATGGTTTGCAGTCAGCATCCTTCTTGGAAGGGACCCTCTGTTTGTAATTGCTTTGTGACTGGGGTTTGAGGTTGTGTGCCTGTGTAGGTGTCTGATAAATGTTTTCGGTGGAATAGAGCTCACATGTGAGGAATGAGTGGATAAAGCTGCGTTTCAGTTCTGTTCATTCCAGTCCAGGCTGGTGCCTTTGCCCTCATGAGCAGTTTATTTGTGTGTTTTTAAAGAAAAAGAGAAAAAAAAATATTTAGAAGGGAGTCTTGTGTGAATAGATGTATCCTTCCAGGTTTTTCCTCTGCTTTTCACTGCACTGTTTGTGTTTATAGAAGTAGCATGTATGAACTGGATCATTGAGCTTTGAATGCCTGTTACAAAATACACTCCGGTTCCAAATCAGTCTGAAATCGAATCGCAAGTTAGCTTCTAGTCTGCAAGCTGTATCAGCTTGGAATGAATCTTCAAAAATCAGGCTTTATAGAATGAAAACAGACATAGTAAGTAAACTGCCATCACAGTGAGAAATCTAAATGCTCAGTGTTTACAGACATTTTGGTATTGGGAAGAGCTACCACCATCAGTACTCCATCTGACAGCTATATATATTTGCCACTGAAGCTAGGACATGAATCAGTTACAATAAGCTTGAAAACAGGCTCAGATGTCATCGTGGAGATGGCTGCTATTGACTGCAGGAACGGGAGATATTAGAGGGAGCAAGATACCTTGCAAGAATAAATCAGTTTTGAGTAATAGGGAGTCCTCCAAGGGTGCTAATAATGCAGTAGAAAAACATGTCAGTAGGGCATTGGAGAGTGACAGGATTATGCTGCGCTGTAGCAGTGTTGCAATTCCAGTCGGTATATGAGGCAAGATGATTCATAGCAGAAATAATTTTTGTTCTGCACTTTTATTCTTCTTTTAAATATGAAGTTGTATGCAGGGAGGGTTGCGGGTTGCTGGTTGTCTTCGAGCGATTATTTATTCTCTGTTTCACCGTGCCTTATACAAGTTTGTCATTTACATAAACATTTCCCATCATGTTAGTGCATTTACAGTGACCTGAAGTGGAAAAACAGCATAACTACCATTGTCTGACCTGATCTCCTATAGAAAATCAAAATATACCTAACTTGCAAAGCAATTCAGCAGAATAATTTAAAATTATATTTTTGGTAGAATAAAATTCAATAGAGCTGCTTTTTTTTTTTTTAACGTAGCATGTGCTCACCTGTATTACTGG
The DNA here is from genome assembly GCA_022605575.1 of Laterallus jamaicensis coturniculus. Lineage (NCBI taxonomy): Eukaryota > Metazoa > Chordata > Aves > Gruiformes > Rallidae > Laterallus > Laterallus jamaicensis. Next base: position 1,343,555 of record JAKCOX010000016.1, read on the forward strand.
CAGACAAGTATAATCTTCCCTTCTCCAGCATATGCAGTAGAAGCAGCTTTACTTCATCCAGGTCTTTACTGATCTAGCTTTTTATACCCCCTGGCAATCTGGTTTGTACTTGTACAACATGAGGTTAATTACAGTAATGTGGACATATACATTAACACAATCTGTCTGCTGTTGAGAGATTTTCTGTATTACAAGATTACATCTTTATTCTTATTTTTTTAATATTAGCTCTGTCCTGGCTGTACTGCAGCATGTTTCACGGACAGTTGAAGTTTCCTTCACTTTAGCAGAAATCTGGCTTATTATGTAGATACCCGGTTTAGACAATGAGCATCTGCAGCTACTCAAGGCACAGAGATGCTGGTGTATGTGTTTAGGCATCTTCATTCGTTATGCTATGTTGTCCCAGAATAAATATGCAAAATATATTGCAGTAGAACAATCACAATGCAAAAGAGAAAGGCACTGGTGTTTTGTTATATGGTAGCTGGCTGTGCTGCTGGTTATAAACCAAGTAGTTATATCCAAGAGGAAGGAATTTTCCTTTTAAAAAAAACATTCTAAATATTTGCTTTATCTCATTTTTTTTATTCAATCTCCTTAGCAACAGAAACATCTGTTTCTTTTCTCTTAGTCATTACATTCAAAGAAAGTAGCTGCTTCAAAAATAATGAAAGCAATTTCTATGAATTGGGTAGCTATTAATTGTTGCCGAGATGTTTTAGTATGATAATAAGGCATGCAACAATTGGCTTTTTTCTTTAATTGAAATATAGCTATCTAGTTAACCTGTGCTGGTTAGGTGAGCTATAATCTATCAGCTCTTCTTGCCCATTTATTGTGTGATTTCTCTGTGTGACAAAGACAAGAGTGAGCTTCCCCATTTCTGGTTTATTTAGGAGATACTTAGTATCAATGTGTGGATTGTTGCACCTAATGTTTTATTAATTTGCAACTTCAAAGCAAGTCAGTGAAGAGTTTGCCTTGAAGACAGAGGACTAAATATGCATGGCCTTACAAATATATATTTTTGTATGTCAATCTTCAGTATGTAGCAGTATAATTAATTCAAAATATGGACTTTGTTTTATAGCGATGTTCTTACTAAAAGTATTGCATATTTTTCTGTAGATTTTGATGACCAATTTAAAGCTGGTATTTGGCTTTAAAAGGTCTTACTGCTCTACAGTCTTCAAGTGTGTGTGTCCAGCAGTGCATTCCTAAATCACAAGAAAGTGTCACGTAATAATGAGATTTAGAAATAAGAGAGCTAGGACTGCAGGGCCAGGGTATGACTTGTCTCTCTAAGCCAAGGGGAACAGACTTATTTTGCAGTGTCAGGATGGGAAGACCTTTACTTCTACTGTGGTCTTGAGTGACTGTCCTTTAGAGCTCACTGCACCTGGGTGCACCTGCACACCTGCCTGACCACTTGTGCAAAAATGATGTCTCTTCATGGTGTGAACCTGCAAAGCTCATCACATGGAGATTAATTAGCAGCATTGGGGGGAAATTGTTCAGATGGGTGAGATTGGAAGGTTTAAGGTTTACTGGAGCTAATATAGCAAAGGTTCTCAGGATTAACAAGGATCTTACAAGAATGTATACTCATTGCAAAGTGTATTTCTTGTGTTCATGAGTCCACTAATGGATGGGGAGAAAGCTTAATGATGGACACAGTGGAGAAAGATTAAGTACCTGTTGCCAGTTTTGTCTTGCTCTTAACAAGCAAAGTCTAATTCCAGACCTGTGTGTATGTCATCTTTGAGGAGGAGAGGTGCAACCAGACTGACAAAAGACTTCATTTGATGCAATTTGTATGTGATGGCCCACCTAACCTCTGTCCCTGGGAGGATCACGATTCTAAATTTGAAATCCACTTGCACACATGTCAAGCATGAGAAGGTAATCAGCAATAGTGGGGATTTACTAAAGGGATACTTGTGTTTTACCAATTTGATTACCTTCTACAATTAAATTAATAGCAGCATCAGCCATTTTGCATGTTTTAGAGTTGAGTGCTTTCAGTGCACTTGCACACTAAAGCCACGTACTAGATTTTCTTGGACTATTCTGCAGAGTATGTATCTTAACAATTTTTCTCATGGGTTTTTTGTTGGGTTTTTTGGTTGGGGGGGGGCATATTCTCTTATTGCTTCTAATGCTCTCTTGGTATAGCATGTGTACAACAGGAAAAAGAAAATAAACCCTTTGACTTAGATTTCATGCCAAGGACTAGCAAATCTATGAATGAGAGAAGAAAAAAGTGAAGATGATTATTGTTGTGCTACAAACTTTAATCATGTTTGTACCTTCCCTGATGCTTTCTTTGTCTCTCTCCATCCCTGAAAATAATAATTCTGCATGAGCGTACTACTGGCACGTGTAGGTGGCAAAAGTGGTTTTCAGAAGCTTTACCAAAGAACCATCTGGAGCCTGTGTGAGGGCCAAGAACACTGAGAACTTCCTCCATGGAAGAACTGATTAGCTGGGTGGAGCAGTGAGCACTAAACTGTGGCTGTAATCCTTTTAACTGGCCAGCACGTCAGACAGATGGGCAGGCTGCCCAAACGCTGTTTCACTGGGAGCTTTAGATACCAGGCCATGCACCCCCATCGGTTGTGCTAAAGCAATACTGGGAGCTCTCTGCATCCATGTTGGATACACTGAGTAGTCCAGAATACTGAAGAATCAGGACCAATATGTTTGTAAGTGCACATTCTTTGTATCCATCACTTGCTGAAAGAGGAGCTGGCTGTCAGAGTCCCTCAGGGATGAGTTGGCTGTAGGTGGGTAGACCCACATGGTTTTGGGAAGACTGGGAGGGGAGAGGCTGAGTTTTAGTGAAGATGGGCACTGTTTCCTGTTCATCATACTGTAACTCTTGTGAATGGAGAAAGAGAAAAGGTATCTGCATGAGGGCCTGAGAAGGGGAAATCTTTCATTGGTCATGGTCAAGGACAGTGTTACAAAGATGACGTGTGGTGCTGTTGCCAGGAAGAGCATTACCAAAATACAAAACACTGGTGTCTTGCTGGGCAGGCAGGGAAGTACCCCAGGCTGCTGCAGTGGGTGTCTGTTTCTCCAGAGGCAGGCTCTTCTGCCTGTTGCTGGCTGGGATTGAGTTTATTCCAGGTGAAGCAAATACTGATACTAAAACAATAAGAGTATCTCAATACTTGAAATCCCACTGTCAGTGTTGTCATCTATAGATAGAACAGGTCTATGAAATCTGTGGTCATGTGTTTCATGTGAACTTGCATGTGCAGTTCATTAGGTTAGCTTCTGACTCTCTTCTAGTTGAATTGTTGCAATGGGAGGCCTTTTCCTGGAAGCAGGAAAGGATGTAAATTCTTTCGTGGTAGCTACAAATCAGGCAGGGAGGAAACACTTGTGTCTTGGAGAAATAATGCAGCCATTTAGTATGGGTCTTTGCAAGATGCCATATTTGTGTGAGAATGCCTGAAAGTCTGACTGCAAGGTGAAAAGAGATTATGTTGGTTTGAGAACAGAAGAGCAGATGCTTCAATGACCTGATGTTGCTGCTGCCCATCCAGCCATTTCATATATGAAAGGTTTTAGATTTTTTTTCTTCCTTCTTTCCATTTTACCCTTCATGTAAAGGTAATTTTCCTTTGGTACAAGCTGTCTCAATGTTTCTTAGATTTTGGAAAAGCATTACTTGGATATTAGTGCTCTTTGTAAATTAATGGAAATGATTGCTACAGATTATTGTAGAGTGAACTGCACATTTTCTTTCATGCTCTCTTTGTGTTCATGTTTCATAAGCATACAATCTGTTACTGTCCATGGATTTGCTTCCTTGCTTAGAGTAGAATTTATTTAGAAAAAAATAGCTAATTCTTTTATTACAGTGGAGTAAAATATAAGACTGGGTGAAAAGGAAATGGCAAACAGGGTGCTTGATAAAGACAGTGCTCTCGGGAGCAGTGCTTCTACATATGTTTAAAGGATACAACTGTTCAACTCCTTCCATAGGAAATGGGTGCCTTTATAGCCTTCTGGGTAAATTGCCCCTAAAGGTAGTAGCTGATAATTCTGCAGCTCCTCATGCTGTCTGCCCACAAGTAATTTTTAAATGCAGGCTTCTTATGAAGAATACTTTTTGATATTCCAAGAACAGATCTGTCAGTTTAATGTTAATGTAAGACACAATTTTGCCTGTTTCAACTTTAATTCTGATTTAACCTGAAATTACTCACAGTTGGTAACAGAGAGGAGAAATTATATAAATGAAGGTAATATTTTTTGAATTAAGTATTGTGTACTTCAACTGGACAGAATTTACAGATTCTACCTCAGTTCGTTTTCTTCTGTACTGTTGTCCCAGTGGCATCAAAAAGGTTAATATAATTCATTTAATCAATATTCTTGCAAGGATTATTTCATTTGTGGTTTGTGTGTGTGTTTTGGGATCCAGGAGGGTTGGTAGGGTATTTTTGTGGGTGGTTGTGTGTGTGTGTGTTAAAATTAACCTAAGAACAATGGGAAGGAATTGCCTTAAGTTGGATCTAAGTTTGTCACAATGTTAGAACAGATTCTTTTCTGATGAAGTAACATTGTACTCCAGGAACAAAAACATTTTTGAAAGAAAGCAGCAAAAATAATTGGCTTCAAATGTTTGGCAGTTACTGCTTAAGAGCTCATACTTACTTTGAGCTGGGGGTAAATTTTCAGTAAAACTCCTGCATAAATTAGAATTACAGAACCCGGTTGCTTTTCGGTTTACACTTTAATGACTATTCATTACTGTGAGAGATTGCAATCACACAGGTATCAATATTAAAAGCCATTTTTTATTCTATATTCCACATATACTCTTAAAAAATATTTTATACAAATTTCTAATGCGAACACCCCCTCTGTACAATCTACCGTCGTGTGGAATCTGTTGTGCTCTCCAGAGAAGGTTAGAATCTGTGGAAAAATACTTTTCATCTACTGAAGGAAATAGGGTATTGGACAACATGCATTTGTCTACAGAATGCGAAGCAATATCTGATGAAATACGCTTTGTCAATAAAATAAATTGCCAAACAAAATGTAATCCTTCCTCAAAATACGTTTAGCCTACACAGTGAAATAAGCTACTTCCACAAAGTGCGTTTTGTTGCTTGAATTATTTTGATTTGCTGTCTATCAGAATCTGTAGATAAAGTGGTTTTTTGTCAGACACTGTATATCAACCTTCTTTTATTACATATATAGATAAAATACATTTAATTTGAAGCCAGACATTTGATAGGACACCTTAAACTGGTATTGCTTTAGCTGAAATGATAAACCGCAGCCATGTGCTGTTTGAGGTGTGAGAGGCTGGCTTGTGTTCCTACCTCTGCATGTAAAATAATGCCTCTGCAGTTTGTAATTCAGCTGCTGGTGCTGTAACTTAGTGTATTTAGCTTTCCTGTGGATTGTTCGCTGTGCTAAAGCTGGGTATGTAACTGGCTGATGGCTGCAAGTGTTGGTCCTTGTTCAAGTTGTCATGCTTTGCCAGTCATGTTGCTTCAGTGTGTTACCTACAGCCACGTGTGAACTGCAGGTCTTCAGCTAAGCCTCTCTGACTCTCACAGAGCCATACCAGATTCTCCTCTGAGCAAGCTGAGGAATAACTCTTCAATTTCTAATTTTTTTTATGATTGTACTTGTGTTACAGGGTTTGATTTGTTTTTGGTTTTGACTGTCAATTTCTTATTAATCTAAAAAAAAATAATCTTCAGTATGTGCAAAGCTACTTTTAGTCCTTACAGCTGTTAAGAAAGAGAATTTTTCTTTGGAAAAGGTTACCCAAAACTTAAATCTCTGAGAGATACAAGGCTCCCTTTGAGTTTTTGAAGTACGTTAGTGTATGCTGAAGGGTCTAAAGTTCTGTTGTGTAACATAATGTTCAGGAAAAGGATTACAGAAATCCCTATTTCATATTGCTGCTTAAAGTTAAAATCACATATGAGGACTCCACATTTTCATGTAAAGCAATACAAGTGAGGTTACTTTGACACTGCATCAGTCTAAGAAGTGCTAGTTGTGGTGATAAGTAAATGTGCAAATTATTCAGTTGTAATTTGGAAGTACAGAACAAACAGTAAAATCAAAGCAAAAGTTTCCAACCCAGGTGAAGTATCTCCTGAATTAGAGTGATTGAATGTTGTCTTTACTCAAAGGAGTTAACAAGATCTTTTTTGTCATTGCCTGCTTTCCTGATTGCAAGAGTATTAAAAGAAAAAATGTGAAGTGTTCAGGCTTTAGTTCAGCAAAAGAACTTAGGAGCCTGCTCAGAAGGTAAGGTTGTGCTAGAATGTCTTGAATGAGAATGGAATTATTTATACATTCAAAGAAAAGTTGAGATCTGTTAAAAATAAATGTGTTTGGCTAAATAGAAATTAATGCTAAGCTTTATCATATTGTGGTTACAAATACACAGTGCTACAAGTGGAGAAAAATTGCAGGTCTGGTTTCTTCGTGTTTTGTACAAATGTTATGTTCAGGAAGACCTGCATGGATAGAAATGTTTATTAAGTGTAACAAAGTAGAAATTGCTTTTCCTTTAAAATGTTATTTCATGTATGAAAAATGTGAAGCTCCACAACTGTGAAAATACACATGTATGTAGAAATTGGACTGTTTATTCTATAGGTAACTATTATGTGTGTAATATATTAATATATTTTTAGATTTATTATATGTAGTGCCTTAGGAAGTACATGCCTCCTTCCTTTTTCCTTCAAACCATGTGCTTCTCTTGCTAACATTATTTGAATCAAATGTGTCTATCTGAAGGGAACTATTAATGTGACGTTTGTTCAGATATGTTTGCCTTAATTTGAGGGATATTCTTTCTCTTGTTCTTTTGCTACCACGTTTCTGAGCTAACACAGTAGTCACACATTATAAAATACATGTTAGTTTGGGATACCAGAAATATTTGTCAGAGAGCTTACTTGGCAAGAAGCAGAGTAATCTATATATGACACATAGGAGCTCTTCTCTGAACAACTTCATCGCTGAAATAAGATGGGTCCAACTACCCAAGGATAACTTGATTAGTTGGGTAGATGTGAGAGCTGTTGCATTTTGCTCTATTTTAATGTAAATCAGGATTGCTCCCTCTTGCCTCATGTGATTTAATGCAGTAAATCTTTATAGGAGCTGGCTGAAGATTAATAGCTGTTGTAGAAGAAACTTTGTCATAGGTGTTGCCTTTCGCAACTGCTCGGCGGCCTGTTTCAGGAACGGCACATCGACCAAACCCAGGTCGCGCGGACCACTTGCACACAGACATCAATATGATGGATGGCAAAATGGCGTTTATTAGCAGGTAACACAGCCTTATATAGCTGAGGTTTGGGACGTCACTTCCGCCTGCTTGCTACCGGCTATAGGGGAGGGGCCTTACCTACCCGCATATCACGTGATCTTCCGACCGCCAGGCCCTAGCTAGCAACATTTCTGCAACATATCCCCCCTCCCTATGCCTAACCAAATTACAATAATAACAATGGGGTGTAACCTGAGGTAGCTTAGGGATAACATTAAACTTGAGTGCACAGTGAACCAGTACTGGGGGTAACATTGAATAGGTATATGGGGTCCCAGCAGGATCACACAAAGGCGTTGCAGCCCCCATCCCCGCGGAGGCTATTTTGCCGTCATCTGGATTCTGCCAGTGCGGGACTCCCAGGCTTGGACGGGACACTTGTCACTGGGGTGTACAGGTTATGGGGGTGTCCGACGGTCCAGTCCTGTAAACAGAAACTCATAACTTTTGTTAAAGAAAGTTGAACAAAAACCTTAGTCCTTACTTAACTAACACTGAAAGTTGTCCCATAAACGAAACGCCATACAACAAAATGTGGCAATCTAAAAATGTTTTCTGCACGCCTGCTGTGACATGTTCACTTACTTCCTAGTTTGAGGCGGTCTGTCCACCTGCCTTCAAGGATTAACAAGTACTTCTAATTTTTCTGTTTCATGGGAATTTCAAGGATACTGTCAGGGCCTGTGTCTTTGCGAGGAGAGCCAGGTTGCCAGCAGGCCGGCTGTCCTCCTTGACAATTTTTCTTTTTTAGTATCTGCACAAAAGCTGCTTTTGGAGGTTTCAGCAAGGGCCCTTTGCTGAAAGCTCAACAAGCATGGCAGTAAATGCACCGAATAGCCAAATCCAATAATCCAAATTTGACCACTGACAATATCCATCCTGAAATTTCCCACTCCTGAAACCCATTGTCCAAATTCCCCCTGCTTTTCACCAATCAGGAGTGTCAGAGGTGCAGGTAACTTCAGCCTCACATTTCTGTGTAGGCACCAATTGCAACCTGCGACCTTAGGCTGTGCAGAAATCCCTATTTCTCTCATTTTTATTTACCACAAACATACACATATTTTAAACTATTCAGAATGTCCTGCAGCAAAACTCGTAGTCCACCGTGGCTGCACTTGGAACCCTTGACTTCCATTGCTGTGATCGGGATCCCGTCCTGGTTCTTGATTTCTTCCGGATCCATGGCATCTCTAGTGACACAGGCAGATCTTGCTGGTCTTGGTTAGCTTTTTCAACTGCGTCACAGGGTGCCTTGGGCTCAGTCAAAGTTAGAGGATTAAAGGCAGTCAGTTGTACGTTTGTTTTCCAAAAGCATCATACAGGGGGACCATGATTTCTGGAGGGCTCAAGGACAATCACAGTTGTCCTCCCGTTCTTGTCATCCCTCCCCCATCAAAAATGAACCTACAAGTTTGTTTTATAACAAGCCTCCAACCCGTGAGAGGAGTTTTTCCCCCTTGCGGTCTCTCTTTACAGCGGCTTTCGGCTCTGTGATGGGTTGCGAGCCTCTCATCCCCGCTGGTGTCTGATCCGCGGTTGGAAATTGACTGACTGGTTCTCTGACTCCGGCCCCGCCCACTTCCCTTGCGGGCAGGCCGTCCACTCTGATCCCGGCTACTGCTCTGACCCCGGCTAGTGTCTGCTCCGGAGTCAGAACTCGACTGACTGGTTCTCCGGCCCCGGAAAGTTTTTGTTGTACTCCGGCCCCGCTCACTTCCCTTGCGGGCTGGCCGTCCCCTGCCTCTTGCCTCACCCCGCCTTTTGCCCCGGGCGGGGGGTGCGTTTGCCCTATTCAAATAGCCGCTCTGATGGGCTCTCCGCCCCTCACTTGCGCTCCCCTCCCATTCCTCTTTGTGCGCTTTCTCCCTGTTCCCGCCGAAGGCATCCTCGCTCCGCCCTTCCCCTTGCCCCTCGGCGCCATCTTGGGGCGCACGCGGCGGTGTTCCATGCCACGTGTCCTCCAACTCGAATTTCTCTACGGCATCTCTGGCCTCCTCGGCCGACCCGTTCCGCCAGCGGTACTGGTCCATGCCATTTATTTTCCCGGCATCTCTGGCCTCCTCGGCCGACCCGTTCCGCCAGCGGTAGTGGTCCATGCCATTTATTTTCCCGGCATCTCTGGCTTCCACAGCCGACTCATCCCGCCCGCAGCGGGGGTCCATGCCGTATTTTTTCCCGGCATCTCTGGCTTCCACAGCCGACCCTTCCCGCCTACGGCGGTGGTCCATGCCATACATTTCCGGGGCACCCCTGGTCTCCTCAGCAGACCCGCCCCACCACTTATATAACTTAAATACGACCTTCGCAAGGGCTTCCATCCTCCTTGCAGGTCCGGGAGCGTCCTCCCCGCCGGGCTGGTCCAGCCGCTCCGGCCGCCGTTCACCCGAATCCAGGCGAAATCCCGTTCCCGGGTTTTATTCCCGGGTTTGCGGCACCATTATGTTGCCTTTCGCAACTGCTCGGCGGCCTGTTTCAGGAACGGCACATCGACCAAACCCAGGTCGCGCGGACCACTTGCACACAGACATCAATATGATGGATGGCAAAATGGCGTTTATTAGCAGGTAACACAGCCTTATATAGCTGAGGTTTGGGACGTCACTTCCGCCTGCTTGCTACCGGCTATAGGGGAGGGGCCTTACCTACCCGCATATCACGTGATCTTCCGACCGCCAGGCCCTAGCTAGCAACATTTCTGCAACAATAGGTTCTTAAATGATGCTTCTGAATTATGTCTTATTTACAGTTTTATTACATAATTGTATATAGCACTGAAATATCAATTAAAAATAAAGTAGGCTTTTGAATATGTAGCTATTGAGCATCTCTCTGTTCTTGCTTCAGCTTGTCAGTGCACCACGTGTTGCAGAGCTTAAGTGTTAAAGTAGCCTATATAATATGGTCACTCTCCATTGCTTAAGTTCTTGGTTGGTCCTGCAATGTTGCTGCTTTCTTTCCTTAGCCATAGGTCAAGTATCTGTCTATTATTGCATGTGTCTGTGTGGCCTTTGAAGGCAAACTTCTTACAGTTGTCCTCATGCAAGCTGATGCTGCATTTTCACATTTACGTTTTGCCATGGATCCAAATCCAGGTTATTTACGTGGTTTATGCTCCTTGAAAGGAAAGGTCTTTCAGGGGTCAGTCATACACATTCTTTCCAGCTCATTTCTCTTTAGAGGCGGTAGCTGGGAGGAAAATGCTGAAGGACTGAAAATCAGGCATATGGGAAGTTAAGGAATTAGAGCCTCTTTTTTGGCAGAACTCGGAGCCTGTTATGTATGTAGGGAAATACTTCTGGAATAATGAGGGCCATCTACAGGTATGAATGTGAGAAATAAGGTGTTATAAAAGTTAATAATGATTAATACATAGTTAATACTTTTACTACATAGAATGCAAGGTTTCATCATCAGGGGTTTAAAAACGTGGGGTGTTTTTTGTTTATGCATCTAACTGCTAGAAATTGCAATAGAAAATCTGTCTCAAATATTTCATTAAATGTTACTAGTGGGAAAATTAAGTAAAAATGTGTATGGACTTGATCAAATTTGACGAGGTTGTAGTATAACTGTAGGTAATTCTGTATTCAGTCTCTGAGGTGGTTTCATGTAGGCTGTGTGATATATTTGTACTTAGATGAAGAAATAAAGTACCAAACTCTTTCCCAGTATACTAAGGTTGATTAGAAATAAACAATATTTGAGTTCAATTTGTTTTAAGGAAGCCTAATAATTGGAAGCCAAACCTGTTTCAGTCCCAGTGTTCAGATTTTCATAGAAAATCCTGGCATTTTCTCCAGCTTACCTTGTGTACTTACTGGTGAAGCACTCTGACTGTTTTACAAAGAGAAAGGACATGTACAGCGTTCATTTGGGTACAGAACATACAGAAAAATGAATACATTTCATGAGTAAAATGCCCTGTATCAATTATTAAAGTAAGCTTCTAAAATCTTGAAATGGGGAATATTGTAGCAGATGTATACACACTGCTTTGGTGGGTTTAGTAGTTACTTGAAGTGATTTGAACTGATTTTTTGGGGGTCTTTTTTTTCTGAGAGGGGTGGGGGGGGATGATGTCGTTCTGTGTTAGTATGCTGTCACAAGGCTTTCACTGTGGATTGATTCCAGTTTCTTACACTTAGGTATTTTCTTTGAAGGAAATTTTTCTGTGCTAATTAGTGATGGCTTTTGTTGATCATTGATAATAACTCCATGAATTGTATTAATAACTGCTGGTCTTGAGTGTCATTGCTGATAGAGAATGAAAGGCAAGAAGCAGTTGGTAGAGTTTAATCTTGGCCTTCTGCATCACATCATGTGCCTTTATAGGCCATTGTCAGCCAGTTCAAAATGTTTTCCTGCTGCCTCTAGCTAACAAGAGGATAAATTGACTTATAAATCTTGGCTGCCAAGTGAACCAGGATCTTGCATCTGTTTATAAATGATAGAAGCCACTTGTGCTATTCAATTTCAGTTCAAATGCACTGTTGCTCTTCCCTTTGCAGTTCAGGTTTTGCATATCACTTTGCATTTGTTGTTGTTGATGTGTCCACTTAAAAGGCTGCTAAGCCAGTAATTCAGGTGAGCACATTCAGGTGAGCATTAATGCAAAGGATTTAGGTATGGCTTGCTTTTGTGCACAAACAAGCAATTAAATTTGTACAAATTTTGAGGGTAAAGGTATTCCCACACTTCCTTTTAAGGGTAAAGATACTCCCACAATTGTTGGAATTAATACATTAATTAAACATTATTTTATTCATGGTCATTTACTTCCAATATAATGTTTCCTTAAGTATCTGTCTCTTGCCATTTCTTGTGCTTCCATAGATTAATTGATGGGAAAAGAACGAGATGCAATCATTCCTAGGTATTATCAAAGCATATAACACTGTTTTTCAGGTAAAACACAACTTGGATTTTTCTGGTGTTTTGTAGAAAAACCAGGATTGTTCAACAAGGAAAGCTGTTTCTTGGAGCTGCCATTTACAGACCAGCAGAAGTTCCTTGTTTTCAATTAACTGTTAGTTACAGAATTTATTTATGTTACTGTAAGATGAATAGCATTTCTAGATGGACTTGTATCAAATTTTGCAGCTAACCTGAAGAAGGCCTGTCCTTGAAAACTTCAATAGGATCCTGCAAGGATTTGGGCATTGCAGGATACTCTGTATGTATTTCTATCAAGTTTTTAGTGCATTTGTCACTACCTTAAAGGCTGGAATCACTTGTCAATTAACCAATTGTGTCAGGTTTATTTTTGAATAGTGTTTTCCCACTTTTATTGCATTACTACTTCCTAAAGCCTTTTGACAGCTTTTTTTTTTTAAACAGAGCTTTTCACTATGATGGTTTTGCAGCTTCTCCGGATGTAAACTGTGTTGACATAGACCAGCTGCTTTTGTAGTAAGCTCATACTTGCTCCACAGTCGTGAGCAAATAATTCCATAATGTGGAAAGCACCTTTATACTGTAATTTTTGGTGTGAACTTAAAATGTTCTTCTTTCCTGCGACTCTGATATTTTTTTGTCACAGAAGTTGTCAGGGACCAGTGGTCCTCAAAGTGATGAAGCTTAGCGCTTTGGTTTGCTGCTCTGTCTGAACAGGCTTCCAGTATCCATTGTGGATACAGGAATTATATGCCATTGAACTGACACGGTGATAATACATGCCTTTTGAAATTCTCTCTCTCCCTATTGTACATGTCATGCTTCAGTTGCTGCAGTTTTTAAAAAAAATGGTTCTGCAGTGTGCTGGCATGGCTGCTGCTTCAAATGGCTGTTTCTGCTTTATTTTCTTCCCTGTGTGACAATGTGTGTATGAAGGAGGGAGGCCTGGAGAGCTGGGCCTCAGAACACCATGTGAGTGTGTCCCCTGGCTTCCCTTGTTTCTCAACTTCAATTGTTAAGACTTTGTGATGTATAACCATGTGATTGGTGTTAACATGGAATAATGTTGAGGGTGCATAATGACAGACCCTTGTATGGACATGGGCCTGGGAGGGACAGTTTAAGATTTAGCATGTAGTGACTGAAGTATGTTGAAGCAGCAACAAACTATATAAAGGATGTGCAAACTTTGCCTAAAGGACCACAAATGTAGCACAATGTGTGCATTGATACCTCAGGAGAAACAACTTGGCTCTGAGAAGGAGGTGATAAAGAAGAAGGGAAGAAGAGGAAGGCCTTGCCTCAAGTCTGCAGAACCAGCTGCCTGATCCTTAGCCAGACAAAAGCTAAAGCTCACCTACAGGATGTCTTGTGGGGGTCACCTGGGGAGGCACTCCAGCATGTCAGTTTAAGATGTATATGGTTGTTGTACCTTGTGGGGGTCGCCTGGCAGCACTCCAGTCTGTCAGTTTAAGCCGGTGGGCTGTGTTATCCCTGGAAGGTCTATAAGCCAGGGACTGGAACTGTTCGGGGTGTGTCTGGGTGGACCAGAGACTCCCGGCGCACCCAGTGCTGCATGTGCCCCCCAGCACCGTTTCCTGCCTTTATTCGTTTAATAAATTGTTCAATTTGGCTAAAATCCTGTTTGGGACCAAGTCATTTTTAACAGACTTTATTTGGAAAGAGCTACTGAAACTGGGAATTACTGGCAACACAACTGAGTTGGACAATGAAGCTTTTTCTCTCAGCCATGGGGCTCTGATTACACTCAAGTACATTAAGAAAACGACCATATCATTTTAAGCCTCAACGTGTGTGTTGGTAGACAGTATGTTAGTGCTGAAATTCTGAGGCAGTTGGATTTGTTTCTTGTGTCTAAATAACTTTAATGTAACGTGGTTAAAAGTTGAGAAAATGTAAAATATTTGTGGAAAGCAAATGATACTTGACAGAGCTAGAATGATGTAGTTCTTGGGAAAGGGCAACTGCAGTCTTAATCTCTAACATAAAAAAAGAATAATTTGCAAAAGAAATTCCTAATATATGTTCATTTAATTAGTTTTGCACAGTACCAAAATATAGGAAAACACTGACATTAAAAACATGATTTTAAATTAAGCTCTAAATGAGAATTGCAGTATTGATAAGTTGAACAAAAGCAACTGTCTAAGGAGGATTCAAAAAGCAATGTGTATAATTTATCAGAGTAAAATAGCTTTATGCAAACGTGTTTTGACAAATTATTTTGAAGTGAGCTTTATGAATGCTTTTTTTGAATTGAGTAATATGCAAGTCTTCATCTAGGAGTTAATATATCACCTGAAAAAAGGACCAAATAATCTCTGTGCAGTTTTCAACAATACGAATATAATTGCAGAAAGACTAAAATACAACCTTAAAATTAAGTCAGGGAGCTTACAAGAAAAACTAAAAAAAAGGCAAATAAATGGATTAACAGAAGGGAAGAACCTAAATACATGGGAATGGAAATAATTAAGTCAACTAACATAAGGTTGCTCAGTTATTTTAACTTTATGTTAATATGAGATTATTATACGCTGATCAGTACATATGCTTTTTTTTAAAAAAAGAAATCTGATCTGAAGGGTTTTCACTGACCTCACTTCCTGATTTGTTGCCTGTTGTAGTTGCTTACGCGTGAGAATTGTGGCCAGCAGGGACAGGGAGGTGATTGTCCCTCTCTACTCTGCCCTCGTGAGGCCCCACCTGGAGTACTGTGTCCAGAGCTGGGGCCCCCAATACAGAAGGATGTAGAACTGTTGGAGAGGGTTCAGAGGAGCCACAAGGATGATCAGAGGGCTGGAGCAGCTGCTCTACAAGGAGACGCTGAGGGAGCTGGGCTTGTTCAGCCTGGAGAAGAGAAGGCTGCGGGGGGACATCATTGCAGCCTGCCAGTCCCTGAAGGGAGCATGCAAACAGGAGGGGAATCAACTTTTTAAAAGGGCAGATAATGGCAGGACAAGGGGGAATGGTTTAAAGCTGAAGGAAGGAAGGTTTAGATTGGATATTAGGGGGAAGTTTTTTACGGAAAGAGTGGTGAGGGGCTGGAACAGGCTGCCCAGAGAGGGGGTGGATGCCCCTTCCCTGGGAGTGTTCAAGGCCAGGTTGGATGGGGCCCTAGGCCTGAGGTTGGTGGCCCTGCCTGTGGCAGGGGGGTTGGGGCTTTATGATCCTCGAGGTCCCTTCCAACCCTTGCCATTCTATGATTCTATGAATGTACAAGCCTCTGCTGTGTGCCTTCAGTTAATTTCTCAAGAAAACAACTTATTAAACAAGAATTGCTAGTGGTTCCTTTTTAAACTACAGGGACAAGTTAGCACACAGTACCCATTTATTCCTAAGCCAGTGAAACTTTTCCCAGCCTGTTTCAGTGCTGAATGTATAGGACGGCTCTGCTCTAAGTGCATGAGTTACCATAAATCCCAAACATACTTTTAATAACTTTAGAGCAAAGTCATACCTAATTAATGTGTGTCAATAAAGTCTGATCTTATCCATGTTATCAAACTGTAGGTTCTCTGCATCACAGAGAAAAGATTTCTTAACCTGTGTGGTGGAGTTAAAAGTTTTCGTGAGATTCTTCTGCTTCAAAGGAGGGCAACAGGAGGGTAAAAACTATCCAGTGATGCAATAATTCAGTGTTAATTACTCAAGAAGGAATTTCTTTTGTTGGGGAGATGCAAGCAATTTTTTTTCTTTCTATAAAGTAGATGCAATTTGTGTTTCTCAAATGTTGTAATCAACCCTATCAAAAAGTGCCACAGAACATAAATGTGTAACAGCACCTACAGTTCTGGTCCTTACAGTTCTAGTCCATTTTTTAAAGCTATGTACCCCGTTACTGTTTGTTATGTGCAGGGAGAGTCTAGATGTGTCTCCTAAATAGTCCAGTAGATGACATGTTCAGGTGAAGCATCTCACCTGACAACCCTAAATTTAAATGAAATTGAGCCAACTCAAAATTAGATTCCTTAGCTTAAGAATAAATTCATGGGTCTAGGTGACAAAAACTCAGAAACCCCAAAACATTTGTGAACATTTGTGCAACATTGACATAGTTAAAGGAAGCAATGAAGTAACAGCTGCCCAGCATAATAGAAGAGAAGGTAGCTTGAGCTCTTGAAAGCAGGAGGTATTTCAAATAGTTATTCATGTGAATGAGTAATTGATTGATCAGGTAATAACTGTCCTAATTTAAACCTGACAAGGAAATTCATAGTTGATATTGTTAAATATCCTTTAATGAGGCAGAAAGGGGATAAAAGAAATGCTAGAGTTGTGTGAGTATGGTAGGAGAGTTGCTTTGATAAACAAATGCAATATGGAATGACTGGGAAACAATAAGAGCTGATAAAAGGTACAATTTTCTAGTCGTTTTTCAGACTATAAGCATTATGTCTAGCATGTACAATGGAGGAAAATGAGGGAAATTACTGAAGCTAGGAAAACATGGCATTATCCTTTGTTTGCAGCGCATTTGCATGTGCCCTACGTTGTTATTACATCCTAATTATTTTAAATGAGCTCTATAAAAGCATTATGTCATTCCTAAATTTCTTGGGAAGTTTAAGCATCTGGGTTCTGTGAATTTTTGGGTGTGTTTTGTTCTGTGTTTTTGTTTGTTTTTCTCATGTCAGATATGTGGGGTTTGCAAATAATTAATATATTTAACGCATTTAACAATGTCAGTATGTAATTTCTGCTTCTAGGTAAGTTCTTACATAGATTCCACTGTGCATATGGAAGGGGTCATAAAAAAACCCCACAACCAACTACATTCACAGAGGATATCTTTTCAATGGTAATATTGTTATTGTACTTTTA
This sequence comes from Laterallus jamaicensis coturniculus, assembly GCA_022605575.1. Taxonomy (NCBI): domain Eukaryota; kingdom Metazoa; phylum Chordata; class Aves; order Gruiformes; family Rallidae; genus Laterallus; species Laterallus jamaicensis. The sequence goes on from JAKCOX010000016.1 coordinate 1,360,632, forward strand.
AAATACCTCATTGATGGCAGAAAAAAAATGTAAGTTACTGCTTTTTACAGTTTTCTAATATATGCTTATAATTTGGTAATCTGCTCTCCTGGGCTATTAAAACTGTATTTTATTCCCAGAATTCTAAGGGAAAATGTCAGGAAAATTTCAGTGAAGGAGCAGACTATGTGGATTAGCCCCTAAGTATGGGGGAATAAATTTATGGTTTGTAATAATTGTGATAATCATTGTACTTGAATAGCTAAGGAACCTTTTATTGATCATGTTAATTATTAAGAGCTACTTAAGATGTTTTCTAAAAATGTTCACAGTCTATCATACCAAATTTGTTTTCTGTTTTTTTAATGTAAATAATTTCAGTGTTCGCGTTAAAGCCAAATGTAATTTGACTTCTTATAAAAATTAAGTACTCTATCGCATAACTCTAGGACTAAAGAGTCTGTGCTACATCAGAATTGGTGCCTAGATGGCAAAAGGGAAAAGAGCAGCAGTCCTAATTAAGATGATCCTTTCTCCCATGTGGTTGGAATGACATTTTTTTGGTCTCAACGTAAATTCTGCTTACTCAAAATTAAAGTTTCTTTCTAAAATGAACCAAAACTCAACTGTGTTTTTCTAAGATAGAATAGTTAGCATGTTATCACACTATAATTTTTGTAACTGTGCTTTGCAAAAATGAGAATTTTGAGTGGTTCTTTTATGGGTACTCCACTGGGGCTTAATGTAATTAAGAAACATCACTGTGATACAGATAACTCTCCCTTATAATAGTGGAGGGAGTGTATGCTAAAATAAAGTAGTTAAGCTCCAACCTTATGTTCATCATAGAAAAAATAAATTGTGTGAATTTGTACAATTGAAAAATTATTTGAGAGGTTACTGAGAAATTGAGGAGGACTCTTATTTCAGCAGTTCTAACTCTGATCCATAAAGCACCGAGTTCTGCTGAGCTTGACTTGCATATGTTCTGTGAATATCCAGAAGTGAATGGGGAGTAGTCGCAGGGAGCATGTAGAAGTCTTTGTAGGATATAAACCTAAGTGTTTTCTTAGGTCAGTATAAACACCTGGCAGATAAAGTACCATTGCAATGGTATTAGAGTGTTACAGAGTGGGCTCTTTGTATTTCAGTCTAGATGCCTAGGATTTTGGTACAGATAAAGTGATACTGGGTACCTTTAGGGGCTGTCAGTGCTAAGCATGAAGCCAGCTGATGCCTCTCCAGCCAGCTGTCATTGTCAGAACTGCTGGGCAGACAAATCATCTTTGACTCCATTTCAGAATGTACGTGGCTGAATAAAAGCTTCACGATGCCTCTGCCAACTTAAAACCCAGAGTGTAGTCCTCTGATAAGATCATGTATTGCTCTGCAAAAGATCAGCATTGCTCTCACTTTCTGTTGTTCTCTGCTTGATGTTTTAAGAGGTATTCGTGCCAGGTACCTGGTACCCAGGTTTGTGCTGGGGTTGCTGCACAGAGGCACTGCATGGGTTCTGTGTGTAGGCAATGGCAGTTGCTACATTCCTGACTCTGAATCTTAAGCATAAAGGATGTGTTGCCATGTGTATTTGAAACATCTGGGCAGAGCTGCAGAATAGGAAAGAGGTAGTGAGTTTTACTTCTGAGGTAAGACTGCTGTGGTCTGTGGGTTTTGGTATGGCTTCTTTAACTGAGCAATGGAAGTGCAAAAGAAGGGTATTATTGTGCAGTGAGTTGTGCTTACTTCAGTAGTATGCCAAATGTGTGAATTTTAAGAGAAATGCTCAGAGAAAAAGGATGCTCTTAAAGTGAAGCAACTCAAGTGATGAAACACATGGACAAATAGGCGCCTCGTTGGGAATTACATGAATGAGGAGAAATTTCTGGTGATATATCAGTCACTTCCGTCAGCTCTTGGTCTGAAATGATTCTCTTTTATCAATGCATTTATTCAGAGATAATGACATCTCTTGAACCAATCAGTTCCTATTGCCAGTAGCACTTAGCTCCTGTTAGCACTCTGTGGAACCATCAGATCAGATCAAGTGAATTAATCTGTGACATGCACAGTAAAGAACAGCGGCATTTATCATCTCTGAGGTCATCCCTCACAGCAGCGTTCTGGAAGCAGCAGTCCCTCCTCATAGCACGTCTTTTCACTAATAAGTGACCTTGATGGCCCATATGTCCCTCCTTTATTTGTTTCAAAGCACGTAATAATCAAGAGTGTACAGAAATGGCATGGAAAAGTATTGTGGTTCTGGTGGCATAGCAGAACAGAGTGCTAAGAATAGCTAGGAGGTGGGGGGGGCGTTGGTTTGTTTTTTACATTTGGAATGGAACGTCCTGTTGGAACATCAAAAATTCAAACTGGAGGTCAGAAAATTCAGGCCATGGATAAAATGACATGTCCTCCAGAACTGTAACAGTAGGAAGAAAACAAAAAATTCTGAATATGGTAAAAAGCACCACAGGTAAGGTAGCTGCCTTTGAAGGAAGCTAATAGACTAGAATTCCTGAAAACAGTAAGTAGGCAGGATTGCCACTGACTTGAAAAGGCCATCTAGTCAGAAAATTTTATATTCCTTTGGCTCAACCTTGTATCTGGGGAGCTTTTGACTGCAGAGGGCAAGGGATGTTTGTTTAATTGAGGATGTTTATGCTTGAGTTTTAATGTGATGATGCTGTTGGTCTGTCCCTGTTTTCCCTGCTTCTGCCTCTCCCTGTTCTCACTCTTAAACTTTAGATTAACTACTATCAAATTTGACAAAAGAGGGAATGTCCTAAAGAGAGATAAATTCTGTCAGGCTGCAGAACAGACGATCCTATAAACTTGAGGGAAGACTGGCATTACTTTGCCCATTGCAGGGAAAGGGAAAGTTTATCAGAACTTTCCTGGAGATGCTTTCTGTCCTTGTGAAGATTTTGTTTGGGTGGTTCTTTTCAGACAGTCTTTCTGTGGTGGATATTTCAAGACACATGCAGAGCTGTGTCTGAGGTAATGGTTGCCCAAGATCGGCATCCTGTAGCCTGCAGGCTTGCACAGCTGGTTGGGAACCTGCAGGAAGGGACTTGCAGAGCAGGAACAAGTCTGAAGTGTTGGAAGTCTGTGTACCAAGGGTTAAAAAAACCCCAAAATTGAGGAACACTAGGACTGTGCTACCCACTATACATGCAGTGTGCATGTCTTCTGGATGATGCTGTGTTAGAGAAGGGATAAGGGAGCCTTTATACAGGAACCCTGTTTTCCTGGATTACAAACTTTTGCTGGATTTTATTCATTTTCCACTTTTCTTTTTTTTGCCTTTTGTGGTTGGAGCTTTTATAAAAGTTTCCCTCCTGATTCCTGCCTGATTTTTTTCTTAACTGGAGAAGAATCAAATCTCATGTGATTATTATCATAGGAAAATCTGTGATTATAAATGTGTTCAGTACCATTTGTTTTTAATGGTATTCTTCTCTTAATGATTACCTTTAAAAAAAAAAAAGAACAAAAAAGGTGCATGCATGAGTGTGCATAAGTTTCAGAGATGGAAATGAAACTACTTTGTAATTAATTTACCTCCTATATTGCTGAGAATGCTGTTGTAATGTAGCTATCTCATTAAAACTATGCTTTTTGATAGAAATTTTACCATTTGAAGTAGAATGCCAGAAGGTAAAAGATGAGAAAAACCTCAGGTAAAGTTATTGGTTTTCTTCAGATTTTGTTTTTTATTCTTTTGGCTTGTTACAGCAGGACTTTGGTACAGTGAGAGAGTAATGGCCTTCTTCAGCATCTGTTATGCCTGTGCTTTTTCCTTAGAGTTCTCAGTGTCAATATCTGTCTTTGATCTTTTATATATATTCTTCAACTCAATCCTTTATTCCAGTCTGCTGTCTAAAGTAGGTGAATTTATTTAGTTGTCTTATCCAGCAAAAGTTTTGTTGTTTGTAGAGGTGCTTTTTTAACCTGAGAGATGAGTGCAATCTGCAGCTGTTAGAGAATATTCTTGTGTCTCACTGAGTAATGCACATCTATGAATATAGGTGAGACAGTGCTGAGAACTCCCTTGACCAGTAATGATATCTTATATGGTTGTTTTAATAGCAATGTCTAGCTATAAAATGATTTAATTATATTTTTGGTCAAGGTCTGTCAGTCAAGTGATTTGCCACTCTAATGTCAACATTTGAATACCAGTTCAGTACCTTCTAAGTAGATAATGTCAAAGTAGCAGGCTTGTAATCAAGCTGAATTGAATGAATTATCAAAATCAAAATGTCATTAAGTCACTCTGTCAAGGGACACTTACAGCTCATTTTTGGGGGGATGTTACTCTGTGCCTGAGTTAACTGTTGGCTGTATCCTGAGTGGAGTTTGGTGCAAAGCCGCAGTAAGTGCAGTTCTAACGGCTGTATGACTTTCAGTGGGCTGGTGGCCTATGGGTAAATAATAATGCAAGTAGATTGTTAAGGAACAGTGCCTCAGCCTTAATGGATGCAGTCACTGTCATAGTTAAAGGAACCAAAAGAAGCTCATTTATTCTGTGAGAACTTGAGAAGGGGCAGTGGTGGCAAAATATTGCCTATACCTACAATGATAATGGTAATTGAAAAACCTTGCCCTGAGTCACCTACATCTGAATCCTTCACTGTATCATGGAATCATAGAATGGCATGGGTTGGAAGGGACCCCAAGGATCATAGAGCTCCAACCCCCCTACCACAGGCAGGGCCACCAACCTCAGCCCTGGATCTACACAAGGTTGCCCAGGGCCCCATCCAACCTGGCCTTGAACACTCCCAGGGATGGGGCATCCACCACCTCTCTGGGCAACCTGAAATACAAACAGTATAAGTATTTTAGTGACACCAAAACTAACTTGATTTTTTTGTTCATGACCTCCTTACACCAGTATTATATGTAATAATGGACTTTCTTCAGTAGTACAGTTAGCTTGCACTAGGCTTCCTGCCATGATGTTGGGAGGGACATTCATTTTGCATGCAATGTTTTGCAGGTTGGTAGTAGTTCATTCCTCTTCTGCTGCATCAAAGGAAATAATCTTAAATGGTCTGTATCAGTTTTGAAGTTAAATATTTTGGAATTTTTTTTTTTAGTAGAGACATTGAATTTCTCTTTATTTTTCCTAATCCTCCTTGCTAGGGCTAAGCAGGTAGAGAACAAGGGCTGTAAATATCCATTTTGTATTCACAACAGGATTTGCTTGGCCCTAGCATAGGGTTCCAGGGCAAATGGCCAACGGCAGTTTAAAGGAAGCTGTGTACATCAGAGAGTTCACTTGTAAAAAGTTTGACATTTCAGCCATATGATCCATGTCTTGGACGAGGACAAAATCACTAAGTCCAAGTGACTTAGGGAAATTGTGCCTGAAGAAGTCTGTACTCTTCTGTCCACCAAACCCTGCTTTGATGGTTAGTTGCTCCCATGGGTTGGTAATTTTTCCTGTATCAAGCTTGACCAGTCTGCTTAGCATCATGTCTTGCAGAGCCCTGGGCGTAGATGTAATTGATTGTGCTCAGCCTTTTGCAATTAGATGTTAGATGTCACCAAGTGTGACATGTCCAGGAGGCTGTATTCAGTCAGTACCTGCTGTTGAATCCAGCCATATAATGAATCTTTTACTTCATTAGTGGACACCCAAACAGCTGTGAATGTATTGTTCAATACTGTTGTTTAAATACCAAACTTTTGGTGTACAGAACAATTCTTGTGACTTCATAATCATGTTTGTGATTTTACTTTAATGTGACTTGGTTCATTTGTATAGCAGCTACTTGACCAAGCAAACAAAGCCTATGTTTGGCCACGTGCACCTCAGTCTCTTCTAAAATAGGTTAGACTTGGCCTTAAAGTAGTCCCTGGGTTGTCTTCTCCCACTTAAGTACTAACTATCAATTCTCAATTCAACTATCTCTGTACTTAAGTAGTAACTGTCAATTGATTCCTGGCCACTTGTACCTTTATAGACATAAAATCAGCAGTATGCACTGTTCCTAAACACCTTTCCCTTTGCTGGGCTGCTGCAGCATGTCTTGACACTGTTCCTAGAGCTGGGTATGGCTGCCTTCTGTCACCTTTCTGCTATTTTGTGAGTTTTAATTAGCAAGTATTCATATTGCCTCTCTATTTGTTTCTCTGAGATGAAGACTACCTGAGAACTGAAACTGGCTATTGAACAGAAACTGGTTTGAGAGTTAAATGAGCAAAGCCAAATCATTCCTGTTAAATTTAACAAACTGGTCAACCCATGTATCTGGCTGAACTCCTTTTAGAACATGTTGAGACAAATGCGTTTGCCCAGAAAGGGAAGGAAGATGACTACATTAAAGTTAAGGAGGCTGCATGAAATAGAATAGCTCATCTGTTTGAGCTGCATAGAAAAGAATTCACCCTCACCCTTCTCATGTGGCATTTGCACCATTTACACATGTAACATACTAAGCAAAATGACACAAAGTCCTGCGTTTGGACTAGTATTTTTTTATGCAAACATTCCTCTACCTCACAGGATGATGTGGGTTTCCCAGCTTCCTGTGCTGGACATGCATGGCCATGGCCTCGCAGGGACCCCTGAGTAATGGGATTTCTCTGGGAGCGGAACAGGCTATCGGCGCCGCTGTTTTTCCAGGGAGGCATATGCATAGCACACAAACCAGACCATTATATCATGGTCAGGGAAGCACAAAGCCTTCACTGACCATATGGCCCTCTGGGGACTGGAATGTTTTCCTTTTGATTATGTATACCACTGCCCTGCTTGTCCCACCATAAATTAACCTACCTCTTCTGAAACTCTTCCAACTGTATTTGCTCCTAGATTGGAGAAGAATTCTGATAAGGATATATATTTTGTAATGCCCCTTTCCTTCCATGATTCTAAGCTTGTTGGCACTTCTTTAAAAGAAAGATCAAGTAGAAACCCTCAGGCACATCCTGCCAAGCCTTTAATGCTACTGTCTGTCACAATCTGAAGCACATACTGACATCCCTTTAAAGTGGGCCATGAAGAGGATCCCACACCTCCTTTTTCCTGGTGCTAGTTGTTCTCATATAGTGACATGCTTCCTCCCTGGCAACAGTGGCTCCTGCTAGCATTAAAAATTTACCTGGGGCAGTTGCTCTGAATATCTGTGGTTGTTTGAACATGACTTTTGAAGCTGATTTTTACCTCATGACTCAAGTACCGGAGCATCTCTCTTGAGAGAAAACAAAAGGTACTATTCCTAGTGTTTAGCTTGAGTCCAAAGTCAGACAGTATATAGGTCCTTTGATGGGTATTTTTATTAATGAGCCTTTTGTTACATTTTTTCAATTTTGAAGGCTGTTGAGAGAGTGTAGTTTGCCAGTTTGCTTGCCTGCAAACCGAATGTTGTTGGGTAATGAGCTACCTGCTATAATCTCACTCTGGGTGCCGTGGCTGTCATTTTCTGTAATAAAACTCTGTACAGGAGCCTGTGACTCAGCCTGGCAATGTCTGGGTGGAAAGAGGGGCCAAAGTCATTGAATTTCACTAATCATTTTGTACCATGGCATTCTGTAGGCTGGTTTGCGTGATACCTTGTGCCTCAGTTTCTGTATCGAGGCACATCTCTCACTTGGATGAGAAAAGTCTTTAACATAGGAGTGTGGTTTTCAGAACAACCTGGGTTGATCTGTACTTTTTAAATATGAAGTTGTACCAAAAATAGGCACTTCTTGAAATCAGCTTCTCGTTCTCATTTGTGTCCCTGGGCCATTGGTATCCTTAGCTCAGAAACCCTGCAACACAAACACGGCACTGCTGTATCTGGTTCCTAGGCTGTGGTGGAGCAGCATGAGACTCTCTGTTGGGCTCAGCCAGCTCTTTCTGCTCGCCTTGCTATCCTCCCACTTGCCAACCTTTCCCTAGACAACTGCGTTTTCAAATCTATAGCCACGCATCGTGTACATGGTGGTTTATCAGGGCGTACGGAGCAACTTTGCATGGCCAAAAAAAAATGACCATAATTTTTAAGGCACTAATACCTGGGAGATACCCATTTTCTAAACCACTGCTTGCTCAGGAGCGTCCTTAGCCTTTGCTCCTGACTCAAGCAGTTGCTGTGTTCAAGGGACATTTTGTCTTTCTGGTCTTCCATCCTTGACTGTGTAAATTCAAGGAGGATGCATGTTAAGATAGTGGTGATTGCCACACTCTAGGAAAATACACTAGGTTTTAAAACTGAGGATAGTGTTCTTCCCCAGTTCTTCTGCCATTTAGATAGATTCTCCAAACTTAGCTTCCCCAAGCAATTTAATGAGATAAGTGTTGTAGGGTTGGGGCTTTTTTAATGCAAGAAACAATGAGGGAATAATCTCCATGGCATAATTAGCATTACAGTTGTGCTTGCTGTTGTGACATTGGAAGGAGAAGAGTAAGTATTGCTTACCGACTGAAAATTGGCAGCCCTTCTGGTCCTGTAATTTAAGTCAAGCTGAAAATAAAGTTGAGGTAATTTTGCACAAATATAAACATTTCTACAAATATGGAGACAAAATTTCAAGTAACTTTTGCTGCCCTCACATTTAAATATTTTGTTTTTTTTCTTGAAAGGGATGTTTTGGTCCATTCCTTTTTATTAAAATTATTAGGAAAAAAAGGTGGTGGTGGGGAGGGAACCAAATAAACAACTATCTGCTTTAAAGGATTAATGTTCTGAGAAGAACATAGACTAAAACCTTGTATTTAAATAAACTGATTTTATAAGGACTATGAGCTTTCTCATTAAGAATTAAATTATCACCTTTAAACCAGCCACCATTCTATTGTCTAAGATCTCTCATTCAAGAAATACCTGAGTGTATGTGAAGGTTTGCGAGCGCAGTTACTTTGTATGTGTAGTCATCTAATTCTATTAGTAGTACGTTGACATAGAAGTTACTTATTTTTTTCTGAAGCATTGCAATTAAATCGACTCAAGTTAGTATTTGTGTATCATGCATTTTCTCACATCAGGAAAGATTTTTTTAATTTTTTTTTTTCCCCAAAAACTAATTTTAGGGAACTGGGGTTCTCTCAGTAGAAAGAATGATCTTATTTTGGAACCTTCCAAATATATATATTTATAAATTGTATATATAACTGTATACATAGAGAGAAAGAAAATAGCAGGTATTACTGTAGGCACAACATGAATTCATTTTAAATCCTAAAAATAAGGTTACTGTACATGCTGAATGAAGGTTGACTCGTATGGTAGTGTCTCTTTAAGGTTATTGTGCAGAGTAAGAACGTATGAAAATGATTCACCAGGGCTGCCACTTGTCTCCAGGTTCCTATAACAGGGAGATGATCTCAATCTGCCTTCATGCTGTTAAAATGATGCATAAGCCTACCAGCATTCTCAAATGATGGAGTATTATTGCAGACTCTTAAAAGTTGGGCACTGAGATAATTTGGCTGATGTTGGAGAAAGAATGTACCATAACCCCTGTGGCTCAACTTTCATTGAATAAATATGGCATGCTGCTGCTTTTGTTCTCCTTGTGTATGGAAGAACAATTAACATGTCAAAAAAGAAGAATCACAGAATGTTCTGGCTCCTTCCTGTAAAAGTGCAATTCCACACTGAGCTGTGTTTTTGAAGTTATTGCACAAGATTGGAGGTTTTATCTCCAAAATATCTGTCTTATGTTTCTTATGGAAAGCTATGTTTCTGAAGCTGGAAGAACTAATGAATACCGTATTACTTCAGCACCTATCACACGTTTTAAGAGTAGGACATATTTGTATTGGTAGATGCAAACTTATCTGTAGTATGGCTACAGCAGTAAAGTTGTGCAACAATGGTTTTTGTGTAGAGGTAGAAGATGGCTTTGAAAGTAGCTGCCCTTTGGTTTAATTAAATCAAATAAAAACAAGCTTCATCACTTGTCCACAGTTACTGGTTGTGGGAATTTGTTGATGAGCTGAAGAATTCCATTCTTCTCTTTGGCTGTAGGAGAGAGACTGTGAGAGATACTAAAACCTTTTTAAGACATGAGTACAGATATACATATTTTGAGGCTCTTGGCAGTTATTACTTTTTTTTTTAAGATTAAATCATGCTGCCTTTCTTTGCTTTTTTTTTTTTGAAGGGGGTTTTTGGGTTTGGTATTTTTGATGGGTGGTTTGTTACTTTGGGGTTTTTTGTTAGCCTCTTACCCCTTATTTTTGAGGGAAATTTGCTTTTGTATCCTTGCGGAAACTCTACTTGTATGTCCAACAATATAAAAAAGCTTTGGTGAAATAGATCTATTCATAGCTCTTAGAGAAATTTTGGTTTTCTAGTTCATAGTCTGAATTGTGCATGGAAGAACCTGTGAGGGTTAGATTCATTAGGTGTTTCTGTAGAAAAACTTGTTGATTTTTGGGTGGATGTTTCTGACTCCAGAGAAATTCTGAATTTCTAAGAAGTATATGGAACCTTAAATTCAATGCAACGTAAAATCAATAGAAAGCAGCTTTTATTTTTTCTCATTCCCTTAATTGAGAGTGAACAGTGATTAGTTCTTTGGGGTGTTTGGATTTTATTCTGTCTAAACCAGATAGGGCTTGTTGATACCAAAAGAGTGATTGGAAGCTAAGTGGTAATGGCTGAGAAACAAGCATAGTTTCATAATAGTATATGCTTTGCAGAAGGCAAGTGAAATAGCTTCGTTTTCATGATTAGAGCTTCATTAAAGCATTAGCAAGTAAAATGATGGTATAATGCTGTATTTGTGAAAAAAAGAAAAATCTTGGAATTTTCACAAGGGCAATTGTATGTCACAGACTGCAGATACTATTTGTTGCATCTTAAAATACTCTGTGCAAAATGCTAACAGTCATTTAGTAGAACACCAGTCTTCTAAGACAGTATTTCACGTAGAACTTGTGTAACTTTGTAGTGTACTTTTTTCTTTGATAGCACCTCTGTCTTGAAGCATGCTTTTTAAATCAATTAGTGGTTCAAAGACAGTTTTCTTCTGAAAAACATTATAATTTTTTTTCCCTTTATTTCTACAAGAGAACCCTAAAAATAATTATTTCAGTTAATCAGAATGCAAATTCTAACACTAATGTGATTGCATCTATCCTGAGAGAGGATTGTGAGCTGTTACAGGTGTTCTTAGTGTAAATGCAGCGTATAGGTGACTGCAAACTGCCTGTGTTTGAGCCTGTTCATTGTATCTTGCTCCTGGTGAAGCTCAAATGCTTAGTGCCATGAGAAGAGTGAGAGATAGACATGCCCTGAGTTTATATTGTGCTGTCACTGGAAAAAAACCCCCACAAAAACCCATAAGATAAATGTGTGGCTCTGTTCTGATAAGAAAGTGTCTATAACATGTACTCAGTCTTAAACTTGGCTCCTATGATGTACCCTGCATATTAGGTCTTAGCCTTTTTCTGGCCTCTGTGCAATTCCAAAATATAATAGTTTTGCCTAAGATGGATTGGCTAATGCTGAATTCCTGTGACAATACCATTGATTCTGTTTTGTAAAGGAATATTTCCCCTTGTCCCATGTTTCAGTTTGAGAGTGAATGTGAGATGATCATGCTGGATAAAAACAAATATTTAATTCTCTTTTAGTAACATCCCTTTCTGCATCCTGTGTGTGGTAAAACTCATGTTCTGGAGCCTTCAGAATACAAAATGTTTGGAGATATTGTGATCTAATGGTGTAGATTCACTGCTACATTAACTACCTTGTATCCAGATGGTTGTGAACTTTTTTATTCTTCTTTATTCTCTTGACTGTCCTGGTAGATTCCTGCCACTGGTGCAAATGGTGGGTTTGAAATGTAGCCTGAAAACTCCTAGCCTCAGAGCTGTGCCACAAAGGGGTGTGCTTTGCAAGAGTCAGGGTTTTGCCTCTTAATTTCTACATGAATGTAGGTTCCTACGAGCTTCCTCTAAAGCCTGATCACAAATTTCTGCCTCACTGGATTTCTTGACTTGCGCATTTCCCACCCCTGATTGCTTGGAGGCCAAATCTTGCAGCTGCTGGCACTGATTGGTTTCTAAATATAGGGAAAACTTGCTGCAGGAACTTTTGAGACAGATCTGATAAAAGAAAAGGTGAGAAACTCCTCTCTTATCAGAAAGTGTGGTTGAAGGTCAATTTTTTGTGGGCTTCTGTAATTTATCTAGCTGCTACAACTTAGATGAAAGATTAAATTTACCCTTTTCTGTGTAGATCTCAAGTAATCAGTCTTTGGGTGAGGAATTGGACCAGATTTGTAGAGTTTAGTATTTATCTTTACACCTTTGATTAAGGTGGACTGGACTGCTAAGTAGCATTTTAATTCCTCTGTGATTCAAACAGTAAGAGTAGTGATGACACTTTTCCTTTCCCCCCCCTAAGATCTTGCACAGTTGCATGTCACCTGGCACTCACTTTTCGGCTGGACCCCTCTGTCTTCTGATCTCAATCTCCATGAAAGCTTTAACTCTGCATGAGTCAATAATTTACAACTTTCCTCTCATCGTGCTTTTTCCCCTCAGTTGAAGTCACTGCCCTTGCAGCAAATGTCTGTGGGGCTAACATTGCAGAAATGTTTAGTTAAGTGTGAAATCATTACCCCAATGTGATAATTTGACAATCTGTTGTGGCAGGAGAAAATCTTCTGCTCTAGCCCCAGTGACTACGTTACATCATGCGAAACATGCCCTTCATACTGTGACTGCTTCTTCGAGTTTCAGAGGTCTTGTTTTGCAAGTGAAAGAGACACCACTTAATCACAAAGAATAGATGAGAATTGTGTTGCTTTATATATAGAAAACCACAACAATCAGGAATTACTTAATACATGTCACAGCTTGGAATCTTGGTCAATACTCTGTACTTAACCATAAAAATATCATCCCATTATTATTCTTGTATGATAGAAATATTTAGTCATGCATGTATTTTATTTTTATGTCCAAGGTGGCAAGGCCCTGGCACAGGGTGCCCAAAGAAGCTGTGGCTGCCCCCTTCCTGCAGTGTTCAAGGCCAGGTTGGATGGGGCTTTGGGCATCCTGGGCTAGTGGAGGGTGTCCCTGCCTGTGGCAGGGGGTGGGACTGCATGGACTTTGAGGTCACTTCCAACCCAAACCACTCTGGGATTCTATAAAGCTAGGCATAACAGTCACGAGTGCTACCATTATTCTCTTCACATTGGCTTTTATCTTCTTTTTTTTTTTTGCCCTCTGACAGAAATGTTTGTTACCTAATACTAAATCTTAATGGTTTTTTATTAGATAAAACTCTTTAATGTCAGTAATGTTTCACAGTTTTTCATGACTGCAGAAGAAATGCTACCTTTTTTTGATTGAGTCAGAATGTTGGTCTGCTCCCTTTTTTGCATTTTTTTCCTAAAACACTGTGCAGTCCTTTCTGTGTATTTTTTTTTTACCCCCAGGAGCAAATGTTTCAGTGTTCCTTTTCAGTTATAAAGATCAGTGCCAGAAGCCTGATGCTCATGAGAAATCCTATTATAGCAAACCAGTATTCACATACACTGCAAGAAAACAGTTTAGTATGGAAACAGATTTAACTTTACAGCTTGCAAAGGATTACTACAAACAGCATAGAAAAATATTTTTTTAAGAATAATAAGTATCATAAAATTATCCCTTTAATGCAACTGAAACATGCCTTTGTGTCTGTAGTAAGTATATGTTTAGTTTTGATGAGCTACTTGCAAATAAATTTACGAATGCTAGAAATGAGGATGCTTTTTTCAGTCACTTGTGTCAATTGCAGGGTAATTGGCTGGTTTTTCAGAGGGCTTCTGGGAAAAGCACTGGAGGACTGTCAGCATTCAGCTATACTTTTTTATTTCCTTACTATAAAGTACCCATAATTCAGCATAAGTTGCAGATTCTACCCACAAAGGTTATTTTATGCTAAAGGACCTCTGAAAGCAAGGTCAAAATGCTGCTGTGTGGACTAGGCAGAAATGTCAGCTGGAACCTGTGTAAAAGCTGAAGGAGGGACTGAAATCTGTGCTGAATAGATCCTCTTACTGCATGTAGCGTGCCCCATGCTGATAGAAGGATCAACGAGACAGTGTCTATACACAAACTAAAACGTATCTTTAGTTATGCTGCTGTGCTGTTATGTGAAGTGATGGTTAATACAGCAAAAGAGTTAAAATTATGCATCTCATCCTTAAATACATTTATGCTTCTTGAATAGAGGCACCTACAGAAAACGTTAAGGTGTTAGTTGCTTGTGTACGTATAGTACAGCAAGAGCATTTTGGGTAAGGATTACAAATCTGTGCAGACAGTCTTGTTTTAATATAAGCTATTCTGTCTGGTGGAGGCAAGGGGTTGTGCATGTTGCACAGCAGTAGAAGACCATAATAAAATGTCAGCATGAATTTTCGTCTCTACTTTTATCTGCTTAAGAGTAAAAGACAGACCATTAGTGTTATTTTAATATAGTGTTCTGTGGTTGAATGTTCTGTTACAAATGCAAGTTGAAATACGCTGTGATATAGTGTACTTGGGAAGAATTTGAAATGGGTGAGTAAGCTTGGGTACTCAGAAATTATCTCTCTTCCATTTTGAGTTTGAGAACAATACTGTTAAATAAGGCCTTCATTAGCTGTTAGTTAATATGGGACAAAATACTGCACTTAATATTTAGTAAATGGAAATGAAGGTGTCTCATGCTGATTGATTTTATTTCCCTCATACATTTTGCCCATTGCTCAAGCTGTGGCATTTTTGATACCAGCTAATTAGGTTCATTCTGTGTAGATGGACAGCCAAAGTGACTCAGCAGGGCAGAGTTAAATTACTTCTGTCCATCCTGCTATGCTCGTTAGCAAGTCATGAATATCCTGATGCTGGTTGAGTTTTGTTTTGGGTTTTTTATTATTTGGTATGTTTCGATGTCTTCTTCAGAGAAATTCTGAATCATGGCCTTGGAATTACCCTACAAGAAGGTTTTACATGTGCTGAAGATGTATCTTTTTTCCTTGGAAATGTCCTGTGACCTGGTGTTTTGCCTAAAATATTTTGATGTTCTAATACCAACACTGACTCATTGAACTTTGTATAAAAACTCTTTGCAAAAATTTGCCATGTGAACCAGTATAACTCATTTGTCCTAGAATAAATTCTGTATTTCACAACTCTTTAGAAAGATGAACTGTTACAGAGTTGCTAACACTGGATCTTTGAGTGCTAGAATCCTTTGGAACCAGGAAAAGGTGCAAAGGCAGAGGGTAACACAGGTCCTTGTTCTCTGTGTTAGTGACTCTAGGAAACCAATAGGTTTGATTAGGAACATAGCTAAGGGACAAAGCTGATAGGGAGTTCTTATGTTAAGCATTAAACAAGGTTTACATAGACAAACTGGTCTTGCAAACCAAGCAAGTGCTCTAAATTTCTTTCTCATAAGAGGCTTCCATCATTCTGCATTCTATTTTTCTTCAGTATTCATCTAAGATACTTCCAACATCTTGGACACTGATCGTTCAGTAAGCAGCAGCTGTTCCAAACGAATACCACTCCAAAGATGTTGGCTTATATTTACCCAGTCTGCCTGGCTCTGGATAGATAACTAGTCGCACTGTTTGCTAAGCGGTCCTCTTGATTCTCTCATGTATTAAATAACAGTTGGGTGAGGAAAGCTGTGACAGTGCCTCAGGTGTTTCGCTGTACTGAGGTGTAAGACTGTTTGTTGGCAGCGGTAGACTTCTCTCTGACTCTGAATTTCCTGTTCAGTTTAATTAAGCAGAGGTGCAAGGTTAGTGGGTGCTGAATGAGTAAGCTCAGGTCCTCAGCATACAGCTCCTGTGACAAACTGCATTCTGCTGATGGGCCCTTAGGATATCAAAGACATTTTCTTTTGAGTGGAAATTCTTCTAGCTGCTCAAGTATGACTCAGGATGTTTCCCAAGCAGATGTGTATAATACTCACACATATATGCATTTGCATAATGTCTGTATGTTCAAGGCCTACTTGATGATCTTTTAAGATGAGGGATTTTATTTTAAACTAAATAAAAAGCCACCTTAAACTATGAGCATAAAACATTTAATCAGACTGAAATGCCTGGTGTGATAGATTCTGCAGGCATAAAACACATTTGCATGGATGCTGGTTTATGTTCAGGGGTAGAAATTTCTGAACTTAACGTGGTTTGCTTGAGAATGTGGGGTTTTTTCAGTGAAGTTTTTTGACATTTACTTTCTGAGAATTTCTTTCAGTGAAAGGGACCTTATTAATGTCTATAAATATCTTTAAGTATGGGATTCAGGGGGAAATGGCCAGTCCCTTTTCAGTGTCTGTGGGGACAGGACAAGGGGCAATGGCTGCAAGTCAGAGCACAGGAAGTTCCACACCAACATGGGGAAGAACTTTTCCCCAGTGAGGGTGAGGGAGCCCTGGGACAGACTGCCCAGGGGGGCATGGAGTCTCCTTCTCTGGATGCTGACCTGTGCAGTATGAGCTGGGGAGCTGCTTTGGCAGGGGGTTGGACCCAATGAGCTCTTGAGGTCCCTTCCAACCCCTGTGATTCTATGATTCTATGAAATGTTAACTATTAACAGAATTCTAACTTAAAGAATACTTGGTGAAACTTATCTCTAGGACTCTAGTAAGTGTTGTGGGTGTATGTCTGCTCCTGAAACCCCTGATTACATGAAGCAGACTAATTTCCTACAAACTGCTCAAATAAAAGGTCTTAGTATTATTCATTCTAGGTTCTTAAACATCTTACTCAGGCTAGCCTTTCCACTGTTTTTAAGAGAAGACTGGGAAGGGCGAGAGATGTGCCTGGCAACGTATGTAAATCTTTGGGTATCATATTGCTCTGCAGATACAGAAATTGAAATGACTACTCGGCTACACGTATTTCAGTGGTTTGAAAACATTGCCTTTGGTATATGTTAAGCAATGCGTTTAGCATTGTGCTAGCAGGATTGAGGGTCTCTGATGAAATATCCCTCAGCCCAGTTTCAATAGTCAGCTTCTTAGATTGCTTTGGTTGCTAAATACCTGACATAAACTTTTTGTTTCCCGAATGGATTAAATTATCTAAGGATTGTGTTCCTCATGGGCATTGAATTTTTCTGCTGATTTCCATCTTGATTTTAATGCTTTTGTAACAATGAATAAAGTTGGTTGAGCTGAAAATGATTGATGTGACTACAAGGATGTTTGAACCTTGGAGGATTTTTTTGGTTTTATTTTTTAAGCTTGTTTTTATTTTTAAAAAACTTCTTACTTGGCTGTATCCAAAATGCTGGCTAGAGTTAATGAAGGAAGTGTGAAACTCTACTGCTTATCATATTAATACAGTTTTGGGTTTCCCAAGAGAGAATTTCTCATTTGTCTCAAGGTGATTTTTTGTGGTGTACTTAAGTTGTCTGAATGATAAATAGTGCTCTAGGTAAGTTGCAGGCTGTATATGTAACGAAAAGTAATATTGCATTTGAAAGTTTTCTGATAAAGTGGAATCCAATTTTGCATTGAAAAGCTAAGACAGATTTTAACCACTTCTTTTCTGAAATTTCATCAGTCTGGGCTTATTAGAAAATCATAGGTTATTCATTTAAATCTTCCATGATTAAGGTCTGAAAATATTATTAGTATATTTTTTTTCAAGGAAAGATAGAAAATACTATAATTTAATTACCTTATTTTATAAACATCTGTATTTAAATCTCTATTACATAGATGTATTTTATATACATGAAATATAGATGCATACACAGCAATAGATATAGTTTTATATTTCTGTATTATTTAGCATAAGAAAAACTTTAGATTGATTCTGAAGTCTTATTTTTTTGGGGTGCTAACTATCATTGTATGAAATAATTTTGGTCATCAACGTATTTGTAAATAATTTTGTTTTGTTTTCGCTTCATAACAAGATGCAGTGAATAGAGCCTTACCTGTACTTCTGGCTTAGTTTTATCTACAGCACAGTTCATCTTCAGCAAAACCATGACACTCAATTCCATATGTCAGCTATATCAGATATGTGATTTTATAGTAGCGCTGGAGAAAGCTGTTCCTGCTGCCTGCGCTTAGTGGCTTAGTTAGATGGGAAGTTTAATAATTGGCTCATAAGCTGAGTTCTGCATATTAGTAAATGACAAAATATTCCCTAACGATCTGAAAGCATATATAAGAACCTATAGGGCAGGTTAAAAATGTCCTAATTGTTTCCTGTGTACAATATTGGAACATATTTTCCAGAGCTAGAGCCAGCAGGAGAAGGAATATAGTACCTGTTTTACAACAATTAGCAAAAGAGTTGAGATCAAAAATGACTTCTACTTTCCTTTGCTGCAGTGTGGTGTGCATACTGAAACAAGGAAATGAAATGCACGTAATAAAACTCTGTCATGAACCAGTATGACACATCTGCACCATACAAGGCTCTTTCAGAAGAGTTTTGGCTCTTTCAGAAGGGTTTCTAGCTGCTTAATCAAGGCTTTTCCCTGAGAAGAAGCAGTACGCTTAGTTTGTCTTCCACACTACTCAGACTCATGGCCAATTGCTCTTTGAAAGGAAAAAAACAATCAAACAGCAATACAAAAGAAAAGCTTCCTCACAACAAAATACAACAGCACAAAAAGAGTACAGCTCTGAAGTGCAGACAGCATACTGAAGTCAGGTAACATTTCGTGTTCTGTAGCTTGATTTGAAGTTTCTTTTATGAAGTTATCAACATATCCATAGTGGAAAACTGTGCACATCTGGAAACATTCTTGTAATGCACTTAGTTGTGCTTGAGAGTTTATGTGGAAAAAAAAATAATTCTTAATTCCTTTTTTGGATTTCATTTTAATTACTAACTAAAACTAAACTTTGGATACTAGAGGTGTTTCTGCTCCTTCGTTAGGCTGTTCGTACTGCACCATTTGCACACTCAGGTTTTATAGCTTCCCATTAGGAGGCAGAGCAGTGCCATTTTGTTGTAAGGAACTATTTGTAGAAGGTATCATAATGGGCCATGGGAAGAAGCCTCAGCACTATACAGTCACTCCTCACCCATACTTGTTTCTCCTTAAAATTGCTCTTGGCTCTGACTGCCATAATTGTCCACAGGTCACTGCTTTGAGATATGTACCCACTGCATCCGACACTGCTTGAAGCATAACTTCATGGGATTTAGTTGTTTGCAGGCAAAGGTGCAAAAAGGAAAGGTTAGGATATGCATGTGAAGGACTTGTTGATGTGGGAGGACAGGAGAAGATACAAAAGGGAAATGATGGCTCACGTGGTTGGTGAAACCAGAGATGAATGCTTACATAATAGCTTTCCCACCAGCTGCAGTAGGTTCAGGGCCTCTTAAGTTATTTCCATGCACTGAGTCTTATTTCCATGCCTCCTTTCACTCTAACACCTTTGACTTTTGTCTGTCTCCAAATGGGTCATTTACTTTTTCCACCTGCTCCTAGCACCTGGATTTTAACTCTTCTGTTTGCCATTCCATGCCCACCTTATTCCTGCATTTCATTCTATAGTAGTTTGTGCCGTTTTTGAGAAACTCAAAATAAGTTTCTTATCTCAAACTCCAAACAGTCTGAGTGAGAATATAAGATACGTATTATGTGACACTTTTCAAGGACACGCTGTATGAGTGGCTCATTGTAATCTGCTCTAGAATGCTTAAGTTTTAAAGGGTGCTAAGATATTGATAGTTGATTTTGTTTCTATATATATGCATATTTATATTTCTAGCACATTTGATAAAGTACTATTACACAACTACCTCTTGGCTCTGGTGTTAGTCTTTGTATCAGTGTTTTTGAATGCTCTGCACTGATTCTGTAACAATCTGTGTGGGTATTAAAAGCAGGTTCCTTTTCTGCTATACTAGCTATGTCATCTCCACCTTTGTATCCTCTACCTGCCAGACACTTTGTCTGACTCAAGTTTAAAACACTTGTCCTAATTCTGAAACTTTTCTTCTAAACTGTATTTAAAACTTTGTATGTTTTTAGCATCCTCCTCTGTTCTTCTCTGCTGACTTTGTTCCAGTCTTCATCTTATGTCTGACCCACTTAAGTGCCTGTGACTTCTTCCATGCTACTACTTATAATTGAAGCTGTTTACTTTGTGCCCAAAATACATCTCTTCAGATCTTTTTTCAGACAGCAAGAACCTTCTTTATAAGTCAGATTCTCCTATAGAAAACTTCCCATCAGTACAGACTACTGGCCTTGCTAAAATCACCCGCATGGGATTTCTAACAGTCCAGTTAGTGTTGAAACAGAAACTTTGTTATATGTTTCTATAATACCAATGAGAGTTGCTATTTAGTTAAATTCACAGTGATAATATATAGATCTCTGGCACAATGCTTTTTCTTTTTTTTTTTTTTTTTAAATTGTGCTGCTAAAGCTCAAATCATAACCCATTGCATCTGCACTGTGTGGTGAAGGTAGGGTCTGTGTTCTGCAGGGTTTGAGTTTGGTTTTGTCTTAATAAACATACCCTGTAATTTAGAAGAATATTTTTTATTGTATGGCTCCTACAGAAAGGTAGCAACCGTACAGCAGGAACAAGAGGGGAATTTTTACACACCTCTTCTTGTCTTGTTAGTCCATTACTATGTTTTAGCCCGTTTTCCCAGTGGGAAAGTGTGAAGCGTAAGTGCAGGCAACAGAGTTAAGCTGGAATGTCCTGCAGAGATTCACTATCACAAAGGGTAATACTGCTTTATCGATCCTTTCCATACCGTCTCCCACAGTTGTGTTAAGCCTGTAGCAAGTACAACCTTTACAAAACAAGATCAAGAGATATGCCTTTCCATTTAAGTTGAATACTGGCTTTAAAATTGGATAAAAGGATGTTTCTTAGGCATGACATATTGTTGACATTTTAGTATATATATGATAAAAACTCCACAGAGTGGAAGTTTGCATTTATTGGAATAATTATTTATTTTTGAGCCCTATATCTGTGGATACAAGTGATTGGGCCAACTTCACTTTATATAAAGCTTAGCTTTAAAAAGAAAAGTATTTTCAACTTTGACCAGACGACATTCTTAGAGAATTCAAATTCCCATTCCTCCCCTTGTTCTGTGATATATTACTCATTTTTGGGGGGGTTGTACTGTAGAAGTGAACAAAGATTGTCTAAGCTTTCACAAAAGACTGAGACACCTTTTCATATATTTTTTGTGTTATTCCCTCTTTTGTTAGACACATTTCCATTGCTGCAGCAGTTGCAAAAAACACTTGTAAAATGTTTGGCTACCTTAGAGCACTAGTGCCCTGGGCTTTCTGAAGAATGCTAAAGGCCTTGTAGTTTAGGCATGCAGGTTCTCGCTTCAAATGTTGCCCTGTATTTACTGAGAGACGTGTTAATATGCCAGATCTTAATTTCTGTTTTGAAGATCACCAGATAAGCATCAAGTGCTGTAGGTCTGATGTGAAGCTGATACCTGCTGTTCTCTGCCTTACTGGTCTGTATGTGATCCTCAGATGATTGAGGCAGAGCTGAGGTCAGAAAAAACAAATGAAGCTGGCAGAGTTGTGTTCAAGTGGTGGTCGTGGTGTTTTGTCACACCCTGCCCTCCATAGCCTAGTGCTGTATCTCTAGACCCAAAGGGCATTTGTCCTTGACTGTAATGCCTGGGCTCTGCAGCTTTTGCTCTTACGGCGCTTTCCAGGGCTTTTTACATATGGAACGAGCACTTCTACAGCTTCTCCTTCACTGTTCAGCCAAGCCTTAAGCACACTGTGCTAAACTTTAATTGATCTTAAACTCATTTCAGTGACTGACTTTGAGTGTGCTCTTTATGAAAAAAAAACCAAACAAAAAACCCACCAACACAGCAGAAAAAAACCTATGACCAAACTCCAAGCAAACCAACACCTCCCTCCCCAACACATCCTAGATACCAACATACTTCTACTCCACTTTCTTTAATAAAATGATGTTACTGCTTGTACTCTCAAACAATTTGCAAACAAGTACTATGTGACCTATGGTTTAAGGAAGATTTCCCATATTGATAATGTGGAAGCAAAAATACAGAGACTGCTGGAAAATAGTGGAATTGCAAATAAAATTCTCAGTCAGTCCTGTGTCTTTCATGATGAAGACTTCTTGCCCCAGGGATGATTTGTCTGGATGAGAAATTCAGGAGTGAATTGGGAAGAAAGCAGTGGTTAACTTTGGACAGGAGTAATACAAAATATCTCTCAGAAATTAGTATCTCAAATAACCCTCTCCTACTCTGCTTTTCAGGATGGTTCAGTCTAGGAGTCTTCTGCCTGTAAGTGGTTATAATGAATAGCATGAATAAACTTTAAAATCCCTTGTATTCAATTTTAGATGTAATGAAAATAGTGAAGTACATTGATTGTAGTGCAGTGATCCACCGAATAGGTTGTTTACATAGATTACTATTCACTAGCAAAGCAATGACTGCAAACTGGTAATTGACTGTCATTGAAGTCACACTTAACACCCTATTCTGTTCTTTTTGTTTCATATGGTACAAGTATATTTTTAGAAAATACATATTCAAGATTAAGGGAGTTGTTATAAAAATCACTTCTGAGGGCAAAACCCAGGTAATCATAATTTTTTTCCCATTACTTTGACAGTGCATAGATTAAAAAAGATCTCTGTTATGCACATGCCACATGAATGTAATTCACAGACCTTAGAAAACACAATGTATACTATGAAGTGTCTGATAAGTAAGAGCAGAATTCTTATTTCCATGAGCAATTTTAACAGTCTTGGAGCAAAAGAGAGAAGTGCTTCATTGTTTTGAAGCCTCTGGTTCTTTGGTGCTAATGACATAATCATTAAATTAGTACTGAAGTATCTAATTATTATTATTGCTGAATGATATGAAAATAATACTGTTAAAAAAAATTTTTAATATTAAAGAAAATATGTGCCTTAATAAAATTCTTTTATATGGCTTAGATTGCAGGTCTGATAAATTGAAGTGTAATTAATTAAAGTCTGAGGATGAAGCCAGGCCTGGAAGTGTAGGCTGGGAGAGATATTGGCTTAAAATGCAACATATAGTTGGCAGATAAGTTCCTTGCTGATGTAGATAGTTGAAACTTTTTAGAGGTTGGTTGATAGCAAAAATCATAATCTGCTTATAAACAAGAGTACTAGCAAGTATGACTACTACATGAGCAATGCTGCTCTCATCTACCAGTGTTTATAAGTGATCGATGTTTGTTATCTCTGAGTTTGTTTATGTGTGATGTCATCAAGAATATTTACGGGGGGAGGGGAGAAAAAAGGGCCATAGGATGTTTGGATTAGTAAATTGGAACTGGAACAGTTGTTGCCTTTGCTACTGACATGTCAAAATGTTATGGGCAAGCTAGTTAATAGAACTGTGCCTGCAAAGTAGAAATAAATAAATGAAAAACTCACATGCTTTTCGAAGTTACTGAACTATATTGAGACTTTGGATAAAAACCCATTATGTGGTAATTTTAACAAAAATCATTAAATTGCTGCCACTGCTTTAAAAACAGTCATACAATGCATCATAGTCACAATATAGCAGTGCAGTGGCTCAAATACAGGAATTAAGGTTTTAGGGAAAAAATGTTCCTGTGTTATTATGTATGCATTTGGTAATTCCCAGTAATGTGCAGTACTTCCTTGATCTCTTAGAAGCTTTGTAGCACACCATTAGGGGGTGTTTATAGTGTTTGAGGAGAGCCACACACGAGTCATTTTGCTGACCCACGGCTGGAAATAATTTCACCTTAACATACTCAGAGTCAGAGAATCATTTAGGTTGGAAAGACCGTTAAGATCAAGTCCAACCATTAGTCTGGCACTGCCAAGTGCACCACTAAGTCCCTGTCCCTAAGCACCGTACTTGGTGTATTGTACACGTGCATGAAGAATTTACTGCACACCTTGCTTTGTGAAAGGCAATAGCTGGGAGTAGGTAGTTGACAGCGGGAATTTTCTCCATCCTATTCTGAGGCACATTGTTTTCCAAAAGCTCCTTGCTATATTTGTAAGGGAGATACTGGAAAGAAAGATGTCACTTGTGAATGGACAGGTACTGGTCCAGTCCGTTGTTCCGTACATCTGAATGTCTCTGTCCTGAAGAAGAAGCTTTCCAAGGGAAGATCATGGGGCAAGATGAATAATTCCAGGAGAGTGGAGGCAGCATTTATTAATGTTCAGCACTTCTCTACAACAGTTGTTCCACAGCCACCAGCAGCACTTTGGCTGTGCATTTAAGAAGTGGTGTGGTTTACATGGAGTGGTGTTCAGGGTTTGGGGCTTTTTTTTTTATTAATACCCATAAAAAAGCATTAATGACTATCTGATAAAGGGGTAATCACTGGATAAATGGTATACTTGTGTTTCAGAGAAGCATTCTGAATAATTACTCAGTTTGGGATTTTTCCATCTGAATTATTTATAGCTAGCACAACACACATCTTTTTCAGACATTCCAGTCTATCGTGTTTGTATTATCCTTTTATGGATGAAAGACTTAGATATAATAATAGTAATCCTTTAAATTTGTGTAAAGCATGTTTTGTAGTCATGATATATTGAAAGAATGTTTTGGGTGTTCTGATGTGGTGGCTTTCAGACAGGTGCGTACGTTTTTCAAGAATTGCAGAATATACTTAAGGTACAAGAACTGATGCATGCATGCACTTAAAACTCATCCTCACACTGAGTCAAACTGCTTTTGAGATTTGGAGGGGAAAGAAAATTTGTGAATTATCATTTTTGCTCAGCTTTGCTATTTGGTTCCATTAGGGATTGGAAATGTAGAAATATTATGGAATAGTGGCTGTCAATCTGAGCAAGACCTGGTAGTAGTGGAAATCTCATTAGCCTGTCTGTCAGGTGAGATCTAAAAACTGAGGTCTTGACCACTTGTGGTCATTAAAGAATTCGCTGACTGTTCACAGGAGTAAAGGTGTTAAATGCAGTGTCTTGGATAAATTCCAACTTGTGAAATTAGTTTTGGTCTAAATTTCCTACCAGTTTAATTCTTTGCTCCATGTTCTTAACTACAGTATAATAATGCCTTGAGTTATTAAACAGCTTCTCACTTGTATCTGAAGCTTGTCAGCTTTCCATTGACAGAAGTTTTATAACCTTAATGAAGTAATAGGTAAAAAACTCCCCCAAACTCGAAGCAATCTTAGGTGGAAGCTACATTGTGTAAGATTTAACATGAAGCAATCTGTTAATCTATGCCCAAAATACATATGCTGTGTGAGTTAGTAGCTCTTAATTTCAGCTAAACCCCGCAGGGTAATAGCAAGCTCCCTCACGCTGTGGTGGGGTTGGTGCAGAACCAGTCTGTGACACACAGTGCAATCTTCTCTCAAACAACACTCTTCCAGCTGATAGCATGTAAAATGTATAATGGAAAGATACATGTAACACTGGAATACATCCACTTCCTGATGAGGTTCACTTCCATACCCTGCGTTGCTCTCTAGCTCTGCCCGCAGAGCTGGGCTGTTGGCCACTACAGCCACATACCCCTTGTAAGCAGCTATAATCCCTGCTTAGGAGTGCCTGTGTAAATGCTGTATCCGTAGGGGTTAAAGATTTATTTGTTCATATACATATTTGTCTCTACATACTAGTAGCAATTTGCTCTCTGCCAACAAAAGCGCCGTTCCTACATCCATCCAAATACGCTTTAGTTTAGAGTAGCTCTAGCCCCTGAATTATGCATACTCATCTTGTCATTCAGTGCAGAACTTAAAACATTTCAGTAGAAATTACATTTCTAAGTCCTTTCCTCAAAGACATATTTCTGGAACATTTGAGTGTGCTTTGAAATCCAGTGAGAATACACTATAGAACCAGGAATGAAACACACAGATAAGTAAAAAATTATGGATGAGTATTTGTTGTTAATAGTCATTTTGGAATACTCAGAGGAATCCAAACTGTTTTTTCACATGTTTGTAAAATTTCCTTCTTAATCTTTCTTCTTTAATCTTAAAAGGTATGGTTACAAACAAACATTATATAAAACATCCAGTTTCATCAGTATATTACTGTTAACATCTCTTTGTACTTTAATAACAAGGTAAAGCAGGTGAAAAATACATCAACATTATTAGGAGAGCTATAAAAGCATTAGTTTAAGTAGTATCATGTTCATTTGCAATTACTCAAATACTGCGGTTAGCAAATGGAATAAATCTTTGATACTCAGTGTTTGAAACTACAAGTCTTGGTTCTTCCAGTGCTCAGGGTAGTACAAGGGGTTTGTGCTGTGGGTGATGAGGAGTGCCATTTAAGATGGGAACTATGCATCAGAGTTTTGTCCGTTTCAGTGTTTGTGAGGTCAGCACTGACATATGCTTCTCTCTTAAGCTTTTCTGTGGCAGATAATCATATGAAAACAGTTACTCAACTCTTCAAGAGTTTTCAATTCATACCAGGGAATGCAAAAAAGTCTTAATTTCAGTACTTGGCTTTCTTCTGGTAACTCAAATATTTTCTTGATTTGCACATGTATTTTGGCATGTGACTGATTCAATTCTTTGTCTCATTGATTCATAGTCCAGTACTAGCACAGCAGAACAGCGACCAGTTTACTTGGAGAGAAAGCCACATGGAGTAAGAACCTTATTTCATCTGAGTTTGTGAATGTCTGACCAGATCCATTTCAGTTTACTTGGAGAGAAAGCCACATGGAGTAAGAACCTTATTTCATCTGAGTTTGTGAATGTCTGACCAGATCCATTTCAGTTTACTTGGAGAGAAAGCCACATGGAGTAAGAACCTTATTTCATCTGAGTTTGTGAATGTCTGCCCAGATCCATTTAAGCATTGTACAGGTGAAGAGAATCAAACAGAAAGGAATAGAGCAGATGTCTGTTTATTAGTATTATTACAAAAGGGGTGAACTCTGTAAAGGATTTGCATGTTTTTATGTGGATGCCAGCTTGCTTTCTTTTTTCTACACTGCAGTTTGAGTTATCTTTAAATTTTACCCTAAATTTAATGTTTCAAACAGGGTAAAAGGGTTGAGGGGTTTGGGAATTGAAGGAAAAAAATTCAATGGCTTTTCCTTTCCTTGGCATGGGTGAATACTCCATATCATGGCAGGTCTTGGGCTGGTTCACTTCCACAAGTGAGATGTAATTACTGCACTTTTATTATACAGCTACTCGGTATGCATCTCAAAGTTACAGAGGGAAATTAAGGAAACATCAGATGGGTCTTTCTAAATGCAGTGAGAATTTTATTTCTCTGAGAGGTGAAAAATGCTTCCCTGAACCTCTTCCCAACTATGGATTAATCATGGTGGACCTCCAAGGAGAACCGCAGTACTCTCTCATAAGATCAACTCAGACATTATGCCCATACTTGATTAGATTTAAAACTGTGCTGTTGTCAGAGAAAGTATTTCCTTAGTCATTCTCTTTCCTATTTCACAAGCAAAATAGCAAATACGCCATAAGGTTTAGGAAGCTGTAAGATATATAAATTAGTGAAAATTTGCCTTGCTCGGGCATCTATCCATCATCTTTGCTTCCTTTTAAGGAAAAATGGGAAGATGTTATCTTTGAGAACTGCAGAATGACTCTAAAATCAGACCTCTATTTTGGTTAGTAAATTAAATTGATTAAATCCCGAAACACTTAGTCTTTGTCCTGCATAGGAGATCACGCTGATGATACTGTTGAAGCAAGGTGTTACAGTCAAATAAAATCTCTAGAACTCTGAAGTCTCAAATCTACTGAAATGAAGTTATCTTGTAGTTTTTCTGTGCAGAAAAATTCTCACTGGGGCAAGGATCCTAAAGTTCAAGTAACTAACTAGAAGGTTTGGTTGGATCTCCTCCCCCACAAAGATTGATGTATACATACATGGAATTACAAAGGTGTTACTTTATTTCACTTTTAGAAATAGTGAAAACTCAAGGCTAAAGGTTATGTCTTGGTTTTGTTACAACATCTGCTGACTAGGACACCTCATGTTCCTTGGTTTGTCACTGAGATCGTTTGACTGATCTGGGAAATACGCCTCAAAGATTAGATTATGCGAAATAGCTTGTCAACATCAGAGGAGTGAATTCCAAGTCTCTTCGTTTCTTGATTGCACAAATGGATACAGCAGGCCAACAGAATGATTTTTAGCTCTGAAGTGGCAATAATGATAATTTTAAACATATTAAATAATCATTAAAGCCTGGGAATTTCATTGTGCTCACAGTCAATGTTTTCTCATCAAGCCTGCAATGGCAATTACATGGGATACAGTGCTGGAGTTGTCCTTGATTGCCAGCCTGTAGGACACTGGCTAAGTTTGTGGACTGTGAATGGATGGACCAAAAAGTGTTTTAATGTGGTTGAATTGCAAGACCCCACCTCAGAGACCATGTGAGTTACTAAAGGTTACTGTAGTGCATTGGTATGAAGATGCACATCATCCTTCTGCTGCTTCTCATGGTTCCTAAAGCTTTCCTGCTTTCCACATTTTTTTCCCCAAGACCATGGGGATCATGTCCTAAATTGGTGGCACTGTTCCATATGATGAGTAACTATGGTGTGTTGTGCTTGGTTAAAGAAGTATGTGTGGACAGCAGGAGAGATAGCTGTATTTTATGTTTTTCTGGGTGCTGAACACCCTCCAAAGGCCTTGGGTGCCTTTTCCTTTTGGCAGAGCACAATGTATTTGTTTAACAGGAGCTCATGGGTTAGAAGGTACAGCTGGTGTATATCTAGTTTATATATTCAAAAAACCAAAAGACCTTGCCCTGTTACTTGTCATAATACATGGTCTTTCTATTGTGTTCACAGAAGAAGGCATCTTTCAGAAGGCAAACCAACTTCTGTCAGGCTCCTGGGACCTAAGCAGGGGCTCCATGTCTGAAA
This sequence comes from Laterallus jamaicensis coturniculus, assembly GCA_022605575.1. NCBI lineage: Eukaryota > Metazoa > Chordata > Aves > Gruiformes > Rallidae > Laterallus > Laterallus jamaicensis. The sequence goes on from JAKCOX010000016.1 coordinate 1,389,442, forward strand.
GCAGCCAGTCAGCACATACCCTGTCTGCTCATTTGTTGGCTTTAGAAAGGCCTGATTATTTTTTTCCCCTTTTATTACTTACCTGATCACCTCTGGACAAACTGAAGACACATGCAAGCTGCTGCCTTTGCTGGCATGATGATCAAATATGTTGCGGTTGGGATGGTTAGGTTGCAGTCACTTAAGGTCTCTAATGCACACTACTTGCAGGTGATGTGTTTGTTCAGGCTTGATCCAGGGGCCTGATTGAACTTCAGCCTTACATGGTCACTGGTGGAATTTTGAAGAGCTGCGATTGAATTGTGAGCACTACCCACCTGCAAAGGAGTGTCAGTGGCTGCCCAACCTGTGAGGTGATAGCTGAGCCTTGCCTGGTTGTTGGGCTAGGTTATATCTGTTGCTGCCAGAGGCCTTTCTCAAGGCATGTAACCCTCTCTTTAAATCTCTTTTCTCTCTATAAAATGTTTAATGCTTATTATAAAGCTTGTGGGAGTAGGTGTGCAGATTGAAGAATTCACTTGATGATTTTCTTTTACTATGGGTCTCAGTACTCTTCCTTACACTGTTCTACCTTGGTTTGGACCAAACAATGGGGTTTCATCTTGCGTAGTGCAGTTTATTCAGCTTTAGCCTGTATCGGGTGATGATCGTTTTAGGTGGGAAGCAGTTTGCCCTTCCATCAGAAGAGGGGTGGCCTCCATCAGAAGAGGGGTGGTCAGCAGGGACAGGGAGGGGATTGTCCCTTTCTACTCTGCCCTCATGAGGCCCCACCTGGAGTCCTGTGTCCAGATCTGGGGCGCCCAATACAAGAAGGATGTAGAACTGTTGGAGAGGATTCAGAGGAGCCACAAGGATGATTAGAGGGCTGGAGCAGCTGCCCTACAAGGAGAGGCTGAGGGAGCTGGGCTTGTTCAGCCTGGAGAAGAGAAGGCTGCGGGGGGACCTCATTGCAGCCTGCCAGTACCTGAAGGGACCATACAAACAGGAGGGGAATCAACTTTTTAAAAGGGCAGATAATGGTAGGACAAGGGGGAATGGTTTAAAGCTGAAGGAGGGAAGGTTTAGACTGGATATTAGGGGGAAGTTTTTTTACAGAAAGAGTGGTGAGGTGCTGGAACAGGCTGCCCAGAGAGGTGGTGGATGCCCCATCCCTGGAAGTGTTCAAGGCCAGGTTGGATGGGGCCCTGGGCAGCCTTGTGTAGATCCAGGGCTGAGGTTGGTGGCCCTGCCTGTGACAGGGGGGTTGGAGCTTTATGATCTTTGGGGTCCCTTCCAACCCTTGCCATTCTATGATTCTATGATAAGTACACAGAATGATGAATGGTGATTGAGCACATAAAATTCCCTTCTATGAATAAGGTGGATAAACAATATAAATTGTAAAGGTAAGAAATTTATTTTCCCTTCTCTTGGACAGTATGTGCTAGCACATCCTCAACATTTGGCATTTAGCCTTATGTTGAAAAAGCCTCAGAACATGTCAGAAAGCATTTAATAGATGACTGCTGATGACCAGATGCCAGTCAAATGTACAAAAACCAAACTGAGCAGGCAAAAAAGCAGTTACATCTACATCATCTTGGATTAGTCAAAATACTGAACAGGAGGAGGAAAAAAGATGGGATGGAATGGAACTTAAGAACTGTCACATGTTTGAGAGAGTTCCTCATTGTTTCCTGTGCATGTCTGGGTTGTGCAGCAGAAATTGCATCCTAGTTCTGAATGTGTGCTTAGTACAAAAGTTTATTTTAACTGGAGTCTTGATGATTTTGGAATGAAAATAAGTTTATAGGGTTTCTGTGACTTGGTGGAAAGGGTAGGAGGGGGATTTTCAGGCCGCAATGTTTTTTCAATAATTATGTAAGGACTAGGATAAATTACGGGGAAAAAAAAGGTATTTTGAAAAATGATAGAATCTGCTGTTAAATTGCTGCTCTACAATAGTTTACTGTTTCAAATAAGGCTATTTACAACATTAAAAAATGGTACGGAAAGTATCTTAAAAGCAAACATATAAGTTTTGTATTTTAGAAGTTATAGCTTTGGATTTTCTCAAAAGTAATTCTTATTTTGATTTCTCTTTCTGCTTTCCAAAATGTAGCATAACTTCTGATGGACTCATGTGAACTGTATTTGTCTTCAGAAATGTAACCCTGGGTCTATATGCATAAATTGGGAAGTGGTCTGGGAACCTACTTGAGTGACTGCTTTCAGAAAGTCTTAATTGCTAAAAAAAGTTGTTCATTTCTGATGTTCACAACATGTGTGGCATCTCTTACAAAGTTTCACAGCTAAGAACTTGCTTTGGCTGCAGTGGCAGTTCAGAAGGAAACATGGTAATACTCTGAAGCTCCTGAAAGGTTTATCAGGGATATGATAGTTATACAGTTTCTATTAAATGCAGAGTCATCTTCAGTTTCTTTTTATGAGAGGTTTGGTTGGTTTGTTTTTTTGTGTAAAGTGCTGGTGCATCGTTTATAGATGCCTGTAATACCAGAGTGGTCCCCATTTTATCCTCTCCTACTAATTTCTAGAGACTTTAGCATTTTAACATTTCAGGTATTGCTGGATTAGAGGTTTTGTGATACATCAATTATTTTGTGCTTAGAAGGTCAGTTATAGCTGATGCTTTGCTGCCAGGACTATGTGGTTTTGCGTTGTTTTGTTGTTACCAAGCTTATGAACTAAAACTAAATGTTCAGAAACTTGTAGCTAGCCTTTCTCCTCAATGTTAAACAAGTGTTGCAGCTGCTTTTTAGAGGAGAGTGCCATGTTGCTCCCATGGAGGCACAGTGGAACAATGGAAAGAGTCAGTGCTCAGAGAAAGGACGATCATCGTTTGATACCAGATGTCACAGGGAAGATACCTTTGAAAGACTGAGACTGGTGAACTTTTTTTGAAGCCAGAAAAGCTTTAAAGTGCCAGACACTGGAATGTATAAGCTCTCTTTAGGCTTACAATGAGGTGCATAAAACATAAAGCAATATTACTTTGCATCGTCACTGGTTTACAAAGTACTTTGTCATACCGACCCTAAGCTCCAGGAGAAAGCTTGTGGTCCCAGCTGTCTCATTGATCATATGCCACTAGTCTTTGCAGCACACACAATTGAATTGCTTTTCCCTCAGGGAAACAATGTCTCCAGGTGTGCTAATAATAAAATTAATAGCTTAGAGAAACTGCTTGCCACAGCAGCTGTGGCTCTACAATGAGAGGATCGATTCCAGTGTTTAACTGTCCTAATTCCATAGTGGATACCCGACTCAGCCACCGCTGAGATACGTTCAGCCTCACAGTTAATCAATACATCCCTGATTTAAAACAAAGAACCAAGATTTGGGATTAGAAGTCTTTCTGAATAAAAGGATGTAGGTTAAAATTGTCAGCACCCTTCAACTATTATCTTAACATAAAAGTTAGGAGTGCTGTAGCTAGTGCCTCCACAGGAAGTGAACACAATGCTCCTGAACATATCCTACCCATTTTGTGAAACATTCGCTTGTAAATACTAGAATGTGAAATGGCACTTAAATCATCTTGAGCTGGCATTGTGTAGAGCTTCTGGAATTTTTATTGTAATTGATAATATTACATTAGCATGGATAATGTGTGTAGTCGTGCAGCGTAGTTATTACTCTGTCAGCTAGTGCTGTTGTCAGCCATGGTTTTGACTGCCAGCCACATGTCTTGAGAAGCGCACTTTCTTTTCCTATTAGATTTTAAGGGAATTTTAATTCTAAATGCTTATAAATGTGAAGGTTTGACCTGTGTGTGAAGGAAAATATGCATTATTAAAAGCTGACAGTGGGAAGTGAAAGAGCATTGCACATTCTTGTGTGGGACAGGGGGCTGAAATTTCTGTGAGAGCTTCTTAGTTGAAAGAGGAATGAGAAATTTCTTTAAAAATAACAGCTTGTTTGACAACTTTTTTATTAACCATTTAATTTAGTCTGATGACAACCATTTTTACTGCTTACCTTGCTTGTATCTGAAGATGATTACAACTCCACCGCAGCAAACTACCACAACTTAGTACAGTTAGTGAGGGAGGCAGCTGGAAGAGGTCTGCGGCATTTCTGTCAACCATTAAGCATGGCAGTTCCCTGCAGAGAGAAAATAAGTTCTCCTTTCCTTTTCCCTTAGATTTCAGTAAAAGGAATCGAAATCAGCTCTCCCCGTTGCATTCGATACCACCAGAGGAGTGTGGCTTCATTTGATTCTGTGGGGATCAAGAAATCTAATGCTAAACATTAGAAGAAATTTGAGAGTGCTGCCCTAATCTGGTGGAGGGTTTGTAGGTAATCTGCAATTGGAGAATGCAGTTGGTACCAGGGCTGAAACAAATAAAGGAGTTAGGGAGAGAAGGCTTCTAAACAAGTGTCAGTATTAAAATGCTGTTCATAGCCTAGAAAACATTGGTGTATGTGGCATGAAACACATAGAAGTAATGCTGTGACTTCTTTATATCATTTGACAGAGAGGGTAGAGGGAAAAAAAAACACCTCTCCTGTAACAGAAATATAACAGCTCTGAGCTATACCATGACGCCATCTCCCATAAGATTTCACCACCACTTCTCATACCTCAGCAGCTGTACTTGGCAGTAATGTGACTTGGCAGGGAAAGATGAGAGCAATGAAGTTCCTCACAAAAGTGTGTTTAGAAGAGGATTTCAGCCACCTCCTATTTACACCAGCAGGTAGAACATTGCTTGTGGGGATGGGAAGTGTCAGCACTGAAGAAGTGCTGGTGGGATTTGCTGGCCTGTGAGATACACACTACACTTTGTCTCCGACCTGTTGCCTTTTGTTTCAAGGCTCTGGCCTGGTTTAGCAGTAGTTGGCATGACAGCTGTGGGAGAGGCCCGCACATCTATTTTTAAGTGTGTTTTGTGACTTTGCTTCATCATAATTTGCTTTCATTTTTTTAGTCACTTAATGAATGAAACGACATCCAGAGAAAAAATGTCTGAGGATAAATAGTTTCAAGAGAGTGTCTAGGGCCATGACTGGACCGCTAATTAGTTTTCTTCTTTTCTCCTCTGTGTCCCAGTGTCACACACTTTGTACACAAAGGTTGAGGGCAAGGGATAAAGATAAAATTGTTAAGCAGCAACAAACTATTTCCTAAATGGGGAGCACGGCCTAGTTATGAGGCCAGGCAGTCTGTGGCTATATGGCGTATTTCTGAGGCAGTTAACTTTAAATGATTGCTGTGAGCTCTTGGTAGGAATGAAAGCAATCCTTTGTGGTTTTGATTGTTTGAATAAATAAATTTGTTAGGGAAAATGAGCTTTGAGTTACTCTGCTACGCTGCTGGACACAGGCTTCCAATGGGGAAGCTCTTAAAGGTGCAAATTAGAGTTTGGTCTGTTGCTTCAATGCATTTGCAAGTAGTGGGGCTGAGAGTAGCGTTAGGAGATCTGTAGGATTGTGTTCTGGAAGAAGTCCAAGAAATTGATTTTATCTGAAGAACAGAGTTCAGATGGGAGATCAAAGAAATCATGCTTCTCCTACCTTTATGAGGGTGTTGGTCTGAATGAGGAGCCTACATTAGGAGGCAAGCTTAGAGGTCCCACTCACAGAGACTTCTTTTTTCAGTGTGTGTCATTACAGTTGAAGTTTTCTATTGATCTGTAAAAAAAATTAGATTGCATTCTGAGTATTTCCTTAATAGCTGCAATTGTTCAGCTCTTTATTACAACTGACATTGTCAAGAAAGGAGTGTATGCTGCAGTTATATACTTAAATTGTCTATTGTTCTGTGTTCTGAACTTGTGCAGTGAGGCAGGAGTCCCACTGACCAAACTGATACATGATTGTGTATTTAGAAGTGTGATGTGAGAAAAAGAGATTTCCTCATGCAGAATCACAACAGCTATTTTTGTCCTTGGTTATTTCCATTTTCATTAGCTCTTTTCAGAGCATACATATGCAGTGAAATGTGCTTTAAAACTATGTCAGGTAAAACGTATCCATCCAACAGATGACTACATGTTGCTTGCTTGCTCCAAGATACATTAATTTTTATTAACCAATAATATACTTGCTAAGCATCCTAGCTATGTGGGTGTAGGTTTTGTGTCTGAATTTTCTGCAGGAGATGGATGTTTTGGAAGTGGCATACAAGTCACCTAGCAGTAGAGCCTATTGATGGTACTGGCCAGCCATTTTTGTTGAACTAGAACATGTCCTTGAGGTTTTTATTGTGTTTTAAGGTATATTCAACTTTAAGAGAACTAGTTCCATAAGCTGCAGAGCAGCATCAGTAACTGAATAATAGAGACACCATTTAGTTTTCATGAATATTACACTTACTAGATTAAAACAATGAATTTTTATTAAATAGACTTGTATATGAAGTCATTTCGATTAAGATGCTGTCGTTTCGTATAATGGATGTTGGTTCTATACAGGGTAACAGATGAAAATTGCCTTTAGAAAAAAATAAAAATTATGTAGAGAGAGAGAGGGAAGCAAAGGTTTTTCTTCATGGCTTGCCAATACTCACAAACATGATTTAACAATTGTTTTTTCTGCCTTTAATTTCACAGAATTAACAGTTGGCTTAGGGTCATGATGTATATTTAATTTGTTAAAGCACTTATTTAGATATTCTGCTTTTTATCTAACCTATTATGTTTTTTTAAATACATTTCAGCTAACTAGAGAGTTCAAATATTATAGTGTATTCTTGAAAGATGCTAACAGAGGTTTTAAAACCACTAAAAAAACCTAATGAGTTGCATTGGTATATTAGGCTTGACTGTCCACCTGTAAGAAAGAATCAGTGTGTGCATGAGCTTTTAAATTGACTTCAAAGAAATTCCTAAAAGCATAGCATCCAGATTTCCAAAATGACACCTCTATAATCAACCCAACAGATCTTCTCCTTGTAAATTGAACCCTGAATTTTCTTGGCAGTTGAGCAGGGCTTAAGCTAGCTGGTATGGAAGGAAGGTGAGCGAGCTGGACAGCGAGTAGAGTGCAGATGCCCAGCTCAGAGGATATCTGGAGGGGTTGCTCTAGGCCTCAGTTCCCTTATCACAGCCCAGCAAGTGCTCTGCTTTGTGCATTGTATGGAGTAGGAAGAGGAAGAGCAGCTGGTGCTGCTGCTGGTGCAATGCTGTGAGTTCAGTTTTTATATTTTAGATGTAGAGAAGGCAGCAACTCAGGAGGAAGCTTTTCGTACCACCTCCATCTACCTCTTTGTACCCCCTCTGCATTCACAGGGCCTCAGTTCAGGTGGCAGAGAGGGGACCCATCTGAGAGAGTTCATCCTAAATTGTCGTTTTTTCCTATATTGCTGACGACTTCTGTGTGCAGTCAAGAGAAAGAGGTGGAAGCAAAATTCTGTGCTAAAGCTCTGCTGAAGCTAAATAAACTCTCATAAGGGGAAAAAGGGATGTTTTCTTTAACCCTTAGGCTATCTCCTTGATAAATTTCAAAGGTTTGCTTTGAGCAACAGAGGTGTTAGTACTTCCTAAGTAGCTTGTAAAATGTGAAGCTAAGCCTTGAATTAAGATGTTAAGCTTTGTACAAGTCTTCTTATCAATCCCTCCTGTAACAACCCAGTATAACTTCCCAAAATGTAAAGTTTTGATTTGTGATGGCATTAAGAAGAAGATAGTGCCACACAAGTGCAGGTCTTTGATTTTTATTTTTTTTTTAGATAATTCATTTGACAATAAGTCAAGTGTTTTCTGTGGTGGAAAAGAACAAGTGTGTTGAATAGAACAGGGTGTTCCCTTTAATTTATAGGCTCATCCTCTAGGAAGAAGAAGGTGTTGTTAGGGATTAATTATAATCATATTCAAACTCTCATATCTTAAAAATTAATTCAGCAAATGAATCCAGGACACAGTATTTTCATTCCTTCCAATAAAATGTGGCTTTGTGTTAGCATTCAAAGTATAAATATCTATAAGCTACATTTCTAGAGCACAGTCATGGAAAAAGAATATAAGTGCATAATAATTCAAGGGCCATGGTCTTTATTATCCTTTTAATGAATAGCTGAATTACACTGCAAGTTTATAAGCCTACTGTGAATATTTTACTTTCTTGAACAATGACAGTTTAGTCTCACTTGACCTCAGTCAAGTTGTATGAGAGGTGAATCTGATCATGTTACATTCTGGAATGGTCTTTCATCAATTTTGTTGGCTTTACATTTTCCTCTGGGACAGACCTGTTCTGCTCTTGAAAATGGTTATAATGCTTTTACAGGGGTGTTTTGGGGTGTGATTTTTTTATTTCCCCTACACTTTTCCAGTGCTGAGGAGTCAGAACTCTCCTTCCTAGGAGAAAAAAGATCTCTCCATTCCTGATTTCTTTGCCAATTGTTTGACTTTCATTCTGTGGTAGCCAAATGCTATTGCTTGGTAGCACATCAGAGCTTTTGTCCATCACAGTTGAAGGATGTGTATATACTGTGCTGACATACTTAGGGAAAAGTGTGCAAATGTGGATGCTCAAAAGGCAGAAATCCAAACTGCAAAGTTACTAGGAAGAGTCTTTTTTTGACAGAAAAACTGTAAAAGTAATTCTGAAAGAATGGTAAGTTATACTTGTTAGTTATGTAATGTATATGTTATAATGTAAGGTTATACGTAATGTACAAAAGCTAAGGCTGGCATTTCATCTCACAGATACATTCCAAAGACTGCAGAACATGGGCATCATAGGAAGGGAAATTATTTAAGTAAGAGCTTTAGGTCATAAATGTGAAATAAACCTCTCTGTCATTAATTCCAGGTGATGTCAATCACTTCTCTCATGCAAATAATCACTATAAATAGGGCAATTACTACATAAGCAGTCAATTATGAACTGTTGCATTGTGGAAAAAATCACAGTACAGTAGCTTGCTGTCATATCCAGAAAGGGTTTAACCTTTTACTGCAAAAATAAGTGATTATGATTCAGTGGGAAAGATCTAGAAAAGCTGCTAAAAGATGGGAAAGCGGTGCTGCTTTCACTTGCATAGGAGCTAGAAAGTTCAGCACTCCTTCGCTGAGTTCCAATTCCTTCTGAGATAATTTAGATTGAGATGCTAGATGGAAATGAAGAGCCTTTGTCTTTGCAGGGCCACAGGGGCCACAATTACTGTTCGACTAGTGAGAGGAAAAGAGTTTTTTGAGAAAAACGTTCACAGCTGCAGTTCAGTTCCTAAAGCAGTCGTTCAGCAGGGTGGCACACCACCAGGCATTACAGGACTGACTCAGCTCTTCAGCAGATGTGGAGCGTGGTTGTTTACAAACCTCTTGTTTTTGTTGTTGTTTCTTTGTTTCTGAGTAACTTTTCGTGGTGTGCCTTGAAAGAATTCAGGCAGGCAGTAAAGCTGCTGAGTGGGGAACCTTAGTTGCAGCATTTAGCTTTCCTATATGTAAATAGTAATATGGTACACCAAAATAGAACTGCCTTCATTATTATTTAACTTTCTCTGCAGAGTATATTGTTGTTATGTATCAGTAGTCAGAGTCAGTAGTTCTTACTGTCTTTCAGTGACACGATGAGATTCTCTGTGCTACAACGTGCACTCTGAGTATACGGTTAGAGGCAACTGATAGGTGTGTTTGAAACCTTCTGACTGTGGAGGCTTCATTGTGTGTTCATTGTGTCCTTGGACACAAGGGTGTTCACATTCTGCACCAGAAAACAACAAACAAACAAGGGGTTTTGATTAATAAAGTGTGGAGCGATGGTCAAAATGGAAAGGAAGTGTGATATGAGTGCTAGAACATTAAATTAACCTCCTGGAAAGAAATGTTAAGGTCAGTTTACACAAGAAAACTCTGCATGGAAAGGCAATGAAAGCAGATGTGTTTGTCACTAAATTCCAGAACTTTTGGACAAGTTTACTTCTGGTAGCAAGGGAGCAGCCACATATCCTCTTCTTTCATCTGTAAGTCTCAGTGCTGTGATTTTGAGGCCTATTAATTGACTACTCTGCTTTTTTATTGAGTTGGGACTCTGTACATCTCAGTTAATACTCTGTAATGAATACAGTTAATGTATGTGCATCATTAGTAAAATCTGGGAAGAGAGATTTGATACCTCTTCATACATAATCAGTGATTCTCAGGTCCTTAACAGTCTGTTTCACAGTGAAAACAAATATGTTGTTCTTGTATTAATATTATATTAAGAGCTCCTCTGTATCCCCATTTGGATATTTGTTTAAATGAAGAAGAAATCCTCACTGTATTATTTACATATGCTGCATAATATATAAGCAGCACTCGCTGTTGAATGAGCTGAGTTTCACTGACATTGTATGTTATTGTAATTACTGTATCATAACAATGCTAAAACTTTCCCAGACAGCTTTCTGTCACTGATGCCTTCTGAATAGGCTGACTACCTTACTTGGGAAAGCTTGTTCCAATTGTGTTGGAAGTGAATGCCTGAACTAAGCAAGTTTTCCTTCTGGAAATACTCATTGTACAAAATTAGACACGTTCCCAAAATTCTATATAGGAAAGTGTGTATAACCCTTGAACATCTGTGGTAGCTAAAAATAATTATAACTCCTCCATAGTGAACAGGTAACTTGGAAAAAGCAGTAGTATTTAAAGGGATCAAATGATTAGAAGTAACCTCTTCAATCAAATACATCTTGAGACTAAAAAAGGTTTTAAAAGTGCATACCTCAAAGGCTAGGTGATTCTGTTCCTGAGATGCAGAGAGAAGTGAGGTCAGAACCTGTGGGGAAGTTAGAAATTCTGTAATACCACGGAATAGGGGTGTAATACCACAGGATGCAAACAAAGGCTGGCTCCTAATTTGTGAGCTGTTTCATATAATGCTGCTGTGCTAGAGCAGAGGTTTATGGATAGGAAATTTAATTTTGAGACCTTTGACGTAGAAGGGATATAGTTCTCAGGAGGTGAAGCTAAAGGGGAAAAAAAAGATGTGTTTGTTGTTTAAATTATTATTCAAAATGTTCGAGTTGGTTGTTTTGAAAAATGCCTGAAGTGAATGAGATTCGTTGAAGAAATCTTCGGGGTTTAATTACACAGTACTGCCACCTAGCATCAGCTCACGGGTTTGTGTGTGTGTTTGGAGAGTTACAACCATCGCTCTCTGACTTAATTTATTTTTCTGTTGAACCTTGTTACGAGCTTTCAAAGTGTAAATGTCTGTGCTGTAAAACGGCATTGCTTACATGGTAAACCTGTAATATTTAAGTGAAAAGCTTTTAATTCAGGTAAATGGGAACAGGAGCAGTAAAAGCTTTTTTCTTAGATAGAATACTATTCTAAGGAATATAAATGGTTTCCAAATTTGTCTTGGTAGATGCTACATTAAGAAATGTTACTATTTATCCGTGAAATGTTGCCCTTTCAATTAGTGATGTCCTTCCAAAATCAAGCAGAAAATGAAACATTAAGAAATCTCCTTGTGCTTTGTTTTGGTTTCGGGGCTTTTTTTTTAGTGCAAGTACCCCAGTTTTAGATGTTCCTAAAAAGAAAAATGTCTGGGGGGTGGTAATAAACAGCATCACAGCAATCAAGACATCACTGATTCTGTACGTGGCAGCAAGTAGTCATTTCATAGCTGGAAATTTGTGAATTTGTTGAGATAATTCATGCTGACAAACAAGGGAAACCAGTTTTCTTAGTCATATATCCCTTTAGTGTAGCACAGCATGTAGTCTTCTATGGTATTGCTCCCAAGTGTACGGTGAAGTTAACACATGCAATCAAAAAGCTACTTTGCCTTAATAATCTTTTAGTGCTTTGTTCTATTTTATTTCACTTTAGAATAAGTAAAAAATAATCAAAGAAATACCAAAATATTACACTTAGATTGATGCTCTAGTTAATGAGCCCTTTTATAGGATGTAATACCAAGTGTTAATCGATAGACATGCCAGAATAACTTCCACTACAACCTTGTAGAGTTTTTAAAATTAATTCTTATTAAAATTATTGACTTGTTGTGACTTACTGGGGTTGCAACTGGAACAGTTTTTCATCCTAATTAGGAGGTTAGGTTCCACTGCTCAAACTGCAGATAATAGTGTAATGATTGTCATCTTGAAACATAAAAATCAATATGAGATACTATCAAAATCTGCCAGCTGTCACAAATTATGGAAATAATTCAGGGTTTTAAAAATACTGTTAAATAGTGTTTCCTTTTATTCTTTATAACATATTCAAGCAGAGCTACTTGAGAGAATGTCTATTAAAGCAAATACCAAGTGGTGCTCAGATAGTTGGGGCCACCTCCTGATCTGTGATATAACTTACAAATATTTTAAGAGTGATGTGCAATAGTTACAGTTTTTATATTAGTAAAAAGCAAATATCTTATTAGAAGTTTTTATAGCAGGATTATATTGAAGTTTAGACTGTGCTCTGTTTTCTGGTCAATTTTATTTCTTTATGCAGTAAAGAAACTGGAATGTGAAGGTAGTGCCCATATACATGCCTGTACATTTCCTTCACTGGAAAATGTTTGGTCATTCTCTAGACACACATTCCATCTTTTGTTTTACTGTTTTCACACTGCTATGTCAAGGGGCAAAAATGAGAGAAAAAGAAAAAAACCACGTTAGTTGTCACTGGGGCTGTGCTACAGTGAGAGGTTATTTATAGTGAGTTTGTTTTTAATATTTGATGTACACAGACCTTTCCATCCCAGTCAGGTGTAAATCTGAAAACCTTCTCTGCCGTAATTGCCTTTGGAGGTCTATGGGAGGTTTTAGAGCCTCCCATAGGTTCTGAAAATAATCTGAAGAGAGTATTCTATCTATTCAGACTAAAAATCTATCAAGTAATAACAAACATGAAGGTTTATTATTAAAACTACTCATAATACTTGCTTGTAGAAATAAATAGATATCCAAATAGGTGAAGAGCACAGTTACAGTAGTGAACACAAAATAGGCTATTTGATGAGTCTATTATAAATTACTGCATAGTTTTCTGTTCCATCTGTCCAGTCTGCAGAATTTATTCTCCCACCTGCATATGTTCCATAATGAAAAAAGAGTATTCTGTATTTGAATGTTTGTATGTCATCTGTAAGGCAAAATAGGGAGGAAAACCTTTGGATTTGAAAGAAAGCTAAACTAAAACTTGCATGTAAATATTCATCAAGATGCTTCCATGTTGATCTATGTCTCCTTGAAGAACAACAGCTTTGGAGTCTTAAATCTTACATCTTATTTTGCATTATCTGTACATCCTCTGTGTACACAGGGAATTGCTGACAATTATTCATCATTATCTTTTAAAGGAATATATGATTTCAGAGATAAAAAGCACAGAATCACAGAGAGGTGGAGAGTAGAAGGGATCTCTGGAGGTCATCTTGCCCTGCCTCCCAGACTATCACAGAATCATAGAATGCTTTGGGTAGGAACGGACCTCAAAGATCATCTAGCTCCCACCCCCTGTCATTATGTAAGACTTTGCAATTTTCTTCTTTCCTTTCTGAAGGCTTTCTATAGAAAATGTGAAGTCCATGCCATTTCCAGGCATGTTCAGTCCCCATCTGACCAAGTACGGGTTCCAGTTGGAGTTTAAATGAACAAATGAAGGTGGTCCATGCAGCAGGTCGCTTGGGCTTGTCAGCCTCCACACTGACATGTACTGTAGCTCACATCAGTTTGAGTGAATCCTAAGCTAAAACCACATCAGACCTATGTCCTTCTTCCTTTTCCCTGGATTTCTACTTACTGCCAGCGTTGCAAACAGGATGTTGGGTGAGATGGACCTATTTTCAGAAAAACTTCTGGCCTCCTCAGGTCCTTTCTGGGAAGCAGTAAGCATGGGGCAGGAGGTGAGGAGGCCCAGTATGCATGAGAGCTGTAGATTTCAGGTCTTTGTAGAATTACCATCTGCCTTAGTTTAAAATTTCAATAGTCTGTGCTCTAACAATGTCATATAGAGAGAGAAGTTGGTGAACTCCCATTGCTGAATATATAACAACAACATTGTTTTGCAGTGTTTTAAATACATTTGTAGCGTGTGAAGTGGAAGGACCTTTTACAGAATTAGAGATGGGGTTGCAATCCTGACAAGTATGTTTTCTTGGATTATTAGGTAATAATAACAGTTTACAACTCTCTACTTTTTAGATTTAAAAATGTGCATACACCTGAGTTTGCAGATAAAATGTGAACGCAGCATACGTGCCCAGTGGCATGGAGATTTGCACTGTTCCTTAGACATTTTGCATCAACTGACATGTAGCTCTGTACTGGGAGTTGACTGCAATTTTTAAACGCTACATTTAAATTTTAATGCAAACGTATTTTTGACAAAGCTCAAACTTTTGCTCGTCTGCAACTTTGTATTTTCCCTGAAAAAGCTTTCAAAATGATGATGCTAACCCTGCTTGGGGGCAGAAACTGGCAGAATTCTCAGCTGATGCAAATCAACATATCTCCATCAACTCAGTGGAGGTGAAGTGATTTATAGGAGCTGCAGAGCTGATAATCATCATTATCTTTGTGTGAAGAAGATAAAACTGGCTCTGAAGATCTACACAGTAGATTATGACATTATTTGAAAAGTGTTTATTAACCTTGCACTGTTAAACAGAAAGAAGCTTATGGTATCTGTTATAGGAAAATGTAAGGTTTGTAACACTGGGAAAGGGAACAATAACTTTGGCCTTCTCATTAATGTTGCTTAGAGCTTAAAACATGGTTTTGAGGGCTTTTGAAAATGTGCCGTTGTGTCCACATTTGGGTTCAAACCTGGCACTGCCAGTGCTGACTCAGGTGTCAGCAAGCCTTTGAATTGCTTGGATGATACAACAGAATTTGTTGGAAGCAAGGCTCTTCTATCAGCCATATTCCAAAATGTAGGTCTTATTAAATTCTTTCTAATACAAAACAAGGAGAATTGTGACTACAGTAATTAAAGTCACTTTAACTAGCACAGGCTGCTTTTCTCTATTATAGTGTCAAATTCAATCCTCAGCGTGAAAACAAAGCAAAACATAATTTTAGTTAAATGTTTATTGAATAAAAAAGAAATATTTTCCTTTGTAGGCTCTTTAAAAACAATTAAGCATTAGCTCTGTCAAATACTGAATTATATGTGAATTCAGTTTAAAGTATGTGAACCATACATTTTTTGAGATTTGCCTGAAAAGACTCATTATACAACCAGTGCTGGGAAAAAGCACTCCTTTTCAAACTGGAAAGCACCTGAATATTTTGTGTAAGTGGCTGCACATGTTTTGAAAGCATTCAAGTAATGCCTAAAAACCTTCCGAAGTACCTTCCAACCAGTGAATTTCATATTCAGCACATCTGTGTTCTTACAAGACTTGCAGTAATAATCAGATCAGTTAGCTATACTTCTTTTACAAAAAGATTGATTTTAATGCTTGTATCGATTTGAGGCAGATAAACTCAATTGTGCATGAAATCTTATTTATTTTGGGACAAAAGGGAATTGAGTCTTGGTAGAAAAAACTTACCTTCCAGGGAGGAAAAGTCTTTAGACTTCACTTTTTAAGGCATGTTCAGCATACATAAAAATTCATAATTTTGGTTGCATTGCTTGTCAGATAGTTTGGTTTATTAGTAAATTTTGGGCAGCAGCTGCAAGGAGTATTGAATGGCACTGCCAATACAGGGATAGTGTATCGGTGCTTCTCTTTTATCGACCCATCTCTCCGTGTGGTTTTTTGCTGGCTAGTAATGATTACTTCAAAGAGTTGCATCTAAATATACACAGTAGAAACTCATTAATTTTCAGTAATTTTGGAAATGCACATGAGGAATAGCTGAATTTTGCAAATCTGTGCTGTTGCCCCGTGCTGGATTCATGTATAAAGAGAATTGTAGATTGTTCCAACTGCAACTCCACCTAGAATTTGTGAAACCAAGAGGAATGAAATATAGGATTTCCAGAAATGCAGATGGGTTTGGGGAACAGTCAAAATTAAGAAGCTTGTAAAAGCTGAGAGGCAAAAATGGGTCAAAACAAAGTAGCTGAAACCCAAGGAATGCTAATGAAGTTCTGAGTATAAACAGAAAAAAGAGAATCTTCGTGTTCAGTATATTGCTGTGAAACGTGTGCATCATACACTGACCTTTTACTTTTTTATTAATATTATTTTTACCCACTGCACTACCAATTCTGTACCTAGTTGTCCATTAAATATGCTTGGGGCACTTTCAGTGTGACTTCTTTTGCTTTTTGTCAGCCACTGATCTACAGCAAAACTCCCTGCTGCCCCAAATACTCTTCCATTGTTGATCCCCTGTCTGCTCATACTGCATGTGAGTCAGGGAGGGTTGGTTTAACTGTGGAGCTTGAACACAGCATTTGTAACTTAATGTGTGTATGCTTTAGTAGAAGCTATGGGTAGTTTTCATGATGTGTCACCTTTTCCATGTTTAGGTTCTTACTGGGACCGATAAAGAAACATGCTTTTAGCCTTTCTGGTAGATGATGCTATTTAGCAAGGTGAGGGTTGCCCTGGTTCTATGTAGGTAACTAGACTGAACTGTAGACTTATCTGATTTCTGGAATTCTTAGGAAGTCTCTATATATTAAAAAAAAACTTTTAAAAGCATTTTTATTCTTCATTTTGAAATCTAATTAACTGATAGAGGTCATACTTTCATGATGAATTACAATTTTTAAGTCATACCCATTTGAAGCCCTGATCTGACCATCTGCCTGGTGATGCACTTGTGCTGATTCTGAACTAACATTAGTGCAGTCTAAATGGAGTCATGGAACTAGGGACCAATTTGTATTCCAGCCTTATCACTCAAAACTCAATTTTGAAATGGGGCATTTCCTAATTCAGTAGTCTTGATTATTGGAAAGTATTCCAGTAGCCTCATCTAAGTTTTTGATGCTGAATATAGAAACATTTCAGATGGCTCAGTGACTTAGAGGCAGACATCTAACAGTTGTCACCTCTCCAAAACAGAGGGGACAGTTTGCTTGTTCAGGTTAGAGTTTGAGAAATAATGAGTTCAGAAAATTTAAGCAAATCCAACTGAAAAAAAAATGAAGATTCCATCAAGAGAGCAAGCTTATAGATTTCCTTGAACGTATTTCTAAGAAATGAGAACTTGTTTAATGCTTACAAATTCTTATTTTCATATAAAGGTAATTCTACAGAGAGAAATTCAGTTGTGATTTTGGTTACTAAAGGTCTGTCTTTTACAAGCTGCCAAAGTCTCAGCCATGAGATTTCTGTGTTGTAGAAACTCTCCTCTGCAGATCTTGTATACAAAAAATGTAACCACCAATTCTAAATTGCAGAAAGATAAACCTGGTCTGCAAGCTACTTTTAGGGAATTGTATTTCTTTTTCTTGTGCTTTTTTCTTATTCACTTTATTATTTTAGTGTATGACCATGCTATTATGTAACTTGAAAAAAAAGATAAAATTGAAAGTTGACCTGAAGCTTAAAAATAAAACTAAATCATTTTTAAAAATATATATCAAAAGAACAAAGGTTCATGCAAACTGCTTGGCCCCTGACAATACTTTTATGAGAATGAGGAATGGGACTTGCAGCCAAAGAAAATAAATGGCTTGTTTATTTGGAAGAATACCCCATGCAGAAATTGAAGCAAGGACATTTGTAAGGTCTGTGTGTGTATCAGATCATGTCTAAAACTTACTTCTCCATCAAAATTATGGAGTTGGACAGTCTAGTTAAATTTCTGAAGCTTGATTTCTGTAGTTTCTGTTTCAGTTGTTAACTCTTAATGTGCTGCCTCAGTCGGATGGTTGTCACTCTTTGCACTTGTTCCCAAGAAATGGGAATGAAATGGGATAGCTGAGTGATCTAAATGGAAACCCTTTGTTCTTCTGGTTGATTAAATGAAAAATCTTATCGTAGTATCTTTAACGCTGATAGAATTGGAACCAGTTTAGTGGTCTGTTCACAGATTCTTGTTTGGTTTTTAGCCTAATTGTGAATGATTGAACTAATACTTGTTTACTTTTTCTGGTTTAAATTCTAGCTGCTTGTATAAGCACAAGGCTCTTGTCTGTAGAAAGTTGGCTTTATGCTTCAGGGAGCAGCTTTCTCTGGAATGAAGTCAGTATGATTACTGATGAAGGAGGTGTTATTGCTGCCTGATGCCCTATGTTCAGATAGTCTTTGTCACTCGCTCTTCTGTGTTACTGTAGGAGCGGAGCAAGAGTTGTCCAGTGTCCTTCAATGATTCCTGTCTTGCATGAGATCTTTGCAGCAGGGCTGTAGGAGCTGTCACTCCGAGCGGCTTTGGCTGCACCGCTTCAGAAATGCTCCAATGTACACTTGTTAATCCTGCTCTTTTTTTGGGTCGGAGGCACGGGTTTGGGGGAGTATGGAAGGTGTAAGGTTTGTATGGAGCCCTTCAGTTCTTAGGTTCCAGAGTTCTCTCATCGGTACCTGAGGACCTTCCCTGGCCACAGGCTGAGCTCGCCCCCCCGGGTCCCCCATGTGTTGGCAGTCTGGCTCAGCCGCTGCTGTGCAGAAGGCGCTGTTGAAGAGCGACACATGCACGCGGCTGGGAACAGCATTGGAAAGAGATGTCTTGTCTCTCCCTTAATTTTTGCTTCTTATTTTTTTATTATAATGATTCATGGAAGTAAGACATTACTGAGGTAAATTGGACAACTTGAGTAAATTGGTAATGGTGCATAGATGTTTTACCTACAGGTCATTGTGTGCCTCAGTATCAACCTACATTTGCAATCTGATGGCTCTTAATGTATATGAAAAGCTTATTCCCATACTCTTCCAATTCTGCTTCCTAGTAAATTAGGTTAAAACTTTATATAGCTTAATGATATCAGTTCAGGATAATAAAGCATTTATAGTCCTTGTTTCCAGTTACCTTCCTGCTCGAGAGACACCAGGATAGGTGACACTTTCCCACTGCCTGTAAGGCAGAGCAACCTGCTGAAGCTAAAGGAGGCTTTAAATAGCAGGGCTGCTCTGCAGTTTTGCTTTTCTCTGCCTCAGTAACTGTATGTATTAAAGCACATGCTAGCAGTGCTTTTCTGTGTGAAGAGAACTGCTTTAAATCATAGAATCATAGAATGGCAAGGGTTGGAAGGGACCCTGAGGATCATAAAGCTCCAACCCCCCTGCCACAGGCAGGGCCACCAACCTCAGGCCTGGAGCTACACAAGGCTGCCCAGGGCCCCGTCCAACATGGCCTTGAACACTTCCAGGAATGGGGCAGCCACCACCTCTCTGGGCAGCCTGTTCCAGGACCTCACCACTCTTTCTGTAAAAAACTTCCCCCTAATATCCAGTCTAAACCTTCCCTCCTTCAGCTTTAAACCATTCCCCCTTGTCCTGCCATTATCTGCCCTTTAAAAAAGTTGATTCCCCTCCTGTTTGTATGGTCCCTTCAGGTACTGGCAGGCTGCAATGAGGTCCCCCCACAGCCTTCTCTTCTCCAGGCTGAACAAGCCCAGCTCCCTCAGCCTCTCCTTGTAGGGCAGCTGCTCCAGCCCTCTGATCATCCTTGTGGCCCTCCTCTGACCCCTCTCCAACAGTTCTACATCCTTCTTGTATTGGGGGCCCCAGATCTGGACACAGGACTCCAGGTGGGGCCTCACGAGGGCAGAGTAGAGAGGGACAATCCCCTCCCTGTCCCTGCTGCCACCCCTCTGCTGATGGAGCCCAGGATCCCATTGGCCTTGCGAGCTGCAAGAGCCACTGCTGGCTCATGTTGATTTTTCTCATCCACCAGAATCCCCAAGTCCTTCTCAGCAGGGCTACTCTCAAGAAGCTCTTCTCCCAGGCTGTATCTGTGTCTGGGATTTTTCCGGCCCAAGTGCAACCCCTGACACTTGGCAGTGTTGAACCTCATTAGGTTCACCCAGGCCCATCTTTCCAGCCTGTCAAGATCGAGTATTAGTAAATGGTGGAGTATTAGTAAAATCATCTGTGAAAGATGTAGTAGGATGTTACTGTAGTCTTTGTCCAGGAGATTCAGGTGCACATATGACTACTATTAAGGCAGAAATGTGTTTCTAGGTGATCAGGTTTCATGAACATAGAAATGCACAGCTTGAAATTTGGGACATCTCATTCTCAACATCAATGCTAACTCATCTCAGGTGTAACTTGCCTTTTTACTTGTTACAAAGGAGATGTTTAATTAGGTCACTTTGCGCATCTCAAGAACTACCAACACTAGCTCAGGTATTGTATCTAAGTATTCCTACCTTCATAATTTCTGCTAGCAGAAATTGTTGCTAATGCTCCACAGATGATCTACAGCTCTTTGAAGCACAGGTGATCTACAGCTCTTTGAAGAACTTGTAGGAAAATACAGAACTTGTATGAAAATACATATTTGGGGGGGGGAGGGAGAGATTAGTTAATTTATTTGCTTTTTATGGTAAAGCAGTCACAGGTCTTTGATGCAGTTACAGTTGGTGCTGCTGTCACTGGAGGTCTGTTCCAATCCTGTTGGGTTTCCTCAAGAATGAGGCTGTGGTGTGTAAAACTTGGAAAATAAAAAAAACTTCAGAAAATTTCAAAAGAAAATTTTCAAAAGAGAACTCAGAAAACCTACTCAGAGAACAACAGTTCTTTTTCTGCCAATAACTAGTTGGCTTGCCAGCACCCCAATGTATTGGCTAAAATTATCCAGCTTTTTGCATGTGGGAAGACAGGATTATAGAGGAAGAAAAACTACCATTGACTTCTGTGGTGTCATGGGGTTATACCTACTGTCTGTGCTACACTCTCCAGCAGACACAGAATTGGAAGGATTTGGTAGGTAAATCTCTACAGCAACTTCAACTTCTGGGTTTTTTTTTCTGTTTTATGACAACGAATAGATTTTCAGACAATGATGTAACATATATCTGATTATCCGCAGCTGAAGTTGGTCATTAGCACATATTCATAGGATAGGCACAGATGAATGCCATGTTGCTGTCAAACAGGAGACAAAAGCCTCAGTAGAAAAGGAGTATGTCATACACATGACATAGGAATGTGGCTGTGACTGGTGGAGAGGTGGACTCTCGGGTGTTAGAGGTTGCAGGTCCTTTCCATGCAGTGTTTTCTTTCAATTTATGGTAGTGTCATTATAGCAGGTGGCAGGGATGTCTTCTTTTAGGTTTATTTTCATATTTTTAAGGGATTGTTTCATAGTCAGCACTGTCAAATGACATGTTTGGAAATCTGTGAGCTTGCAGTACCGTCTTGGGAATTATAATAGAGCTCGTGCTTGTTGCTTTTGTTAAGCTGTGCTTTTAGTCCCTGTGGGTTTTCTTCACTCTAGAACTGCATTTCAGGCATTTTCTGATCCCTCAGATGGTTTGTATTGTGGAACTGAAGGAGCAGGAAAGCCCACGCTGCTTTCTCTGGTGTACAATTCCTGGGTGACTTGCTTTTGTTCTGGCACCAGCATGAGCGTGCAGCAGGGACCCCACTGCAGTTATGTTTGCTGGTCCTCTGCAATCTCCACACGTGTGGGGACAGAACGTAGCTTCTGCCTTATTGTGCTACTGAAGCTTTGAACTCAGCTTTAAACCTGCAAGCTGAGTTGAATTTTGTACTTTAGAAAGGTCTGACTTTTAAGCCTGAGTGCTCAGCTTCCAAAGCTTTAATCAGATGTTCGCTTTACAGGCTTGTTTCCTAAGGAAATGCTGGGTGTTTTTCCTCCCTGAGTGACCATGGAACTTTCCTAAATAAAAAATGGTATAGAATTACAGACCAGTGAGGCTGGAAAGGGCTTCTGGAGCTCACCTAGCCCGAGCTCTTCAATACTGAGCTGAGACCAGGTTGCTGAGGGCTTTGTGCCGTTGAGTTCTGAAAACATGTAAAATTCCCCAGCCCCTGCAGCAACCTCTTCCAGGGTATATTTGCCCCCATAGTGTTTTCTACCCACCTCATTTCTGGTCAGAACTTCCTGTCTATCAGTTTGTGCCTATGGTTTCTCACTCACCTTTGGTTCCCCTCACTTACAGTCCCTGTCTCTCTCTCCTCCATAGCATCTGAAGTGCAGGAAAGCCACTGCTAGGTCCCACTTAACCATCTCCTCAGCAGGTTGAACCAGCCCAGTTCCTTCATTTCTCTGTGCAGATGCTCCATTCCCTTGAAACACTGGCATCCTTCCCTGGACTTGCTCCAGTTCAGGAACATCTTTCTTCTTGGGGGAGGGGGCGGGGAGGGGGGGAAAGCAGAACTCCATGCAATATTGTTGCCATCTGTAAAGTACTGCTAAAAATAATATTAAGAAATCATTTACCTAGGCAGTTAATGCAGCATTGGAGCAAAGACAGCATTTTAAGGCTCATGTTTAACTTCTAACAAATTGCTTATGACTGTGGAGAATTCCAGGTTTGGGATGTGATCTTTGTTAAGCTGCATTATTTATTGTTGGTCTCAGTTCGTAACATCTAATCCTTAGTAGAAGAATGAACTAAGTTGATTCAATTCCAGTATCTTTAAAAAGAAGTAATTCTAATGGTAGTTTTAAAATATTTTAAATACCATACACTGTGGCTGTAGAACAGGATCTCCCTATAGCTGTGTCCATGTAATAGATCCTGAGTTAAAACCAATTGCCTTCACTGACATGTTAAATTTTTTTTTGACAGAGTCAGTGATACAGCTGAATGTGTTGGGTGAAACAAGTTTGGTTTAGATTTGGTTTAAATATTACTTTCCAAGCTCCCTTAGGTTTGATCTCTGTCCTTGTCATAAAATTCTGATGCTTTTGCCTAGAAGGTTTGACCATGGCAGTCAAAGAATGTAGGTATCTCTGTTCTGGATACAGGGTAATCCAGGCACCAGATGGCAAGATTGTGGGGGCTGGCTTTAATGCAGTGAGCTTAGTCTGGAGAAGAAATGAGACACTGCAGCTTTGTTGTTCTTGCTGCAGAATGGCACTGAAAAGAAAGGGCAGCATGGATTCTGTGAAGATTCCTTGCAGGTTTTAGAGTGTATTTTAACTGGTGACTTCCTTGTGCCTTTTCTTGCTTTCTAAAACTCATCCACACATGATGAAGAGGAGGTGGTTGTTTCATTTCTTGTGCAGTAGTTTGTGTGAGAGTATCCCCCTGTGAGCTCCCATGGTCTGTGCTGGTACAGCTTAAGACCTTGCTGTCTCCAGGTGCTTTTAGGCACCTCCTGCTAAGTGTTGGAAGAAGATCACATAGGGGGTTGAGGACTGTGGCAGCTGAGTCATCAGGATGGGCTTGCTTCTGACAACTTAGCCAGGTGAGCACTGACTGCTGACAGAGTGACACATAAGAAACCTCATATCCACCAGGAAATGCCAGGCTTGCTTTGGAGACACCTATAGATAAGGAGCGTAAGCAAAATGATGGTGCTATCCCAAAAATCTGCAGAAGGATGTTGCAGTGGGAGAATATATGTTAAATTACATGCCCTGTCCTAACTAACTACATAGCTAGTGTGTCTGAAGCATGTTACCTTTTATTCAGATTGATTTTGCTCCAGAGTGATGTGGCCTTTTTCTTTCTGATTTGGAGATGGAACAGAGAATGTAGTAATGTCTGTATAGTGACTGCACAATATTATAAGGTATTTCCTGCTGCTTGTGGCCTTGGACTGGTTGATTTTTTTCTTGACTTATTAGCAATATTTTTTTAAAATCCATATTAAATACTAAAAATATTTTCATTACTAAATATAACCCTTTCTATCTTTTTTAGCTGTGATAATATGCAAGCAAACCTTGCACTACGGGCTTAGGTGGACCAGCATTCAGGGTGACAGGACCTCAGTTCTGTCCCTACCAAGCCATTGCTGTGTGGACACTGGAAATTCACTACAGACATTTTGTGTTACACTCAGGCATTTTATATAATAGTCTTATTCATTTTATCTGTAGCTGCGAGGTTTAATTAATTTTTATAAAGCAATTCATTTTCCTTTATTGAAAAATGGAACAACACTTGAGGTGTAGTTATTAACTGAGAAACTTATAGTGCAGCCTTCTTCATTCTGCAAAGTTTCACTGCTGCCTGAGATGATATAGAATTCAAAATATTTCAGAAAATGCTTTTATGTAAGCTGTTGAGATACAGCATCTTCTATTTCATGGGCCCTAATGGGATGTCCCATTGCCTTCTATTCGTATTTCTTTTTTCCCTTTAACTTTTTCGTAGCTTACCTTGAACCCCTAAAAGAAAGGGTCACTTTAAGAAGTTATTTCTGATAAATCTGTGTGTTTACAAAGAGAACTCCCAAGGAATGAAGCTTAATAGTTTATACAAACAGAAGGACTCTTCCCCCCTGCCATTTAAAAGGGAGTATCAGAGCTTAGCTGAGATACTTATTTACTTTTGTAATTGGGAGTAGCTGTGTTTATTGAAATTGCACTAAATAATATTAGGCATTTTAAAATACTGTGGCATTATCATAGGTTTTTACAGCCTTCTAAATGGTCTCTGGTAAAGCCTTATTCAAAGATCTTTGTAGGTTGACACTACTAGCAGGGAGAAAGCATATTAAAGCATCTTGTTAATGAGCATATTGAGGTAGGAGAAGTACTATGGAAGCCTTAAAGAAAGTGGGGGAGTGTTTCTTGGGAATAATGAGAGAGAATGGTGTAAATTTAAAGTCAAAAGAGGGTGATATTCTCAACTGAAATAAACTCATAACTGTTTGTATGACTACTACAGGTGATGACTTCTGAAAATAGTTTGTAGGTCTCAAAATCATTGTGAAACTTGTGCAGCATGATCTTATAGTACCATCCTCTGATGAGATGTAAACAGGAGCTTTACTTGATTTCAGGTTTTGGAAAAGTTCCTCTGTAATGGTGTTCTCATCTGTTAAGGCTAAACAAGAACTGAAAGGTGCATTCCTAGTGCCAGCTGGAATGAAGGTGTAGAAAGAGGTGTAGAATTATAGAGTGTTTGAACTTAGAAGGAAGTGGAGAGGCGTTGGGAAGTAACTGTCTTCAAATTCTTGGCATTGGACCTGCTTGGGTGCAGGAAAAGTACAAATCCCTTCATGTCAGGTTCGTTTCTCTACCTTTATAGCACAGTCAGATGTTGAAGATCATAACCCTAGAGTCTAATCTAGAAGCAGAGTGCTCAGGAGTTTTCAGAGATGGCTGATAGATTGGCCTGGGTATGAAGGAAAAGGCTTGTGGAAAGGAACAGCATTCAAATCCATAACTGAAGCTATGGGGATAAAGAAGGTTTCTGAGAAAATGAAGAGACAGAAGAGCCTGACAGAAGGACAGAACAGTGGGAAATGTTGGTAAAAAAATTAAATGAACCAGTGACAAAGTGTTGGTGAAAGCAAAAGAAAGAGGTAATGGCTGGAGCACAACTTGTGCTCCAACCAGCTTGTTGTCTTGGCTCCATTGCTAATAAGGTCAAAAATCCCATTAACTTAATTAAAGAGAGCATTCTATCCTAGGATTAGAAGGGAAAAGGAACATCACCAGTGGACAATTAAATAAAGCAAGTTGTCATTCACTGCATGGGCCTTTAGACATCACTTCTCTAAATGTTGATCAGTTTGATCAAAGACTTAATAAAAAATATTTAGACAATTATTTTCTGATTCAGAAGTATCCTCTAGTGATAGGAAACTATTATACACAATCGTTAAAGCATGCTTAACTGCATTGTGTTAATTATGCAATGATAAATTATTCTACCTTTCTTCATTAACAGCTTTTTAGCAGTAGATAATAGTATTGTTTGTTCTTTCTAGGCAGTAGAACAGTAATAATGTTCTTTAGGCAATTATTTTTAGCAAACCTAGTCTTTTGAAGTGGCCAGTATGCATTTGATCTTTAAATCCATTTTTTGAACTTGTTCAGCTATACTAATTTTAAGTAATTATATTAATTGAGAAATTGGCTTGTTGTATTGTTCTATGGTGACTTGATTCTTTTTTATCTAACTGCTTAAAATGTCCAAATATGTAGACAACAACTGTGCTGAAAGGAGGACACCAAGAACTGAAACTTGGGATTCCCAGTGTCCAGCAAACTCGTATGACCTCAGGTGGGACAGTTACCCTTTCAGTGTTGAATGGATAATTCAGTTAGCTCTCATGGCTGTCCTAAAACCTAATGAATGCTTGTAAATAGCTTTGAGTTCGAAGTGGAAATATGTTACCCAATGGTAAAACCTCTGCATTTCTATTTGGGCTTTTTTTATTTGTTTGGAATGGGGGCCATGTTCAAGAAGCAAAAACACTGTACAAGAGGAAAAAGTTGAAAGCTTCACACAGTTGAAAAACTCCAGAACACAGAAAAATCTCTGTGCTGTTACTTTACTTTTCCTTCAAACTCTTTCTACTCTTTTACCACTGTGTATCTAGGAAGAACAGTAGATGTCATTTCATCCTCGTTCATATAACTGGTAATGTGCTGCTTAGCACTAATTTGGGTGAGTTTGTAAGCCCCTCTCTGATTAAGGAGTTTATCTTTTTTCTATTTCTTTATGTCTGTATTTATTCCATTACCTGTGTCACATTTTGACAAATCATACCTGTCTTTCTCAGTTGTCTTAATTCTGATGGCTGGTGTAACACCAAGGATGGGAGTCAGCAGGATAGTTGCTGTGCTCTTTTGATGACCAGCTACTGGAATGTATAGGATGCAAGTAACTTTTTAAGGGAAATCACATCATATACTGTGTGGGCTAATCAAGGCACAAAATTTGTTTTTTGTTGAGGCTTAAAGTCCCTTATTTTTTCTTCCTGGTCTGGAACCTATCGCACACGTTTGTGAAGCTTGCTCTTTCTTGTGTGTCCTCAGAGGAGGAAAAACACAGATTTCATAGATTAAATTGAAATGAAGAATTGGTTGGTTCACATGTGCCACACCCTGCCTTAGACACTGGCAGATGCTTAGCTAATAGTTAAATTTTACTGGTACAGTTTCCAAATCTGTGGTGATCTCCAGCTTGTGGGGTTCATTAACCAAAAGCCACATTTAATAACACTTAAGAATTTATATGCAAGTTTCTCTAGCTGCTTTCACAACTGACATGAAGTACCTTTAAGAAAGAAACTTCCTGTTTTCCCTGCCCAACTGTCCTTTGGAAGCCTCACTGTACAGAGAAGAGGATGTGCTCACAGGTATCAATAGGGGGTTAATCCTTAGCCATCAGCGAATGGTGTGAGATGAAGGCTGCTAGAAAGCTGTCTCCTGGGCTTTTCATCAGTTCTTGATGGCATGTTATTTTCTTAATGGGATGTTATTTTCATAATAGATTTAAACAGTTCTGGGATTTGTAAGAAGCTCCTGGAGTACAGAAATCTCAGAAGATAGTCTGGAAATAAAAATATGTATATTTAAGTAGATAAAAATACATACATGATACAAATATTTGGCACAGAGTTTGATTTTGTTATTGTGTTTACAATTTTGACTGCCCTTAGTTTGCAAATGCTTCCTATAGCTTTTATTTACTAAAAGGAAAAAAAAAAAGCTGGTTTTCTTTGCAGTAAAGCACAACACAGAATGCCTATGAGCACTCTGTCTTCTAGTACTTAAACTTGGATCGTTCATCAAAACTGTTCTGAAATAGCGATTTCACGTGTCATACTAAATGCATCTAATTTCCAGTGCAATACATAGAGGAGACACACTAACAGGAAAATTCAGCATTTGGATAGGAAAAAGAAATCAAAGAAAGACTTATCAATAGATAATGAGGTTTCATTATTATACCAGACACTGTCCAAATATTTGATTTTTGGTCCAAATCAAAACCCACATACTTGCCATCAACATTATGTTACGAACTGTACATAATATAGCAGTATTTCATTAAAAAGTTACATTTTATTTATTACCTTTTTTGAAAGCCAGAGGTGATACAGCAGTAGAGATGGACTTTTTCACTAATATTAAAAACATAAAAAAATACAGCAGTTAAATAACCCTTTTATTTATTCCCTGAAAACTTGTACTGTGCCAAAGCAGAATTATTGAATTTTCTCATTTCAAAAATAGACTTTGCATAAAATAATGAACAGCATTTGAATCTCTAAATCACAACCTTATTTCCAATTGTTGATGATGAAAAGAAGTACAGGCTTTTAAGAGACCTGCTTTTTAATGAACAGATTGGTACATGGTGTACTACTTCTTTTAAGAAAAAAAAAAGAGGAAAAAAAAAAGACTGTTTCTAATATCGTATGCACTATTTTAATGTTTTGATCTAGTTGTGCTAGGTTATTTAGGGGCACAAAGTAAATGTGAAGTGCTTTGTTTTGTCTTGAACTTCCAAGTGATTACTGCATTCTGTCTATTGTGAGTGGCAGTTCTAATGGCCATGTACGCTGCAATAGGATACGGGATCATTAGAAAATGCTAGAAACAAGCACATAACTTAAGATCCTTGTACAAATCAACTTCAAATTTAAAGAGTTTTAGTGTAGGCTTTGCTAAGCCATTAAAATTCATTTTGAGTCCTCCTTCTGTGCCTCCTATTGATTTGACTTTGCTAACACAAAGTGGTGAATTTTCTAAAACACACACATTCCCCCCAAGCAAAAACCAGGTTTTGGATTTTCTCAGCCCCCCCTCACTGCAGGACATACAGCGGTATAGTGCCTGTGGACAGCCCCACAGTTACAGCTTACACTTTGATTACCACTATTGTAGCCATGTCCAGATGAATAATGCTGCACATGAGCAGAAGAAATCTTATGTTAGAGGAGTTGTAAGTCCAAAGTTTACCAGACATGAGTAACTTGTGACACGTGACATATGTCTGTGCACCAGCAGCAAATCCAGCATGTCCCGTTTATTCCTTTAGATTTATTATCCATTGAACATTTAGATATGCTGGTACTATACATCTTTGAAAATGGACCAACCCTTTTGCAAGCTGTGTCTTATTCAGAAAATTAGATGGGGTCCTACTAGTGCTTTGTATAAAACACTGATAGATGAGAAGAACGTTTGAAGTCGGCTGTTAGTGTTTGTACTAATCCATAGTATAAGTGGGTCAATATGAGCAGTCTTTGTGAAATCCTTCAAAACAAAAAACTTATTAAATCAGTTACTATTTAGGTCAGTTCCTCAAAATAAACCGTTCATAGAGTGCCCTTATGACAGGAAAGTCCAAAAGTACCAGGAATTTGATACTCTAACTGAATCTCACCATTTTTCTCACTTAACCAAAGCCACCTTATTAATGTCTATAAATATCTTAAGCATGGGATTCAGGGGGAAATGGCCAGCCCATTTTCAGTGTCTGTGGGGACAGGACAAGGGGCAATGGCTGCAAGTCAGAGCCTAGGAAGTTCCACACCAACATGGGGAAGAACTTTTCCCCAGTGAGGGTGAGGGAGCCCTGGGACAGCCTGCCCAGGGAGGTGGTGGAGTGTCCTCTGGAGATATTCCAGCCCTGTCTGGATGCCTATCTGTGCAGTATGAGCTGGGGAGCTGCTTTGGCAGGGGGGTTGGACCCGATGATCTCTCGAGGTCCCTTCCAACCCCTGTGATTCTATGATTCTATCACATTTTACCTTTCCGAGAATGCGTTGCATAAAGATTTGACTAACAGGGAAGGTGTTTAGCATTGAATTGAAACAGTATTTCATCTATTTAAGATAAGCATGAGAAAAATGTGAAACAAGATTTCTAGGAGTGGGTTACTACTTCATTTAATCGTACTTTAAGTCATGTGTGGTCTGAGTTGTAAGAGTGGATTGTTGTTTTGTTCATAGAAATCCCCAAAGCAGGGATGAAGAGGTGAGAAAAATCTATGAGAATATTTTGTTGACTTTAGGAGGTGTATTCAATCCCAGATGCTTGGGAGCTGTCCTCAAGTAATAGAAAAATCAGGAAAAAAAAATTAGAAGTGTTGTGATAAATATGAACATGGAATTGAATAAAAACCCCAATAAAAATGCTTTTCAGATTACCTGTAATATTTTTCAGCATCTTAAAATTTAGTAAAGTTCAAGAAATTTTTAATAGTGTAGTATTGATTATAAGTATCAAGTTATTCACCAAATTAGTATGAAATCTGATTCTTGTAACAAGATTTTCTTTAAAAAAGGTCAAAGTAAAGCAGTTGGGACATATTTATCGTATTTCTACATTTATTTTCTTGTGTTAACCTGCTGGACTTGTCATGGTAGCAACAACACAGGCTTGCACCTTCTATTCTGCACATGAGGGTGACTGAGGGATATTTCTTGACCATTTTCAAGAGTAGATCATTGTCTTACTATTTCCTTTTTTTTTTTGTATTTATAAGGTAATTGCACAAAACTCTACGAAAAAATGCTTATTGGGGGAACAATTTAAAAAACTCTTGTCTGCCTGAGAAGATGTGTTAATAAGCTAATACCATGGAAATATCAAGCAGTTCTACCTCACCCACAGCAACTCCTTTTTTAAATATAGTAACAAGGAATTAAATGTTCGTTTGGAAACAATAGAAATCAGGCCAAACAGCTTAGAGTTTAGCAATAAGAAAAACAAACCCCTTTGTTTTAAAATTTAAAAATTAAAAATAAAAAAAATTGTTTTAAAATTTAAAAAACCAAACCCCTTTGTTTTTCTGATAGGCAATACCTTCATATGGAGCTATTAGGAGGGCTCCCTGGCAAAGGAAAGCTCTCAGCCCCAGGGAATAAGTGGCTTTTGTATTGAACAGTAGCTTGAAGACATCCAGAGAGTAATCAGCAGGTTTTGCTCAAAACTGTACAGTATTCATCTGTTTCTGTGTTTTATAATTGTGATATATTGATATCTGAATTTGATGAGATAGTATCGAACTGGGATCAAAGAGCCAGGCATTGTTAGTCTAAACGATCATATATCTCCTCAAACTTCAAGCAAGTGTTTGTGCCACCAATGTTAACATGCTTTATAGTTAACAAGCTTTGCAGTTTAATAATTATTACAAGAACAAAGAACTGAACTAAATTCAGATACAGGGAAGTCAGCTTAGCCAGTAGATGTTCATAGAGGTAAGAAACAGGAGTGTATATTGGGTCTTTCATCTAAAATTCTAAAACTAATCCTCCCAGACAAGTGCTGAATGTCTTCTGATTTTGTTTTGGCTTTTCTATGTGTATTGCTTTGTGTTTGTTCCCCTCTGAAATGTACCACAGTAGTTAGGAATAAGAGAAAAAGGAGGAGAAAGTAAGCATGTTTACGCTTTTTCTCACTCACAGATTGCAGGGTACCTGTGGGTGGCTTAAAGCAGCTGTTTCTCCTGGTTACCTAACTTTCTTCTTTAAAATAGAGAAGTTAAAAAGAAAAAAAACCCCAAACAACAGACCATCAACAAACCCACGACACAACAAGTCTAAATGTCAGAGTCTAAATGGAGCCAAGAAACCTTCTCTCAAGTTCACTACCTCCTCTGGCAAAGTACATTTATTTATTCTCTCTTAGGGATGTACTCAGTTCCAGCCAAAAGGCAGTGATTTAGCCAATACTTATGCCGGTGTTACAACCTCCTCTCCTGTAGGAGCAAACAACTACAACAATGGAAGACCTGACGGCCTTCTGGGGTTTTTAATCACCTGCTGCTGGAGTAGGTTACCTTGGTGGCAGAAGGAACGGTGCTTTGGCAGTTAGATCTGTCCTGAGACTGAGTGTAGCTGGTATGTGAGACTTGTTCCTGGTCTGCTGTGTGAGCTTTTGATTAGGCACCTGGACAGTGGGATAGAAAAGGTCTTCAGCTGTCACAGCTAAATTTGCCAAAAGCATTTCTTCACTTCCTCAGCCATGTATAGAAACACAGAGATTTTGTTCAGATTTTTTTTCTTGTTATCAAATCTGGATATTTTGGTGGTGGGGAGGGAGATTTAATTTCCAGCAAAACATTGTGTCATGAGGATTTCTCAGGGCTAGTACAGACCTGAGCATAGAATGTCATGAGAAAAAGACGTACAGACAAATACCAACTCGAAATAATAAGTACCCCAGTGGTTAGGGTGCTCATACTAAGTGGTATTTCTTCCTTTCTACAATATCTTTTATTTAGCAGTTAATGCATGCTAACTGTGCATATATCAAAGTATATGTATCACAGAGTGTCATAATTAAGTAGACTGTAAGAATACATCTTTTTCTTGTCCAGCAAGCACCAAGTTTTGGAGAGCTCCAAGTGTTGAGATGGATCAACTGGTCATGTTGAGGAATAGTGAAGAGCCCTGTTCTGTGGTGCACAAGAGCAGCTGATTCCCAAAGTGTGTCCAGACAGTCATGAGAAAGCAGCAATGTTGAGTCTGGAAAGGATCTCTGGAGATACCTGGTCCAACATTTTGTTGAGAACAGAGCCTTGGAATATGTTATCCAGGGGCAGTAAAATCAGTTCCTGCTGCCCCTGGATGCATTGTTAAAGGATAATGTACACCTTAGTAATGCATTAATGCTGGTGAATAGGAATAATCTTCTCTACGCAACTCTCCTGCATGCATCATTCTTAATTGCAAGCCTTCCTGCAGGAAGAATGGTAATAATCCTGGTTTGAGTGTGCTTTTCCTTTGTATTGTTGCTAACAGGAACAAATACTGTTCTGTCAGTTCTTTGTTATCACTGCTCTTTCAAAAATCAAAAAATAACAGTGGTTTTGTTTTATCATTACTTTTTTTAAACTCTTCAGTGAGATGATAATTTAGATAGAATTCAATTCTCTTAAGGCATTTGGTTTTCTTTCCCCCACCTGTTTGAGTCAATTACTTCAATTTCTAAGGATCATGTGGATCTTCTCTTTCTGCTCAATCTGTGCAGCACTGTTCTTCAAGGATAAATCAGGGAATGTGGAATAAACTGAAATGTAGTAGCAACACTGCTCACTCTTGTTATCCTTTCCTGCCTTTAGGTGACAGTGACTGACCTCAAATATAAGAGTGGCTTGTCTGAAAACGTCCTACCTGACTCATAATAATGGATATAAAAGATAGAAGACACCGTTCCCTGACGAGGGGCCGGTGTGGGAAGGAATGTCGCTACACAAGTTCTTCACTGGACAGTGAAGACTGCCGAGTGCCAACTCAGAAGTCTTACAGCTCCAGCGAGACGCTGAAGGCGTATGATCACGACACCAGGATGCACTATGGGAATCGAGTTTCAGACCTGGTTCACAGGGAGTCAGATGAGTTCCCAAGACAAGGTATGTCCAAAGTCAGAACTTGTTTCTTTTACAGTAATCCTTGGTAGACAATTGCTGTTACATCACAGAAACACAGAACTGCAAGGCTGAAAAAGACCTTTAAGATCATCAAGTCCAACCATTCCTGTCCTACGCTAAACCATACCCCTATGAGAATACCAGTGTTATAAGGAGCTTTAATAAAAGAACTGGAGAATGGATGACATTTTACCATTATTTCAACTGCTTTGTGTTCAGTTAGGAACTTCTTTCTCTTCTCAGACGTATGATACTGTTGGAATTCACCATTTGTAAATGAGGCAAACCAGGATCCACTGTTCAAAACACAAATGCTAATGACCCTTACCCAGAAGTGTTTGTCATGGACCTTAGGGTTGAGCAATATGCTAACTTTGTATTGTTTCCTAGGTTCGTTTTTAGAAATAATTCTGGCATTTTCATCTAAACTTGTCTGTCTTTAACTGAGCACCTGTACTAAAAAGATAACTAAAGCTGTTATGGTAAAACCCCATATGGCCAATGTATATTCATTATTAATCAGGTGCCTCAGAATTCCTTTTTTCTTAACTGCTGTGTAATTGCAATGTGGGACTAGGAATGTTGTTTCCTCTGACTTCTTTTTGTCACTGCTTACCCTTCATCTCATAAAAACTGGAAGGAGGAAACCCATCTAATGACTTTTATAATTGGCTATAATATCGCAGCATCGAGATCCTAGAACTAATACTCAAAATAATCTGCCTGTGTGAACTTGTAAGCAAGGTGAAGTAATCTCTTCTTTTCCAAAGTGTTCCTCACTTTAATTGCCTGCTATTCCAATGAATTAATGAATTTAAATGTTTTAGTTGAAAAAAATTGTCATTATACCTCTGCACTGTACACTCACAGCATTTTACTCTTTCAGCTGTTTACTTGTCTACTATAAATCAGAAGTCTGTTGAAACCATTAGTGAACATTGCTTCATAGGAACAGTATTTAATCATCTGGATAGCTTGACCAAATAGCCTGCTGAAATTGTCACTCAGTCGACAATTAGATACGGGTTTTAAATTAAAATACTTGGTTTAGTTTCAGTTGAAGAACCAGATATGGTTTCTGTCAAGCAGGATATAGGTAGTTTTGAAGCATAAATATAACGCCTCTCAATGAAAGGTAAATTATTTAGCAGCTTTTAAGTTGCTGAAACACTATTATTTTATATGTGCTTAGTAGTAGCATATGCTAGTTCTCTACTGCACATTTCTAATATTGTGACTCAGGAATTCTAATTTACCATACTTCTCTGTGGAGATCACTCAATGAAAGGTCAATTTTTATGCTTGATACCATGTCACACAACTTGCTCAAAGCTTTCTGCCAGCAGTTACTGTGTGTCTCCACCTTTAAGTCAGAATACCTATTAATTAGTATCACTAATTAAACTATTGCCTAATCCCTTGTTTCTCTCACATTTGTGTACAGACATTTGGGAGTGTTTGCTTTGTGCTTGGTCTATCAAACACCCAATTCTATTTTCTGAGGTAATCTCTGTTCTTGGAGGGTCTTTCTTTGCTTTTCTTTGCTTACCCAGAGATAATGCATCAAACTGCAACTAGATCATAGAATCTAGTGGAGCCATTTTCACTGTGGTTTGTTCAGCCTTTGTGTACAGGAGTCATCTAAATATTACTTTTCCCTATCTGGATGATTGATGCTTCAGCTCAAGTGCCTCATTTTAGTTTCCAGGTCATTATTCGGCATTTCATGAGGGTGTTCTTTTTCTCTTGATTACTGATTTGACAACTGTTCATCCTCCTCCTGCTCTTAATGTGTTCTTATCTGCCCTCCTTATGAAGGGGAGTGCAAATTGTTGGTAACAGAATTGAAACACTGCAAAGATTTATTAGGTTTTTCCTCCCTGCTAGTCTGCGTTACGTCTAGATGAATAAAGTTTATTTTAGGGAGCTGGAGTAAGTTTTTTGTTAAATATTATGAGTGGTAACTCCTTATTTTCCTGCTTTATTTAAGTTTAGAAAGCAAATTTCTTTAGAAAGTAAGTCTGTAGGATGAGTCTTTGTGTTTGAAAACTCGGTATGTTTCTCGTTGAAAAGTTTCTCTACTGACATAAAATTTGAGTTATTGTAACAAGTACATCTAGATTAAGACTTGGTACTTGTTCTCACTTTCTACATTACTACTATATAGATAAAAATGTGGTTTGTGTAGTAGAAAATACTGTTTGTTACACCTTATGCATGCAGTTTCCAGCTGCTGACATCTAGGAATTTGTATGTGTAAATATATTCAAAATTTGAGTTGGTGTTTTGATGGGATTAAATTTTGTAGGAAATAAACATACTTAATATAAATAGTCATTAGAGGTGTTTTGTTATTCTATTATTAAAAAGTTTGACCTTTTTTAAGCAACTGTAGATAGTGTCCTCAATATTTTGTCTTTCCTGTTAGTAAAGCCACATGCATTATTTGACTTACTGAAAAGTATCCTGTTCACCCATTACTCTGGAACTACGCAAAGCAGTTACATTTATCTTTAGTGCTGCTTGATTGTACCTTCCTTGGGTGTGACCAGCTGTTAAGCATAAGACCAAGTTGTACCCAAGCAAATTCTGCTTCTGTTTGTGTTAACGAGGTTCGACAGTGAAACGCTAATAACAAAACCCATATCCAGAGCTCAGAAGTCTGAAACAGTTCATCTTGGTTTGCTTTAGTATTTTACTGTCTTGGTCTGACTTGATTGTCTCATTCTTCATGAAAAAGCAGATCTCCAAAGTGTAAATACTTCTCTAAGCTGGAGTGAATAAAGCGCGTGATGGGGAAATGAGATGTCGGTGCAAGTTTAGCTCTGTGAATACAACTTAAATGTTGTCATGGTTCACATGTTTTGAAATAAGCTCTTTGGCACTAAACACTGGCATTTGCTTCTAACAAAGAACGCTTCTCTTTGTTGTAGACACTGCTTTCTGGTGTGGTGGAAGCTTTGGTATAAAGAAGTGTAGGGCAACAGGACTGTACGTTACCTGAAGTGCTTCTAGTATTACTTCTGCTGTGCTTTTCCTAAGATGGCAACATGGGGGTTTTTTTTGTGGGTTTTTTTTTTTAAAGCAATGAAATTCCACTTTTAAAACCTGTTTTTAACATATCAGTAATGATATTTGTGGAAAGTAATTCAGAATAGGTTTAGTATTTTTGTCAAGCTTATTTTCTGATCAACTTCCCGACAGGAGCTTGGATTCTTGTCTAAAATGACAGCCCCAATGCATACTTGTGCTATTGCTTTTGTCTTAGATTTCTTTTTTTAAGCAAATACATTCTTTCTCACATCATCTGCTGACACAGCATGGTGACAATAGATGTCTAAGGCAACAAATGAAGATTTTGGTAAACCTTTCTTTCTGGAGACTGCTTTGAAAAGGAAATGTTCTCCAAGTACACTTTGTAACCAAATTGTGTTTAAAAGAACAGTCCTTAAGGGTTTTGAACTGGATTTCCAAGTGGTGGTTGCAAACCTCACTATTCCAGAGTTCCTCACTTGGCATTCATAGATCATGGATTTTGTATTTCTGCCTGTGTCAAACACTAGGCTTCAGCTGATGCAACATTTATTAGCCAATAGTTATACTGACTTAACTGCTTTCTCATTCTCTGATCACACCTAGTTGAGCAGTAAATCTCTGCTGTGAAATGTTAGAACAACTAGAGTATATGAGTGAAGTTACTAAAAATTAGTCTAAAATCCACAGTCACATTAAACTGGGCCACAGTCTTCTGAAATGTTTTAACACAGTTGAATTGCTTTGTATATGGCACAGCATCTCCTTCTTTATGGCAAGATAATTTCAGTTGAGAAAAACAGCCAATAACTTTCTGTCTGTTGGCTCAAAGTCCAGTTCTTTGTTTTTATACTTCTAAACATGTGCTTTTTGTATCCTGCTTAACACTATGCTAAGGGGAGTTAGAAAAAGGTAGTGGCAATTATTATGATTAATCCCTTATAATGTCCCTTAAGATTATCTAGTATTTTTATTAACATCAAATAGGTAATTAAGTTGTCATGGTAAAAAAAGAGGGGCACCATGGAAGGGTAATGCACTCATGAAATTGTGCTACTGTGCCATGCTACTCATCTCTGCTTGGGTATTTCATTGTATATCTTTTCTCCATGTATAGTGAAGAAGTTTCTTGAAGGGAAAAAAAAAATACCAGTAACTCACTTGCCAAAAAATCCCCCAAGCCCCAAAGCAACCCAAACCACTTTGAATCTACATTTTATTTTTTACAGCCTACTCTAGGGCAGGTCTGAGTGCTGAGAAAAATGAACACTGTTTTCCCTTCTTGTTCTTTGCATCATAAATCTATCACCAAAAATTTGTTGGACATATTTGAAGAACCACATTACAGGAAGGCCATTTCATGAGAGTGATTAAACTTGTTCAGATTTAAAGTTATTTAAAGTTATAGTGGTCAGGTCACCTATGTTCAGCAACACTTTATGTGCTGCTGCGTAG
The DNA here is from genome assembly GCA_022605575.1 of Laterallus jamaicensis coturniculus. Taxonomy (NCBI): domain Eukaryota; kingdom Metazoa; phylum Chordata; class Aves; order Gruiformes; family Rallidae; genus Laterallus; species Laterallus jamaicensis. The sequence goes on from JAKCOX010000016.1 coordinate 1,427,004, forward strand.
AGGGGATAGTTGCTGTTACAGGTTCTCAAGTTAACTCGACTTAGTCTTTTTGCTTATGTTCCCAGTAACACCAAGATGAGGTTTTGGTCATCTTGTCATCAAATGCAAGCTGTACACAACGTTTAAGCACAAGTTAGTGTATTCCTTCCACCTCCAACTGAATTTTTGCAATGTTAGCTTTAATATAATTTCCAGAATGCATGACCTTTTGAAAATTATATGTTCTCTATATAGATTTGGGTTAAAGACACTGAAGAAAACTTTTCCTTGTATTCTGGTTAGAGTGGGAACACATTCATACTTTTCCTTTTGTCATGTTGGGCTTTGAGTGGCATTCTGCAAAGTGCTGCTTTTTGGTGTATCCATGCACTTGCATAATCAAACCAAATCTGAGGTAGAGACAGGTGGCAGAAGCTTAGGGAGGAAGCCCTTAATGGAATCAGATGTAGGGTGGCTTGTATGGGAAAAGGCCTCAAGGCAAATTTCCTGTTACAACCAGTCACAAGGTAACTTGTGCTGCTGTTGTCTCAAGAGTTACTTTGGTTTTAATGGTTACCTAAGAGATATGCAATCCCAGTGTAAAATATTTATTAAGGTGAGAAAACTGCACTCAATTTCTCTTCTCTAGAATGCATGGCATTAGTGAGAAATAAAAATTTATATTTTAATTTGTGTACCTTATTTAATAAAGCAAAGATGTTGAACAAAAACTCTCTCCCCTACCTTCTGCCTCCCAAATCATAACAGATTACATAGTTCTTACTGTTATGTGATTTAAAATCATGAAAGCACTTTTCATCTGTGTTGATATTATTAATAATGGAGCTATGTAGCAGAGTTTTTAGGACAGCAAACAAATAAAACTACAGATCTTTATAGCATCCTTCCCCAAATATGCTTTTTGGAAAGAATAATGTAATAAGTCTAACCCAAAATCTGACATGTCTCCTCTCAGTTATGCCCCAGCATCAGTCAGCCTTTTGTGCTGTAATATTAGGATTTGCTGGTAAATAGAATTCAATGAAAACTTTCTGTATATTGCATCTCAGTCACAAGAACATAAAATCAGAAGGAAGTCTCTTTAAAAGGGGGGCTTTTTTGGGAAACATCGTGGACTTTCCTCTCCGGCTTCAGGGTGCTTCCAGGTACAGGCACAGAAGTCGTTTTCTCCTGTGCTTTTGTGGGTGGCTTTTGTTTTGTTCTTTTCTGGTTTGAGTAGCGAGCTCCTTGTTTTGTAAATGGTTAACTAAATTCTGATAATCTCTGTCACTCCCCTTGCCTTTCCTTCCCCTTCCGTCCTCCTTTCTTGGTCCTTCACCGCGTTGTATCTTCACACGTTGTGACTGAATTTGCTGGGTGCAGATGGTTGCTCAGACCCACTGGAGCTGACCACTGGGAAGTCTAATATGGACTTGTTGAATGAAGGTGTGACTTGTGCTCTCTGACCTGCTGCCGACTTGAGCCATCTTCTAGGTCAGCATTTTGGCCATTAGGAGTCCTCCTCTGGGAGAGGGAAAATGTATTCCAGCATGGCAATTCGGAGCTGGTCATTGCAATACAGCGTGTTGAAGTATTTGAAATGCCATTGCTGTATAATCACCTAGCAAGCTAAATACACAATGTAATCAGTTAAAGTATTACTGGGAGCCTTGTTCTGGATTAACATGATAAAGATGAAGTTTGAATTTAATAAAATACAGCATTCTGAAACTTTATGTAGAGAAGCTGTGATACTGACAGAGGACCCCAGTAATAATTAATATGACCAGTGCTGAAAAACAGTACTCTTCTAATATTAATATGTATTTGTAGAATAAACAACAAGCAGCCAGACAGAATATGTGGATTCTGTGTACACACACAGTTTCTCTCAGGGAATAATTTTTATTCTTGGCACTTTCTCTCTGGTGATCATTATTAAAAATCAGCATTTGTTTACAGTTTAAATTAGAGAATCAGAATGCAGGGAAATCTGGTGCAGATATATAGGTATGTATCCACGTGTGCTTTTCTTGCTAAACAGTTACTTAGTTTTCAGAAAGAGCTTCTGCCACCGCTTCTGTAGTGGACTCCTCTTTAGTTGATTATAAAGTTAAAATGGGTTCTATTATTTTTTAACCACTTGCAAAGTTACATGAAGATGATTATAGTGTTGGTGGATAAGGGAAGTGCAAATGATGTAATCTACCTGGACTTGTGCAATGCATTTGACACTGTCCTGTATGACATCCTTGTGTCTAAACTAGAAACACATGAATTTGATTGATGGACCACACAGTAGATAAGGAATTGGCTGGATGGTCACACTCAAAAGAGTTGTGGGTAATGGCTCAGTGTCCAAGTGGAGACTAGTGGTGTTCCTCAGGGGTCAGTTTTGGGACTGGCACTGTTTAACATTTTTGTCAGTGACATGGACAGTGGGATCAGTGCACCCTCAGCAGGTTTGCCAGTGACTCAAAGCTGTGTGGTGCCATCAACACACTAGAGGGAAAGGATGCCAAGCAGAGGAACTTTGACAGGTCCAAGTGCAAGGCTCTGGACATTGAGAGCAGCCCTACAGAGAAGGACTTTTGGGTGCTGGTGGATGAGAAGCTCAACATGCGCTAGCAGTGTGTGCTCACAGCCCAGAAGGTCAAATATATCCAGGACTGCATCAAAAGCAACATGATCAGCAGGTTGAGGGAGGGGATTCTGTCCCTCTACTCCACTCTGGTGAGACCACACCTGCAGTGCTATGTCCAGCTATGGGATCCCCAGAACAAGAAACACCTGGAGCTGTTGGAGCAAATCCAGGGGAGGCCATAAAGATGATCTGGGGGCTGGAGCACCTCTCCTATGAGTTGGGTTGTTAGGCTCCAGGGACAGCCTGCCAGTACCTGAAGGGCCAACAGGAAAGCTGGAGAAGGACTGGTTACAAGGGCAGGGAGTGATAGGACAATGGGGAATGGCTGTAAGCTGAAACAGAAGATATTAGGAAGAAATTATTTACTGTGAGGGTGGTGAGGCCCTGACACAAGGTGCTCAGAGAAGCTGTGGCTGCCCCTGGATCCCTGGCAGGGTTCAAGGCCAGGTTGGATGGGGCTTTGGGCACCCTGGGCTAGTGGAGGGTGTCCCTGCCCATAGCAGGGGTGGGACTAAGTGATCTGTGATTCTGTGTAAACTATATATGGAAGAATAACTTCTAAAAAGTATACTTCACCAACTCTTGTAGTTAGCAAATGTTGTGAATAAAAGAAGTTTTTAGAAAAAGTGCAGACCTAGTTAGCCTAGAATAGACTTAGTAACCATTTTAATGCAAAAACGTTTTCAAAAGGACTTCAGAGTTAATAGGAATTGTTCTTCCTGTACTTTATACTTAGAGATTTCTATCGAGATCATGTGCTTCAAAATAGAGGAGCAGTGTTTGCTCACCTTATAATGCTAGGGCCTAGGCGAATGTTGAAGAAAACCTATTCATTGCTTGGGTTTTTTTCTCCTCGTCTCTTTGCCTGGCTATGTAATACAAGTCTAAGACATTGGATACTGAAAATAATCATTTTTGATCCTACAAATCCATCTGCATTTGCTCATACACGCATGTGCACACACTCTGTTGAGAAGTTTGTAATATTTAGGTGCATCCACGTGGATGTGCTTTCTCATATCAAAAATCCTTTGTCAAGGGAAATATACTCCAAGGAGATGAAATAATATTTTTCTTTTTAAAATGAGATAATCAATAAATATGTATTTTCATTTCGAGTAAGCCCACAAACAAAAATGTCCAATTTCTGCAAATTCTTCAAGTAACCCACCTTCTCTGGGTTCTTGTCTTCAGAAGGATCTGCAGTTTTACGTAGATATTGTTTCAGGGTGTGTTTTCCATCAAGAGGAGTTTGGAAAGGAGGCTGATTACTTGTGAATGTTCTCAAACTGATGAAAGGAAAGGACTGAGAGGCTTTTCTAATACACCTATTACCATGAAAATCTCAGATTGAAAAAGCTTTTACGCTTGATCTGGGTTTGAATTGGGCAGCTTTGTCCTTGCATCCTAAGGAATGTACCAGAAAATTAGTCTTTAGAAGTTCTGTAGTTCAGAATTTACATTGGAGAGTATTGTTTTGTTTCTTCAGTGAACTTGGGGACCCCTCTAAGGCTTGTTTTCTGGTAAAGAGAAATTAGGCCATTTGTTTTTCCTCCTCCTTTATTATAATGCAGAAACATTGAATTAAAGTGGAAATCCATAAATTTTAAACTGACAAGAAAAGTATTTTGGATTATAAATTGTTGAAGTCTCCAGTATCAAATGCTTTTAAGGTCTGCATCTTTAGAAAAATACGGAAAGGATTAGGCAATTGTGTATTTTTGGAGTGTGTGGAAGCTGGGTTAAGCACGGTAGTGTATGCACCGCTCCAAGGCACAAGTCTGTCTTCAGCTCAGATGCAGTGGGAGTTTGCTCAGTAATTGTCTTTTACACCTTTTTTCCTCCACATTCTTTTGAAACACCTTAATATTGTTGGGGACTAAATTCTAGACTCAGTGGACAACTGGTTGATCTGTGGTGATAACTATGTGTATATTTGTTTTCTCATCCCTATTTTTTCTCCTAGTACCTCAGATGGATTAAGTTATTTTTTAGAAGCTTTTCAGATACTGTGACTGGACCCAAGTGCATACAGTTTGCTTACTAAGAAAAGTGTAAGGAAACTTTCAAACAAAGAAACAAAACCTATCACCCAAAGCTCATTTTTTTCCATAGAGAGCCATGGAAATTTTGGGAGTTGGGTCAAAGTGCTAATGACCAATTAACTTAAATGGGAATCAAAATCATTAGAAAAGAAAACAAGAAACAAGTAAGCTTTTTTTGGTAATATCATTTGTTTCTGGATTCAGAGCTTAAGGTCAGAAGGCTTACTAGTTATCTTCTTTGGTCTGCTATCCAGCTGCTCATTAACTTTCATCAGATTATTTCTACATTGATCCCAGTAATCTGTCCTTGAATGAAGCGCATTCTGGAGTCTTGAAAACATCAATAGGCAGAAAATCCATCATCTCCACTGGCAAGTAGTGTCTGTGGGAAGTCAGCCTTCACCTTGAAAGCAGATACCAGCTTCTTTTTGGACTTTGGAGACCAGCTTCAATTGCTAGCCATTAGGTCTGGTGATGCCCTTTTCTGTTTTATTGGAACACCCATAATACCAAGTGTTTTTTCTTTACAGATTCAATTAGGTGCTCCAATTAAGATCGATCAATCTATGTGTCTGTCTAACAAGGCAGAGCTCTTCAAGCATCTGCCTGTGTAGTGTCATCATCTGTCATGAGTTCAGGTTTGTTTCTGAGCCCTTTCCTAACTGCACCATAGCAATGCCGTATATGCCTTGGCGCCACGGATAAGGACATGTTGATGAGATGGTGCCGCCTATGAAGATACTGCCTTCATACTACTTTCATGTTTGTAAATCCAAACTACAAGTTAACCTTTCCACATAGCAGTCAGTTCCTGTTGCACTGCAGGTCCTTCATGGTTCCTAAGTTTTTTCAGAGTCTATGTAGCTGACTAGACAAAATAGCATGCAGATATCTTTATGTATTGCTATTTTTTTATACGAGTGCTTAGCTGGAAGTGTCTTACAGTGAATGCAAAAGTACATGCCTGTGAATGTAGACCATATTGGAAACAGAGATTTACTGTCCCAAAGTGTAATGCTTACTCAGTCAGCTGATGAGATTTGAGCACTAAACAGTTTGAGAGGGATGCATAAAGCTGTTTTATTACAAGATGCTGTTATGAATTGTAGCAGCTTTCCTTATGGTATACTGCTGTTGCCAAACAAGTTGCATGAATGTAAGCAGTTTTATTTGTAATTACTTGCTTACATTTCCTTACAGTATTTGGGTTATAGCTGTTTGTGATTCCTAGTCCTCTGCTGGTGGCAATACTTACATCCTGTTTAGTTCAGAATCAAATGATACTTTTCAAAACTGTTTGGAGAAAAAGTCTCTCAGTGGACTGCTGTCTCTTGTACGTGGCACAGAATGGGTCTCAGATGTTTGTGTGTGTGTGTGTGATAGAACCTTGTTAAAAAGGACACAGAAAGCTTATACATGAAAACTGTAACACACACACGCAGTTCTCCATTTCTTAGTAATGCAGTAAAAGAGATTTCATTTTAGCTACATTTTAGCAACTCCAGAAAACAGAGAGAGGAATTCACTGCCTAAAGAAATGGCATTGGAAACATGGTACTTAAGAACTAGGCTATTTTCTAAGCTTTGGTCAAAAATAGGATGTTACAAGCTGAATTTGAACCTTGAAAATGTTCCTGACATAGCAGTAACAACACTGCCTGCTGTCTTGTTTCTGGTTCTGCTCTCTGAGCTCTGTGTAGCTACTATCGTGTTCAGTGATGCTGGTTAGTCCTGTTTTCCTTATGACAATCAAATGTTTCCATGATTATTAGTTTCATAAAGATAGTTCCTTGATGTAGATTACAAGGGAAGAACAATCTGATCATCAGTACTGAAATGTCTCCAGGGTAGTTTGTCCAGTGTAATTTTGAAAGTCAAACTTTGGTCTTCTATTGGTTGCCATGCAAGATGCTTCTTCAGCTTAGTAAAAACTTGTCTTGGAAGACTTCACGAGTATCCATCCTGCATACTTCTTGCATTACTTCCTTTATCTAAGTCGTCAGCCCAGGTACGTCTTGCCACTCCTAGTATTGAAACCTCTTTTAGCTGTCTGCACCTCTCTGTCCTATTCCTTCTTTCCTTATCAGTTCTGAATCTTGATCATTGCTGTCACTGTTCTTAGCATGTCTTTTCAGTAATTCATATGTGACCTAAACTGCCTGGTGAGTTTCATATGTGATGGGATCACACAGAGCCACAGCAGAGGTGGTGTCGTTTGGCAGTTCCACCAGCTGTTGTAAAATACAAAGAAATGACTAGTGTGAAGAAAATTTAAATACCTGTCCAACATCAGTAGGTTGGGGTTTTTTCCAGTATTCCATGTGAAAAAGGAAGAATAGCATTTGATCAGTTTTTACCTGGGAATTAGTGAATTCTGTACTGACTGATGACCAGCAAGATGTTTAATATTTGATTATATGAAAAAGTGCTCGGTTGCAGGATGACACATGTCAGTACAATTTTGTCATCTTAAGCATAATAATTGCTCTGGTTGGTATAACCACTGGAGTAAAAAGTACAAACCTAGGTTTTGCTCTTTAAGCCAGGGGCATTTTTAAGTCTGATAACTTAAAACCAAACCAAACTAAAAAACCCCACCAGAACTGCTCCCCACCATCACATAGAACAAGCTGCATAAATTCATTCTCTCAAGCAAACAGCCTGTTCTGTGGTAAGTGGTCCAACATAGTTTTCTAGCTTTTTTTAAACAGCTTTTGGTAAAATCTTGTCTTAAAAATGGCAGTTTAAGTTGACATATTTACTATTTTAAATACAATATTAATATTTAAAACTATGGATTTACAGGACCAAAACCCCCACTTTTTATAAGTAGTATTCCATTTGATTTCATAGCAGTTTCTAATAGTTTCTTGGAGATGTTGTATCCCTGATATAGGCATTTGAACAGTATGGAAGCAAAACTAAATGGTGCTTAATCTCTGTGGGAAACTGTTAGCTTTGAAGAAAATAATTCCCAAAATGCTACAAGTTTACTACACACAAAGAGATACTGTGGATATCATTCTTGCTTTAGTTATCTTACCAAAGAATTGGACAGCTGGTGAAGGTAGTATTAGCTAGTTTCTTCTTTTGGGGGTTTTTGCTCTGCTAAATTTGGTGCAGTTAATTTTTGGCACTGATTTTAAAATGGGGTTAGTGAATGAATTTTGTATATGCATAAGCAACTAAGTGTGTGTGCTCCTTTTAAGTTCTCTTCTAAATTCTTATAAGCACAAAAATAAAGCTTCTAAGACATTATTACCAGTATCTGCTTCAAGCACTGAATTTATAAAATAGATTGTTAATAATATGAGGAATGATATGTCGCAGCTGTAATGCTGTGTCTTCCAAAGTTAATGACCAGTTATAATTTTCATAATGAAGAATTAAAATAAGGTTAGAGTGGTTTCTAAGACTGCCTACAGATCTAGCAGCAGTCTAATTAGAAGAGAGAACATTAAATTTGAAGGACTTGGAAATATTTATTATCCAGTATTGATAGAGGACTAAAATCCTGTACTTGTGTTTAGGATTGTTTGAATGTGGACGATTCAACCAGACCACAGCAAAATGGAATGTTATTTGCTCTCTGAAACCACTGTGTACACAACAGATTGTGGTTTTAGATGTCTTCAGTACTTCAGTTACGTGATTCTCTCTTGTTGACTCAGTGCAACACTCTCTCATCTGTGTTTGCCCGTTTCTCCACCGTTTCTTAAGTAAAACGAACCCATGTGCTAGTTTTTACTATTAACAAACTGTCAGGAACCTTTTGTTACTGTGCAGTGGCTCTTCTGGGTAATTGCAGCAGAGCCACATGATGAGGTGCTGGCTTGCTGGACTAATGCTCGTTCTGAAAAAATCTGCTCCCCATGCCTGCATGGCTTTGAGAGACAGTCTTGCACAGGTAAGGCTCACCTTGGGTTTTAGAACTGACCTGGGAAGAAGAAAATCTAACTTCCAGGATGGCATTCAGCTTCAAAGCACAGGGAGCTGCTGTGACACATCTTCCCTGTTCTTGGGTTGCCCCGTGTGTCACCGCTGGGGTGGGATGTGTGTCAGTGGGTGGGAGGTGGGAAACTGCCCACTCTTCCCTCGAGCTCTGCCCAGCTGGGAGGCCGGGGAGACACTGGTACATGTAGAGACACCTTGGGAGGTGGGCAGCATGGGAACAGAGATGAGCATTGTAATATTGCACTTGGTTTTTCATTTTGTGTAATCCAGAATGACTGTAATTGAGAGTATATTTGAAATAAGCAGGTTTTGTGGTTATCAAATATGTCAGCTTTGCTTTTTCTGTTCGTGTGTTGGCTTTGTAACCCTTATAAGCTGTTATTGCCTGACAGACTCCTCCATCCAAAATTCAGTTGCTTAAATTCATCTTTGTCCTTCATTCTTCTGACAGCATAACAATGTTGTACCTTGATCCAAATATATCTGTCCCACACAGGGAGTTTTCTGTGTGGGCTGTTTGGGGTTTTTTTGTAGATTTTGGGGTGTTTTTTGTGTGGATATCACTAGGCTAGCAGAGCAGTCTTTGTTAATAGCATTCCTGGTTTAGAATAGAGTACTGTTTTAGAGTGAATTTTCTGTTGATCTATATGTTTCCTCCTATTTTCTACAGCTCACAGAACCATAACGGGACAGGATTTATCCAGATTTTCTCCAGTACCTCTCTCACTGCTGAGGATCTCCCCATCAAGTTTAAGAAAATATTTGCCAAAAAAAATTCAGAAGTGTGGTAACCTCTCCCCTAACCATGCAGATAAAATGTGTATAAAGCAGAAAATTGGGCATTCCAAAACATGATGATTATCTGTAGAACAAGATGGGGTATCTATGCATAGGAACAACATTAAATAAGCAGAGTGACTTGGCAGATAGACGAAACCCAAAATTAAGAGGTGATTTTCACAGTTGTAATATTGTGTTGTAAAATATACAAATATTGTTTAATAGTACTGATTCAGTTATTGAATCTAAAGTATCAATTTGCCCAGCTGTTCAGCTGTGGAGTAGGGGATCATGAGAATAGGAATTTTTTAGATTCAAATTTGTTTTGCTGAAAATTATGATTTTCCTTACATACAGTGGTTTTGAATGCTATTCTAAAAACATTTTAATTATCCCAGCATCACTGGGTTTGTCTCCTCATTGTTTATGCTGTAGTTGGAGAGGTTGGAGAGCTGGCTGATAGTCTTTATCTCCCTCCTTCTCCTTATATCTATCTTCCAAATAAAAGAGAAATCCCAGTGTTAAGTATATTTATCAGGCATGGGAGACTTCTGTACTTGTGTTCACACCAGGAATGCGCTGCCATTAAATGAATGATTCAAATTGCTAAATTACTGTAGATTCTCTTCATGTGACTTAAATAATGTTCTGCAAGAGAGAAGATACAAGGGCATATCAAAAAAACTGTTGCCAAAATGCACAGTAAGTTTCCCCAAAATGACTGAATAAGCCCCTGGACATGTTTATGGCACTGTCTTTTCAGAATAGGAATTAAAATCTATGTCTCAGGAGGTCATATGACTATTTAGCAAGGAAACAGGCACACAGTTATTGGTAGCAGTAGTGAATATCAAGTAGGCTTTTTTAAAATAAGAAGCATTGTGCCTCATATGTTTAAAGCCTCTGGTAAGTCCAGCAGTATCGTTTCCTTAGAGCTACGCTTATACAGTGTGCCTGAAAGAAAAGCCAAATTATTCAGTTTAAATTAATCCCATTCATACGTAATGAGATGTTTAAAATAAGTACTTCATTTATTGTTTGCTCATGTAAAAGAAATTCTCCCCTACAGAGATGACATATCTAAAAGGCCTTTATCGCTTCCATTTTCAAGATCGAGGGTGAGGTTGAACTTAAGTCTCTGTACAAACTTTACTGTCCTACAGCCTTTTTATTAAAAGCTATTTTTCTGTTGTCAGCAGCTCTGAGAAGAGAATGTTGTGGTTTAATTCTGCCTGTGATGTTTGGCAGCCGCAACTTCCCTCCTCCTCCCCCCAAAAATAAAAACACCTAAAGGAAACCTGTTAGCGGTTTGAGCAGCTAGAATGACAAGTTGAACCCTGTTGCATAGGAGGGTAGGCTGTGTATCCTTGTCACTTAGCTTCCACCAGTAAAAACATCTTTGGACGGACTGTCTTAAATTCCTGACGACTCAGTGTTGTAAATTAACATCCAGCATAATCTGAAATGTAGATGAGAGGAGAGAGGGCACTTGTGGAAAGTGGCTTCTTGTCTTACTGTCAAGGAGACTGTTATGCTGGAAGTTTTATGTTTCTGCTGAAATCTGTAGATATTTTTGGATATGCAGGTGGTTGAGCGTGTTTGTCAAATTTTCTAGTTCTTCTTTCTCTCAAGGAATTCTTTGCAAAAGTGTTGGGCAAAATATTTTCAAAGCATTCGTGGGGCTTTTTGTGTGCATTCACCAACCAATTACATTATTTTCTCACATAGGTTGTCCTTCCTTAAGGACACCTAACTAGTGCACAGTGATACCAGGAAGTAAATAAAAGCTTTTAAAATCCTAGAAAAGTTTTGTAGTGAAGCTAAATGAAGTGGCAGTGCCTTCAGTGCTGGAAAGGCAGGGTATATTTTGAGCTATGAGAAAGAGAGGATGAGTAAGGCAAGTCAGGAGCTGTGCTGAAAGATAAAGAAATGCAGGCATCAGTATGGGCTTTTAGGGTGCTAACTCTGGGCAGAAGCAGTGAGAAAGCATTAGCAGAACTTTTAGAACTAGCTCTTATTTGGAAAACTTATCAATAAAGTGGGAAAGAGGCCATCCCAGCTGTGGTGGGAGCTGGAAACACAGCTTTGTAAAATAACCCACAAGGAGGTGATAGGAAAAGCATGTATGTATGGTGGTACCAGTTGTCATTGCTCTGCACAGCTTGGGAGCCGCAGCTGGTGGTGATGATACACGACTGGGGTTTGCTTCTTACCTACACAGTAGAATTGCTATGGCCAACATGAGGAGAGATCTGTGGGCAGCCGATAGCGTGGCTGTAGAGGCAGTACCCTGAGGCTCATCAGCAACATCTGTGCTTTCAGCAGCAAAGGCAAATGCTGCTGTAAACCCTCTGACCTTCACACTCTGTTGGATCCTCCCCTTCTGTTACCTGCAATAATTTTCTCATTTTGGAAAGTAGAAGCCATGAAAACCCATCACGTATTGTACAACCTGGGAGGCGTTATCTGAATGTGTCATGAGAAGGACAGGGTGTGTTCCCAGAGGTGTCCATGGACCAAGCCCAGAAGAGGCTAGGAGCGGTGGTATCCAATACAATGGATGTTCAGACTTCTAATGCATAGGGCACAACTGATGCTTAAGGCTGCCTGAAATTTATGTGGCTGGCTTTATTTACCTGAAGGTGATGTGACTGAACTGCATTTAGCAATCCTTCCTTTCTTCTTCAGCTTGTGAGTTTCTAATTTAACAAGAGCTAATGAGCTTTTTCAAATGATCTTGCTGCTGGCTCTCTTAAATTATCATTTGGCTTTTTGTGTTAATGTGGAAAAAATAGTTCAAAATGCCATTCCTAAAAACCTTAAGAAATTTTCTGCTGCTACAGAGGCTTTTTAGTAATTCTTGAGTTCAGTGGTGTCCTTTATGAAGTATTTAGGCTACAAATATAAATACTATCTCAGCACTTGAGGGGAAAAAATCTTGTATTCATACTGCCATATAGTTGTTTAATGTTTCAAAACCACAGACTGACAGTAGGAAAAAATCAATGGTCTAACTGGGAGTCCCTCTGAAATGCAGTGATAGTCAAGTCCATATTTATATAGGATATCTAACGTTCAAGACTTCAGAATAACCCTATGTTAAACATACAGTTGTCACAATAAAACATGGGTTTTAACATAGCAGGCTTTGCCTGTAAGTGTGGGACTGTTCCATCAGGCAGACACCAGAGAAAGCATTGTCTGAGACAGGAGGGATGAGGCAGAAGTGAACGACCTGCCCGGAACCTGCAACCTGTGCAGCAGTGTGCTGAGACTAGGTTTGCAGGACTGGGTAGCCTGGTACTGTGGCATGGAATGTGGGAAAAGCAAGTGGCTGCTGGCATCTTGGAAAGCAGTTCCACCCAATGATAGTTAAGGAAAAAAAAATATTTCCTTATTAAGTGTGAATTATTTGGATCATTAAATAAGAGTTTAGGAGGAATTCTCACATGCTGAACAGAATCAAGTGTGTTTGCAAGCACTATGTGTTTTTCCAGGTTTTGTCAACCAAAAATGCATTGATACTATAGAAGACTGAGGAACTAAAATTGCAAACTATTATGAAGTAGGTATGATGCTTCCACCTTGCCTGTCATTGTATGGTCATTTTGTAGGACAGATGTCGCTAGTAAGTGGCGTGTTAAAATACATGAAAAGACTTGGAACGTACCAGTTGATCTATTACAGTTGCTCACTGGGGAACACAATTTGAAGCTAGGTTTGGGTTTTTTTCGTACCTTGTGAAGTTTCAACATGTCTTGCCAGGTGAAAAGACCATGATGTTTAGATTATTTGGAGATGATCTGGGGGGGGGGGGGGGGGGGGGTGTGAAGAGGGATTGGGGGGGTGTTGGGGGTTGGTGTGTCTATTTTCCAGAACAAAACTTTCAAAAGCAATTTAGAACAATTAGAGACTGTAAAAGGTAAAATCACACAAAGCAATAGATTGCAACACAGTGAGTAATTGAAATGCTGTAGATATTTTCACATCGATATTTTGTCACTCTGTGTTATCAACCTTGGAAGTTCAGTCTTTTTTTAAAAGACATTATGATCTGGGAGAACATTCTTTAGCAGGATAAGGATTTCTCTCATCGCCTGACACCCTTCATAGGCTTTACAGGTTTTTTGTTTGCTTTCTAAATTTCTAGGTGCATTTAAAAATACAGTGAATACCTGTACAGTAAGAACATACATTTTTGTGGAAATTTGTACAGGGCTGTGGAAAGCAATTCCCCCCCCCTGCAGCCACCCACCCAAAAAAGCATGTTATTGAAGAACATGTTTTAAAATGTTTTGTAGAAAACTCCAGTGCAGATTGAAATTCCTACAGTACTGAGACCAAAAAAACCCCACAGCGGTGCCTGTGTCAACTGGAGGCCGAGTTAGTGTGTGTGGAAAGTGATGAGGTGTTCTCTCAAGCTCAGGCAGTGCTGAACTCAGCAGGCCGTGCTTGCGTTGACATCTGTGGATTCTGAGTTCCTCTTGTGGCATCGTCTTTCCCCATCTAATTTTTTTCTCCCCACAATCCATATTTGTCATGCCTGTGACTGAACTCAGTGAGAGTTCCTTCAGAGCTGGACTTACCTTGCTGCTAGAAGGCTGTTTTTTTCTTTTCATCTTTTCTTTCTAAACCCTTAATAGCCATGGAATACCTTAGTTCACTGTAAAAAGCACCCCTTTTGATTTTTGCAGTTTCCATTATGGCATTATTAATGCTTGCTCAGAGTGATTTTGTGACTGTTTGGCCACCACTATTTTTCACGTTTACTTCCAGCTCTCCTGCGCTGGGGCTGTGTATAATGCAACTGTCACTTTGCTAACGGGAAGTGAAATTTCATGTCAGCAGGACAATCGTATGCTAAGTGTGGTTTTATTTGTTCCAGGAGAAGGTAATATATTATTCTCCTAGGTAGTGTACAAACATTTGAAATGTATTAATAACGGAACTTTTATATCAATCTGCAAGATGCAGATGGCATTTTTCTCTGAGTTAGGACTGTTACATGCTAAGAGTAATTTTTCAATGACAGGTCCCCAAAGCACTGCATTTTGAAGCGCCAGAATGCATTCATACAATGGCTTTATTTCTGTAATTGTGTTTATCGTTTTATATAGACAACATTCTTACCTTCAGAAAACATGTAAGATGGTACTTTCCAATAATGAGCATTTATTTACTTAGAATGTAAATTTTACTTTCAGAGCTTTTTGATTAGAAAAGAAGAAAAGCAGACTGATTATTGTGACTATAAAATTATTCATTCCTAATTTTCTTAACCAGTAGATAATCCAGGGCACTTTAAGGTGCAGTTCTTTTTTTCATCTCTTTAACAGGCCTCTAAATGATAATGAACTTGCCTCGATGTGCATGTTAATTTGTGGTGAAAGGTGGTAAATGAGAAGAATTACCAGAGATTTAAAGTCTAAGGAAAACAACTTGAAATGCATTTACTTTGTCTTTTATGTGGCTGAAAATAATATAAAATGGAAGACAAAGACTCAGCTAAGTGCTTAAGAGTGAAAAATGTATATGTTTTAAGTCATTTGTGGTTTTTTTCCTGAAGAGAACAAAAGCTAAGATTATATATGCCATACTGATGTACCAAATCCTATTTAAATAATTATGAGATGTTTGGATTTTGTTATTTTTCTAACTCCCGTATTATACCATTGGGATAAATTATGTTGGTTCATTCCCATTTTACAGACAAAGTGCGTGAGAAAAAAGATTAAGTGAGTTGCTTAGGGGCATGAATAACATTGTGAGCAGAAAAAGGGGGGAAAATTCTTTGCGCTTAGATTAGTAATCCATTTTTATTTATATTAGCCAAGATTTCCACTGTTGTTTTTTTCCTTCCTTATCTATTGTCTATGCAGCAAGTATTCTTAACTAATCAAAATTATTTTGATTCTAAGCAAACTTCGCTGATTAGTGAAACTTCCAGCCATCCATCACAAGGGAGAATTTCCCTTCAGTTAATTCCATGTGTTTTGCCTTCATCTAATTTCTGTGTGTTTCTGGCAAATACATATTGCCTTTATCCATCACAGAAATGTAATAATAATTCAGAAAAAATAAAGCTTAGAGTGCTTTATTTATTGTTACAAAATAGAATTTAAAAACATGAAGGTGAAGTCAAAGACATGCTTTTACTGGATTTTATTAACATAGGAATTACTCATGTTCAAGCAGTTTGACAGCTTTATTAATATAATTTATTTAATAAAGAAGTCTGACACTGCTGGATTGGAGAGAACAAAAGATAGTCAAAGAAATGCGAAAGGTAGGCTTCCAGAGACACAATAGTGAAGGCTGATTGAGGACTCTCATGCTTTAGAGATGAACAGTAAAAGTAAAGGAAAAGGAAATTAAAGGAAGAAGTGAAGAAAAAAATGAGCTGAATTTGCCAAAATTTTTAGGAGTCGTCTAGCTCAGACTTATGAGAAGGAGTAAGATCTCAGAAATTAGTGATAACCATGTCTTTCATTGTAAATCAAAGCTCATTTTTGTCACTGTGGTGGCTTCTCAAAAAATGTGAATGCTACTTGACTGAGCATGTTTTAAGAATTATACATTTTTTAAGACTTTTGCCGTGCTGGCTCAACCCAGCATTCGCTGTGCAGGCCCTTTTCCAGAGATAGGATTTTTTGTTGAATCTCTTCTAAAAGAATTTACATCACCATTACAGTAATACTTTCTTATTTACTCGTGTCCTGCATCATCAAGGGATCTAATAAAAAATCAGCTTTCCATTGGGAAAAGACAGCGGGGAAAATGCATGAATGGCCTTGTGTCACCAGGGAAGGAAAAAAGACTGTGTATGCTGTGGCATGGACACAGCCCCTGTCTCATTTGGAAGCTCTAGCCACAAGCATTTCAGCCACCCTCTTGGGCTAAATTTGAGGGAGGGTGGTTACTCTAGCAGATGAGTGCTTTTGTGGCTGAAGTGCAGAAGGAAAATTGTGTTGCAAGTATGCTGTTGTGCTCACTTGATTCTTTGCAGTGCTGGTGTTGATAACAACTTATATTGCTTCTGCCAGTATAATTTGCAGTCCCATGTGCAATATTTACGGTATTTAGCAAAAAATGAGTAGCTAAGACTTCCAGGCTGGTTTGTAAGCAATGTAAATCTTGCATTGCAATCATTAAAATTTGAAACAAGATGATTTTCTGTTTTTCTGAAATTCAGGGCACATCCCACTGTCAAAACCAAATATTCCTTTTAGAGAATTTTCTAGCCAATTTGATTTAAAACATAAAGTTAAAATGTGGGAGTTGAGTTCCTACTGAAGCTGTGCTTTGGCCAATAATCCTTCTAATCTGCAGGCAAGCACTTGTTTAAGAGCTGTTTTCCAGTCTGTAACATGGACGGTAACACTATGAGTCTCTTCTGTGTGATGCTTCATCTATTTGCAAAGCATGATGGAGCTTATATATGAGCAGTACTAAATGTACTTGTATGGATTATATGTGTGGTGGCCAGCCTCATCTGTCCATGGAGAACAAGAATTTCCTTATCCACCAATTTATATTGAGACAGCACTCTCACATAACTCTAAAGTTCAGGATAAAATCCTCAGATTTCATGGAACTTTAGAAAAACTGTATGCAAGAGGTGTTTTAAATTCCAGGCAATCTTCAGTGTACATGGTTAAAGGAAACAATCCCATCCATGCATAATCTGAGTGTTTTAAAAGCCTGTTCATACAAGTCAAAGCATGGTTCTAACTACCAGTGCCTCCAAGAAAGTTAAACTATAGGTGTATCTAAATAAAGACACAAAGAAAAATAATCATAGGAGTTTGAAATAGTAGGTAAGCTGCATTCATTCACTTTGCAGGCACTATTATTTGAAATTTTAATGATCTTCAGTTTATTAGTTGATTTTTTTGGAAGACACAACATCAAAGTAAAGCCTTTACATTTCTAAAATTTGCAGGTTGTATCGGTATATACATTAGTTTGATCTTCAGATTTTCAACATTTCTAGGTTTGTGCAGTTGTATTCTTACCCAGGCATAGTTAGATAATCCAGGTTTATATAGACTTTGGCTATCAAACGTTTTAAGGTAGCGACCCAATGCAGAATTCCCAACAGATGTCAAGCTCCTGTTCCCATGTCATGGTTGTGGCTGCAAATGTTGTTCAGTTACAGAACCAATACCACAAAATGAGAGTGTGAATGTTTTTCTCAGGAGCTCTAAGTAATACTGAGATATGTTCTGAGTAAAACTAAATGTTCTATAAAAATAGGCATTTCAGTGGCACTGTTCTACAAGGAACGTATGTTCTGACCTGGTTTATGAGACATTTGGTGATGATTTTTTCTCATTCAGAACAGATGTAGCAAAACTAAGAAGCCTAAAGCAGAATCCTCTGTCGTGCCCTTTATGTTGTAATCTACCATCAGTTTCTCTTCTAGTCTGGAAAAAACCTTGTTACTATTGCAGCTTGGAGCTGCCATTAATATGTTTAGGTCCACTGCCTCAGTTCATATACATGAAGCAGAAGGAATCAAGGCACATCTGATACCATCTAGATGCAGGCCTACCTTCATTTTGACTTGCATGGAATAGAGTTTTCAGTTCCCAGTAGCCTATAGCTTATTCTTTCCTGGCTGGGAGACTGTCATGGTGAAGATGAGGTTGTGGTAGTAGAGTACCAAAGTTAGTTTTCAGTCTGAGTACTCAGCTCCCTCCCATTCTGTCTTGAACCATACCGTCCCTGTTGTATGCTGTGTATCATTATATGTGTTTTCTATCAAACTGGACCAGTGGACTGGAATTATGCAGCCGTTTTTCTTATGCTGGAATTGTATTTTCTTTGTGCTTGTGGTTTTCTGATGGACAGGACTAGGACTATCTCAGTTCTAATGATGAACATTCTGTAGCTGGTCACAAAGCATCTATTTCTAGACCACCTTGCTTTGTAAACATATGCATGGTGTGTTGCCAGTTAGGAAGTCAGGCTAAACCTGAGCTTTGGCTAAACAGTTAATCTGAATGAAAACTAATCTACTGGATTCCTTATTTCTTTTTTTATGTCAGTGTTTATTTTCATTATAAAGCAGGAGTGGAGGCTTGCACAGTGCTTGGTAACATAGCTTCCCCACTGGAGAGGATTGCAGGTAAGGGGGCAGAGAGCCAGCTGCCAGCTTCACGTGCTTGTGATTTCAGCCGGACTGTTCCTGCCAGGGACTCTGAACGTAGCAGACATTGCCACACAGAAATGGGATTCAACTCAAATAGAATTTACTTCAGATTTTTGGCATGCGTGTGAGAGTGTAATTCACAAAGCTGTGTCCTTATAATCCCCTATTAAATTTTTAAGTCTTTTTAATGTATATACTGATGCATAGAGGGTTACTGACCTTCATCTTTTATTTTTTTTTATAATGGGAAAATGTTTGGGGAGATACAGCCATAAGCTGTAACTGATCAAGCAGTGGCAGTTGGGGATTTTGTTTCCTGGTTGATTCACCTCCCTCTCCCATTTCTAGGCTGAGAAATCAGTTAAAGGTGGCTTGAGAGTAGAATGTGGCTCATTGATAGGGAGGATTTTGTGGAATTTATGGAGTGAAACGGAAAATGTGCTTCAACGAGAGAGGAAATACAAGGGGAGTGAGGAGAATAGACTGAGGGGTAGGAGTAAATGTGTCTTGGGTCTGTCCAGCTGTTCGTAAGTAGGGATTTCAGTCCTCCTGGACTTCAGGTAATCACTCTTTGCTGTGAAAAGTAGACTTACTAAACAGGTAGTTAACAACTCCAAAGGAAAAAGAGCTCAGCTGACAAATGCTTTCTTCACAGGCATATGGAGAAATATATGCTTTGTTGTAAGGAGTGTACCATAACTAATTTGTGATCTTCTTTGACAAAGGCACAGTCTGGGAAGGTCACTCTGAAAATGAGTGCTGTCCTGTTGCCATTACTGCTTATTGTGCTGCAGTTCGTAAGGCTTGTTTCCTAATATAATTTTACTTATAAGAAGAAGTGGAGTAGGCTATTCTTAAAATTAGATCAATGGAATAAAACAGGTATTGTGCTCTTGAATTTCACAATGTTATGAGGGTTTACCTATAGTTCCACTGGAAGAACAATTAGGATCTTTAATAACTTCATCTTGACGAAATCTCTAGCACTGAAGCTTGACTAGTAAACATATAACTGAAGATGGTGTTCTGGTTGCTTGGCTTTATAGGTGAAGCAAGGGAAGACTCCAGGTAGGTTATATTGACTATAACTGTATCATGCAAATGAGATGAGGGAAATTTACCCCTACATGCTTGTTCTTGTACAATACCTTTAAAATTCTTTTAAGAGGAGTAAAGAATGAATTTATTCTATTAGGAAATTGCATGGTGTATTTTCTCTTTGTGCTTTCTTTTTGCAGAATATTTTCCCTGCACTTTTTTGTATTTAGAACATGTTTGATTTTGAAATGGAAGCCTAAAGGTTTTTCTGACGAATTGCTGGGGTCTATTAATTTGTATGGTTCGTTTGTGCTCTCAATAGGAAAGCTGAATTTGCTGGTGCATACTTTGGTTGTGTCGGAAATGCAGTTATGTTTTAAAGTGATATCTAGTCCCTGTAATATTTTTTCTATCATTGTCAATGTATTTGGAAGACTGAGTCTCTGTAAGGTTGAAAAGAGTCACTTTAGGAAATAAAAATAAATTGTATGTAAGAAGTTTGTGAAGGGAAGCTTCAGTGGCTGGTGAAGGCTGTTACAGGAGTACTGAGGGGAGGAGAGGAGCTGTTTAATACCAACTCTTCCTGTAGCCTGTCAATTTATTCATGCAGTGGACCTTGCAAACCCAATCCACAGATGCTATTTTCTGCTCCTTACTGAATAAAACTCGGTGCTGGGTCCTGAGTGTAAAGATTAATTAGTCAGTGAGTGTTAAAGGTCTGTTAAAGCCATTATGGCGTATGTCCACGGAGACAAATAGGGGCTATAAAACATTGTGTTCGAAACCTAATTTTACATGTGTATTTTTCATTAATAATAATGATGGTAGTAATAACTATAGTCTTTCCATCCTGAAAGCTCTCAAAGGACTAAATGCATAGTGCAGTGCATACCGTGTAGGAAGGATCATGCTCTCCATCACTGAAATGCAGCCCCTCTGAAGGCATCCTTCAAGTTACGTTGAGCTCAGGCAGTTGCTGGCCCATGTGCAGACAACTGGGCAGAGCAGGGCAGCCAAGTAAGCGTTTTTTATAGGAAAAGAAATAGTTTCCTGAGTTGAGGGTACCATATATATGTGTCACTTGGAAAACAGCAGCAAAAGGAGTGCATATAGCTATGCATATTTAGACTTGGTTTTGGTTTGACTTAATAAATGCATGCTCCCAACTTGTTGCCTTCTTTCCAATAAGCTCTGAGTTACAATGTTGAATGTCTGACTATTAATCAGAATTTTTTAGCTACTGGCATTACTGGGAAGATGTTCTGGTGAAGGTGAGCATACATGTGAGGTGAAAACATTCCTGCTCGTTTCTCTGGCTCGAGCTGCAGCCATCCTGTGTGCGCTCAGATGGATGCAGGCATTGCTAGCAGCTTTGCAAGTGACACGCTTCTCTTGGCGTGTCCCCTCCTTCTGTGGGGTTTTGTAGCATTCTTGTGTATGGGTTTGGGCTTGTTTTAAAAAAAACTTAAAGCAATTCAGACGAGTGAACTAGCAGGTATGGGCTCTCTTACAGTTACAGATCTTCAGAGTGCAACACTAGAATTGACCAGAGCACATGTCGAAGGATTCCTCCTTTTCTCTGCACAGAGCAAGATTCAGGCAGGGCCAAAAGTCCCTATAGGTGCTTCCAAAGTAAGTCGTGGACTAGTTTGTCCAGTAAGTCCAGCTATGGAGAACTCAATTGATGAACATAGGCCTCATTTGTAAAACTAAAAAGATGGAATCAATGGTGAATATATATATATATATATATATATATATTCTCTCTCTGGTTAGAACTGAAAAAAAAGTCAACATGTTTGGAAGGGAACTTCCTCTTACAGGTTGGACCCCTGCATTGTCTGGTATATTTGTCAAAGTGCCATGCTTGCAGCAGATGATGCCAAGATATATATAGTGTCTCTTAAGTGCAGAAAAAAAGGCTATGTCACATCAAAGGACCCTCAGGTCAGAATGCTTTCTGGTCTGCTTGTTACACATTGATATCTTTGGTGATTTTAAATATTTGTGGTTTCTCTCTAGTAATGGAGGAAATGTCTTGCCTTTGACAGTCCTTGCATAAATGTTCTGATGCTTCTTTCTGTCTCTTAAATTGTCCAAGTCCAGTAGTTTATAATAGAAATCTTGCTCCTTCAGGAGCAACAGTAAGCTATTGTTTAAGCTGTTGTGTTGATGTCAGACCTGGAAAGCATGGACAAGAAATGGAAGGATTTTTTTTTTAACAGGTTTCCAGCACAAAGAGAATGGCATAAAAATAAATAGAGATGATAGTTGTTTTAATTTCTGTGTTGAAAGAAGCGATGATGATGTAGAGAAAGGGTATTTTTGGAGGGAAGAGGAAAGAAAAACATTTAAACTTAGTGGCTGTTACTAGATTTCTAACTGCAGTTTCACGATTAATAACTAATTATATGAATATTTTGGAGCCTTCGTTGATGGCCGTACCAGAGGCTTCAAGAATTTAGCACTCTCTCTCAAGAAACTGAATTAATCACTCAGTTTAGCAATGTATTTATATTAACTGGTGAATGAATGAAGTCAAAGGGCTAATAGATCTAGTGAGTGAAGCACTTGCTTTTCAGCTGTAGGTCAAGCAGCAACCGCAGATCTCCAAGGAGCACTTATCCCGGAGACAACTTGGTTTCAGTGTGCTGAAGTGACTGACAGAGCCAAGGGTATGACTGACAGCTGTGCTTTTTGGACCTCATCAGAATACTTAATGCTGCTTGAAGCCCTATCAAAATATTTCACATCTTGTAATGGAAGCTCAGTAACAGAGGTATAATCTCTTAAAATAACAGTAGTTTATAGAAACACACTTTATTTCTAACATAGTTATCATCAAAAAGGCTTGTTTATTTTAGGGTCTAGTTCTTTTTTGAAGTGTCTAATTTTACTCCTATGTCTAATTTTAATTAAATTGCATATGAATTGAGTGCTGCAGAAAATCTTGTGAAGACTTCTAGTAATTCAGAATATTTCAGATGCCTCATTTGCCTTTCAGTGTGGCAATCTGTCAACAGTACCCTGAAAAATAGACGTGTTAAAATTAATACTTGTACATGACAGTTTTTTTCAGATATGTGCCAAGAGGCATGCCCATAATTCCTTAGTTGCATGTATGATAATGATTTCCTACAAATATTCAAAATAGTTAGAAACAGTTGCAATTTGGGCCAAAGATTTGTAATTTACACAGAAAGGGCAATCCATAACCACAAATGACAAAACTGGAGAACGCCTGTTTATAGTAATAAGCTTTGATTTAGTTTTTGGCTATTTCAGTACTTCCCCATGTTGCTCAATATTTGTTGCAATTAATGTATTTGTGTTTTGATGTAGATATATATTGCTTACTAGAGATTGGAAGAGCCAGTGCCAAGCTATTGCCTTTTAAGATCTGAATGACTGTATACAGTAGAGAAGGAAAAGGACTCACAGTATGTAGGGCAGGGTCAAAATGTGTTTGCAATTTGCAAACAATAAGTAAGGACAGTAAAAGTTCTTAACAATAAATGTTTCAGAGGGGAAAGTAATGTTTTAGTGATCTCAGTCACGAAGGACTGAGAAGAGGCAGCAGTCTTCTTTGTAGATGGATGGCGATACCACATTGTGGCTTTTTCATCTTCTTAAGCTTCTAAATCTCCCTTTCAGCCTTTTGCTGCAAACCTAGGCTTGAATGTTTCATTATTTACATGTAATATGAATTCAGCTCTTTTAATATTTAGTCTTCTCACCATTTCATTGTCTGACTGTATGCTTTTTAATAGATACTAGCCATTTCAATTTTACTGGCAAAATAAAAAACATCTTAATGATGTATGTATTAGTGTATAAATCCTGTGTATGGTTCATGTCTAATGTGAATAATAGCACTATCGTTAACAAAGGAAAGTGCTGTTGAGTGGTGGATCCTGTATCCTTTATGTACGGTTATTTCATACGTAGGGTGTAGCAACTAACAAAAGCCAGTAACAATGTATAATTTAATGCATACAGTATGGCTAGGAAATAAACTGCCAGAAGTTTCATCTCAGTTTAGGCAGATATTTACTACAAATGCAGGTTGTGAATATAACATTGTAGGGTAGCAATTTCTTACCCCATAATTTTGTTTATAGCACTACTGATTAGCAGTTTCACCGCAGTGGCTTAAAGCTCTGCTTTGTGTGGAGAAGACGTTTTGTGGAACAGCAATGGCCAACAATTACTCATGCCATAGTTCTTGTCATTTATTAACAGCAATATCTAAATTCGCATTTCAGAGGTTTTTTTCAGGCTACATGATTTGAACTGCTCCTTGCCACGTGAAAGCCTGAATCTCCTTTGCAGCATAGACCCGTGCAGTGTAGGGAATGACTGTTGGGAGTCTATACTTGATAAATGTGCCTTCTCATGAGGATTGTAGCAATGTGGACTTCTTCACGGTAATAGCATCCCCTCGTGTCCCCTCTTCTCCCAAGGTGAGACACACCTAGCAGGTAGAGCCAGGCATAGAGGGAGGGGTCTGTGCCGCAAGTGTGCGAGAGGCAGTTTTGCAGTCAGGAGCTGCCTGCGCAAACATCCAGGGGACCGTGTGAGGCTCTGTAATGGACTAACCCATGCCAGAAGGGCTCACCTGTTTCTTCACGAAGCATCCTTAGTCACAGCTGCTCCTGAATGGGTGGAATGGAGCTGGT
Organism: Laterallus jamaicensis coturniculus; assembly: GCA_022605575.1. Classification (NCBI taxonomy): domain Eukaryota; kingdom Metazoa; phylum Chordata; class Aves; order Gruiformes; family Rallidae; genus Laterallus; species Laterallus jamaicensis. The sequence goes on from JAKCOX010000016.1 coordinate 1,451,277, forward strand.
AATCCTCAAACTTGCAGAAGGTCCCTGTGGATATGCAGGTCCCAGCAGCGCAGGGCGTGGTGCCCAGCTCAGAAAAGCCCTTTGTTTGCAGATCCAAGGCCTGTGTCGGCATCTCAGTGATAACTAGAGAGAACATACATCTTGGCTTCGGCCTCCTTTGGAAGGTTCAGGTGTTGGGGTCCACTCATGGCTTTGGAATCAATCTTTGACATGTGTCATAGTTGTTAAGGTAGGCATTCATACAAAATAATAAATTTGTGTAGTGTTCAACTTTTCTGTAGCTGTCTATCAGAAAGTTCTGAAGTGGATTTCTTTAAAGACTCCCTGTCTCCTGAGGAAAAGGGGATAAGGCAGTGTGTCCCTGGACAGGATCTATGACTCATTATGTCAATCAAACTCCACTTCAGAGGGGAATAAAGAGATTTGTATCTCAAAGCTGTGCATAACGACTTCTCGGCTTTTCATTTCATATTTATGAGCGGTTTACTTTGAAGTGTTTATCAGGCAATACGCAGAAACATGAGAGAGCATTGCCTGAAACCATGTTCAAGTGTCTAATCTGTTAAATGCTTGCTGAGCAGGCTAGTTCATCAGTGCATGCAATGCAAAAAAGAGAAAAAAATAAACTTTCTGGGTTTTTGAGGTTTTGAAGCAGAGTCTTTATATTAACAATATAAAAAGGATTAATAATGCCAAGCATTTTGAAATAAATGTAATATATGAAAGTTACAAAAGTTGGCTATGTTCTGTGTTAAGTAGATAAATAGTTCTTTGCTTGAAAGGACGCTTGACAGTACTTAATACCAAAACTATACAGTGCCACATCTGCTCTTAAGACAGGAGTATACAGTGGCCACAAGATTCTCACCGTTAATTTTGAAGGCTTGAGGCATTCATGAAAGCAGACTTCTCTAGGGTTTGTTCTTCCCCTCCAAAAAGGGCAATTTGCTGATAACAGAAGTGTTAAAAGCTGATTAAAGAATAGCAGTGGCATTAGCCTGCAATGGAAACAAATTTCCGGCAGTGTTACCCATCTGCTGTGTGCTGTGCCCACGGTGGAGCTCTGGAGAGGCAAGTGTTGTTAAATAGGTCAAAGATAAAAAGCCAAAATTCTAGGTGGAGTTGAAACAAAATGACAGGGGTTTTCTCATTTTGATAGAGCTTGGGTGGGTTGGCTAGAAGAGAGCATATGCCTTGTGATCATTGTCTCCGTTCCTGGTTTACAATTTTTGTGCCGCCAGTCCTGTGAGGTCAGGCATTGCTAATTCTGGCTTCACCTGGCTCGTGGAGCCAGGCCTGTGAAGTGGAGGACACAGGGATGCGGGACACTCCACCTCCAGCCTGCAAAGCCACATTGGGAAATCCCTGTTATGTATGTCCTCAGTGCACAGTGTTTACTCGGGTGAGTAGCTCCCGAGGATGTGGGGAACGTGGTGTCCATGCATATTATCCCACACTTGTTTTTAAAAGCAAATTCCCTTGGCAGCTCATTTTCAAACATATTCTTAGATGTTAGTAATTTTAAAGAGAATCAGGGGGAATGTGATTAGTTTGGTGCTTGGTTTTTATCTGCGCCACCCACCCCCTCTTTGATACAATTTTATGACTTTGTGCAGATCATGTCTGCTTTTTTAAAAAAAAAAGTATCTTTCCCCTGTACAGAGAACATAGTTGTCTTTGTTTTGATGTGCAACTCCCCTATTTTGAACTTCTTAAAAGTATCCTTAAAATGACAACTGAGAGGACCACAGTTGATCAATACTGTACACTTCAGATTATCTAGCTGTAGGATTTGACTTTCCAGATCTGAATTCCTTGGAAACTTTTGGGTTGAGGGTTTGTTCTTTTGACTTACTCATTGAAAGGTGAAATAGCTTTCTCCTTGATTGCATATCCAGGCACATTGTTTCTCCGATTCCTAGGTTTTAAAAAGTATAATAAAAAAACCCCCTATAAAACACATACAGTATTCAGTTTCCATGAAAAAAAGTAAGTTGAAGGAGAACTTAAATCAAGGGTAGTTTTCCATCATGGATTCCTGTTCCCTGTCCTGAAGTGTTTTAAAGAGGTGAAAAAAAAAGAAAATAGAGCTACCAAATGCTTTTAAGAACCACAGATCTGAAATTTAAATAGATGTGCTGGCAAGTTTTAATATGCTTAACTGAATCAGAGGTTCATCAGTCTGAAAGCGATGGATAAATCTGTGAAGTATCCAGAGCCTGTCATGGTAGCTTAACCCATCTGAAGCTACTGGCCAGCTTAGCTCTAGTGCTCTATCACACTGGTAATTAAGAAAACAATTTTTTTCCAGATAAGACAGTGATGGAAAGGCCACGGGCAAGAGATGTGCAACAGTACCACACACCTGCAATATGTCTGTCAGTATTCATATAATGGAAAAAGAGACTGGGAGCAGAATGGGCAAGCATTCCCATCCAACATACCCTCTAAGCAGGAGAGATGAGATGTTTTTTTCCTGTCCCTAGTCTTCAGTATTCGCTTTGCCTACTCTGCAGGCCCTTTCAAAACAAACCTGATTTTAGGTTGAAAACTGTGACTCCTTATTACCTGTAGCCAAAAGGAAATATGTGAATAGACTAAAATGCTTCTTTGCAAGTGCGTCAGGTTAAAAAGTATGAACTAGTGTGAGGATGAATTAATAATCTAATCTAATCTTGCTCTGTTAAATCCAAAGAACTCTATAGTTGCAGTCTGGAAGGAAAATAATAATTTTTTAAAAAGCATCGTGTGATATGTAGGTGTACTTGACCTTTATCAGAGAGATGTGAAGTTATTTCACCTGATCTGCAAGGCACTTCTGAAGCAAGTAAAGGCACTTATAAAGTAAGATGACGTCTGTGTTAAAAATAGTTAAATAACACAGCCTGCACAGTAACTCTTTGAAACTAACCAAATTTTGGACTGGGTCTCTGTAATATTTACTGGTTTATCTCCTGATAAGAAGAACACCTCACTAAAATTTTGGGGTTAGAATCAAGATTTCTAACACAGAACTAAGCATTAAAGAAGGACTAGGCAGTAAAATGTCTTTGATTACAACTGGTTCTTCTGTAGAATAGCTGCCCTATGGGGGGAAAATCAGTTTTTGAAATTAATTTTTAAAATTCAGAGTCAACGTTTTTCCACACATAAGGGAAGCTTTAACAAAATGATTGTTTTGGTTGAGTTGTCTTGATATCACCTTTTCAGAGGATCAGTGCTTGAATGGTGGTTGGAGCTTAATTTAGTGTGTAGCACATTTGCATCTCCAATCTGTTGTTATCCAAATTTAAGTCAGTGCCCCAGTGGTCCTAGACAAAAGTGGAGGGAAAAGGACAATTTAAGGGCAACAACTAGCCCTATTGCTTAAATGGAACTTTATGAAAACAAAGACACAGTTTCTAACAGTAGAAAGTTAGGATAAACATATTCTATAAGTTACTCATTAGCACGTACCACAAATCTTGACTTCTGTTTGTTGAAGAAGGGAAAGTAACTTAAATTAAAACTGAAATTCGAACTCACTGGCACAGACAGAGCATTACATAAAATAAAAACATGATTGTATGATGTGGCAGAGCTGGGATGCTGAGGTGGGCAGGAAGTCAGGTACCACACACCAGCCAGCACAGCTGAAGGAGTTCCACATGGGCATACAGTGGCTAGCAAACAGGACTCAGAATAGCAGCTGCTGCTCTGTGTGCGTGTGGAGAACACTGCTCCAGGGAAGGACAGGAGCTGTGGGGAAGGAGGTCATGTTTCTTCCATCCATAGTTCTGCAGAGGCCTGGTGAGACTGGTCAGCCCCAGCAATAGAACTGATGGATCTGCTGCACTGTTGCCTGCAGCGTTGCAGCTACTGTGCACTGGAAAGGCCAGGATACACTCAGTTTCTGTGTTCCCAATTGAATATACACTCTACAAATTACAGTTACTGATAGATAAAAGAAATCCTGTATTAAGGGTGTGTATTTTATCTGTAGCAAAGTTCAGGACCAATAGTAATCTGAATTGGTGCCAGCTGTTCCATTTATAATACCACAACTGACTGGCCATGAAAATAACTAATTATTTTACTAGGATTAAAAATTAAAAGCTGAAAGCAATTTATAATTCAATCAAGTAAATAAAGACATTTCCTGATCTCTTCATAAAGTGAACACAAGTGATGAATAAAAGGAAATGTGGTTGTGTCTATTTCTTAGTAGGTATCCTGACTCAAAGAGCTAAATCTGGTTTCCTTTGTACCCATTTTTTATTTATATATATATATATATATATGTCTTTAAAATTATGGTGCTCAAATAATTTTGATTATTCTTTAAATTCGGCATAACATCTATATAGATTTGTTCAATATGCATGCCTAGTCCTTTATTGCTTAGTTCTGTGTTAAAAATCTAGATTCTAACCCCAACATTTTAGTGAGGTGTTATTATTATCATATGGCGCTGCTGTGTTTCCATTGTTTGAATTATTGAGGAAGCTATTTCCCTTTTAGATGCATTCCTTAAGCAGTTCTCAGTCATTCAAGTTGGTCTGTTGATTGCCCTCCATGCAAAATGCAGTTAAAGGCTGGCATCTCCAGTATTTCTAAAACCTGATATGAGTAACACCATTTGGAATGTAAACACAGAAGTTCTGAGTCAAATCATGGCTTAAACTTCTTTCATTCTACTGCACAGGATTCAATTTACATTACAGGTATTTCTAGGTGACATGATGTTTACAGTGAAGAAGCACCTTGTGACTAAACAGCTGACAGCTGCTAGTGCCAGGAAATCTTTATATGTGCCTGGGGACCTTCATAAAATATAGAGTACCCGTGTTCCTAACTTGCAAAGCAAGGTATAAAAGAAAACAATTAAGGTTTCATCTGTGATGACAGCTGATTCAGGTTTTTCAAGAGTTCCCAATTAAACCGTTGTGAAAGTATGAAAGCTTATTACCTGTGACTTCTGTTTCTTGAGAGCACAGTTTGTTTATCAAGTCATGAACAGTGGTTTATTTTTTGCTGTCTTTCAAACTTGATTTAGCAGTGTAAAAATCAGAAAAGGCTTTTCACGAGTTCAACAAATTATCACCAGCTAATTCATCCCCTGGTAGTTTCCTGCAGATTTTCATAAAAATCTTTCTTAATAATTGAACTCTGGTTTGTGTACCAAGTAGCTGTACAGTTATTTTATCCAAAAGTACTCATGTATTTATGGGCAACTGAGGGTTTTTTCCTGGAGACCAAGGAGAGCTCACTGTACTTTTTGTCACAACTGAAATGCTTTTACAACAGAGGGGTGGCATCCTGGGGGGTTAGACAAGAGTGCAAATGGCTTGTACCATTTTTTGGTGCTGGAAACTGAGAGATGATGGGAGTACCATGGTGTAACTGTTGTACTGCTTTGTGCCAAATGAGCCTAGCTGTGCATTTCAGACATGGATAGCCAGTGCAGGCACTCTTCTCTATTGGGATAGCGCTTCATTCTCTCCTTATACTGACTTTAAAACGTTTGAGATTTGCATTTTCCATGGAACCAGAGTTGTTTTTTCCTTCATAGGAAAATACTGTGCTGGTGTGACAGGAGATATTATCCGGTGTTGAGCAGGTTGTTTAACATGAAAGAGAAATTTGAAAATAATTCTGTCTTCCTTAATGGTAGCTATTGCTTTAGTACGCAAATGTGGTATTCTCTTAATCTTTTTGGTGCTTCTGAGGTGATTTTTTCTTAGAAACTCATGATTTCTAAAAAGCAAACAGGCACACAACACAATCATTTCACAGTTTGAGTCATTTTGGGCTGGGAATAAAAAATAGGCACTCTTAACTCCTTTTTATAATTCTATCCAAGAAAACCCTCCAGCCCCAACCCCTCCAAAACCCACTGTTACTTTGATGGTGTTTGGACTGGGGCTGAGAATTTTACAGCAAGAACATCATTACTTGACATGAAGCTTCATGCTCTGCTCTTTCTCTGCTGCTTGTAAAAGAAAATGTACTATGAACTGATTTTTAGCCATTGATAACTACATTCTTGTTGGAGTATAGCACAGCGCATAGCTGTGAGTTAGTACAGATTTTATTCCTGAAAAGCACTGTTCATCGCTGCAGAAGTACAGCAGATCACTGGGACAGCTGTGTTAGCCCAACGTTGTTGTCTGCACTTTACAGATGAAAAGAACAGGATTAGTGCCATTGTTTCCCCCTAGTCACAGTCCTTATGGGTGGCTTTCAGTCTTCCTGTGTAATATGTGGAAGATGCTGCTGTTCTCCAGTGCTGCACAACAGCCCAGTTGTTAACTTTGTACTCAAAAGAAATGTACATTGGCATGAGTAATGTGCCACAACTAATCTCAGAATGCTAAAACGTCTATTATCACATCTGCTGGAGCATTTCCAGTCCTGTTCACATAGGAAAAAAGTGTATTATACTAGTTTTGAATGTAAAACATTTCTCATGTTTTCTTGTCATTTCGACAAAAAGTGCAGAAAATTGGATTAGAGTTGTTTGAGATGGCTGGTTGTGCTCATGGTCTCACTGGACACTAAGTAGCCCTAAACAGAGCAGATTTTTTTCCCTTCTGCTGGCGGTTGCCCAGGAAGCCATCATTGACATGGGACATACTTATGCAAATAAAGGTATGCACTGTGCGTGTGTAGCACACACAGCTCTGTGGATTTTGAATTTTATTTTGATCACCAGTCACTGCCTTCTAAATGATAGATGATACATTTTGTTAGAGCTAAGTAGATACATGAAGAGGCCTAAAGTTGCTTTGGGAAAGGACTATCTTATTTGCATGTTAATATGTCATGTACTTGAGTTTACTTATAGTAAGACCTCAAAATTTTAATAGGTTGAGCTATTTAGATGGAAATTTTCCATTAATCGTGTCTACTTAGGTTGATTTGTATGGATACCAGACAGAGAGTATCTGACTGCTCCTGAGAATAATGCTAGAGAAAAATGGGTTCTTGTGCCTGCAGTGCAAACGTCACACAACCGTTGTGTTGATTAAACAGAAGTATCTCCCTCCTTTGAATCGGAGATTCCATCTCGAAATCTTTCCCTGCTGTCTTGACTGTGCAGCTCTGCTGAACTACATGGCAGAGTTCCCGGAGCCTGTCTGCAGACCCCATGCCATGCCAGCTTACAGGTGTACTGGGGAGCTGCTGCCAGCCTGTGGGGCCAGGGCTGAGCGGGACCAACCTGTAGCTGCTTTTCCTGCACAGCTGCCAGGCCCCAGCATGGGGAATAACGGAAGGCTTAGCCCTGAATTTGCTTTCTGCAGGCACTTTATCAGCAAGGAGAGGGAGAAGCATGCCTGGGCAGAATACAGGAGGGCAAAGAAGCAGAGTGGTTGCCTGCAGAACTGCATACTTCTCCTGTCTCCTTCAGGTTTCAGAACAGACAGCGCTATAGGAATGACACATCCCTCCTTAATAAATGAAGCTCTTTTCCTTTTACCATTCCTCAGTGCTTGAAAAATTTGAAAAGCTTATAATAAATGAAAGACTGCCTGAGAAAGCAAAATGGTAGCCTGAAGAATTACAGTTTAACCTGGGCTTTATTGGCTAGATAATATATAATAATCATGCTCCATCCTCTTGTCCTCCCAAATCCGATTTTGCCCTTAATCAACATGGGTACATGACGAGAAAAGGATAAATGCATACTTTGCCCTAAATCAGCGTATCATTAAAAAGAAGTTCATCACCATAAGATGTTGCCAGAAATATAATTTTTAGATGGTTCTTGTTCTGCAAAAATGACTGTATACTCTGGAAAGAGGCTCTCTTCTTCTCCCTTTCCTTCGTTGAATTGCTATGAAATGGGGATGATAAAAGCTCACTTTGCAAGAGGTGAAGATAAAGAAAAGGGTGTTTGAGATATTCTCAGAGGCTACGTTCAGCAGAACTGCAGAGAATACGTATGAAGTAATTAAAAATACTGTATTTGCTATATAAAGATCAAATGTGGAAGGTTTCAAAAAGAGAGGAGCTCCACAATCACTTCACTGAAGGAGGAAATCTTACTGGAAAAAATAGAATATGATCACGCAACTGAAGGTTATATAATGTTGTGAGCTAGAATGAAATCTCATTAGATGCTTGGTTTTATAAACCTCATAATTTTTTAAGTGGATATGAATCTACTGTATTAATACTGTCAACAGACTTATTGTCAGAAAGAGAAACATCTGTATCCTGGTATTAGGCTTGGGGATCTCCGACTCGGAAAGAGGCAAGGCAGAAAGAGGATTATAAAAAAGACAATTAAAGGATTTTGCTGTCATTGATGAGAGAAGCTAGAAAATATATTTCAGATTCAAACCACGTGTCGTAATGTGCGTATGGATTGCTGTTTGCTGCAGAGGAGACCCAGGCTGATGGAGTTTCACTTCAGAAAACCGTTGTGTTTCTGTTGAATTTTCCAAGGTGTTGTCTTCGGGCTACTTTGTTAGTACTTCCAGCAGGGTTTCACTATGTGCACCTGTATTGTAAAGGGGGCTGTTACCGGATGGGCCTGTGTATGCCTGTATGCACATGCGGTCTGGGTCCCAGCACATCGGTGAGAGGCATCAAGACCTGTGTGGTGTTCTCATACTGCTCAGTAACATGTCTAAGGCATTTCCTGATGCCTTTGTCATCAGCATGCTCTGTGAAAGTAAGATTTATCATCATTAAGTGGTTAAAGTCCAGGTTCCCTTAGTTATGAAATGTTCGGTTTTCCTGACTTGCAATACCTGGAATTTAACAATCTTCAATTAAAATACGTCACCACGAATCTTTTTAGTAGGCAGTAAGAGACACGTGTAGGAAGCCTGGCTATAGTTAACTCTCAGCTATAGATTTGAAACCTAGAACAAGGTACAGCTTGTTCATTACTGTTATTTTCTGAATTCTGAGCAATCTCTTCTCTGGTATTTTTAGAGTTTAATCAGTGGAGGTTTTGTTTGATGGGAGCTTACACTGTCCCTTCTCCCTGATGATTGTTAGGGAAAAAGTGGATAGAGTTGAGGAGAGTTCAGGTGAACCATTCAGTTTATGTAATAACATTTGTGAATATTACAAAGAGGAGGAAAAGCTAGCCCATAAACCTGCTTTAGGTTGACAAGTCTCGTGGCTCAGGTGGTTTGAAGATGCTTGTTCATACCTGGCTTCCCGAACCACAGGATGTTTCCTCTGCTTGGAGGGATCATAGAGAAAGAAGGGCTTATCTTATCCTCGTGCTTTTCTTTTTGAATCTCTGCTTTCTTCAGAGATGGAATAGTGCAGTCATAGTATCTGTGCTGTTGAGAGACAATTTACCAGGCACGTTTCATGCTGATATTAAATTTGCCACAGAAGCTACTTATTGTGATTATGTGTTTAAAATTTCTATGTTGCATGGAAAAAAGATATTTTTGATTTAAATATATTTAAACCACCAGAAAGATGCAATATATTTTATAATGATGTATTGAGGAGGGATGGGAAGAGGGGGACTTTTATAAAAGATTTTTTTTTTTTTTAAATCATAAATAAAATCGTGGAAAAGCTTCAAAGATGCAGGAGACAGTAGTGCATCCCTCAGCTTAGGTTTGGAGTCTGTTTAGAGTATCTGACAGGGTAGAATTAGAAATAAAATTAAGTAAAACTTTTGTAGATCTGATCTTTAACCATGGGAAATGAATAGTATTGGGATAGGTGAAATACAAAGAAGGATTAAAAAGATGACAGTTATTTATTGCATCAAGAAGGTGAGAAGAAAGGGTAAATGTTCAAAATCTGAAAGACAAGTGGATTAAAACATGAGATTGTAATCATCTGTTCTCCCTGTCATTATAATAAATGAATGTATAAACAATTGAGAAAATGAAGTGTGCATCAGTTCGCTGAAAAGAATGACCTCTTCATATACCACAGATTGGAGCTAAGCTCTGGTACTCGTGCCAACAGAAATCATTGTAGCTGTGAGCGAAATGAAAGTTGGAGAAAGGATGGACTGTCTTAAATGTATTCTTATTATCCTTACTTCTTGTAATTGATTAGAGTAGCAAAGACTGTAAGTGATATTTACCCTTTTGATTTTAGACTTAAACTAGTTAGTTTTGAACTTCTGATCTCATGTTGAAGGCAGATTTATCACATCTGTGTCTTACCGGTTCCTGCTCGCTCTGTCTAAGGCATCCTGTAGCCATCGCAGCTGGATTAGATTCATCTCCAGAAGGGCAATTCCTTCTATTTGTAGTTACCCAAATGAGACCTCTGCCTGGAGGTTAGGTGAAGATAACCTTTGCTTAGCCCCTCGTGCTTTCTATTCTCAGCAACATAATGAGTAGAACAGTGTATCATTGAATTAATCGTGCTTTTAGTAAGCATTTATGTAGTAAATAACTGAAGTAGTAAGTGTCTGTAAACTGAACTATGCTCAAAAGATAGTAGAAGTATTAATGAAAAGGAAAGTATCAAAACTATTCACAGCATGTAGACTATGGGCAATGATGACCCAATGCATAACATATTACTCATACAATTTTATGCTTTTATACACTGCTGGTCTGGTTTTGTCTGTGGCATTGCCTGCACCTTAAGGGAGCAGCTGGTATTCACTGCTTTTCTGTAATGAGAATGGTCTAGTGATTTCTGCGGGGGGTCGGGGGGGGGATAAAGGGGCAGGGGATGGAGCTGGTAAGCTCTCTTGTGTATGGAAAAGCAAAACCCTTGGGACTTTTTTTTGGTGGTGTATTCTTTGAGAGAAAGAGGTGGTTTATCTCTTTTCACAGTGTCACCAGTAGATGTAGTAGATGCCACAAGAACCTGAAGGAAAACACCCTGAAGTTCTGAACGGATTCTGCCCGCACCTTTCAGTCCTGCTTTGCAAGCAAAGTCTCAGTAAAATGCCGTTGCTCTCAACGCCTAGAGAGCCCTAGAAATAGAGTATGCTGTGTAACACTATAAGGCTGTGCCATCCATCTGCCTGGACTGCTTGTGCTAGTAGCAAATGTTAGCTCGTTGACCAGACTTCTCTCTGTGAATACACAGCAGCACAGTTTGAATTCCCAGGGTGTGGCAAGCAACAGGTACTGCTACCCTCCTTCCCTTTTCTTCTAGGAGGTATTGATTTGCTTGATCTCATCACTTAAAGAGCTGTAAGGAAGACACTTTGTGAAGGACACATGAACTCTTAACGCCAGGCCAGGCTGTGTCGGTGTTTTCTTGCTCCAGCTCATAGGTGCTGTAGTTTCTGGCAGCAGGGACGAGGAGGCTGCAGTGTTCTTGGTGACCTTTCTGTCATCCCGATCCCATGAGGAGAATTCTGCCAGTGTGAGTGGGTATGAAATGAGTGAGGTATTTTCTCATTGTTTGTAAGACTATACTTTATAGTAATAGTAGGGTTCTTTCTGCTCTGAATTAGCAGTTCAATAATTTCTGTGCATCCAGAGCTGTATTTATCCTCTGTCTGAATTTACAAGGGTGGTCTACTAATGCCATTAATACCTTAATGTGCAGTAATGGCTGAGCAAATAAGGGAATATTACATTAGTGAATGCAGTTCTTACGCTGTTCAAGAGATGTGGACAGTTTCAGTCTAGGGAAAGGAGGCATGTAGGGGAGTATGAGCCAGATCAAGAAAAGGTTTAGAGGACATAACTGTAGTGTTTCTATCTCCTTTCCCTCAGATTTTACAGTAAATTAAAGGCTATGAATGTATTAGGAAGTATAACATAGGCACGTTTTCATATTTTTAGATATAAACCATTTTCATCTATTTAGATGTTAAATATAAACATGAAAAATGCTTTCACATATGATTGCATATAGATATGAAAAACATTTTTAAAAAGTTCTTGTGTGGTTATCCATGGGGATGTTGCCATTGTATACTGTCAAACAGAACAATCTCAAATAGTATTTTGCAAAAGCAAACACTAAAAATTAATAAATAAAACTAGAGTCTACTGGAGAAGAACATGTTTTAGCTAGGGAGGCAAATCTCTAGAATATTTTATTTCTATCATGAGGAAGCTGGAGATTTTCTGTTGTAAGACTGTAAGGGGATTTCTGAGCTGCAGTACTGAAAATCCTCTCTCCGAGGCTGATTCCATTTGTGTTCTTGAGTTGATCTGATACACACGTCTTTTATTTGGTAAGTATTCAAATCTTTTTCTCTGTGTTTCTGGAAGATGCCAAGTTCCCAGATAATAAAACTCAGATGGATGAATGGATTCTGTGAATACTTTATTTTCCTTGGACTTTCAGTGCCTTTACCATTTTCCTCAGAAAAAGGAAGTAAGAATTTCTCTGGATTGCTTTTGCATCTGACATTATAGTCAGATTTTACATCAATACAGGATGCTAATCAGAGTGAAATCATCTGGGCTTGTAATAGATGTTAAAATACACAGAATATCATTAAAATATTTTGCTTCGTATGTAAAACAGCTTAATTAAGCTAATATATTCATGACTGGTGTGTATTTGTAGCCATGCTACCAGCAAAGAAGAAAACCTGAAAAACTTCACTTTCGTGATAAGTTTGGTAATTTCAATGTGTAACTAATGTCAACATTCATTCTAACTGTGTCATTGAGAAAGTGTGGAGCTAGTAGGCTGCCTTCCTCTCAATTTTTTAACATTTATTTTCTATTGTGGGTTCATTTTGACCTTTTATTTAATGAGTCTAAGGTTAGTTTGCTAATATGGCTAAAGCAAAACTCTAATCAATCGAGCTATTCTTGTTAAATGTCTTCTACTGAAATTGCACATGATTAAAATTTATATTTTCTTTAAAAGTAACTTTGTTTCATCAAAGTGTCGCAGTAGAGCTCTTGTTTAAAAAATGGCAAAAAATCTCTAGACTGAAGTGCACTCGACGAGCTCATTTTTAGGACTGTTCAGTTCATTGCCTTTGACTAAATCACAAACCTTCTGATTGCTAGAATAAGTATTAGAAGGCGTGTTAAAATATAGTCTTAACTAGGAGGGTTTTGGTTAATTTGGTGTTGATGAGAGCTGACTTTTCTTAATGCCAGCCTTTTTAGTTTTTGTTTTTTCTTTTAATTGCCACTAAATTTTTCATATCTCTAGAAGCATCCAGTCGGTGATACTTCTTTACAGGATACTCTTGGCCACTGTCTTGCAGCTGCCTGTTTAGTGGTTAACCAAGGGGTGAAAGAGCATTTCTCCTCCCTCTCGGCATGCTCAGTGTTGCTCTCTAGCTGTTGCTCAGTCCTACAGCAGAAATCAATCACTGTCATTTAATTGATGAGCTCTAGGACTAAATGTTTAGTAGGGCCCAGATTTGTCTAGACATCCCGTAAACAAAAACTACCTTGACAGATAACTGTGAGCCTGGAGGGGCTTTTGCAGAGAGTTGAACCAGAGAGATTCAATACTGTGTTATCTTTCCTGGGTAATCTGTGCAAAATTGTAATCATTTAAAAAAAAATAATTAAAAATCCTGATAATGTCTTTATCAACAGAAGACACTTAAGCAAGTTTTTTTATTTTGTGTATGAACTTTTGCTGTATAGCTTCATTTCTGGTAAATTTATTATATAAAGAGGAGAAAATACAAAGCCTGCTTTTGGACAAAATGTAACTGATTTTAGAACCACAGACCACAGGTCTAGTTTGCCTGTGAATTTAGAAAATAATGAAATAATTGGACAGCGACTTCAGTCTGTTCTTCATTTCTAGCCCAATGTAGTGACAAAGCTGAAGTCGCTTCATTTTTCACAACTTCTGAAAGCCTTAGAGACCAGTGAGTATTTCCCTGTGTTATTTTTTACCATCCTGTTCATTACTGTAGGAAACTAATACATGGGCAGAAATCAGCTGGTGAGTTTATACTTTCTGAGAACCCTGGGGAACTACACGTGCTTTAAAAAATGTATGAGACTGCATCCACTGAGTCGTTATTAACTACTAAAGATCATTGTTCCTGCCAGTTTTGCCTCTAAGACCAGAAACCTCCTGGTTTTGGGGTTGATGCACACTTTCTTCTTGAACGTAATGAAAAAAGGTAAAAATTCCGATGAGTGAGATCTGTCTTGACTTCTAGAGCAGGTATTAAAGTACCAATCTCACCAACTGTAGAAGTGCAAAACTGGTGACAAGGTTCCCTGTTGCATCGCCGATAGATTTGCTTGCTTTGAGGTGGTCCTGGTCTGTAAGCTCTGCTTTCCCAAATAAGTGTTTATTTTCTATGAAACAGGGAGCTGTATGAAAATTAGAATCCTATCTCTGTGGAAGACTTGAGTATGACAAAATTAGCTTAATAACAAAAAAAATTCCTCTTTGAGTAAAAGAAATTGAGTAATGTGGGACAAATAAAAGGTTTGATACATAAGAAAGCAGGCCCTGCCTTTAAGCACTTGTCATGAGCTTTATGTTAATCACTTACCTAAGTCATTAGTTATTGGGACAAAAATAGTAACCTACAATTTAGAGACATTTCCTACCTTGTTTTCTGTATTTCATCCATTTTTACTATATTCAATGTGTTTTAGTTAAGTCTTGCTAGACCTGTGCCCCAGAGCTCTGTGTGTAACTTGTTACAAAGACTTCACATCCAGCATGGTTAAGATAAATGAAATAGATGTGTTCTTTTCTAGTAAATCCCCTAGCTTTTAATATTTATTTTTTTTTAATTGCCCTTCTAGGAACAAACTTCACCCTTGCAGAACTAGGAATCTGTGAGCCCTCTCCCCATCGAAGTGGCTACTGCTCAGACATAGGAATACTCCATCAAGGCTATTCCTTGAGCACTGGCTCTGATGCTGACTCAGACACAGAGGGAGGAATGTCTCCGGAGCATGCCATCAGGCTGTGGGGAAGAGGGATCAAATCCAGGCGAAGTTCCGGCCTGTCAAGTCGTGAAAACTCAGCGCTCACACTTACTGACTCCGACAATGAAAATAAGTCAGATGAGGAGAATGGTAGGCCTTTTTCTTCACTATATTCTTCATGCACATGTATGTGAACGTGATCATACTCGAGTGTTCTTTAAAAAGGGTGGGTTTTTTTCCACTTTCATAGTTTGACTAAAGCTGCTTTTTAATGTTTGGGGGTTTCTAACATCAATATCAGGAAACGGGTACACGTATATTAGATACTGTGTTTTATCTTACAATTTACTTTCCCTGCAATAATCTTTCACAGGAGTTTGTACTGAGAGTACATCGCATTAAGCTGAATGATGAGAAGGAAAAAGAAATTTCTTAAGAGAAATAGTTTGTCCTATGTGATTTTCATACGCAGCTTGATGCAATATTAATTATCTATGCTATGCTAGTAGCTCTAACAATGGTGCTAATTTCTAACAATCAGATTTAATTTTGTATGTGTTTTCATGTTTTTGAAGTTGTAAAGAAATAAAATTAATCTGCTGTTTGCTTCCTGGTAAGTACTGGGAAGTTTTAGAAAGCAAACCTATGCCTCAAACTGAGGCAAAGTGCTTCTGGTCAGGATAGTTTATTAATGTCATAGAAATGAGACAATAATTTGGGACAAAACATCTAGGCATTGGTTGATTCACGAAGCAAGTCCTTTCAAATGCTTCTAACACAGATTCATGCTGTTCTTACGTATCAGCTAAAAATTTTTACCTGGGGAATTTTCTGTGCTCACATATTTTTAAATTAAACTAAAAAGGAAATATACTAAAAATTGATTTGCAGGAATTTTCCCCCCATCCTGCAGGGTGATGAAGGTGCAAACTCAGCGTGGTTAAAATGTGAATGAAAGGGTTTGGTACCAGCCATTCTCAAAAGGTGAAAAGGAATCTCCTTAATGTCACACCCCCCTGAGCAGCTTGTTGGGCAGCTGGTACCAGCTAATGAAACCAGCTCTCTACTATGCACATTACTTGTGATAAAATTTAATTTGTTACATTTTGGGAGTCTCTCGGAAGTGGATTTTTTTCAGATGTTTATTTTGGGCTCCTCCCTGTGCATGCTGACAGTTGTCAATGAAGCCGGTGTGCCAGGCACTAGAAACACAAGCAACTGCTTGTCAAAGCAAACAAGGCAGCACTGGGTTACTGGTTTATATCAATAGAAAGAAGTTCAGAGAAGCGCAATTGATTTTTGTTTGTAACAGTAGTCGTCTTTTGTTGATTTAAATTGAATCTTCAAGTAGTATCTCCTCTCCTTTGGCATAGCAGGATATGTTTCATCACCACAACCAAAGAGGTGCTGTACGTTTGCTAATAGCTCATATGAGGGAGTTTGTATTTTAATAAGAATCAGTGACTGATTAGTTTATTTTTCCTTTTATTTTTTCCTAATAATACTATTCACAAAATATGTGACAACTTCTATTGACTCCAGCATAGTTTTGATAAGGCTCCTGTGCATAATTTCAAAATAAAACCTGACTAATGAAATTCTGGCATTATTGAACAATTTGAATTCATTTCTGTAGCATGGATTCAGTTCTCTGTTTCAGTGGAAGCACTGTGCCACACCTTTTTCTCTGGGAAAATTTAATCTCAGGACCTACTTTCATGCATGCTGTCATGGGCTTTGATAAAAGAATGAGCCTGCTTGCATTTCATTTTTCTGCTTATTACAAGTGACTTGTTAACTAAGTGGAAATAAGGCACAGTGAATCCATTTTGAATAGGTGATTTTTCTAACAGTGATGCAAATAAGAGAAAGGAGGACATGGTCAATCAGCACACAAGAAACAAGCCAGTATGTGGAATCCATTTTTACTTAGGCTTTTTTGGTAAGGGTTTCTGTATGTTTGGTTGGTTTAAAAAAAAATAAATCATGGGAGTGTGAAGCAACTGTTACATACACAGAGGTGTTAACTCCAGCAAAGTTTTTAGTCTTACTCTCTCACAAATCCTGGTTAGCTCAAAAATCAATGCTTCTTCACATCACTGATTTTATGAAGTTTTGGGATGCATTATCATATAGATTGACAGTTGCCCCACTGGTTCAGCACCACAGTGTGGACACTTACAAAACCATCATTAATTTCTCACGCTTGTGCCCAGCGGTGGTTTCCTACATAATAAACACTATGTCCTTCAGAAGCAGATCAATAACCTGCTAGGTATTCATCTTGAAGAGGAAGTAACAAGAATCTATACTTCAAGAGAAATTCGCTCTCTGATACAGTTTCAGAGTTGCAGGGTACTAGCATAAAACAAGACATTTCTTGCTATGAGATTTTATCCATTTATGCCTAGCAAAATTAGAGGGAACTCATGATGCACAGACCACTGAATTTATTTAAAGTACCCTCAAAGCTTTTCCCCCGATGCAGTTCAACTGTTGTGTTACAAAACAGAAGCTCGACTCCAAAAGGTGATTATTTTTCTTAGTATTGAGATGCTATCACAATTTATATCGCTTCACTTAAAAATCAGAAAACAGCAAACCCACAAAAACCACAGCAAGCCCTACCTCTCACTTTTCTCATAATACTAAAGCTATTTTGTCATTTTTAGTACAACTTTAAGTAGCACAGCGGCGGCCTAATTTCAAAAAATTGCAATAACAGTATGATTTTATTCCTATTCAAATCCATTCACAAAGCTTATGACCATTTTCTGCACTTCTAGATTTAATTTGATTTAATTTTATCATGAATTAGAAGTCTTTGAACCTTGAAATATTAGCAAGTTTGAGATACTTATAGAGAAATTGAAATAATGGAAACTCATTTAAATTTAATGTTTTACTTGGTATACTTAAGTTCTTCCTAACAAAACACCTTATTAATGAACCAGTTTGAAAAGCAACATTTTTATATTCACAAATCGGATTAGGCTCTAAATGCTTATCATACCTCACAGCTTTTACTACTGTCTCAATCTGGCCATCTTTTCTGTAGACACGACAGTGTGAATATGTAACAGCTAATCCATCGCCAAATTGTTATTCAGCATGGTGTATTGAGTTGTGAGATTTCAGTAAATGAATCTTTTTGTGAGACATACAATTGTAAAAATTCAACTAGCAGTAGCTCACCTCTGATGCCATGTGCCAGCTTTGTAGAGGGAATTACTCAGGAGGACTTGCAGGTACAGAGTATAGGGGAGATACCACAGTACCTGAAAGCTTGTGTTTTCCCTTTCCTTTTATTAACTCCTATAACTGCTTATTCCAAAACACCTCAGAAAACTTTTCAAATGCAACATTTGTCATCTGTTGTCATGTGTTCTTTCCTGAGCCTATAGTATTCCTATTTCGAGAGTAAAGGTTAGGTTCTAGTTATGTTTAGGTGGTAAACTTGAAGAAAGTATTCTTCCAGGGTTTGTTCGGGGGGGTTTTCCTTCAAAGTAGGGTCTTTTTTTTCCCTTCTTTTTAAGTTGAGTTGAAAATTATGTTATTCTCAAAAATATAAAACCCATTGTAAAATAACTTTCAATTAAAAAACCTGATGTCAGCAGAATGATCAGATTAAGGAGGATTGATGTACAGAATGCTTTAACAGATCTGCAGTCTTCTTCTCCTGGCTTCAGTGTTATTGAATGGCCAGTTAGAGGCTGCTAGGGAGGCAATTAAATTCAACACACATTACTCAGATGAGAGTGAAAAGCTGAACAAACTGGTAATACAGAAGAGAAAATATAATCCTAGGCAGAGGTACTGAAAAGCAGGATGTAAATTCAGAACAGATCTTGGTAATATTTCTGAGTGCTGAAATGAACTAATAGACCCACAGAGAATCCACAAGGAGGGCTCTCAGTTGGATATGAATTTAGATCTTGTTAATTCTCCTGTTTTAAAAGAGAAAACATTGGCAATGGTGACTTTGGGTTTGTTTTGTTAGAAGGATGTTACCTTGACACTTTTTGTATTAGTACCACTATTGTATATAATGGATAATGTTGCTGGGAGATATGGCTATAAATAAATCTCATGATGGACTGTTTCTACTCTGATATTACAATTTCAAACACTTGAGATGTTTCTGGTTTAGATTTGTGTGTCAGAGAAGAAAAAAAACCCTTAACCAAACCTGTTATTAAAATAATGTCAGACCAAAAAAAAATGATCAAGGAATGCTTTCATCTTACTAGTACTGATTCTGAATTAAGCAGCAAGGCAAGAATGAATGGGAAGAAGTAAAGCGATCTCAAACTTCAGCAAAACAAGGGAAATTATTCAAGGTTGTACTGTAGTCACCCGTGTATGTGTTTTTTTTTAATGAAACCCCTTATAGAACACTGATTTTGGTAGGTCTTGGTAAATAATGCCTATGAAAAGCAAGTAATTTCAGCTGTACCTTTCGAGGTGTGGAAAAGTGGTGGATGATTGCAATCAACCTGGAGAGTCCTGATGTTGAATTTGGTTGTGCCGTGTGTGTTCCCTTTCCTACTTCATCTCCTTTTCTTCCTGGAGATCTTCCCTACCCCATGGACCCAGCCTGTGTCCAGCATCAGGGGTGAGGATTCAAGTCCCATGGAAAGGTCCTTGACAGATTCTTTTCAGGTTTGATGTCCATCAGTATTTGCTCTGCTAGACATATTGGCAACAATGAATTCTAGTATCTTTCCACATTACTTTGGTGGGTTTTATTGTTTGTAAATCAGACAACATCATGTCTACATGTCATTTATTATTAAAAAATAGAGTCCAATGAACGAAGTAAAATGAAATTCAGAAAATTATAAGGTAAAACATGAGAAACTATATTTGTGTGCTCTAATTTTGATTGAATCTTAGGAAATTTTTTTCCCTTTATTCTCCTGCTATGATGTTTTCAGTGGTGTGGGTGTGGTTTCATATAGTAATTTCTCAATGTAGATTTCTCAGTTTCTCATATGTAAAGTAGATCTTAAACCCACAAAAAACCAAAAAGAAGCTCCATAATTCAAACTGAGCTTATGTTTTGTTGTGGCTTCATGCTTACGCAGTATAGTCTGGGCTTTTCCTGGGATGTTGTTGATTAACAGACTTAACAGTAGAAGAGATGATACTGCATCAAAGGAGTTTACAAAGAGGCACCACACCATCAGTTGACAGCTGAGGAGTTTATTTTCTTATTTGTACTCTCTTAATTTTGACATGTTGTTCTCAGTATTTTATTACTTTAATTTTTATTCAGCTTTAAATTTCACACTTCATAATTTGCAGAAAAGGTTATGGTGAAACTGTGATTCTACTCTTGAGAAAATTTTGGTTTTATATGTATGCTAATGTGTCTGAGTGGTGAGACCACTTTGAAAGTCGAAGGTTTTAATGTTCCTGGTGACAGAACTCTGGCTTAAAGTGAGAGATTAAGGTTGCTTCATAAATATTCCCACTAAGAAATAGTCACTTCTGCCTATAGGAAATACTTGTTAAAATAGTGTTTTTCAAACAGTGGTGATACGGTTGGAGCAGATCTCTGTAGCCCTTAAATGGGGGTTGGGGGGGGGGGCAGGAGGATAATATTCTCCTATCATTTTGATCTACTATTTCTATGTCTGTGTGTAAGAAGGTGTAGACTTATTGTATATTGCATCGTAGAGTGGTAATTTCAGTTGTTAGTACTGTCGGGGAACAATGTGCCCGTTTCCCTCCTACATCGACCCAGGTAGCTTGGAAACAGCAGGAGGAACAGATATGAAAGAGAAGAGAGGAAGAGCTGCCACACTTTTACGATCTGTTCATAGCTGAGAAAGTGTCCAGATGGTCCTAAGGAAATGATGAGATTTAAATAAAATGTCATACACTCAGAAAATGAAATTGCATACGTCATACGTCAACTAGGCTTCTTAAGGAGGAGTGCCAGGGAGGTTAGCTCGTGCTTGGGCATATTTCATCTCTTCTTTAGGAAGGCTTGTAAAGTACTTTGTAAATGACAAATTTAGAAAGTCATTAAGCATAGTATCAAAGCTTGGTTGCTTAAGTGGATCCAATTTTGATGTGCTCTCAAAACCTGAGGGCACTTCTGATAGGAAGTGGTTTCCTAATGAGGGAATTGACTAGCAGGAACAATTTTTAAGGACTTAACTACACATCAACTACAATTTTGTCCAGGTAAATGGCTTATGCATTCAGTGCAGGGGGAAGCTAGGGGATGGGGTTAAGGACACAAGATGGATATGTGGAACTGGTAAACCTTAAAGCCTTGTGGAAGACAAGAATATGAATTGACAGTATATAAAATCTTAAACATTTGCTACAATTTTAATATAACCCAATAACACTGTAGTGTAGGTTGGCAGGATGATGCAATGGAAGTAGTGCTTAGCATCTACGTATATTGAAAGTGCTAAATAAATACTGTCTGGGAATCCAGTGTTTGGTGATATTCTAGAGAGTAAGGATGCAGATGTGGCAGGAGTGATGGCTCTGCTTGGGTGGCCTGAAGGGCAAAAAACCCCACACCATACATCTTGACAGACAGTTGCTTGTAACTGACATTCAGCAATTTTCCAGCCCTTACATTTTCCATTCAGTTAGGTGTTGAGCAGAGAGATGTACACCCAGGATCTCAGGCTTTATGCTCCCAGAGATACATGTATTTCTAGCCCTCCTGATTGTGGAAGAATTGAATGAAATGGGGAAGGGAGGCAGTGGAATTCTTATGTCATGGGTGTCTGTAAACCTTCTGACTATTCGTATCAGTCAGTGTTCTTGTAATTTGTAAATTGTCCTTTCTCTGAGGTGTCAGTGATTCAGTACCTGTGCCACGCTCTGGCTGCTGGGCCCTGACTGTTGTGCTTGCTGTCCATATACCTTACAAGGATTTGGCTAAAGCTGGGTCCCATTTTGTAGTCTGTGTTCAGAGTGACTTCTTTGGAATATATGAATGCCCCCTGCACAACTCTGTGAACCACAGCAACCAGGAATTGACACCTGGGAAATGACATCCAGTAGTTTGCCAGGAAATGGAGGAATACAGAAATGCAGGGTGGAATTAGGGCTACCTGGGAAATATTGTTGAGGCTAGCTGTGATCTTATATTTTCCTGAATTCATAAGGAAAGAGCTTTTGTGTGCAGCTATATCTACATCATTGTGTGAAGGTCACAACATTTAAAAAGCTCTCAAAATAACCATGAGATTTTTCAATATTTTAATTATGAGCCTTTTCATCTACTAGAGGGGAACGATGAAACTCTGTTTAACAAGAACTCTATTACAGCACATCATTCAGTTTGTCAATTATTAGTTATAGTAAAGCAAACTTAGATGATGTAGGTCACCTAGGTAAGGAAGCAGCAGTGCCTTTGTTCAAAGTATAACTGAGTTAGAATAATGCCTTTTTATACCTTTCTAAAACAGAGATGTGTATCTGATAAAGTTAATCCAGCTTGGTAATAAGTGCATTGTGAGTGGCTGATGAGCGATAAAGCCTTTGTGGGAGGCTTTGCCTGGATGTGGTGTTTAACTACAATTATTGTGGTGAAACAAAAAGCAGCATTTCATTTCCGTGCTGTGCTGAGGCCCCCAGCACGGGAACCATGTGCTGAAGTTCCCTTCACTCTGCCCTTTCAAAAGACTGAGATTTTACCAAAAGTCTCTCCTACATTTGTCAAGCCAGATACTGGCACCTTTGCTCATGTGGCATATCCCACTCTTAATATCTCTAATTGCAAAGACTTGCATATTTCACTGATTAGTGGATAATTAGGTTGAGGTACATGCTGTTCTTTCTAGCCAGCCCTTCATTTATGAAGCTTTACCCGAGTCTGACCAGTGAACTCTGATAGTGCAGTGAATGCCCATTTGCCATCCCTGCTAAGCTACACATGTACGTGGCTATTTAAGTGTTATTACTGTATCTAAAGATGTCACTGGAGAGGCTTTGTGTTTACACTCTGCACACTTCAAGTCGTGTGGCAGCTTGTTGAAGACAATATATTTGAATCGGTTGTTAAGGGGATGTTGAAATGTAACACCCGATTCAGGTAGGATACAATGCATCTGCAGTTAGGAAACGCATAGGAAATGACAGTTTAGCTCTTCTAGTGCCAGAGTTTTAGTATGTATACATTAGAATAAACAAAACTTATTGAAAATTAAATAATCCTCTAATGACTGATTTTCATTACTACTTTACTCTCTCTTGTTAAAAACCTTATTTTTTCTTAGTTGTTAAGTAGTAAATGATAAAGGTGCCCCAGAAGTTCCATTTCTTAGATTAGAGGCCATATAATTCATGGATCCAAATTTTATGTTTTTACCCATAAAGGTTTTTTGTGACGCAGCTTTTTTCAGAAGCTCCTGGAAGAATTGGACTTCTTCTGTCAGACAGGATAGGAACAATCTGGAAATTAACTGTTTGCTTTACTTTTCATTTTACTGTATCTCAAATGGATTAAATACAACTTTCTGCTTAATTTAAGCTTTTGCACATTCTATGTCAGTCTCCTTTGACATTGATAAGGGTAATACTTTTATATATTCATTCAGTCTTTCTGTAGCATTTGAAATTGCTGACTCTCTGACATTCCTGCTTTAAGAAGCCATGAGGATGATTGGCAGTGCTTCAGAAAGGCTGAAGTTCTCCCTCTTCAATCAAGTGAAAGATTTCTTATGAGCAGCTGTTTGTCCACTTCCCAAACATTCGCCTGTTAAATCTTTGGCTCACAGACCTCTCATCAGTCGTCTTCTACATCTTGAAAGCTGTTGGTAGCACTACAGAGACCAGGCTGAAATCTTAACCTCATGTGAACGTGAAATACTATCTATGATAAAAATAGAGGACCATTTTTTCAATGCATACCTTGTCTATCTGATGTTTAAAGATCAGACTAGAACTCATTAAGGGAAGAGAAGATGATACTAGAGAGATGTATTCTGAAGAACTTTCCTTCCTTCTCAGTAAAGGTGCCTGCTATGGAAGGCTCTGAAAAATACCTGCCTACTTTTTCCAACTTGCTGTAGGAAAGCTGTCCCTGCAATAGGCGTCCGTGAAGCAGTAGCTTTTAATGTTGTTCCAGGCTGAATAATTTATCTCATTATAATGTGTTACTGTTTGTCACCAGAGGGTGCCATTGCTGTGATCTACTTTCTTGTGCTAAAAACCACTGAGTTTTGGATGAGGTAGGCACTGCTTCTGATTGGTACATCTTCCTTTAGCTGTGTAAAGCCATGGGAAGAAAAAGTGGCCAGTTCCACAACTGGCAGCAGAGCAGTGTGCAGATTCAATTATCCAGGTTCTGTTGCTTTCAGGAAATTAAGCAGTAGTTGGCACAATAAAGTCCTAAGCAGGAACTGTCTCCTGGTTATCCTTGGGTTTGCTATGTAACTACACTTAACTACCACCACTTACACTGCAGGTTTTTTACAAGCTCTGTATCACTCATTTCTGACCAAGAAGATCACCTCAAGTTTCTAGATACTTACCACTGCACAGCAGAACACTGGTGCCAGAAGAAGAGGCAGTTTTATTTGTGAATGAAGCCACGGAAAGAGGTATAGTTACTATAAAATAACTTGCTGATAAACTTTGTGCTGCTCTTCAAGGCATCCACTTCAAGGTCCCATTGCTAGTATTAAAAATGTGTAAGAGCCTTGGGCCTGTGTGTGCTATCTGTCCACCTAAATCTGATTGCACAGTGGTGATCCATCTGTGGTCAGGTGATGGGCTCTGAGGGAGAGATTTACACAAGCTGGGCTCAAAGACTGATTCATGGAGTATATCACACGCAGTTTATTCATGGAGTATATCAGACTGTATTTTGGATTCCATATGAACTTGTGTTTATACCTTCTGTCCTCTGGGATTTTCTGTGTTTTCCCAAATACAAAATGCAGCTATCCAGGTAAATGAAATAAAAATACAAATTTATTAAGCTTTTTTTTTTTTCTTATCTAAAATGGAAGAGGAAATTTTTGTAGGTTGGTTGATTTTTTTACTTTTTAATTACTGTGCTGGTATTATTGAGAGCCTTCAAATGACATCTCTGGGGCAGATTTTACAGCTGAGGAACAATTCAGTGGAGAGGATGGCTTTTTGATTTCTGAAGTTGTTATAAATATCTCAGAAGTTGCCGACTGTTCAAGTTGTTGTGAGGCTTTCCAGTGGCACGTTGCTGATACAGAGAGGAAGACCGCTCAGTTGATGAATTTCTATCTGCCAGGAAGTTCAAGACGCCAATGGAAACTGCTACTTCCTTGCCATGTTTGCCCTATTGAAACTGAGATACCATCTTGTAAGAAGGCATAATATCATTCAATTATAACAACATGCCTGTAGGCAAGGCACAATATGTGAGCATCATTTGTTTGCTTAGAGCCATGACTGTCATTCAGAAATATTGAAAGGTAGCAGTTGGATCTTTTTCACGCAAATGGTTAAGGGACTTTTCTCAACATCAAATTAGCGTTCAAGAGTGAAAATACAGCTTCTGTTTCTTCAGATGCTGAGCTGTAAGAATGAGTAATCATGATTCCTGGGGAAAAATACTTTTTAATAAAAAATCTTGAGTGGTACTAGATAAGAAATGGGTTTATCAGTTTTCCATAGAACGCTCCTGTTTACTAAATCTGAAATAAGATGAAATACAATGAAGTTACTCTTTCCAGTTTTCTTTGAAAAGAAGGGAATTATTTTGAAGGAGTCGTATGCTATTCTTGTATCTCCTACATAATGCTATAGCTCTAAGGTATATTACTTGGTGTGAATAAGGAGAAAACAAGGAAATGGATATAATTGCTTAACACAGTGGAGTTTCTCTTTTGTAGCTTTCTTTTTTCTTTTTAAACTTTTTGCTGAGTAAAACACAAGATCTCTAACTGTGGTGCTCAGAAAGTATTTCTGAACAGTTTTGTACAATGTCTAGAAAGAAGGTGGTGGGTGGGAAGGACTAGGTCAAGGCTAAACCTGTGACATCCTGCACTGGGAAAAGACAAGTGGGTGAGAACAAATAGTGGGATATAAGGTGCAAAGAAAAGAGGAGTCAAAGGAGGCTGCAGAGAAGTCATGAGATGTGGCTTAGGATGGCCAAGGAAACAGCACATGTGGGCAAGGGAGTACTAATATGCCATCTAAAATGTTTTCACTGACCAAATGTATATGCTGTTTTTCAAAAACTTGCTGTAGCAATACTCAGAGTAAGTTTTCATGTCTTTTATCTGTATATAAATACTGATGTTCACCTTAATAACCTCTTCTACTGTAGTAAGCCACCTGAGCTGTTGGCCTTGAAGGGTTCATGTGTCAGTGAATGCCGTGAGGTTGCCAGCAATTGAATAGTGGTGTTTGTGTTATGTGTTTGTGAATGAGGTAGAAATAGTCAGGGTTTTATTTTCTTTCTCATTTTTATGCATTTCATAGTTATTTCTAAAGCTAACAATATATCTAAATATTCAGTTAGTTTCCTTCCTTTGTGGTGCTTTCTACATTTTCCTTTGTGGAGCTCTCTACATTTTCAGCATTAAATAGTGAAGTAATAAACCTTATCTGCCCAGTCCTGTCAATATATCCCTGGGTAGCTGCTCAAAGACTTCTTGAGTCTTGATCATCTAGTTTAATTTGCCAGTTCTAATTTTCTGGATAATTACTGCATACTTCAAGACCACTTCTATTACGATACTTAAGCAGTTTTTATTATTTGAGATAGTTTATTTCTTAACCTATAATTGGACTTCCCAAAGAGTATCTGAAGATGGGAACCCATATTCAGTTTAATCCTGAATTTTGGGATTGGATCACGCTCCTAGCCTGTCCTCTGTCTGTCTCGCTCAATCAGGACTCATTGTCCTCTCCCTTGTGGACTCTCTATTTGTGGACTTAATGTCCTTACCCAGAAGTAAGGACATTTATACATAATGGAGCGCTGTATCAGCGCTCTTAGGTGACAGAATGCCATCTAATATTTTCATGTGAATATTTCTGTTAATTTAAGAGCAGAATTTCTCCTGTGTTTTCAGATTTTTGAGTGGCTTGAATTAATTTCATTTTACTTCTGTATATATAATGACAGATGAAGGCAGCCTGGTGTGCTTACAATTATGATATTTTGGACGGCACTTTTTTTTTAAGAGAAAAAGATAAGAAACCTATGATAAATGTTAGAAGACTGACCCATAACCACAGCAGGCAGACATTAATAATCGGTGTTTTCTATCTTATCCTCAGTCCAGCTGTTTTGCTGAAAATCCTGAGAAAACCTTTGGGAGCAAACATTACTGCAGCTCTTTAGTTTGCAGGCTGTAGTTGGGGGGGGGGAATGATTTGCAAATAATTCTGAGGACTTCACAGTCAGCATAATTAATAATTGTGCTTGGTAAAGCGCAAAGGAGGTAGACCAGGTAGCTATACTTTTTCTGTGGCTTTGGTCAGTCCCCTGATAATATGTATACTTTTTATTTTAGGTATTTCATTTTCTACTGGATTTTTTCACCACAGCTTTCTCATGTTATTTTCAGTCTCAGTAAAAATATTATGGCGTTTGCTAGTCTTTGCCTGAGAAACCATTTATTCTCCCTTCCTGCATTTTCTAAAAAATATAATGTAGTGCCTTAAGCTTAAGGCTTTAATGTGGTTCCTGATAATCTTCTAGTTTTGTTTGACACATGATGGCTTAAGAGCCCTCTTTAGAGAGCAGAATATTACAGTACGAATGTGCAAAGTGAGGGTTACTTCTCCTACCTTTGATGAATTCTTTGCATGGCTAAAAAAAAATGGAGGAACAGATCAGCTTCCAGAAATAATGATCATCATAGAAAAACGATCTAAAGAAATCAATATGTTTCTCTTCTCTACTTTTGTCCCTCCCTCTTTGAGTTTGGTTCACAAAGTAACTGCATGTTAGCAATGCTCCAAATCACTGCTGTGGTGATAAATTCTGACACACTTTCAAATATTGGTTTTATGTTATTTCCTTTTTGTTAGTTGTCTTGTGCTATATAGTACTGCAATAATACTACCACATGAAAGAAATAGAGATTTTTAACAAAAACTTTTCAGACAATTTTAAATGTGATTTGAAGCTCCTGAAATCTTACTTGAGCTCTGCTGTTATGTCTCAGAGGAGTAGAACATACGTGGCAACTTCTCCAGAAAGATCCTCTCAAAAGAACGTATTAAAGATGAAATATAAGGATTTTTAGATCAAAAGGATAATGATTTTTTAAAATCTTTACTATGTGATAAATTAATCAGAAGGTATTATGAAGATGTACAAACTTGCACAAGGAGAGAGAAGAGGAAGTGGAGACTTTGAAATTAGTAAGGCACAGACCCAAAGACATGTGTACAGACGAGTACTGTAACTCACGCACTTGTTAGAAACCTGAACTGGGTCAGGGTGGGTATGATGAGAGAAATCATTGATGTGATCACAAATACCTTGGTTTATAAGATATTTCATTATATTTGTGGAGATGCTAGAATGGTCTGACATAAAATAATCTGGAGCAATGCTGTGACTGTTCTGCAGCCCAGCATCAGCCTTTGGAGTCGCTCACGTCTTCCCACGCAGTATAAACTGTACGCCGAGCAGGATGAAGGATATTACACCTTCTTGTCATTTCTTCAAAGCAAAAAAAAGGTGTTTCTCAAAACTGAAAGTAATTAACTAGCATATATCAGTATGGACATGAGGTGCGTACTTCTCACAGGTTTAACCAACAGACTTGACTCTGTAATTATGAAAAAAATTCTGCTGTTTAATAAAAGCCCAATGGACTTTCTTAGCAGTGAGACATATGTGTATCCAAAGGCAGATGCTGAACCACGCCACCTAATACTATGATAATTTCCGCTTCACATTCCTTCTGTGAGCACGTGTATGATTCATTCATGCTTAAAATGCATTTGTGAATGGATTTATCATTTGGTTAGTTAGTAACTTTTGCATCAGAATATAAATATAGTAAAACCTGTTCTAACAGATCAGCTGTGACAAAAGCTAGCAGCAGAAAGGAGACTTTGTGTTGTAGCTTTCCATGTTTCGTTCGTAGATAAGCCTTACCTGCCTGACCCTCCCCAAAAGAAAGGTATGCTGTAATTAAATTTATAGTCTTCATTGCAGATTATCTAATTTTTCAGAATCTATTTTAGTTATTTATGGAAGACAATGTAAATTGTGCAATGCTGTGAGCTGTTACAGTCCTTATGTGAGCATCATGTTTTCATCAAGTTCAGTAAATTATAACATTCAAAGGAATTTTACAAGGATTAGGAACAAAAATCTTGGTTCTGCAAATCCCTTTAAGTGTAAATTAAATCTAATGGTATTTCAAGAAGGATTTTGATAAATAATCAGAATAACTTCATTATTGTGATTTATCAATAGTAAGGAGACTTCTGGGTTGCATGCATACAGATTGTGAGTTTATGGCATTGCTGCAAGAATGGGGATGATTGTAGATGCAAACATGCGCAGTGCTAGCACCACTGAACGTACTGGTGAGTAGACTAAGCTCCATTTATTTGTGCACAAAAAAAATTCCTCAGTCTGGGAAACGGTTGCAAACCTGATAACACCAGTTCTGTATAGTGATAGTCTCAAAATACTTGACTCATTTAAATAGATTCTGAAGTCTGAGGAATTAAAATGGCAGGTTTTTTTCTTATGCTATTCAAACCTAAAGTTCAGGAACTGAATTCTGATAATTCTGTACAAGAATTTCCAGAAGTCCATCCTGTTAGGTGAATTCATTTCAGCTGTTATTATCAGTGATAATATAAACTTCTCTGCCAGGCAGTGTTTATGTAACAAGTGTGAGATCATCAGGGAGGTCAAACATGTGCTTGAATACTGTTTCATACCCTAAATTGAGTATTTGGAAGAAGACTTATCTCCTGGTAATGCTGTTACATAAGAATTACTGGTATCTGTCACCCAGGTGTACTCTCACTTGGAACCGTGACCAGCAACCCAGGAACCGTGCTTGCGCCGTGTGCTGGATTCAAACATAGGGCAGCATCGAGCGACCCTCTGAGCATTCCTCCTTTTTATATACCAATTAAGGATGCCCTTTGATGGGGTGACAGTGCTGCACAGCCCCTTGGCTGAGGCTCTCCCAGCATTGCACAGCACCTTCTGTCTTTTCATCATGTTCTGCACTAGAAGAGAGAGACCAGCACAGCCTGTGTTGCGGTATTTGCGCTGAGCTGCCTTGTGTTAGTCTGTGAGACCATCCCTTCCCACCTGCCGCTGTTGAGCTCGGTGTGACGAGCCTGCTGTGCTGAAACTGCTGTCCCCTGAGGGACCTTTTTTGCCAGTTAGGGGAGTGTTGGGACAACCGGACTGTTTGAAGATTCAAAATCAGGGTTTACAAGATTGATACTCGTTAACTACAAACATGTGGCTCTTGGTCATGATTCAGTACAGGCTTGCAGAGGTGGTGCTCACCAGTGTCCTTCTGAGCCAGCTGTAGCTCTGTGGCACTGGGGGCTGAGCTCCCCTTCGTGCTCTGTGGCTGAAGGCTGGCCAACAGCCATGGAGGCCTGGCCAGTGAGGGGCTGGAACCGAAGTGAGTAACTTATCCTCACCTGTTTCCCTTGTTCTTCCTCTGCTGTTTTGTGCTGCTTGTCGTCCTCCCCGAAAAGCAAGGATCTCATTTACTCCCAGAACAGTCTATCTTTTATGACTGTTTCTCTGGACATCTGTCCTGCTTCTTCTACAGCCCTTGTTCTTAGCTTGCAGATTCTACTTCTGACATGTAGTTTGCCATGCCTCGTTTGTCTGTCTATATCACAACTCTGCTGTTGCTCTGTGTAGTTATTTATTATGTACTTAATTTAACAGTGTTAGAAAATGCTTCTGTGCTATTTTAGGTTGTTCAGGTTTTATACAGAGCCCCTCTGTCTAGGCGGAAGGTCGTCATCTTGCCTTAGGATACAGCAGCCTCTGCTTTGGCTGTGTTGTCTCAGGACTAAAGTAAATTTTAAAAATATTTGCTTAAAATGCAACTTTTAAACCAACTTTTTAACTTCATCTCAACCTTCACACAGCCCATTTCTGTCAATGGCATACAGCAAAGGGAGCAGGTAGAGCTGCCTCCGTCTGCCTTACAGAATCATAGAGTGATCTGGGTTGGAAACAGAGTTCCACCTCCCCTGCCCTGTGCTGTCCTGCTGCGCAGTGGAACCAGGGCCACTGAAAGCAGTGCCACAGAGCCTTGCATGGCTTGAGGGGCCTGAGTTAGGAGCCACGCTCTGCTCCAGAAGCTGCTTTGGTTACTACTTTGATTAATACAGCTCTTAAAAGGGGAAAAAAAAATGGTGTAGTGATAAATCAGTTCCATATACATATATACATATACATAGGATTTGGGTGATGAAACCTAGTTTTAAAATTTATTTTGGGGTGTTCAGCACTTGTGCTTTTCCACCATGCCTTTGACTTTACATAGGATTTATTTTTGTTCAGCTCTGTTTAATGTGCTGAACATAATATGCCCCAAAGTCCCACATGAAGCTTCATGTGATTTAAATGAACAGTGATACATCTGAGTCAGTCAGCATTTCTGCGGCAGTGGTGGTGGCTCTGTTACCTTACTGGTCCTGGTGACTGGTCAGGGGCCTGTAGGCCATTGATCACTGCTCCCGGGCTCCTCTCCAGCTTCCAGCTGGATTTGAATCAGATACCTGGTGACTTAAGAAGTAGATGCATAGTCTATACGTTTATCCCTGGCAATGAAGTAATCAGTTTGGTTCAGGCACAGGTGAATTGCTGCTTGTGTCAGCTCAAAGGCTACTAGCAAAAAAAATTTCCCTAGAAAATAACAAGACAGGAAAAATGATTTGGACTTCTGAGGATTTGAAGTATAAAATATGTAAATTCCAAGAATTTGGCATACTTTCAAGCTTGCAGTTTTTCCCTTGGTACACAGAATTGGTGCGATGTGTTCAGTTCAGCATCTTACTTGTGACATATATTTTTACAATTAAATTAAATTTGTGAGGGGCTTCCTTTTTTTTTTTTTTTCCCCTTTTTAATGTGAACATTTGTGACAGAAATTCTATAGTCCGGTTTGGAGTGTGATGCTTTAGACATCTGTCTCCTAAAAACTTGAGTGAAAATACAAGATGCCTATTTGAATAACACAGTGTCACCAACAGTGCCTGGAAGTGATGCAAGAGGTGATGGCACTTCCTTATGGTTCTCTCATATCACATTCGTGCGTATACGTGGGTAGTTCTTTGAAAAAGGATAATAAACAGGTCTGCGATGTGATGTCAGATCTAGTTAATCAGTGTACTAGAAATATATTACCCCAAGTCTTGGTTAGGAAAATAGTAATCAAAGTCTTGAGTTTCTTTTCATTTGGAGAGACAGATGGCATAGCTGCTTAACGGCAAATATCCAAAAGATTTTTTTTAAAATCCTATCTTTCAAAACATGGCAATCAGAATCATCTTGGAAAGGAACTATTAAATTTAATAAGCCATATGTTCAGTGAATTTACTTATTTTGTTCTGAGATATAGACGTAAAACTCACCTCTGTGTCCTTCTGTGTAAATTAACTGCCTTATTCTCTGCTATACAATTAAGGTATTTAACAAAGTTCCAAATGTGCAACATATTATTAGCCAAACACAGCAACTAGTTTTCATGTTGCTAAAATAAATGCATTTAGGTGAACAGTCTGCAGTTTACCAGAGTTTCCTCTGAGGAGTTCAGCGTATTTGAAGATCAGATTGACTGGCAGCTTCCTTGGTATACATAAAACAGATCTAAAATTATTTCAAATAGAAATTCTCCAAGGATTGTATCATCTTTGCTGTTCTGTTATACTGAAGATGCAGATGTGCCAGGCTGTTCTGCAGGATTATAAATGCATTAGTGAAACCCTAATACACTCTCTAACAAATCTATGCAGTGCGAGAGGTTTTCTTAGCCATCTTGTACCCACTCATTTTATTTATTTCATGTAATTGGCATGTTGTTCTGCTTTTATAGCTTGTTAAAATGAGATGTGAAAATGGCTGTAGCTAATGGCTGCTGGAAAATCTTTTCCCTTGGTAGGCAGGAAGAACATTTAAAAAAAAAATACATTGCAGATTTGAAAGCACAGTGCTCTCCCAGTGAGAAGCAGAGATTAAAAAGATGGATGTAATGCATTGGTATGTATAGCAGAAGCAAGTTTTAATGACCTTGGATATATAAATGCACATCATATACCAATTCCCCAGTGTTATAACTGCATCCTGTTGTAGGTGCAAGGATACCAGCAGAAGCTAGAGCTCTTTGCGCTGTGGTGCTAGCACGAGGGCATGGGTACGGTGTGAAGTCTGGTGGTAGCTGAGGGTTGGTTTTTTTTCTTTCCTCCTTCAGAGAAAATGATAAGCAAATACCTGGAACAAGGTTTTCTTGAGCATCTTCCTGTTCCCCCTTTCTAGCAAACAATATGTGTTCCCGGAGCACATTTTTCCTGCCTTTCCTTCTCAGATGCAAAGTCCAGGTCACCTGATGATTCCTTACAAGCTGGTCCTTGCTGCCAGCCAGTGGCCCATGTGATCCAGAATGGGAATGCAGAGGAGTCATTTCTCCTGGCTTTTCTACAGTCTGGCCTATCTTCCCTTGCCCCATGAATGTCCCCATGTTGGTCTGTTCTAGCCCTGCCCTTTCCTACAGGCTGGTTTCATGGTTTGCCAGAGGCTAGGTCATTCAGTGAAGTTAGTGGTTTGGATTTATTTTGTTGCTGCTGTTTGTTTGGTTTGGTTTTGGGTTTGTTGGGTTTTTTTCTCCTGTAAGTATAGCAAAATTGGAAATGTGCTCCACAGATTTTATCCTTCAAGAGTCTGCTGCCTTTATATCGCCCCTTGGGTTGTTCAAATATGGGCTGTTGGTGTGCCAGTGAACCCTGCCTGGAAACTTCTCTGCTGAAGACTTTGCTCCCTCTTGTTTCTGTGTCTCGGTGAAGTGACTTTTACCTGGATGTTGATCTTAGCTTTTAACAAAAAATAAAGCTTTCCCTCAAAGGAAAATTGCAGCCGTCCTCACAATACTTTTCTGCGGGCTGTAGTCAACCAGCAAGTTGCTTCAGTTCTAGGGAATCCTGTCTATAAATTGCTGTGGCAGTGACCTGCTTCAGCTTACCACATATGATGAATGAAAACATTTCTCATTTAGGGAGAGATAATTATTATGTAACATACTTTGTAGCATGCTCTTCTTTTTCCTTCTATTTAACTATAAATATTTCCCACTTCCTACTGTCAAAATATAAATCTATATGTGGCTTGTGCAGAGAAAATCAGGACTCAAGATTATAGTAAAAATTGGAAGATAAGAGCATCTAATTTTGCTTGCCAGCACGTCAATGTGTTTTAGGAAAAATACTGTAAAAAGATTACAAGTACCACTGTATATATAGTAAATGCAATGACAGCTAATTTGGGTAGGATTATATTTCTTATCAGTTATGTGGAATTTCTTAGCAATTGTTGTCATTACTCTGTCTGTGCAGTCTCCGATGACTGTTCCTAAAGGAAAAGGAGGACCTATGGACCTCTGAAACTCTGGAGCTCTCTGCACTGATGCAGCTTCTAGAATAGATAGATTCTGCCCCCGGGAGAATTTGGTTTTAGTTCCTAGCACCAGGTGATGATAGCTTACTAGCAGAATCATGAAAAATCAAATATTATACCATATTTTAATAATGCATAGCATAGGCTGTATTTTAGCTTGGCAGTAAATTCAGAAGAGCCTTAATAAGAAATTTTCTACCACAGGATGTTTGCAGTTCTACTGGATAGAAGTTGTACTGAAAGAATTGTTGCATCGGGAGTTGAATGCAGCAGTTATCCCAGTGCATAGGCACAGGCTGCATAACCAGGATCTGAATACATTTTCCTTGCCTCCCCCTAACGAGGCCATGCAGAAGTTACACTTAACTGACCTGAATTAGACCTGTGTGATCATTCTGTATGTGTTAAGAAAAGCAGGAGATGAACAGAAGAAAAACCACAGTGCTGATGAGCCAAGCTTACCTGCCTATTGCACTGCATGGCAAACCAAAAGTAGTTGTTTGGCAGTGAATCATTTAAGCCATTTCATGGTTCATTTGTGTTTTGGCTTTATTGCTGTAGTGGCAGGGTGAATTCTGAACTGTGAATGCAGCAGGTCCTGGAATACAGAGCTAGCATGTAATGCAGAAAATGTGGGGCATAGCTCCAAGAGACCTTGGGCAGGGTAAAGTGTGGGCAGATGATTGGATATTAGGGGGAAGTTTTTTACGGAAAGAGTGGTGAGGTCCTGGAACAGGCTGCCCAGAGAGGTGGTGGATGCCCCATCCCTGGAAGTGTTCAAGGCCAGGTTGGATGGGGCCCTGGGCAACCTTGTGTAGCCCCAGGCCTGAGGTTGGTGGCCCTGCCTGTAGCAGAGGGGTTGGAGCTTTATGATTCTTGGGGTCCCTTCCAACCCTTGCAATTAAAAAAAAAACAATAATAAAAAAAAATGATGACAGTGCCTCTACCCCAGAATCAGGATGCTCCAGCCCCTTGAGATGACATAAAGTGACACTTTTTGTTTTGTTATTGAGGTGTGATTAGATAAGAATCCATGCAAATGCTAGCCATATGCATTGTTCATGCTAAAGAAAAGCTTTCTTACTTGTTTTTCTCCTGGATTACACTGTAGATACTGTCAGATTATTTTCTCTGATTTGAATTGCTATCAGGAGAAACACAGAGGCTTTCTGTGATTTTTATCCATTTAGTTTTTAAGCTATAGTGACAATAATATTTAAAAAATAAAGATTGCAGTGCTGCACACAGTGATTTTCAGTGGCCTTTTCAGTCTTTAACTGGGCTTGGAAAATGAAAGAGGATGAGTTGAGATGAAGACGGTTTTACAGGTAAAGCAAAAGCTTCATGGCCAAGCAGAGCACACCAAGGAGTTCCTTCCACACTTCCCATGGCAGGCGGGTGTTCAGCCGTTCCCAGGACAGCTGGGCTGTGTCACATGTAATGGTGACTTGGGAAGACAAATGCCATCACTCTGAATGTCCTCCCTTTCCTTCTCCTTCCCCCCAGCTTTATCTGCTGCACATGATGTCATATGGTGTGGGACATCCCTTTGGTCTTGGGGGTCAGCTGTCCTGGCTGTGTCCCCTCCAACTCCTTGTGCAGCCCCAGCCTGCTCACTGGTGGGCTGGGGTGAGGAGCAGCAAAGGCCTTGGCTCTGTGTGAGCACTGCTGAGCAGGAACAAAACCATCCCTCTGTCATCAGCACTGCTGTGGCCACAGATGCAGATGTGGACCATATAGCACCATATGAGCTGTTATGAAGAATATTAACTCCATCCCAGCCAAAACTAGTGCAATAGTAAGATGAAATACAGTTCTCAAACTAATGCCAGATGACAGTTGATTTGAAAAATATTCAGTAAGCAGTGAAACTACCATTGTATGAAAAAAAAAATTGATACAAAATGCTGAAGAGAAGTTCCATTTAATAATGAAGCAAAAATCTTTGTATTGCCATATGATCTAGGAACCTGTGGTTTGTTTTGTCTCAAGAAATGAGATAGCAAATAGGAAGAAAAAATAAACTTTCCACTCACTAAAAAAGCATGCTTTGTGGAGCAGGAGAGTTTTCTGGCTTCTTGTACAAGATAAACTTTATCTAGATACTGTAAAGAAATAACAGGGTAAGAAAAGTTTTTCCATTATTAAAATACCATGAAAGTTGCTGGGAAAAGGCTTGGGTTTTATTCTGTATACCAATAAAATATTTTTTTTTAGAAAAAAATATTTACAGTGTAGCATTTGATTTCTAGACAATAGCATAGCACCTGCTAGATGTGTTACAAAGAATGATCAACTGTTGTGTGCCTGTTCCAGTGTAAAATATTGGTAAGATGAAGTATATCAAACACATTTATCTGCTGCAAATCAGTTTGTCTCAGAAAAGACTCAGTTAAATTTTATGGAGCCTAATTTTGTTACTGATACACCTTCTGAAATTTATCTGATATACTGTATTTTTCTTCCCCGATAGGTCAAATGAATCATCCTTTTCTTTCTCTTCCAGAATGGACAGTAAAAATAAAGCCACCGTATGCCATTTGTGTATAACTGGCATGATTTACTGCACGTCTGAATACAAAATCATAAAACTTACAGGACATGGTTAATACATAACCATCAAAATAACAGAGTGCAATTCTAAATTTATGAGGCTGAACTTAACACTGAATATCAAATAAGAACCACATTGATTTCTGTAGCGCATGGCTTAAAAACACATTAGGTGGCATAACTGCAAGACAGTACATTGATTTAAGCGTAAAATGCATAGCACTCAATACTTCACCACCTAACGTTTCCCAGTAATGAACAAAGCTGTTGTATATTGATGAAAGGAAAATTATTTGTTTTGTTAGATTGTGGTACTCAAGCAGATGCC
Source organism: Laterallus jamaicensis coturniculus (assembly GCA_022605575.1). NCBI lineage: Eukaryota > Metazoa > Chordata > Aves > Gruiformes > Rallidae > Laterallus > Laterallus jamaicensis. The sequence goes on from JAKCOX010000016.1 coordinate 1,488,523, forward strand.
TTGCCTTTAGACTAGGTAGGCATAATTTGAATTGCGCTTAGTAACACGTGATATTGGACACCTTAAAGGGAGAGTACATGGTGATCTTTGCGTAACGTGCTTTAAGAAATATGTATTTAGTCTGGCCTTAATGTAAGCCTGAATTAAGGCACCCTTATTTCAGGGAGAGTGCTTTGGCAGGTGCAGAAGATTCATTGCATTTCAGTGGCCTCTAATCGCTTTTAAAATGTTAAACGTTTGCCCGCCTGAATCATGGCCAGAGAGTAAGTCTATAAATCTCTATCACCCTTGCTCACTGAGTTTTGCCAAAATTAACTCTTTACCTCAGGAAACAGGCTTTTGCCTTGGTTTAGGCCCCAATACACAAAACACATCGCTTTAGACTTTAGTCTAAGCTCCCCAAAAGATTAATTGGGTTGGCATTGGCAATTCATCTAGTATCAATCTTGAGTAGGAAGTACTATGTGGGGGTTGAAGTGGGGGGTGTTGAGCATGGTTCCGTCACAGTGTGTCGTATCCAGAGTAGCATCCTTCTCTTCAACGCTCTGACAGTGCAAACAGGAGGTTTATACCGCGCAGTCAGCAGCTTCAGCCACATGCAGTCCCTGGTTATTGGAGATATGGCAAATGTTTAGGTGCCTACAAAGTACTCCTACCTCATGTTAGGTCTGTGGCATCTTGCAGCAGTGTCCTTTGGATTGTGTAGATTTCTTGGCTGAAGGGAGCAGGCACCAGATCAGAGTCTGTTGTGTGTACTCATTTTCATGGGGCACTACTTCAGTCATCAGTGAGAAGCAAAAATTGGATGTGGTCCACATTTAAGTTTTGCCTACATTTTGGGTTACTTTTTTTAGTATTAGTCTTCATGACATGCAAAATAGACTGAGATGTTAGAGAATAATGTTTTTAATCACCATTGACATTTTCAGAGAAGATTAAAATTTAATAAAATTAATTGTCCGTGTTTGAATGGCTCACTTTGCAGTTAATCATACACCTTTAGCTTCAACTACAGATATATATTTCTTTCCTGCAGTGTTTTTTTTACCTTGAAACTTACCTACAGTAATTATGATAATTGATTAAATAGTTGGTTATAATTTTTTCTTCAAATTAATGCACTGTAATTCTAAGTTATGCTTAGTGTGAAATAAACTGCTTTTTTAATGTTGTTGAAAAAGACCTTTTCTGAACTTGTACAAATATTTTTTCTTTTCCTTTTAAAGGAAAATCTCCAACTTACAAGTAGAATATAACTTACCAGGGTTATATTTAATGGCAAGTACAGAATACATTGCTTTTACTGCTGTGCATCTCTAGTAATATAATTTGAAGTGCTAGGGCCCTTTGCATCCATTTCTGAATCTATTATTAGTTGATTAAATTAGCTGGCTGGATCAGTACAGTGAGAAGAGACACAGTAATGATATTACAGAATTAGTATGCTATGATGAATTGTCAAGAAAAGTAACTGTGACAGCCCTGTGGCCATATGCACTTAGCCATGCAATTTATAGTCATTTGAAAAGCCAAGGACTTTTCAGTTTTGGTTAGGAAATTTGTTCTTGCTTTTGACAGAAGTTGAGGGATATGTGTGTATCGAACAAGAGGGGTTTACAGTGCCAACATGAAAAGAAATCAAAGGCTCTCTTCAACTGCTAGCATTTGGGTGATTTGCAAAGAAGCAACTACGGAAAAGGATGACTTTTATTGTAGCTCTGCCAGTTCTTTTAAATAGATTATGATATGATAGTGCATAGGATACGATAGTGCAGTTCCTTTACAGTTGTAGGAAATAGTATTACTTAGGGTAAGATAAAAGTGAGTGCAATCTTGTATCACAATTTCAACAGGCATAGAGCACCACGAATTTTTGGTGCGGCAGCAAGGCCTTTTTAGGAGGACAGTAAATACAGCTGGTTTTTATTACAACTGATTTGAGGCTATTTAAAATGTCTTATTTTGCCTTTATGCAAATGTTTTTAAGTAAAATAAAAATTGCCAAACACCATCAAAATCATTGCTAGTTACAGTAGGTAATCAGCATGGAAAACTGACTCAGGGCCAACATTGTAGCAATTCCCACTCCTTTCAGCTTGCCCTGCTTAGTTCCTGGACTCTTGGGATTTAAACTTAAAATCTTGCCACTTTAACATTCACCATATTGTAGGTTGGCACTCTCTGTAATGTTCTTAATCATTAAAGCCAATTCTACAAATACATTTTCAAAGTAGTAGTAACAAGCAGAGTCTGACTATAAAAGCAAGCAGACTACACCAAAAGACAACAGATTGTACAGTTAACTCATTCGTTCGGCGAGCCTAATTGGAGTATCAGTAATGCTGTGTCTGACCATCAGGCTCAAATTCTTGTTGAACTTCATAAATTGAATTGTTAAGTCATTTTTGTTAATACTGGTTTTGTCAATTAGACACTTGTGAAGAAAAGCAAAGGCATAAAATACTGTTACACAGTTTTAGTTGTTATATGACATCCTATAAAATGAGTTCTTAATTTTATAGGTAACCACTATGTAATTTCTGATCCCTCCTGGTATCACTTGCTGGTACCCAAAAGCTGGAGATGATTCTTCAGACTTACACGTGCTACGTGGCACCCAGATAGCAGAATTGCTTTTCTCTTAATGTCTGCACCAGCGAATTTTTCTTTACCCATGTTGTTAGGCAGCTTAAAGAACAAATACAATTCATTTCCATAAAATGATTCCACATGCTAATTTGACGTTAGAGAAGCATTTCCAAAGCAGTAATCTGAAGTAGACCTCTAAAGATTGCTTAGTCCGTAGACAAGGCTTATCCATTTATATGTACAATGAAGACCTAACCACTTCTAATCATCTGTTACTCTCTTTGGCTCTAGAAAGGGTTTTGGGTTGGTTTTTTTGTTTCATTTGAACCTTTCCTACCACAGTTGAAGCCCACTCTTGGGGGTCTTTTTAATGAAGAACGGACGGTACTTCTGCTTAAGATTTTCTCTCTTCATTTAATTATTAGGTTCATTTCAAATCATGTTTTTGAGTCACAGACGTTAATTTTTTAGTGTTAATACATTAAGCAAAACATGTAGTATAATGTAGTCATAAAAATAATGTCCCCACTACAGTTTTCAGTAACATGAACTGGCAACAGTTTTGTTGTTTTGCTGGTAGAAGTCTTAATGTTAGTGAAGTGCTAAATACTACTGTTAATATTGGTGTTAATTAAGAAAAATATTTATACAGTTCTTGAGTTTAAGCAAATAGTCCTTTGACTTCAGTGTAAAATAGTTCAGATACTCATACATTTAAGAGTTAGTCGCATACATATGCATTACTGGAGATTAAGATGAAGTATGTGTCATCTAACAAAACGAACTCTTGGGACTACATTTTGGACTAACCTGGACAGAATTTTCCCTCATGTTGTGACTTAATTATAATAATAAAGGCTCCTGGTGTTGAGTTTCTGGTTTGTGTTTTGCCTTTACTTTTGTCATAGATATATTAAAAAATATCGGCTGATAAGCTAGTGTTTCTATAATCACTGCATTTATTTATCTATCTTCTCAGCAGTGATCCAGTAAGATTCTGGTTTGGTCTCATGCTTTATTACTGCAGCATTGTCAAGTCCATTGCTGCCTGCACATGGTCTTGGTAGTGAAAACCACAGTCACACAGTCATTTCCTAATCTTCCGGATCTGTGTACTGATAACAATCAGTATTAAGTTTCTGTCTTGCTTATTTGCAACAATGAACTGTGAAGGTGTTTTAAAATAAACCTAACCAAACAACACTCCCTGCCCCAAATCATAACAGACAACATATTTCCTTTGAGTTACTCGTTTTGCAGTATTTACGGCACCATTATCTAAAAACACTTTATTTGGTATTATGGTAGAACTTCTGAGAATGGATGTAAAATCTGCCCTTGTGAAACAAAGCAAACTTCGGTTTGTTTTAGTGAGTATAGGACTAGGTCCACCATTTAAGCTAAGTAAAATTTAAGAGGTAGATGAGATGAATTATTTTTTTATTTGCCTTGCTGTATGCAGCGTGGAGTTCTTATGATGTGGGTGTTTGATTTGGGGACATGTTACACGTGGATGAACAGGAGTGATTAAAATTTGTCTCTGATCTCCGAGTCACCCAACACATAAGAAGATAAGCATTGAAGATCTTGCTCATAAGTGTGTATACAGAAGCACTTGGTCCCTTTTGTGGTGTGCAGTCAGGCTTTTGAATATTTGTGTTTGAAAGTTGCTCTTCACAGACAGAGCTCACCAGCTGGAATAAGCAAAAGATTACTTTGTTTAAAAAGATAACAAAAAAAGCTTTGTTCGGAACATGGACAGTGAAAAATAGGAAGCTGTGGTTGTGTAGCATGCATCTTTTCCATATTGATGGGTATTGTGTGCCTCGAGCCAGGGAAGGGCCTCTCAACTCTCCAGTGTCTGGACCACTGTGCTGAATACTCCTCCGAAATAACGGCAAGCCAGAATGATCTGAAAAACATTGCTCAGAATATTTTGTCACTGTATTCTGTATTTGGAATCTAAAGAGCACTTAAACCTGAGCGGGATAACGTTAGTTGCACTGAAGAGTCCACTCTTGCTACCCGTGGAAATGAATGCCTTTGATGTCCGTTCACTGCAGAGGAACGCAGTAAGCAGCTAAATGCCTTAATGCATTCTGCCACTGACCAAGCTGAAAGCTTCCATGTGCATTGCGGAGCTTGTGCAATAAGGTTTTCACTGTCAGCAAAGGAAAATGAATGCCTTTAGCTTTAAAGTTTAAATGCTTTGCTCAGCAGGGAGCCCAGAGAGATTTGTTCAACTGAAATGAGCTTATAATAAGGCTTTCATCCTAAGATAAGTAAGGACAACATTCAGTAGCTCTGTACTCCCTCACCAGAAAATACAAATAGCTTTCTCTATGTGTTATGATGCTGTTATTGTCTTTCATGTGATATGTTGCAATTCATACTAATAGACGTTTTCCATCGTAGACTGCAGTAAGGCCATGTTGTGACTACGTTATATTTAGAAATGCTGAAAAATAAGAGTTGCAGCTTACATATTAATTTGTTTATTTTACCCCAAAAAAGCACTGCAAACAAACCAAAACAAAGCATTAAGATGATATCCCCAGAAAGATTGACAACAGCAAGATCTTTTAAACCATTTAATTGTGCTCAAACTTTACTGAGGTTCAAAATACATCTAGAGAGATTCATAGCAGAAGAAAATCCATCAGTGGCTATTAAACATGAAACACCACTCCTGGCTTAGGCAGTCCCAGAGCTGCAGATTGCTTGAGGCAGAGAGTGTGTGCGGGGGCTATCGCTGCGCTGGCTGCTGCTGGAGACAAGAAACCAGTCTGGACAGGCGGCTTGTCTGACCTGGCGTGGCTGTTCTTGCATTCCCCTCCGGTATCTGTGGGTTTGCTACCCACCCCCTCCCCACCCCCTGGTCGTAATTACTGCTTAGGCAATGGAGATGCAGTTTCTGACCTGTGGGTTTCAGTTGGGATTGTTAAAATAGAATTTCTGACCAGAGGCTCTGTCCACTCTGTGTTTGTGTGTGGTGTTGCTTACAGGGTTTCAGAGTCCCTAATAAGCTGTTAACAAGCTGTCAATTATAGTGCTCATGCAAATTAGTGAAACAGACATTGAGGGACTGATGTGTACAGTATGCTATCTCAGAGGATGTAAACTAAACCCTTCCAATTTTCATCACTGTCCTTGCTGATGCCGTCGTCTTAATGTCTATAAAGCATTCATCTTGTCTTTCCCTTTATATCATGTTTACAAATTGAATACAGTAGTTAAATATCAATTAGTACAGGTCACATTTTTTGTTAAATACCAGGCACCTAAAAATAGAACAATGACATTTAGATACCAAGGACTTCAATGAATCTCTCTTCACATGGTTTAAATGTGTTATTTAGACTTTGGTGTTTTTCTGTAGTTCACTGGAATCATCTTGTTTTCATTTCCACTACCCCCCTTTGTGTTTTCTATTCACCTGTTTTCAATGTATCTTATTTTTGCTTGGAAATCCATTATTTCTTGGACTCTCTTTTAAACTCTTCCCCAAGGGTTGCGAGCCAGGTATAAGTCTCTGTACACCAGTCATCAAAACTTCCATAGCTGCTTCTTTATTTATTTTCTAGGTAATTCTCGGAAATGAAGTCTCATAGCTCATACTTCTTATCTTAGTCATGGTTCCCCCAGGAGCATGCCGTGAACCTAATCTCTTTCAAATTCTCCATCAAAATTTCAACATAAATTTATTTGTGTCCCCCTTGGTATTCATTAACTCTTGGAATACTCACCCAATGTTGTTTCATACCCTGTGTTACTAGACTTGGCTGAGTAAGCACAGATCATTTTGACCTTACTAGTTCCAGTTAAAATTCAAATGCTGCTGCTTTGTGCTTACCACTGCAATATTTTTTTCATCTGTTTTGAGGAAGTAGAACAAAGTAACAATTGGTTGACTTTGCTGTTTGACCGTTGAAAGTGCAATTACTGATGGAGAACAAGTATCTAACATCTGACTGTGATGTTCAGCAAGATTTCTACTTAGTAAAAACATCATGAAGATTTTGAAGGGAATAATACAGAAGAAAAGCTACTTTTTGGGGGAATTTTAAAGCTAAAATGATCATCAAAACCCTTTTAACTTGTGAGTTTCTCCTAAGTATGCATGCAGTTTTAGAAGGGGAAAAGGTAGGCAATCCGTGATACAAATGTGAGCGGAATGAAGTCCATTCCAGATTACTCGCATCTCAATTGGAAGCGTAAAATTTTATGCACCTGGGACTTCACAGACAATTGTGTTTTATGGGGACTGCATAAATTAAATCCGATATCAAAACGGAGAGTTCTTTGTAAGGGTCTCTTGAACAACTAGTTCTCTCTTGCAGGCTTGTCTAGGAGCTCTCTAGATCTTTTTATTTATTTAGGGTTTAAAAATACAATTGATGTCCTGGGCTTAAGTCTGTGTTAGGGAACCATAAAACAATTTGGGTTGGAAGGAATGGCAGGAGATCGTCTAGAGGTCACCATCTCACTCGCAAAGTGCTTTATTCACCCTGCCTTCTGTTCACTTGCACTGTACAGACCCTCTGCTGTCTTCTGCGTGTTGATTGCAAGGGAAGGTCCTAGACACCTTGGTCAGTAGAGTGATCCAATTTTCCTGACTCAAGCCTGTCAACAGCTATGTGACAGCTGGATCAGAAGTGGTCTTTCACCATGTAATATTTGCCTCTTGAATTTCAACTACTGAAACCCAATTTTAGGAGTGCATAGGCATCTATTTAACCGGTGTTAAATACTCTTAACTGAGTGTTCTGCAGAAATTGAGTGGGTTACGTGCCTACCAACTTGATTCTGTTGCATTAATATCAAGGACTGTTTTTCTTCTGTGAGCTGAATGGAATCAGGATCAAGTGCTAAGTAAAGTTAAACAGGCATTCGTATTCATTCGGGAGCGGTACAAAGTATGAATTCAACGTGGTGCCGTAATGTTCATGTGATATCTGGTAAGCTTATTACTTTGCAAGAGCTATTAGATGAAGTTAGGCTCACAATTACCAGATGAGCTGATCAGGCTTTTACTTCACAGAGCATGTATGGCTGTAGGAAGCTGATTAGGATATTTGCAAGATATTAGTGTGAGGCTGAGGAGTTGTCGTTCCCTCTTTGGAAAAGATGGATTTGTTCAAAAAGCTATCTAATTGGATAGATAATTGATTATCCGAGAAATTATATTTTCAACAAAAGGCTCTCACCAGTCTGATAAAAAGCTTGTCCTTTGTGGTTTTTTGGAATACAAGATATAAGGACAGATATCTTCCAGTTATAATTTCCCAGCTGGAACTCTGTAAGAAACATGAGTTGTAAGAGAGCATCATACTGTCAGGATGTGTTCAAATTTACATTTTTTTTAAATAGTCAACAACAACTGGCTGCAGCATCTGGCATTACTGTACATTTTTAGAATTGTTAATTTTACCAACTTCAGGAATGCTCAAACACATCTGCAGACAAAGGTTTAGAGGATTTTGGTTTGTTTTTAAAAATCTCTTTAATCCAAGGATTGCAGTTAAGGCAGTGCTTTTGGGTTTCTTTTTCTATAAAACAGAGTGAAGACCAGGCAGATCTGCTTCAAAGAAAAAAAAGTTAAGGTTATTTTGCCCCCCTGTAGGTTAACCACATAAAATTATAGAGATAGCATTATAGACTAAATACAGTACAGCTTCTGATTGTTTTATTTTTCTCATGAAAACTTACTTTATTTTTATTGGTTCAAATGTGATTTTGTAGTTGGAACAGGAACCTTAGAATTATTGATACATGTTTTGGGGCAACTGAAGAGACCCAGAAATGGGGATAGTATTGCTCATGTCTAGGGAAAAGCAGCAAGAATTACGCATCTCATCTCCCTCGTGGATGTATCCTCCGGAGAACTGCTCCAGGACATCAGTGGTAACTCTTTACCCTTACCTCACAGAACTGCAAATCTCTTGCTCGCAAAAGGAATGCATTTAATTTTAACTGGTTTAATGTTCAGTCAACATGTTGCAAGGCTTTTGTCAATTATTATTGCCATGGGGCTGTGTCTGTTTGGAGGGGAGCTGGGTTTGGGTGCTGGCTGCAAAGATTCCTGATATTAGAACTGGCCATAAATACAACGTACTGGAATTAAGTCTGTGACTTGGTAGGTTTTGTAGTACTCTGAAAAAAAACCAACCAACCAACCTACAAACAAACCAAATAATGCTTTTGAGGGGGCATTCCACTTTTCTTCTGAGTAATCCAGTCTCTTAACCCTGGTTATGATGAGTAGCAATGCATGTTTTTAGGTTCTGTATTATTGTGGTACCTGGCTGCATTTCATTTTCACATCCAGCCATCAAATATGTATGTAATTGAAGGCACAAATTGAAAAGCTGGATTTGAAACTTTGTCTTTTTTTCTTTCATTCCCCACCCCCCTGTTTAGCCATCAGAGCTGATTTAAAATTTCACATGTAGAGTCTGATTACCTTGCTGTAAATCAAAAGTAGCTGCATTCAAATGAACAAAGTTGTGAATAGAGGTTAAAATAAGTAATAGCAAGCATTAAGAATGTTCTCCAAAATGAATGTTATAAAGTTTCCCTCTAATTTTGTGCAGAAGAGTACTTATTTCTTAACCCATTTACAAAAAAGTATGTGAAGTTAACTTGACTGCTCTGGGGTTTTTGCATGTTGTACACTTCGTGGACGTGGACTAAATCAGCTGTGCTAAACGTACTTATTAGTATTCAATTTATTTCTCAGTCTCTTTGAAGGAACCATGCAAATGTTTGGGCTTCTTGTTTTGTTTTGATTTCTTAGTGGAAAATTGTATCCACATAAGTAAGCATGAACTGAACAGCAATAAATCATTATTTCTCAGATGACCGGTATCAGCAGGAATCTCATATACTTCACTGCTGGAGTTGATTTCTAAATTCATTGAATAATTATTGGTGCTGCTTTTCATATGTGACAAACATTCTTGTCTCTCTGATTCAGTTAAGCCTTACAGTGATGTTCTCACAAACACTCAAGCCGATATGCAAGGGTATTTATTTTTAGGACATGGGAAAAGGAAGGATAAGGAACCAACACATATTTTAAAAGGAACTTAGAATATATCAGGACCTTTATATTGTGTAGTTTAAGAAAAAAATCTGATTCGGGTTATTTTAATAACTTTCTTAATTTTGTGTTTTATCCTTTCAAAATGCAGGTATTTTGTTGCAATTTTAATATTCATGTAATATCATGAACTGTTTCTGTCATGAAGAATAATGTTGTCAATTTTAAATTATCATAACAAAACCGCAGTGGTACAGGACAAAGAGCCTCTGCTGCATACAAAATTTGGTGAAGCTCCCAAGGTTTTTAGCAACAATTATGCAGACAGTACTGATCAATGGTTGCATGCAAGTTTGTCTTCTGCTATAGATCTAACACCACTGGTATGAGTGTATTTTGGAGAGCAGCAATAAGTTTTGTAGTTTTTTGGCTCAGGGAAGCAGCCTGAGTGCCTGTGGATCTGCAGGTTGTGCTGTGCTGCACTGGGATTGTTTACGCACAGTGAGCTGATGGAGAAGTGAGGGTCCCTGGTGCAGGAAAGGCTAACCTCACAAGGGTCTGAGGGCTGTTAATTCACTTCAGCTGAAGTTAATGTCACCTCATTGGCACCATTGATGTGATATCAGGCAAAATGAGGGGGGAAAAAAGTGATTGATTTTCAAAATAATATTAAAAGGAAAGCACTTTATAATTTAAAAATAATTCTACTCCAGGCGTTAGTTAAGTCGAAAACACCTTTGCCTGTCAGAACAGTACAAAAAATTACTGTTTCATTCGTCAAAGGGTTAATTGGATTTTTAAATAAAACACTGCAGAAATTCTCTCTATCAGTGAGACATCAATTCGTTAGAGGAGAGAAATCCTTTAATAGCCTGTAACTTAAATAGTTTGCCACCAAAATTAATTTATTGAATATTGATTGGCTCCCAACTCAGTTTTAATACCAATTAGATATTACAGCTTCATTTCACACACACACATCCCCATTAACTTTGGGGGGGGGGTGTGTGTGTGTACTTCTTATTTTCCCCTATATAGAACCCTGGGTAATTTGGTTCAATTAGGTTTTGAAGTTAAGTTCAGGATAAGAAAGGTGCAGTGAGAAACCCAGTCGGTTTGCAACGCCTTTGCTTCCTTGCTTCTGAAACACTGTTCCCTTCTTAGCCCATGGCTGATGACTTCCAACCAGAGATAGTGATTCTACCAAGATTTCCTCTAGAAGCTGCTGCAGTTCAAATAGCTCAGAATTTTTCCATTTATTTACCATATTACCTTCACTGGTATCAAAGCCAAATCTTTTGAAACAAAAGCAAAGTTTCATTTTCTCAAGGCTCAAAAATGTTGTGCATTTCAGGATTTTAAATGGACTTCAGTAAACTGGAACGTTCTGGAGTTGGTTTGTTGTCAATTAATGCGTCACCCTCCTGAGTGACAGAGTGAATGCTGGTCCCTGGGTTTTACTATCCCTCACTCACTGTGCTGCCAGCATCACTAGTATCTATGCAGATAACTCATTAAATAGAAAAAATAAATCTTACTTTATTTCTCAAATTATTTACTGAATTTCCAAATGCAGCTTTCTAGTCACTCTTAGGGAAGGGTACTCACGTACACATGTAGCACACCCACACAGACTCCTACCTGCCAACTTGAGGCAGATTGTATCAATGAACAAGGTTCAAACTAACTTTACCATCATACCTTCCAAAGCAGTAACGCCTGCGGTGCGGAAGGAGAGAACTAGTCCCCCCACTGCACAGCCAGGCAACAGAGCTGGCAATCCTGGAGACCTTCTCTCAAGCTGCTAAGTAACAGAAGCATTCTGCATCTCAGTATTGATGGGGCTTGAGTCTTATAAGAAGTACGATAAATTAGATTGAGCTGAAATTCCACCAGGTTTGGTGAGGCTGGGTACAGAGAGTATGTGTCTTCGCTTCTTCAACTTCTTTGCGCAAATGCCTCCTCATTTGAAACACTGCTTTGGCTACGTTGTGTTTATTAAAAAGGAATAAGTTTGTTAAGATGGAACTGAGCTTCTTTTTCTCTTTTTTTTAAATAATCTGTAGAAGGCATGGATGTGTTTATTAAGAAAAGCTGTAATTGTTAAAATGTTAATTGAGTCATACTTGAGAGTTATTTGCATTTGATGGTCTGTTAGGTTAATAATGACTCAAAACGAATGTTGTCATTTGTTCCCTGAGAATTCAGCACAATTTAAATATATGTTTTTCTTCAGCTGCTCAGACTCTGAGATACATTCTTAGTATTGAAGGGTGGTTAAGGCTTCTGGTACAAGACAAAGAACTCATCAGTTTCCTTCCTATTTTTTTTAGATTAGGGAAAGGGGAGCAATGTGTCTTAAAATTTGTGATTTTATTCCACAAATGACTGAACCCATCACCCAGTGTTGTGGTCACCCCAGTAGCTGGCTGTGCACAAGGAGGAGGGGTGGTGTGACCAGCATCAGGTCTCTGAACCAGCTAAGAAGCTGAGGTGGCTAACAAAGTCGAGTGGTAAATAGCTGTGATTGAAGGGTTTGGATGTAATGCTGGGCTGTGATGAGCAGCAGTGTTTAACATCTCTTAAGTGCTGTCTTTCTGGGTGGCTCTGTGTTCAACAAAATGTTCTTGCATCTGTGTAATACGTGAAAGGTTAGCATTTCTGCTTGAGATCACAAAGAATTGTTTTAACTTATACTTTGAAGTACAATTATGCAGGAAATTTTAAAAAATCTTCAGATAGATTGTAGCATGTGTTGGTTTCTGCCCACAGTACATTGGCGACCCCATGCTGTGAGAAACTTGTATCAGTTTAGTTATCATTGGACATAATTAAAATATTAGCAATTAAAATAGCAGTAGCTTATAATATTTATAAGTATGTGTTTGCTGTTGCTTTTTGCCTACTTTTTTATGACTCAGCATTTCCATTATAAGCTTAATATGTTACCCCTAAACGATGCATTGGGAAGAGCTCTGATGAAAGGTTAGCGAAACTTCCAGCACCCTCCAAGATCCCCTAAAGAGAGCTGCCTTCCCAGGCAAGGTCTGCTGCTGCTTCTTCCTTTGGCCTCACACTAGTTGCTAAAAAGTTGCGGGGTTTCTGTTTGTTTACTTCTTGTGAAAGAGAGAATGAATATTTACAGTTTTCTTTATTTCATGCAGGCAGATAAACATATATAATGTCACTTCTTGTCGCCTTTACATAAGCCGTATTGCAGACATTCAGTGTTCCTGGGATGTTCAGGTTTGTGATACTTTTGGAAATAATTTTGGCAGCATTTCTTCATACATCTTTTCCAGTAACAGCTGCAGCTTCTTTGCCTGTTGTATTTTCCTTCTGTGATGGGTTGCAGTCAAGTGTAGTTTTGGGAGATGGCTGCTTCCTCTTTTAAGTATCTAAGCCAAGCAAGTTTTGGCCAAGTTTTTGCTCTTTCTTCTTTCCCTTTTCTTCACATTCTCCTCTCTCTTGTCTTTTTTGGAACCATGCTGTGGGAGCAATAGTTATAACAAAGTTGTGACGGGGAAAAGACAGGCGCTGCCATCAGTGAGCATTGCATCGCTCATAGCCATGTTGGGTTCTTTGGCAGTAAGTGAGCCTTTCTCATGTTCAGTCTGTTCTGCGGTTTGATAAATATTTGTGAGTCTGAATGGACACTCTGGATCCTTTTCATGTTCTCAGTTGTCTGTGGGCTGGACAAGACCCCCCCATAGTGGCTGCGGAACAGTGGCATGTCAGATCAGTGTGATTTGCAGGCTCCTTTCATCACATGGCCCCTCGTTTCGTGGATGGAGAGGGAGCAGGAAGTGGTGTGACTGTGCTAAAGGGCTGCAGGTGTAGCCCAGCTCACCACAGGATGCTGCTGGGGGTGGTGGTTTGCTCAAACCAGGAAGCTGTGCCGAATGTCTGAGCTCCGGCTGGACGATGTGAAAGCAGTGACCTTCAGAAGGGCGCATGGGTTTGACGCCTGGGCGGCGGTGTCTGGCATTTGGGGTGATGTCAAGGTTGAAGGAAGGCATTGCTGCAGACAGTGATTTGCAGTCCCTGCTATAGAGGATACTTAACTCAGAATTTAATATCTGATGCTTTCAGCTCTGGAGATGTGTAATTCAGCCATGTGTGTAAACCAGGATGATGACCTTCACAAAACCCTTAAGCCATTAGTTAATTCAAACCAGCCTAAATGTTTGACCAGTCATAAATACCACAGAGGTTGAATGGGTGAAGAGAAAGGAAAGCAAATTGGAGCATTAAGTGTATATAGAAATCACCAAGTTTAGAATCTTAACAGTATTTAAATGATTCATTTACATCCAGATGGAAAGATACTTCTTTTTTATGTGTGATTATGAAGTTAGAGCGGCATACCAATTTATACCTGCAGGCACAGGTCTGACAGGCAGCTCCAGGTTCATGGTGTTTCTCATTGCAAGAATGCTGTTTGGTTTGGTTTTGCATGTTTTTCACTTAAAATACAAATAACATGTACAAAGGTCTTCATCAGAGACTTAGGGTGTCTTAACAGTGCTACAATTTTTAATCCAAGGATTAAGAAATCCAGTGGTGTTCTTTTTGTTATTTGCATAATAAGGTAAATATTATTTTATATATATATATACTGTACTGAAAAAATAGGAAATCAAGCTCACCTTCTGGTCCAGATTTAAAGGTTTACATCAAGATACAATTTTCACAGGACTTAAGTGAGATTTTTGCATACCATCAGATGCAGACAGGAATTTCAGACACCCACTAAAATTGATCTGTTTCCAAAATGAAGATTGCCAAGTCATGTAGGTGCTTCAGAGTGTTTTACCGTGTTTCTTCCCCAACTTTAATTGTTCATGTTCAGTTGCTTGCCTAAATAAATCTCTGTGTGTCAATTCTCTATTTTTTCTGGGAAGTTTTCTGTTTGAGGGCCGTCTCTTGTCCAGTACCATTATTCCAAAACAGCTACCCACTTCCCTGCATAGCAGAAACTGGGAATATCTCCCCAAAATCATGGCTGCAAAGCATTTTAGGTCTATGTGAGCAGCCTTTCTTCCTTCCCTATGTAATCTCTGCCATTTTTAACCCAGCTCTCCAACATGACAAAGCCAGTGGGCCTCCTTTTTTCCTCCTTCTATTCTCATCTGCACCATGTACTTGGCTCCCACAATTTTACCTGTGGAGGCTGTATTGGACCAGTGGTTCTGCAGCTGGCCTGTTGGCAGTGGGTGATGAAATACACGGAGCCCTCAGTCCCAGGAAGCGTCTGAAGCATCACAACCCCTGACTTGCCTCTCAGAGTGGCATCTCACCATGGCTAGTGGATCATACAGGCTGGATTTGCCACAGGGTAAGAAAAAGGAGACACTGCATATAAATTGTCGTGGCTTAACCCCAGCCATCAGCAAAGCACTATCAGCCACTCGCCCACTGTCTCCAGGTGGGATGGGGTAGACAAGGGAAAGGGGAAAAGTGAGAGAACTCAGGGGTTGAGGTGAAAACAGTTTAATAGATAAAGCAGAAGCTGCAAGCCCAAGGAAAGCAAACTGAGGAGTTCCTTCCCCACTTCCCATGGCAGACAGGTGTTCAGCCATCCCCAGGACAGCAGGGCTCCATCACACATAATGGTGACTTGGGAAGACAAACCATCAGTCCAAACATCCCCCCTTCCTCCTCCTTCCCCCAGCTTTATCTGCTGCGCATGATGTCATATGGTGTGGGACAGCTGTCCTGGCTGTGTCCCCTCCAACTCCTTGTGCAGCCCCAGCCTGCTCACTGGTGGGCTGGGGTGAGGAGCAGCAAAGGCCTTGGCTCTGTGTGAGCACTGCTGAGCAGGAACAAAACCATCCCTCTGTTGGCAGCACCGTTTCCAGCACAAATCCAAAGCACAGCTCTGTACTAAGTACAGTGTAGTAAATTGATTGTCCCAGTTAAACCAAACCTCATAGCATGGGAATTGGTAAAGCAGAGTTTTGGAATAGCTAGACTTTCCTCATTGCTGTTTTTATGTGGGGAGATACTGCGGTGATTAATGACTGGGAAAAGGCTACCCAGTTACAGTGATGGTGAGGATGACCACCTCATTTACCTGCATTCCTTTTGGAACCTTTTGCAGTGTAGATTATGCAGTTAGATAATGGCTTGTGCAAAGTTGTTTTTTTTTTTCCCCTAGTGTTTAGCTCAGTGTTAAAAATGTGTCCCTGATGTCCTCTAACATCTGTCATTTTTATCCTAGCACATCAACTAATTAAATTATGCTTCTTAAAATAAAATTTTACTTATTAACAACTAAGTTCTGTTAAATATTAAATATTTTCTGACTTCACAAAACTAGCCGCCTAATGATAAGGAAATATCTTGAAAAGCCTCACAGTATTCCTTACGTTTCTAGCAAGCTATTTTCACTGTAATCGGTAAGCTATATTCTGCCTTTGATTTACTTTCTCTAACTACATTGATTTCTGTAGCCTAATATATATTTAATTAGTAGGGTTGTGATTGCAAGTAATATTATAGAGCTTTTAAAGGGCAATAAATTCCGGAGTGTGTTTTATAGATTTTAATTATTTTTTCTACCTCAAATACTTCAAGCACTGAGGAAGGTATCATTTATCTTATTGTTAAACTTCCGTGCATTATTTTTTTTTAATTGTAACTCAGGTTGCATTGAGATTGAGTGGTGTGTTCACATCTTCCAGAATGTGTTCCTGTATAGTTCTGTATGAGTAAACTGTTATCTAAAAGGTTGTCTTCTCTTGAAATTCAGGCTGATGCACATTTCCTAAAGCTTTACATGGCGCAGTTGACTTCCAAAAGTTGGCCGGCCCATGTAGGGAAGGAGAGGAAAGCTGCAGAAATACTCCAAAAATAGTTTGTCCTTCACGGAGCTGTTTGTCATGTCAGTGACTCCTCCATAAATCTGAAGAATGGTCAGAGAAAAATGGAGGGAAGGGTTGGAACTGCACTGCCCAGGACAACTGTAACCTGTGTGGACATGCAAAGTCATGCCATAAGGGCAGTAGGGAAAGTTACCGCTCTATGGAAGGGACTCCACAAGCAGGCATCTAACCTGAGGCCGTTTCAGCGCGAACTGCGTTATTTCTTCAGGGGTGGTGGTGGATACATGATTAGCATTTTGGATCTACTCCTGCTCTAAAAAACACCAGGCAGGTACACGAGGGACTGGCGTGGATATTCTTCCCGTGCCCCTCTCACATATGCTGCTGTCCACAGCTGTCAAGTGGAAGGGTGTAAAGAAGATGAGGCTAACCTCTTCTTCAAGGTGCACAGCTATGGGACTAGGTTCAGCTGACACAGGTTGCGTCACAGGAAAGTTTAATTGATAGAGGTTAAATTTTGTTCAACGTGGCCAAATGCTGGAATAAAGGCCTGGAAAGGATATGGAGTCTCTCCATAGCTAGAACCTGACTGGACAGGCTCCTGGTGAGGCAAGTTTTATTAGATCTGCTTTGAGGTGGGGTATTTGGCTAGACAGCCGGAGGTCTAATCCAACAGAAACTAGTCACTAAATCTAGGGTAGGTTTTGAACCTGCCTGCCTGTTTTGCTTATTTTCAGAATAAGGTTTCAATTACCTTAGTTCTGGCTTGTAAAGCTAGTCTGTAGTTTTGACTGTTCATGCTGTGGAGGATTTAACCAATACTGTGAATATGGCAGGGTATAATTACATTTTTATAGAATTGTACTGAAATTTGCATTTTGTAATTCAGATGTCTCAGCAATAAGATAATGTATGCCTTAGATTGTAGATTCCCATTGTATGTGAATTTTTATAGCTGTGTTGATAAATAGTGTTGACATAGGCTGAGTCTTACCCTCTTAAATCCCTAAGAAAGGATAACCAAAAGAAAGTTAAATACCCCTATCTGATAGCAAGCGAGAGTTCCCAGTTGGAGGAGTACGAAGGAGCTTTGAAAGGAGGAGGTTTGTGATTTCATATGACTAATGCTAATTTGGATTTATGGGAAGAGATGAGGAAGTCTATGCTAAGCAAAGTGGCTGCACACGGCAAATGTGCGAGTTCGGTTACTGCCAAGCGCAAGAGAGAAACTGAAGAAAAAAGAAAAAGTGGCTTAGAAATTTCTTTTCCAGTCTCTGCTTATCAACACGAAACATCTGCTTCAGCTGCACTGGCTCCCACTGACAGGCAACATTCCTGATACGGCGCAATTCCTGCTTACATGCAACACAACAGCACCACGCTTCCCTGCGCCACATTGTCATAATTTATTATTGTGTGCATGTGATGGGGAGTGCGTTGCAGGTTAAAATGTAGATGGTTCCAGTGCACTTGGATGAGCATCCCATACGGAAATTAGCATTGGCACAATTAATTTTTGTTTGCTATAGTCTTAATGTTGCTAAGCTACAGAAGGAAATGGATCGCGCGGAGGAAATCTACAAGTTGCTGACTGTTTGCACAGAATCTTTTTAAATGTTACACTAATCACATGCAATAGCTTAGCTTTTGTTTAGTGTAAATAAAATGGGTGCTTTTCTTAAAGCCCCCATCTTAGTTTAAAAATATTCTTGTCTTTACTTGTTAGGAGATTGCTTGTTCCTATAAATAACAAAGCAACTATGCTTGGATCAGCTTCTTTGTCAAAGGAGGTTCTTGGTCAGACATGTACAGACGTGAATATGATCAACTCATCTATAGTGTGAAAGAACGATACATTTTTATTTAAGAATTGCAGTTACTTCCATTTATATTTAAAATTAAAGTAGTTTCGCAGACAACACAGCCCAGGTTGATACCCCCCAATAAATGCAAGCTGAAATACCTCATGTTAATAATATTGCTTCCTAAGTTGACGTGCTTAACTTATTCCCCCCATGAATTCCCAGGGCAGCCATGGATTATTAGAGCTTGAAATATGAAAGTTAAGTGCTTGTGGTTTCATAGGCTGATGAAATGGCTAGCACTGTGCAAAAGAAGAAAGGTGAAATCTTGACCTCGGGATGGAATAGAAGCAATCGATGAATTCTTTCCTTATGTCTTCCCCCTTACACCAATATTTCATGATACTATTACAAAACTAAAAAGAGGGACTTGATTTTTATTTGGATTTTTCTTCTTGCATTCATCATAGATTTTATTTACCTTAATGATAGCACCTTAGATATTAAAAACATTGTAGGGAGGGAATAAGGACAGACATCTGACAAGAAGCTTTACTTAGTCCTCCTCAGTTTTGAACTGTTTATGAAAACATTACAAAACCTTACTGTGGATAGCAGAACTTGTCATATGATAGTAAAATAAGTTTAAATGCCTAGTGGTTAAAAGTAGTAGTAAATACATCAATTGTGTGAACTATAGTTCTGAAAAAAAGGTGAGACTTGAGCCTGAAAGTATAGTACTTGTACTGAAAAGCTCCTGCTCTTCTCAGGTCAAAATGTACAGCAGAGACCTGCATCTTTGTGTTTTTCTGTTGTTTCAGCTTGCTTAGCAGTGCCTTACATTAGAGGACAAGGAGTGAATAGTTGGCAGACTTTTAACCCGTATTTCCTGAATTAAAGTTACATTCTCTAACAGTTCGAAGCTGTTGACTAAAGTCTAATGAAATAGATATGATTGTGTTAAGTTCTGCAAATGTATCATTATCGGGCTTTAATTTTATGTGTTGTGCAAAATATATGGGTTTCATTTCAGGGCAAATTAGAGGAGATACTTAGTTGATATCTCCTCCAGACGTAATTAAAATCATACTTACTATTAAAATCATATATTCATTATTTCTAGGCAAGGTACTTCATTCTAAAATGGATGCGCTCTTTTTAGCAGCGGAAAGCTATTACTCAGCAAATAAGGATTTGCCATAAACTGAGTATTTATTGTATGGCTAAGTATTTTGAATCAATTATTTAAACCATTGTTATATTTTAGGTCTATGAATATATCATATCTTCATGGATGATTTATTTTACTGATGCTTAGACATACCATTCAGTATCACATGGGAACTGGACTCAGAAATCAATTTGTGGCTCTTAAATATTAGATAGTTTTAATTTCCTAGAAGGAATAAGAACCCATATGTGATAACAAATATGTAGGTGAAGAGTTCTTGACCCTAAGGATGCAAAAAATCAGTACATGGTTAGCACATGAGACGACTCAGTCAGAGCCAGTAATGAACCCACTACACACGCGGCATGGTTTCAATTACAGCTTTATACGACTAGACGGCATGGTGCCAGAAACAAAAGATTGAAACAATTTAAATGATTCTCCTCTTCATGGTTCAGATACTTGAGCCTCTGGTTTCTGTTCCCTTATTAATGTTCACTTTTATCTGTGCAGAACTCAGACTTGGAAGATAGGAATTCACTGCTTGAATATGTAGAATGTCATCTTGTAAAAGGACGCTATAGTATGATCTGGTAATATATCATTTAGTTAATTATTTGCTGTGCAATAGTTGCCTTCAAGGTTTATGTGCTCAAGGTCAAGAACTATTTCTGGAAATTGTCTAATTTGTCCCAGTCAAAATTAGAGAAGTTCTTCTAATAGACAGTTAGCAAAATAAAGGTCGGAGTCCCCTCTTCATGTAATTACTTAGCAGTTAAATCATTTACACCTCCAGGGGTGTCCTCTCTTCCCCACCTCCACAACCAGTGAGAGGGAGGCAAACACTTGTGTCACGTCGTAGGATACTGTAGTCTCTATTCCTCTTGAAGTCATCTCACTGCCCAGTGCTCCTCAAGAAATAAAAATAATCACTGTTTTAGCATGTGGAGATCCACTGACCAAGCTCCTGTCGCAGGATTTCTTGCTGTTCACTTGTCAGATTGCCAGCTGGGTTTAGGTTCGCCTCAGCTCAGGTCAGCAGGCAGGGGTAGCAGGTTGCCGTAGTGCTCCATTTCAGCTACAGACCACTATTTTGATGAGGAGTTCTGAGAGCGCCTGGAATTGTACCATCTTTGCAGGCTCCTTGCTCTATACAACTAGCTTTTTCAAGCTTATCCATCACCTTCTTCTGTTGGTGGGATACTGAGGTTGCATAGCAACTGATTTTTTGGCATTGCCATACACTTTATGAAAGAGACTGTGTACAGAGCCATCTGTCCTAGGATGCCCAACAAAGAGGGACATCGCGGCATTCAGGGTATGCAGACCCGTCCTGTGGACCTCTTCTATAGGGATTCATCTCTGTTACAGAGCCAATGGCTGAGGAGTGGAAAGAGAATGAATCACTTTATCAAGCACTATGAAATGTTTTTCTAAAGGCTTTGAGCACGCTTCTAAAGGAAGCAATGCTTTCTACTATCCTCAGACTTTTTTTTTTCTACACAGGCTGTTTAGGCATAATAGATTTCCATTTGTAAAGCTTATTAAAATGGAAGAATAATACAGTCAGGTTTCCAATTGCAACTCAACTGAATTATTCTTGTAATGATTAAGCGAAGCCGAAATTGCAGGTTATTTAGAACTTTGCTTAAAATGAGACCATCTAATGTAATTGAAGGTATGTAGATGTGAGTGGAAGGTATACCTTGATGTGTAGGTTGCTAGATTTTGCTTTATGTAAGGCTTGTGTTCTTTGTACAGTTGGAGAATATTAGTAAGACTATATTGAAAAGGTAATTCCCTACTTGTCTTACCTGTGTTAGCAATTTGCAACATTTTCCTTTCTAAAATAAGCTGTGTTGATGCTTATTAAATCCAGTGATACATATTTGCTTTTAAAAAGTTGTGTCAGATTGTATTCTATCAAATGCATTTTGCCAGTCACTTAGACTTGCTTCTGTTTAATTGCTACCATTATAAAGGACTGCCTCCTATGGATTTTATAGGAATTAGCCATGGTTTTGCAGCATTTCCAAAGCCATTCTCATCATACATTCTACTACCACTACTGTACTTGTTTGTCTTCTCACCCTGGAAGACTTGCCTGCCATACACAACCTATCTAGCATTTCATATTTTTGAGCCAGCCTTTTTTGGACAATACATCTTAACTCCATATAAAATTGTTCTTTTCTTGCTCCAAGAGTGTCTTTGTTCCTTAAAATACTTGCCCGCCCCAAACAGGAGTAAAATATTATAAATGCCTGGATAAATATAGGTTTGGGGATGCAGTCTATTGTAAATGTTAATGCTGCCAAAAATAATCTAGTCTTTTCAATATCTGATTTCCATTTTATTAAGCTTACAGCAGAATGCTTTCTCTTTAATACTGCTTTTTTCTTTTTTTCATAAGACCAGACCATAACACGACATCTACATTTTTAGTCTTCATTTCTTCTGTTCTTCAGTTATCGCAGTTATTTTTTAGCTGCTTGAATTCAATCATGACAATTGGTTCCTTGTAGCTTATTCAATGTCTTTCTTAAATTGACATCTATCATTTTTAAGTACTGAAACTTCATTTTGAGTTGAATTTTCATATCTCGAAATGTGGGATCAAGATGAGAACTCTGTTTCGTCTTTGCTAATTTAAACTAGATCCAGCTGCTTTTTCCTTGCTCTGCTACGTTAAGCTTTAAGTCATCAGCTATGTGGCCCTTCCTTTCTGAAAAACAATTCTGACTTCTGGAAAAGGTTGAGAGTGAAAATATGTAAGGTGACCTGACTGACAGGTCCTTGTGGAATAGGAAGTGCTTTTGGACTTAAAGCTTTAACCTTCCTATGAAACTTGTGTCTATACTTTCTACAGCAACCTTCCTTTCACGGTATTTATCAGTCAGGCAAAAGAAGTTCTACAGAAAATATGTAATTCTCAGCTTATCTATAACTTCATAAAAATATGACACTTTAAAACAAACTTTGCAAAGTAAATCATCAGTTTAATTTCTACTAGAAATATCAAATTAAGATAAAATGGATTCATCTGTACTTCCTAAAACAAAAGAGAAGAAAATAACAGAGAAACAAGTCTCTTTGTTCTGTGTGAAAGAGAATACTTAATCACACATCAGCAGAGAATTAAAAAACATAGCAATACATGAAAGTATTCGTTTTTTCTTCACTGAACAAATTAATTGCCAGCAATGGAAAAAAACTACAAAGTGCAGTTTAAAAATAAAAAATACATATCTTAAATTTAATAAACAGGAGCTAGCACAGCTAAAATGAAAGTCCAAAAATCAGCCAGCAACTGGCGTTTGGGTCTCATCAGCTTGAAATACGTATCAAACAGCTTTCTTGTAAAAGCAAATTTAAGAGAGTAGTTCTACATACATGATGTTCTGAGACAGATTCATCTCAAGAGCTTCTGTATAAATGTCAAATGGACACTCGTGCAGTTTAGTTCAGTTCATAGCTGAAACCTGGCCAAACCTGGGGGCCTGAAACTGGCTAATAATATCACTTGTAATGTTCCTCGTGATACTGCTGTTGTGCTTCTGTGAAATAGGTAGGAATAATTCAGTATTCACTAAGAAGTAGCATTTGTCTATCACTAGATATGCTGACAAATGTAGAAAGGGGATAAAGGGAAGAAATTATTACCAAGAGGGTGAGAAGGATGCAGGATAATTGTTACCTCCTTATCCCCTTATACTGACCTCCAGAGAACGATACATTGCAGCAAGGTAAGGGTTATAAGCTTGTCTTTCAACTGGAGATCTCTGAGAAATTGTAACATTTCTGCTGTGTAGAGTAATATACTTCTCCCTTTTTGGGGGTAGGATGACATTAAACATGATAGTCAAGGAATAATCACCAAAATTCATTCTATACTGCAGAAACGTTCATTCAGGTCCACCTTCAAAAAAATGCAGTGCCGGTTTCTGCTTCTTGATCCAGGTTGCCAAAATGCCCAAGCCAAAAGAGATGAAAAATGTTTTCACAAAATGCAGGAGTGTGGACAGGGCTGAAAGGTCCTCTGGGAAAAAGGAAATCCTTCCGAATCTTTGGTGAACACGTTGCTGGTACATGCTGAATATCTGCCGCTGTCCGAAAAAGGACCGTGGGGAGAGAGGAGGTATAGCTGGGGCACATCTGGACTCAGAAGCACAAAGGGAGTATATAATAACCATTACCAGCCCACGCAAGCAGGGAGCTGGTCTGTAGTTTATGGAGATGAAAATTAGAGTTGAGAACTGTAAAGATTTGGAATTTTCCCTTATTTCTGTACCTTGCTGATTATATTGGGACTAACTCCTAACTAACATTTGTTGGCAGGTTTTATTCAAATGTAGAGAACATCTTCCAATAATAAGTTCCTCTCTAATGTCTGAGATATACATAAAAAGGAATTTGGGCTGCTGCAGATTTTCCCCAAACCACAAGAAATAGGGAAATGTACATTTTATTACCTTTTTCCTTTTTTTGATGCTTTGTGTGGCTTATATGCTCATCTGTAACATGGTACTGGCATTATTAGCAGCATAGTGAGTGGATTTTTGCTCACTGTCATCCTACGTGCAGTTCATTGGACTGTAATGGATCAGAATAGATCAGATCTGTCCACGTGACTAACATTTTATGCCAGGTTAACCTATCAGAGATAGCAGTTTATTTGTCCTCAACCATCATAGTCCTTGAAAGTAGTAGTTTATTGAAAGAAAAAAAGTATGGCAAAATGGAGCTTTATGTGTTGTTCACGGGCTGGATGACTAATGGGGATTCACCTTTCTGACTCTTTTAATCTGTTTCACTTCACTGAGCACACCCATCAGCTTCTTAAGCTGGGTTTTTGTGGTTTTCTGTCAACAATGTTTATAGCAAATCAAGATTTTATTGTATGGTTTGGTTTCAAGTATTTATTTTAAGCCAGCAAGTGGGATGGTTTTGACTTCCACTATTCAGGGCTGGTAGCAATTGATGAAGGGGAGGGGGGAAAAAAAATAATATTAGATTACTGCTTAATGATGGCGTCTTCAGAAGCCCTGGAGTGACTGAGGTGGATAAGTCCCGTGGAAAATCAATGGCGCTCGGGCTCCGAAGGCAGTAAGGTAAGTTGAAAATGTTGCTCTAATGGCCTCAGTGGTAATTCTTGCTCATGCACTCTTGGTTGTAATTTACAAGAGAGAATGGGTCTGTGTAAAAATACCTGGCATCTCTGAACATTTTTAGACTGTTAAAAATCTGAGTGGCCACGTCATTATGCAATTACTATCAGTTGTTCTTACCTAACGTAAACAGCAATAGGCTAAGCCATCTTTAATATAGAAATGGGGGGATGACAAAGAAAAAAAACAACCAAAAAATCTCCCCCCAAAACCAATCCAAACATAGCCTTTTAAAGAGAGTACTGGCTATTCGGATAGCAAAGAAAAAAATATGTATTTTAAGCCATATACATTCTTAGCTACTTGTATTCTTTAAATTCCTGTTTTAGCATCCCTAAAAGGTTGTTCTTTAGTTCTGATGCTCATTTCATACATGTGCTTGATGTTTGTTTACATCATACAAAGAAGGCACAATTTTGTCTTGCAACTTGCCAGGCATCACAGATTTCCAATTTCTAGGTGGTGGTTTTCAGTTCAATCCCCTTAATCATTTATGTGGTTATTAAGTTGCTATTCTGTGAATCTTTTGGGAATCCTTTGTTCTCCTTTCTATCAAGAATACCTGTTTGCTGCTATTGGGACAATAGCACATCATTCAGATAATGAGGAATTAGAGGAAGGAGCTGGATTTCGGTCCTGGTAACATTTTTAAGAGAGAAGTAATGGGTCACGTGTGCAGTGCTGTGTGTGTGGACAGCAGCACACCAGTTATGCAACCTGAGTATTTGTATCTGTCTCATGAGGTGTTCCTTGAGCCGTGCTCGTGTGCTACTAAGTTGAGCAAACAATGGCTCAGAGCCTTATGTGCCACCCTGCTGTTGGGTGGTGTAGCACAGAAACTGTTCCCAGTCTTCCATGTTCTGCATGTGGTGTTTTCCTGGTTTGTACAGAGCACGTATTTGGGTACCATGCTGAGCACCGCTCATACGTTGTAGGTATTTGAGAGTACATCAACCAGTGACCTAGCTGACATGTGGCTCTGACAAATCTGCACATGAAGGAGAAAATTAGTATCAGAGATGTGGGAGCCAGAGCCATCCCTTTTAAAGATATATAATCCTTTTTCTTAGCAGGCCTTAATGTGACTCAATGACAGAGTGGCATGTCATTCAGCTGAAGTGCTAACTTCAGTCTGACTCCAAGGCAAAAGAGAAAGGACAGACTGGAGAAATCTCACAGGTCTGATCACTGTTAATGTGAGACGCTACCTATAACCAAGGCAGATGTGCAGACAGGAGCTCCAAGTAGGGTATAGCTGGAGCATGAGACACAGTTAGAATTGGATTTGTTCTCCCCTATAAGAAAACTTTATTTCTGTTCACAGCTACCAAACAGAAGAGTGAGGGGTTCAAACCTCTTCTCAGAGGTCTGTAGCCACAAGACAAGAGGCAATAGGTGGGAAATTCTAGTTCAATACAAGGAAGATGTTTTTACCATGAGGGTGGAAAGTACTGGAGCAGCTTTCCCGGAGACGTCCCTTATTATCAAGACTATCCTTATTATCGAGACTATCCTTGGAGAAACTTAGAGTGCCACTGGAAGGTGTCCTGAGGATCCTGCTGTATTTGGACCTGCTTCAAGCAACAGATTGGACTAGATGATATGTTGAGCTGTTTTCTAATCTACAGGATTCAGTCAGTCTTTGGAGTATCTGTGTATTGGAAGAAGGTTCAAATCTAGATTAAGTTATATTAGCCAGCATGATCTTTTGCTGTTCTGGGCTAGGTTTTTAAGCTGTGTTTGAACTCATGCTGTATGATTTTCTTGCATTACAGTGACATGGGAAAGCACAGTGGGCAGATATAATACAAATTCATTGGTTTCAGTATGGTTAGGAACTAGGAAACCGTGCACTCACTGAGTAACTTGCTCTACTGGAATACCAGTGTTTGCAGAAAGAAATGCCTGTATGTTGAGTGGTAGTACTCCCATCATGTAGTAGTAAAATAGCATCAAAATTAATGAATATGTTTTCTTCCTTTAGTATCACTTTGATGCCATCATTATGAACCATTGCATTATAGACTGGAGAGGGTGACAGAGATAGAGGAAGAGATTTGTCCAAGGCTGACATTGATTTGGGAAATAAAGCTAGGAGTCTTTGATTCTTGCTGAGTGTACTGCTGCTCAGATCATCCTCTCTGTCCTTGGTTCAGACCAGCTCTGACAGAATGAAACAACTGTATTTTCTGATAGTGTTTTATGTATTTTGTGCTGAATGTTCTGAAATGATGCTTCAAACAATAAGGGGAAATGAGTGCAGCTACACAGATCGAACTAAAGGACTTGAGATGCATAAAAGTAAATTTTATCTTAATTGCAGCTTGCTTGTCAAGGATGGATGCTTGAAATAGGATGTTCCATGTCTGGTTCAGGTGTTTTCTTTTTTGTCTACTTTGGTACATTGACCCTATTATCCCTTTTATTATTAATTCAAATTCAACAGGGTTATGAATTCTGGTGAAGATTCAGTGAATTTCATGATCTT
This sequence comes from Laterallus jamaicensis coturniculus, assembly GCA_022605575.1. Classification (NCBI taxonomy): domain Eukaryota; kingdom Metazoa; phylum Chordata; class Aves; order Gruiformes; family Rallidae; genus Laterallus; species Laterallus jamaicensis. The sequence goes on from JAKCOX010000016.1 coordinate 1,515,610, forward strand.
CACAGTAGGAATCATTCTATGGAGTGAAAACATCATCATTCATCATTTTAATCTATGTATCAAGTCATCTTGCTACCTGGGTATTAGCAACTGTAAATTTGCTGTTATTGCACTGTTGCCCTTCTGTGATAAAGACACACACAGTTACAGAAGTGGGCAAAAAATGGAAGAGAATTTTAAAGATTTATTATTTTTAGAAGAAATGCTTGAGAATTTTCTTTCTGGGTTAAAAATTGTCTTTGTTATGTAAGGCTGTAGGAGGATATTTGTCTATTGTTTTAGAAAAAAAGGTGACTCTGGACAAATGCCTCTTCTGGTAAGAGTAGGGATTCCTCGTAAATGAAGAATATAAAAGCTAACATTTGTTGAAATGTAATGATTCATTTGAATGACCAATTTCCTTAATAGTTTTTTGGGTTGGTTTTTTTTTTTTTTTACTAAGATCACAAAATGATTAATAGGTTGGTCCAGCCTGCATTTATATTACATTCTAATTCTTTATTATATATTCGCCAATGTCAAAGAGCTAAAAGTTCAAATTGGACTCATTTTCATTATCAAGTTAAGGGTGGGGAACTGTAAATTATTCACCTCCACTAAGGAGACCAAATTTATAAATCCATTCTAAGGAGAGTGAAGAAAGCTTTCTAACATATCTTGAAGATACTATTTTGTGTCATCGGTTCAGTATGTGGAGTTTACAGCCAATAGCTGTTTTCAGACTAAAGCCAGATATCGTTTTACCTTCCATATTCTTTTCACTGGTCTTAGAAAAAGGCTATTTTCTTTCATAGTAAATTCTCCTAAAATGTCTTAACTCTACTTTTGCTGGAAATAGGAAAAACTAGTTAAATATAATAAGCAACTCAGTATGGATGTTCTGTGTATGTGAGCAGGCCCTGTGATTCCTAACGTGACGCTCTGTAGTGGCGTGCTTTATACATGGTTCTCACAAGCAGTGGTGATCATGTACCTTTCTGGGTTTCAATGTGCATATAAAAGTAGGTGCTGTGAAAGCAATAAGAGGATGAGTCCTATTTTGACGGCTCATAAGTCCTTTTAAGAATACCTGATATGTGTGTGGAAGAAGAGAAATTAATTAAAACCAGAGTTTCTATGCGTTGTCCTTCATTTCCCTTGAAACGTTTATCCTATTTGGTCACAATTACAGCAGGAGTTAAATGCTCTGCATTCTTGAAACTCAGCCAAGCAAAGTATGCAGATATTTTTTCACCATGTACATTTCCTGACCAACTGTCCAATGTGTTTAAACTGCACTTCATGCTGGATTGAATAGGAGATTATATTCATGCATAATGGTGAGATCAGTTAAGCCCAGTTCTGAGCTCAGATTTTCTTAAGACTTTAAATAATTCTGTTGATTTAATGCAGAAAACTCAGCAAAAAATCGGTCAGTTTATCTTAGGCCACATCTGGATATTGTAGAATCATCCAAAGCCATATAGTGAAGATATTTAACAGAATGATAAGCTCTGAAATGAGGAGGAAAAAAAAACCCCAAAAAACCCCCTCATTTTTTTCTAAGATAAGGTGAGCTATGAATTTATTCTTATACGCATGATATTTTAAATACCTGCCTATTCAGCTTTATGTGACTCACTTAACTGTTCTGTTCCAGCTTTGAATATCAATAATGACATGTTTCCTGACATCTGGGTTAAGGTGAACCTATTGTATCTGTCAGTTAACCTCTTTTTTGTCAGCCTGCCATGCTGATAATTTTGTATATACGGTAGAGTCATTAAGGGATTCTTTGTCCTCTGGAAGAATGAACATTTCGGTTTCCCATTCAGCAAGAGCACATTTTTATTTTCTGCACAAATGTATGTGCTAGAACGATGCCAATGCAGAAACTGTGTCCCAAGATGTCCAGTGGTGGCAAGGCCAATGTAGAAAGTGTAATCCCTTTCTCAAGGGTGATGTAACCGTTGCAATCTTTGTTCCTAAGCACAACAATACTTATTTAGCAGATATCATCGTGCAAAATTCATTACAGCCACAACGTTCATGAGAAAGGAATGCCAAAGCACACTGTCACGTATTTCATAAATATATAAAATAGTACTGTCACTTTATACTTGTTTTCAACATATTTCACTTCTTTACAGCTTAAATATTAAATTAGTGACATTTAAAGTGTGTTCTCACATAGCTTGTGGCATCTTGTAGGTTATTTGGTTTAAAGTAATTATGCTTCATCACAGATTTATGTTCCCGTCAGAGATTCAAACAGTGCTGAGCTCTACAGCGCAGGAAGGATTGCGGATTTTCAAAGGAGGAGAGTTTTTGAAGGTGTCTGTGTATTAAGTTAAATTAATAGGAACATCAAAGATACGGCATCTGGGTCAAAGAAGGACCTCAGCAGAACTGCTGTTTGAAGCCTTTCATTCTTGACCTCCAGGACTGTAATAAACTTTTAAATAATTTTCAAGGGCACTTCAGATACTCTGTCAATTAAACTGCCATGCAAGCCCTTTTCCTGTTGGCTTGTAGCCATTAGTTAATACAGTCATTAAAATTTAGTTTTAGGAGATATTATATTGTATTGTATTGTTCTTTCATCAAATGGCTTTCCCTACCAAAAAAACAAAAATAGAAGAAGGAAGAATATTTATTTAAAACCAACCAACCAACCAACCCCCTTCCAACCCAAATGGTGTGATTGTTTAGAGGAGCGTTTGGAGTGAATATACTTCTCGCTTACGCTGTGCTTTCTGTTTACAGGTGCTTAACCTGCACAGGTCAGATGTGATGAGAGCTTGCAATGAGCTTAGGAGGGCATGTAGTACTAAATCAACTCCAAAAAATAAAAAGAAAAAACTAATAGTGAATTATTTTGCCATTCAGGAAACCCTCACATAGAGCACACAGCACTGTAGACACAGTCTGAATAGGGCCTGTTGTAGACTCAGTTGTTTTGAGATACATTTCCAATTTCATAAAACAGAATATTGGGATGAAACCAGAAGAATTCTATGTACTGAAATAGAAGTTTCTGAAGTGATGTATGCAGTAGTGAAGGGTAGAAGGAAGCGTTTTTACAGGGTGCTGCTGCAAGAAATGATAATGACCATAGAGTAGGAGGAAGACTTGATTCTTGGGTTTGTGATTGTTCTGACATAGGGGATATTTTTTAGTGTTCTTCTCTTCCTCACCGCCCCGTTTTGTCCGGATGGCAGTAATACCAGTGAGATCTGGTAACCAGAAGAATGCTTTGAGCTGTGAGTTATTCCTATGTACGTTTGTTCAGTATCCTTCAGTGCAGCATCCTGTGTGTCTACACAGTGTCAGTATTACTGCACTCAGCTGAACAGCATCACACAACGGTTGGCAGTGGGGGCAGGAGGGCTGATTCTGCTCAGAAGCCTGTAGCTGTTCTCTCATACTGTAACTAAATCTTCAGTTCACCTTTGTCAGCAGTTAAGATTACTTCATCCCAGTTCAAACATTGATGACACTATCCAAATAAAGAGGTGGGGACATTTGGTAACATACCAGTAATATTATCTGTGCTCTACTTCCAGCAGAAACTGAGTTTTCAAGAGGCTCCATGTTGCATGGTCAGATGGCTCAATCTAAACAGAGATAGAGGAACATGGAAATGAAGAACTGAGTTACATATTTCAGCAGTTGTTGGGTTATTCTCCTTCCCACCCTCTTGGGGAGAAAAACAAAACCCCAAAATGAACCAAGTAAGCCGTACAACACTGGCACTGTCTTGCTTTCAAAATTTACTCTTAATTTCTGGCCACAATTCACAGCATGTACGAAGACAAGTCTTACAAGCGTGTACTCTGCCTTAGGTTTTTAATACAGTTTTTCACTTGAACTTATTATTTGTTAGTTTATGAAGGCCACAGTTTCTAAGCTTTATTGATTTTAGTTTTAGTTGTTTCCATCTCTCTGGAATAGCAACAGCTGATATCCCATTCATTTGGGAATGGAAATTTTACTTCCTTTCTGGCTTTAGCAGAGCTTTAAGGAGCTCTCGAGCCCTGAGCTCCATGTCACTGATCTCCATAGGTGGGCTTCCAAATGTAGACCCCCTCGTTTTATTCCTCGTACCTTACACTTCAATTTGTTGGAGGGATAGCAGAGGATATACAGACAAGATAGCAAGACTTGTGTCATACTGTTGGGCATTGCCTCCCTTACTCTCTTGGATGCACAGAGACTCAGATATTTAGCTCACATCTTCTGGAGGAAGTTTTACCTTCTTCAGTCACTTCCTACACCCCTGAAAATCAGTGTAATGCTGGATACTCCAGAATAAATTTTTGCTGTTTGCTGTCCTATCACTCAATTGGTTGATTTTCAAAGTGAGAGTATGAAGAAGTGTCGCATATTTATATATTTCTCACTGCAGGCATTAATATATTGCTTCGTTTAATCTAGTTCACAATGGTCTCCCCATGAAGTTGTCTCTCCTTAAGTGGTTAGGTTCTGCAATGTGCTGCTCATTGCATCCTGAAAAGCATGATATAAATTCAAGTCAGGGACTTTGTACTCTAGTTAAGGGACTGAGAGGATCGTAAAGAAAAATGAGAGGTATAGCAAATGTGTTTCCAATCTCTGTAGTATATATAATAGAAGGTTTTATTCTACAGTTGTCAGAGAGGATCTCATTAGAGTTTAGACTTTCCTGTTCCTGAAAAGTTCTCATGTTGGGTACTTTAAAGGGAAGAGTTCAGAGTTAAGATTTTAGGGCATGGGCTCCCTTCTAATACAGGGAACTGTGATCACAATGGACTGAAAAGTTCATAAGCTGTTTTGAAGACAGTAGCAATGTGCAATTTGCTTTATTCTGAAGCTCCTTCATGATGCAAGTGTACCTGCAGAGCTGCAGAAGGAAAGAATTTTCCATTCTGTTGTCATCCCCTGACCTCCAAAGGTAGCTGCCTAAAAATAGTGAACTAGATAAGCTTTAACTGGCTTTGGTGTGGTGGTGGTTGTTATCTGGTGGAGGGCTTTGGGGTGGTTTTTGTTTTGGGTTTTGGTGGGTTTTTGTTGTTGGGTTTTCTTAAATAACTGGAGGACAGGCTAAGGAACTTAGGAGCCAAAAACCTCCATTTGAGTAACCCAGTATCAGGGAGTTTTAACCATGGATGAGGTGTCCAGAAGTGTCTTAACAACTCTCAAGACTCATGTGCTCTATTTTAGAGCCACTCTCCAGCAGCTGCTGAGAAACTGCACTGATCTCTATGCCTGCAGCCCGGGAGAAGGCTTCTGCAGCCTTCCCATGGTGTTACTAACTGGTAGCCATCGTATGTGCTGAAAGTATTAATGAAGGTGGTGTTCCATTTTTTTAGAAAACTAGGGAAAACTGAAAAAAAATCTGTTTGGATCTCTTGATCTAAGCCTGACAACCAAAATAAATAAACTGTCCCTTAGCATCCATCACCCAACAGTGTTTCAAAGAGAAACAGGTGTCCCCAAACGGTACAGCTTTGAGTCCTTAAAATAGCACCTTGAAATGCAAGCAAGCTAATAAATAACCAAGAAAGGGAAAAGATGGTGGGGCATTCTGGATCACATTCAAGAAGGCTTCTAACTTTGGAAATTGTCTTCTTCCATTTTTATTGCTATTGACTACTGGGTTTTTGCTTTGTCTCTTCTATTGATCTCCTAAAACGGTTTATTCATAATATTTTCCCCATTTTTTTTGTAAAGACCAAAGTTTCATTTTTAAAAACCTCACATTTTTAATGTTGATAATTGTTCTGGCTCTCTGTCCCAAACAGACACTCCTTTTCTAGGCAGGTACATGCAGGGTTTGTGCTGGTGCTGCTGCCTGAGAGGGACACTGCACCTGGTTGTTGACAAGGACCTAGGACACTGGCATGGCCCACAGCCACCCTGTGCCATGCAGGCAGCACTGCCAGCATGTTGCCCACTCAGGGACATCTTTATCTGAGCCTCTTGCTCAGGCGATGCCCGACTAGAGGTACAAATGGAAGGGAAGACGGAGGCTGCTTGTGTTCTAGCAAAGGAAACACGTGCTCGGTCTCTCCCCTGTTACACTGGATTTTTTTCAGGAAATTTCCCACTAGGTTTTTTCTTTTCTCCACATGGGTATAAAAACTACTGGGCTCAGGGCCTATGGAGAGATTGGCAAGAGGATTGAGACCCCCTTTTTTTTTCTATTTCCTGCTAACTGTGTCCTAAATTTATCATTTGGAATTGGTTCAGATCCTAACACAGCAAAATACTACTGAGCAAGCCGAGTAGCTGAGCCTTTTCCTTTAGTTTGGCTGTTCTTCTTTAAAAAGTCCTTTCTCACCTAATCATAAGCATCCATTTATCAGTATGGTGTTTATTTTTCTAAGCTGAAAATAGACCCATACTTTTCTGATCGGCATGTAGAATGAAACATTCTTAAATTGTTCTTTCAGATCATACACATGTTCCTGTTCAACTGATTAAACCTTTGCAACAGATTAAAATTAAGGTAAACAAAAAAAATAATAATCCCCCAAAACCTACAAGAACAACAAAAAAAAATCCCCAAACCAAAACCCCACAAAACCCTTGAAATTGGTCAAATATGGAGAGGCCCAGCTACTGGAGAAATTAGCTAAAGCCTGACACAGTGAACACTTACCATATGTTTGATTTTAAGGAACATTTTGATAGTTTCCTTTATTTTAATTCACAGATGGGTATCATATATAGCCAGTGTGAGAATAATCTTTGAAAAATCTGTTGCTTTTTACAATCAAATTTCTGAATTTTAAATACACTGACAACACATTAGACAGAATCCTGGAAGCTGTTCCTGGTAGATTAGGTTGTCTTGTTTCAATATGAAGAATATTTTTTAAATTCCTGATCCAGTGTAATTTGGGGTAATTATTAAATGCTTCTTAGGCTTGTGGTGATACATCTGTTTGTGTACTTAGAGATCTCAATAGTCCTCCTCGATGCAGAATGGCTGTCTATGAAACCATTACTCCATTGATTTCTGAAATGCTACACGACAGTCTTCACTACTTTGTTTTAATTATTATTTCATGCTATAATACCTTTAAAACAACCAAATACTGCCTGTTGGAGTGAGCTAATCTTGATGGGTATATGGTGATGGCTACTGAGGTGAGCTTTCCTGAAGATGCAAAATAATAAGAAATATCACAAGCTGACTCTTGGTAGGAAGCACAGAATTGCTTCTACCTTCTAAATGGCATGGCAGCTGGAGATGTGAGCTGGGGTAGGCTCTACTGTCCATTCCTAATCAACATGTGACAGTCTACTAGGAGATGCGGCTTATTCTGTCATGGGTGAGACCGATGGCTATATAAACTGGATTCCCCTGCTGAGACTTTTCCCCATGTAAGATATATGCATATGTGTCACCTGCATAATAAGACAGATGACACAAAGATCTTCTAATACTGCAAGTTAATCTTGAGTAAATATATTCCTTTAGCTAAAGAGATGAAGTCTCAGAATGTTAGTGTAAACATTGTATTGGTCAGCAAAACTCACTGCTATAGGAAATTACTTCTGTTGGTAATTACTAAATACAGAGAGAAGAGCCTGGACTGGAACCAAGATTGACATTTGGACTTAATAATATAATGAGGCTTTAATAAGCCAGTAATAGGCAGCCTCACAAAATGAAATGAGCAAAGATTACAAACACATAGATCAGTTCCTTGGATCTTAAATACATAAATTGTATTAATCTGTATTGATAAAAATTAATTGCTTATTTTATATGGTCCAGATGTAATTATAGATCAAGATAACATTTCTTAATAAGGCAACATAGCCTTTCAAATTTCCAACCGTATGAACTATGCAACCATGACTTTAGGAGTCCTGGAGCACAAGTTTTATTTGCTTCTTTATTCTGGCTTTTTTCCTGCCTCTCTCCCCTGCGCAGTGCCTGTGCCCCTTCTGCCTTCACGCTGTTTTTTCTGACCACTGTCTGTCTGTGGCGTCATTATCTTTAGGCCTGAGTGTTAAAGTCTCTGTATGGAGGGTTATGTTATGGTGGTGTGATGGCTATATCGGGCCTCCAGGAACTTTTCTTTTTAAAGGTTGGTTTAGTAAACTGACCATAGGAACAGTGCAACTGACTGAGCTGCCACACGTGTATAAATACGTGCAGGTTTATGGTTGGAAATTTGCTCTGCAAGACTCAATGTTTAGTGCTGTCCCACCAAAGACTGGTACTAGAATCCCCACACACCACAAATCAACGTGTCAGGGTCTTAAACAAGCAGAAATAAGGGAAATAAGTATGTGAAAATTTTGTTATAATGTACCAATTCTTACCTAGTAATTTCTGAAAGGCATCTGTCAGTTTGTTTTGATGTTGTTTTCTCATACCATTTTTAAGTGTGAAATGCATGGGATGACTACAGTGGGAACTCTTAATTATCAGTTTCTAGTAACATTTAATTTTCTTTCCTGTCCAAGAATCAAGTCTTCCAATTCAGGTCTTGCCTGCTTGGTAGGTTTTGCTTTATCTGGATGCCCACTGATGGGATTGCAGATAGGCAATAGATAGATATCATGTAAGCACAGCTCTTGAAAAGCCAAAGAGGGTTTTTTACAAAAAAAATGAATGTCCAAGATTTAGGTATTAATTCATAACAAACAGGTCTAACTGAAACAACAAGCAGATGCCCTACACGGATAACTGAAGGTCCCTTTTCCCCTCTGCTGCTCAGCTTTAATTTTCTGAGAAGTCGCTGTTACCCTTCTTTGCTGATTGCCACAGTATTTTAAGCTTTCTGCCAAAACAGGTGCTACAGATCTTTTGTAGAACAGAATGTGAAAGAAAAACAGTGAGACACACACTAAAGTCAAGAACTACCATAGCCAATACTTCTCCTTTAGTGATCTTGGAATAAACCTCTTTTTGTGCACATTAACCTCAATGCACACCCTGTGTGCAATGAATGTGCAGTGGTATTTTTTTTCAAAAGGCTCTGGGTTTTTTTGGCAATGTGTATTTTACATGTATGACTCGAGGTAGTATGTTTCCTACCTGTATAAAATCTGCCTGTAAAACAGGAAGGTTACATTCTCTATTAAAAAAAAAAAGAAACCAAAAAACCCCACCAAAAAGTCCCACTTAGTTTCATTTGGATTACAGTATATTATTCTAAAATTAATGTAAAAAGTGCATCTTCACAGTGACATGTTTTTTGAACAGACCTAGTAAGAAAGCTTCATTCTGAAATAGTGAATGTGTGCAATACGGGAAAAATAGTGATTTTTGAGTGTGACCAGCATTTTTAAAAATGTGTAGAATTAATGTCTACTTGTTTTTTTTCTAGTCTTATCAGACCTCTCTGACTTCATCAAATAAATTGAGAGTTGTGCTCTGAGAAAGAGGAAACCGTATGCAAACAGAAGTGGCGTGGCACATGACTTTCACTAGTGAGACAAGAACGGTTTCACATGGGCTTTGTGCTGGGGGTTTTACTTGCCTTCATATGCAGCTGGGTTTTGGTAGTGTTGTGACTTGCAACCTCTAATGTGCTAAAGCTGACTTAGAGGTAAAAGCAATGACCATCTAATGGTTAGATGGGCATATTTTAATGATGCTGGGAATATATAAAACTGAATATATTTTTGGCTCTGGTCACAAATGCATCTCATGTTGCTGTTTTCCTTGTTTTGTTTTTGTTGAAAACTCTGCATTGTTTCTTCTCATTAACATAAGATAACTGGACTAAGTTTCATACCACCATTCACCGTTCCCACTTGACTTGACATTTTCATAGTTCAGATGAGGCTGTAATAAGTTTTCTGAGCTCTGCTCGCTCTAATGATGTCCATTCAATAAATGAGATTTGAGCACTGCTGCCACAGTAAATACTATACTTGTACCTAAATTGCAAAACAAAACAAAAAAAAAAAGCTGCCATGGGGATGAATAGTTAGCATTTTACAGAAAAAAAAATACGATCAAAAGTAGAATTTTTGATAGGTACAGTTGACCCAACTTATTTATTTTACTTTCCTTTGGAACTTGATTCTTCTGCTGTACATCTCTATTTGCCCCTTTTGCTTAAAGTAAGAGTGATCCAGGAGATTTGCTAATGCAGTAACTTGGTTTCCTGTTGAATGTACCTTTTGTCTTCCACAGCATGAGCAAAGTGTGACAGGAGGTATTCTGAGGTTTAGTCTGGCGTAGTTGGTGAATGTAACTGCAGAACACTGCAGAAAGTATGATGAGACAGGCTTGCACAGTGCAAGGTTTGCTCTGTAACTGTAAGGGTGTACGTAGCGAAAAGGAAAATAGGAGAGACAGAAAAAAGGGCAAACTTCCCAGAGGAGTGCCTCCTCCATGGACCTCTCCCACAGGGGCTGTGTAAGTCTGGTCAGGACCAGGCATCCCTGTGCCCAATCCTGCTTGAGATTCCCTCATTAGCTGCAGCATAAGATGTGACCAGGGTGGGTATCGTGCACACTTGGCTGTTCAGCTTCCTGCAGGCATGTGACTGGGCCACGCTCATCGCCAACTGAAATGCCTGTTGTCTGCCTCGTTATCCATTAAGTCTTGTTTTCCTCTAAAGAAAAGGAGAAGCTACAAAAGAAGGGGTAGGAAAAGCAGGGAGGAAAGTAGTGATTTTCATGCCATCAGAAACTCAGCATAACAACAATATCAGGCTTTGCAGCTGCAAGGCCATGAGAATAACAGGCAGAACATCAGTATGGGAGCAGGAACATCGCTCGCTGAGGGGTGAGCTCACCGGGCAGCTACACAGTTGCAGAAGTAATGCCCTTGGCATCACAAAGGTTAACACCCATTGGGCTCTGTCAAAAGAGAGACTAAACGTTGGAATACCCATGACAGGAAAATATTCTACAGGAAAATAGAGCAGTCTCACACAGTTATTTTTATTCTTTTCTAGTAATTTTTAGACTTTTGTTTGAGTCCTTTACAAAATGATGGCTTGAGCAAAGACAGCAAAAGATATTTTCACTGTACAACTAAATGTGGGAAGAATCTGAGCAGTGAAAAATACTCCTGGAGAGAAAAATGAGAGAGTAGATGCTCCATCTGTAAGGATTTTCTTATTTACCACAGCACTCAGGCCTTTTTATTACTGATGTTCTGTGTTTATAAACTGGTAACTTTTTGCAAATCATTTATTTGAAGCAAAGAACTCTTTAGCCAATATTTGTTGCCAAACACCATGATGTGATGGTGAGCATGTTGGTAACCTTTAGTGGATCCTGGAAAACCATAAGCTGAGCATACACTAAGCAGCAAAGACACTGTGTAATATACTCGGGATATGGAGAGAAGTGTGAAAGAATGAGCTCCAAGCATCTGAGCTACAGGACACCCACAGTGATGGCATTTTCTAGTCCCTATGCTATTGTTGTAATGAGACTTAAATGCTAGAAAGCTGTTACTTGGAAGGAGCAGGCAAAACACAGCTCTTGGGATAAGAAATGTCCCCTTGTCCCCATTGCCCTGTTTGCCAGACCGATGCATGAGACTCACGTTGCATGAGCATCACTCTAGCAGTACCTGGGTATGTGAGCAATCCAGCAGATTAGTCACTCTATTCTCTGAAGCTCTTCACCGAAGTCAGGCAGTGCATATACATACTGTGGGAGCCCCAGCAGTCATGAGATGTTCTCGTGCTCTCCAAACAAAGCGTATGTTTACATCGTGACTTTTATAACCCTGATTTCCTTTCAGCCTCTCAGAGCACTGAATTAATTACATGTTGAAGAGACAAAAGTCCTCCTATTCCTACAGTCATAGATCATTTCTGTAAAGACGGATTTTCTTCAGATCATAAGATACAACAGAGTTCCTCTCAAAATTAGGAAAAAATCCCAAGGGGGAAAAAAACCACCAACTCAAAGCACTAAAGACTGTATTCCTTTTCTGACACCTGGCCATATTAGTGAACCTCAGATTGACAGTGAAGATGTGTAGTTGGGTGTAGGTCTTCTCCATACATTTGGACAGTTTGCCTCAGAACAGCTCAGTGTATGCTCAGGAGGAAGAGTTTCTGTAATGCCATGAGTAAACAAACTAGATCTTATCTCAGCAGAACCAATGCCAAAAATAGGCTGTTTTAACTGCAGCCTGAGCAAGAGCATCAGTGTGGGGAGAAGCTGGTGTGGAAGCATGCCAGAAATGTTACATTCTACTTGACATGAAAATTTTACTGGTTCTGGGGTCTGCAGGGTAAGGCCAGGGAGGGACAGCGCACATGCCTTGAAACCACCGGTATTCTGTGAGGTGAACCCAAACATCTTACCCTTTCTGTCTAAAATTAATTAGTTCGTGCTTGCATGGCGTTGTTCGGGTAGGATTGGGATAGCACCTGGCACCTAAAACTCTTTGAGCTTCTCTAAAGGCATGGCAATATAAAGCCAGACCTAAGCTTGAAATGGTAAGTAGTTTTTCTTTGCGAGGAGAAAGACAGACTCAGAGATAATTTATGTGTTTGCTTAATAGAAAGAACAAAGCATTTTTAACAGTCAGTGAATTATTGTCTTGTTTAGAGCACAACTGGTTTTTACATCCTCTGGCTGGGTATGGCAGCAGCTTCTCCCACCAATATTTATATGTTAATAAAATAGTGAAATAATAAAACAAAGCCAAGAGTGCATTTTTAACTTATATAGCTTGTATTAGATCCTGCTTACAGACAGTTAATGGTTTTTTCCCTCTCCAGTGTTATACATTGAAAAATAGTTATAACAATAATAAGAAAGCTTCCTTAAAATTGTTTTCAGTAAGTTATGTTCACCTTTTAAAAACATAGTGTATAATTTGTTAATCTGTTTTCCCTGCCAAACTGGTTGTCTTACTCAACAATAAATTGAACAGAAAGCTTTCCCCAGGCAGAGGGACGGAATACCAACCCTGGAAAGTCTGGCAGCTTAATTGACATTGGGTGGTAGCCTTAGGCAGAAGTTAATTCCTACCCTGTTGTTGTGGTTTAAACTCAGCGGAAAGCTGAGGCCACAAAGGTCAGACAAGAAAGCCCCCTACCACTTTAAGAGGTGGAGGATGGGCGAACGGAGCTAAGAAAGGGGCTGCAGAGCCAGAGGAAAAAAAAACCAAGGCCTGCAAGGTTAGGATAAGGATAGTTTACTAAACAACAGGGAAAAGTATGAAAACAACTAACTACAGTGCTATTATTATATACAGTGCAAACCTCTCACCACACTATGCCATTTGAGCCGTGCCCGAACTGATTCAGATTCCCGAACGCAGCACTCCCCGAGCCCAACACCCCCGAGCACCCCCCTCACCACCTCCTGCCACGCCGATCCCGAAAGAGAGAGAGAGAGAGAGAACCCGGAACTCCCACACGCCTGCTCAGACCAGCACTTCCCGTGCCCGGAGCAGGTAGTGATAGGTCTGGAGTCTCCCCCGGAACTGGCACTGCGGCTGCCCAGACCGGGACTTCCCGTGCCTGGGTCCGAAGTCGCCCCTGCAAAAGCGGGGGGGCAGCCTGTCGGATCATAATGCAATTGGTATGGAATACTCTCAGGGCTAACACAGCCTGCTGCTGGGCTGAACCCAGGACATTATCCACCCCTTATTCCATACCATTTACATCATGAGCAGGACCAGCAACCTTCTTTGGGTCCAGGGAGTCTCTCACATCCACACACATGCATGTACACATGCACACACATGTATGTGCGTATAGATTCAGTCTGTGGACGTTTCCTCCGAGTCGGTCGGTTTCATTCAGTCCACGATTCTCAGGCTCACTGGTCCCTCTGTCACCTTCTACAGTATGTGAGAATTCTGACTGGGCTAGACCAGCCCGATTGGTAGATCCCCTAGAGTTAACCAACCATGTGGCTTCTGCTAAACATCAATATACTGCAAGTGCTCTGGGGCTCCACCCCTTTTCTAATGTAATCTGGATTAGTCCATGACAGATGGTGGGACTGTGTTTCCACCCCTGGGGCAGACGATTCCATGTGTATTGGACACCTCTCCAGGTGAAAGCAAACTGTGGCCTGCACTCTGGTGCTAGTGGGATTGAGAAGAAAGCATTTGCAATGTCAATTGTGGCATACCATCTGGCTGCCTTTGATTCCAGTTCATACTGGAGCTCTAGCATGTCCGGCACAGCAGCACTCATACCTGGAGTGACTTCGTTTAGGCCACGATAGTCTACTGTCAGCCTCCACTCTCCATCGGACTTCCGCACTGGCCATATGGGACTGTTAAATGGTGAGTGGGTTCGGCTGATCACTCCCTGACTCTCCAGTTGACGAATCAGTTTATGGATGGGGATCAAAGAATCCCGGTTTGTACGATACTGCCGCCTGTGCACTGTTGTCGTAGCAATTGGCACTCGCTGTTCGTCGACCTTCAACAACCCCACAACAGCTGGATCTTCCGAAAGTCCAGGCAAGGCACACAACTGTTTAGTTTCTTCTGTCTCCACAGCAGCTATTCCAAAAGCCCACCGGTATCCTTTAGGGTCTTTAAAATACCCTCTACGGAGATAGTCCATACCTAAAATGCACGGAGCTTCTGGGCCAGTCACAATGGGGTGTTTCTCCCAGTCCTTTCCACTTAGGCTCACCTCAGCCTCTAGCACAGTCAACTGTTGGGAGCCCCCTGTGACTCCAGAAATGTAAACAGATTCTGTCCCTTCATAATTTGAAGGCATTAGAGTACACTGGCCACCAGTATCCACTAGAGCCTCATACTCTTGTGGGTCTGATGTTCCAGGCCATCGGATCCACACAGTCCAATAAGTCCGATTATCCCTCTCCTCCACCTGGCTGGAGGCAGGGCACCTCTATTGCTCCTGGATAGAAACTGGTGCAACATTCCTCTTGGCAGAACCTCGTGCACTTGCTCTACCTTGCAACTCCTTTACTCATGCTTGAAGGGCTGAAGTGGGCTTCTTATCCCACTTTTTCATGTCCTCTCCATGATCACGCAGGTAAAACCACAATTTGGCTCGGGGTGTGGCTCGGGGTGTGGCTCGTGGTGTGTCCCTGCTGTTTTCTCTCTCTTGGGACGATGGATGACTTTTCCGGATAGCTGCAACATCGCTCTGTACAGGTTGGGAGTCGGCCATGTGTTCGTCAAGTTTAAGTTTAACCAGTTGCTCTACTGCTGCAATGACAGAACGTGCAACGTTGTCTTGATAAGTCCGGAGTCGGCGGGTCACTTCATATACGGTTGGTGGAAACATCTCCTCGTATTCCATCACTGCCAGTGAATTCATGTGCCCTGGTGGTGCACTTCGTATCACCTTACGCCACATGTCTGGGGTGCATCGGACATCATCAGGATCATCAGGGAGCCTTCTGTTGTCCGACTCAAAATAAATCAACTCTCGTACAGCTAATTCTCTCAGGTACTGGATAACTGTCTCTATGCTGTCGCTCTTGGGTTTCAGACAGGTAATATATTCTTTCATGGGGTATCTTTCCCGCACACTTGACAGCAATCGCCTCCAAAGGCTGAGGATTTGTGACCCCTCCCCAAGTGCCTTATCAATACCTCCTTCTCTCGCCAGGGATCCCAACTGCCTGGCCTCCCTGCCGTCTAATTCCAGACTATTGGCCCCGCTATCCCAGCATCTGAGCAACCAAGTGATAATGTGCTCACCTGGGCGGCGGCCAAAATCTTTTCGCACCTCACGCAATTCACTCAGGGTCAGGGATCGGGTAACAATCTCTGGTTCTCCTACATCCTGATCTGCTCGAGATGGCTTTGCCCCATTCTTACTTTTCTGAGATGGCCCTGCCCCATTCTGACTTTTCTGAGATGGCCCTGCTCCATTCTGACTTTTCTGAGATGGCCCTGACTTTTCATCCTCGTCCTCATCCGGCCATTCTTGAGATAATGGTTTTTCACCATCATCCTCATCCTGACATTCTTGGGATGGCCCCGGTTGTTCACCATCATCATCTGGCACTGCGCGAGCTAACTTCCTGGTGTGTTTCCTCTTTTGAATGGGAGCCACAGACTTTGGTGTGGGTTGGCCAAGGTCTATTGTAGAGGTTGCAGTATCTACAGTATGTACTAGTCTATTTCCTTTTCCTCCCTGACAGTGCCAACAGCACTGACAGTGCTGACACCTCTCTTGAATGGAAGCAACAGACATTGGTGTGGGCTGATTCTCTGAATTATGGGCAAGGTCTATTGTAGACGTTGCAGCATCTGCAGTATGTACTAGTCTATTTCCCCTTTCTCCCTGACAGCACTGACACCTCTCTTGAATGGGAGCAACAGACATTGGTGTGGGTTGACCAAGGTCTATTGTAGAGGTTGCAGCATCTGCAGTATTCACCGATCCATTTCCTCTTTCCCCCTGACAGTACTGACGCTCTGAATTAGGGGCAAGGTCTATTGTAGAGGTTGCAGCATCTACAGTGTTCGCCAATCCATTTCCTCTTTCCCCCTGACAGTACTGGCGCTCTGGATTAGGGACAAGATCTATTGTAGAGGTCACAGCATCTACAGTATTCGCTAATCCATTTCCTCTTTCCCCCTGACAGTGCTGATGCTCTGAATTAGGGGCAAGGTCTACTGTAGGGGTTGCAGTAGCTGCAGTATTTGCCAATCCATTTCCTTGTTCCCCTTGGCAGTGCTGACAGTACTGACAGTGCTGGTTGCTATCAAGCAGTGTTTGGTAGATGGTAGCCAAGCCCCAGCACAGTGCAGTAGGGCGTATTTCTCTGGGGAGCCCACTACAGTTCTTTTTCAAATATGCAGTCACCTTATTAGGATCCTGTAGCTGTTCAGGAGTGAAGTTCCAAACCACTGGGGGTAAGAAAGTGCCTAGGTACCTGCTCATATTTCGCCATTTGCCCTGCCACTCAAGCTTATCCAGCCTCAGGGAAAACTCTTGGGTGGTATTCATAAACCTGTGCCTAATATATATACATATATATATCGAAAGCAAAACCATTTGCACCAAAACCAACAGTAAGAAAATGCTAGTTAGAATTTCCCAGGGATATTGGAAATTGTTAAACACTCTTACAAGGCCTGTTTTATCCCTCCTTGTACCGAACAGCAAAAGCTGATACAAGTACTCTTTGAAGTTCATGAACTTAAACGTTATCCAATCATAGGCTGTTATCACAACATACACTAAACAGACGTATGGGATGGCTACGAATCCTGGCAGGATTAAATGCAGCATGCCACGAGTTGGCAACCATGGCAGCATCCTTAAGAGTAAATGCCACAACATTGTACACAGAAATTACTTAAATAACCGGACCTATCACAACTCTATCTTAACTGCAATTGAGTTAAGGTCAAATCTATCGTTATCCCAACCTTTTTTGCCCCCCTTGGGGGTCCCCCGTCGAGCCCCACGTTGGGCGCCAAAAGTTGTTGTGGTTTAAACTCAGCGGAAAGCTGAGGCCACAAAGGTCAGACAAGAAAGCCCCCTACCACTTTAAGAGGTGGAGGATGGGCGAACGGAGCTAAGAAAGGGGCTGCAGAGCCAGAGGAAAAAAAAACCAAGGCCTGCAAGGTTAGGATAAGGATAGTTTACTAAACAACAGGGAAAAGTATGAAAACAACTAACTACAGTGCTATTATTATATACAGTGCAAACCTCTCACCACACTATGCCATTTGAGCCGTGCCCGAACTGATTCAGATTCCCGAACGCAGCACTCCCCGAGCCCAACACCCCCGAGCACCCCCCTCACCACCTCCTGCCACGCCGATCCCGAAAGAGAGAGAGAGAGAGAGAACCCGGAACTCCCACACGCCTGCTCAGACCAGCACTTCCCGTGCCCGGAGCAGGTAGTGATAGGTCTGGAGTCTCCCCCGGAACTGGCACTGCGGCTGCCCAGACCGGGACTTCCCGTGCCTGGGTCCGAAGTCGCCCCTGCAAAAGCGGGGGGGCAGCCTGTCGGATCATAATGCAATTGGTATGGAATACTCTCAGGGCTAACACAGCCTGCTGCTGGGCTGAACCCAGGACACCTGTTTATATACACGCATATACTTTTCATAAAGCGCGAGGCAGTGCTGCAGATAAATTAAGACTAATTCTCATTGTAGTTCCCAGGTATACACTTGCTGAAATGACATGAAGCCATTTCATTTCATGAGTGAAGGAGTTCCTCGTGATTAAACAAATCTGTCAGCCTTGCAGGAGCCGTGTGTTGCCAGGCAGTTGTGTGCAGTATTCAGAGCGTTGGTTGTAGTCAGCTGCCATCCAGGGAATACAGCAGACTTAAGAAGTAAAACTAAGGGTCTCAGAGCTTACTCCAAGAAGATGTCCCACCCACCTGAATGCTGCAACTCAGGAGGAATAGTTACCAGACTATCAGGGCAGATGTAGACTTTATATGTAAAAGCAGTGCTACGTATGCCTAACTCACAGATTCGAGGAAGTGTCAGGCAAGACTCCTTAATAACACATAATCCCCAATCAGGTAACAATAGAAATACCAGATGATTAAAAGGTAATCACAGGATTCATTTAAATTATTGGATTTAAGAATACATTTTTAATTGTGATCTATTTTCTCTGACTATGTAAATTGAAGTCCATGAATGAGGTCCCAGCTCCAGCAGTGCAACCACTGTCTTTGCGGAGGAATGTTTTTGCTCAACACCAACCATGGAGTTGGGTCCCTTTCTCCTTAACGTTTACCGTGGTGAACGTTCTGACTCGGTAAGGCTACTCCCATCGCTGTTTGCTCATACCTATTAGAGCTAAAGGCAGAGAAGATATTTACGAAACTAATGGAGCATTCGAAACAGACTTGTATGGTGATAAAAACAGTATCAGTCGCCCTGGTCAGGAAAAGTCTGCATATCAAAGCTCTGGGAGTTTTTTCAGCAGGCACTGAGACTGTATGCTTCTGAGTAAGGGAACAGCAGGAGGAAAAAACCCCAAATATATTTTTTCAAGTACTTTAATGTGCATGCCATTGAGTATCGCATTCCTAAGTGACAAGCAAGCGACTGCTTTGAATTGCCCTAGTTCTTAAAGTCAGCTGAGTTTTTCTTTGATTTCACAACGCATATTGTCTTGTTTTGAAAAGGTTCTATGTGAGAAAACTGTTTTGATGATACAAATCAACAGCTACAATAAAAATCTTTAATAAAGTCATCATGGGGCTTGGGATTGTTTGAACTATTCAGGAATGACAAAAGGCAGGTATTACAGGAACTCAACGGGAGCATTACTTTTACCCAGATGCAAGTCAAGGAGCTGAAAATCTGCTGGATGATCAGAGGTTTAATAGCAGGAGCTAATTTCTAGCGACTCACTCATAGGTAAAGTCACAGGAAGTCAGGATGTGCTTAAAGCATGTTTAGCAACAGTCGGGGTTTGAGAGTCTCCCACTGGGGACAGTGGGACCAGGTGTTGTTCTGTGTTGTCAGGATCTTGGGTACGAAGTGTTAACTGCAGCATTGCTCTAAGTTTTCCTGTAGTTCTTGCTTACTGTAACACACATACTCTGTATCAGAGTATCTGTATCACAGTACCTAGCGGCATACTTTTGACCAGTCTTGCTCAGAGATGCAAAAGGGAACTGTCCTCTAAAGGTGGCACTCGAGAAAATGAGAAGCTGGGTGGTTACCTCCACCTGTTGTGGTGTCAACTGGGTTATGGTATTTATCGCTTTTCTGCATGTGAATATGTAGAGCAGGATGGCACAAATAGGTTCATCTTCTGAGTTGGTGTTGTCAGTGGATTTTACTTGCTTGTTGCTGATGCTGCTCATCAAAGAACTGCGCCAGCAGTGTGTGTGATAGCATACTAGAGATACGGAGAACCACCCATAGCAAATCACCTGCAGGTAATTTGCAAAACCCTTCAATGTTCTGTTGCTAAAATGAAGTTTATGGATAATTTATCACCTCCTTGTCTGTTGAATAAATTACACATACAAATGAAGACAGAAAAACTATAGCAAGTGTAGCTTTTGGCTCTGGCAAATAGGCATGTGAGACTCTTATCAAATATCTCACAGACTGTTCTGTTTAGCAGTTCATGACTGTGAACAAGTGATTCATTCTTGTAGCTATTGTTTTTGCAGTACAAATATTAAATATTCTTTGACTTCCGTGACAACTTTGAAATGATCTATTATATTTGACATGTCAAAACAATCTCTGATTTATTAAGAAAAAAAATAATCTCAGAATTTAGTTTCAGTGAAACTGTGGCTGTGGTTAAAATTTTCACAGTTGTTTTGCTTTCAGATATTGTAATTTACAGCTTCTCAGTGTATCTTTAATATAAAGATGTTACATTGTGTTGTAAATATAATGCTTGTTTCCTAAGGTGTGTTTTTTTTCTGGTTTCCCCAGTTTCTTCTCAAAGTGGTATTTTCAGGATACTCCTGTGGTCTTTTTCCTGTTTACAAATACTGTTGTAGGTTTCTCACACATACATAATGGATAAGAAACTACAAGGAGTGAAATTTGGAAATTGCCGCGATGATAAATGCAACATTGATTTTGTATTAAACTCCACATGTACATTTTGTAGTACTGCATTAATCAATGTGGGGGGGGGTTGTTTAATTTCACGTCTATAAAATCTTACTACTTTTATATATTCCTGTGCTGCCCCTGAGAGTTTGCTTTCCTTCCTGTGTCCAGGACTAAGTCTGTCATCCATGTTAAAAGGCTGTTCAGAGGCCCTAAGGCATGTTCAAATCTGCATCTATTTATCCTTCTGCGGGGTAAGGATGAGAAACAAAAAGGGAATGCCCGAGATTCTAGAGAATGCAGAAGATTGGATCCCTTTCTTTGCTGAAAGCTTGAGATTTTTTTTCTTCAATTGGAAGATTCTAAAGATTCTTTAATGTTAAAGTTGTTTTTTTCTTTAATTTTTTCTGCCTTTGGCCAGATCAGGTGTTTGAGCTCACTGTTCCAGTGTGCTGGACTGATGCTGTGGTCCCCTGCAGTGCAGCTCCACAATTGTGCTCCTTGCCAAACGTATATGCAGTGCTAGGGATTATTATTTTACAGCTCTTAGCGAAGTTAGTACAGCTGTTCACCTGCACATTACCTCCCACTCGCTCATTTCATTCCAAAATGTCAAAAATCATGGGGAGCTTTCAAAAAAACCCCACAAAAAAACCAAAAAAATCCCCTTTAAAAAAACTGACTCAGATTCTGGCTGTGACAAATACACAAAGTTAATGATTAGTTTCCACAAATAATTATACTGTTAATGGAGTGGAGGGGAAAAAAAAACACAAGCTGGCTTATACAGTTGAAGCAAATGACCTTCATTTTAAGAATGTTGATGTCCCTGAAGAACCTTGTGATGTCATTCGTTGAGGAGGGGAGAGGGGAAACCCCACACAAAAATCCATCATTAACCATGTTCAGTTATTCCTGATTAATAGATTATTTTTAACAGATTTATTTTCTTTCTCCTGTGCATGATCTTTGTTTGCATTTTGCATTTCACACACTCTGTATTTTAGAGAAGACAAATATGGGTTTTATTTCTTGCTTTTTATTTCCTTGAGCTACTGGAATGAGACTAGGTTTGAGTTTGCAGTATGGTGAGGGAAGCTCACCTAAGATGATTCTGTGAATCAGGCAAGTCAGTATCTTTTAGAAACCCTAAAGAATTGAAAGGGAGATGCTACTAATTCTTCACTTCATTGAAACAAATTACCTTCAATATAAATTATGCCTTTCCTTTTCCAAAACGATTCTTCTACACAAATTTGTTGCTTGGATGATTCTGTCTGCCCAATGCCATAAGGTAGGAATGTTATCTCAGCCATTGGATACAGGTTCCCTTCCCACACCCATATCTAGAAGATCATTCTGGCTTTTTACAACTCATCTTTTTATAGCCCTTAAAGTAGATTGTAAAGCTAGGTAAAATTAGAACTGTTTACATCAGGTTTGATGACTCAGTTTTCTGTTAAATAGGCAGAAATAGAAATGTCAGGATGTGAATGGTTTTGACAAGCAATTTCATGGAATTCATTCAAAAGTAAAAAGTGCATCTTGTTTTGAATTTCTCCTTTTGATACAGATTTTATAACCTAGTTTAAGTCACAAGTGGATGAGTAGATAGTACTTGATAAATAATCAAAATTATCCCAAGTAAATAGTCTTATGAAAAAGGCATTGCAGTTTCTTTGAGAAATGTGTTACATTTTAATCTATGCAGAAAACCTGAAATTTTAACTTTTTAGCATAAATCATACTTAAAAGGAATCTTACGCTCTTATATTTTTGCATAACGTAAAAATTCCATGCACTAGATATTTACAGTTAAAAAAGTTTTGTTAGTACCATCTGTATATTCAAAGGGAATAATGCAATTACGCATTCAGCACATCATTCTCTTGTAATACATTCTCTCATACAGCAAATGTTCTAAGATAGACTGAACCTAAATGTACAACACTTCCTTTCAGCATCACCAGAAGTTTTGTAAAGATTCTCTGATTTGCTATATCATAGAATCATAGGGGTTGGAAGGGGCCTCAAGAGATCATCGGGTCCAACCCCCCTGCCAAAGCAGCTCCCCAGCTCATACTGCACAGGTCGGCATCCAGACGGGGCTGGAATCTCTCCAGAGAAGGAGACTCCACACCCCCTGGGCAGCCTGTCCCAGGGCTACCTCACCCTCACTGGGTAAAAGTTCTTCCCCATGTTGGTGTGGAACTTCCTGTGGTCCAACTTGAGGCCATTGCCCCTTGTCCTGTCCCCACAGATACTGAAAAGGGGCTGGCCAATTCCCCCTGCATCCCATACTTAAGATATTTATCAACATTAATAAGGTCCCCCCTTAGTCTTCTCTCCAGGCTGAACAGCCCCAGCTCACCCAGCCTTTCCTCACAGGGGAGATGCTCCAGGCCTCCATCATCTTTGTAGCCCTTCTCTGGACTCTCTCCAGGAGATCCCTGTCCTTTTTACACCAGGGAGCCCAGAATTGGACACAATATTCCAGGTAGGGCCTGACCAGGGCAGAGTAGAGGGGGAGGATCACCTCCTTGACCTGCTGGCCACACTCCTCCTGATGCACCCCAGGACCCCATTGGCTCTCTTAGCCACCAGGGCACATATAATATAGTGTATTGTGTCTATTGGTATTTGATAAGAGGAATAAAACTTAAAAGTTTAAAATGTGAAGTTTTAAAAAGGAAAAGGTGTCTGTGCAATCTTTGCTGGTGTGGGGGGAAGACTAGCAGTTAAAAAAAAATCCAATTACATGTCATTTGTATTATTGCCAGTATAACTGTTATGAGTAGGATTTGAAGCTGAGCACATGCATTATGCTACAGTAAAATATAGCTAATATATTTATGTGAGAAAAGTATTCAGGCAGTTTAAACTGTGCTGGGGTTGATAGTCATAAAGTTTCTAATAAAAGAGGGTTCAGTGTGATAAGATTTCCTGAGCAGGAGTTAGTGTAATATTTAGGAGTAGGGATTTGTGTGCTGAGGAGTTTGTGAAGCTTCTTCTACAGTGTAGCTGTGCTTCTCAAAATCGTTGTAATCCACAAGAGTAGAACCGTCTAGGATTTTAATAAGAAACATAATACCAGGATTAAATTTTGCTTGATTCTTCAAGCAATGCGTTTTCAAAAACAAATCAAAGGTAACCCCCTGGTAAAAATAATAGTCAACATAATAGGCTGGGACTGTGATCTTTAAAGCTGAATCTTGTGTGGTTTTCTTTCTTTTTTTTATGATTTGAAGATTATGTAATGTTACCAATGTTGTTGTTCTCCATGTAAGGAGGAAGACTGCTACTATGATGTACTTGGGTTTATTACTCCTGTCCCTAAAACTTTTCCTGCCCCATCCTGGCCAGAGTTGCTCCCTATCTGCTAAGTGCTGTAAGACCTCTTTGACTTCCCATGGAATACAAAGCTTTAGAAAAATCAAAATGTCTTATAGGAAGTGCAAACACTGCCATGAGGTTAATGCAGTTCTGGGGTTTGGAAATTAGGCTGGCCAGCAATGGAAAATTCTAAGGTAATAAGATGTTCTGCCTTGAGCAGAGGCTCCACCTCTATAACCGTATGCTGTGTACCTACGCACCGTGTTTCTCCAGAAGCTGTGTTTGAGATACATGAAATATTTCTGTTTCTTCCTTCTCAACCTTACAGCAGTATGAAAACTTTGTAATGTTTGTCATGTCTGCTGAGTCTGTCCAAAGGAGGCATGAGTCAGTTGATTTCAGTGTTATGTTTGTTATTTGGGACTGTATATTATTTCAGACCAAGGATTATGTACAAATTTCAGGGAAATAGACTGAGGCAGTGACCCTGAATCGCTTTGAGGGATGGCATTGGTCCCATGTATGTACTATCTCTTTTAGTTGTCGTAACTGAGGATTGAAAAAGCCTACACAAGGAAAGACCACAGTTTTTGCACTCATTTTTATTCTTGTTTTTTTCCCCCGCTAAAATTCTGTTTGGTCACTTTTTCCCTCTAGAGGAAGCAGAAAATCCCACTGAGAAATCCTGACTGCGGGATGCTTGAGCTCAGGTAGCTCTTTAGGCAGGAGACACTTGGCTGCATACACTGACATACTTGCTGTATGTAGATAGTCTCACATAAACCAGATTGAAATTGCAGTTCTAAGCCTCACAACTTCTGCTCAAACTCTTCATAATCTGTGAACATTAAAACCATTTTCTCTTTAGATTTGGTTAGGCTGTTCTCTTGTGTCGAAAAGCTTCAGGAAAAGGTTGCCTTGAAAAGGCTGGGGAAATCTCCATCCCTGCAGGCCCTGAAGAAGCAGCTGGAGGAAAGCGGGGGGTAGCCAGTCCTCCAGTCAGCGGGGAGCCTCATCTGAGCAGCAGCTCAGAACAGATCATCTCTGGAGGTCACTTCTAACCTGAGTGGTTCTGCAATTCTCAATCTCTTTCTGTTTTGTCAATGGGAAAGCAAGACAAAGGGGGATTCAGTAATCAACAATAAACTAAATCAGAACCCAGATCAACTGGAAACATTCCAGTCCTTTCACTTGATGACTGTAGTATACTAATTGGTGTGTACCTAGTGAGATCTGCCCCAGCCACCACTGTTCAAATCATTACTTTTCTAGGTTCTTCAGCATCATCCTGATGAATGGGTTTTTATCTGCAATTGGTGACCTCTGCATTTCCAGCAGTCTTTGAAGGGGTGTTAGTTTCTTTCTTTAATTGAGATTTTTGTTACATCTTCCTCGTTTTTTGGGGTTTTTTTTACTTTTTTCCTACACTGTAAGGCTTTTCATAGCATAAATACTATTGCTTTGCTATTCTTTGCCATGTGTCTTAATTTTACCTTTTAAAAGACTCTTCTGTCATGTGAATATAACAATGCTGGGCATTCCTGTCATCTGTGAAGCCAAGCTGGAGAATCGTATCACTAGAGATCCTGAAGTGCCTCCTGTCTCTTTAGACTCTACAAGGTTTCAGCTGCAAAGAAAATAGATTTGCATGGGACTTGACCGTGTACACTCTCTTCCCAACTTGAGAGGCAACTCAATTTCTTTTGCCAAGAGAAATTACAGAAACAAATTCAAAACAAAAATGGACTAAGATCTCCCTTTACAAACAGCTGGTTGACTTTATGGGTTATTTGATTGTTCGGGTTTTTTTGGGGTTGTTTTTTTTTTTTTGGAGGGGGGGTTAGTTTTGAGTACACTGAATATATTAGAGCTGCTGCAACCACCCAGCAAGCTTTCCTGGTCCCTCTGGCCTGACCACTGCCATGCTCTTGAAGATGGATTCTTTACTGCCTAAGAGGAATCAGGCCACTGTAACTACTCCACAGCCATGCCTTTGTAACTAAACAGCGTGGGGGCTTTGCCACTCTGGATTGTAAGGAAGCAGATTGATGGGTCAGTCATCGAGGGGCGCTGGGAGAGCTCAGTCCGTTTTCCTGCTCTCTCACCTGCATTTTGTACAGTTATTGTTCCCATTTAATCACAAACCCTACAATACTGACTTTGCATGCTGGATAGTGTTACTTACCACATCTTGGTGTGAAACGAATCCATTACAAATCACTTAAGTGTATAGACCATATAATTTGTTTTCTGTTCTCGTTATCGGTTGAAAGAAAAAAGGACTCAGGCAAAAATGTCACAGAAAATGCGCTATTGTTAATGGCATTGCTGTCTAGTTATGGGAACTGTGGAACCTGAAACATCACTGATGTTGGCAAATTTACTTTAGTGTCTTGTGCCCAAGCTCTGAAATGATGTCTGTGTGGTAGGTATGCAGGAGAGGCAGCACCAGGTACGGAGTGTGGATTTCTAGCACTTGTTCATTCCAGTTAAAGCTAAAATATGGACTAGCAGGAGAGGTAACGGGAGTAAAGTGAAGTGAAGAACATGAATTGCAAAAGGCAAAGGACTTAGAAGGCGGACAGAAAACAGTGCTCAGGACAGGCGTGGAATACTGCTGGGAGATAAGGCAGAAAAGGACCATGGATGTGAGGCTGTTCAGGGAAGGATTTATCTCGCCAAAAGCAACGCTGTTTGTCAGTCCGTATTTGCTATAGCTCATTCAGTATTCATGATGATCTATGGAAATAATAGTAGAGGGAAGAGGAATAATTAGAGTGTGATACTTTTCCTTTCAGCTGTTTTTATTTAAATGAATGGGAAACCCTGCCATGTGGTAGACTTCTCAGATGAGCTTCTCACGAATTACTTAGTACTCCATAACTTAGTACTGATGAGGTAATACTTTCTTTAAAAGCAATTATTTGTATGTATGAAAGTGTCAGCTGCGTGTGATGAACTACGGGTGAATTTGGTGTACTGCTAATAGATGTTAGCATACTAAATTAGCTAGGCAGAGCCGCATGGAGCTAGTGTGACCTATTTCTGAATTTCTTCTGGGAATTAAACCGGGGGAATAGTTGTAAGATGATCTTTGACCCCAGCATTGCTTTCATAATCAGCTCCAAAGGAGTGGGATACATAAAATACCAGCTCAGAAGGAAAGAGAACAATAAACAAGATTTGTGTGTGTCACTTGTAACCATAGCTGTCAGGCATATCTTTTTCTGATATCATTTCAGCTTCTCATTTTCAGGAGATTAGGTTGTTGTTAATACGTTGACATCTACCGCTTTATTTATTTTACTCCAGTACTTAAGCTACGAATTTCATCTCTCCTTCCTTGTCTGTGTTGTCTAGAGTAAACCCAGTATTTTGTAAGAGACCTTTTGGGTGTGTAATGCCTTTCTGTATGGATTTCAGGACAGGCCATTGAAAAAGTATCAGCGCACCTGCTGTACAGTGATCTTTCGTAGGTGGGAATCAAAGGAATAATGAGTTGCAAGTAAAACTAAAAATATCACTGCTGTTCCAGTTTCTAGAAGGTGTTGATTTAAGTTGCAAAATCCTAATAAAGTGTAGGACTGTTGAAGGTTTACAGATTTTAAAAACTCCACAACAATCTATTACAAGATAAAGAGGAGTTGTGCAGGATTTTATCTTGCCCTTTTTTCCCTCCTGTAATTTTGTAAGGAATGTTATCTTTTCCTGTTTCAGCCTTCAGGTGTCAGAGCAGTGAATGCTATAGGTGGGGGTATGTTGGTGCATCTCTGACAACGTTTGTGTATTTCCTGTGCTTGATGGAAGTAGAAAACTGGATTGGGACAGAGCAAATTCTTTGGCGTTATTATAGGGCGAAAATACATTTGAAAAACATTTGAAGCGCCTCTTAAATTAATCAAGAACTCAAAAATAGCTGATGAAAATGCCTTCCAATCTCCACATGTGATTAAATAATCCTTAATGAGAAGTAGGTCCTTCGTTAGACACTATGTCTAGCTAATTGAAGAAATCATTTCTGAATATACTCTAGAGCACATGAATGAACGAGCATGGCCTATACATGAAGATGTTTATTACTTACTGATATTTAAAAGTTGCTAAATTAGTCTTATTTAACTGACTGTGCGCAGCCAAAACAGTGTTATGGCAATTGCACCGTGTCACTTGAGGGGTTTATTTTGCTTCAATGTAAAAAGTTTGGTGTATTTCTTAATTTTTTTTTCCTTGCAGTTCATTGTGTCTGTGATTAATTCACCACAGCTACTTAGATATGCAGAATCTAAACACTCTACCACATTGATTTTTCTTTTTTTCCTGTTCTTTCCTTGTCTTAAAACCACAGTGTGAAAAATCATACGCATCCTCAGGGAGAAAATACTTACCTTGCCAGCGAGCAGCAGTGACTAAGCAGCTCCTATACAGCACAGGACTGTAGAAATACTGAAGTTAGACAATTCAGGGATATGCACCCTCCCCAACCCCCTGTCCCAATATCTGGTTAAAGTTGAGATTTTATTTTTCTTCCATGTCCATGCTCTTGATCAGAAGGAATTGCCTTTGGGTTCCCTTCCCCCCTTGGTGGTTTTGTGGAACTGAATTCCACTTCCTTATTTATTCCCACAGGGAAGGGCATTGGAGAGGCTGTCCCTGACTGCAGTTACGCCAAGACCCACTGTGCTGCTGAGGTGCCTCAGTGCTGTAACCTGAGCACAGGCACTTCAGCAGGTTGAGGGGGGAGCCGGACTGGTTGACTTGTCCACAAACTCTTCCATAAGGGATGATGGGATCTTGATGCTCTTCACTGTCCAGATTAACACAATGCGCTTTGTACAGAGCCAGTGGTTTCTCACCAGCCACCTCTCCCTGGGGAATTCCTCACACCAAACCTCAGAGACCTGGGATAATCACTAAGACCAGAGCAGATGCTGCATGCAGAACACTGGCACTAATAGTTAATAATAAATTAAGATGTATTGGAAAAACTATCACAAAGGTTAAGCAAAACTCCTGAGTACCACAGAGAGTCTGGTATTCCCCCGCTGAAAAAAAGACCCGGAGGTGAGGTTGAAAGTTTAATCTCCTACAAGCAGAGGTTAACCCAAGATGCTTATTAAAATAGAAAATAATTAACCTGTTGCAACAAAGCTACTAACTAGCCGCAGTGAAAAGCAAAACACTGCAACACAACAATGCAGGAGTGAGAAAAACAAACCCGTGCTCATCCAGGGAAAAGCCTTGCCTTACCTGCTCACACAGGGAGATGGGGCTGTGTAAGTATTTCCCTTCCCTCCACAGTGACTGGTCAGAAGCCAGGTGTGCACGGGAAGAGTGGAGAAACGAGAGGCTCCTCTGGAGATGCTCCTCTCCCTCATCGGGAGGGCAATAAGCAGATGGTGTTAATGATCTATTAGCGTGCAAGGCTTCTCCCAGGAAAGCAGAACTGCCAGGCCAATGTGGCACACAAGGTCTTGCTTCCATTTCTCATGCAGCATGAGGAAACCCTGGTGTTTGGAGCAGCCAAAAAAGGTATCCAAACCAGGGAGCTTCTGCCCTTGAAGGAGTGCTGCTGAGATTTTGCCAGGGCACACTCTGCCCGGCAGCCATCTGACTTGGTTCTAGCTGGCTCCTTTCCTGCCCTCATTGTCCTGGCTTCCTTCTAGCTCTGCCTTGGCCTGTTAGTGCTGCTACTTTTCAGGGTTTCTCTCCTTGGATTCTTCATGGCTATTTCCTTCTGAAATAAACCTCTGCCCTTTCTCAGAAAGAGAGGTCTGAGAGAAGCATGGTGACCAGGGCTACGGCTCACTCTTCCTCATGTGCCCTGCTGCTTCCCCAGCAGCACCATGCCTCCAGAAATCCTGAGATGGGCATTTGTGTGTCTTGGTATCGGGAGGTACCAGCGGTTGCTTGTTACACTGGGTTTTATTTTCACTTTCTGCACATGCTAATGTTGGGTGCTCTTCTGACATGAGTATCTCTTAGCAGAGAAGGGGCAGCAAGCGCTTATTTGCTTTTTCTTTTAAAGACGTCTCTCCTTGTACAGCGAGCGGGTTCTGGTGTTACTTGGTCCTAAGAAAATACCCTGCTGAACATGAATAGCAATTGAAGCAATTAATAAGGTATTAATTATTTGGTATCTTTATTGCCATGCAAAGCAGAACAGTGCTGTAACTCTTCTCATTCTCGCAGTCAACCTGCAGATTCAATCCATCATCCCAGCCCTTGCACACGTGGCTATATGAAGTACCTGCAAAACTTTGTGCACCTGTGGGAAAAGGTTTCCCTTCTGGGATCCCAGAATAATATGGGCAATAATATGGATGCTTCATGTTTCCTGGTCCTTATCTGAGTGCAGTTTTCCCAAGTATTTTATTTTGGAATATCCTTACCAATCCCACAGAAAAAAGCTTGGATCCTCTGACAGGGTTCCTCTGGTACTGGTTGCTCAGATTACTTCTAAGTATGCAAACCTGACATTTTACATGAACTGGGGATTGTAAGAAGTATGAAACAACTAGCTGTAATTTCATAGTAAAGCTGTTTTCTAATCTGAAGTGTTTTGGCAAATACTAATTTTGTTTGGAAAATAAATAAATAAACTAAAATAATCAAGCAAGTGATTTCCTGATATCAAAATTGCTTCATATAACAAGAGTCAAGGATTCTCTTGAATACAAGGGATTTTAACAGTGCCTAGTTTGGTATTAAGATAAGTGTTTATATTCGAATGCAAAAAGAAGAGTTGCTCTTAAAGCTGCCGGTGTAATGGTTTTGTCTAATTGAATTCTTGTTTAATTCTTCGCAGGAAGAGGCGATTGGCTTAGGTTAATTCAGAAATCGTGCAAAATATGACTCTTTGAAACCATTTAAAGATTTTATTTTCACATTTCTAATTAGCATTTTGAATGTTATACATGCTCATGATTCTAAATTAAATAAAATAGTGGATGCCAAGTTAAATTTGTTTAAGTTTGGGCCCATACCTGTTTAATCATTCAGTCAGAAGACGTGTCTGGTTTTTCTTAGATTTAAAATCACTACTTAATTATTAATACTACTAAAATGCTATTAAAACCTAGGAAGTCATTAGAAGCCTTTCATAAGGTATTATTGGATCTTGCAAGAAATAGGATAAGTAAAAGAAGTTGGGATAGTGCTCCGTTCATTTCATTTCAGTGGAGTGAAGCCTGCTACTGCTTTCAAGTAGGAAAATTGCTGTTCATCTCTGACAAAGTTTCTAATACTGTGAAATCATCACTGGTGATAATGTTCCACTACCTACAATTTCTAGTGCAGTACCAAGAACAAGGAAAGGACAGTGCAATGGTGACTTTAATTGCTTGCATAAATTAAACTCTTTGCTAGAGTCCTGTGATTCGAACTCATTACTCTAACTGTTGTTAGGTTGTGAGTGTAAACTACAACCCAATTAAATGAGAAAGGATGGCTTGATAGACATTCACAATCTGAGGCTTTCAGAAGGGAAAAGAACCTGCCAAACAGTTCAAGCTGATCTTGTTGGCTGTGCTTATTTGTCTCTTAACCAAAACATACCGTTGCATTGAATATTTGCAGCATGAAAAAAGGGTTCTATGTTGCAAAGGATGTGATGTACTGGAACTTTCAAGGAAGTAGACAGTCTCATTCTTCTGTCTGCATGTAACTGTGCTGTGTATTTTCTTATGAGTATGGACCTTCTTGAATTGACATAAATAATGAGTCATTTGGGATGTGTCCATTCTTCATGCTGGTCAGCATCGGATCTTTCTGTGGCACATGAGCAGGAAGCTCCAACATGGACTGTAGTATCTTATACCCAGCAGGTCTGGCCAGGCCATTCTCAGATTTTTTCACATGGTTTTCTAAATGTAGTGCTATAGAGCAGTGCTGGCTTTGCCACCGGTGTATTCCATAAACCATCACCAAGCTTACCTACAGAAAACCTACAGAGCTCCTTCTGCAAAACAAAGCAGTAAGCCAGACTGTTGATCCCCACAATCTGTGGAAGTAGCCTTTCTTGTTCAGTCGGAAGGTCTTTCACTAATTTCAGTTAGCTGAGGAAATCATCATGGCCAGACTCCAACATGGGTACGATGATTTCACTGGAGGGATGATGAGATCAGTTTTTGCAGTGTGTAGTTTGAGAACTACCATCAGGTCCTTGTTTGTGTATAGTTCTATTGTGGATAGGGGCTGCCTGCTATGTATGGACAACACACACTACGGGGCTGCACACACTGGAAATTTCTTTGAAGAGAAGCAAGATGCTGGCAGAGCCATGTGGAACTAGTATTATGCCTTGACTCACACGGGCTGAGTGAGCTCCTCCCCTCCTTTCACTCTCAGATCTCTCTTCTGACACCAAACTTTTAGCTCATTAAAAAAATTACCTGATTTCTTCATTAAATCTGTTTCTAGTCTCCTGCTGGAAGCTACTACCAATCCTTGTTGCGGTTGTAAAGGTATTTGAACTCCATATTTTCTTCTTGTTAGAGAAGAATGTTGATAATATGTGGTTACACTCAGGGATCAGTTCACGTGAGGTTCCTCTGCCAGCAAGGTCCTCATTAAGATGTGATGACCGTGTTTTAACCTTGGTCTCAGTGTCAGCTCAGAATATTGATCAAAGGAAGTTGCACAAGGCTTCTCTAGTTTTAATCTGCCAACAGTAAGAAAGAAATGTCATTTGTCATTCTCCTGAATAACTTTGATATGCCAAACATAGGTTCTGCACATAATTTTTATTTGTAGTGTTCAAATAATGTATTAATTTACTTCTGAAATAAGTAGTTCAGAACCAGTGGACTCCAAATGCTTTATAAATCACAAGGCACCTGTTTGGTTGGTTGTTTTTTTTCTGGAAAGTGTTGGTTTTAGTGCATTTTTCCAGTCTGCAAACTTTTTTTTTTTTTGGTATCATCATTATCTCTGCTTCCTGGAATGGATTCATTCCTCAATCCCATCACCTAAAGTATTTCCATTTCAGTAGTCTTTTAAAGTATGCATTTACCCCAGGCTGATGGGCAGGTTTACAAATACGATCTCCCTCATACTCTCAACAGTCCCTTCTGCCCACTGTGTATTTTAAGGATTAAATTCTCGTATGTATATTTAAGGTGGTTAAGGAGATGTGGTTAAATGGAACAGTTCCTAGAAATGACAGAGGAATTCATAGCACCCAGAAACCATAAACAGCTCAACATTGCAGTTGCACCGCCCAGAAACTTGAGACAGAAACCAGCGTTTTAAGTGCTGGGCCTATTTACAGCATTGCAGGAATGATGACAACAACTGCAGCAAAGAAAAATAATAGAGCCCATCATGGATCTAAGCCAGTTGCCACACGAGTGATGGTAATGTGTGTGATGATACTTTTGGAAACAAAGCGCTGTGTTTCTGTTTGATTTTTAAGGGTTTTTCTGAGTGATGCTAATGTAAGCAAGAGCAAAGAAAAGGCTGTGACAAACCAATGACGCCCTTACCCTGAAAGCATTGACATTCTGCAGCAGGCTTGCTTGGCTCCACTGAGTGTGGTCACATACAAATTTTGTTTGCAGGAGGGTTGCCAGATGCTTTAATAATCCAGCCCCACGCCTAGCAAAGCAATTAAGCATATATTTTATTCAAGGTTTTCTACAGGCCCTTGTAGTCCACTGTACAGTCTGAAAGTTAAGTGCGTGCTTGTACTCCTTGCTGTGTCAGAGCACTCAGTATCACTGTCTGATTCTCTCTCTTGTCCTGTTGTCCCAAAGAATTCTCTAGCTATGTGTCTCTGCAGACTCCGGCGTTTATCCTGATGGGTGGTGCCTCGGCTGTAGTTTCCACGCACAGTGATCCTGACCGCCTGACGTCACAGCTGAAGAACATCAGCTTTGATATGGTTTATGGGTGTGTGGATATAGTTTCCTTGGCTACCGTCTCTCTTCCTATTTTGCCCTGGCATAAGACAAGCTCGTTGTATGAATTTTATATGAAAATGGCATCTTATTTCTAAACCCACTCCAGAAAAGCATACACTGTTTTCAGTGTGTTGGTGCGTATTAGCCATGCGGGATTATCCAAGCAGCAGCTTTAGGTCTGTCCTGCATATTTGAGTGAAGATAAGAAGCAAGAAACATCTGACATTTAGGAGAAGAAAAGGAAGTAGGAGCTTCAGAAACGCTAGCATCCATTGAGAGAGAGCAGAGCTGATCTTTCTATAAATAATTTGAAAAAATGTTAATGTTTATTTAATACATATCGCTCAGAGTTTGTTCTCATGTGCTGCTTTCCTGAGTTTTCTAGGGCTGAAAAATTGTATGTTCAATGGAAACAGATTAGAGCACGTGCTGGTATATGCTTCACAGATCTTGTGGATTTTTTTTAATCCAAGTGAGAACTTGAAGTTGTTGCTAAATACGCACATGTACTAATTAATGTACCGTAAAGTCAGTTACTTTCTCAATTGACAGTTTTCCAGGAGAGATGATAGAAGGCAGAGAGGGGCCTATTTTTACTAGACATTAGTTGTACATGGCAGCCTGAGCTACCGTACTCTTCCATTCAACATCAAGCCCTGTCTTTAGCCATTGCAGTCTTGATTCTCTTCGTTCTTTCACTCTTGATGTGTAATTTTTATTAGTCTTTTGTGCATACTTCTTTCTAGGGGGCTGGAGAATAATGGAGTTGTTCCTGATTTCTTTGCTGTGTGAGTATTCAGTATAAGCATGAAGCTGGTCCATCTGAATTCTGAAGGGACTTTTCTTTTTAACAGCTACCCAAGGAAGACCTACATAGAGTCTCTATTGGAAGCTTTCACATCATTCCATTGCCTCATGAAGAATTTATTTTTATAAAGTATGTCTAAGCAATGCATCAGTAATTTATGAAGTTTCCATCATCATTTTTGTAGACTGCGGGCATGTGGGAAATATCATTTGTGCCACTGGAATGATGCTCAGAAAACAAAAATGAATACATCCAACAGGCTGAGTTACAACTGTTTCCTACTGTACAGGTTTTGGCTGTACTTCAAATATGGAAATCCTCTGAAAGTTATTTGTGCTTGGAAATGAAACCTTTGGGAAAAGGGAGGGGTGTTTTTTACACCTTAGTGTACATTTTCCTTCCTTTAAGGACAGAGTTTGGTGGACCCTTTAATGCATTAATGATTAGAATGGGGAACTTTGTATGCTTGCTGGCCTGTAGCCGTTATCACACACTGTCACTGACTCTGTTGCCTCTACCTCTTTTTCTAAGGTGTTAAAATCCAGACAAATTGCCCTGCATGGCCAGGTGCCCCTCTGTGCTCCAAGGGGAGATCTGTGGGGTGGTACATATGGTGCTCCATACATGGTATATGGTTCTTTCGCTTTGATTATTCTTTTACGTCCCATGGAAGACATTATGGAATGGTGTGGAAGTGCTGTAACCTGAAGGTCTGAGCATTCTGAACTGGACGAGAGACCTGGCAGAGTGTAAGCTACTAAACCTCACATGTTGTCACATTAAGGGGCCATAGCACTAGTGGTGTTGACTAAATACTGAAAATGTGTTCTTTTCAAACCTAAAGGGTTAACTTTTGATTAGTGATTATTTAATGTTTACTACACAACAGCTATAACTTAGGTGCAGTAATGAGGAGGGTTATTGTTCTCCCACCCAAAATTTAGGCCTTTAGTTTTCGTTTACTGACATTTCTTTGGCAATGCTGTCAAACTCCTACCTCCTCTCTGTAGGCAAGTGATTAATATGCAACAAAAGACTCATTTAAAAATGTAACTGAAACAGTACCTATAGCATACTAGTGCTAAAACTGAAGAACGTTTCCTTGCTCTGAGCCTGGGCTTTACTACCACAAAAATTTATTGCTGAAATCAGTTCAGAATATAATCAAGTAGGCATTTTCCATTAAGCTGTTATTAGAGCATCCTTCCCTGTGATCCACTTCACCTCTCGAAAACAGAAACATGGAAGCAGTTGTTGGTAGAGCAAGTGTGCACTGGAAGGTGAGGCTGAAAATAAGTATGTGTGAAAGCCATCTGCTGATAACTGAAGCAATATTATCTATCCCTAATGTCTCCAGTCAGGCTCTTCAGGTGGGTAATACTAATAGAGATTTTGAGACAACAGCCAGTTTGGCAAAATAGGTGTG
Organism: Laterallus jamaicensis coturniculus; assembly: GCA_022605575.1. Lineage (NCBI taxonomy): Eukaryota > Metazoa > Chordata > Aves > Gruiformes > Rallidae > Laterallus > Laterallus jamaicensis. The sequence continues at coordinate 1,551,495 of JAKCOX010000016.1, forward strand.
GAAGCAATGAAAGCTTGTAAAATCTCAGTCTGTATAGTTCATGTTACAAATTGAAATGAAAAATGAAAAATAGTGAAAATAAAGCCTGTGATACAAAGATATCTTAGCAGCTTCTTTTATTTTCATCTGAATAAATTCAATTCTAATGCTTATGTTTTCTTGCTGGGTGTATGGAAACAGACACCTTGAAAATGCCCAGTATCCAAAGGAGTATCCAGACAGGAACTGTTGTTGGAATGACTGAAATACCCATTCAAGCTATTCTTTAATATCCCTTTAGAACATATATTTTGCACTAGATTGTAAAGTGCTAACAAGTATCCACTTGGTGCAGAAATCCCAAACTATACATTAATGCTTCTTAAGAAAAACATTCTGTGAAGTGCTCAGAGCTGATCTTGCGTTCCTGGCTGAATGGATGTCCTTGGCACCACTGATCTTCAGCTGACTGAAGGGGGAAATCAGGAGCACTGAAGAATTAGCTTGAGGTGCTTGGCAGTTTATAGACTAAATACTTGTGGTACAGGCGTACTCACTGTATGGGTTGCATTGTTTGTGAGCATTGCAAATAAGTCATATAAATTGTGTTTTTAGTGCAGAAAGTGTGCTCAGGTCACAGGTTTTCTGCATCATGAATTGTTTTGAATGTGATTGGGAGAGGTGGGTGTGTGGAATAATTTAGAGGTATTCATTCTGAGGTACTCTTGTTTTATCCAGTTCCTTCTTGTTGTGATTTTATTTTTTTTCTTGTAAAGAAAGACCAGAGTGTATGGCCAAGGAAAATGAAACTCACAGTCACCTTTCCCACCACCTACATATATCCTTTAAGCTAGAATAATAGAGGTATTTTATGTGTGGGCTGCACTTTAGTGGAAGTCAGTGTAGTTTCATTATATTTGTACGTACTAAGGCGTTGGTGCATACATTTTAGTTACAGGTCCTTCCTCTATTTACTCAGATACAAACTGGAATTTCAACATACTTTCTCTTTCAATTATTTGCTTTCTTTCTTTAATGCACTTCTTTCCACTTCAGAATTTTCTTAATTAGGCTTTCCCAAGTTGCTTCCTTCTATTTTTTTTCAAAGCTCTAATAGCAGGGAGAAGAATGAAAGTGAACAGGAAATATCCTTAAAGTTTTTATAAGATTATCTAAATGTGGAGAAATTTAATTTAACATAGTTCTAAAAATATGCAATTATCCAGAACAACAGCAGAACTTAAAAGAACTCTTTTCTGACAGAAAATAACAGAGTATACAGTGTGAAGGTTAAAGGCTTAATGACAGGACTAAGCCACTCCTAAGAGTGTTCTGTACACACCTGCCCCATGTTTTATGAGCTGTACTGTTGAGAGATGCGCTCCCGCTCTAGCCCTGGTAGAGGATATTTTGTGCGGAAGCTGAAGCCGTCCTTTCTATATCCGTAGGATATATACTCTCATGCTCATCGGATATATATTCTCATGTGTGTACAAATAGACACACACTCTTTTATACATCCATATGTCCACAGAGACACCAGAAGAGCACGGGGCGTGTGTCCCCCAGATAACGTGTGACCACATTTTCCAAGCAGCTTGTGATGCTTTGGGTTCCAGACCTTGCCCTGGCACTCTAGGTGTTTGTACCTTCTAGGTCCCCTGAAGGCAGCAGCCAGCCAGGCCAGACGGCTGGCAGCAGCATGCCTTCCCCAGGTCTGGCTCTTACTCGGGCTTCCTGAAAGTCCTCACCATACCCCAAAAAGGTATGGGATCCCCATAACTTTGCCATTTTACCTTCTCTGCTTCAGGAAAATAGTCCAAGCTTTGTCCCTCTCTATTGAAAAGCCAGTACAGCCCAGTACTAGCTCTGCATTTGCATTCGAGACTGTGAATCTGCAGTTCTGAGTTACAAACCATGTATCTGGCATCATCAAAAGAGATTGCCCATTGGGTTATCATGGACTTTGTGAAGAGAGGCTGCTGTTCTTTTTCTTGTTCTGACTTCTGTACCTGAATTTTTTCACGTGGGTCTTGGAGTGCTGAGCAGCTCCCTCCCTCTGCTGTTAATGCTGTGTCATTTCTCGTTAGGTTCCAGCATCAGAAACCCAAGTCGATGTTGCTTCTAAGGCTGAGCTAAAGAAATCCTCTCTGTATAGAAGTAATTTTCTATGCTCACTTTTTGGAGTTTAAAAAGTAAACAGCATATGTCCAAGAGCGTGTGGGAGGCACAAAATGCATACACTTAACAACTTGTGTGCTTCACAAAGCATGGACTAGATAGCTGCCGAAACACAGTACTGATACCGATAGTATGTGCTTGACAGAAATTTATAGGAAGAGAGTAACCTTAATAAAGGGTCTGGTTAATTAACAGTCTAATGGTATTACACTAAAATAGTAAATTCATATAAAGTGAATGTCATCTTTTTTGCTGAAAAGATTTTTTTCTCTGTATTTTGCCCACAAATTTCTATCAGATGCAGTCAGTCCTCTTACTGTGACTACAGATCCGCTCCTGTACTTACAGTCATGCTTAACTTTGAGCTCACAGATAGCAAACCAGACGTTCCCACAAAGCCGAGTACATGTGCGAGTGCTCATCTGACCTGTGCGCCGAGATGGGATTCCTTTCTGCCGTCCTCTCCTGTGGTTTGATCACGTGAGTAAAACTAAAGGGCAATTGGTGCGGTGTCAGTTTGGAAGACTGCTTTCAGTCCTTTTCATTCACACCCACCCAGATGTACTCCTTTTAGTAATGCCCGTGTCTGGTTTTCAGCCAACAATGTCGTTATCAGTGTAGGAAAAAAACTTTCCTGAGATACCAGGCTTGCAGGAATTATTTAATTTTTTTTCAAAATTCCCTTATTCCTAAATGTCAATCACAATGTCTTTGTTTACAGTCTTTTAAAACTGTTGGAGAGGCTCTGCATGACTGTAATGATAGGAGTGATTTGAATGGTTATCTGATGTGATAAGGATGCTTTTAGCTCCTGTTTTGGGAAGGTCTCGGAGCTAGCGTCAGCAAGCCCACACAGAGGCTCTGTGCCATCTGCTGCTAGTGCACGAGAGAGTGGAGGCTGGAGGCTGGATTAGGTGCTCAGTGAGGATTTTTCTACAGTTGCTACTCTAACGTCAGACTGGACCTTTACGCTGCAGAGCAAATCATTAGGAAATTTGCATGTTTAGCAGCAGGAGTCGGACGGACCAAAGGCGAAAATGATGAATCCCCCTTTGAACCAGCCAACCCCACCTCCGAGGGGTTTGTCCGGAGCATCTGACTCCTCTCCCGCAGACCTCGCGGTAATCAGCTCCACCGGCGCCTCACAAAACCCGATTTAATGACTTTCTATATCACATTCGCTTGGTGTACATTAATGAGGATTTTTTAGTTGTGTTCCTGCTATTTGTCTCTTTTAAGACTACTTTCAGTGTTTTAGCATCATGTTCAAAAGGCTAGTCAGACTTCTGTGCTCGCAGCCTCATTAAAATTCTGTTCTGCACATCCTCTGACTCACACTTTATAATCTATCAGAACACCTGTTTTCTTTACAATGGCCACAAGGCAGCTCAAAACACTGTGGTATTTAGCATTTAATAATGAGCACAAGATATGTATTTTTTGACACTTAAAATTTCCTTTAGAGAAAGTGTATGGAAAAAATCCAGGTCTGAATGAATTATCTGAATTCTCTCGTCTTCCCTCCCCTCCTCCCCACATTTCATTATTTGAATTTTGACAAAACTCATTAATTCTGTAGCAAATGGAGTATTCCTGCATGACATTAGGCAGTGGTCATGACTTGAACTGTGGTCGGACCCAGGTAGCAATCCCTTCACCCGCTGTATTAGCGATTTTGAAATTTGTTAGGGCAGGAAGCGATTGAGATTTGTATCTACATTTAAATAAGAGCCCTTCACAAGCAGTTCATTGTAACTCTACCCCTATGAGGATGCTTAGAAGCTTAAGTATATTGTTAACATCTGTGTCTTTATCATTCCATTACTTAAATCAATAGTGGGCATTGCGAACAATTTTTCTTTTAGTTGCAGGCTTTTAGGATTGTGGTGTTTAGCTTAATATTAGCCATTTGATACCGACGCGGTTTGAGGGCTCAGCATGGGGTGAAGAATGTGATCGCAAAGGGCGAAAGCCTGTCGCTGTTATGTAAGCGAAGAATCATTTCCCAGTGGATATGAAATGCTGTATCTTTAGTGCCCTAATAGAGGACATACTGCAAGTTGATTATTGTAATCCTACAGTGTTATCTCATCAGTGAGTGGATTAAGGGAGTTCTTTCTGCTGAGGGGTCAGAATAAACATTTTCATTTACTCCCTGCTGTGTCACTGACAAATAGAGGTGTTAGCTAAGAGTGTTTGACCGCACATGGTAAACAAAACTATACTAATGTCCCAGAGATTCTTCTTCCAGCTTTCCACTGTCTGGTAGAATAGGATGCATGCCGAAACTCAAGGCAAGGAATTGTCACTAGAAAGGCAAGGGGAGTTATAAGCTCAATGAAGAAGCTTGCATTCCCCTCAAATTAGCTCAGGTTAGTACATTTCTAGGTGCAGGATAGTGCATGTCGTTTTAAACAGGTAAATGAGTTCCCTGAGTTGGTCCAAGAATCAGGGATGCTGAAAACTATTTTAAAGGACTAAGAGGAAAAGATGACATAAATGTGCAAGTGGAGGAGGGATGTAACAGAGGCAGATTTCACATTCTGTCTGTTGGAGAACAAAATTTCCAAGGAATCCTTTGCTTAAAAAGACACTGTGCTTTGGTTGCTTACCCCAGATGCTCTTCAAGGGAATTTTCATAAAATAACATGAAGAAGAGTGATTTTTCTTTTCCTGCTAAATGTTGTTCTTTTTGAAAACTGCTCTTCCCAGGATGAAACCTCCTTCTCCGAGTGAAATGATTGGAGGGTGCATTTCATTACAAGAACCGTTCTTGGTAAGCCAGCAGCCAAATTGTGTGTGGCATCAGAGAGCTGGGAAGATCAAGGGTGGCAGCAAATGCAAAGGAAGAACCGGTATCACATTAAAGTAGAAGACCTGGAGGTGCTAATGCAGAGGGTTCCTGAGTCTTGTAAAGCAGGTGTCAGCGTAACTCTGGTCTAAATCACTCAGTAGGTACTGCAGGGATTTGTAAATGGAAGAACAATTCTCTTAGATGGATGTGGAGTTGTTAGCTTCTGGGAATTCTTAGAAGAGATTTCTTCCTGGTATGGCATTGTATATATAAATTATTTTTAAAATAAGCAGGTAATATTCATGGACAATCCATAGAGGAAAAGTGTGATCAAAATACAAAACTACCATGGCATATTTCAAAGATTCCATCATCTGCAGAATGTTTCTTCAAGCACCACATAAAATACCTGGTGGATGTTGTGATATATACTGACCGAGTGTGCAAAGAAAGCTGAGCTCCACACTGCGATCACCTCTCTATAGAGGAAGAAAACTTTGGCATAATTCCCTTCCTTGGGGAAGGTACAGGATCAGTCCTGACTTTTCACTTTGAAGATGCACATTGTCCCTGTCCCCCTCTTGCCCTCCAGGCAGAGTCTCTTCCAGCAAGGCTGGTTGTTGCCAAGTTTCAGCTCAGCTCCCTGCTCCTTCCCCTGGGACAGTCCCTGTAGCTGTGCAGGGGAAATGGCACGGGTGAACTTCCAGATCCCGTCTTGACTCGCACTGGGCTGGGGCCTTGAGGGCTTTCTCTTTGGGCTTTTGTTTGTTTGCTATGCAGTTTGGTTTATTTTGAGGATAGAGCAGTTACTCAGTTGAAGTCAGATCCTCAGCTAGCATCCTCAGGGTTGTCTCTCTTCTCCTGCTGCTTTCATCTGCATAAATAGCTGAGTGAGCTGAGCTGAGCGGGGAAGAGCGGCTGGCCAGGCAGGAACGAGTGGGTGTGAGAGAAGGAGGGCAGGGTCTGTTTACACTGGGTTTGCCACCAGCAAAAATTACAGCATGGAACTGCACTTTCAGCAGCCAATTTGATTACCGAGGCAGTGCTCCAAGCACATGATTTATCCATGTAGCTCAAACCAGATATGAATAGAGCCAGTGTGCTAATGCAAAGTAAGAGTTTCAAACAGAGGTTAATTAGATGTGACAAAATAGAACAAAATACAGACAGAATTACACAAAACACGTGACTCTTGCAGAAAAGAGTGAACTTAAAATACTAAGTAGAATAAAACATAAAATACTAGTCACTTGACATACTAAAATCTGTTTGAATGTGGTTTGCCACATGACAGGCTTCATTATATCATTCATTTGACAAAAACAAAGAAGTTTGCTCTGGAGCCTAAAAGCAGAAGTATTACCAAGGTCAGCATGGATTCGATTTGCCAGTGCAGCAGAGCATGGCTGTCACCCAGGGGTTGTAGCAGCTCTCCGGACACCTCACACATGTTACCGGGCAAATGCTGTGGCTCCAGCACTGCCTGGCACAATAGTTTGCTGGGTGACTTCTGCATCTGATGTAGGAATCAAAACTGCACCTCAGCTGATCTAGCTGCCAGCTCTTGGTCTTCCCAGTTCCCATCAGAGCAATGCTTATGGAGTACTTGTGTTGGCATAAAACAAACCTTGTCAAGATATCTCTGTGTGAGATTTATGCAGAGTGAAATAAAAGTGTGACATGGACACCTGATGCGTGAGTCTTCTGTATGAAGCATGACACTTGGCAACAGAGATAGTGCTGAGCTCTGCAGACCTGCCAATTCGCACTCATTTGGAGTGACTCAGTCATTTTTTCCTGTTGGTTGTGCGCAAATATCTGGCTAAATAGCTCCTGAAGTTAGAGACTTTTTTATGCAAGGCAACATTTTTCTAAAGTATTTTTTTAACAGTGCTTCTTTAGACATATGTTTTCCTTCTGTTCTTTAATCACACTGTTAGCCTTTCAAAACAAAATCTATATGGATTTTGAACATGAATAATTAAAAGAATACATTCTGCTTTTGTCTCCTCCTCTTATAGAAGCAGAAGATGATTTGGATCTGCTGGTTTTGTTAAAGTTCACAGTTCTGCTGGAACTGGGGACCTAGCCTTAACTGCAAGTTAGCTCCTTATTTTTATCTCCCCAATCTTCATTATGGACAAAAGAGAAACAGCTGTATGTAATGTCAAGAATTTATTGTTAATGTAATTGAAATCATAACAGGCTAATAAAAAAGTTATTGTTAGGCCAGATGTAGCTATTACAGAAAAAAGGAAAGGGAGAGGGAAGAAAGCTATTACAGGAGAAATCTCAATAAAAACCCCACATTAAATAATGCAAGTCCAATACTGATACAGTGAACATTGCTGCACGCGCTGCCCAGCATTGTGTCTCCCTGTCTCGCATAATGCCACAGCTGCCCTGCCCCTGCGGCGTGGGAGGGGGGTTACTGAGGTGACACCCCTGCTGCCAGAGGAGCAGGACAGTGCTGGTGGGAGGGCACCTTGCTCCTCTCCTGGGAACAGTACCCTGTTGCTACGGGTGGGCTTTCATCCTGCTGGCCCCAGGGCATGTTTGGGGCTCCTGTTAATTTTCTGACTTGCTTTTGCTCCTTGGTCCCTCTTCATTGATGTGCAGCTCTGTGTCACTTTGGGATTTACTGCATGCACAACGTCTCACATGTGTGATAGACTCATTCATTGTTTCTTTCCCTACCCGTAATGCCTGTCCTGCCTCCCAGGGCTGCTTTCCTGTGACTGGCCCCTGGAGCGTTTCTAGTGCTGGGCTCTCCCTTTGTGTCATGCCGGCGCTGCAGCAGGCTGCGTTCTTCTGCTCAGGCCAGAAACACTGGATGCTGCCCTGGCTGACTACTTCTCATTGCAATGCCTTTTAAACTTAGGCTTCTTTCACACAAGTATACAAAGCTAAGGAAAAGGGAAACAAGCAACGGGCCACTTGTTTATTAAAAGAATCCTTGTACAAGCTAAAGGCAAAGCTCCGGCAAGGCCAGGCCCTGTCCCGACAGAGCGGGTCAGCCACAGGCCCGTGCTGCAGGGCAGCACAGAGCCTGGGGTCTTCACGGGCACTGGCAGCCCTCTGCTTGAGGCGGTGAGAACTCCGCTGCCTGATTATTTTGATAGGCGCAGCCATGGCTTCTGCCTTCTCTATATGCTTGTATTTTTCCTGGCGATGGCATTGATGATAGTAGGAATTAATAACAATGTGGTAAGAATAGTTTTCACAGATTTTTGCAGATAGAAAGTGAATTTTTTATTTTTTTTTTAACTTGAGTGTTCTATGAATGGAGGCAGAGGTTAATCCTTTGGGTATAGGGAATGTAAAAACACTAAAGGAAAAATAAGTTTGAAATAGCAAAAGTGCCATGAAGAATTGCTATTGATCAGCGGAGTGGCTCTTCTGCAATCTATCACATTGAAGTTACACAAAGAAAATCAGTTGTGTTACGAGAAACGTTGTGTTGATCTGGTTGTACTTTATAATCCTCTTGCTGCTGTACCTCCTTTGCACCGTTTGTGACTAGAATCTCCAGCCATGTCCACACCCCGGGTTCCGGGGCCAAGCTTTGTCCTGCAAGCTGTTACTGTGGGAATTCTGCGGTTGGGGTAGGAGTTAGCTGCAACCAGTCAGCTTTCTCTTTCAGCAATTACGTCATGGGAATATTGAACAAATTCATATATACATATGCACACACACAAGAACAATAAATACATGCATCATTAAGTGGAAAAATCTAAGCCTCAAGAGGGCATGTACAATTTACCATTTTTATTCTTTGCAATGTTACTGTGATTGTTATTGTTCCTGTTTGGGGTTTCCCTACCAAGTGGGTTTCTGCATTGAGGCGTTTTATCCCAGCGATGGCGTGACTGTCACCTCTGCTGTCGTATCCCCTGTTCCCCAGTAAGTCCTGAGCTGTGCTGCTGCCTGGGCACTCTGACAGCATGGCTGTGCCATGGGCTGTACAGGACTTGTTCATGCTGCTGCCTCCCTTCCCGTCCCCAGGAGTTCAGGCTTCCAGAGTAGAGTAATATTATCAAGCAAATATATATAGAAGGATAACCAAAGAACAGAGAAAGTGAAAATAAATATGAAAAATATGAATCTTCTATGTACTTAAAGAGTCTAATAACACTTCTGAAGCCCTTAGAGCAATACCCATTGCCTAACGAATGACGCTGAAGTATTTTACTGGTTTTATGCTCTATATGCTCTATACACCCACATATATAAATATGATATGAATGTACGTGGGTTTTATTCAGTTTCTCTTTTTCTCCAGAACACTTCTTACCATTGACCCTTCATTAACCACAGAACAGCCTCACCCCTCCATGGAGTTAAGCTACATGAGATTAGATTTAGAAACAGTCTTGGCCATAACAGGGACACAGAAACTTGTTGAATTTCTTGAGCACAAAGCATTTTTTGCAACAAGCTGGCTTAGGGCTGGTGGAGGAGAGTGTGGGAGCGTTGGCTCTGTGGGGTTGGGGGTGATACTTATGTACATCTTATCGGCGCGTGCTTAGCAACATTTGCAGACTCCTTTGAGGTGGAGTTGGGGAAAGGGTTTTGTTTGTTTACTTATTTTTTAACTCATTCTCCATTTGATCCATTAGGAGGAACATTAAAGCAGAATGTGTGGCTCATTAACTTTCAGTCATGCAAAACTCCTTCTTGAAATAAAAGCTCACGTGCTTGGAAATATTTGGGGAAAAAAGAGGATGTAGAAACTTGAACAGTTCCGAAGTACGAAGGAACTGTGTGAAACACCAAAATCCATTTGATAAAAAATAGCAGGTTCCATGGGCCAGGAAACATTAGGAGAGCATGCAAATGCAGTTGGGCTTTTAGGCTTTCCACCATGGTGTAGAAAGATCTGCAGCTGTGTGAATCCAAGGCTATTAAATACTTTTAATACCTACTAAGAATACGTTCTTGTTAGTCTTTGACAGCTGTACAAAATCAGTCTTCTGACAAATTCTTCTTCTCCATTTTTATTTAGATAAAAAGTTCAATAATTAAACTTTGCCAATGAAAGTCAAATTTCAGTTAGTGAAAGAGAGAGAATATGCAGAAACAATCATTTATTACACAATATAATACCATTTCATTTTCATAGAAAGTGAGTTTCATTATCTTAAGACTTAAGCTATTACTCTTTTTCCAGACATTTAAATGAACAAATGTTTGGTCATAACAGAAACACTTTTAAACGTTTGTTTTTATTGTAAGGAAAGGCTGCAAGTTTTTTCTGCTGTGATTTTCTCATCTGTTCTTCAAGAAAAACTTCCCTGCTAAAGAAGGGAAGAGCAGTAAACTGGCCTTTCCAGAGGTTCATTTTACAAGGAAATGGCAGAAATAGCAGAGAAAACAGTGAGCTGCTACGAGCTACTACATGAGCCTTTTCCTGATCGTATAGATGATGGCTCACCAAATAAGTCTTATCAAAGATTCATTTTAATTAGTGGATTTTTTTTCCTAAGCCATTCAGTGAGGTTGATTAGCCCTACACTGCAGTCCTGTACATTTGCGCTGTGTCAAGAAAGCAGTTGAAATTAAAAGAATTAGATACTGAATATTAAATATTTTTAATATATTAACGAAATATCTTTTAGCAGGTTGTAAGACTGATGAAAAAATGGAAGAACACAAAGGTGCAGATTATTGCTGTTCTACACATTGATGATGGAGGTTTTCTTTGAAGTTACCTATTAAAAAATAGAGCTTGTTGCTTGAACTGTGTGTTCTCTGAAAATAGATACAGCCCTGCCCTCCCAGGACTTCTCCCATTTTTACATCAGGAGGAGTTGCTTGGAGGAAAATCTGATTTGTCCCTTGATCATCCCTGGTAAAAATGTTTCTTACAGACTGCTTCAGGACAGCAGTTTACTGAAGCAGTTTACCTACTTTGTTGATAGGTAAATTTTATCAATGAGCTTATGATTGATCTTTTAGGACCATAATGATTTGTAAAAGAAGCTCTCGGGCATACCTCAGCCTGCATGCTTTCTTGCCTTCACTGCTCACAGAGGCTGATGCATAACCTGAGCTCTCATTGCACTGGCAAAACTGCCATTAAAAATATAGAAGTGCAGACTACTAATACTGTTTTATAATATGTCAAAATACTGACTGGTTCATTTCAGGTTTGGAAGTCATGTGTTTAAACCAGAATCAGTATCTGATATTGCTGGAAAGATGTCCTCGTTGTGCCCCAAACAGTGAAGAACTGGATTATAGGTGTGCTTAGTGCCAGCCTGTACTTCCCTGAACACAGCCACTTGTTAAATCTGAGTAGCTCTTACATTCTTTTTCCCTAAGAACTTAAAGATTTGCCTAAGTACCTACATTTTATTGCTGTCTTCCTCCCTAATCAGATGCACCATAAATACTGTATTTGCGAGATGTTTGGCTCTAAGCAGTCATTTATTTTGCAGATCAAAGAAACAAAGCAGTAGTGGCTTCCTCACTGCTTCGCAGGATCAGCAGAGCACCACCAGATTAATGTGTGCACGAATCACAAGTGTAAAGATGAATTATTTGCGGGCATCTTGGCTCATGCTAGTTGGCAGCTGAGAGTGCAAGCCCTGCCTTCCCCGGCCAAGCAAGTCCTGCCTCTGTAGGTAAAGTAGCTAATGGGCATCGTGTTTATCAGCCGAGGAGGGAATGCAGCGCTCTTCACAATGAAGTTGGCTTTGGTGATGTCTGTCACTTCTGTCATGGACTTGGAAGGAGAGTGATCCCTAAGGCAAATCTGAGGGTGGGTTGCTGTGTGTAAGGGAGTATGTAATAGGAGCCCTGAAGCTCACGAGTTTGGTGTCCTGTAGAAAAATGTATGTGGGTGTCCTGTATCGCATCACACAGAGCTGGCTTGCTTGCTTCTTGCTTGCTTGTGAAACCACACAGAAAGTACTCGTCATCTGTCTCAGATTTCTGTCTGCCCCAGTGGGGCTCCAGTGCGTGTTCGATCGGAACCGGATCCTTTGTATCCCTCTCACTGTCTGTTGCACAAGCGCTCCTTGGGGTTGTAAACAGCAGAACAGTTCAGTATGTTCCTGGAGATAACCCATAGCATTTGTTAAGGAGAGAGCAGTAAGGTAGAGAGCATGGCTATTGTAGGTGACATTAGCATGTTTTCATCAGTAAGCAAACAATTCTAAGTGGAATCAGAATTTGCTCCTGAATATCAGTGTGAAATGATACTGTGATGCTTTAATGATGAAAGTTATTAGATAAAGGTATCAGGCTAACGTGAAATATAAAATGCTGCCTCACAATAAATAGACATTGAAGAACTTACTCTTCTGTTGAATAGGTGAAGAATGGAAAGCACCGTGTATTGGTGGAAAAGGCAGTATCTATTTGAGAAACACCTTTGGGACTAATGAATGCCTAACTTTGAGCCAAAATGATGACATTTCATTGAAAAAGCATAATGCCACATTGTAGCTTCTCTTGCCGTTACCTTGGCTGCGCCTGGTTTCATTCTGGTTCTCAGAACTTGCCTTTTATTATTGTATTAATCATCTTGATCGGTGTTACTATAATTACAGAATGTCAGCCTGAGGAAAGTGATCATCAACTCATTATTATGTCTCAGTGTCACCTCTGTCAGCGCATGCCAGGCTACTGCGGCAGTTTCGGTGCCCATCCTGTGATGAGGTGTCATTTGCCATGTGGCTGGTAGCCACAGGTGAGCAGTTACAATAGAACAGCGCTTCCCTATTCCTCCTGCTCAGCATTAACTCCTGCCTCTGAAGTTAGGTGCTTGTGTCACCTTAACGATTTTTTTTTCCCCTTTGAAACTCAGTCTTGGATCTAAATATTAATATTCTGATAGATAAATAGGTTTGTGTCATTAAATGACACCAGTAACACTCCCTGGCAGTTTGGAACAATTCTCTGTGCGCGATCAAAGTGAGATATTGTTCACACATCTGCAGTATAAATTTATAAATGACTTTTCAAGAGACTATTACATTTTAACTGTTGTAACATTGCAAACCATTTCCTGGAAATGACCAGCAGGGACACCGATTTGATGTTCTCAGTATCTGCTTAAGAAAAAAACCCTACGTCCTCATTTTTGTTTTATTCCAGACATATTTGAAATGCGATAAATTTAACAAGATTATTCAGCAATGTAAAGGATTATTCAGTGCTGTTTCACGTTCTTCGTTTCAGTGCAATAAAGATAAACTATTAAAAAGAAGGGACCAGTTAATGCAGCATAAAAGTGATGCATGAAATGTGACATCTCTTTAACATTGAGAGGAAACACTTCCCTCCATTGAGGGCTCTACACAAAATGCAAAATATTGACACAGCCCTATTATACCAAACAATAGACTTCTCTCAGAAAGATAATTTTAGAGAAGGGGTAGTATCATGTGATCTTATTAATATTTATGAAATATGATAACAGAAAAAAGGGAATTGGGATAGCGCCGCTATCTTTATAGACCCTATCCATTTCAGCTTCAAAATGTTTTTCATTTCACACATCAGACACTAATTAGCAAATATCTAATTAGTGTTAGAAGAGTAATCGCTCATGGGAGTTGTTGAGGCTTTGAGCTTTCATGCATGCAAAAATAGTGCCACTTTAGGTACATTTGCTAAGGTACAGTAACTTTAACTTTTATTTTTCTCTGAACTGTGTGAATTAAAATAAAAAGCAAAATCAAGCTCTGATAATTGGGGGTGGGAAAACGACTGTATTGATAGGGAGTGAGGCAAGATTCAGGAAACTAAAGAGAGAGAGGTATGTTGAAACTTCTTCACATGCTGGTAAATTCGCTAGACAGAGCAGAATATAATATTAATTTGATTTGTTCTTACTTTCCAGGTGAAAAACTATCCGTAATGTTCCTACTTGCAAAACAGATAACTACGTGTAAATATACACACACACTCTCAACACACACACCACATACAGCTGAGGATGGTGTAACCACGGTGCTGTACGAATTCCACTGGTTTGAAGTTTTGTAGTTCAAATATGTCATGTTGATAAGTTTCTTGTTATGATAGTTAATTATTTGGCTATGGGGGTTTAGTTTGCATTTTTTCCTTTATGAGAGACATCAATTCTATATAACCAAAATCTACCTTACTCGTATTTTTGTCATGGAGCAGATAAATGTGATTTAGCTAGAAACAGAGACAGTGCTGGGTATATAGCATTGTGCTCCTGTCAGCACCGAAATTACAGATGGGAAGGAGGAAATCAAACCAGCCAGTTTTCATTCCTGGTTTTGGCAACACTTCTGAGTTCACTCTAAAATGATATAAAGAGGAGTCTGATTTTGAAAATATATGCACTGTAGGAAATGTATGAAAACAATGTTACAGATAAAACACTTGTATGGTTTAAATATGCAACAAAGTATGAAAAGGTGCTGGGAGGCTGGAGAAGGAGTCCTTTTTTATTCAATGGAATTTGATAATGTAACCCTTTTTGCTCAACTTTTTGAAACTGAAAGGTCTGTCTATCAGATCTGGGTGCCTTCTAATTCATATTCATAAATATTTTTCAATAACTGTTTACTATCAGTTTAATTTTAAAGATAATGTGGGTTCAAAATGCAGCTTTTAGATGGATCGAGGAAAAAAGCAATTCATCTGTGATCTCCACTAAATTGATTTCCATTTCAGTGGAAATGGCTTGTTACTGAAATTTCAACTGTCCTCAGCAGAATGTTTCCTCCAAATGATGCAATATTTGCACAGTATCAATTTGTCATGCTACCCAGAATCTGGTTCCTAAATATTAGAGAAATTGAGTAGTCTGTTTTGTTGAAGGAGCTGAATGGAAAACAGATGTAAATAAATAGCACAAAGGCTGGATGTGCTTAACTTTTTCCTGTTCAAACAGCCAGATCTGTGCGGGATTTCCATCTCTATCCCTATCCCGAGTTTATTAGTAAAGCCATAGATAGGTCACCACCACCGACCATACAACAGAAGGGACTCTCAACTGCTTGATCAAGTGTCAGCTTTTTAAAGATCTTACCCATGATACTGCTGAGCAAAGTATTTATTCCCCATGTTCAATCCCACTGACTGCTTAATTTCCTGGGTTATTGGGGTTTTTTGTTGTTTATGTTGCTTTCTGTCTTAGCCTCTTTAAAACAGCTGCCTGTTCCTAAATTGTGGGTCGTTGACACAGCTGAAGTTTTCAAACAGGTGAAAAATGGTGCTGAGATAATAAAGGCTATGAGGACTTAATACAAATGGAAAACTGTGGAAGTTTAGGAAGACACCTCTGGAAAATGAAGTGTATATATAGGAGATACTAGTTCTCTGAATTGAATCTGTGTAAATGGAAAAATGAGTGTGTTTTAGGGAAGCTTCCATGTGGAGCTAAACAGCATTACTGGACTGGACTGATTTACACTGGTATGGTCTCCTGGTGTTCCTCAGAACTTAAGGGGACACATCAGCACAAGTCCACTGTCAATGAAATGCTGCATAACAGCAGCGTTCCGTATGGTGTGACTGTCCTAATTCCACTGTTCCCAGTAATGATGCTTAGCTGTCACCAGCAGCTTGTAATCAGCTGGTTGCAAAGTGTTTCTGTAGAAAAGGTTAGTGCCATTATCTCCATTTGGAGATGAGAACATTGAGGAAGAGGGAGGCAAATGAAGAGGATTTGAGAACACTGCCTACTTTTCCAAACTCCAGGTTGTTTCTGTAGTCGCTTGTCCTCACTGCTGTATTGTCTGAACTAGAGAGTTTCTGAACCTTACTAAAATACTGAGTATGTGCTGCTGGGCTTAGGTAAGCAATCTTGCATTACAGGCTTTTCCTTCTTTTTAAAGCTACACAATAGAATATTCATATAAATGCATTACAGCTTTTTTTTTAATATGTTTATATTAAATTTAGGAAATGTATGGAAGACAACACAGAAGGGTTTTCTTGTGATGAATCAATTTTTTTTGCTGGGTTGTGGGTTTAATTTTTGTGTTTGTTTAATCTTGGCAAGAGCCTGTTACTTCTCCTGAGTTCCTCCTGTTTGTCAGAGCAGAGCAGGTTTGTGAGGACAAGGATTTTGTCATACTTTTGGAGAATGTCTGTCTTAAAACACCACTCAGAGGTGAAAGACAATCAGTTGATAGCAGGTATTCTATAGGACGCTGCTGTCTTTCTTCTTTCCTCAAAGACTGAGCTAATCTCTCTGTCAACTCGAGTGTCCTAATTTATAACTCAACACCCTTAGGCTTTATTCCTGCTCCCCTTCCAAGTAATTGACATGTCAATGAAAATGCAAACGCAACCCCCCCCATGGGTAATAGGGATACTGAGACACTGCTGTTATCTTGTCTTCAAAGGATCTCTAGAAATGCCTTCAATTGATCCAATCCTGTGTGCCATCTTTTAGTTTGTGTCAATCCAGGAGCAAGGGGGGGATGTTTTAATTTAAAACCCCTTTTTTTTCTTTTTTTTTTTTTTGTGATCAACATGAGATGTGCTACATATACAAAGGTTTATTGTTCCATCTTGATTTTATTTAGCAGAATAACAAGCAAAAGGAAAATAGTATTGTTGAATCATTTTACTAGTCAAAAAGCTAATAATAAAGAATACCCTCACTGGTAAAGTTTCTCAGTATCTGTAAGAAGATTTCTGTTAAGTTAAGCAGGTGGAACCAAGCTAGTAAACATCAACTCATGGTAGGTTTTGCAGGTGTTTTCAATCTGCCCCAAACATTTAATGGTATTTCCACAGAGCCTAATTAGCAAGGTCAGAAGTTCAAGATGTGTCTATAAAGCACCAGTGACCAGATCACAGGTATGAATCATAAGCAGACTGATATCCTGTGATCATTTACTGCTTGTGGGAAAACTTCGTCTCCACGTTTTATTTCATTCTTCTCCTTGTTACTGTAAAGATACGCTAAAAGAAAAAGCTATTTTGTGCTTGATGCAGTGGCATAATATATTTAAGATACGTAGGCAAAACCGTTCTTTCAGGTTCCTCAGTGACTCTGTTTCCTACCTTTCAGCTTAGAGTTCCCTTGTGTTTTTAACCTTTCTCTTGTAAAAGGTGACTCTAAAAGCATTTCCATAATTTTCAAAGCCTTTTTAAAGTCACTTCAGGGCGTGGCTTCACCAAGGAAAGAAACTTCGTTCCTTTAACTCGATTTTTCCTTTCTGATTCTTGAAAGTTGGTTTTGAATAATCTGAATGTACTTAAGAGTTTTTCTACCCTGTTTATGTTAAAACAAAGAAAAATAATCTTAGAAATAAATGATTTTATTTTATCTTTCAGAATTCTGTGAGTTATCATTAATACCAATTGGACTGCAGAAATTATGTCTTGCCATATTATTTCATAATAAAAACATACTCCAAATTAGCAGAAAACCAGAAGATCCAGCCTAAATGCTTCTTTAAAAAAAGAGCTAAAACTGAATCAGGGTCACGAAATACAGGTGTCTGCTTAGTAAAGGGTAACAAACTTAATAAACAATCTAGAGCAGCTGAATGTCGTTCCTGGAGAAGCATGTTTTCCATTTTCAAAACTGCAGCTTTTAAGTCTGCATTCAGTTGCACAAATAAATTGGCCTGCCACAGTATGTACATCACAACTAGAACAGGCGAATGCGATTTATTTAAGCATATAAATCAGAGAGTGTCATTTTAAGAACCCTTTCCTTAATTAGAGTTGTCTCATAATGCTCCTATTAAGTAGGTAAATATCATTGATCCTCGTCAGTTGGAGATCAGATAGCAGTAGGAAACGCACATCATATTTCAGCAACAGATTTTCAAGCTCGTCAGTTGACTGTTAGGATCTTTTCTAAATCAGTAGAAAGTCCTTCTTTATCTCCCACATAATTTAATCTCTTTATTTTTCCTCTTCTGTAAAATGGGAGCAATAATACTGTACACAAATTCAGTACAAAGCCGCACAGAAGAGCTGTTGCCACTCACGAGATCCTAGGTGGATACAGCCAACTGTGCTGTACTGTTCTGAGGGAAATTTCTCACTGTGTAAAACTTCTTTTATGCAATGTAGCCCACTGAAGCCATGAAACCATCAAACTTGTTTTGATGATGATGATTGAATCCCGAACGTTCCTAAGAGCGTAGGTAACGGTGCTAGCAACAACAGCTTCAGTTAAGCTATACTTATTTCAGTTTCTTCTAAAGCCAATACCAAACCAGAATTAAACCCTTTTGCAGATATACGTATAGAGAGTATGGCAATATACTCGACACACAGAAACTTTTCTTTAAGATATGCAAAGCAAAATTAAGAAAAAAGTCCTACATTCGTATTTAGCCGCATGGTAATTAGATTTGCAAGAATCTGTATGGGTTTTAGGAGACCATCTAATTTATTTCTCTCATGTAAATTAATGCTTTTAACATATAGTCTCAAATAATGTTCTTCTGTTCCAGACTGTAATGTAAATGATAGTGTATCAGTTTTATTATCCCTGGATGTGTTTACTTGCTTGATCAGAATTACAACCAGGTGGTTCCATCTTCTCACAACAATTTTACTTCCCTTTGAATGAGAATGGCTCATTTGAAGTTTGTGAAAGGCATATCCGTATGGAATTCATAGGATTTCATGTTGTGATACAGCAAGGACACTTGCTAGAAATTGCCTGTTTCAGGCTGATGATGCAAAACTAGACATCTGTTAAATTAACATCTATCTAACATTTTTGCCTTTCAGTCAAATGCATTCAAAAAAATTTAAATATTTTTTAGCTGTCAAAACAATCTGTCACAAGATATTTATTTTTTTTGTATAATGGGTTACTTAAGGAAAGCAGCATATGCCTGAGTGAGCAGCACCTATCCCTCAGCTTTCCCAGATCTACCTGTGAACTACTGGAAAATGTATGTACCTAAATGATTACTTTGGAAAATTTAAATAACTCAAGCAGAACTCTGTACTTTTTAGCCTATTTGATCGCTTTCTAATTTGTGTTTCAAACAGACCTGAACCCCAAACCTTCAGAAAATGTCACCCTGCCTTTTGTCTTAAAACAGGCCATAGGATGATGAACGCTCCCCTGCGATAAGTCACAGTGTGAACAAGCCTGCGTTCATCTGCAGGTTTGCTTCTTTGCTTAAATTAGGACAGCCATTACTTCTCACATAGAGGAGGGTATAATAACACATTATCATTTACAATTATGTATAATTTTAATAAAACCCAGTAATAATAGATGCTAATAATGACCAAAACAAAAAAGCCTTGACTGCAATATATAGTGCTGCATTGTGCCAGGTCCCCATTCCATCGAGATACGGCCGGTGTATCTTGGCGACGTGCTCGGTACGCTTTTATGTACCCCTGCCAATCCTGTAATGCTGCCCTGTCCTGCAAGAATAGCACTGCGATTTTTCTAGGCTTTTTCTGGCTTCCTTAGACGCAGAGGGCCTGCCGCCTCCAAGTCAGTGAAGCCAAGGCTGACTGCTTGCTTTATGGTGTTCTCTGATAGATAGGCGCACCCCACGTCCAACGCCAGAGCTGTTCCATGATTTCTTTCAGATGAATTTACCCACACGCATTTCTTCTCCTCCTAGGCTTGAAAAATGGGGTATTGCTTTGCTTCACTCCTGTTAGTCCCGTAGCAAGTACAAAGCACGTGTGGGTATGAGATGCTTTGCTCTGGGAATAGTCAGTAGCTTTGTAGATGGGTGAGATTGGAAGTGCTGAGGATGTGACATACTTCACCTCTGGGGAGACACGAAGCATGTCACCCATGCCACTGGAGCTCATCAGGGAACAGCTTCTGTTGCTCATTCATGGTGTGGTTTTGGAGTCTGTTTCAAAGCAGGAAGAGCATTGTATAAAAATATTGCAATAAGTCACTGAATTTCATTAGTTATTAATAGAAAACTTTTAAGTGCCCTGAAAGGAGTCTCTGTGGGCTTCTGTGTCAGTATGATATTTTCAGAGACGGCGTTTGAACATTGGGAACATACGGGTACATAGACTATGGAAATCATTCACTTAAATGTCACTTTTATCTTAGATTTGTCATCTAATTTTAATATGTTGAATGCCATGAATATGTTTAATTGTGTTTGCCTCACAGTAAGTCGTATTTCTTACTACTGACTGCAGCCAAAATACATACATGTTAATTACAATTTTGTGGGTTTTTTAAAGCTAGTTGTTTTATTTTTGATTTGAGAAATATGCTATGTGTATAACAGGCTGCAGAAACTGTTTAGGGAGTTTCGGGGAGTTTAAAAACAAGTTTACTCTAGTAAAGACTTAATTGCAGCGAGATAAGTGGTGCTAGCATTAGAGAAGGAAAACTGAAAGCAGCTTAGAACACATTGTAGACTAGTGCCCATTGCCAGAGCCCTGCAGGCTTCAGTGGGCGTACAGCACTTCAGGATTTTGGCACATTGGAATGAAAAAACCCCAACCCACACCTGGGCATCACCCTCCGTTTTGTCAAAACCCTTCTGTCAGAGGGACAACTGTGGTACCTCTTCTGCACTCATCTTAGGGGGTTTGTGAAACCTTCAGGAATGTCAGGCCTTTGAGACTCACACAGATTTGTGTACCGTGCTGGCTAAATACTTCAGGGAGGACTGACAGAGAGGCAGATTTTCTCAGAGACACGGAGTAACAATATACCAGTGTTAATGGCTGACTAAAGACATCGGTCTTCATTATACAAGCTACAGTTTCCTTTTTCCTCTGTGTTATTGCTGTACCGTTTGTTCTGTAAGAGTCATAAAACCCTTTGAATGTATGATGATTTTCAAGTGTTGATATTTTCAGGTGCCAACGGACTGCGACAAGCTGAAGCAGGAGCCTTCCTGGGCAGAGGCAGATTGCCTGTAATCTTTAGTAAAGGTGACAATAATTGTTACAGCCTCAGGACTATGCTGAAAGTCCACTACAGGAGCAGGATGTGTAGGTAGTAAGTGTTATTATTTCTGCAGTGCTTAATAGAACGAAAGCCATGCTTCTGTCTGATATGCTGATAGCAGCCCCTGATTGTTTGTTAGGGAAATCTACGTTACGTTGAAGCTTTGCTCCAATCTGACATGGCAGTAAGCCGGTCAGTGGGAAGTTGATCCTAATACCCCATCATACAAACACTGTGTCAGTCCTCATAAGACTGAAGGGTCACTGCAAGTCTCCTGCTTTTTCAGTGCCAAAGGCCACTGCTGTCATCCTGTCCTGCCTCCTACTCTCCTCTCAGAAGCCTTAGTTGCAGCTTCATCTTCACACTCCACCCGCCCCTGCTGAAGGTACTGCTGGCCTAAGGCAGGTGGCTGGCTTTTCTGGAAGCACCCCTGGGAAATGGATGCTGTGGGGTTTTGCCCAGCCTGACACCGAGAACATCATCCTAACTGCAGCTGAATGCTCACTGTTACCTACAGCTGGAATTGCTCGTGTTCTGAGCAGTGAGCTGCACCTAAGAGCTGTGTGTTGAGATATATATATATATATATATATGTATATATATATTTTTATGCACTGGTTAGCTGCTCATAAGCACCAGGACAGGCTGCATGAGATGTGTTGTCCTCTAGACACTGGCAGGCCAACCAATGGATATTATTTATTTTTTTTGCTGACTATCTAAAATCATGCTGGCCCTGTATGGAAATGCTGTTTCAGCTGGGGTAAAAGCCACACAAGCAGTAATGCCCAAGAACCTTCAGCATTTAGGAGTGTGGACAATGTACCCTCTGGCACAGGTGCCAAAAATCTGGAGAGTAAGAAAATAATTTTAAAGTGCATTTTCCTTAAAATTGGTTCTTGGTTTTCCCTTTATCTCTCTCTTTTTTTTTTTTTTTGACTTAAACGAATACTGTTCTGAAGAAGCAGATTTTGGGAGCATTGTGCTGGGAACAAAAGGATTCTTTCAAAGACTTGTTGCTCAATCTTGTTTACAGGATTTTTCTTTTCCCAGGGCCTTCTAAAGTCTTCTCAATTATTCGCTTCCCTAATGTATTCGTATTTGCTAGAATAAAACCTTGCTCTGTTTTGAGGAGGGCTGTACCAAGTGCAGTGGTTCCCAGTCTTTTCTAGGTGAAACACGACCTGGGAAATCTGGCCATGGTGCTTCTTTCTCCAGGTCTCTCCCAGCATCCTCCCATCCTCACCAGGACTCCTGCTGGTTCCTCACTTCTTGCTCAGGATGGCTGCAGCTGCGTCCTTGGTTGTCAGTGCTGGCGCTCCTGCTGCTTTCCCCTTGACCTCACTGGCGCTGCTGCTGCCCGACGGCAGAGCTAGCAAGTCAAAGCAATTCAGGCTGACTCTAAATGGGGCTTTTTAAGGCATGTCAGAGCCGTGCTTGCTAACATAGTGTCCTTCCAGCATTCCCTTTCCTAACAAGAGTTTCCACGCGTCACGGCTTTCAGCGCCGCGCCTTGGCTGTCAGGTACCAGTAGTGTCATACAAACATCATGCCTTAGTGGGTGAGGAACAATTGCACTCGTGTATGTGGCATTAATAATAATTATGATCATAATCATCTTTGGGAATACATTAATAGTGTTTTCTTACATATGCGTTAGGTTAACACTTAGCTAAATAATCATAATTAGCAAGTGGAACATTTTGTGTAAACATTAGTTATTAAACCCGTAAAGGGGTCCTATGAGGTATCATTACCACCATTACATAAACAGAAACAATTGACCACATCAAAGATAATTGTCTTTCCCAAGATCCAGCAGTGAATCGCAAACTGAGATGCGATTTGATCTCCAAAGCTCTATTTCAGTCATGGCTTTTGCATGCTTTAACACACTGACTCCCAGGAGTTCTGTGTAACGTGCCCGAAAAATGAAAACATCATTGGTTACATTCTATTTTCTAGTCACCACACAAGAAGCCAGTTTTCGGTACTAGCCCTGTGTCTTTTTGGGGGGCCCCACTACAAATAGGTTTTTGTATTTGGGATGACTTCTATAAATGTTTTAGTAGTTGTAACCTTAGGTGGTGTTTTCTACCTTGAAATAAAATTACTGAAGCAAGATATTACCTGAAAAATGACAAGCTATGTTAGAATGCTGTTGAAAGTTAACCCAAATGGCACAGAAATGTCATACGTAGTTGATTATAATCATGCTTCTGTGTAGAATGTTATTTTTTGTATATTGCTCCGGTCTGTTTATAACCATTACGAAGGGAATTATGCACAGTAATGTGTCTGGGTTCCAAGGAAGTTATTTGGCCTGTACATTATAATTTTTATTTGTTGTTTGGCTGCAGGACAGCATATGGAGTCATTATCCACTTAATAAACGAAATAGATGCAGCCTCCCTTCCCGCTCGGTGAGTGTTGGTATGGGAGTCGGTAGCATCTGTCACCTGTGCAGACAGACTGAGAGGTGGAAGTTCAGTTGGGGCTCGCATTTCTGCTGTTTCCAAGAGGTGTTTGGTGGCGGTTTTTGTTTTACTGCCTAGAGTCACAGTCCTTTCCTAGGAAGGGGTAGGTGATGCAATGGCAATGCGTGTTTGCACAGGTGAAGAGAGCACGCCACTGTCCCTTACGGCTCGCGCAGGCAGGGCTCATCAGCATGCAATGGGGGTGTTTACAGGCTGGGGTGCATATGCAAGAGGGTGCAAGATTCAGCTGGGGAAATGGGTTCAGTGCGCTTTGAGGCCATTAGGGAACGCACTGAGGTAAGCGCCTTGCTTAGACTGGAACAGACAAATATTGAGTGAGGTCTTTGTGGGCAGGGCAGACACAGTTCCATGTTTGCATGTTGTTCTTTGGATCACGTTCTGATTCTGCATGTCCCTGTCTCCCTCTGTTGTTCAATCTCCTACTCTTTTTTTGGAGTGCTTTTTAATGGGCTTCCTTAGCCTTGCTTTAATCTTAATCAAGTGGCTAACAGGGCAACTAAATTCTAGGGAGTTTTTACTTGACTATAACTCAGTTTGAAGCTTTTAGTTCTCACTGGGACTCGTGTAAAAAGCAACTTTTTTTGATTCAGCAGCAGCGTAGTGAAAAACTCACCAGAATCCTGTGTTTAAAATTGTTAATCTCCAGTGAAAACTGTACATGTTAATTGTTGGCGTCACTAGCAGCCATCAGTTGTGCTAATTCTGTGTCTTATGCACGAGCAGAGCCCCCAGTCTGCACCTGGCTAAGAAGATAAAAGATCTTCTTCAGGCATCTTCGGCATCAGCCTCGTCACGGTGATGGCTGTGGCTAGACAGGCCTGCCGTTAGCGCTCGCCCTTTGGCATCTCTTTCTGATCGGTGAGCCCTGCTCAGGTATTCCTCGCACACCCCAGCGCGACCGGTACCCACAGGCTCTCCCCGCGCTGCTTCTGGAGCTCGTTCTGGCTCAGACTCGGTCAGCTCCGGTCTGTAGGAGCGCTGCTCTCCTCTCCCCTCACCTCTCCCCCAGCGCCGGGCCAGGCGTCGCCCCGATCCTCGGGCACCCTGGCCACCCTCTCCCGGCCCAGGGCGTTGGCGTTCCCGCTCCCGGGCAGGCCCTGCTCCGCCGCAGGTGGGTGCCGAGGGCGCGCGCCCAAAACGCCGCCCTGGACGGGCCCCGCCCGGGCGCGCCCGCGGGAGGGGCTGGGTGGAGGCGGCGGGGCGCCCCCGCTTCTCCCGCCCCCGCGGAGCAAGGCTAGCCGGCGCTGAGCGGAGGGGAAGGCGAAGTCGTCGGCGGCAGCGCGCGGGGGGCTCCAGCCCCGCCCGCAGGTGTGTGCTTCGTCTTGCGGGGTGGGGCGCCGGGGGGAGGAGGGGTGTCCGGGCGCGGCGAGGGGTGCTGCCCGCTCCCGCGGCTGGACGGTGCCGGCGCTTCCGCGGGGCTTTTCCTCCGGGGCCGGCGGCGTCAGGCTGCCCCTCCGGGATGGTGAGCGGGGAGCGGAGGGCGGCTCCGCTGCGGCCGGGCCGTGGCTGCGCCCGCCTCGCTGAGGGACGCGGAGCTGCCCTTGCAGCCTGTGTGGCAGTCCTAGTTAAAGAACCACCGCCATGCCAGCGCGCCCCAGAACAAGCCGACCGACGCCAACCGAAGCAGAACTCGGCATTTCTGCTGGGTGTTTTGGTCCTTGCTTGTCTCCCCGTTTCACGGGATGCTGAGTTCAGCCGGATACCGAGGCGCACGGCGCGGGGGAGGGGCGACGGGGCCGCCGGGCGCTTACCGGGACGGCCGGGTGCGGCTGGGGTGCTGGGCAGGACGAGGTGCCAGCTTTGGGCTTGTCCGGCCCCAGCACCTTCCCCCGGAGGGGTGCGCCCAGAGGAGAGTCGGTGCTGCAGGGTGAGTGCCTGAGCCAAACCTCCGCCCCCCGCGCTCCCTCTAGGTGACACCTGTGCAGCTGCGCTGAACTTAAATTCCCGTGTGATGGTTTTGGGGGCAAAGCACCAAGTCTGTAGCTGAGTAGCCCGAGCATCGCCGTCCTCTTGCCTTGTCGGCTCAGCACGTAGCGGGTGTGGTACCACAGCCCGTAAGAGCATCACGGCGCCGGCGATTCACGCAGCCCCGGCGCGGGAGGCTCGGTCGCTCCGTTAGCCGTGTCGGTAGAGGCGAGCGAGCTCTCCGGCTCAGTACGATGCAGGGCGCCTCGCTGCCCGTCAGCTGCCCCTGGGCCTGGGGGCGCGGGGAGGCGGCGGAGGGCGCAGCCTTGTGGGGTCCCGGCCCCGCTGTGGGCGGACGGGCCGCGCTTGGGGGGGCCGGTACCCCATTCTCTCCCCGCTTCAGGGGCGGTCCCTACAGACGCGCTCGGTGCCGGCCTGGCCCGTCGCGGCGGGTGGAGCTGCCTGCGGGGATACCTTCCTCCAGCACCACGAGTAGCGCAAACCCATGCGTGCCTTGAGCTCGCCCTGGGCTAACGTTTGTTTCCCGCTACCTTTACAGTGACCATCTACTTTGTTTGCGAGCTTCAGACATCAGCGAGGGCTCAGAGTGCTTCAGTGACGCCCTTCCCTGGCTCAGGGAGGCCTTTTTGACGGGCATAGAGAAACGGATGCCCGGAATGGTGTTGGGGCTGCTCAGGCCTTGACTCAGGCACTGCCTGTGCTGGCTCTGGGTAACTCGAAGCGTTTTTAAAATTAATTTCACAGTACTATATGTTTCTTCGCGCTCCCCCCCATTGTCGTGAGCATGTATTGGTTGATGCCAATTGATGCTCTGTGAATTTTGTTCACAGAAAATCTGTTAGAGACAAAAAGGAGGTGATACGATAGAGATAAGCAGGGCAACAGGACATCTAAAACATCCTTTATGACTTATGCATTGCATGACTGCAGTCATCTCCTTTACACTAAAAATAAAGCACAGTAGCACAGCATCGCTTTATGTTATGATTGTTCCTTTGAAACTTTAATCAGCAGAAAATCTATCATGAATAAGGGGTAAGGTTTTATAAAGTTCCATCAGGGATGCAAACTTTTTCCCCCAGAGGTCTGTAAACACAGTTTTAATGGAGAAAAATGGGGTATTTGGGGAGTGGGACACTAAAAAAGTTCTGGTATTTATTTTAATGTGGTGATCTTTTCACCAGTAGGTTTTTCTATGCTAGTTGGCATCTCTGTGTTCCTTTCGTAGATAGGGGTACTGAGTCACACAGAGAAGAAATTTAAAAGCCCTGAAAAAAGAAACCAGGTATTCAGGGTAAGAGGAAATAGGGGTTATTGAGCAGTTTGACCATTTATGAGTTAGCCTTGGTTTGTTTGGTTTTTTTCCCTGAGGTTGGACCCCTTAATTATCGAGTTTTGGTGGTGTGCATTGAGATGGGTGCTTTCCAGGACACGTGTGTGGTGCCACCATCACGGTGTATCGCATGGCTCGTGTCTATCCCTGGCAGCTTCTGGAGGCTTTTTAGTGGGTATTCAGCATCTGAAATTGTACCATTTCATTCCAGGTTTCACAAGGAAGAATCAGATTACTGTGAAAGAGAGCTGGCTGATAAGTAAAGTTTTGAATTGTTCCTGTTGTTGCCACAGGAGAGAGAATGTCACAAAATGACACTGGCAGTTATAAATCGGTTGGCTGGAAAATATTAAGACTAGTTAATACTTTTTTTGTTGTTAACTACTCTCTCCTGTTTGTAAGAAGCTGTTTACTGGAAAGCTCTTGCTCTAACGTCTTTGACTTCGTAAAGTTGAAGAACATTTGAAATAACAGCCAGATAGTTCACTGGTACTTTTAGTCAGCCGAATTGACACAGTCTCAATTGAGTTTCCATGGAGTCGAGATCTGTATATCCTAAACAAAAATGTATAGGAAGAAAAAAGAATGTTATTAAGTTTTGTTTATTTTTAAGTGCATCAAGTTACTTACTTTGGGTATTTTTAAGAGAATGAACACACATAAAACCCCACATCTTGCTATTTATAATGCGATCTGGTTGCGTTTCAGAACTGTGAAACAGTTGTCTTGAAATGAAAACGGAAATGTGCATTTAATTTTATTTTTTTAATCATTTCTAATGTAACGTCATCTTTGCTTTTTATAGAACTTTAATATACATATGCTTTTCTGAACATCTCTGTCACTTTTTAACAATTTACTTAAAATACTACGTCTTAAAGTTCTCAGGAGTCAATCATGTCAAGTTCTTGCTGTTCTCAACATTAGAAATCAGTATTTACAATTTTTTTTTTTTCCCAGTCTTTTGCTTTTCTATGCCTCCTCTGTTAGTGGTGTGACAGGGATAAAGACAAGAACAGCTGTTCTGGTTCATACCAATGGTTCATCAAAACCAATATCCGATGCCTGATGGGAGCTGATAGCATGCCAAGAGAAGTGTGTTTAGGGTACTTTTTATATGCCATGTCAAGCTGCCTTGGTGGAATTTTACTCACTATTCTGAAACACAGCAGACAGATAGTACACCAGACTTTTTGAAACTACTCACCCTTTTTCTTATCTGCTCGTTTGCTTGAGTCATAGCATAGATACAGCATTAAACTGTTTAATAAAACCCCCTCTTGACTCATGTTATAAGTAGAGCTCCGCATACACCCAGGCAGCACGTAGGGATTGTGCAGTTGTCTCTGGTGTTTCTTACGTCATCACACTGGTGTTTATTGCATCATCACTTCTAAGGTAGCTGTTGGTGTGAAGTTAACTGTTCATCCTGGGTCGGTTATAAATGTGCAGAAATGGAAGTCTGAGGAATTCTTTAGGGGTCTTTTGGCTGACCCAGTAGACTTAGAGGAGTTTTCAATTCTGTTTCATGAGGTACGTGGAATTTTAGGTGTTCTATTACAGTTTATGACTATCTAACTTTATTATATGAAACAGTTTCAAGCATCTAATGAATTGTAAGGTGCTACTAGCAGTAAGATCTCATCCTGTAAGACCTTTGTACTGTAATTGTGAAGACTGAAGTTCTGGTGCAAAAATTGTGGATCAGGACATGAGTAAGCAGGAACAAGTGTAAAAAGTAAGGCCTTTGTCCCTGTTTTCCATTTCCTCTGCTGTCTTAGAGATAGAGAACCATTTTTCTGTTTTCATCTTGGAACTTTGTCAACAACTTTCCACCGTCCTGTCTCAGGGAAGCCTTCCCCATTTGAAAGTGTTTTAGGCATCCTTGGGGCATGGCACAGGTCTAGCTCTGCTTCAGTCAAGGCAGCAGGCTTTTGGACCCTGACATATGAGCAAATAATTTAAGGTCATTTCTGAATTTGGTTCTGTGCTTTCACATTGTCAAGGAAATAAGGTTGTGCCAAGATCAGCTTGCAAAAAAGCATGGGGTTTTTTTTTACAAGTTCTGGTTATTAGGGAACGACTGCAGCAGCCCTTTAATTTGCTGGTATCCTTCATCTTTTTGGCATCTGTATCATAGGTGTAGCAAAGCAGTGTATATAGCATCTGGAATTCACAGCAGAAATAGTCTCAGAATAGAAGTCAGCTTGAATATAGGTCAAGTTAGTGCATAGGAAACCAACATATCTTCAAAGCTGTAGCTCAGAGAAGTACTGAATGCTCAAGGGTATACTTATGGCATGAATGTTGCATATTAATTCAGAGGACTGGGCAGTAAAACTAGGCTTTATTCAGTTAAGTGTGTTGCCTGGTACTCTAAAATAAATTGTATGCTCTGTGTAGCAATGTACTCTATTGACTTTGTGTAGATTTGTACTTCACATAGAGAACTTAAATTATCTAGTAGTGAAGAAAATCCTTTATGAGCCATACAGCTCTCTCCTGGAAGCTGGCCTTTGTCTCTGCAAGCAGAACATATCTATACAGTGTGAAGGAGCTCTCAGCCCATGTTGGAAAGAAATCATGGCAGGCATACCTGGGCATTGTAGGTAAGTTACTCTTTCCTTCCCTAATGAGGCACAGGAGGTTCAGGTGAACTGGCTGCCAGTTAGTCACAGATGAAGGTAATCAGTTCACTGCTGGTTTTAAAAATTCAAATCTTGTGTGGGAAATCGTGCAGGAATTGTTTGATGTACCCATGATAGTCTTTAAAGGTCTCCATTTGTGTGACTGTATTCAGAGCTGGAGCTGGAGCAGAAATTCCAAACAGAAATGTACCAAGCAGGCAGTAGTACAGTTTAGTGCCACAGAAGTCTGAATTTTGAAGTGTCTTTTTAATGCATATTGCTCTATGGTTTTACAAGTAAATATGGCGGGGGGGAGTGGGGTGGGGTGTGGAGGGAAAGAGGGGAATTACATCTCCTTTGAAATTAGCATTCCCAAAAAACCAGGAACATACTGATTATTTCCTATTTTAGTTCTTCTGCCAAGCAAAATGCACAGAAATACTGATTTCCATTCATTCATGAAATGGCTGATTCCATAATATATTAACACTTATTTTATGAAATACAGAAAACTAAAAATTAACTATATAAACAAATAACAACTTAGGTATTAGTGATTATCATTTACAGAGTTGATAATGATATGAGAATCAAAGATTATTTTCAGTAGCTGTTAAGAAATCCATATGACTCAGAGCCAAATAACGAGCTGCCTCTACTTGAAGAAGCTTCTGCTGGTATTTCTCTTTGTTTCCTTTGCATGACACATGGCTGTCTCCTCTATCATATAGCACCAGCAGTCATAGATAAAATTGTTCAACCATGCATATAGGGAGTAAGGTTGTAGTGTTTGGACCAAATGGAGGTAATAAACAGTTTTAACTTATAATGTGCATTCAGTTATGCTCAAAAAGCAGTATCGAGGTGGCTTTATATTTCATACCAGCAACAGCATTGCGTGTTTTCCTTCACCTTGCCAGGTTGTTACATGTTGCTTATGCTTGTGCAGGTCTTTAACTTGTACCTCTCACCAGTAAAATTATGTCTGATCTTGATACTTCTTTTGCCATGCCAGTTTCCTTTCTTGTTATAAATTGGTTGCTGGGAAGTTAAATACAGACAATATAAGACACAAGGGATTTTCTTGTATGCCCTGCCTCTGTTCTAGCCCTTGTGCTGCTCTGTTGTATTTCCTCTTAGCAGTGAACAGATTGCAGTCTGGGGAATGACGGTTGGGGAGAGATGAAGGGCCTTACAGTGCTGTTCTACTTCTATAGTGGTTGTGGTGTAAAGGAAAGATCCAGGGGTATTATTGAAACAAGGTTTGTGGGGGAAAAGGTGGTATGTTTTATTAAACCAACCCATATAGTTGGGGGGGGGGCGGGGGGCAAAATGCTTTCAGACATAGTCTTTCTTCATGTCTGAAACAAAAGAAACAAAAGACTGGAAACATTAGTTCTGTGTTCGTGGCACCCAACTAGACAGTTGGCAAAGAAACTCCTTCCTAGATGTAAAATACAGAAGCTTATCAGTACGAGAAAGTGATTATTAGCTCTTTTGCGTAGCCGGAGGGCTTCATTTAGCTGCAGAGGGTATGTGTGTAGTCAGTGAGTGTTTCTGGCCAGTAGTCCCTTTAACAGGCATGAGTCTTTTGCCACTTTATTTCTCCTTAATTTGCTGTCATGGCGCTCCACCCTGTGATGCGTTTTCCTGGCAGGAGGTTGTGGGAAAGGGGATTTGGCGTCACTGAGCCACTGCAAGGTGTGGGATGTCCTTCACTGTTATGTTACCATGCACGTTTGAGCTCAGAGGCATAGGGTATGTGTTCCATTCAGGCTCATGGAATTCCAGGCATAAAGCAAACCGAAGGGTGATCCAGAGTTCCAGCAGAGAAGTAAGTGATCAGGAGGGTTTTGGGAGGTAAAGCTTGACTTGGCTTCCTCTGGTGAGATTGAGGGGAAGCTCTGAGTAGTTGTTTTCTCTGTAATGGCGAAAGTATTGAAAGTGGGCTGGAAATCAGTTATACCTCTGCACAAAATGACATCAGTAGTATGTTTCATTGTGCAGTTAACTTTGTAATGTTCTGTGGTGCGGTGCTGCTGTGTGACTGGAGTCACAGTGGAAGCACGTTTAACAGCAGTGTAATCCAATTTTTGCATTCCTGTTAGTCAAAGACCTACCTCATTCTCTGGAAATGTGGCCAGTGTATAGAATACCTTGCTTCCACAGGAGAATAACTTGCTTTGCTCCCTGGAGCTGTCAACTGGAGCAGTTCAGTGTCCAAATGTTTTAGTTCCAAAACAAGGTCAGTTGTTGTAAAAAAGGATTTATTTAGTAGAATATGTAAGCTTCTGCTTAGTTTTAACCACACAATCTTGTATCTTTCATGAAAACAAACCAACTGCATGCATGTTTCCAAGGGTTTTGTTGATCTTGGGTGTAAACACAGGGGTTTGGTTGCATTGTGAATTTGCAGATAAGCCTGTGAGAATGAGTAAATGCTTCTAGAAGTATGTATATATGTGTTTGCATGTTGTGAAAGCTATTGTCATGAATATAAGCCAGTACATTGTTAGGTATGTGGAAACAGCTTATCAAGATTTCCACAAGAAAAGCAATTTGCCAGGAAGGGTGAGAAAATGCGAAGTGAAATGGGCAATAGACAGGAAAGCTCTCCTCCCTAATTGTTCCTGTTAGTCATTCTAAGTGTGCCCAGGATGTGCCTGTGAACACATGGATCTCTCCCTCTCCTTCTGTCCTCTCCAAATCTTCAGGTCGCATTTATTCCCTTAGTGTCTGGAAAAGAA
The DNA here is from genome assembly GCA_022605575.1 of Laterallus jamaicensis coturniculus. Classification (NCBI taxonomy): domain Eukaryota; kingdom Metazoa; phylum Chordata; class Aves; order Gruiformes; family Rallidae; genus Laterallus; species Laterallus jamaicensis. The sequence continues at coordinate 1,583,445 of JAKCOX010000016.1, forward strand.
CAGGAAGGCCTTTAAAGCAGCTGTGCTTTAGATTCCTTGCAGCAACAGAGCAAGGAGAAATACTTGATGTAAGCCATCACACAAAATGCACCTTTGCCGGGTCAGGCTAATGCTGATACACATATAGAGAGGTCTAAAAGCCCAGTGTTCCTGTGAATATTTTTCTCTGTACAGTAAGTTTTACTTCAGCTCGTGATGAAGGTTGCTCAAGAAGATTAGTGATAATCTGATTTGGATGGATCCATATTTATGTAAGTGTTGCCAATCCCCAGGGGACAATAAAAAAAAAAAGAGGTGAAACAATGAAGCAATCACACATTTAGCAAGAAGTGTGAATATTGGGACAGTTGGCAAGCCTAAAGAGTTGATTTTCAAATTTTACCTTACAAATATTAAAACTGGATTTTGTCTGCACAGAGCTTCATGTGATGGTTTGTGGTGAGACCCTGGAGTTTAACATTCATAGAAAGACATGAATTCTTGTAAAATTTGAGGTACAACTATATGTAAGTATCCAGTGTTGGAAATGGCCACTGGTTCCCTAAGAGCAGTTAATGAATTTCTTTGTAACCTCTTCTCTGGAATTGGAAGATCCTTACTGAAGAGGATACCGAGCTGTGTAGAGCTGTGAAAATGTTTTTAAATTAGCTAGGTACCTTAAGACACAGATGCCTGAATGTCACTATGTGGCTTGCATGAGGACACACAAGGGTACACTACGCAGTGGAGATCTAGATCCAGGCTACCAGAAGCTTGTATCACTGATATAGTCCTTCCTTTGCCCTGATATAGTTGAGGTGCTAAGTTTTAAGGGGAGACACAGAGAGGGTGCTGCAGCAAGGAGAAAACGTCTGTTCTGTTTCAGGTTGGTTTATGGTTCTGCTGCCCTCGTAACCTCACATCTCCACATAACAGCCAAGGCTGATTGTGTACTTGTGGTGGCTCTGCAGATGAGTATTATGCTTTCTGGCCAGCTGACCAATTGCCAGATGGCTAACAGCCTGTTTTCATTTACCTTAAAAAAAACCAAACAACAACAAACAAAACCAACAAACAACAAAGCAAACTCTCCCCCACCCCCCAAAAAAAAAACCCCAGCAAAAAAACCCCACCCAAAGCAAAAGGTATAACCCTAGCAAGTCACAGAAGCTGTCCTGATGTTTGCAGTGGTATCCATAGTTAGGAAAAAAGCATCAACCAGACAAAAACCCAAGGACAACCTCTTCCCCTCCACGTACACCACCCTTATTTTGCATGAAAACAAACCCCACTTGTGTGAGGACTTCACCTGTGCACCTTTTCTAAAGGAGTAGGGATTGGTAATTACATTTGAAATGTAAATTTAGTGTTTTAGCATGTAATTCCTTTTTTAAAAATTTGAAATCTGATCACCTCTCTGATGGCTTCCTTTAAGAGTGTTAGTTTTGGGTCACGTTATTTCTTCTCCCACCACTTTGTGCAACTTCCTGTGGAAATAACAAGATAAATAGAAGACCATGGCAATAATACCTTTTTTTTTTTTTTAAACAGAGATTTATCAATGCTGATATGTTTTGTTGCTATGAAAACTCAGTTATCAACATTAAACATTTGTTCAGTCATTTGTTTATCAGTGGCAGTTTGTTAGTAGTTATAAGTAGAATTCCATCTGCCAGTTAAACTATATTGTAAATTGCTGTAGAAATTAGCAGCTCCTGGGTTTTGGGGGTGGGGGGAGGTGTGTTTCCTAATGAATATATGAACTTAATTGCTCAGAAATGCATCTCTGGAAGATGGTTGAGGGGAATCTCAGGTATACTGCACACAAGTATTGCCAATCAGGCAAAAACAGGCACACATTGTGATTATCTCAGTTTTCAAACCTGGAAGAGACAAGAATGTGTTGCTAAATGAGAGAGGCAGTATGTCATGCTCACTGAGATAAAAACAGAAGCTGCCAGACACTTTGGCTTTATTCTGCGAATTCTTTGCTTCAAAACTCTCCTATCTTTTCTCCATGCTTATTTCCCCTCGCATTCTCATTCTTTCTCTTTCTCTCCTTGCTGTCTCCATCTCTCTCTTATTGTTCTCTCCCTCTTTCCCTGTCTTTGATGCACATACGTTGTCACATTTCATTGACTCTCCCCTCTTCTCTGTTCTTACACTCACGCCTAGTGGTGCTTTAGCCAGAGCTCGCAGCCTCTCCGGCGAGTTTTAGTCATGTGTGAAGCTCAGTTTGATCGAGCGCTCCTTTTCTGCCTTTTCACTCTCGCAAAAGATTAAAAGGTGGCGTCACATCGCTCCCCTGCTCTTTCCTGCAGGAGGGACTTAAAAGGGACAACAAAAACTAATCACTTTCAATAAGCGTTTTCTTGCAAAAAAAAGGGACTTGGCTGTGCAATTTGAGGCTGGTGGTGAGGATTGGGAAGGCTAGAGGATGCTTCATACTGCTAACAAGGGGAGGAAGCCTTCAACTGAGGCAGGTAAGAAGTGCCTGGATCGGGGTGTTTTATGGAGTGGCTGGTCAGGGCGGTAGATTTTCTGCGTTCTGAGGGAAGCAACTGCAGCGAGAGGCAGCGTCGGTGGTGTATCAGATTCCTTTTGTTTAAGATGTAAAGTATGTGCTATAAATTGAATTAGAAATGGGTTTGTGAAGATGCTGTATTCACAGTGAATGATTGTTGTGTGTGTCTCCCCCCCCCTCCCCCCCTTTTCTCTGTGTATCGAAATAAATCAGGGAACCAGCTTTTGTGAAAGCTGGACTTTGCTTCAGGTTAAATTCAGTGCTTAAATCTCAGTGTAAGGAAAGCCTTTGAGTCTTGCAACCAAATTGCAAAGCTCCTTGAGGACTGTAACAGCTGAACTAAAAATTAATTGTACTTATTTACTATTTATTTAGTGAGGTAAAATCTAGCATTGAGTTCAGGTCTGTGTGAATATGGATTGTTTGCCTGGCATTTCATCGGATGAATAGCTATATACCCTTTTAGACATACTGTAAAACCTATTTCGTGTTTATGTTTTGTAAATTGAGATTAAGTAGCATCCTGAATGAAATACGTGACTAAAACTCATAAACTGCATCTGTGTTTAGTAAAGCAATCACCGAATTAGAATAATGGATTTATGTCAGTTGTCAAATGGAGTTAACTCTGAAAGTGCTGTCCACGAGAGCGCTTGGATTACAATAAAGGGCTTTCTGTTTAACAGTTATTGAGAGGAGCTAATTTATCAGGCAAAGCCCATGAACTCAAGTCTTGTGATGACAGAAAATTATATAGCTTAAAGTGTTTGTGGTTTTGGGAAACATGCCCTATTATTCTCCAGAAAAATATACTGAGGCTCTGTAGGGATTGCAAAGGCAAAAACGATTTTAATTACTTTTAAAATTTTACATGACAATAAGGCTTTTTTATATTTGCAACTGGAATATTTAGCTATTGGGACCTGTTCTAGTCTTTGCTGGCTTTGGTGCCTTTTTTTCTCTGCCTACATTTCTGCGCTTACATTTTACAGTTGCTCTCTGTATGAGCAAACTCAGACTCCAAATAGAAGGAAGGGATTCTGAGAAGCAGTGTTCTGAATTTCATTGTCATACTGAGGAGTGAACCAGCAGCCCAGGATAGTTAGACAGTTATTAGGGATTTAAAGGAAGGCAAATAATATTGCAATGATCGGAATTATTTGTAAAAGTAGAGTACTAATTAACTGGCTCTGAAAGCGGAGCTATGAGAAGATAACTTTATAAGCTGTCACAGAGCAAACATTTATAGGTAGATTTTAGTGTTGCAGACCTACAAATGAGCCCGCTGCAGGTAGAAATGAATGTTTACTTGAGAACTTTTGTCTTTATGGAAGTTTACCCTAATGACTCAATCCTGCATGCAGGTGTACGGATGCGCAGTGCTGTGTACCTTGCAAAATTCAGTGGCAGTGCGTTTTGTGTACATTTGCAGGAGCTAATTTTACAAGATAGGCAATGACAAGCCACACAGAGCTGAATGGGATCAAGCCCCCAGGGAAGCCCAGTCACCCATCAGTGGAGAGGGACTATAGCGTTAATACTTGGGTCGTAGTTAATCATATATATTCATCCTCATAGAAAGGGACAGGGGTTTTTTTTTCTGAGGACTTGAAATCAGACAAATTAACTTGTAAATGTTTCACTGATTTGTAGTGGTCAATTTTACTTTTAAACTATAGTTTTGCTAAACTTGTTTTTAGTTATCATTTGTCATTGGAATTGCCAATGCACCTTTCTTTCACCTTTCAAAACGCTTCTGTACATTCTCCCAAGCTCTTTTTATGCCTTGGCTCTGTTTAAGCACATGTGGGATCAAACAAATTAAAAGTAACTTGTCCGTCAAAAATGGATGAAATGTGGTGTTTTCAATGAAATGATATTTCATGGCTTAACTAAAGTATGTTTGAGTGTAAATGGTAGATCACTACTGACTTGAATTAGTCATAAAGAATTTGCTCTTTATGAAATGGCAGAAATCTGGACGGTTGAAGACACGTTAGCTGGATCTGCTTGAGTCCAGAATGCAGGATCTGAATGGCAGATGCTTTATCTCTCCTCTCCTTTTGGCATTTGCTAACTCTGCCCTACTAGATGTTAAATCGGTGATTAATATAAATAGCAGCATTTTACTGATGTTCCAGTAGATGTTGCTGGAGAGCAAAGTAAAGATTACTTCATAGAAGAAAAGAATTGCAGTGAGATTACAAAAGCTAAAGAAAAATCTCAAGGCGAATGGTTATACAGACTGTAGGTAGTTTAATAATGAGATCAGTGATTTTTTACATCATCATCCTAGGTTCTGTTCAGTCTGGAAATCTGAGGAGGTATATATGCTGAAATGAAGCACTTAGAGATAGCTGGTTTTTTAAAGGTGTTTAGTTTTTCCTTGCCACTTTTATCACTAGTATTAATGTTTTTTACATGCATGTTTATTCAGAGAAAGGGCTGAAAGGACATCCCAAGGAGTTTGTTCTGGTTTTTAAATACATTCACAAAATACAAGTGTTTACTTATAAATTAGGGAAGTAAATGCATGCAGCATCAGAATTAGAATTCCAGTGCAGTGAAGCAGCTTTCCTCTGAGAACAGTGAGAGCTCACCAGATCAACACAGAACGTAACTAAAAGCACAACCCCCTCCTTTTTCTTAATTTATAGGTTTGTGGGGTCTTTTAATTTGTAATTCTGTTTAGCTGTGAGCAATTCTGAGTTACTGTCATCTTACGTGCTTAAATTCTGAGCAATATCCTATGATGAGTCTCGGGCAATAAATTGTAGAGTAACTAATGGCAAGTGCATGGATAGAAACCTGTGATGTCCTATGCTAAAACTACTCTTTTATTAATTAATCTGATAAAAAGGTAAAGCAGTCCCAAAGGAGTGGAGGAGTCTAGTATACAGGCACTAACTGATGCAATTTCAGGCAACCACTGACCTCTATCTGTGGGAATATTTATTTTTGGAGGCTATCATCAACCATAACTGGTTTCAAATTCGAAATGTGTGTGGTGTGGCACTTTTTTCAGTCCTGGCTTTTCATGTAAAATAGGATAAGCATGCCAAACTTAGGCTAGCCATAATAAAAATGGGAACTCTCTGCTTTCAGCTGGTTTGCACCTATTTGTACCTTAAATAAGAAAAGGAAAAAACCCCAGGAATTAGTTGAAGACCTTTTAAAAAAGATTTCTCAGGTTTTAGAACTAAAATGACGATGTTTCACTGAATTTTATAATACATAGCAGCATGCTTTATTTAGTTTGCTACTAACTGAAAAAGAATTTCAGCTTCTGCTTATAAATGGGGAAAAAAATGTGTGGCACATCTCTGTAGTCATCTCCCACGTCATTTGGGTTGTAGTTTGGTTTTAGTATTTTTTTATGGATTTACAGATGTGTGTGCAAAATTTCTTTAATCTGACAAGTTTTGGGTTGATGTTTCTTCCCCATAGAGATTTACTGTTGCCAGTAGGGGTTTTCCTTAATATTCTGCCTGGTTTATTTACTGCTGAATTTGTGCAGGCATACAGCTGTATAGATAGTAAGGTAATACCTTAACCTGCACAAAGCTGTTCACATCCTTTATACATGGAAGAAGTGAAATCTCCCCATGTTTCATGAGTATGGTTTAGGAAATGTCAGTGCTATGTATTTTCATTCAACTAGTCATGTGTAGGATTTTTTTGTGGGGTTTTTTTTCCTTTAAAGTTAAAAGTTCCTAGGGCTTTAGAAACAATTAGCAACTGATGCCGCACGTTGTGCATCTCAGCTGGGCATGGCCAAAAGCTCATGAGCACCTTTACATTTTTACAGCTCTCTGTCATTCAGAAAAATAAGCCTGAGTGTTGTGAGTGAGAGAATATAACCAGAATTATGTTCTTGTACCTTTCTACTTCAGTTTACTTTCAGACTTGTCAGTTCAGTGAAATGGTACGTAATTTAGTTTAAAAGATCGTAATATGTCATCAGTTTCTAAAGAGAATTCCCTGTTGAAAACATTGGCAAATTCAGTTTAAAGGCTTATGACACAATATAGCCCTAAGGAATAAACTTTTATCTTTGTATTTCTCAGTTCTCAAAGTCATGAAGAGAAAAGCAAGTATACTTGTATAGCAGAGCTCTATTTATGAGTACACTATGAACAGCTCAGAAGAGCTGAACAGAGTAAATAATTCTGGCCACAGTTGAGTCAAGTGCCACGTTTCTCAGTCGTCACAATATTATGGATGTCTAATGTATATATAACACGTGAATCTATAACATATGCATTTTAATTTGACCTTATTATAAATTTTAAAGTACATACCTGGTCTCACGTTGTTGGAATATGGGAGGAACGGGTGTCTGGGAGTCTGCCGAAAGTTACTGAAATAGAAAGCTGTGATGTGTGCATAGGAGAATATACTGCAGATAGTAGTAACTTAATGACTTAGTTGGGCAGCTTGTTTCAAATTCATCTATATAGTTTGTCCCATCACTGTGATACTATAATTAAAATTAGATATAACATAAAAATATTTTTTAGAAAGTAGAAATAGCTTCACTGCCAGATCCTATCTTAAGGATGTTGGTGCTAAAGGAAAAGACATGGATGTATATAGTTTCTTTAGAGCTGAAGGAACCCCTGAGTACTTGAAGTAGTGGTAACTTCTCCTTTAGCTGTATTGTATAAAATAGATTTAATTAACACAACCCTTAATCTTTATGCATGGAATTTCTCAAAGATACAGAGTTCAGTTGCTATCTATAGCTTATATTGATTTAATAAAATTCAACTTTTAGGTCATAGCTGATTCCAAATCAAATAAAATTTGTATTCTGTGATCATATGCAATGTAAGTGTAAAATGTTGCATTAAAAAACTTTTTCCCCCCATCCTTCCAGGTTGTTTGGTTTTGTGGTTTGGGTTTGTTTTTTTTTCAAAATGGCTAAAAAGCTCACTAGCTAAAGCTTTTTGAAGTAGGTTTTTTTTTTCCAGATCATAATCCTAAAATTATCTTTGTGATATTCCAGAGGATAAAGTAATATGGAAGTATCTTACGAGTGGCCCTTCTCAGTAAAACATGAGCAGTATTAGCAAAACCCTTGTAGATTTTTCTGGGCGTTTTGATAGGAAACTTCAAATATTTTCAGTTGGAAAATGTGTACTAAAACTTTCACATCTTAATTTTTTATTTATTTGTGTAGTGTTCATTTGTTACACTTGACCACAGGGTATTACCAAGTAATGGCTCCTAACAGTGTCAGTTATAGTAACGTTGTTGTGGAGGAACAGTCTTTGCTGCTCCCCTCCTTTTTCTTTATTATTGGATTGATGTCTATTTTGAATAGGTTTTAGCTGACAAATTCAACTCCTTCAGCCCTTTCTGTTTGGTCTAAATGTCAAACCCACCACAGGCTTTTGTACAGGTTTTTTCCTGGCAGCAGAATGGAGACAAGGAAGCTGCTGCAAGATGTTATCATTTGGTGGGGGAAGAAGTGTCGAGGCTGAGTTGTGTCTGACTTGTCTTCTCTCCTTACGTGTATTAATGCTTGTTTTTCGGTAACCAGAACCTTCTGGTTTTGTATTGCTCTCTCCTCAGCAGGTATTCATGCTTAAGGGAAGCCTGGATTATTTTAATATCTGTTGCTTAATTCTGTACGTAAGAGCTAAAGAAGGCTATGACATGTTTGGGTTGGGAGGACACAGAGATGAAAGCAAAAAAAATGGAAATAGCAAGAGATTCATCAAGACTAGAAAACACAGGAAAGAAAATGTTTCTAAGAACAATTTGTGAGTAGATTAAAACCTGTAACATCAAATACTGCATGCAGATTTCTCTGAAGTCAGCCCGTTGTGACATTGCTCTAGTATGTGTACATGCACATAAATAATGTATATGTGCTATACATATATACATACAGTCTCTAGAGGTCAGTAGAATGTAAGGAATGGGCAGATGTTCAATTTTTTTTTTTTAATATGAACACTTCAAGGTGCAGCAAATCAGTTGTTGCTACCGAGAAAAGATGAATATGTTTCTAATGAAATTTGGAAGTGAAGTAATTAATCAGAGTTAACAAAGACCTGAATGGAATAGAATCATGTTTGTCTTGTTACGGAAATGAGTGTAAATTACTTGTTTTGGGAAAATTCTTGATAAATGCTCATTCATGTTCTAAGAAACTTGACAGAAATCCAAACTATGATTGTTGTATTTTAGTTCATTGTATTGCATCTCCTTACTACCTTTTTTGAGAGCATTTTTTAGAATGTCTGAAATAAAAACTGTAACAGTCTTTTAGACAGCATGTGTCAAATGCTGAGCACATCAGGACTACCGTGAGGCAACAGATTTTCTTTCCATGTTTGCCCAGTTAGCCTTGGCCAGCCTTAACAGATTAATTGTTTTATTCTTGTTCACCACCTTCTAAAACAACATCTCCTGAATTAACTGATCACTTATGTTTGGATGTTCTACTTTTTTTGGAAAATTGTTTTGGTAGTTTCTTATGGCAAGCTGCAAGTTTAGGTGTTCTTAATATTCCATTACTTGATTTTATTTTGGTTTGTTTTCTGGGAAACTAAGCAGATACAGAGCTTTTATCTCTGAAGAAGCTGATTTGATTTCTGATTTATGCTGCAAGTGAAAAGGAGCTTTCTGTTTTGGTTGGTGTTTTACACATCTAACCTCAAAATATAAACCAACTACAATTTTGTGCTAAAGAATAGTTGAGAAATGTAGGAAAGTGTGTAAAGATGAAGTGTGGCTTAACAGTAAGGAGCATCTTAATTTATCCTTTTATTTTGTTCACAATTATTGTGGTTTGGGTGCAAAATTTTGAATTTCATATAGAGAAAGGATCAACTTACTCTTACTGTTCAGAGCAGTCTATGTGAGCGAGCTGAATGAAAGAGTAGATGTTTTAATAGGTTTACTGATTCTGGAGCCAGGCCATGTTACAGTGACACATATTGTATAAACAATGTACTTAGGCAGTTCAATTTATCCATATATATACAGGTCCATAGAAATCATTGGTTTATGTGCTATTTTTCTCTGTAGAGATGCTATTTGTGTGTCATTTGATGTCTGTCCAGGTCTGAGGTTGGTGGCCGTGCCTGTGACAGGGGGGTTGGAGCTTTATGATCCTCGGGGTCCCTTCCAACCCTTGCCATTCTATGATTCTGTTTGTGTTGTAGTTAGGTTTTGTATTGTAAAATATTGATGGGACTGTTCCCATCCTAGAATTAGTTAGGTCATCAATTCCCTTTTTGCTTGGCTTCTAGTTATTTCTGTTAGCTTGCCTGGAAGCTATGCTTCAAAAATCTCTATGGTGTCCCTAGGTACTCTGGAAGGCATCTTTCAAAACAGCATGTGGAACTTTTTTTAATAGTGAGCTAAACAGAGCTAATTGTTACAGGAATCTTCTCCCCACCTGCCCCAGTCTGTGAGTGTTCATTAAGCATTAGATATGACAAAGCAAGGAAGATGTGGAACTGGAGCTCTAACTAGATGTGTACTTTTGGAGGAGTAGGAACACTATGAACTCTAAATTTTCATTAAACATATGGTTTTAACATAAACTGCAGAAGTAATGAGAATGCTTATGTTGATTATTAATATTTTGTGGTAAGTAGTGAACATGTGAGTTCCATAGTGAAGTCTGGTGGCTCTCCATGTAAGCAGTTGAGAAATCTTGAAGATCAGCCTGGTCCTGGTGCATGAAGTTGCAATATCTGAGTACCTGAAAATTACCTCAGAAAAGAAGATTGGATACTGTGTCTGTGTGAAAGAGGTCTAGGTGGCATGCCATTTCTGGATTCTTCATTGCTTGGGATTCTAGTGCCAGACTTGCTGAGATGGGGTGCTGCTGAGAAGGTTGGAGACTTGTGGAATAGCCCGTGTTTTCAGTCTGTTGCAGAGAAATGTTCAGTTGGTTTGGTGTTCCTCTTCGTGCCTCCTTACTACTTTTCAGAGAGTTGGGGAGGTGTGGTTTTGGGTAGTGTGTTTTTTTAGTAAGCTGGTGTGTTCCTGGTCAAAGGATGCACCTCACTGAAGTATGGCACAAAATGATGTTTTCAGAAGGAAGTTTAGGGTAAACTCTGTTTCCATTGTCACACTGCTGGATTTTGAGAGGGACTTGTCAGTTAGTATCTGGAGAACCACTATCTTGGGGAATGCCTCTCCTTCTTCTTCTTCTGTTTTAAGCACAAATTAATATGTCCCCTCATAATTTTATATTGTGTCCTTTATTACAGAGAGCTTCATGTGCTGGCATTAATGCTCAAGACTCTGATCTTACACTTTATCTGTAACACTGAAGATGATGTAAGCAAAAGAGAAATATTACCTCTGTAAATAGATATTTATTAAAGTCCAGAAATGTGGCAAAGTTGTCAGAGCTGTTGGAAACAAATAGTGAAGAATCTATTTCCTCAGCTTGAAATGACTGCAGGCTTTTGGTGTTAGTTGTTGTGTGCCTGTATATTTTATTTTGCTTATTTGTTGTGTTTGTGTGATTTCGAGCTCTCAGGCACTACATGATTTACAGCGGCTCCTGTCTGCCTCACTGAGAGCTGTGTGAGTGTTTGTGGGCACGAAACTGGAGCCTCAGAATTACTATTTCTAAAAAGTGCATTGGGATATTTTTCCCTATCAGAAACATAAACAAAAGAACGGTGGAAAAGGGAAGTTTAGATCCATCAGTGCTTATGGTGGGATCTATTGTTTAGTTTCAGGAATATAAAGAGTGGATTGGATTTTCTGGGGACTGTTCTTAATGTCCCCAGTCAGTTACACAAAAGACTGGGGAATAGCTGGATACAGCTACAGACAGATCTTATTATCTGTCTTAAAAGGACCTAAGAAAATATTCAGCATGTTGTTTTTATTTCAAAAATACATTAAATGGTGTTTTTAAAGAACAGTTAACATAGCAGTGGGCAGAGTATGTATCTTACACCCTGCACTTCAAAGCAGGTTATTAGGGAGTGGCGGCTTCTTTTGAAACTGCAGCCTAGTAGACACTTATAGATAATCATAATATTAATAAGTTGTCTGTGTGATTATCTGTGATTGGAGAGAACTTGATTTCCAGACTTGGTCGGTCTTTCTGAATTGTGTGTTCACTGTTTTATTTCTCCATGACATGAGGTCCTTGCTTAGAAAACAGGACAGCAGTGCTCACTGTCTAAAACAAACACCACAGAACTCTGAGAGAATTGTGTGCAAACTTGAGTAACCATGACATTTGGATGTACAGAAATCTGAAATGACAGTAATAACTAGTATCACTGTAAAATTACAAATTATTTCAATTTAAGTGGCTTCATTTTTCTGTACACATTTTAAAGTCTGTCACTATAAGCTGCTGACTTCATCTCAAATGCATTCTGCAGTCTTGACAGTTGTTGTGGATTTGTTAATACTAAATTAGTAATTGTTGGCTTTGAAGAGGGATCCAGCATCTTCAGCAAGAGCTTATTAAACTCTAAAATATGGATTGCCTTTACCCTAATGGCCCCTGAATCCTATTACCATCCCATTAGAGAGTGTGGGATTTTAGTAATTCTGTTGTTGTTTCCAGTGGGCAGCGAGTACAATGGGGAAGGGCAGGGGTTAATGCAATTCATCTTCTGTAATAGTGTAACAGTGAGTCCTTTATCATTCAGTGGGAGTCTTTTTCTTTAACGCAGGAAGGGTGGCTTCTACCAGAACTACCCCCACCCCACCCCCAAAAAAAACCCCAAACCCCTTGAGGTTTCCTTCATTACCTCCACTTTGTAAACAGAATAGAAATAAGTTGATAAATAAGCAAGTGCCAAGTAGGCTGCAGTCTAGAAGGGTTTTCAATTGCTGTCATTATGCCAAGAGGTATATTGAAATACCTCTTCAGTCAAGATCATTATATTTTTAATTATTTAATTGATTGATACCGTAATATTCGGATTGATTTCCAAAACCATGAGAGCACCTTATTTCTTTCCTCATAAATGTACAGTGTGAAAAGCACAGACCAAAACGTAAAGCAAAAGAGGAAAACAAATGGTGTGAGAGGCACTTTTGTACATGGAATGATAGTTGCTTCTTTGGATCTGTTTAAACTGCGTCTGGTGATAGTGTGTCTTACTAGAGGAATGATTTCTTAAAAGGTCAAAGTGGTAGAAAAGTGGTCAAAAAGGTAGAAAGTGAAGCGTTGATAGTTTTGGTGGGGGGTGTAGGGGTTGGGGAAGAGGTTCTGTCTGCCCTCAGTGGTGAATGAAGCCAGTATGTAACTTTTCCAGCCCTTCTGTGAATTTTTGTGGTTTGTTTTATGGTTGGTTGGGGGTTTTTTAAGTGTTTTACAGAGACATATTTGACAGCTAAATTCCAAATGCTACGGGCAACTTGTTTCTGATTTCAGAGCAGGATCAAAAAGGGGAAGATTTCACACAGATACTGCAAGATAAGTTAAGAGGGAGTGGGCAATGTAACTTTTCAGATAAGCAGTATCTGATACATTGATGTGCATACCGTATTGAGCTGGGATTAGTTTGACTCATGAAATGTTTCTAGCTAATAGTTTTCTTTTTAAATAAAGACAAAGGGATTATTATTCAAGGCAGGTACTTTACCTTTATTTATTTACTTCAGAAATCAGAATGCATGCATATGGATTGGAATCTTCATAAGTGGGTTTTCATTTTCATCAGTGGTTTTGTTTGGTTCTACTGTAGTGTTGCCTATAAATACAATGGTTCCCTTGATTATGAATAGCTAGGATCTTGCATGCAAGCAGTAAAAAGGTGTTGAGAAGCATCTGATAGAAATAGACTACTTAAAGCTCAATCAGTAATAGTCATCTGACTGGCTTTTTGCGTCCTACCTGTATTTGTTTATGCCTCTTGCATGTTTGATAACAGAACCCAAAAAGCAAGAGCACTCTATAATAGGAATTAAATTATGTTTGCAGTATTCCCTCTGTTAACTTGTGGGACCTTGTGGTTGTTACACATGTGTGCTTGCTCACATGTGGACAGGCACTTAGATCTGTTTTCTGCCACTGTTAATACTGGGTCCTGGAGAAAAAGAATTGGGTAACTCCTTGTCCTTCTTAATTCCCAGAATGGAATATCACAATTTCTCATCCTTCCTAGTAATTCTGGAAAAAGAAAGCCTGAATTTGTAAGTTCTAAGAGTTGCTTCTAGATAATCTGCTGACTTGAAATATGAAAACAGGAGCCAGTAGCTCAGTTTTTTCGTTGTGGAATAGACTGTCTTCTCTTTTACAAGTAGCAGAACTTGAATGCCTCACAGTATGGGTTCAATAATGGCTGTGGGTACAGCACGGGTATCCAGTAATCCAGTGGAGACCAGTGATGGCATTACTCAGGGGTCAGCGTTGGGACCAGCGCTGTTCAACATCTTTGTCAGTGACATGGACAGTAGGATCAAGTGCACCCTTAGCAAGTTTGCCAAGCTGTGTGGTGTGGTCAATACTGGGGGGAAGAGATGTCATCCAGAGGGACCTTGACAGGCTTGAGAGGTGGGTGCATGTGAATTATTTCAACAAGGCCAAATGCAAAGTCCTGCTTGTGCATCAGAGCAATTCCAAAGACAACTACAGGCTGAGCAGCGAATGGGCTGAGAGCAGTCTGAGGAGAACAGCTTGGGTGTTGGTGGACAAGAATCGTAGAATCATAGAAGCTCAACATGAGCTGGCAATGCACACTTTGCAGCCCAGAAGGTAAACTGTATCCTGGGCTTCATCAAAAGCAGCATGACCAGCAGGGAGGGGATTCTGCGCCTCTGCTTTCATGAGGCTCCCCTGGAGTTCTCTGTCCAGCTCTGAGGTCCCCACTGTAAGAAGAACATTAAGCTGTTGGAGTGAGTCCACAAAAATGATCAGGGGGTTGGAGTCTGGAGCACCTCTCCTGTGAGAACAGGCTGGGAGAGTTGAGTTTCTTCCCCCTGGGGAAGAGAAGGGCCCAGGGAGACCTTATAGCAGCCTGCCAGCACCTAAAGGAGCTACAGGAAAGCTGGAGATGGACTGGTTACAAGGGCACAGTGATAGGACAAGGGGTAATGGATGTAACCGGAAGGAAGGGAGACTTGCATTTGACATAAAGAAGAAATTCTTCCCTGTGAGGATATTGAGGCCCTGGCACAGGTTGCCCAGAGAAGCTGTGGCTGCCCCTCCCTGCAGTGTTTGAGGCCAGGTTGGATGGGTCTTTAGGCAGCCTGGGCTACTGGAGGATGTCCCTGCTCATGGCAGGATTTGGAACTAGATGGGCTTTGAGGTCCCTTCTAACCCAAACTGTTCTATGTTACACAAGTAGGAAACACCAGCAGAAGCGTGCTTACTTTAGAAAACTTTGTTCTGCTAAATCTCACAAAGCATCCTTGCTGGATGGCAATGATAGAGGGAGTATATATTGCACATCTCTATTTGAATTTTGTATCACTTCAAAATTTGCTACATCCTTTCAGAACATACTCAGTAAAGCAACAATTTAGCAAGTACCAGTACTGGTACAGCTCTGAGGTGATGTGTATAGCCTCAAGCATGCAGAAGATGAAAGTCAGTAAGCAAGGTTTGCAATGCAGGCGTTGGAAAAAGAATTAACTCATTTAATCACAAAATTGTAACAAAGGACAATGTTCCAGGCCTTTTGCTTGCACTTTTTTGTGAATGAAGGTGGTGTGCATGATGACCACCAGGAGCAAGGAGGGTTGGGTTCCGCACTGTGGGGATGCGCAGTGCAGTGTGTGTATGAGAGAATAAGCAGAGGGAAACACAGCTTTTAGGAGGCTACATTTTTTTCAGGAATGTAACGACAAACTATCTGACTGCTCTTATCCTTGGAGCCTTCAGCCTTACTCCAGTTAGTTACTGCTATTTTGTGTATCTAACTGAGGTTTAGCCACTAGCCTGCTGATAGGTCACAAGTGAGCATAATACAGTTTGATTGCCTCCTATGATACAACCGAGTTTTGCTTTGAAACCCTCATGTGTGTTGTACTGCTGCAGCTTGTTAGGCCTGTTTTATAGGAGGCTTATTACAACTTTTTTGATTCAAACCTACACTACTATATTTTTGTTTATGTGCTTCTAAACTGCTGGTTTAGAATATACTATAAACTGAAAAGTGCTGACATGGATTTATGTTGTTTGGGTTTTGTTGGGGTTTTTAAAATGTGAGCTTTATTTTCTTTTAATACATTGTGATTAAACTTCAAGCTTTTTTTAAAAATCAATTTAAAACAATTGCATTTTTTCAGTTTGCTTTTTGCATTGGATAGCTGACCTTGCATATTAAGCACTAACATTAATCTGCCGTCAAGATCATATTGTTTAAACATTTGACATATGCTAGAGAGGTGGAGGGGGAAACAACAAGCAAATAAAATGTTGGTGCCAAAGAACTGCATTTTACATTGACAAACAACATTGGTCTCTTAGCCCAAATGTAATTATAAGAGAGCTGAACCTAATAAAGCATGCAGTATTTTCATTTTAATCTGTAAAACAAAAATGTGGTGCTTAGGGGAAGCACTCAGGGAAGGCAGAAGTAGCTAAGCATAGGGGTAAAGAACTGCAGAGTCATGGATGAAATAATTTCATGCCAATTTTGTGGTCAGCTGTTAAAGCCTGGGCTAATAACTTAAGCTGTAGTCTAGTTTCTCTGATGTAGTAAAATAAAATTGTGTATCTGATTATTGAAGATCACTGATTCTACTTAGTAATTGTTTTGCATTGAAATTTGATCCTCTCTGGACTTCGTAACACTTTAATTTTGCATTAATTCAGCTGAAAGAAAGATTGATGTATAGTGCTTTCAAACCAAAATAAATTTCAACTGTGGGGACGAGTGTTCCTCACAGTACATTTCTGTTACTGCAGTTCTTTTTTGCCATTTGAATCAAAAGTCTTTCCAAATATGCTTTCAGTTGTGTGTGTCTGAATGACCAATCAAGAACCAAAACACATGAATGTTTTGCACAAAGGGCTACAACCTGCAGCATCCATCTATATTTAAAGACCTAAATTATGCACTTTTGTATGTCCTTGGTTCAGTCGTTTTGTCTGCATAGGATGTTTAAGCAAAGAAAGATCAGCTATTCTTGTTTGGATCACAGTTTTGTCTCGTTCCCATCTGAAATAACTTCCACAGAGGAACTGATCTGGAAATGATAGAGCCTTGTTATGGGAAGGCAGTAGAAGTTGAAAAGTTGGGTTTAATATCTAAAAATAACTGTAAATTGATTAAGTCTTTCTTGAAATTTTCTGATTCTGGCATACTACATGGGGGGAAAGCCAAGACGCTAATTGAGTCAGGATTAGCATTGTTCTAAATGTAATCCAGCAGAAATGTGTGGTTTTTCTTCAGAAAACATCTGCTAAACAAGTATCCCGAGGCTCAGCAGTTTGAAAGGTGTGTTCTCCCACCACACTGCCCGCCCCCCTCCTCTGCCCTCCTGGTTTTTAACAACAGGACCTCCAGTTACAAACTGATCAGTTGAAAAGTCCGTTCTGAAAAGTCAAGAGAGATCTTCCAGGGATGTTTATTTGAAATGCATGTGTTTTGAGGGCAGAAAATAACCTGTCTTTATGTAATTCTGTTATTAAATAAGAATTGGTGATTAGTTCTTGAGATTTTTTTTTGGTGTCTGGTGGTGACCAGCTAGGCATCCTTTCACAGTGGCGTGCAACTTGGAGTCCTGCTGATTTCAAGTTAGCTGAACAGTGTGATTAGACCTTTTAGATAATTAAGGCTGGTATGGCAAAGGACGATGTGTTTTTCCACAGGATATCACTTAACGGCAAGAACTTGAGGATTGTTGCCTTCTCCAGCCATGCTTATCCCAAGTACGACTTGGGATAGTTCTTGCTAAAATGTTCTCAGGAGCTTGCATAAGCAGTGAGCCTTTTCTGACCTCACTAGTGGAACTGGTATTACTCATGATGGTTTGAATTCATTTAATGTTGTGAAATGCAATATCCTTTTTGCAAAGCAGGAATCCTCTTATGCAATCTTGGCATTGTATTTCAAGCCCATACTAAACTCTGGGTTTTGTACAATGTGTTTGCAATACCTGTATATTAAACAGAGCTATCCAGGTATGTTTTGTGTGGTGGCATATGTAGATTTTTTTTTTAATATTTATTTAATATTTATTCCTTCCCTGCCTTCTGATGAAAAAAGACCCTTTCATCTACATTAACAAAAAGCCTATCTGCATCAGAATGTCTGCTTTTTGAATTAAAACATTCAATTTAATTTGTGACTGAATTTGTACCCTGGTAGCTGTAGCATTTGTGAGAGACACAAATGACACTGACTGAAGCAAGTATCTAATTCAAATCAAAGATTTGAATATCCCAGACCCCTCAGACTCTGTGGAAGCCATACATTGCATATGGCTTTTACACACTTGATGCCAGTGTTCTGACCACCAGAATGGAGGAAGTGGAAGAGTCGCTGTTGGTTCCCCCACTAGAATCTCTCCTTCCTCCCCCAAAACACATCTAAACAGAAGTGCTGCTGCAACTCACGCATCATTGTAAAACAATATTCTAATATGGTCCATTTACTCCCTAAACAAAAATGTCAGCACAAGTTTATATCAACCGCTTAAATTGTTCTCTATGTGTATATGGAGAGAGTGGTACATACAAATTGGAAACCAGATTTGTAAAATGAGAATTGAGGGAATTGGCATTTTCTTTTCACACTGAAGTCTGCTAATTCAGAGTGATTATCCTGCTCAGTGCTATACAGAGTTAAATCCCTCTTGGTGTTTGCAATATAGCATTGCCACTCTGCATTGAAATTTCAAATGCATCTTTCAACCAGTACAGAATTAGTTTGTCCGTGTGTGTACAGGCATTGAGATGACAGATAGTCTGTTTTATTCCTCTGTCCTGTTTGCTGACTACAAAAGAACATAATGTATTGGTAGATGGTTTAATACCATAAAAAAGAAAACCTGGAGTTGTACTGGCACTACAGTAAATTTGAAGGGAAGGTGCTCTCTGTTTATATCTTGACCTCCACGGCTTAGAAGGAGTTTCTTCTAGTGCACATTGTCACTGTTGCCTGCGTGGTACTTGGCCTTGAGGAGAGACTCCCGTGATGCAGTGGCTTTTTACAGAAAGCCTAGTTTAAAAGTTCGGAGCAGCACTGCACACATCTCTCTTTCATTTGTGTTGCTAGCAGTTTTTGTGTGACTGTGCTGTGGATTTGATTACCGATATAATCCTGACAAAAGGTATCCCTTGTCTCCCTGACACAGTTGGGGGGGAATCAAGCCAACCAACCCCAGACTTGGGCATTGTTATGCCGGGCAGCAGAACTGCAGGTTTCTGTGTGATGAGGTTGTAGAGAAAAGCTTCCTTGCATGCCTGAAGCCAAGATCTAAAGGGAGATGAAGAACTCCACAATATTTTTTGCTCAAACTTTGTTTTCATGTGAGTTGTTTTTCTTTCTTTCAGTGCTTTGGCAACGCTTTAATACGTATCCAGCTACTAGCTGTAGGACCTACCTTTTTTGTGGGAGCAAAGTAGATTTTGCCTTGAAATAGTAAACTCATTAGCTGTTTTGTTTGTCTGTTTAGCAAGGTGTATGCTTCTAAGGTGGGTTTTTTTTCCTAATTCCAACTTCTTTAACATCAAATTACCAAAAATAAAAGGTATATTAAAATCATTAGAAAGAGCGAGTTCCTGCTTTTACGTGAGCTCAATTTTCTCCTGTGCTAAGTCTCCTGAGATCTGTAGACAGTCAGTGCCAAGATAACATTGGCACCATTTTCTTATTGCCATGGTGATCTTCAGCTCTGCTGAATACTCAAGGGAGACTATGGTATTT
The DNA here is from genome assembly GCA_022605575.1 of Laterallus jamaicensis coturniculus. Classification (NCBI taxonomy): domain Eukaryota; kingdom Metazoa; phylum Chordata; class Aves; order Gruiformes; family Rallidae; genus Laterallus; species Laterallus jamaicensis. The sequence continues at coordinate 1,602,774 of JAKCOX010000016.1, forward strand.
TAAAGCAAGTAGAATTTTGGTAATTAAAAAGGCTGGAAGGAATAATCTTTCTAAATTTTGCCAGCTTGGGTAAATAAGGATAATGAATTATGTCTGAATAGGAAAGTTATTAGTCTGCTTTACTTGATTAGTACAGAATAATAGCTTAAAAAGACACCGGGAGTCCGGGGAGGGGGGGGTCAGGTAGGTAGCATCTCCGGTGTACCGTCAGCGTTCGGTCTCTGAACTGCGATCTCCAGAACCGGTCCCGGCAGCGCGCCGGGAGCAGCTGTGGCTGCCTGTGCGGAGACAGGGCTGCCCTTTGTTGGAGGGTCCTGGCGAGAGGCTGCCGCCCTCCCTGCTCCTCTTGGCTGTCGTCTGCACGAGGATCAACCGCAGCCGCGCTTTCAGAAGGCTGTCCAATTAAGGGTAGTGCTCGAAAGCTGGACTCCTCCTTCGTGTGCTGCTTTATTAAGCACGAATTTCACACGTTACTGAAGGCAGTGAATTTTCCATCCTTTCCGCTGCGGTGGCCTAGTTTTCAGCTTTGTAGGAATACAGCATGAGTCAGCACTTCCAGTTGGTTTATGATGTTCTCCGATAGTCCCGCTGCTTTTTTTTTTTTGTCCTTTCTCTTTCATGACCTTTTCAAGCACACTATCGGTGCACAAAGGCAGTGCAAAGCATGCTGACAGGAAGGACAGGGAGACACCTGCTATGCTAATATGTTTGGGCTTAAAAAAAGTCATTAAGTCTTTGTGCTCACACAACTTCAGCCTGCTATTTCATGTCAAATTTAGCCCTTCAGCCACAGTAACAGGCAAAGCTGTTTATCATCTTCATCATTTGCGTAATATATTCTTTTGGCAAGCAAATAATCATTTAAAATGAAACTTAAAATGTTAACTGTTAAACTTCTTGGATATTTTATCAAAAACACAAATGGTTTTGTCAGTTCTTAAAATCCTCTATCTGCATGCATTTATTCGTTGTTATGTGTTGTGAATTACCTGTTAATACTGCTTGTGATTTGGGGGTGGGCAGCATTTTTATAAATACTTTTATAATGTATAAAATTTCAGTTTGCCACATTGCAGACTAGGAAAAGCAAGTGGGGTTCTCCTTCAGTGTCCTGTTCAGTCATCTCACACCTGACAGACCCCTGTTATGCTTATTAAGCATTAAAAGAGGCTTCTTTTTTAACACACTTTGTGTGTTAAGCACACTTTGTGTGTTAAAAAACAGTTTCTTTTTCAGGCCAGATTTTGAGGTTTGCTGAATCAGAGCTCACACCACCCTGGTGACTTTTGAAACTTATAAATGCAGTTATTTGATAAATGGGGTCACATACCACTTTTCATGGTAGTCCTTTAAAAACTTTAGGTGATGCTGACTGGAGTGGTGCACACTGACTCTCTAGAAGAAAATTCCTTCTTGGGCGTGTGGAGCCAGGATATGTGTTTGGGTAGTTGTGGCTGGGACCATTCTGTAGGATGCCTCATGTCCCTCCTCCCAACAGTCCCACCTTGATACTGTGAAGGAAACAGGTTTGAAAGATTTGGGATTAAACAGGAAATTTGTGGTTGGTGTCCAGTTGGCGCATGGATATTTACTGGCATCTTTGTTTGTGTCCCTAGAAATAGCTGTATTCAGACTATTACTTGGTGCAGGGATCTTCATACAGGAGCTCTGCAGTAGCATTGCCACTGTGGAAGCCAAGGTTTGGCAGCTATGCATGCTCCCCAGCATAGGTAGCTAATGAAGAAAAATATTGCCTTTCTGGGGGGAATACAAAGCAGGTGTTGTGCATGTGTCCATACACCCACCCTTTATCCCCCAGTTCATCTGTAATCCTCCTGATTCGCATTGGATGCTGTTGCCTGATCCTTTTCTGTGCCAATATGTGTAACAACACAATTTTGCTTTTGGAGAAGTAGGTGGATTTGGACAGCTCTGTATCAATTCCTGAGGACACAGAGTAACTTTCCCCAAATGGTTCAGTCTCTAATTAGTGGGCACAGCGCCTTGCCAAGAAATGTATTTCTGGCAGAGCTCCACTTTCTCTGGGTGGGTCAGGATTTTCCTGATTAGTATTACTGTACTTCGTATGGGATTGATTTTGTTCAACTCCATGTAATCCTCTAGTTTGCTTTTTTTTTTCATATTAGTGTAAGTGAAGTTAATCTTTGGGAGGAATAGTTTCAATTTTTGTTTGTTTTGTGGAGGTCTGGGGGTTGGGGTTGTCAGTTTTTATGGGGTTTTTGGGGTTTTTTTTTTCTTTTTTCTGTATTTCAAAATACTTTAATGAAAGTAGCCATTTCAGTAGTTTAGAGGTCAGCTTCTCTAGTTATTTGCATTACTTTTTTCTTATTTAAATACCACAGTCTAAGCATGCTCTAGATTTACCTTCCTTTAAAAAGGATAAAACTGTCACTTACCTGGCTCTGAGCAAGGATTACAGTAAATAAATAAACAGACGTCTCTGTGTAGTTATTTTTAGCTTAACTCTGCTTCTTCTTATTTCAGCTCAAGATGAGATGAGAACTGCAAATAGCCTGAATTAGTCTGTCGCATTTATATCTTGTTAAGTTTCCTGCTTTGGAAAATATGCAGGAAAATGATTATATGTGGTATTCATCGAGAGGCTGATGAGTTTGTTATAATTATGAAGGTAGATGTAATGAGATGAAAACATCTCTTTCTTTAGGCTCTCTGAGGAATTCCTTCTCTCCATATTGCTGTTGGATTAACTATTTTCTAACCAGAGAGGTCTTCAGCACTCACTTGTCATATTTGGGGGAGTTTCCAAAATTACTGTGTAGGAGATTGATTGGCAGCTCTGGTATTAGCATTTATGGGTGATAACTAATTAAATTTTACATGTACATGGGTGGATAATAAAACCCCTTTGCATCTCATTTATTAAGACAAATCTCCAGTGTAATTATCATTTTACCATTATTTAGCGTGCTTAATAACTCTTCTTTGTCTGTTGAATAATTTTCCAGTTCCTTCTAAAATATAGACTGAACTGAGCTATAATTATATCTCAACTCTTAATCTTGTCCAAAGTTACAATTTTGTTTTCTTTGTTTTGGTTTATGCTGACTTTTCCAGAAAGTAAATTGTTGTTGTTTCAGCTGGAAGTTTTTCAGTAATGTGGTAATTCCTGGACTCTTCAAATATTTAATAGGCAGCATGAAGAATTTAGCTGAGGAGACTGGAAGATGTACATGGGCTCCATTTATCACCCCCTGCATGGGGAATAGCCTTAGCCAGATGTCTGTGAGAATGAGACTCTGAATATTTGCTGTTTGATGAGGAGTGCTGAAACAGTTTCCTCCTTCATGTCAGTGTAGATTAGAAATTGCTCTTTTTCAGTTTTGATTACGATAATTTCTGTTTGTGCGGTAATTAATTTTTAAAAAAAAATATTACTTCTCATGTGATTAGGTATTAATTTTGCTGATTTGATATTCGATGGAGCTGTGAAACAGAAATTATTTTAGGATTGTTCTAAAGTAAAATCTCAAACCCTTCAACTTTTAGACCTTGAATGGCTGCTGTTCCATCTCCGAAGTCATCCCTTCCTCAAATGATTCTGTATGGGGTTTTTTTCCCATGTGTGTTTATTTGTGTGTTACTAATGTGTGTAGCTGTTTATATGCTGTTGTCCAAATGTACTCTGTGCACATGCTTATGTTTGAAGGCTGCTTACAATATCCTTAATTTATCAAGATGAGATCTGGAGACATTAAACTGAGACGGACAAAATCTTTCCATCGTTGTGGTTGATGAACTTGAAATGTTTTTATGATAGGGTTTATATTTCTGTAAATAAGAGATGTGTATGTATAGTCATACCTACCTCCCAAATATGCACTTAGATTAATCTTCGCTGTGGTTAGATTTTGTCCATTATTTTTGTCTGGGTTTTTATTGCCCTGTTCAGGTTTTTGGTTTTGTGGGTTTTTTATTCCCTCTCCCCTGCTGTTTCTCAAGTCTTTTCATTTAAGCTCAGCTGCTTTCTTATTTTTTATTTTCTGGGCATCCACAACTTAAAGTACAGCAGAACAGATTTTCTTCCTTTCTGTCCCATGCCTATTGTTACTGTACTTTCACAAAGGCTTGGTTGACTTTTATGTGGTGATACTGATTTCTAAAGGAACACAGGGTTTGGGGATATCTTTCTCCTTTTGTACTTCTCTGCTGTAGCTGTACAAGTGGTAATTTTTGGAGTCTCATACATTGACTATTTTGGTCTGAACTTCTAAGAGCAGAAGTTTCACCCACAATTGCAGGATGACTCGCTCTTTGTCTGATGTACAGGTATTCAAGATTTCTGTGCAAGAAACAGCACGAATTCTTCTTTTGCAAGAAATTGTATTTTCCCATATCTGTACTACTAGATGCTGCTGTCATGTTTTTTCTGAAGCTCCCAGAAATTTGACGTAGAATAGAATGTTCTTGACAATCTTAACTGCGTAGCTATTTAGTCAATGTTTACTATTAGATTGTTTACTCTATTTTTTTTTTTACTAGAATTCTGTGCTTATAGTGATGCCAAGCCACAGTTCAAAGCCAAACAGAGGCCTTCTGGCACAGAAAGCACGTTTACGCTTTTCACAGCAAGTTGAGATCACTACCTGATCCAAATTTTTGTTAAACAAATGGTCAGAAGAAAAGCAGCAGACCTTTCAGGAGAGACTAATCAAATATCCTGTTAGATTTTTAATGTGTTGTGCACAAGATAGTTATTCTTTGGCTAGATGAATTTCTAAATAAGTCATAAACAATGCCTGCCTTTTTTGATTTCTTGTTTCCAGCAGCTCTCTTAATCCTTGAGTTTCTCTTGAAGTGAAGTGATGATATGCCACAGAAAAAAGGAAGACGGTAGGTTTTTTTCTGTGGTCACTGAAACAGTAAGTGTGTATTTGCTCTGCAGCCCCAGAATGAGTGTCCACTCAAGTTAGAGAGCGTGTTTACAGTATGTGAAGGCTTTATCAAACAACCCAGCGGTGCTCGAGGTTTAGGATGTGAATAGGAACACTGAGAGTGACTTTGCAGTAGTAGAGGTTTTCTCAGCTGTTGTCAGTCATCTAGGGCTCTGGAGGAATGCACAGCAAGAAAGGATGTAGCAGCAGTCTGTGTGAACTACCCTCTCTTTATTTCACCTTTTCAATCCTTGAAAACAAAAATAGTTGCTGACAGGATTGGGGTGGATGCAGCTGTGGGAGTAACTTTGTGCTGAGTTGCCCCCACCTTTCAGGTTTTTGTGGTAGGCAAAAGATGAGCGTGGCTCAATTTATCTCGTTTTCCATCACCACAGCTGCTTTCTGCCTGGGTATCTTACAACTTTTTACCTTCAGTGGTATCTTCTTACAGGCTTTGGGTTTTGTCAGTAAAGACTCCAGGTTCAGGATGGAGTTGTAGGCCCATATCTGTGTGTTGATTTCTGCCTCATGGACAAACTCAGACGATTAATTTTCTTAGTGACAGGACTGATTTGACTTACCTGTTGCACACTGGGTTGATCTGTAAATGGCAGGTTTTTTCAGCTATCTGCTACTTAAAAAATGCCTTTGGTATAATTTTCCTTTCATGTTTTGCATTAAGGTTACCAAATCAGTTCCTCACTTAGATCAGATTTTTATTTACATTTTTATACAGATAACGTGTTTTATAAAATGTGCAAGCATCTCAAGTCCATTGGTGTGTTTGTATTTTTGAGTGTAGGCACAAAAAATGGATAAATTATTAAATATATATATATATAAGAATTGGATGCTGTTGTACTGCAGAAAAGGCTTCCAGGTGGCAGTGCAGAAACAGTTACCCATTCTACATTTCCTATGGTAGAGAGTAAAGGCTCTACTTTTTCTCTGTATTTCTGTACCTTTTGTTTTTGGAGACTCCAACTTACTCAGGCTTTCATGATGATATACACACACACATTTTGTAATTCTCAAATCTCTCTTGTGAGAACCTGACAAGCAGGAATATACAGGAAGCCTGCACTGCTGAATCTCTGAAAGCGAAGTTGTTGAAATAGATAGGTGTGGAAATGGCTAGGGCTTGGAGCAGAGATTTGTCTGTAAGCCATGGTCTTTCAGTAGGAGTGTGTACCCTACAAAAATGTAATTGTGATAGTACTGTACTTAAAAAAAAAACAAACAAAAAGCTTTAGCAAATAGCATCACAAAATAATAACAATTATTACACTTGAAGGTAATCAGGTGTTGGTGGTTTTTATTTTTTTTCTGGAGGACAGTGGCTGTTGAGAATGTAGATGGTGTGTCTTTAATAGAAGTGTCTGAAATCTAGCATGAAGCTTTTAGCTCCTGCTGAGATGTATTGGCTTTTTCTTTAGAGAGGAGTAAAAACTGAATGTTAGCTGGCTGTGCAACTTTTGCTTCAACGTGCTTTTATTTTTATATTTTAATTTAGTATTTGGCAACAAGGACATCTGCAAAAACTTCTACTGTCTGCTTAAAATGAAATGCTGTGAAGACCAGGCCATGCACATAGCCAGTAAAGATGAGAATTTCATTGGCGAGTGCTCGTGTCCCTGCCAAAGTGACCTTGGTTGGTGGGAAGATGACAGAGTGCTTTCCTGGCTGTGCCTGACAGCACTGCGATAGCAGCACATTTGACAAATCGCTCGCATTAAAATGGGGGGCACTTTCGGCAGCACCGGCGTCCCTATCCATCAGTCCTGATTACTACACAAACGTCAGCCGTGGCACAGAGCACATTTGTCAGAGGGAGTAAAAAGCAGTTGTTAGTAAGAGCACTACCTGTCATACTAATGGACTAAAGCTTGCTATGTTGTGACTTGCAGGAGCCAGCAGATTTGCAAAATGGCTTGACCAGTACTTCCAGAGAACACTTTCTGTTTGTGGAGCGCGGTGGAATAATTAAACAGGGAGAGTTGCAGATTTGGGTATAGCTGATTGAAAAGTGCCTTGAGTGCTTTGGCTACCTGAAGCATGTTGCAACTCTGTATTCTCTAGGATGCCTAATGCACCCCATAAGAATTCTATGAAATGCCTAATTCAGCTGTTTTGTGGGGTGGGATTTTTTTGTGGGCTAATAGAAACTGTAGAATAAAAATTCATCTAAAAAGTATAAGTAATTGAAGAATGGGATATGGACTGATATTTTCAGTCATAAGTATTTATTTTGCATCTCTCGCCCATCTTTCCTGAGGGTTGTATATGTACATATGTGCAAAGTTAGGAACTTTACAAGGCAGATTTCCTTATCGTAAGAAGTGAAGTGAATATAGAAGTGATGTATTTCATTGGAGAACAGGTCTGCCTCAACTTAGAGTGCTTGTTTAATTTTGTCAAGAAAGATGTTTTGAATACTTATTTACATAATTCATCTTCAGATATGAGCCTGTGAGCCTGTGCTCCTTCAGTTTTTACCCATAGTCATCTTCAAAACCTGACTTATCCTTTGACACATGTGGAATAAACCTTAGCAAGAATAAATGCGTGTAAACCCAAACCCCTTCCAGTATGGTGCATACATCAGACTTCAGGTGCAGATTGACAGGTAGCACATCCATTTCTGTCTGTAAGGCAGTAGAAGCATCAATGAACAGTGATTGACTTTTCAGAAAGCTTCTCTGTGTCTTAACTAAATGAATGTCCATAATCCATGAATAAGTTTATGAATACCATTAAACCAGGCAGCTAGGAGAGTGCTTAGTAAAATTTTCTTGTATAAAGTAGAATGATTTTCTGTGTGGTTTATGTGCCTGTGGTTTGCTTTTATTTGGTTTTACTATTCTGTATAATTCAGAAAGGTAAATCCCCTGAAGATTTCTGTATCATAATTGAGGAATTCTGCAGAAAGATCATAATTTTATAGTAAATTAAATCACTGTAAACAGTGGTTTCTATACAGACCTGCAGATTGTGCTCTTACTGAAGAGTAGCACTATCCCATAAAGAAACAGCTGACCTCTACTATGATTTCTTTGTTGCAAAACTCTCGTTCCTGATCAGCTCATAAGAAACAGAATTACTCATTGGTATTTGGTGGATTTAATAATCCTCTGCTACCTGAATTAATTAAAACTCAGATTCTTCTATTCTTCCTAACATAAAATTCTAAAAGAAGTTAGTTTTTTGATGGATGTTGTCTTAGCTTAGTTTAGATTTCTGACATCAAGTTTCTGCTTGGTGCACTCCAATATTATATTCTCAAAAATGAGGTGTTAGAACGAAATGGAATCACTTCCTTGGATGCAGTCATGCTATACCCCCAACTGTAAGAGTTTTGAAAGTTTTTAGCCAGTAGGTATTTAAAAATCACACCTGACTCCTGTTTGAAGAGGGTACAAAACACACCCAGGAGAAAGGGTGCTAATGTTCTACCATGTTCTATAAAATGAAAATTTATTCTCATTTTATAAAATCCTGAACATAGGATGATTTCACAGTAAATTGTGAATCATTTTTGCAAATAATTATTCCAGAAAGAGCTTGCATTTGGGGGAGGGATCAGTACTTGATATTTTTGATAATGCCAGTACTGGTTTCAACACAGCTTTTTCTTGTAGCAGAATTTCTACTTCAGATCTTTAGATTTCTTGATAGTCTTCCTGCTTTGGGAAGTATTATATTGTTTCTTTTCACTGTTTTAATTAAATTAAGAATGGATTATTAAAATAAAATCTTTTCTTGAAAAAGGTAATTGTAGTGTGTTTCAAAATGCAATGCTAACTCAGGCTTTAGTCCCTGAGACTCCATTGAAACAGGGTGTTCTAAGGGTTCTTACCCCTGCAGATGTGTGGTAGTGCTTCTGTACTGAAGCCTCCAAACATCTTTTCTGTGTGTTGGTTTTACTAGAAAGATCCCATTAAAATTAGAGCTTTCTGGTGAAAAGTGATTGCTTCAGATTATTTTGAGCCTATGAAAATAAGTGAAAGATTACCTAGATATTGTGTATTTCTCACTTTGTTGTATTGTGAGATGGATGCAAATGCCAGTTTCTGTGCTTCTGTGCTGCACAAGAGTGGCTGGAGAAGATGCACTCCTATGGTTATCACAGCCTTACTCCTCTGCCACTCTGGATTTTGTTTTCTCCTAATAGACATGATCAGGTGAGTGTGTGTTACATTAACCAGTGCAGGCCATGTTTAGTTCACCAAGCTTGATAGAGACTGTCTCTAAAAGTTATTTCTTACTGGAATTTGCATACAGCCATGAACATATGATGCATAATAATACATAATGTTTGCTAAGCTAATCAAAATCTGCAGTTAGGTCTTTGAATTTCATGCTCTTCAAACCAGTGTGAAAGTCAGGGTGGTTTGGTTTTTTTTTAATTTTTGATTTTAATTTTTATTTTCTGTAATATGGAAATTTCCATAATATTTCTTTGCCCAAAGCACACCAGTTTGGTTAAGAAATGAAATCCCCAATAGTTTCATGACTACTCCGCGTGAACCCGAGCAGTCCCTCATGTTCTCAGATCAGCTGGTACCTTAGGAAGGTAAGGCAGGGTTTGAAACCTATAGGCATTTTCTGGAGTTTTTTCTAGTAAGGCAGCATGGAACAATTTGTAAGGCAAATTCTGGCAGGCTGTCATGGAATCTGTTGGAAATAATGAACTGTGACAGCTGGGTTTTCCAACTAACTCTCATCTTTGCCACTGAACTCCTCTAACAATATTTTTACTGCATTCCACTGCATATTGGAACACGATTGCAGGGATATATGAGGAAAGGGTGACTTAACAATTGTTCTGTGGACTGTTAAAGGAGCCCTGGGGTTTATAGATTATTGTATCATCATGCCTCAGAAGTTAATAAGGGAGGGGTGTGGTCAATAGACCATTTCAAAGGCTTTTCATGTAAGTTCACCAGTGCAGCAAGGAAACACAGGGATAGTCCACCCTTGGGATTGTGTTGCTGCCCAGTGGTTGTACAGCAGAACAGGCGTAGAGCTGGAAGAAACTGCAAAGGGGAATGCTATGTCAAATACTGGCATGCTTAGACCTTACTGCTACAGTAACAGGAAGAATCTTTCAGGTACAAACCTCTGTATTAGTGAAGTACTTCATCTGATTATTGAATTACTTGTTTTAGAGTATTTTGTTTATATGCAGCTTACAGATACTGTCCCTGCACGCTGCATCCCAGCTTTGTGTATGCAAACACACAAAGCACACTCTTTGCAGAACACAAATAGGATCACTCATTTGCACCTGGTTTATATGGAGCAATGTGTTGTTGCATTAAAATTCTCCCTGGCACAACCAGCGATAGTGTGCTGAAATGTGAGAGACTGCACTCACTCAAATGTCAAAACTGGAGATTTAGGCCTCAACTGATCTGCCTTGCCCCAAATCCCTACACGTGTCTGCTTTTTCAGACTTTTCTATTTATATTAAAATTTCAAGGAGACAAGAAGATACTGAATGTGTCAGAGTTCACTGCTGAGAATCGATATTCTGTAGAGGACGAGCCCTTTTTTCAACATTTCTATTAATGTTGAACAAACATTAATAGAATAAAAAAAACATGCACACTTCTGCTTGTCCATGGCTTTGGTGTTTCCTTGAAAGGAACTCCATCACGGAAGGTCACCAGATTTGTCAGGCACAATGTGCCCTTACTGAAGCGATGTTGGCAGTTGCAACTCACCACCTTACTTTATGTGTGCCTGAGCATAGTTTCCAGGAAGATCTGCTCCATGATCTTGCTGGACAGAGAGGTGAGGCTGATGGCTCTTGCTTACATTAGCAGATAAGAATTTTGCATTCAGTGAAGCTAGATATCGGTGTGGAAGCACGTACCTGCTGTGTGCAGAACTGACCAACAAAATGCGATGCTCCTGCTTTATCTGGATTAGCAAGCATCATTCGAACTGAGGCTTCCCACTTGAATTCAAGATGCTGATTGCACCTGGATGAGCAAGCTATGACCTAAGGAGGCTTAGAATAAGCCCCTCTCTCTTTTTTCTTTTTTTTTTTAATTTCACAAATTTACATCTGAAGAAAAGGCAGATGTTTACAATGGTGAAGGGAGGATATTGCTTGGATTTCTGTTTGGTGTTTCATAAACTGATGAGAAGTAAGGAATAATGAGTGGATTAATTCACAAGGGTGTGTCTAAATGAGCATTACCAAAACAAGGTTGTAGAAGTTTTTGCAGATGCAGCATTATTTCATTGGGTTAACCAGCATCTATCTGTAACCAAAATTCAATTTTCCTGAACTCTTGCTGAAAACTGCAAAATATAATTTGAATATTAATTAGATAATGCTTTGGCTATGAATGAAGAGCTTTGGTAGTAGTATATTTTGGTGCCCAATTTAAACATTTCATTCATTGTCTAACTTTGTCAGCATGGAGTATAAGGTGACTAGGTGCCAGCAGGTATGACCTGACTGAGGTATTGGAGTGGGGCAACAGGACTTCACGTGGACTCACCTGAGGCTACAGCTTCTGAAATGATGCCCTTAGCCCAGTGGATAGGGCTCTTGGCAGCGCCGTGTTCATATTCTTCCTAGTAATCTGAAAAGTAGCCGTGACATCGGCTCCAGAGGGAGATGCTTGGCAGCTTTCCCTGTGTGTGTGTGAGAGAGAGAGAGAGAGAGAAGGTGCTGTAATTAGTGACAGTAGACTGTGGAAAGGGAATACAGAGGAAATAGCTGAATTTTATTAAATTAAATCTTTTCATCAATAGCTAAGCAACAAACCACATGTAACACTGTGAATTAATTACGGAAAATATTTGTTGTTCTGCAGTACACTTGCTGTGTAAATACTAGTAGCTACAGTAAAGACAGTTCTACATTATGTATAGCACTGCTATGAAAGAGGTATACGAAGATGGGATAGCATCATGTCTGTTCAGGTTATTGTCGATCGTTTTTCTTTCCCTTTGAAAAGGAGAAAATAAGCTCAAGGTTCTTTGCCTTTCAAAGATGTACACTGTATATATGTCATGGTTTTGCCCCAGCTGAGAGCTAAGCACCACGCAGTCGCTTGTTCTTTTAAAAGGAGGGGGTGCTGGGGGGGAGGGAGGGGAAAGGAAAGGAAAAGAAAAACCCAAAACCAGAAACCGAAACCCCAAGGGTTACGTTAAGGATAGTTTATTAGAATAGCAGAAACATAGATATAACAATGATAACAGGACTTTAGAACAAAAAATATATGAAACTGCTGATACACAATGCAGTTTCTCACCAAACCACACAACTCAGGCTGTGCAGCCCAGAGCCATCCCAAAACCAGACTGTCCCCAAAAGCCGCGCATCCTGGAGCCACCTGCTCCTCCCCTAACTGGCCCCCCTTTTATGCTGAGCATGACGTAATTGGCATGGGATACCGCCTTTGGCCAGTTTGGGTCACCTGTCCTGGCTGCGTCCCCTCCTTTCTCTTTAGTAGGGAAATATGAACAACTGAAGAAGTCCTCGATTGCTTGGCAACAACTACAAACATCAGGGTGCTATCAGCACTGTTCTCATCCTGATTCCCAAACACAGCATTCTATTCACTATTAGAAAAGAAATTAACTCCATCCTAGTTGAAACCAGGACAATGTATTAGATACCTAAGAGGAAAGGGTTTTTTCTTTTGATGCCTTTTTGAGTTTGTTTTGGATTTTTGATGGCTTTGTTTTACTTTAGGCATGCTAAATAGTGCATAGGTGTTTGTAAATAATGCTTCCCCTGACAGAAGTCCTAAAAATACAGTGTCATTCATGCCAAAAGTTGGTAATGGTTTTCACAGTAGGAAAATAGAAATGACTTATAAGCTAATTTAGCATTAAAATCTATTTGAGACTTGAGGGCTGTTAAAGCTGTGGGAGTGATGTCATTGCACGTGTACTCAAATACTGTTCATCTTTTTTATTTCTGATTTTTAAATACAGAGTTCATTTTGTTAAAGTAACATCTGCACTGCAGGGCATGTATTTTTATGATGATTATTTCACTTCCCAGGCTATATAATGCTACCCAAAGGCATGCTGTGCTAACCTAGAAACTCACTTTTTATGTCTTGTTGTTTCTGAACAACTAGATGCGCTAATAATAGACTGAGAGTATATCAAAAGTGTCCTTAGGTTGAACAAGGTAATGGTATCTTTATGCTTTACCTGAAAATTTTAATTTGGGAATTAAGCAAATAAATAGTAGCTAGGATATTTTATAGCAGGAGCTCGGTGAGCTGCTAATGTGCAGGCTGAGCGTACGACACAGTAGGAGAAAGGCACTGTGCATCTGCTGGCGGTCTTCTCAGTGCAATAAAGAGACGAAGTGAGCATCCTCCAGAGGAAGTGTCAGATCTCTGGCTTTGAAGATAGTGCTCTCTCCAAATTAGGCTTCCGTAGGTGAAAAATAAGCATAACCGAGTATCTAATTGTGTGTGTGTGTGTGTGTGTGTTCTGAAATCAGACAGCGGTGTTTACGTGAATGACACATTTTTGTATATTCAGAAGATGTTAAAAAGAGATGAGTTAGTTACAGTAATACACAGTAAACCCCACTGAGCATTTAAAGTGTAGACTGGCCTTTTGGTAATGTGGCTTGTAATAACCCCGTAGCTGTGCTGCTTTGGGTGTTCAGAATTGGCTTGCTTTGCAGGCCGTCCTCCTTTGCTTCCTGAGGAGATGAATGAGGAATGTCAGAGTGTCTCTTTCCTACCTCACAGTTCAGATTCTAGGATATCCCATCCAGGCCCAAGTTGTTTTACCCTCCAACAAGGACTCCCCAGATTAGTGTAATATGAAATAGCAAATCCTTAGTTCTGTTCTCTGAGTGTACTTACAGACATAGAGGGAAGCTTTTTTTAGATATTCCTGAACCAGGAATGTCTATAGCTTTTTAAAGGATGCATTCCAATTCTCTTGGTCTGTTCAGCAACAATTTAAGGGACATGGCACATAATCTGCTTCCCTGTCACTTCAAAATAAGTTTGGGAGATGCAGGGGATGGGGATTGTTTTCCTTCTGTGGTTTCTCTATCAGATCCTATTTTTCGTCATGTTTTTCTGAAACACTCCTTTTTCCACTTGAAAATCTGCACTGTAGGAAATGTTGTAAATAATATTTATATCATAATATTCATAAGAGTGTTTTTAGTGTAGTGTGTGTGTTTTGCAGTATGCATGACTGAAATATATACCTGGATTTTATTCCTTTTCTTTGAGTTGGGTCAGATGTTTGCTTATGGATTTACTGGGTGATTTCTGAAAGAATTATTGTCAACTTAAAAAATAAATAAAATGCAGATACCACACCCTTAGGATAACCAGCTTTGACGTTTGTAGTCCTGACGTTTGCAAACACTTTATAACATCTTTCAAGAATCACTTACTAGTCCTGCCTTGGGCCAGGCGTCTTTTTATTGTCTTTCCATGGTGAAGATTAAATTGCTATAAAACACATAATCTGGCATGTTATGTCGAAAACCTTTCCAAGAGTACCAGCTCTCTTTTAGCTAAATAAATAAATTTGAATTGGTTCTTAATTCACTCATAACAAATCTATGTTGACTGTTTCTTATCTTAAGTTCTTATCTTCACAAAATTCATGTTTAGCAATTGGTTCCATGTCATTTGATATCGGAGTTAAGCCGACAGGTCTATTAATTTCCTTTTTCTCCCCTACCCCTTACTTTGTAAAGGCAGATATTGCTTTCTGTTCCTCTGGGATGCTTCATCCTCACTGAGTGATCTGAGATGATCACAAATTGGTTAGAGATTTCAGGATTTTTTTTCTTGAGCATTCCATTGAAAGCTGTAGGCTTAGCTTGTGTTATTCTTGACATTAATATGTCTGTAATACTGAAATATTCGTTAACTTACAGATTTTATTTTTTTTAAAATACTGTACACAATTTTAATTTTAATTGTAATTTTTAATTGTAAATCATTGCCTTTTTGAAAGCAAGAGCACTGTTGATGTTGAATTCATCCAGTTTTACCACAACTTTGCTGCTTCTTCCCCTTTACAATGTCTGTCTCATTTTGTACTTTACATTTCTAATGATCAGGAGTAAAAGTATAGTGTGTAATCTTACTCTGTTATTACAGAGATAGCATTGAAAAACCCCAAAGAACTCCAGATCAAATGAATATGTAACTTGTCAAGATTGAAAAGGGGCTGCAATAATTAGAGTTCATACCACACAGCATGAATGTATCAATTGTTCTGTTATGGCAGCTGATTTGATTTGATGTATATACTATTTAACCCATGAAAAATTGTTAAACATTCTTCATGTGCACAAAATACTATGCTAACCACAAGGATTTTGTTTGTGCTTACTAACATATGTAGTAAGAATAACTTTAATGGCAAGAAATAAAACCTACAAAAATGTATTTATAAAAATTTTTTACCCCAGTGCAGAACACATGCATTTAATCCCCTTGTGATTAAAGCACTTAAACTTGCATTTATCTTCATGTGTGAGTATTAGCATTCTCTGAAATGAGGCTGCTTATGCTTAAAACCTTTAGCAAGTCCGTACACAATAGGAGGTGTTGCCCATTGGTAACAAAATCGTACTGATGACTCCATTAAAATGAGCATGCATACAGCGCCTTTGAATTTCTGTCCTTATTGCTCCCATTTTTCAAATTCAAAATATTAAAGCTATCTGCTAAGCTATCTGCAGCCTTTAGAGTAAAGCAAAAGAAAAGAAGCCTCTTGTCATAAAGCTGATTGGTTTATGTTTTTGCATCCAAGTAGATGATAGTTCTGAAGATGTGTAACTCGTGCAAAGGAGCAGAAGTTAAAAAAAAAAAAAATCCCCCTTGGTCCATTATGACAGCCATATGATAGTAGCTTTAAGATCATACTTTACAAATGTCTACTTACTGTTTTTAAAGCTTATGTTTTATTAAAAGCTTTGCATGCAGCTTCAGTGAGGTGTTGCATGGCTCAGGCACTTGCCCGTTACAAGCTGAAAGTTATAATCTTTTTTCTTACCATTCTCTGTAAGGGTATTAGCACTGTATTCTTTAAAAATATTCTCAGCAGTGCTCAAGTATTTGTTAAATGCCAGTTAGGGTTTGAGGCAGGATTGTTGTTATGCACTGAGTAAGCATAAATTGTTGTCAGGTCTTACCAGGGGAACAGTATTTATTCTGTAAATAATCTTTCAGAATATTTACAAGGGAAATGTACAACACCTATACTAGTTTCAGGCAGTGTGCTTAGTCTTCTTGAAATATCCATTCACTATGAACGTTTTTAAATTAAGTTCTTAAAATGATTTTTAAAGTCAATCAGTTGTTAATAATTATATCAATCCATGTGCAAGCTTATAAATCCAGTCCCTACACTAGCACTCTTCTACAATAACCCAACACAGTCTGAAGATGTTAGTAATCTCCATGCGATTTTTCCCTTAATTATTTTTTGGAGTTAGTCATATTTATGATTATTAGTAAGGGTCTTGAAGTATCAGTGGCAAGAGCAGACTGTGCTTAGATTAAGCTAATATTTTATCCCATGCATTCATGCAGCTCCTGAAGCCATATTGTGGAATTGTTTTAGCCTATTTTTCTTACATGCTCTAAAGTTTTCCCTCAGCTGTGCCAACAGTGCTTGCATACAGCCACACTGTAAGGACTGAACCGATGAGGTCTTCAGCTGGTTGCTTAAAATTGGCTCCTACTCTTCAGTGAATTGTGGCCTCATATTAAACCATTTAATTACACGAGGTAGGCCACAGTTCTTAGCGCTAGTTTGAGGTGCCAATCTCATACTAAAAAGTTAGGCTTCATAACTTTTTAAGGAATTGCCTCATGTTTAAATATACAGTAAAGATGCCCACAGTCTAAGGTTGAAACGGTGCTTGCTTTCCTTATGCTGCTGTAGTAGCAGCAAATAGCAGCAACCTGATGAATTTTGAAGTGTACAAGGAGGCATAAGCAGCAGAAGAGGTAGTGGGCTCATTTCATACCACTCCATTTCCTATGTAACACTGAATAACGCTGGTGCTGCAAGGAGCAGCATGCAATCTGGTCTGTGTGCTGTTCAAGCACTAGATTGCCCTTGGAAAAATACTTGAGGAGGTCATGATGTGTAGACAATAGTGTCACTGTTAGAAACCTTTTGGGTCATTCTTGTGTTTTGCAGTCTGTATTATAGAGCTATGCTCTTACTGAGGCATCCTGATTTCCAGCAACTTGTGGCTAATAGTTTTATCCCATGTTTCTATCAAAAGCATTAAATATTTTCCATAATGGTTTTGATTAAGGCGTGGAAGTAGGTAATATTTACAACCCAAAGCATTCCATGGCTGGTTGTGTGAAAAGACTTCCACTTAGCAATCCACTGCAGGGCAGGGAAAAACCTCAAAAAACCTCAAACCAGGCCTGCTGCCTGGGGTCAGCAATCAGAAGCTCTTACACTCCTAGCAAGAATCACCCCAGTAATTCCAGGTGATAATATCCTCACTGGGATACAATTCACAGAGGCACAGAAATGACCACGAAATGGTGTAGATTTCTGTATATCTTGTTACTTTTTCATGACTGCAACAGATGTTCAGTGGGAAAGTAACTTGTCATGCCTACTGAATTTTAGAATCACCGTGTCATTTGGAAGAGCTCAAATGTCATTGTAAGGAAATAAACAGGAAGATGTACTACGGAGAAGCAATATCGAATGAAAATTGGCTAAGAGGATATAAATGTAATTAGCGAAGCACATTTTCATGACTAGTAAAATTAGCACCCATTTATACATGTTATACACTTGAACCCTTGTTGACACCAGAGGCTGGGAAAATATATCTGCTAATCAAAACATGTAATTATATCCTATGAAGCTGAAGTAACGCACTGAATCCTTGCTCTTCATGATGTTAATGATTTGGGAAACTCATTTACCTGATCACCTCAGTTTGTCCTTTCTTGCTGTATTTCAGTTCCCCAAAATAGGAAGGTCAGGGACATGCTGAAGCAATTAAGTATTAGATTTATGGAAGAGTGAGCAGCACATAGATTGTTAGATAGTATTGATATCATTTAAGAAGAAGGTGCTCTCAAAAGTGTGGGGCAGGGAGGGAAAAACTCTGCTTGTAAAATAAGCAAAGCAAGATAAATTAAGTATTCGCTTGGTGGAGAATTAAAAGTCCTGCAGTTCTTTAGTGTAGTTGGAGAAGTGATAACTTGTCATTTCCTACTGTCATGACCTTAAGTAGCTGTCATCAAAGTCCATATCTACATTTAATTGAAGAGGATGATGGTCTGACACAACAAAGTCATGAAGGAGGGGAAAAAAGCATAAACAATTGGTTACGTAGGGGGTTGGTCTCTGTAGGAGAATTGCTGAGGAAAAATGGGACATAAAGAACACTTGCTAACTTCAATGACACAAAAAAATTAATTGTTTTAGGGGCCAATTCTAAAGTAGCCTTGTGGAGAAGCGAGAGATGAGTGATCCAAATGTGGAAAAAACAATAGCAAAGCATGTCAGTGATGGTGCAAGGAATGCTGCTGCCCCTATCTATCTATGCAGCTCACTCCCATCTTTTTTTGTGTGTGTCCGGTTAGTGCAAATAAGAATTTTTGCTGGGGGATGGGCAAGGATGATTGGAGATGCAGTTGTTTGGTGCTGACCAGTGGAACCAGAAATTAACTAATTCACTGTAACTTTATCTTTTAGTTCTTGCACATCAACAGCATCTTGAGGCTAGTTAAATTATGAAGGTGATTGTGAAGAGGGGAAATGCATCTTCTGTAGGAAAAATGTTACCCATCTTGATTATGCAGTTCTCACAGGTACATCTGAATAACCAGTCCTAAATATTCTTTTTAATCACCCTGGGGTTTTTTATATATCTATCTGTCTTAGGTGAACTGAACAGAAAGAAAACAAAGGGAGTTTATAACAATGCTGTTTTTCCATTCCTCACTTGCATCGCTTTAGACTGTGACATTCAGCGAGAACACTTTCTTTTTCTGAAAGCCAAGATAATTAAAATTTAAAACTGAATAAACATAGTATACATAATGTTTATTAACCACAAGGTCCTATGAAGAACATTGTAGTATAAAAATGCATTAACTAGTACAGATGCATTACCATATTTAGTATGAAGATGAGTCTTAGAAAGCTGGAAATGAGTCGAAAATTTACTACTTCTAATATTTTTCAGGTAAATTAATTCAATATCTCATAGCTCTGTTGATATAATCTTCCTGTGTATCCGAATTTTATGTATGGGAGTCTACAGCAGTATTTACAAATTGTATTTGCTTTATGTAACGCAGTAACTGTCCTAAATTTCCCACTTACATCCATTAATCTCACATCTATAGGTACAGACTCATGGAACATCATAGATGTTCCGGGAAAATCCACAACTTAACCCCTCAAAAATGATACGAAAATACTTCCTGTGGATGCCTTGAAATAAAATTGGGCAGTCTAAATAGAACTGATATGCTATAATATGGTGTATATAATAGTCTGTATTTTAAATAGCATATATATATATATATATATATAATAAGCAGTGTACTATATGTATGTATAGTATATTAAAAATCTATAGTATATCAGATAGCATTGAATCTGTATGTATGCATAAGTAGTCTAGAGTGTGAATGTTGTGTTAGTATTAGTTGCTATTATTTATGTACTGGAATTGTAAGTCTTCACTCAGTATATTTCCTCTGTGAAGGGACATATGGCAAATCCTCTGTATAAATTGTTGCAGTTACTCAAAAAAGTCAGTGCATTGCTTCAATATCAAGAAGGTTCCACTTCTCCATTTAAAGAATCATTAGACATGATATTCAAGTATGACTTGAAAATTTTGTGGCCCTTTATATGCTTTTTACGTCAAACTGGTGATGTGTTATGAAATCCGAGTATCTGTGCAATGAACGTTCCTTAGATATTCAGAATCCAGGAACAAAGCAGCAGAAATTTGGGGAAAAGCAACAGGAGTGGCTCTCTAGAATTTTCTGACATAGTGGAGGTCACAGGCCTGGAGTCCTCTTCATAGTGTATCGTTGCTCAAGCTGAACAACTCATACTTTAATGCAGCCAAGGGCTGTTCATGCTTAGTGACATTTAAATTTAGCATTTTTCCTTGTCTGGTGTATCAATTTATATTACCCAGTCATGCAAGAACATTTTTTTAGCAGGGTTGTTTTTACACTCTGTTCTGGGGATTAAAAGAACGGAGTGTCCAAGGCACAGGTTTAGTCTGCTTAATTCTGTGCCTGGCTTGTGCTTAATGAAGTGATTTTGCAACTAAAGCACTTAGGTTTGTTATAGAGTCAGTAGAGAGCGGTAGATGCTTTTGGATACCTTCCACAGAAAGACTGTTCTGCCTTGAGTTCGCTCATTTAAGTTAGGCAAGATCTCCCTCCAAACACGTCTCTGGAGTGCTTCTTTCTCTCTGCTGACTGCAGGGATTAGGAGGTTTGGCTTCACTGTCAAGAAGGTTGGTGAGCAAGATCCTATCAATATTTTTTCCTTAATGAATATTGGAGATGTTAACCAATACGTAACAGCTGAAAAGGGTTTTTTCATTGTCATTATATAAAAGGGAAAGTCATAAACTTTGGACTTTTTTTCTTTTTAAAGTCTACTTTAGCTGTGACATTGCTCACTTGCAGCTTTCAGAATATGTTCCACCTTGTGTACCTGTCGTGAATGATGTTTATTATTGTATGTCTGATTTTACTAATGGCCTGGATATACCAGATAAAATTAGCTAGGATCTATCATTACTGAAAAACAGGATCTGATATGTGGAAAACAATATAGGTGCAGATGTTTGTCATGAAGTAAGACTAAAGAAGCGAAGACAAAAAAGGCCCTTCCATTGTGAAGGTCTAGTGAAAATGTCAGTGTCATTGGTCCCTTCATCAGTGAACATCTGAATGGAGTCATGCTATGCTGCTCCGTAAGACTTTTATGTCCAAAGGTGAATTTGTGCATTTGTGACTTACTCTATAAAGGAGTAGTTCTGCTTTGCCATAATTGGCAAATTCTGTTCACTCCCTGCTTCCAAAGAGTGCTGGTTTCACAACTGTAAGGTTCTCTGTCTTGGAACAGGGTCAACAGTATTATAGCCTGCATGAAGGATGAATAACATTGCACAATGTAAAGGTGTAGTTTTAATCTGTACTAATATATGGTTTTGCTCTCGGAGGCCTGAGTACCTGTAATACCTGTAATGCACACAGCCTGTAGTACGGCTCACAGGCCACAGCTGAATGTTTAATGTCCCAGTTTAATGCCCCTGCAGTCCCTAGTGTCACCCATCAGAGGTACTGTGGTAAAAGAAATGAAAACTGGGATGGAGCACAGGCGGTCCACTGTTGAGAAAACAAGATTCTAGTGACCTGTTCAGTGTCTTGAATGGTTTTCTCTTGCCTGAATTCCTGTATCTCCATAGATCCTTCTAGGAAGACTGGAATCAATTTCTATTGCCCTTTCCTTGTCTTCCATGTAAAAGCAAGCAGGTGGTCAGCTTGCTGGCAACGCTGCATCTTTAGTATACCTGCTTCTGAGGGGAGATACTGTGTCATCATCTCTTATTTGGGAGATACTACATTTACATCCTGATGTAAATCCGTTCTATAACTAGTACTAAAAAGAAAATCTTAAAAAAAATTAAAATACTAGCACGTGGAAGTTCTTTATATTCTTAAATTTATTTCTTTGTATATTTTAATATTTCTGGTGAACTTGAAGTTCCATGTAGTAATTTATACATAAACCATGCTTTCCACCCTAATGTACTCTTTGGGTGCACTGAAGTACTGATGTGTTCAGTGTTTGTGCCCAGTACATAAAGGAGATGATAGAAGTTTGTATCACAAGTGTCAAGGTAGCAGCGATATGGGCTACATATGGAGCCAAACGCCTTCCTCGCCCACTGAAACAGAGCCTTAGTATTTGGGTGGTATCTCACCCTTAATTAGAAAGGATGTGTGAGGTGTTGCTCGTTTGTCTTAGAGGAATAAAATGTACAGCTACACCTATTATAGTCTGAACATTTTTCTTCAGGACAGCCCTCTCTGATTCTTGGTCCTTGGAGCTTCTGAGTAGTTTCTTTCCTAGATCTAACAGAATTGTAACTGATTATATGGTATGTTTTTCTCACCTGATTAGGTGTCCTTTCAGGTATGCTGATTCTCACTCCTTTTCCTGCAGGAATTTGAGTTTCTTGCTCCCTTATCCTTCTAGGCAAAGTAGCTAACTCAGGAACACCTGTTCTACGTTCTATGTCTAGTTTTAGACAGATGTAGCTGTCTCTTGTAGTGGGATGAAGAGGGGTGCCAAGCCAGAGAAACATTTGGTGCCCTCAGTTTCTCACTTACAAAAATAACAGTGCTTACTCTAGGGAAATGTTTTGAATCTTAATATGTTCCCAGGAATGTTTAGTTTTTCTAGAAGTAACTTCTCTGTTTTGGATGAGCTGTTGCTGATGCAAAACATCAGAGGCAAACCCACCAGCACCCTACAAAAAGCCTTGCCAGAAGAGTTCCTATGGCTTAGCCAGCTTAGCTTGTTTATATATACAACTGCCCTTAAGCCCCCAAAGCCATTGCAGGAGATTGCAGAATTAGAGTAATGTTCTGGACACTTTTTTTTTTTTTTCCCCCTTAACTATTTCCCTTGCCACCCAAGCTGGAGCTGATATAGGTGTCCTAAAAATAGGAATTTGAGGCATAGAAATTTTCCCTATACTTTCAGCAAGGTATTTGACTGTAGTTATGTTTTTGTGCTGTGTGAGCTACAGTAAGAAAATCCAGAAGAGCTGTTCCTACAAGATTGTTACCTTCTGAAATACTCTTATCAGAAACAGTAACTGCATATTTGTTTAATCTATTTTAGGTCAGTTTGTAATCTTTCCAGACTTGTCCCTTACTAGTAGCTAGATTTTGGTCTGGGTTAATGAAGTCTAATTGTGTGTCTCCTGATAACTTACCTTGCTTCTTCCTATAGATGATTCTGATATTGACACTATGATATGATAAATTTGAACCACATTCATGATCATATTTTCTAAATAGGTATTGCAAACAGAATGTCAGAACAATGAAAAGAAGTAACTTTGGTGTAGTATTGAAAACAAGATGCGTTCTTCCTGCACCTTCAGTCTCACTTGTGGCTCTGTTTCCAACCAGAGGGCTGGCAATAAAACATTATTTTCTTTTGATATGTCCTTTTCATATCCTATTGATTTTTCTCATAATTTTGAGACTACTCTGGGCCATTTATTGCTTTGTTCCTTTTTATAGGACAGAAATGGTCAATGATGGATACTTAAAGGATGGACAAGAATTGAAAATTTTGTCATAAATTCATATAATGTCTATTTTGAAATGCCAGCCTGTTTGAAATACTGTTTTCTGTTAACTGGTGCAGGAAATATTCAGCACATCTAAACTGCAAGTCACTATTTAGCTTTTTTTTCTTGCTTCCTCTTTAACTTTCTTCATTCTGTTCCCTTTTAAAGCAGAAAGATTAATACTAGATCTACTTTTCCAACTCCATCCTTCATCCCACAGCAGACTATGTGTAGACTCAAGTGATAGTAATTTTGATCAACAGAAAATATTTGGTGATAAACTGTGTATTGCCTTATGCTTCTGGCATGTCTGCGATGATAACCAGGGGAATCATAGAATCATAGGGGTTGGAAGGGACCTCGAGAGGTCATCAGGTCCAACCCCCCTGCCAAAGCAGCTCCCCAGCTCATACTGCACAGGTTGGCGTCCAGACAGGGCTGGAATCTCTCCAGAGAAGGAGACTCCACACCCCCTGGGCAGCCTGTCCCAGGGCTCCCTCTCCCTCACTGGGTAAAAGTTCTTCCACATGTTGGTGCAAATCTTCCTGTGCTCCAACTTGCAGCCATTGCCCCTTGTCCTGTCCCCACAGAGGACTGAAAAGGGGTTGGCCATTTCCCCCTGTACCCCATACTTAAGATATTTATAAACATGAATTAGGTCCCCCCTCAGTCTTCTTTTCTTCAGGCTGAACAGTCCCACCTCACCCAGCCTTTCCTCACAGGGGAGATGCTCCAGGCCCTTAATCATCTTTGTAGCTCTTCTCTGGACTCTCTCCAGGAGATCCCTGTCTTTTTTATACGAGGGAGCCCAGAACTGGACACAACACTCCAGGTGGGGCCTGACCAGGGCAAAGCAGAGGGGGAGGATCCCCTCCTTTGACCTGCTGGCCACACTCCTTCTGATGCATCCCAGGATCCCATTGTCTCTCTCAGCCCCAGGGCACACTGCTGGCTCGTGGCCAACCTGTCATCAACCAGGACCCCCAGGTCCTTCTCCACAGAGCTTCTCTCCATCGGTTCATCCCCCAGCCTGTACTGACACAAGTGGTTATTCCTTCCCAGATGCAAGACTCTACACTTGCTTTTGTTGAATCTCATCTGGTTTCTCCCTGTCCAGCTTGCCAGCCTGTCCATGTCTTGCTGAATGGCAGCGCAGTGTCAAATTGACACTTTGTTCCCCAGTCATGATTTTTCATTAGAAGGGAATGTCATTTTAGGTACTATAGTCAATAAAATAATTAATGCTAAAAGGCAAGATTGGCATAATCCCAGTTTTAGCCTTTATGCAATATCACTTACAACATCAATCCAGACTAAGATGCTGTGAAGTTGTTAATTGCCAGGGTTTATAAGGAAATACTGCAGCACGTGCCAGTCCTTTGCTGTACACACACAGTGACGTATGCTGCTGTTTGGTGTGTGTGTTACCGGCCAGAATTCTGCCTGGAATGTTTTGTGGGGAATTTGGCGATTCTCTGTAATAGCACTGTCTTCTGCTGGGGTTTAGATGTCTTTTATCTACCCACTAGAGGCTATTTCAGGATAAATTGACAACCTGCACTGTATCTTTTTACTCAATCACTTCTATGTTCGGAGTGCCAGTAGTATTTTCAGAATAGCACTTATGATAAGGATAAAGTAGGCATAAATGGGCTGCTGAGAATTTATTGGTACTCGTAGTTCTGTTGATCAGGAGCCTTGCCAACATAGTGACTCAACTGCCTGCTTAGTGAACAGGTAGAGCCTTTTCTAGCCAGAGTATTTCTCCTCCTCAGAGATAAAAATAAGAGTTGGTGACTTAAGGATAGAATGAACAGGAGTGAAGACAGCTTGTCACTGCTGAATCTTGTCCTGACAGCTGCCTTAGCAGAACGCATTTGATAAACTGTGATTGACAAAATACTTGAAAACTGCAGCTTAAAACTGAATTTGTGGAGCATGCAAAAGTAGACAGGATAAAGTAAGAATAGTCTTATGAGCACACAGAGCTGTCATCATGCACATAACTCTCTCTAAATTTGAAAAATAGAGGGCTGAAGGGAAACCTAGACTGTCCTAATATAATTATCAAGATCATTACTGTAATTGAGCCTTCATTTGAAGGCAGGTCATTCTGTAATATTTTGTGCATGTTTGTTATATAAAATCTAATGTTGTAACTTAATTCAGTGGTAGAGAAGGGGCAGAACAAAAATTTGACAATTAATTGGTCTGAACTTTTGGAACCAGATAAAAATTTTGAGGTTTTATAGTCCATTTTGATACTTTAAATATATATATATATAAATAACAGCAGTGGCGGCTCACTTCACTGACTTCACATTTCTGGTTCAGAACAATCAGAAGTTTCCACTTACTGCAAATTAAGCTCAGAATTCTCCAAAAACTAAACACATCTAATGCACCTTCTGCATGATTGGAGGGCTTTTTTATTAGGTGAGTTGTCTTTTCTATTTCAAATCAATATAATCTCCTTAATTCCATTCCACAAGGTTACAGAAATGAATGACACCTCTTCTGTATAAGTACTGGGATGATTTTCAAAGTAGTTCTATATAAATTCAGTTGCAAAAAAAGATAGGCAGAACACTGCCAGTAGTGCCAACTGCAGAATGCTGTGGCAGTCAGCAGAGAGCACAGTGGTGTCCTGTCCTTTGTTGACTGCAGTCATCAGACTGCACTACCAGTTGATGCATTTGTTAGTGTTCATTCTGGTTCACGATTATGTTTCAATTCCTGTGAAGGAAAAATAAGATAAGACATAAACAAATGATGCTGATTTGCTCTTCAGTTGAGCTCTTATTAGAAATACAAGTTAGAACGTTGAGGGAAAATGCCTAGGTGTTCTTTACAAACATGGTATGTTCGTTTAGTCTCTAGCAGACTCCAAAAGGACGTGCCCCCGAGGTTTTAATGAAAACATAAATCAACAGGGAATAACTAAAAATACACTTAAAATGAAAGGAAACTAGGTCACTCACCACATGACTCAGTTACTTGTAGCCTGGGTAGAATGTATTGCAGTGTTTTTCTCATCACAAATATCCTTCTGGTACATGTAGAATGTGTTGTCTATTTACTCTAAAATGGTATATCCCTTTTGAGTCATTGTGTCTAATGTTTTCTAACAGAGCACAACGTGAATTTATAATATGTTTATGCATGTCTGTCTTGTCCAGGTAGTAGTTCTGGCTCTATAAACTGCTTGGTTTGTGGAAACTGACAGAGTCCTTAAGGCTAGACTCTATCTGGGAATAGATGAAGTGATCACACCATATCAAGGTGATAATTTCCTGTATGCCAGATACTACCTAGGGTAGTGAAGAAAAAGACAGGGAGAATTTCCTGAAGAATCTCTTGGTGCTGAGTGGGTAGGAGAGAAACCAGAAGGTTAAATGGGTAATTGATAAGGAAATATGATGGGCTCCAAACTGTCTGTTACTACTCAGGAAAGTTATGTCAGTGTGATAGTGGACAATCCTATGAGAAGATATCCGTGCAATATTACAATAATGTAAATCACCCCAATTCATACAACAAAGAGGAGGAACCACTGAAAATTGGCAAGAACAGAAGAACAAACCAGAAATATCATCACTGCCACTGTATAAAGGTGTGGGTTGTCTGTACCTTGAACACTTTATTGGAAGAATGAGAAATCAACAAATTATATAGTAGAAATACAAAAGAGCCAGTGAGATTGGTTACCCAAAGTATGGCATAGTGTTTTTGTGAAGTATGACTTTATAGTTTTATATTCTTTAGTATAAAAACCCAGTGGCTGGTGAGGTGATTGGAGTCTGCGCGGTGGTGAATGACATACAGAATGTGAATAAGGAATTCCTCATTGTTTTTTCCCGACATGGGAAATACACAACATCAGATTAGCAAATGGCAGATCCAAAATGATCAAGAATCTTCTTCAAGTAATGTTCAGGAAAGTTGTTGGACTTCTTGTCCTTGGGCTTTGTAACTACAAATGATAGACGCTGATTCAAAGATAGGGCTGAGACATTTCAGTTGAACTCAGTGGTCATAAGGGTCTATGATTATAATTGATGGCAGAAAAATCCAACCAGGGTTGAGGTTGAACATTTTAGGAAGTCTGTGAGAAATACGAAGTTGCAGAGGCTATTCTGTATGAGTATCTTTGCATGCTTACTCTTGTTTATGCTTTTCCTTAGGCTAGAGATGTGATAAAAGACCTTTAATCTAGCTTTCTGCAGGTTGCACTTACATTCTTTGTCAAAGGATACTGAGAAAAAATTTGTTTCAGAGTTATTGGTGATCTCATTATAGAGGCTGAAGAGATAATTGGTAAAATTTGAGATTGAAATCTTGTCCTTTGTAATTTTTTTTTCCCCAACAAATAACACAGTAAGACAGTAAGTTTGTCTGCTTGCCTTCTTGTGAATTGTGTGTCAGCTCTTAGTTCTTCAAAATTGTTTACAGGCAGAGTTGACAAATTAGATTTTACCAACTAAATTACTTGAAAACTATAATTTGATTTTTTTTTTCCACTAATAGGACTTGCTGTAAAAAGAAAAGAGACATCAGTAAGTAAAAGTAGGTCTAAAGGTGGTTGAAGCTGATAAATTAATTAATGTGCCTTAATTTAAAACCAATAATTCTTAACAATGAATAACATAACTGTATAATGAGAAATATTCTGAAGTTACTTTTAAAAGCTTTTTAGTTTTGCTTTGTAAGGCATTATTGTTTGTAGAACATTGATTCTCAATCGCCAGCTCCCCAGGAACACACCTGCATGTATTTGTTTTAGGATTTCCTTCTATTTTTAGGTACCCTCTTAATTTTAAATGAGCAATAAGCTACAGTGGCATACAGGATGGTGTAAGGCCTATGGAGTATTCAGGTCATTGAAAAAAATGCTTAGCATGGCAGTAGGACTAATGTGGTAGCACTTTGGTCCTTACTTTTTTTTTTCTGGCCCATATGTCTTAGCTTTACAGCGTTCTTTTGACATAAGAACTCATGTTTTGGTGACTTGTTTTTGGAGGAGAGGCAGGGTGACAACACCCAACATGTGGTTATAATAATTTAGCACTATTAAAATTGCACATTTATACTGAAAAACCTTCTTTCCATTGTTTTAGGAACCCTTAATGTTTCTTTCACAGCTGCCACAGTGCTCCATTCTGCTGACATCAGTTGATAAATGAAAACAAGCACAGTCTTAGCAACAGCAGCTAACTTTGGTTTATTCCCTTACTGACAAAAGCAGCAGCAAACTAGTACGTGGCAGATAATTTTAATGTGCGTTTTTGTTTGCTGTTTCTTACTTGTTCAGCTTGAAAGTTTAAAGAATGGTATGTCAGTATTGCTGCTCAATAAGGAACAAAATTCTTGTTAAAGAATTATTTTTAGTTTTCTTAAAATTCTTTTTAGCCTTTTCTACATAGTTGTTATTTACAAAGTTTTATGTGCTTCCAAAAGCAATAAAGAAGAGCAGTTGGTGCTTTAGTTGACATGTTGGTTGGTTGTGGTGAAATGCATATATAGTCCCTCTGAATTTAAACTTTGTACCCAACCACTTCTGTTTGTAAGTTTTAGCTAATGTGAATTTTGTTGCTGTGTTTGTCAGGATACTGGTTCTAATAATTTAATGTCTTCTTTTTTTTTTTTTTTGTCTTCCAAATAGCTAGGTTTGAAAAAGTGATACAGACTTTCACCAGGAAAAGTTTAGTTTGTACTTTGGTAAATGAAATAATTAAATTCTCCCTATCAGCCTAATAGTTCAGGTATCGGTCTTTCAGGCATAAATTCTTGATCTAAAAAGAGAGTCATTCAAACAGAGGCTGAACTAATAGTAAACAGGTATTTCAGAGAAAGACACACATGGTATTAAAGGAGAAGCTTTCCTAGTTTTCAATATATTATTTCCTTGAGAGGTGTGACTTAGGGTTTTATAAGTCATGGGGATGTTGACCTGTAGCTGTTATTGACCCATAGGGGGATTCTAACCCATTTCTAACAGCATAAAGTAATAGTTATTAAATTAACTCTTCCTTTAAAAAAATAAAAGGAAAACGAGAAGAAAACAGCAAAAAGAAAGTAAAAAAAAAATGTATGGAGGTCACTTAACAGTATTTTTCTGATGTGATTCAATGACCAGGTTGATTTAAGGGGCAGTTATAGATATTTTAGACATTAGGGCTTGACTGTTCAGGGGCATTTGAGAAGATTTGTCCAAATTACTAGTGATTTTGTGGCATGATTTTAAAGTGGTATTGTGAAATTGAATGAAACGCCTATATAGGCATATTCATTTGGACTTAAGAAGGGTTGTATCTAATTCTTTTTGGAAGTAAGACAAGTTGAAACCATTTAATTTTACGTAAATCCATTTGAAATTTAGTGTCAGTTCATTTTAAGTTTGTAAGTGTAGAAAGACTACTGAGCAAAGAAACGGGCGATAGACAGGTCTATGCACTCTGCTGCGCTGATCTGAATTATGCACATCCCTGTGATTCTCATGGTACCAGCACATCCTAGTGCTTTTATTAGTCCACAGAAAATGACAATATAAAATGATGGTATTTGTCATTTTAAGTCCTGTACTGTTGCTAATGTAGCTAATCGCTTTGTTGGCTCTGTGGAAGAGACATGGGCAGCGTGCTCAGAAAATCCAGCTCCTGGTGCAGTAGATTTGTTGCTGGTCACGTCTGGTAAAATTTAGGACATAGAATAGAATCGAATCATAGAATAGAATTGTAGGGGTTGGAAGGGACCTCGAGAGATCATCGGGTCCAACCCTCCCTGCCAAAGCAGCTCCCTAGCTCATACTGCACAGATAGGTGTCCAGACAGGTCTTGAATCTCTCCAGAGAAGGAGACTCCACCACGTGCCTGGGCAGCCTGTCCCAGGGCTCCCTCACCCTCACTGGGGAAAAGTTCTTCCCCATGTTGGTGTGGAACTTCCTGTGCTCCAACTTGCAGCCATTGCCCCTTGTCCTGTCCCCACAGACCACTGAAAAGGGGCTGGCTGATTCCCCCTGCATCCCCTGCTTCAGATAATTATAGACTTTAATTAGGTCCCCCCTCAGTCTTCTCAAGGCTGAAGAGTCCCAACTTACTCAGCCTATCCTCATAGGGGAGATGCTCCAGGCTCCTAATCATCTTCATAGCTCTTCTCTGGACTCTCTCCAGGAGATCCCTGTCCTTTTTATACCAAGGAGCCCAGAACTGGACACAATACTCCAGGTGGGCCCTGACCAGGGCAGAGTAGAGGGGGAGGATCACCTCCTTTGACCTGCTGGCTACACTCCTCCAGATGCACCCCAGGATCCCATTGGCTCTCTTAGCCATCAGGGCACACTGCTGGCTCATGGCCAACCTGTCATCTACCAGGACCCCAGGTCCTTCTCCACTGAGCTCTTCTCCAGCAGGTCATCCCCCAGCCTGTACTGAAACGAACGGTTGTTCCTCCCCAGGTGCAAGACTTTACACTTGCTTTTGTTGAATTCCATCCGGTTTCTCCCTGCCCAGCTCTCCAGCCTGTCCAGGTCTTGCTGGATGGCAGCGCAGTGTTCCTGTGTATCAGCCACTCTTCCCAGCTTTGTATCATCGGCACTTGCTGAGGGTGGATGCTATTCCCTCATCAAGGTCGTCAGTGAAGATATTAAACAGGACTGGACCCAACACCGAGCCCTGGGGACATGATAAATAACAGTGTGGATGAAAAATTTTTCTGAGTCCCATTTTGTTAACTTTACCTTTGGTAGACAGAAGAAAAGGGGAGTGGGGTATTTGCTGTTCAGTTCACTGAACTATAGTAGGCTTCTAGACATATTTCAACTAGTATTAACGCATTTTCGTCTGTAGTATTTGTCACTCTTGCATGAATATTTGGTAATGTGTTAACATATTTAAGTGTATACTTTCAAAAACCAAAATATGTGTTGTGGATGTTTTGTGCTGGAAAGCAATTCTGCCTGAGAGCTGCTAGTATACTGGTAAAGCTTTTTTCAGTTTAATTGGCTTGGTGAATGTGCTTCAGAGGAGAGAAAAATTAAACAACTTTTGTAAAAGATCAAACAAAATATTGGATATAAACTGCAATAGAATGTAATCAAGTAAAACAGCAGATAGTAACTCTATGAAGACAGTATTGGAAAAGAAAAATTTTTGTGTTACAGGCTTTTTCTAATTAAATCAGAATCGTTCTTTGCTTCCGGAAATGGTGTTCATGTAGGTTATGTCTGTCCAGGATGCTTGAGCTGATATGTGAGTGGGGAATCTGATCAAAACCCAAAACCAAAAAAGGTTGGTTGAGGAGAATGTAGAGCTTTGACCTGCCGAGTACTGAGAGTCTGTCTGCGGTAATGGTTTTTGTCCTATTCCTCAAAAACCTTAATGATCAGTAATAAATTTTGAGCAAATAGCCATGAAAGTCTATTAAGGTACTGAAAGGAGTGACTTCTGCTCTTTGGAATCATTCATGAAACATTTGTGTGTTCCGTGTTCAGGCAAAATAGAAACATTTCCAGTTCAAATCTATTACAAAAAGGGAAAATTAGGTAAATTTAATGTAAGGGTAATAGTGTAATAACTAATTTACAGCACTTTACCAGAACAATTCAGGCTGAGCAAAGTTCAGCTATGTGTTTTTAAACCTGTTGGAAGCGGCAGCGCTGAGGTACTGACAGGCTGACTCCTGTTCTCACCTCTGCCATCAGAGTGGTTCCAAAGAATGTTTATCAGTACGGTGATAGGCTCTTTATATATAAGTAAATACATACATATATCTGTTTCAGTAGAGAGGACATGGAAGACAACTGGGACAAGCTTCAGCCAGGCAGGTGTGACTGAGACAGAGCTACTGTGTGTTACTGGGTATTGTGGGTTTGCATAAACGTTGAGAGGGAGCACAAACAACTTGAACTTAAGCATTTTTTTTTTGTATGACTTTTTTCAGTGCTGCAGAAATGCTAGTTTATAAAAAGAAACTATCTTCTTACTGTTTGTTATCAGGAAAAATTGGCTCACGCCACTTAGATAAATAGAAGAGGGGAAAAGTAGCATAGAGCTTAGGAGGATATTGAGGCTCTGGTCATATTTAAAGTTCTGTGGTTATTTTCTAGATGAATATTGGCAGAGAGGTGTAAGGCTCATGGGAAAAAGGGAAATAGAGTGATCCTTGGTCCTGGATAGGTGGCGATTGCGAGTTGTCATTAGGCCAGCTCAAAAGAGGAGCCATAAAATAAGAACAACATGGTACTTGGTGATCAACCTCAGGAAGTGAGAGCCCCGTGTCCTGAAGGCCCCCAGCTGCTCTGCGGTGGGACCCTAATGAGTAGGACCTCTGTTTGTGTGGTGCTCAGGGCTGCCTCCTGCTGCGATAGGCAGTGGAAGTGTGGAGAGCCATTTCAGCCTGGCCTCGTCAGCCTGCTGACGGACAGCAAGGAGATGTCGCGTAGGTCTTGTCAGAGTGCCAGGCCCTGTGGGAGGCTGTTGGGGTGTGAGGGAAAGCAGATGGATGTTAAAAAGCAATAGGTTGGTGGAAGCAGAGCATCATTTTCTGAAGGGGCTGCTGTGAAGGAAGGAGAAGAAAATGAGTTTGCAGTGTACTGTGCAGAAGACAAGCAATTGCTCTGGACGTAGTGTACATCACAGGAGACCGGTTCAGGAATTGTAGTATTTGTTTTCTCAAATTGCAAAACATGATGCTAGTATTTATGCTGCTATTTAATTTGGCTGTCTCAGCACTGCTTTGTTAAGTTAAAGCGGGCTTTAAGCAAGCAAGCCGGGAACTGCTGTGCGCTTACCTTTGAGCGTCGTGTCGGGACAGCAGGTTTGTGAGTTCCTGAGGAACAGACGGACCCGTGGCCATTGGGGTGCTTGTGGTTCTGTGGAATGTATAAGAGCAGAGAACTGTAAATTCACACAGGTTTTTCTAGATGTCAAGAGTGGTGCTTGATAGGGACCAAAATTAACTTAATGATCTGGTGATTTCCTTACAAAAGATTTTTTTTCCTAATTTTTGGCAAGGCCAAAGATTGTAGGTCAGAGTCTATTCTTCCCTGTCTGATAATTGCAAAATCCATTGCTATCCCTTTGAGCTTTTTTTTTTTATAAAAGACTGTACTAAATCTGAATAAAAGCCTAATAAGGAGATTAGTTAGAACAATAGTCCTCATGAGGATGTTTGATTCTGAGTGTAGCTGCTAGAGATAACCCTAAATGCAATTAGGTTTAACTCCCTATGAGTGTCAAAGGAAGGTAATACCCATGGAGACTTCCCTTCAGATGACACTATTTTTAAAGAGTCTCAGCACTTAAATATTTCTGTTCTTCAGGCATTGGTAACAACCTTTTTTCTTTTACTTTTTTTTTTGTGTCTGTGTGTTGTGTTTGAGAACCAGAGCTTGGAAACTTATGTTTTAGCTATTAGTTTTAGATGTTTCACATCAAAAAGAGGGATGGCTGAGCTTCCTTGGGGGAACAGTTTGTTGTCCTCATCCATACCCCTTTGTAATTGGAATGAATAAATATCCTAAGGTGGACACAGATACGAAAAAAGAGAAAATAACAGGTTCAGTAACACACCAAGTTAGAGTTGATAAAATGTCTGTGGATAACATGCAGATGGATTCATTCTGGTTTGGCTTCTTAAAAGAGAAATGAAAGCCAGAAGAGTTAAATTTGCATGTTATAGGGTGTGACATAACAGAAGCTGTAAAATCACAAACTATTACAATTGCTTAAGTACCAGAGAAAAATTGCATTGTATCAAAGAATTTGATCCCATTTTCAAGTGAAAAAAAACCCCAACCTCAGTGAAACACATCCATGACTTCCTTTTTTATATACTCCTGCATATGCATGTGTTTACTACTATTTCAAATCTCCTATTTTTAAAATATAAAAAAATATAAAAATCTCATTGACTTAGAATTCTATTTTTGAATAAATTGGTGGTAACACAAAAAAACAAGAAATTTGCTATGATATTATTTATTTAATAAAACTTTTGTCTTGATAGTCATTGTGTTCTGCACTTCACATACATTTGCTTCACCTGCATATTGTTCTTAGAATTATTTTTTTCTGTTCTGAAAATAGTTTTCCTTCCTTACTTTTAAATCAGAAGTCTTTATCATCAAAAGCAAGGCTGAACTAATTGGACATGAACCAAAATACCTGAAAATTGCTTGCAGTCATAGCACATCAAACTTGAATTTTATCTGTGGCAAGGAGATGTTTAAAAAACTGTTTTTTATTGTTTGTGCAATTATAACTTGTCCCTTAAAATTATTTTTTACCCTCGAAGCCAGCTATGTAAGGCTCAGTAGCTGTCATTCTTTCACATTAATTGTGTTGCATGCATTTTCAGTCCTGAATATTTGTGCTCCTAAACAAATAGATAATTTGTTGGTTTACATCTCTAGCTTGCAGAGTGCTTTTTTTCTATTGTTTAGGCCAGCTGTCTTTGTCTTTAAGTGTCAATGCCTTGCCTTTTTTCCTTTGGAAATAATAAATGACTGTGGTATACTGAAGATATTTTCATTGTAGATTCTGGTGAGTCCTGGGTGCCAGATTAAACTATCTTCTAAAAGTTACTAAGGGTTTGAACCTGAGATGTACCTAGTAAAATAATTTCCTGGTGAAGCTTTAAAGGCAGAGAGGAACAAGAATTGAAGTGACCACACACTAATTATCTGGCTTCTCGTGTTACTAGTTTGTGCAAGGAAGTTCATGTAAATAAATAAAAACAGGGTTTATGTTTCCTGTTTACTACATCTGAAAACTCTTGCTGTTATGAAATCAATAACAATTTTCAATTGATTTCTTTTTTTGCTTTTCAAATGTAAGAAGAATCCTTAATTACTTGTTTTCAAAACCCAGGTATACTTTAATTAGTTGTGCAACCAAAGAAAGCTGTTTTCTTTTTAGTCAGAGCAAGGCTATTCAAAGCTAAAGGATTATTTTTTGTATATAATAAAATCCTTCAATCTGTCTCTTAAAGTTGGAGAGCTTTTAGAAGAGAAATAAAAAAAAATTGCATCCTTGCAACAATGCAGTTTCACTGGTTCATGTCTAGCTGAGATACAGCAGAATAAGCCTGATGATGTCGGTAGTCAATGTAAAAGTCATCATACTGCTGCAAGAAACATGAAAGAAGTGATTTATTATAGCAGAAAGTATGAGTGAAACTGTATCTTAAGAAACTGGTTTTTTAGGAAAAAAAAATCTTTTAGAAGGATGTAATGATACTTACTTGACTATTGGAGTAATAGAGAATACATTGAAAATAAGTCAATATGATCTTAAATACCTGCTGTATGGCATGTATGGAGACTCTTGGGCATCAGGTTAAATTCTAACACACGTATTATCGCCAGATTGTTATGCATTCTGTCCTTTTTCGTGGGTAGTGATACTGACAGTGGGTATGTGTACCTCCTGCAAAGCAAGACTTCCCCGGTACTACCGCTACTCAATATGCCTTTTTATGTGTCATTGATAACAAGATAAAAGAATTCTCAATCTCTAGATAATAATGAGTAATGTATTTTTTATTATGCAGCGATGCTTTGGGTGGGAGGAGGTGAAATGTTCTGTGGGCTGTATTACACCAAAGGTGAATGGAATGAAAGCAAAGGAGAAAAAGAGCCATCTCTAAAATGTATCTGTTTTATTTCATTTAGATTTTCACACACACCTTTCTGAGAAATTGAAAGACAGACAGACAAGCTGGCAGCAGCTGGCTGAGACAAAGAACTCTCTAATACGTAAGGTTTTTATCTTGCTTAAACTGTGTACCTTGTAAACTTAGAACGTAGTTTAGAATTTGTGGAGTTTGCAATGATTACTCTAGTTTTGTTTCTGTTCTGATTGTCATGTGTTGTGAGATTTGTTTTTGTTTGCTTGTTTTTTTTCCCCTGGATATTTATATTCTGTTGAATAAACCTGATCTCTCTTTACTACTTATTTATCTTTCATTCTTCTCAATCGATTTGATTTGACTGAACTAGGTAAGGATGGGATTTTTATTGGGACTCTTGAGTGGGTGATGAAGGAGCTGCATTTTCCCTGAGCTAATATTGCTTCATGGGACTGGGCACCTTATGTGGAGAGAAAGAGAGCAAAGACATGTAAGAGGTGCCCGATCTGGATACATGCAGACAGTGTAGTACCTATATCTAGGAGTATTTTCAGAAAGACTTACTTGTGTTTTATCCTATTGGTAAAAGCTTGCGTGTGTTATGTGTTGCTTCAGGAATTCTTAAGTCTGACTAATGAAAGATTTAATAAGAGCTCTGATCATCTTTAGTCCTGATTTGTTTGGGTTTTTTTTGATGTAAGAGTTTCAGATTCAACCAGCCTCACTTGGTGTAACACCAAAGTTCTGTGTCTCAGGCTGTGCAAAACACCTGCAGGGTTTTGATGGGTTGTTTTGGTTTTTTAAGGGAATTGCCTTATTGATACACTTTTTTTCTTTTGAGTACCATTAATGCATACACAGAGCTTTTGTTTCCCTGAGACCAAAACTCCTTTGGGAGGAGGAGGTTATTTGGAAAACTTGCAGTGTACTTTTTAGCTTACTAATTTTTTTCTTCTGCTATAGGAATATAAATCCAAAGGTATGTGAAGGGATTTTAGTCCAAAGATAATGATTCAGTGACATCCTCCTCTTCAAGTTTTTTATATTCAAAAAATGTGTTTCATTCATTAGATAGGTACACTTATACTAACTATAGTATCAGTGAGACCCTTAGGAATTTAGTGGGACCATTTTTGTCCTCCACAGTGCAATTTTGGCCTTCTATTAGACTGCCTAATGAGATGAAAGACACATTTTTCTGTTTCATTCTTTTCTTCCATTGTAACCTTGACCCAGTACAAACATGAAACATACCTTTCCAGGTGGGCTTCTCCTTTAAGGACTTAAGCAACTGCTTTGCTGAAGCAAGGCCATAAGCAAGAATAATATTCTGCTTGCTTAATATTTAAATAAGATAGGAAGCAAGGATTTCTCATCACCCCCAGTTTGATTTTTCTGACATATTTCTTTCCATAATTCCTTGATTGTTGGTATAAACTAGTGAATATAGTTCACTATACTTTGAATCTCAGTGTCTGAACAAACACCAGGACAGTTTCTTACATCAGATTCTGGGACGTGCTGAGCATCTGTGACCGTTTCATAGCTGATGCAACCCGCGAATGTTCAGTGTGTTTTCAAGCTGGAGATAAGGACCATTTTTTTTATTTCCATGCCTCTTGGAAGAGTGTGAGCAAGAGCATTTGGTAGTGCAATTAAATTTCCATAATGCTCATATATAATACTAAAAATTGCCCAAGGTGGCATGTGTATGGTTGGTAATAAAGACGAAATTAATGAAGAACTGAAATGATCTTATGATCCTATGATATATCTCTGCATTTGAGGTATTCATGATTATTAGTGTCACAGAAGGGACTTTGGCACAGGTAAAATGAATGGGCTGTGCTATTTAGGCCACACTAAATCACAAAAAATAATACGTGTGTGCGTTTTCCAGGGTTATGGAAAGGTTTTGCCCTACAAATTGCATCCATCTGAAAGTCTTTCCTTGTTTGAAGCTTTGAGGCTTCTCATGAAACAGTGCCTCAGTGGTTTACTTCTTTTCTCTGACAGTCTGATACCCTTCCCAGTTCAAACAAATTTGATTTTTATATGGCTTTTAATTTTTGTTACTGTGTTTGTTCAGGGCTCTAGAAATTAAGAAAAACATGAGACTGTATTAATAACTATATAGCAACTTAATATTTGACAGCTGTATTAATTTGCACCTCCGGCTTGTCAGTAGCATGCATTTAAGAAAATAATTAAACTGAGCCAAGCAATAGAAAAACTTTGTACTTTCATGGCTTTTATGAGTGTAATTACTTGGACATGCTAAATCTGATATGCCTAGTGAAATAGTTTGTTGCATGCTCTAACACTGGTAAGAAAGGTGAAGTGAGCTTACAGATCCAAATTGCTGGCTGGCATTGATGTCTGTCAAATGTACTGTGTTAATAATTCAAAGGAATTGGCCAAAATCAGGCTTCATCTCTGTTCCTATTAAAAAGTGCCACAGGATTTTTATATCTGGATGCTGCCAAAACCAGACAGATGGCACTAACCTTGGTTTAAGGCCTCAGCTGGCCAAGAGTACATCCAAATTGTGTTTCAGAGCTTTCGGGGTGCATGTTGTTTCAATGGAAGAGGGCTCTGTGTCACCATAAGTAGAGCCTCAGGCTTTTGTTTTAAAGGTACCCAATTAACAATGGTGCCCATTTAGTGGGTGGGTTGCTTTGCTGTGCTCTAGTAAAATGTGAGGTTTCCTCATCTGTTCAGCCTTTGGTTTGCTAAGGAGAAAGATGCTGCTGGTGCAAACCAAGAGGTAATGGGAGAAAAAGGAGGATAAGTGCTGAGCTGACCATTGTAATGGTCAGTGCTTCAGAAATAGAGGCAGAAGGACCACTGTCCTATCTATGTTCAGACTTTGGAAGGAAGGACAAAAGTCTCTCCCCCACCTAGTATTTGGAATAGCTCTAAATCACTTCTTTTCTGGGAAAAGAATTCTTAATGGATTTTAAACAAACAAACAAAAATACCAAAACGAAAATCCACCAAAACCCCTTCTAATCTATTTCATGCTCAACATCCAGAATTAAAACTAAAACCAAGAAACAAATCTACCCTGAGTATCTTTTTATAACTGTGAAGTAATGTAGCAAAAGCTCAGATTTATCAGAACCACTTTTAAAGCATTTAGATAGTGTAATGATGAGAAATACACAAAAGCAAAAGAGGAAATTTAATATCACTCAGCTTAGAGTATGATTTGAATGGGAGACTAACAGAGGCCTGCGCTTCTCATTAAATAATGAAGATAAAAGGATCAGTTCCTTGAATAGTGTGTGGAAGCCAACCTGAACGTTAACTGCAATAGAAGACTTAACGGGAAGGGAGGAAGGATTGAGTCAAGAAATTTAAAAACATACTGCAGTGCAGTACCAGTGGTTCTCTAGGCAGCCTTTTTTCTACCATTCCCTACTTTTTGGTTCACTTTGCAGCCACTATTATTGTAGTTTAAGCATCTCTGCTGTTTTGACATGAAAATCTTGAGTAAACTGTGAACATATAAATTTGGACATTGTCGTGGAGTCTGTTGTCTCTGAGCTCATGTGTAATCCTGTCAATAACAAAAGGAGATTTGAATGACTGTGGTTAATAAGTGGTGTATTTGGTATGTAGCTGCAGCAAGCATACAAGTGCGGTGAGTTGTGATGTGCAAGTAAGTTCTTAAAGTAATTTGGGGACATTATCAATTTAACTGGAATTTAATTATGGGGATTATGACTTTTCTGGGGGAGGAAAGTGGATTTGATTTTTATCTTGAGCTTATGACTTAGATACGAAATGCAACTGGTTGTATGCGGATCTAGGAGGATGATGTCTCTGTGGTATAACATTTAAAATCACCAGTGAGAATGGTAGCCTGATGGCCAGTAGCTTTCAGATATTTTAAATAAGTTTTTTTTCCTTTGAAAACTGTGTTTAAATGCTTTGTATGGATACTGTGCATGGTGTTTATAATAATGTTGTTTAAATCGCAGTAGTGAGGAACTTGGTTCACTCTGCTGCCTTCGGCATGGGTTTTCCTTACTCGAGGTTATATGGGTTGGCATTTCTGGGAGGTTTTTGAATTTCTATTTTAATGAAAATTCTTTCCAAAATACATGAGCAAAACCTGATTGTATGATGGGAATTTAGAAA
Organism: Laterallus jamaicensis coturniculus; assembly: GCA_022605575.1. Taxonomy (NCBI): domain Eukaryota; kingdom Metazoa; phylum Chordata; class Aves; order Gruiformes; family Rallidae; genus Laterallus; species Laterallus jamaicensis. The sequence continues at coordinate 1,642,827 of JAKCOX010000016.1, forward strand.
TTTCTTTGAGTAGCACCAAGTCCAGGCTGTACAGTTGCTCTTCATGCAACGTGCTGTTTTGTTAAGGAACAATCAAGCAGCGAATGTAAACCACAGAGCCAAACGTGTGTGATACAATACTGAGAAGATAGGAAATTCTGAGGGGGAAATAAAGCTCTCTTACATAAAGCTCGGGTCCTAGAAGAAAACAAGCTGACAGTTCTACCAGGTGCCTCTCTGAGGAGCAGACTTAACACTTGTTACAGAATTTGTCTTGAAAACAGCGGTATTTGAACTAAAGAATTTGAAAATTTGCTTGAGAAACAAAACAGATTGTGTGTTGAAAGAATGAGCTGCTAGCAAAATACTTGATCATGTCAGATTTATACAAACCGATCTCCTGTGTATTGCACCATGTCCTAGAAAAGTGGAAGCCATGAAAACAAGAGCTCATATTTTAAGGAGCTCTGTGACAGCTTATAAAAAATAGCTTTTCCACTTTTTACATGAAACTTCTACCTTAAAGGAACTGATGAAATAGGTGGTAATTTTTAACACAAGCGGTGACAAAATAAACACCATCTGCTAGTGTTGACTTATTCCATAGTATTCTCATGCTGGGTGATTTTATTTCACTCTTTTTCAGAAATAGTTAATGACACATCTGCTGTGTGGTGGAGGTGCATTTTGGGTGATTAAATGTGGACATAAGTTTAGGGAAACAACAATAAAACTTTTTCAGGAAACAGAATGAAATATTGAATTGCTAAAAGGATCTTAGAAAATATGGCTATGGCAACGCCTTTTATGTTTTATTTTGATCCAGTTTATCCGAGATCAAAAATGTTAAACGTATATTTATTCTTTCAGAATACCTGGTTATCATGGAAAACTTCTCATTAAGTCTTTCTTCTACCAAAGCACAAGTCTTTCTACGAGAACATTCTCAGTCCTCTACGCAAGCCTAGTTTTCTATCACATCTGTGAATCTGGGGCTAGGAAGATGGGGCAGGTTCAGGTGTGGTGTTGGATCAGTGTCAGATTAGTTTACATGGGAGAAAGGATTCAAGGGAGCATAATGTACAGTGTTGTCATTGGAGTGGATGAACAAACTAATGAGGTTTATCTCAAGGTCCAGTTGAATGCTGTATAATAAGCAAGTCTACATACGTGCAGAGGAGTTAGCTTTTATTAAGTGTCTCTATCCTGTGCAGTGCTAGGAAGCTATCTCCCCAGTATGTAATCATCTGGTGTCCCTGGGTTATTCAGACAAAGACATAATTCATGGAGTCTTGTGTTGGGGAGTATTTACTTCCCTTTGGCAGAGCTTGGCAGTCCTTTTGGTTTGAAGATCCCTCTTCTGTGTCCCTGAAGAGCAGTCTCTTTCTAGATTAGCCCAGTGTGTCTTACCTTGTCCTTCTCAGTCAGCACCGAGAATTCTTGTTGTGGGAATTCCCATTTAGCACTTTACTGCAGAGGCATTAACATAATGATCCACTATACAAAATCCAAGCAATTAGGCGGTTAAACCTGTGTTTACCGTGCCAAATCGGATGTCCCTATGCTGTTATCAGTGTAAGTAGATTTTAATAAATCCAAAAACCTAAATGCCTGGATCTCCATATGGATGGGTGGATATTTAATTTTAAGATTCTGAGGCAGAAATTAAAGCTATGGATTTGAAATCTTAGGTTAGTTTATTCTTAAGCAGGTAAAAAGAAAATTAATGTCCAGAAAGCCATGAGTTCAGACTCTTTGTCTAAAACTTTAAAAATCTTGAGTAAAATCAAATTCAGTGTACCAAGGGCTATTTAACAATATGAAAACCTTCTCCTCCTCCTATAGTTTCACAAAACATTTTGAGAAGTTATAGTAAAATTCAAATTTGCATCTGAAAAAAAGCATAACTTAAAAAATTTTAAAAAGAAATGCTGTTTCTCTTTTTTGTTGAGAGTTCTGAAGCATGTAGTGAGTACAAGTGGAGCTTTGCATTACCTCCTTATGAATGCCAGCTAAGGAAATATTGGTAGAAATATGTTTAAGGGTAAACTTCCATACTTATTTTAATACTCTTATTCAAACTTCATTCACTGTATTATTTTTCTAATGCATGTGTAGAAAAGCAGTGCCTGTGAAGTACTACATGATTAATGTTAATTGTTCTGATAAAATGAAAAAAGAACAATCTGACTTAGTGGATTTTTGTCTTTGCAGGCTGCGTAGTAATTTAAAATTGGAATAAGAATTCATGCAAGTTGCACTAAATGTGTGCTGTGTATATTAGCCAGCATTTGAAGTCATCCCCTGTTCCTCAGCAGTGATAAACAGATTTACATAAGTTAAATGCTTACATTATGAGCCTTTTGACTTGACCTGATCTGCGTAAACACTGCGCTTACAAATTTTCAAACCTCTTTGAAAGACAGCCTTATGTACGTGTATTATCATTTATGTTAATCTGAAACGTTTCTCAAGCTGCTGTGCTTGAAGTTAGGGTGAAGAATCCCTTACTTATTCATACCCATATGTATGCTGTGAAACTTGAATAAGGAGGAAGACAAGAAAAACTTATTTGAAAAAGACCCAACATTTTTTCTACTAATGGCATAATTCCTTAGTTTAGGTTTGCTTCCACCCACTGCTAGGGTAGAAGTGGAGGGAGCTCACCAGTGCTTGCTTTGCAGTTTTCCATAGCTTGCTTTTAAAGGCACTTTCTTTTGTTTGGATTATGAACTGGAAATACCAGGTGCTTTATTCCAAAGTGGGTCTGCATCTGGGGCAAAATATTTATAGTCTCTAGTGTCATAATAGTAAATAAAAGAAAATGAATTACATAATGTTGTTAAATATGGAGAAGCAATGAGGAAATGATGACAGTAAGTTATATTAAACCATAGTACTTGTGAAGCCTTCCCTGTATTGAGGACTTTTTACATAGATGATGCACAGCTACACTCAGAGTTGTCAGTGGAAGGCCAGGCAATTTCATAGCAGTGTAGACAGTGAATGAGCTGCTTGTATCTGAAGAGTTAATTCAGCTTGGGACAATAAGCAGAGGTGAAATGCTGAGACTTACACATCACACTTGTTGATATCGATTTCCTTACTGGGGCAGGGTCAGCGTTTTCAACCAACTTCTCAGTATTTCTTCTGCCAGCAAGACTCACAGACATATCTGGTAATATGTTTTCATGCTTCTTCAAACTATTTCCTTAAACAGCTTTGTTAGAATTTAGTGTCTGATCCTGATATAATAATAATCCAGCTCTTGAGTGATGATTTAGCAGGGTGACTGTGCTTCGGAGTCACGTTTTTCTGCAGTGTGTATGCTCTGAATCTGGCCACGCTTGACTGTACTCGGTTCATTTTTTTTATTTAGAATGAAAGCTTTGCTTTCTTAGCCAAAGTCTGGGGTAGGAAAATACTGAGACTCAAATCCCATATGGCTTGAACTACCTGGTCGTGATTAATGACAATGTAGAATGGGGTGTTAATGGCAGAAGGCCCCAGAAGGACTTACTGAAACCTAATGACATCTTTCTTTTTTTTTTTTTTTTTTCTTCCCCTCAGTAAAGCATAATTTTTGTTTGATTAAATAGCATGTGGAATTGGGAAATTGAGTGCACTTTAGAAAGCTAAATGACCTGCAACTAGGAAAAAAAAATCAGGTTGCCTCTTTTTTTCTTTACGTACCAGAAATCTTCATCTGTTACTGATCTAGCTTGCAAACCCTTGAGCCTTCTTTGAGCAGTGTGATACGTTCATTGCTAGGGCAGAGCTGTACTGCTGCCCTCATTCCACTCAGAGCACACTTGGTGATTCTCAGGGTTAGTTGTTGTCCCTGTATTTTGGTTCTGACATTGGACTTTGTTCCATGTGATCGCAGCATAATCTGGGGGACCATATATTGCTGCATCTTTTCTCCAGAAAAACCAGGTTGTGTGACTTCCCTGCAGCTTATTGCACAGCACAGACTGAGCAGCCACCTGAGGCGGGTTCGTCGCCAGAATGGACACTCACAGTAATAAAAGGCATCTCTTCTTTTAGCACTGACAGGCCTTGCACTCTGTGTGCCCCAGGTAACAGAGCTGTACTTGCAGCCAAGCTTCTTCTTGTCTTCTACTTTTGGCGAGAAGGTTTGCATCCTTCCTTTCATAGACCTAACTCAGGACTAGCTTCATGGTTGGTTGGTTTCTGAATGTTATACCTGGTTAAAAGTGACTTTTGTAAAAAATTACTTAATCCACATCTTAAAGGTAATATTAAATGCACCTGTGTGCTTCATAGCTTATAATTAGGGTTTGTATCAACAGTCTCTTCAATGCAGGAAGAAATTAAGATAGGAAATTAAGACCAGAATAGCCCTGGCTGTGCAGTATAGCTACATGAGTAGAGGCTTAAGGATTCAAATACAGAGAGTCAAAATTGAAATAAGGAAAGTACATTTCAGCTAGATTGAGGTGAATCAAAGGAAGATGGCTAGGATTGACATGTATCGATGTCTTAATTTCCTGGGTTGCTCCTGCAGTATGCGTTCCTGACATGGATTTTAAAGTGGCTAAGGGTTGGCGAAAGCTGCAGCATCAGGAGGCAATGTCATTTCAGGCATGTGTGGTTGTCAGAGTGGTTAATTCTGCTGGTTAAGTAATAAGGTAGTATCAACATGCGAAGTACTGCCAATGTTAGTTATTGCAAAAGACGTAACTGGTATTTGTTTTCCTTTACTGCTTTTTTCAGATATGTCCTAAATGTTCCATGTTTAGTAGAAATCAAATTGTCTCAGGTTAATTATGAAGTTATGGGGAAGGACAGAAATCTCTGTGTGAGTGCACAGATACCCTAAATCTAAGATTCATGCAGACAAAAACTTGAGAGTGGTCAAATCTGAGCAGTTGAGCTGCTTGGGTTATAGCTGGTTCCATTTGGGATAGTTGAACTTTGCATTTCAGTTACGAAGTTCAACAGTTCATTAGTTCTCTGGGACTTTACAGTGGCTTAGCTCTCTAAAGTGAGAAGTTGGGCTAGGAAGAAGTATTTAGGTTGATAAAGCATTAGATTAGTTCTGTGGTCAGTTTGTTGGAGTAGATTGTTGGGGTACAGGCATCACTATAGCCTTGGACCTTCCTGAGATCATCATTGCTCCATGATTTAGCTTTCTTGTAACGGTATTAAATGACTGAATTTGAGGTAATGAGACTTCTAAGTAAATTTTTTAAAGTTTTCATAGAAAACTGAGAGGTTTATGTTAATAAGATGGATGTGGCATACACTTCTACATCTGTTTTCCTTTTCAAATTGATATAGGAAAGTATATTTTAGAATTTGAGTGCTGAACTTGCGTACTTAGCTAATTCCTTAGTCTGTTTTTAATTAATTGAAATGAAGTTTTAAATTGGATTCTCTGACCAGGTCATGCATTTTAGAGTTATTTTACATGGCAAAGTTTTGAAATTGACTTTTTTTCACCTTAGTTTTTCTCACTATAAAAACTACCTATCTCAGTATTCCTCCTTCTTCCTAACCTCAGCCTGAGGTATAAATTCCAGATGAAAGTTCCAGGAATTCCTATGAAATACAAGTTTTTCTAGACTTGAATGGTATTAGGTACTGTGACTTTTTCATGATCTCTTGGACTTGGTTCTGATCAGTCACTTTATGTTATGTTGTGGATCTCGAGATGTTGTCGCTTCTGAAACATGCCTTTTTCTTTCACCCTGGAGTGTGATTGTGATGGACAAGTCAAGTCTTGCCATGAGTTCGACAGCTAAGGTTAGTGTTAGTTGTAGTCACAGAAGTTCAGTAATGAATACTCCCCTAACGTTACCATTATAACCCTTGGCCAGACAGACCCCTGGAATGCAGAATGTGTTCAACCTCTGGAAAATTGTGCTGTGTTTTTAATAACATTTTGAATGTATTCCAATAAAACTGCCCAGTGTGTACTAAAGACAGGGGTTCTTTATTCCAAGCCCTGTTGACACGAGGAGTTATTAAGCCTCCTTGTTGAGGAGGAATGTAGCACGTGCTTCTGCAGGAAGCTGTTATTTATATTTATTCCATAGGTTGAAAAGATGCGTTTATTTTCCCCTACATACAAGTCCTTTGTGAATAGCTGTATTTGGGAGTTATAAGGGCTTCCATGAAACTGTCATAATTAAGGTGCTGTAACTTTCAGAAGTGCCCTACCCAATATACCAGGGATCCCCAAGGGAGTAATACAGGGCAGACCGCTGTGCTGCTTCTCTTGACATAGTGACCTACTCTCCTTTTATTTTTCCCATATCTGCTGTAAATTCAAGGTTCAGACTCGTGGCATTAACATAAGCAGGCTAGAAATGTGTTGAAGCCTGACTCCCAAAGTCAGATGAATAGTGCTCTATGTGTGGTTTAGCCTGTGGATATGTGTTCCAAAACAGATTAATCCTAAAGTATTTGCAATGATATATTATTATCAGTCACCGATATTTTTGTCTGTTTCGGTTACAGCAACACATTTTTGAAAATGAAGATCAAGTAGAACCACTATTATTATAAACCCCAGGATTATTGTATTTTTAGTCTTTGGTTCTGGGGTTGGGGGTTTTTTTCGGACTGTGTGGAAAGTCATTTGATACCTAGAGAGCAGGAATTCTTTTTAATTTCACTGTTTGATCCTTTGGAGCTCAACTGATACAAAATTGGAATATGATCCATTTCAGAAAATTAAAAGAAAATCACATTTACCTGATCTCTTTAAAGGTATTTGATTTCTAAAATTAATCTGGAAATCCTAGAATTTATTAAAATTAAAATTCTTTGTTTTCTTCAATGGTTTAAAGTACAGGTGGTTCCTAAAAGCTGTTCTTGGACTAGATTTTAATTACCTATTGAGGCTCTTCAAAAAACAAAATAAACACACCTAAACCTAACCAACCAAACATGTTTTCTACAAAGTCACTATGACATAAACCAGAAAATTTTGAACACTTGAAGTATCCACAGGTGTCTTTTAAACTTGTAAGAGGAAAACACGAGCGCGATGTTTGAGGCTGGGTAGCTTTTCCTGTCCAACATTAACTTTCCATGCTTTGGTTGTAGTTTTCCATTTGTTTAGCTAGACTTCCTAATCAAATTTAGTTCATTTATAAAGGAAAGAAGGTGTGCAAATTCCAGGAGTATGTGTGCTAGTAGTGTATCAAGGAGGTGATGTGTATAGCTGTGGTTATGATGTATACAGAAACAGATCCTTGCGTTACACCCAGCTATGGAATAGAGCGATGATATGTAAATCTCTGTTTCCCCAACCTTGGTGGACTTTGGCTCGGCCATCCCTTCAGCTGGTGCCTGCAGAAGTGGGAGGTGCCTGCAGAAGTGGGAGGTGCCTGCAGAAGTGGGAGGTGCCTGCAGAAGTGGGAGGTGCCTGCAGAAGTGGGAGGTGCCTGCAGAGCGGTATTCCATTGCAGGTTGCAGGATTGAGTTGCAGAGGTACCCCTCCAAGAAGATTCCCATCAAGAGGACTTTGAGAAATGATAGATGCCATCTTATTGTGTACTAGAAAAAATGTTTTCTTTAAACCTCTATGTTCTTAGGCTACTTAAATTTAGAGCCATGGTTAAGCTAAAGGAGCATAGCCAATGAATGCTTTGTGCAGTTGAAAGATTATAGATCACATAATGATTGGAGACAAAGCTTATTGAAATGCAGAGTTCTTTAGTGAATAATAATTTGTATTTACTAAAATGAACCTTCTCAGAGTAACATCTCCATCCCTTCATTTCCAGAAGTGTCATGTATAGAACGTCTTTGTCATGTTTTTAGTGATGTATAGGACTTACTGAGCATTATGTCCTTATATTAATATTAATCTGCCATCTGTTGCATTGGGGCGTGACTCTTTAAGCCTTCGTTACATTCACAGGAACGTCAGACTGTACAATAACATACCATAATTTATTGTTTTTAAACACTGGTTATTATCAACTTGTACCACCTGAACCTGTGGCTAGAACAACTCACCTTGCAGGCTTAGGGTGGGAACTGCAGGTACTGCTCTTGAAGGGGTGCCACTTTGTGCAGGTGTGACAGAGAACTGCTTACTTTAGTTGGAGGAGACGATGTAATATAATTACATTTTGTTTCAGAGTTACATATGTGATGAATTCCATTCTTCTGTTATTTGTGATAGAAAAACACACAGAATTTAACTTTCTCAATTCCCAGAATGATGTGAACTCTTGAACTTCATCTGTCAGCTTTTTCTCTTTAGTCTAAAGTAACAGTATGTCTCTCTTAACTCTGAATCTCTTATGTTGTAACTGTTACTGTCTGACAGCTAAGGTAATTAAGCTGCGTTTCATTTGGAGGGATACTGGCTAAAAATAAGAAACAATTTGGTTTCATAATCCATGACTTGTTAAGCTCCAGTGGTCAAAGCATAGGGTTGGGGTTTTTTTCTATTTCACCTTGCATTTTTAGATTGCCCTGTGTCACCTTATAGCTTGGTGTTCTCTTGCAAAGCTGGGCTGACTGCTCTCCAGGCAGCGCATCCCACAAGCAAACACTTAGTAGTGTCAGCAAACACAGGGTTGTGGTTCACTGCACAGTTAATTCTTAATCATTAATTTGTTCAAGTAATGTTTGAACTTACTAGCTTAAAGGTAAATCACTTCTTAAGCAGTGTTACATCAGAAGATACAATTAAAGGGGTAGTAAAATTATATGGGCTTTGAACCTGATGTTTCTTCATAATTTAGAGAAGCAAAACCAGTTTTACTTTTATTGTGGTGAAAGGTTACAGGTCCAGAAAGGGGGAAGGAAATGTGCACTGAAGAGTGTCGCCCCATAGTGGTAGGATAGATGCATTGTGTGTGTGTATGTATGTACATCTTGTGCATGGTACCAAATAGGAACAGAGAGATTGGCTCCTGGGTGCCTCAAGAAGGGTGCTGCCTAAAGAGGGCAGTGCGGCTGAGAGAGAGGGCCTTTTTCAACATCTGAACCTTCCTGAGGTGTTCTCTGGGGGTTCTTGGGCTGTAGTTTTCAAGGAAATTGTGCTGTTCAGCAGGTGCTTTGCTGGAGGTTGGAGGAGAATGTAATGTGTGGTAAGCTCACCTCCTTGTCTTTACTAGAATGCCTCTTGCATGTGGGCATGTTTTTGTGAGTTGAAAACCTACAGCAGCTTAGTGTCCAAAATACTGTAAGCCCCCTGCTGTGAAAAATAAATTCAATTAAAGGAAAACTAAGTTGTGTTTCTAGTGAACTTACATGTTTAAATAAGAGATGTGCAAGTACTTCATGAATTGTTTATGCGTAACTCACAAAATCCCCTGCCTTCATAGTGTTTTGTCATCACCATTGCCAAATCTGGCTTGTTCTGTGGAAAAGTTCATGAGTGGTACGGTGAGCAGGTGTTTATTGTTCCAGCATGCACGTGGAAGGGAAGACAAGACTGTAAATCTGGCCTGCATCTCAGGTTGTGCTGTCCCAAGTGACCCTGCTCAGTAGCAGTGTAGCGCTGGTCTAAGCTAAACATGCTCAACATGCACAAGGTGTAGATGAGGAAAACAAGTACTAAATGTGCTCTGGCAGCTGTTTCAATCTAATTTCTGCTTCAGTAAGCTGAAGAATTTGCTCAAAAGGAGTCCAGCGTACACTTTGTATTGGATTCTAATCAGCTAGTTAAGGGACTCTACAATTAGCACGCTAGAAGTGAAAATTAATCGAAAGCTAACAGAACTGTGTTGAAAGCAAGCAGTTTATTCATTGATTGAAACAGTTCTTATGGGTTGTTTTAGCTGGGAATATACTAAACATGATTCTTTTAGTTCAGTGCAAAAGCAAAGCACGTAAACCAGGAGGATTGTCCTGCATGTCTTTCAGGACAGCATCTACTAAGCTCTAACAGGTAGAGACATCTTTAAATACATTTTAAGTACATCTTCATAAAGCAGAGAATCTTTATTCAATTATTTAAATTAAAATGCAAATAGCCTCTTCTTGGTTCTATAGTAAAATCAAGGGATGCCGTATTTGCTTGCTCAAAAGCAAGACTTAAATTAAGACCTGTGTTTCTTGATGGTAAGTGATTTATTCTGTAGATTTACATTTTGAGGTGAGTTATTTAACTTTTCAGTCTGAATTTGGGTGTTGTTTTCTTTTTTTCTGCAAGAGGTTTAGTCTCAGTCAGCATCATGGGGACCTCTACCAGCTTGTTGGGTTTTTTTTGTTTGGGTTTTTTTTTTTTTTTTTTTTTTTGGAGAGAGAGAGATGCCAGTTGTTCCCAAGTGGAACAAGGCATTAACCGTTCAGGATTTTGTGTCATAGGAGGTACATACAGGAGAAGGTATAGCAATGATTTTGAACTTTCTCTTATGCGGATATAAATTCTCTAACTTAATCCTTGGTTTTAAGTAGTATTTTTCATGCAGCATGACCTTCAATTTTCTCATACATCTGAAATAAATGCTACTGAAGTTTCAATCAAGGAGATTTTGTGTACATGTATAATGTGATAATCATATTTGAGTTTAGAGGTTTAATCTAAATCCTTTTTCTTAAATTCAACTCAGACATTAGTTTAGACTTTTTCAAATTGTTGATTTGCTTCCAGCTGGGATTTCCTGCATAGCACTGTGATGTTCATACACTCAGTTATGTTGGTGAGTTGTGTGCCACGCTTCAAGCTTTCACATATCCTAAGCAATGTTTTGAATGTTTTCTTTTTTTTCTTTTTTTTCCTAGGATGTTGCTATTTAAAATATTCCTATGAGGTTGCATCAGTTGCCTTTTGATAGATTAATATGTTTTGTATAAATGCAACTTCAATCATCTTTCTTCTAAATTTGTCTGTACTTAAACATCTGCAACCCTGGAGTTCCATAGCTCAGTAAGGCTGTTCAATCCCCACTTTTAATTTTCATCTTCATATATTATAAATTTTACCTTGCAAGTAATAGCAGGAGGGAGTACTTCATGCAGCAGTGCACCTGCTGCTCGGTGTTGGTTTAAGTGGCTCATATTTCAGTCAAGTGATGTGACAAATCCTTATTGTTTCATCATTTATTTCTAAAGGAAAAAAAAAAATCTGACCTCAAGGAAATGTTGGTACTTCTCATAAATGTAACTTGCTATTCATTACTAATGAAAAACTGCAAGAATTGGTTTGAGACAGCAATGGAAAAATGAAGACAGCATATTATTTAACATACAAGAGTTGCAAAAAACATAAGAAAGTAGAGGCAAGTCCTTATTTTTTGAAGTTATTTTATTATTTGAGAGCGACGCCTATTTCTTTAATGTATCATCATGCATATATGCTTGCATTTCTTTTATTTTCCCACCTCTTGCTATATCGTGTCATTTGGAGGAGTCAGGATTACGGGCAGTTTTCTTGTTAATGAAAAGGGCTGACACTTCCCTTTGTTGTTCATTGAAGGCTTTGTTCTGACAGAGATAAATGACATGCTTGGGGTTACCAGGAAAATGTGATTTCATCATTGAATGGGAGAGCTTTGAAACAGTCTTCTCGATTTACAAATAAGTTATGAATGTGCCAGATCTGACAAAGCGAAACATTTATTCTAATGCCTGAAGCTCTGATGCTGGAGTCACTTGAACAGTGTGTCTTGCTGACATCTATTTCGTGTGGGTTTCATTAAATACCTACTTTCTAAGTTCTAGAAACAATCTCCATTGTTTAGGTAAAAGCACATTGCATTACACATTTGTGTAAGCATAGAAAGATAGGGTACACAAAAAGAGTGCTTATTTAAATTGCATGTATGAGGGGATCTGATGTGCTTGTGCCAACGAGTAGACGACTGACATAGTCAGTAGCAAAGGTAAAGGCTCTAAGTCCTTCTCTTCCTCTTTCTGTTCCTATTTGAAGTGCCAAAAATAGGTGTCTGAAGTTACAAAATGCGGGTATTCCTGCCAGGAATGAAAACAACTGAGAAGATTGGTTCTTGAGGCTGACAGTTTGGTCTGCATGAGTGCCACAGGTCCCTCTTAACCTTAACTGCTGTGCAAGTCTGTGTTAAATTCTCCCTATGTATCTCTATGGCATAGAAAGAAAATAGTTAATCTTGTCTGAGCCCTGTAACTTGTTTCCTGAAATCGTAATAATCTTGGCCTAAGCATAGGCCTCTGCTACTGAGCCCTCTGCCATCACGGTTGGTCCAGTGGCACGAATAGCAAAGGAGCAGAGACCCACCAATCTTAAAGAAATGGCACCTTTGTCCTGATCTCTGGTATCTCCCAGAACACGTCTTAAAAATTATCAAAAATCTTAACCTGGTCACAAAGTTCTCTGCTGTACTTCAACTTCTGTGCTAGTGAAGCATTAAATTGTGTGAGGATACCAGCTGAGGAGCAATCTCTTTAAAGGCCAGCCTGTTATGGAGCCCTATTGCTATTGGTAACAAAAGATGCATTGCCTCTTAACATGAGGGAGAATTAAAATACTAGAAATTACCCTGTAGGCAAGAAGTAGCAACATCTAAATCCTCCTGTACCTCTCATGTTGTATTTGAGAGAACTGTCTGATCTTTTCCTGCCTGGCATGTTTAGTAAATCTACAAGGTGGGAGGGAAGGTCAGCAGTAACAATTGCTCTACGAACCTGCCAACACTCCTACCTAATTTTAGGCTCGGAATGTGTTGTCTAAGTTTGCAGTGGAAAGTCTGGTGCTGTGCTAGGTCCCAGAGGACTGTAATGAGCTGTTTTCTTCATTCCCTTCGCATTAAGTTCTCTGCTGGAGATGTTACTTTACCTACCTGGGTGTCATAGGATAATGACAGAAATTCCACATTTCTTCTCATTTATCAGACAGGACACAGCTGGTAAATTCTCCTGGTTTGTCCTGCCCAAAAGTGTTGAAAGGATGCCTACGTAGACATTTCTGAAGGGATAAATGTGTCCATGGAAGTGCAAACCTGTGAGCTGGTGGCTTCACACACTCTTCACCCTTACGTTAAGATAGCTTTCTTTGCTTTCAAGATGTGGTATCGTTCTTCATAACATATTTTAGAGTTTTGTTGTTGTTGTTGTTTGATACTTCTTTTCATTTTAATTGAGAAGTGTAGCTATGGTTACTGTATGGCTACTGCAGTCCCACGCAGGGAGGTTGTGTGGGGCTTAATTGTTGTATGATGTTGTAGTAGTAGGAGGAATTCAGGCTGTAGTAGGAAAGCATGTTTTCTTGTTGTCAGTGGGTTAGAATATAGCGAGGCAAACTGTTCTGGTAAACCCTGCCATAGTTGCAGGCTACAATGCAGAATTGAAAACTTGTTCAAGGTAAGTGTCCTAGTGGTAAGGCTTCAGTGGGACAGCACGTTTGGGAGAACCCAAATGATACTGATGGGGAAAGGACATAGGAGAAAACTGAAGGAACAGTAACCAGGAGACATTTCTCAGTGCTGGATAAGTTTACTAGTTTTTCACCAAGATAACACTGGGCATTAATTGTTGGACTCATGTTCCAAATAATCTAATACAAAACAGCTGCAATGCATGTGATATGCAAAGGGGTTGGAATGAGTTTTCTGAGTTTCTGTATTCTGTCTTAGATTTTGATTACAGAGCCCTGAGATCGATTTTAAAAGAAAATCAGGAATATTACGTAATCCACTAGGGCTCTTCAGCACTGCTGTGTGAGCAAAGCAGCAGCAGACATCTAGCATCCATATGGGGTGTCTGATAACATTGGATGTTTTCCAGGATTAGTCCTGTTCTCTCCTGGTGAGTGTAAGGCTACCATTCTAAGCCACACGGTTCTGTGCTGCTGGTGCTTCTGGTGTAAGGTGGCACGGCATGGAAACAGAGTTTATCTGAGACTTGATGATATCATGTTAATGTCTGGCTGCCAGAGCAACTTGTTCAAGCCACAGGAGTCTACATTTAAATCAAGAAAGTCATTAAGCTATTTCACATTAGAAGAGAAGCTAGTAATTTCAGTGAATTTTATAATATTTTCACACTGTGCATGTACACTCATACAAATCTCTCACTAATCTAGTTACTTTTATATTATTTTTATATATATTCTTGAGTTTTATAGGAAAAAACCATAACACCTGAGTAATTAGTATACATACTTTTATTCTTGTTCATTCATTAGTAGCTAAAACCGAGGAAAAGTAAATTAGATGAACTTGCTGCTTTTTAATAACAACTATTTGTTGATTTATTGGTAATGGGCAAATAAATGTTTAAAAGTATCATTGTTGACTAATAACCTAAATGGTGGTTTTGATACGTCAGCCCATATATGGTGCTTTTTTGATCAATACTTTCATTGTAATTTCTGGTTTTAGTTTTTTAAATGCATACAGTACAATGTGAAAGGAAGATACTGCAGAAAGGAGATATACATATGCTGAAGGGACATAAATAAGCTTGAGTTCGTGCGAGGGATGACTATTCAGAAGGAGAACATGTTAGATATGGGACATATTATCAAAGGTAACGGTTACAACAGCTATTGAAAGGAGCACAAAGCTGACTGGAACAAATAATAGATGGGGTTTTGTAGTGTTCCAATATCTTCCCATTAACTGAACACAATATGCAGGAGCAAACATATGGATCGGTCTCATTAAGAACAAAGGCAGTTGTTTGAGATGAACCTCAAAGGGAAGAAGAGAAGTGGTGTTTCACTTCGGAAAGACAAAGGAATAATGGGGTTAAAATAGAACGACATCACATTATCACACTGGTGGAGTTTAGACAAAGACAGAGAGTACCACAGCTGGCTTTGCTCTATGTGGAAAAACAAGAAAAAGGAAAGATTATGTCTGTTAGAGTCATAATAAAGTTGTGTGTGTTTTTCAGTGTTTCAGTGTTAGGAAGCTGTTTGTGCAGCAGCGCTGTGGTTCTGTGCGGGTTGGGCAGTGCTGGTTCCTCAGGCAGCACTATCATACAGAATATCTAGAAGAAACTCTGCATTGAGTGCAGCATTCCTGTTGCTCCCCTCCTGAATTTGCTTTTCTTGACAGAATCTGGCTGCTAAACTCTTGATGGAATCTTTGGACCTGATTCCTCAAGCTGAGTGTCTGGGTTTTAACCAATGAACTGCAGGCATTCAGCTGCCGACCTGGCTCTGCTTTCTGGTTACAGTAGCTTGGAAGTGTTGGTAACCTGCATGTCAAAAGTATCAGCTGTTTTTTGGGGGGCAGTTCACTGCTTCCATACACTATGGAGGGAAGGTGGAGCACCTACAGCATTCTTTAAGTTAGCATCTGAATTTCTACTGATACTCTGTACTGATTGGCTATCTGGTTGTTTGTAACTAAAATAGGGAAAAGAAATAGCAAAATGAAAATACAGAAGTTTATGTGTTGTCTTTTTGTCTCCTCCCCTTCACCAGGTCTGTGAGGGCTGCTTAATATTTGTAGGGGCACAGCAAGGCAGGTTTGCTGCGTCTGACATAAGACAGAGTTTCTCAGACAGGCAGACTTGTGTTTTCCACATTGATCCTCAAATCAGGCAGGCAGGTACTCTTTATCATCCCCTGGTTAAAATAAATAAATTAATTGTGGCTTTTTCTTCCCTGAACTTTTGAGCTCCCCTGTCAGCAAGTCTGGTTATTGTACGTGTCGTGTGCCTTTCCTTTGTGGAATCCACTAGTTTGCTTTTCTTCTTTCGCTCCTGCTCCCCCACAGTTGTATTCTCCTGCATCTAAATGGTTCATTTAAGAAGTAGCAGACTTCCAGAGGAATTTTGATATGATCTCCCATTATGGAGATTTCAATCTGTTACACAATCACGATTCAATCTGTTAGCTAGATAGGAGTTTAAGACATTTTTTTGAGCTTTAAGAACTTTGTAACAAAATGAAGCAATTTAATACACCGTTGACAATACAGTAGGATATTTACAGTTATGTTTAATAAAAACACAATTATATGCCAAGGAAAGACATTACTCAAACTGAGATGATAATGCGAAGGGCCCAAAGCTAAAACTTAAAAATTACAAAAAAATCAAAGTTACATCTAAGCCTTACAAGAAATATGTGCCTTTAATATTAAAAAGAAAAGAGAGTAACAGGGGAAGAGAAATCCATCCTTAGCTCCTGAGGATCCTGTGATGTGCAAAATTACTCTTCGGTAGCTGTGATACCTGTAGTAACATTATACTAATGTATAACGAAGTAACATTTTATCAGAAAAAGTCTCTAAAATAACTTAATTTTTCATCTTCTCAAAATATAAAATAGAGCTCACATAATGAGAGTATGTGAATGTGTTAAGTGAGGGACATTTGATCACTTTGATACATTCAGAAATAGCTGGTTACATGGTTAACATAGGCCCTTGCACATAGATTTACAAGACGGAGCCAGGTAATTCTTTAGATAGATAATAGAACCTTATTAACCTTATCTCAGAGTCAGGGGTGCTCACAGCCCCTCGTAAGACAACAAGCCTGGAATGGGTGTTACCAAGACTTTATCCAAGTGGTAGCTTGGGGAAACTTCTAAACCAGGTAAATCCAGAAGATGTTTCTGATGAAAGCAAGCAGGAACAGAATAGAGCCGTAGTGAAAGGCCAAGTCCGCCTGTCTGTAGCCAAGAGTAATCGATGCAGTTTAGCCTGTCAGTCAGAGTGGTAGAGCAGAAGATGTGCACTTCACAACATGGTACCAGAAGCTTGATCCTGGTGGGGGTGATGGGGAGGGAGTTCAACCCTTGAAGCACACGTCTTCAATGTAACTCCACCTTGGCCATCAAGGTGAGGCTAGTCTGAAGACCCTCTGTCCTCTCTCCTGGGGCCCTCACCACTGCAGATGTCTTGGGCGTCTGGGTCAAAAAAATGAGCTGTTCTAGGGTTTCTTTCCAGTGGACTGTTGGAGACTTTTGTCTTTCCAAAGAACATGCAGAGAAGATGCAGACAAGCACTGTATGACATACGTAGGGTGTTTAATACATGCTTTTTGTCCATCCGGTTGGAGCAGTCTAAGGAGGTATGGCTTCAGTTATCCTTGTCAGGGGCTCACTGCTAGGGCATGTGTGGGGCCTAAGAAAGTGTGTCAGTACTCTGGTTTTATTTCTGTAAATGTTTGATGAGGTCAACTCAGATGAAACCAGGTTAAAAAAATATCATCTGCAGCACAGATGTTATAGTGCTCTATAGTCTTAGTGTATTCCAGCAAATTATATAACATGACTGTCTTGTGTCCAAGTATGTCATAATTCTTGTTCCCAAGTTTACTCCCTACCTGCAGGCATTCTCATGCACCAGAGGTGTTGAGCTTGATTATCTCCTGAGTAGAATGATAAGCTTCGTTTCCTTTGTTGATTCATGAGAAATATTTTGAAATACTGTGATTTGAGTTCAAGCGAAAAAAACCTGTTGTGACTGTTTGCCATCCACCTTACAGCTCTGTCAGTATGTAGCTGAGGTAGAAGAAAAAATGTGTAGTTGTGGCTGGGTCAGATCGCAAGAACTTAGAGAGAACCCAGCGTTCCATGTGGCACCCAGTGAGGTCTGTCCTCTTTGAGAGAGGAACGACCTCTCTGACTGTATGCCAAGGAAGTTCAAAACCCTCTAATTTTCCTTGAAATCTATTTTTATCCTTATCAGGACAGGCAAAGTGAGAAAGTGTAAGACTGAACATACTGAAAGGAAAAAATGCCTTTACTGAATGGTGCAGACATTCTGTAGCAGAGTTTTAAAGGCCTCTGTTTTTGGGGGGGCTTTGTCATTTTTATGGTGTGCAGCATGTTACTAAGGAATGTTAATTACTGAATTTGATTTCTAAAAGAAATTATAGTAATTTATTAATCCCATTGCAAAATCATAAAGCTTAATTAGCATCAGTGACTGTTACTGTTACTGGCAATACCGCTGACATTGAGAGGAAAACTTACACTTCATGAGGAGAAAATGTTTCAAATATTAATTCAAAAGCATATCTAAAATGTGTAAATGTGTGTAGCTATAAATATGTACACTAGAATTATTTTATATGAAGCCAGATGTTCAACAAAGGCGTTCTCTGGGATTGTTAAATAAAATCACTTTCCAAGATTCACACTTTAAAGTTGAGGACTCCAAAAAAATTTATACAACATCCACTGCATGTAATGTCATAAGGCTTTTGGGAAGGTGTGCACAAAATTGGTTAGGTACAGTGGTAGTAATGCAAATACAGAACAATTCTTGTAGTGACTCGGCTACAATAGTAGATATGTGTCTATGCCAGATCCTGATTTGCTTTGTAAAATTTCCCAACTGGGAAATAGTACTTGCATGGGGAAGAATACAAGTGGGGAGGAAGGTGCTTTAACACCTGAAAATTTAGCAGGTTTTCCCCAGGTCTCCCACTACAAAGAACACCAACATTAAAGAAGGCAGGGTGTTAAAACATTGCAGTGCTGCCCCTGTTTCATCTGTCAATCATATTGATTCTTTTCAGTTTTTAACAGTTCTGTTGTATATGAAGAAGGTAATATTTGTGCATTTTATACCATCCGTTAACTGAAATGTAGCCATTGATTCCAAAAAGGTATTTGACACTCAAGAAGCAATTACTTCTACTTAAATCAAAAGACAAATGTGAAGGTGGTTTCATGAGTAAGAAAACATTTTAAAACATTATGAAGATAGGAAGGCAGCAATAAACACACATTTTAAAAGATATATATTTTTTAAGCACTTGTCAGAAACGTTAACCTGGGGAGATGTGGAAATGTCAGACACATTACATGTGCAGGACGTGCATTTGGCATTTTGCTGTCAGCGGGGGAGTTCTTCTACAACTAATTCCTCAGGAACCACACGCTGAGTCTGTCTGCGGGGAGGAAGAAGGGCTACGGCTAGAAGCATATATTGTTTATTTTCTAGAGGTTTATTACAGGAGTTTTTTCTCTTTAAAGGAAGACCATGAGTTGTGTCAGTCATGCAGTATGATAATTTTCTGGAGTTGGAATAAAATCCACATTTTATGCAAAACTTGAATCCAACTGTGCAGCTCGTTAGTCTTGCAGGTACAAATGGGCAAATACTACTATGCTACATATAAAATGGGTTAAAAAACTCTTCTCTTGCATATTTGATGTGTTTAGTAAATATCCACTGCTGAATTATGACAGTTGTAGGGGGGACCTGGGTAGCGTTGTTGTATTGGGGTCTCTCTACAGGCTCAGGAAGGGGGGAGGACTGATGCTCTGCTTTCACCAGCTTAGGTACCTTCTCTCCCCTCCCCCCGCTGCTGCCAGACAATAAACCCCCCGTTTGCTGTGCAATTGAGTTTAGACGGAAATGTTGGCCCCCATAACGTGCGCTATCGCAGCAGTACCATCGATGATGTTACAGTTGTTTATTTCAGCTACAGATGTTTAATTTGACACTATTGGAACAGAATGGAGGCTTAAGAGCATGGCAGGGAAAAGGAATTTAAACTGAAACCCAAACCTCCTGCAGGATAGTATCACATAAAATCAGTATAGTAATGAATACACAGAATGTGGAGGGTAGTTACAATTTAAGTTTGTACATCAAGGTCTCCCACAGAGAGCTTCACCAGTACACCATAAATACAGAGTTATAATTTTTAACCTCCCTCAGACTATCACCTCTAAACACAGGTATCCAAATTTAACAATAATAATAGGGGAACAACATCGAATGGCAAGTCAGATTCATTGCAAATAGTTTCCTCTCCTAACTGCAGAACTTCTTCCAGAGTTTTATTGTTTATTAAGGGTACCACTGATAGATGTGCTTCTTTACAATATGGTCAGAATGCAATGAAAAAACAACATAAAATATGTTTTAGACATAAGGCATGCCTTTGGTTCAGGTATATACGGCTTTAAATTTGTTGTTGATGAGCAGAAGATACTCTAAAGTTGGAAAAATGTGTGTTCTGTTACTAATTTTTCTCTGAGTAAGACAACATTTTGTTACATGAATAAACTGCAGTATTTGATGGCTTCTTGTTGTTAGGAATCCAAAGACACAAATGGAAAGAAAAAAGAAGGGGAAAAAAAACAACTATGGCTTTTTAGCTCCATCTAAATAAAATAATGCTTTCTCATTCCTCTAGGAAGAAGCCACAAAACTTCTTCACAAACCTTTCGGCATTCCCAGGGGATTTGTATGTAGAAAAAATTATTTCTGGAACTTGAGATCCTTAAATTTCTTTAAAAGCGTATTAAGATCCATAAATTTCTGTTTAAAAATTTCTAACTTTCCCTAATGAACAATTGTTCCATTATTTTTCTCAGGATTAGGCCAAAATTCTGATTACTGTGTGTTGAGGCTTTGCTGAGTGGAGAGAGATGCAAATGCTGAACTGTGTTTAATCTCTGTCAGTAATCATTCTTTGACATTACATACTATGCAGCAAGACTCTACTTCTTTTTCTGTGTCCTCAGCTGTGGAGGAAAATAGGAGTAGGAGATAGTGAAGCTCTCTTTTAATCTTGATAAATAGTTCATTAGTAGATGAAGGATAAAAGCCTATTGTTGGGGGTTTTCAAAGCATGTGTTCAAAGTTATTTAACTTGGAGGACTGCATGTTATTGTCAAAAAGGACAGAAAAGCTGAATGATCTGGGTCTTTCAATGGAGACAGCATAGTTGGTCCATAGTGTTAAAAATGTTTGTTGCTCTTTATGAAGTCAGCAGTGTGTTGTCAAGCACTGGAGTTTGTTACATTTTCCTCAGCTGAAATCCTTTCCAGCACATGCTCCTGGTCCCCATACACCCGTATTCCTGATCCCATCTCTGCTACACCAGCACATGCAGAAAATAATGGGGACTGTGATAGTTTATTGAGCTGCTCCATCAGCTTCTCCCTGGGAGACCTACTCTGTATTCTGCTGTTTGAGCATCGCTTAAGATTGGTGCTCATCAGCATTCACCCATCAAAACGCTTCTTTCCTGGGGTGTTTCTGGGTTTGTACAGTGTGTGCAGCACTTCCTCCCAGATTTGTAACTCCAGGGTCTTGCTGCCATCTTACAAGCGTGGCTGCAGCGTGGGTATGCCCTGCTAAGGCAAAGGCAACTCAATGACACATGGAATTTTTACCTACTGTGTCACAGTCTCAGGTTTCTGAGCAGTAGGGGTGTTCTGTCCTTATGCATTGCCTGAAACTAAGCGAAGAAACATGCAGGACAGTGCAAGAGGTGGTGGTGAAGCCCGGCATTAAAGTGAGGGTGAAATGCTTTGTGATTTTTGTGTCATAAGGGCTAACTTGGAGGAAAAATAGCTGCCTTTTTTTTTAATAGGAAAAATACTTTTAGCATCCCTAAAAGTATTTTTACTGAGGAATGGCTCAGGGAGCTGGGGCTGTTTAGCTTGGAGGAGGCTGAGGGGAGACCTTCTCAACACCTACAACTACCTGAAGGCAGGTTGTGGAGAGGTGGGTGATGGTCTCTTCAGCTAGGTGACAGGAGATGGGACAAGGGGCAATGGCCTCAAGCTGTGCCAGGGCAGGGGCAGATTAGACATTAGAAAAAAATTTTTATTCTGAAAGAGTTGTCAGGGCCTGGCACAGGCTGCCCAGGGAGGGGCTGAGTCACCTTCCCTGGATGTGTTCAAAAAAAGGGTAGATGGGGCACTTTGGGATATGGTTTAGCTTAGGATGGGATTGGTTGGACTTGATGATCTTCACAGGTCTTTTCCAAACTTGTGATTCTGTGATCCCAGTGTTGTTAACTGAAATCAAACTACACTTTCTATGTAATACAATAATTATTTGTAGCCTTACTGAGGAACAGAATTAAATGAATTAGAAAAATAGCTTGAAAAATATCACAAATATCTTTAGGCGTATTCTTAAGTTTTCCTAAATGGAAAACAGTAATACTGATGAACAACTCACATTCTTTTATTGCATGAAGATGTTGCATGATGCAAGCTCATTTGTGTAAATACTTGATTAAATGTAATGCTAAAGGTAATTACCAAACTTCATTGCATCTGAGCAGAGGATATTCAATGGCTGTAAGGGGATGTGGGGAAAATATGGTTGTTTTTTTTTTATTTATAAAATCGTAGTTCTATGGAAACATGGTTTTGGATTATTTTTTTTTAAACACCACCCCCCCAAAAAAGCCCCTCCAAAAACCAACCCAGAAACTGCACAGTTTTACTTTGGTTTAGAGTCTTTCTCAAATGAAACCTGAGCACAACTATAACTAGTGTGCTTATCAAGGAAAAAAATTCCACAGCTGTAGTTCTTCAGTGTGCTTGGGGCTAGCCTGAGGACCTTACTGTTCCTCTGAACCATACTTTGATTCCCACTCTGTCTGTAGGGTTGGGAAATGAAATTCATTTTGACCATTTAAACTTCTGGATAGAGAAAAGTCTGTTTTCCTTTGGTGTTGTAAAAGAGGAAGAGCATTTGATAGTTTTGGGATGCTTATGGAGAATTCCAGTGACACCTCTAGATCCTTTCATGGTTTTTTTTTATCTTGGTGTTGAATTTTTTATCTTAATTTTTTTTTTATCTTAATACTTGTTACAATATGTAAATGTGCTCAGAGTTCTGTTAAGAACGAAAAAGTACTGTGTAGGACTACACTTCCCCTTTTTTAGTGATTGGTTCTAGCTGCTTTGGTTTCTTGAATTTGAAAAAAAACTGTCGCACCCTATTTGAAGGCAAAAGGCTGAACCAGCTTGCAGGTGGGGTGGCCTGGAGTTATATTTCTCCCATAATCTCATGTAGTAGATGATTTTATTTTTATTAGAAATGAGGTGTCTGCTGCTTTTATTTTCTCTGTGTTTTCCTCCTCAGAAATACTTCAGCATTTGTGATGGAGCTTTATGCCTCAGTGGTAGCAGAGGTATCTGCATTAAATTTTCACTTTGACCAAAGTTTGGAACATCCAATAATGATGTTTCAAAGCGTCAGTGATGCTTTGTGACTGACCATATTTTTCATATTCAATACCAAGTGTTACATTATCAACTTGAGCTTGTATGTGTTTTCCCTTTATAAAACTTTATTCAAGCTTAAGAAGTGATCTACTTTCTCTTCTTTAGTTTGATTAATAAAATGGTAGTCCCAAGGCTGAGGTGTCTAAACGTGGAATCAGACACAGCTTCAAAAGCTGTGCAAACTCCTGAGGTTCCATAATACCAGATTGTAACTGCCATACTGATGTATCGGCACTGAAGTGACCTGTGGCTACCTTCTAGTAATGGAAACTGAGCACTGGTGAAGAGGAGGAACAAATGGAAAAGTATTTTGAATCTTTTAATGTTTTAAAATACTGTCATTTTCATACAGCTTTCTGTAGCTGTTTCTGAATGATGGTCTGAGTCAGCGTTAATGGGATCTGAAGATGAGATTCCGTGGTGCTCTAATTATTTTAATCCTGATTTTCAGACAATGTTTTATTAATGGCATTGCGTTAAAAGCCTGGTAAGTCACTCTTAAGTGTGGCAGAAAGAGAGGCCTAATTAAAAAAAAAAAAAAAAGAGAGAGAGAATTATTGTTTACACTGAGGATTTCATGGAGGTTTTTTAGTGGGAACATTACCATTTCAGACATTCGGTGCTCGAGTAAAGAACTTCAGTGAGTACAGCTTATCCCTAGTGCTTGATCCTTCACTTTCTCATGCTGCTGTGTAGAGTTGTCTTGAGCTATTTAATAGAATGGCAGCCCAGGTGCTCCATTCCTCCAGCCTCGTGGTGCTGGCATTTGTTTTTTCCTTCCTTAGCTTTGTCTTTCTGCAACTTAGAATTTACAGCGCTCGGCTTACCAGATGATCAGTAAATGTCAAACAAATCCAAGTGTTGCTGCCAGCAGAGCTATTGAAGTGCTGCATTCTGAATGTGACTTTTTTAATTGATTCCTGAGAGGTCGAAATACGAAGTGCCAATGCACGAGCATCAGGGATTCGTAGGAATGGGGCCTTGGCTTTCCAGCTTTTGTTCTCCATGTACTTGGCTGTGCCCTCCTTACCTTGGGCAGGTGTGAGAGCCTGGGTGAGCTCATATAGATATAACCGCCCTAGGAACTGTTAACATGTAATGTCATTTGAGTTTTGCTGGGAATTAGCCTTACACCTGGGTGGATGTTTTGAGTAAACATACCCTAAAACAGAGAGGGGAAGACATTGAGCTGAGTAGTGTTCATCCTTCTGCAGGGGCATGTTGCAGGCTGTAAGCCACCAGTGTTAGGTGTCACAAGTGGTCCCCACTTTTCTGTCTCCTCCGACATTTCTTTACCCTTTCATCACTGTGACGAGTGCTTCCTCTTCATCTGTCCGTTGGCCTGAGAAGTATTGCACATGCTCCTTGGGCCATATTTTCATCCTCTCTCTCTTGTGTGTGTGTGTGTGTGTGTGTCACCAGCCAGCTGCCAGGCAGCACGCTGCAGGATGTGGGGATGCTTGTGTGTCCCAGCCAGTCAGAGACTCTCCAGCTCTGCCCTGCCGCGAGGTGTGTCCTGGGGGTCAGCCCACTCTCCAGCTCTCTGAAATGGGACGTGATTATGACTCAGCAGAGAAACACAGACAAGAAAGGGATGACATTTACTATTCTTTACATACAATGTCCTTTGAATTAATGGCAAATGGCTTCTGGGTTTTTTCCTAGACTCATTTCAAGATTTAACTGCTTTTCCTCTCCCTTGTGCTCTCAATGTTTCTTTCTCTTAAATTATGTATGTAATTTTGCTTTCCCAAAGGTCACAAGCATGCTAGTCTTGGGAAGTTTTAGTATGAAGACAAGGGGGCTTGACCCCACCCTGCAAAGCATGGTTTGCATGTTTTGTATCTCCACTTTGCAACCTGTCTGCAGAACGACAGATAAACATAGTTAATCACAGCTTCCTTACTGAAAAGTTGGTCAAATCAATTTAAGCTAAAATACAACTTTTGGTATGTACCGTGCCACTTCCTACTCTGATTTATCAGATAGTTACATTTACATGTCAGATGCAGGAAGAAGATGATCCCCAAAATCAGGCTTGCTCATCTGTATAATCATTTTTGAGCATTTTCTAATCAGAGATGCCTTCTGCATTAGCATTGATGATTTTCAGTTGCACTGATATGTTTGTTCTGTATTTGTGATTAATAAGCTGCTTGGAATATTTTTCCACTTGACTGTGTGAATATGTTTTCACCTGCACAAAAAAGCATTGTTACAGGGGTCCCAGAGAATGTCCTGCATTTCTTCTAAGCGATTTCAGATTCCTGGAAAACACTTGATAGCCATGGCTTTCTGAGGGTGTGCCTCGATACTCCCTGCTGTTCTGGTCTCCACTCGCATACTGGGATGGAAGAACATTGTCAGAATACATATTTATGATCACTGGGTGAGTGTTCATGCTCACTGTGTCAATGGAGAGCTCTACCAATCCTGGTTTCTGTTCTTTCGGTGACTAACTGATGTGCGCATGCAAATAGTTATGTAGATGTACTCTTCAGCTCTCACAATAAACATCCACCATGAGGTTTATCTAGTACAGACACTGAATGATAAAGCTTCCGGAGATAAATGTTACTCACAGCCTGAGATTAACATCTTGGCACTTGTGCAATGTCATGTGTGTGCCCAAACTCTAACAGGGGTGAAGAAGAGAGCTGGTTTCGTATTGCTGTTGGAGCAGATCAGGCTGTGCATCCAGCCCGTGTGCCTTTAGTACTGCACTAAGGTTAGATGAGTGGATGGAGCTGTGCCCCTTAGGAGCTTCCCCATACAGAAAAGAGATCAAATGAAAGAATGACCTAAAAATGCACAGAGAAGTCACTAATAGAGTAGCATACCAGGAGGAAGTTTACTAGGGAGAAGGTAACTTCATCTTTCAATGTGTAATACTTGTAAACATGCAAATTAGATGTTGGTGTTTTGTCTAGATGATTCTGTGGCTGTCATCTCGCTTTCCATCAACAAGGTTAAAATATATGTATAGTTAAATAACGGGTCTAAAGATAAGAATTTTGAGGTGCAGGTTATGGGCTAAGTCTGACAATATCATGAGTTTATCTTCTATAAATGGATTATTTTTGGAGGTCTTTTTATTTTAAATCCTCAGGCTACACCCGCATCCTTTTTTAGAAAGTCTTTTCCTGAAACTAGGAGGATTGTAACGCTGAGGCTTTCAAATAATCAGCTCCTTCTAGGAGTGAGAGCTTCAAGCAAAATACCAAAGAAGGGGGTTAGTCACATTAACAGAATAGAACGTACGTGACTCAGTAGACATAAATAGCACCAAATTCGACAGGGTAACAAAAGTAGCATATGCTAATATGTTAGAGATTAAAGGGAGGTGGCACAAATGACATGCTAAGGCAAATTACATTGTTGTACCGTTCTGTAGGCTCCAAATAACCTCTGGCCTGAGGGCTTAAGGTTCTTACTACTTGAAGATAAGAAAATAAAGATGGAATTCATCTTGTCTAATTTGCACTAATATAAAAGATAGGTCTATTAATCAAAGTTAATCATCAGTAAAATAAGAGAGGCACTGACAGAGTGGTCCCTCCTGCATGCTTCATTTTAGGATTGCACGGGAGAAATTGCCCCGTTGTGGTGTGTTCTTTAACTGCTTGACTAGCTATGGTTAGATAACTATTTCTAAATTGTTGGAATTAGTTGAAGCCTGTCCTAAGCACTGAAGTTCAGGTAGAGGAGTGTGTGTCACTTGAAATTCTCTCACTAGTTAATTTCTCTGCTCTGTGCTTTGGCATCAGTTGCCTTGCTGCCTCCTGCTTCTCCATGGAGGTCGCTGGCAGACCAGAGGTGCTAATTTTTAGCTGCTGTCTCCTGTGGACCCTGTGGACACATAGGCCAGATTTGGGTATCCCAAGGACTTGCAAATTTGCTCAAGAAACTGGATAAGAAACAGTAACCCTCTTTCTAATGTTCCCTTGACTGAGCTTCTATGTCAGGTGAATATAACAGTGGTAAATAACCAATTTCCAAAGCAACAGCATTGCTAACCTAGAAATCAAGTTCTAAAAGTGAGGAATTGAAATACTTTGTTGAAGTACTTCAGGACAACAACATTTATCATAGTTCTCACGAATTTTATTTTTTTTAAAGAAATCTTGTAATAGCAGTAGATGTCTTAGTAGTACTTCAAAACTACCATGCTGGGGCCCAGTCTCCACAGCTGTGCTTCTCAAAAGAGCATTGAATGGATGGCATACATGGAATTTAACTTTATTTTGCCATTATCACAGAATCACAGAAATTTTGGGGTTGGATTCTCTACAGCCATGGTGACTTATTTGTATAAAATACATGTAATTTTGTATTTCATATGATCAGTATTCACCTCAACCTCCATTGTTAGTATATTTTATGTATGGTTTTGCTTTAAATGCCTACTTGCATTTTTATGTTACTTTAAAAAAAAAAAGCCATTTTTGTAGGTAAAGTTTTGGATTAATCATTCCAAGCTTATAGATTTAAACATTCAAAAGTCTAGGCCCTAGATGAACCCATGGGCATCCAACAACACTGACCTGTGTGCCCGTGCTTTGCAGGGAAGGAGATGCAGGGTGGGATTTGGAAACGTATGTACTCCCTCCTCCTGTTGACTACCTGGAGGCAGTACTCCGGAGCTTCTGTCACTGTTTATACTCATGCTTCTGTGTTACTTATTTCTTGCCATATTATCTATGGAGAATCACAGGGGTCTAACTGGAAGTGAGTGCTACGGTGCATAACTGCAGGTCCTTGTGTCTTTCATTGTGTCTGGTTCTAGACTGGTAACAAGGCAATCATCCACTCTTTGGAGTCAATTTAAACATAACAACGGCCAGGTATTGAAAATAGTATTTGCTAATTGATGGGTTTAAGGGGCAAGAATTAAATGGGCTTAATGATATATTTTTTTTAACCAACCTGTACGCCAATGTATTCCTAATATGATATTTGAAAACTAGTTTGTTTATTGTTTCCTTGCTTACTGTGAGCAACGAAGAGGATTTCCTTTTGGTTCTGAAGGCTCAGGTCACAGAGCAGTTCTGGAATTGTGTGGCGGGGCTGCCACTCAGCTGCTTATTTCCCAGCTTGTGCTGGGGCTTGGGATCATTCCGCCACCTTTGGAAAACTTTTTCTGCTTTCCCTGCAAAACATCACGAGGCTTCCTTGGGTTTAAGGGTTCCACTGGATTGAAATGGGGCAATTTGTTATGTCAGCACTCCTTCAATTTAACACCAACCAGAAATACACTGACAGTACTGTGTCTCATTGTCTGGGTCTCTGATGAAGATACCGAATGATTGATACAGGTTCTGGTGTCCCTGCAGTACTGTGCTTGCAGTTGGGTTCTGGCTGGACAGCAAATCGTTAATTCCTGCCCTTTGAGCCCAGCAATTCAGCTGGTTTTGCTCTCCAAGAAGTCCATTTGTCCAACAATATTTCTTCAGTTTGCAGTTGAGAATGCCGTGGAAGAGGGTGTCAAAAGGTTCACTGAAAACTAACTGCAACATCGATTGCTTTCTCCTCTCCTCCATAGCCAGTCATTTCACTGTAGAATGTAATTATTTTGGTCAAGCATGATTTGCCCTCTGGTAAATCCAGGTTAACTATTCCTGATTATCTTCTTGTCATTGATGTTCTTGGAAAAGGTTTCCAAAGAGAAATCGTTCAAATTCTTTCCAGACATCTTTCTAGGTGAGACTGTAGTTCCCCCGGTTGTCTTTCCTGCCTTTCTTAGACAAACATGATGTTAGCAAGGGCTGGTCCCCATGGCAGTGATTTTTCACAAGCAAGTGTCACCTTCTGACAATACCCATCAATTTTTTCAGCACT
Organism: Laterallus jamaicensis coturniculus; assembly: GCA_022605575.1. Lineage (NCBI taxonomy): Eukaryota > Metazoa > Chordata > Aves > Gruiformes > Rallidae > Laterallus > Laterallus jamaicensis. The sequence goes on from JAKCOX010000016.1 coordinate 1,671,511, forward strand.
CCTGGCAAGCCCAATCCTCTGCACCCAACCCCAGGTCACTGTCCCCCCTGCTGGGTGCTGTAGCCCCCGGACATAGCCTTCATGGTTTTCTAGCAATTCCCTGACTAACCGAAGCCTGCTCTCAAGTTCAGAGTCCAGACTTGTACTAGTTGCCTTCCCTTGCTTTCTCAGGATCCTGAACTCGGTCATTTCAAGGTCTCTTCAAATTCGGGTAATTTGTCTGGGCAGTCAAGTGGTAATCCCTCCCTCTCTCATCCTTGCTTGTCCTGTGTAAATCAGTGATCCTTTTTCCGTGCTCCTCTTCTGTGTCTCCATGATTGTGATCAATGCACAGATTTCTGAGTGAACTTGAATTTCTTCCTAGGTGTTGCCCAACCTCTGCACAGGAGCGGGAGTGTCCGAATGCTCTCACTTCTGAGCATCTTGTGGCTTTCCTCTTGCATCCCTCCTCCACTCACATCTCCTCCTCCTTTGCTTTTCAGTTTCACTCCACGTTGTGTGTTTGTACTCCTACAGCTGATTTAATATATTCACTGACAGCTTTGGTAAAAATCTAGTTTCACGGATGTGTGTGAGCATATACACATACATAACACTATCCAGTATTACTTCAGGGTTTTGTTTTCAGCATTATCTATAAACAGACATCTAGCTCACATTAATCACAATTAAAAAGCGTTGCTCTTATTGTTGTATTCTCTTGGCTATGAATTCTGAAGGGAGGTGTCAGACAGTGTTAGTTAGCACGCCTTCTCTCTGCCCGAAACAGGCAGAGCCATTGGTTCAGAGGTGCATATCAGAAACAGCAACAGCATTTCCAGATGCTGCTCTGGAGTCTTTTTGGAACCTACAGAAGGTATATTGTAGGGAAATAAGATTTGAAAGTCCAAAGGAGAAAGTTAATTTTATTTGAAGGTCTTTTGGTGCATATAAGAGTCCAAAATAATACTTTATACTTCAGTTAAAAAAAGCCTGCTTTATAAACCTAATTCAGGGGGTTTTTTTGTTGTTTTCCCTCCATCATTCACTTGAAGATCACCACTTGATAGATTAGCCTGGTGCTAAATAAAATGCCCTTTTTTTGTGTGGAAGCTTGGTAATTGCTGCAAAAAGATTTTTAGTGGCTCATAATATACATATAACCAGATTAGTTTTGAATTCTATCTCAGCTGAGAATGTAGGAGTAATCCAATTCGTGGTTGTTTGCCTCTGCTTTTTCTGATGCCTCAAAGGGTGAAGGAAGCAAGGCCACATCAGCGTCTCAGTAAGGAGGGCAGCTGGTTGTGTGGCACAAAGCAGCAGAACATTGAAGTCTCTGAGGAAGACGTGTTTGAAACCATTGAGACTAATCCCAGTGGGTTTGGTGCGTATTGCTTACGACTCAAAAGCCTGTTTGTACAGCTAAACTCTGAAATCTAATACAATTACATAGCGAGAGATCTTCTCCTAAGTTGCATGTGTAGGCCTGTCTGGTGCTTTGCTTGATTCCATCATGTAGGACTTGCAAATACTGTTCTCCAGGAGAACAGCTGGCATGCAGTGGCAGTGTGCGGGTTTCAAATACACTTAAGCAGAGATTAAACTACAGGACTTTCCGGAAGCTGTAAGTAACAGGGAAGCTTGGGCAGTGACCCAACCCATGGGTTCTCAGGGTCTTTCCATAATGCTTTTTATCTACTATTTTCACCCTTCTTGGGATTTATTCCTCTCTGAGAACAGTTAATTATGAGGTTGGAGGGAACTCAAAGTTCTGTTACAGCTTTTAAAGTGTTCTATTTTATTCTCCAAATTCCTTCTGTGGTGGTTTAGCCCCAGCTGAGGGCTGAGCCACACACAGTTGCTTGTTCTTTTAACATAAAGAAGAGGCGGGGGGGGGAGGAAAGGGAAATGTAAAGAGAGAAAAAAAACACCAAACCAAAACCCTGCGGGTTGGGATAAGGATAGTTTACTAAACTAGCAGAAAAAGACAAAAAACATACTACAGTGATAACACGACTTTAGAGCACAAAACACAAGAAACTGGTGATACACAATGCAGTCTCTCACCGAACCACACAACTCAGGCCATACAACCCAGAGCCATCCCGGAACCCAACCATCCCAAAGAAACCCCACATCTTGGAGGTTTTTTTTTTCCTTCTCCCAGTCCCCCCTTTAAACTGAGCATGACATAATTGGCATGGAATATCCTCTTTGGCCAGTTTCGGGTCACCTGTCCTGGCTGTGCCCCCTCCTTTCTTGGAAGTAGGGAAATATGAAGACCTGAAAAAGTTGTTGATTGCTTTGCAACAATTAAAAACATAGGGTGCTATCAGCACTGCTCCTGTCCTAACACCCAAACACAGCATTCCATCCACTGCTAAAAGGTAAATTAGCTCCATCTTAGCTGAAACCAGGACACCTTCAAATAAGTCCCAGATTTCATTCTAGTTGAAACAATTTTACAGTTCTTTTAGTCATTCTCTTGCACCTTGCCCAAGCAGTCTTTCATTGTGTTTTGTTATAGGCTCAGCTTCATCTTTTGTGGCACAGTGGGACAGTTGATTGCTTCAGGTGTTGATCTTATAATTAAATTATCTTCAGAGCAGGGGAGAAAAAGACAGTAACTAGCCATTTTAGTGTGATACTGTGTATATATAATAGATCTAGATGAATTTAAATTTCTAAGTATCTAATCATTAAAATTCATTCTGCCTTCAGTAATAAAATATAAATAAATTTAATAAATTAATATGTGTGTATTAGTATGTGTCAGTACATGTATGCAGTGATGCTTAATGCCTTTTGAAATGTATATATTGGGACTCGGTTCCCACTTTCTCTGAATTACATCATGATGGGGGTTTTTATGTATTTGGTATACTGCTGTAAACTCTGGTTCTCTGTGTGTAACTGTGAGGGTTTTGTATTCTGTTTGACAGAGGCTCCACCTGTATGGCCAGCACCGGTACATGTACTAGTGAAGTCAGTTATAAAACTGTAAGTTATTTTCCATATGCAAACTGCAAACAATGAAGGGTTTAAGTTTTTCTTGAACATTAAGTTTTAAAGCATTTAAAATTTTAGCTGCTACCAAGTGTTTGGCAGTGTAGATTCTTAAATCACAAAATGCAAAATTAAAATGTCATGGTAAAGATACGGTTCATTGTGTTTATTGCTCATCAAGAGATGGAGGAGGTGTTGCTCATAGGGCTAAAGGGATACATTGTTTCAGTTTACTTGTTATGCCAACAAAAAAGTAAGTCGGGAAATGCTTAAACTGGTTCTATAATGCATTTTAGAGGGGTGTTTTCTGTAGCAGAAGACTGGGTTTGAATCTTGGTTAGGCTGCTTTGGTAATTTGAAGTTATTTAAATTGCATTTTTGAAATTATAGAAATTGGATATTCTGCCTATTTGGACTATATTTTAAAGATACCAGCACTTCAAAGGAAATTACTGAAAGGAACCAACCTATACCCAGCCTAGCAAAATTAGTTCAAGGTATCCTGGGGTAATGTTGAATGAAATGGTGTCTGGTGTTGGAGCACACAAGAATGGTATTAGTGTGATGGTTGTTCTTTTTCTGGTCAGAAGGAAAGATGTACTTTCTTATATGTAGGAAGGTAACTGTAAACAGTGCAACTTGATAGATACCTGGGTAGGCTACTTGATATAAAATCCCTTCTCCTCACTGACAGAGATACGTGCAGAGTCGCAGTCTGCTGGCATCGCCATGTCTGACAGGGGTCTTTTTGAGCAGCCCGGTATCTCTCTTCTTACTGCAGGATAAATTAGGTCTTAGCAGCCGTGATGTGTGCGCAAGTTCTAGATGTGGGAAGCGTTTTGGGGGTGGGGTGAGGACTAAGGTTTTGTGGCGTTTTTTAATGAAGCCAGAGATCTGCTTGATAATAAAGCTTAACTTCAATGCCAGCTCCATGCTGTTACAGCATATTACTAAACAGCAAGAAATGTGGCACAGATGTTGTGGCAGCCATATTTTACACCCTCCAAAAGGTCATGTCGCTTGTTATTACATTCAGAATCAATATTAAGTGAGCGTTCCAAATTTCAGCTGTCAGTTGAATTTATTGCTGCAAACCAAGGCTGAAAGGTTTTCAACTGTGATTCGAGCAAGCTAACAAATTAATAATACAGAAGTATGCATGGTGGAGCAGGTGATCCATGTTCCAACAGAAAAGGAAGTTTAATTGAAAATCACAGAAATCAGAGCTGGGATATTAAGTCCATTCCCTCTACCAGAGTGGACTTGTAGTGTCTGCAAGTGCATTGTAGTGGTCACTGCCAGGGAGGATTTACCAACAGATTAAACACAGTACAGAGAGAGATACCTCTGTGCGTGTGTGTGTGCATCTTCAAAAATGTTTGGACCTCTAACATATGAAAGTCATTTGCAAATTGGTGTATTCTGTGCATGTATGACAATCCTGCTTGTTTGTCATTGTCTATGGCAACAACGAAAGCCAAAAGGTCTGGGTGGGGAAAGTGGCCAGCAGCGGTCCGGGAGAGCTGCCGCAGGCCCTTCCGAGGCTGGACTATCACTTGTGTTTTCACTTTCTCCCGGGTAAAGAAACACTGCAACACCAAACCACTTTGTGGAACAGAAAAGTTACTGTCGTTTCGTGGGGATGGTCTTGTGGGAAGGGGTCTTGTCCTTTCCAGTAGCCACAGGGCTCACAATTTAAATCTTTCTAGTTTTGGAAGGTATTGAAATTTCTTTCGGTTTTGAGTCATGTGGCATTTTTGATGCTGCTTACAGCACCAGAGAACAGAATAAAGAAAACCACCTGCTCTTTGGAATTCCTTTTTTGTTTTCAGTACGTATTAAAGTGACTTTAGCTAGATGAAAAGCATGCTGTTACACCTGATCTGCGTGTCTCCTGTCTCAGCCTTCCTTCCCTACGCTCAGATAGTTCCCTCCTGCCAGATTTGCATTTGCTTAAAGGCTTTTCCACACAAACTGCGGTGTCTCCGTGGAACACTTTGTTGCTTTTCTTCCTTCTGTTCCAGGGATGGTGGGTTTTGCTCCTGACATATCTGTGAAGGAATTTCCTCCATTTTAGAGTACAACTGCTGAAAATTTCAGCTTATCTGCAGGATTTCTCTAATTCCTTACGTATCGCTTAAACTTGACGTTCATGCTACTTAATGGAAATTCAGAAGGTAGAAGTTTATGGCTCTTGAAGCTAAACATGAAAACAACCAAAAAAAGAGCAGTCTAAAATGAGAGCAATCAGTGAGACAACATGTCTCCACACCTGCCTTTTGTGTACTTTTTCAAATTGTGCTGAATTTTTCACCTTGGAATTTTGAACTGCCTCCTCGTTTGTGCAGGTGTCAAGGGAGAAGCAGCAGTGCCAAAGTGGAAATGCTGCTGTACCCTTCTGGCTTCAGTAGACATCTGACTGACAAAAAGTTCTCCTTAAAAATCATTGACAGATACAGGAAAAATATAATACCAGTTTATTCAGTGCACATTTTTGAGAAATAAAGGGTTGGACCAAACGTATTAATATGCTAAAGGTATTTTGCTGCTCCGCTGTGTGCTATTTCTGGACAAAGCATAAATCACTGTCATTTAAAATAGACTGTGAGGTTTGTAGAGCTGATTGAAGTTATCCTTAGTCTTCCACGTGACTTCGTATTGCAAAACAGAACTAGATTCCAGCTTTCCTGCTGCAATGAAGATAATTTCTGTCAAGTATCTTGTTTTTTGTCTTCACTGCCACTGCCATTCTTATTCCTCTCATTGTTTTTGTTTCCTCAGTAACAACTATAGCTATTTGCATTTGCAATGGTCTTTTGAGACTACTAAGCCCTGAAAGGATCAGACATTTGTATGTACCTTAAGTTTTAGTGAAATGGCATTGTCAAGGCCATTGTAAAAACCCACAGATTTGTTTTTTTCTGAAATGCAGCAAGGAAGCCATGGAGACATCGAGATGCTGAAAATCTGTGAAATGCTGAAAATCAGTTTTGGTTGGGTTTTTTTTTTTCCATACAAACGCCTGTATATGGATGAGAAGTTTTCTTCAGTGGTCCATTTTAAATGTTTAAACTGTAGCATAAACTGGTTTTATCTAGTGCTGTCAGCTTAAATCTAGATAAAAACTTCTTATGTTCTTTTTTCTTTCTGTGTACCTCAGTGAAGTAAATACTTTAGGTTGTATGGCAGCCAAAATCTGGCACATTAAAATTTACAGATGGTAAAAGGCATGTCTTTTCATCTGCCAATGTGTGATTCAGATAGCACAAGCAGACTTCAATCCACTTGACCTCAATAGAGTTGGCACAGCCTTCGTTCCCACTCTATTCCCAGGCTTGTTTGATAAAGCAAAGTCAGGGATGCTTCTCTGTGAAGAGGGAGTGTAGCTTTTAGATCTAAGGTAATTAAAAAATACTTAAGAAGTATTTATAGCAAAGTTTTTAATTTTTGTGTGTGCATAGGCAGTTGGATTCTGTGGATGCCAGGGAGTGTATGTTGGCTAGCGTGAAGCACTGTCTTTCTTAGAAGGTAATACTAACTTCTAAATAATTCACGTGTCACAATCTGAAGGCAGGTACACATTAAAATAGAGCGTCCTAATTCCACCAAATTAAGTCAAAATCATAGAGATAAAATTATAACAAAATTATTTAATTTGTGTTGATAGGTTATAGAATGTATCTTTAATCCTAGATGAGTAAGCAGGCAGATGTGACATCCTATTACAAAGCTTCAACAAGCAGAGTTTGCAGTGGTGTTTTTTAGGAAATTATTCTGATATAAATTTTGTGGGAACCCTGTAGTTTTTTTGTTTGTATGTTTGGAAAGAAAATGTTCCTAAGTGCTGAAGAATAAGCACATGGATTATTGGAGTTTCTGGCCACCATAATGCACTCTTGGAGTCTTTAGGTTCTTTGCTCAAAGGTCAGTTTTTCATTCAGCAATACACATCAGTCCCTCGCCTGACATCCAGATTTGTGTTAAGGAATTGAGATTTCTGAGAGGTAGACTTTTTTTTGATGGAGCCCAATGGGGTGCTTGTATCATGTAGAGCAGTAGTTCTCAAAATTTAAGAATCAGCATGCCACATCAAAAATTCAGAAGTACTTATTATACCACCTGTAAGATTTTGATTAGTTTAATTATAAATCTTTCTTGTTCTGATTTTTACTAAGTTGCACACGGCCTGATTGCAGCTCACTAGTACTGTGTGTAATACAGCAACACATTGTCCTCTACATTTTGATAACCACTTTTGCAAAAAGATCTGCTTGCCTGCTTTGGGCAATTAGGTGTGTTGGTACTTCAGTATCTCTGTGATGGCAATGCTCTCTTACTGGATCAGAAGTGTACCAAAGCGGTAGGATCACAAGCAGGAAATGTTGAGAAAATGAGGCTAAATAGAACTTTAAAAGGCCACTTCTCTTACTTTAAAAGTAACATGACCAGGACTGCACATGTGACTTTTAAAATAAGAGAAGTGCCATGTGTGCAGTCTTGGTCATGTTGAATCTAGGGGCAGGGTCCCAAGTTCAGGCTGCTTCCCCCTTTTATTGAGTTCTCAAGGGGCAAAAGTGTTCTTCCTTGTGTCAACTGGTATCTGCCTTCCAGCACCTCCTCTTCAATTGAAAAGCTGGGTTAATTAACTCCCCAAGTTAAGTGTTTGCTTCCACCTGTTTTTGCGCAGTCCTTAGGATAGTAACCCTACTCATTGTGTCAGAGTTTGGTAGAGGTTAGTCTTTGGTCAAACCGTTTTGATGTGGGCTGGAGCAAGCTCTGGTAAGACTAAGTTTTGTCATTCCAGCACATACAGGACTTGAGTCAGGCATTGTGCATCCGTGCTTCTCCCTCACCCCCCAACTTCCCCTGAAGAGAATCCAGGTACCACTTTCAACTGGGCTCTTAAGGTATCTTCTGGAAGCAGTTTCTGGGTTTATAGGTTTTTCTGAGAGCTAAAGCTTTAACCCAGAAGCCTGTTGTTCCCAGTAGCACAGACTGCTTCTTGGTAGTTCTTCCCTTCAAGAATTCTGTGATTAAAGAGAATTCCTCAGCAAGGCATGATAAGAATGGCTCTTAATATGCTTGGATTTGCAGAGGGCTTCCAAAGAGGTGGAGTTGGATTCTGTACTTGACTAATGAGAACACACAGGTTTCAAGGAAATTGTGGAATTTCCTTCATGCCTCCATGTTACATCCCCAAACCTCACCTTTTGCAGTTAATGTCAACACTTGTGATTACTTTTTGTTAATGAGTATTCTTCTCTTTTGTGCTGATGAGCGTCAGTGTTTAGGCCAGACTGCTCTGAAACCCCGGTCTCTTGTACCCTACTCTCCTGCCATTGAAAAGCAGCATTACTACAGTAGGTCCTTAAGGAGGATCATAGATTTATGGGAACTTGGGAACTTTCTGGATTATCCTGTCGTTGATCCATGTGAAAGGCTGTGATAAAAATTTTGAACGCTTTTTTTTTTTCTCTGTTCATTTGGGAGGCCAAAGTGGAGAGAGCATGGCAAAAAGTTTCCATTCTTGTAGCAGCATGTATATGAACTTCCCTTACTTACTCTTTTCCCTGAAGCATGTGCTTTATTTCCATGTTTAAATTCTTTCTCTTGCTTAGCTTTTTTCCCCTCTTCTGACTATAAAATTGCCTTCCTTTTTCAAAAAGCCTAAGTTGGTGGAGACATACCATTTTGTTGGAAAATTTTTGGGAAGACTAGCTATATACTTGTCCTATTTGTACACTTTTTGTTAGACATGCTTATTACTGTTGAGGACAAGATACAGTGTTGAAGCAGTGTTCCAGAAGTTCCTGTTTGTATATTCCCATACTACTTTGGAATATTCTGGGATATTTTTTTGGGTGGGTTTTTTGCTTTCTGTTTTCTCAAATTCACTCCATGTTTTCTCAACTAAATCACACAAACATTCCACTTGTGAGAATTCAGATCTAGACATTAACCTCGTTTCTTGAGGTACTTATAAGCAACACTCTACGTGAGGCCTCTAGCAGTCATTGTTGTGGCAGGAGTAGATTCACCGCCGTCAGCCTACTGAGAGCATGATGAGATTGCTCCCGGTTCCCTGTCTGTAGGAAAGCCAGAGTCCAAAGATCACTGTGAGGATTTGGAATGAGAAAGGAAAGCAGATGTCCTTTTTTAAATTAGTTTCACAAAAAAAGAATACTAAACAAGAAAGAAGAGTTTTTTATTAGGAACAAATAACCTATAGAAAATGCAGTTGTCTTTTCATGGGGGGATGGAAATCTAGTGGTAGCTAGGACTGTACAGTGAAAATGGTCAATGACCATTGTTTGCAATGAAATAGAAGATCTAATAGTGTGGAGGTAAAAAATATGTATGCATAAATATATAGTGTACAGGAAGGAGGGAAGAAAATCTGTCAAAACCTCTAAGAAATGTCTGGGGGAAAAAAGGGAAAGAAATTAAAATGCCAGTAATGTTATTATTCAGAGACAGTCCAAAATTCTTTCTGTCCCCAGATTGCATTAAAGGACTCATAAAAGCAATTAACATGTAGACTATTTTTCTAAGTCACTAGAAGACTCAGCATCTAATTACCCATTATGTAATAGCTGGAAGCCAGCAGATAAACTGCAAATTGTTGATGCCCCAGGATAATTTAAAATACTTTGGTAGTAGCTGTGGGTTTGGTTTTTGGGCTTGTGTTTTTTGACGGTTTTTTAATATATATGGACATCCTTTTAGCATAAATGTGTCCATTTGACATTATTCTGTCTTAGATTGGACATCACATTACTCTGATTACCTTGTTACTGGGTTTCAATCTTGTTCTAGTGAATTTGAACTGATGTCATGTCAAAATGAACTGCTCCTATGAAAGAAACAGGGAACGAAATAGTTTGATAAATTGATAAAGTGCCGTTATTGATCAGTTGGGCAAAAATTATTCTGTCCAATTACCTGAAATAAGTTGGGAGACTGTAGTGATGTTATAGTGGTATCATCATTATATGGTAGATCTTAAATCTCTTCAGGCTGAAAAGGGAGAGAAAGATAATATCTAGTAGAAGACACTGTAAATCAAAGAGGTAACTGAAATTATAGAATTAACTTTGTATTTAATGAGTTTTTTGTGAAATTCACAGTGCAGTTTCCATACTTGCTTTAGCATATTTCTGTTATGAAACTCCTAGTGTCCATAATAAGTGAAATACCATTTTGTTGGTTTCATTCTAAAGAAAAATTTGCCTTCTCAGTGATCGTAACCGTTATTTTTAAATTGCCTATGGCTTATGGTACAGTTTGGTTAGTGCCACTGTTGCTCTTTTTCATAGAAACGCTTTAATATAATTTAAATATTCCAGAAAATTTAACAAATATTTACATGTTTTCTGAATATGACTGGAAGCTACACTAGTTCGTGAATTTTATGTGTAAGAAGCAAGGAAGTCATCCTGAACTCCCAAGAACTGAAGTCAGTTTTGTGGTTTTCTTAATCTTCACTCTTTTTTGTGCTGTATCAAAATAAGTTCTTTTTTTTTTTCTTTTTTCATATAAGGTAAAGCTTTAAAAATATCAATGGCAAATGAGCCTGATAGCGGCCCTTGTTTTCTAGTTAAATCTTACTTTTTTTAATTGGATTTCTATCTAATACTGTAAAGAAGGAGGAAATGATGTCCAAAGATTAAGACACTTGTCTGGGAGAATAAAAACACAATTTCCTACCAAAGTCTGCCTATGGGTGTTAATTGCAATGACTAATGTCATGATACGTGTGGAGGCTTGACAGTCCCAGTGCGCAGCACCTGAGTACAAAATGCCATAGGATCTATAAGGTTTTCAGTGGCATTTTGTTAGGTGCATGGAGAACGTGCTTGTTCAGGTCAGGTCATTGTCGAGTCAGCCAGGGACTGCTGGCCTAATGAGTGGCTTTGTGACTCTCCCGCAGGCACCTGAAGAGCAAATGCCTTTTCTGGCACTTGGGTTGGCCACCTTCTCTCTGCATGCTATTGTAAAAGGGGATGTAAGCACTTCAGTACTTGATTGAAATGTTTGAATTGTAGGAGAACAAACACATCTTCCAGTATTTATTTGTTGGAGAAGTCAGTGAAGAGCTTTCAAAGTCATAATACTGGGTATTTAATTTCAGGTGGATTCCAGTTAAGTCTGGGTTTCATGCAGTTTGGATACCCACTGAAGGCTTATATACTTACAGGGGCATGAGCATCATCTGTCAAATTGCGATCTTTCTACTTGCTAAATTGGGACTGTTCAGCCTGGAGAAAAGAAGACTAAGGGGGGGACCTTATTAATGTCTATAAATATCTTAAGTTTGGGATGCAGGGGGAAATGGCCAGCCCCCTTTCAGTGTCTGTGGAGACAGGACAAGGGGCAATGGCTGCAAGTTAGAGCACCGGAAGTTCCGCACCAACATGGGGAAGAACTTTTCCCCAGTGAGGGTGAGGGAGCCCTGGGACAGGCTGCCCGGGGGGAGGCGGGGTGGGGGGGGGTGGAGTCTCCATCTCTGGAGAGATTCCAGCCCTGTCTGGATGCCGACCTGTGCAATATGAGCTGGGGAGCTGCTTTGGCAGGGGGTTGGACCTGATGATCTCACAAGGTCCCTTCCAACCCCTACGGTTCTATGATTCTATGACTCTATGACTACTTTCTATGTAATCATTTGTATCCTAAATGGATATCACCTTCAAATGAAGCCTACTATTGGATTAAGTGGAATTGGGTCCTGTGAGAAGTTTAGCAAAGACATTTTCTTGTAAACATGAGACCTCTTATCACTGGTTTTCTCTGGGTCTCTGTAGGACAGATATTGATGGGTTTAGGCCAGCCTATTAGGTTGCATGGAGTTAGTGTTGTAAAAGAGTAATTTTGGTCAGTTTAAATTTGCCTCTATGTTAGAACACGATGATGTTAATACTTGCATATGGCCTACTGATTTTGAGTGTGCGACGTTTGACTTGATGGAATTTGGTAAAGAAATGTTTTCCTGCTCCATGTGCTGATCGGCCAGAGAATCTCATCTGCCTTTTCTGTGATCTTGGAAATGAGCTCAGGTCTCTCTGAGGAAGTGTTGGTACATTCTAGCACAACTAGTGGTATGTGAACAAGGTGCTTGCCTGTCCCCTCAGGCATGAAAAGAACAGTTCAATATATTAGGTTTCAACTATACTATAAGCAGTTTTCATCCACTCCACAAGTAAAAATACGAAGCTTTTGAAGTAATGCATAATGATTAACGTTTCTTGTAGTACTTGAAGTCTCCCTGTGACTTAATGTTTGGGCTTGGTTTGTGTACTGTAGGTCAGTTCATGAAACCAGTTAATTCCTTTCTGCCTCTCCTTTTTTTTTCTTGTAACTTCACACAGTGGAATTTCCAAATGGCAGAATGCTGATGGAAAATGCCCACTTACCTTTCTAAAGTACATGTCATTGTATCTGTGTGATATCACATACACAAGAGGTCCAGTAATCTCATTTCCTCAGGTTCTGAAGAGTATCTTCAACCTTCCTAAACTAAGTAAGTGTGAATAAGTGTATTTGTTTACTTGTTGATCCAGTGACTTGCTGGTGGCTGTTGTGGAGAATGGTATTGGCAAACAATTTATGCTGAGAAATGCATTAGGAGTATAGACACTTGGAGGAAAAAGCAGTCAGGGGAATAAGGCATTTCTGAGCTATTTCACACATATACTTAAAAGCTCACAGAACCATTACAATTCCTCGTTCAAGAGCGAAGGGATTGGAATTAGTATAAATATATATTGAATTTTTAAAATTTTTATTTTTTCCTTTTAAACCGTTACTCCTGAAAGGTGTCACTACTCTCACAGTCTCCATCCTCACATGCTATTTTTTCACCACCTCTGCTTCATAAAGGCAACTAAGGTACAAGTTCATGTTCCTGGCTAGGTCTTGTTTTCACCTTATGACGTTGAGAGTTGTTGCATTATTTATTCATCATGTATACAGTATTGAGTGCTTTTCAGTGGCTGATCCCTGCCCTGATGGGCTTGTGGGCAAAGAAGAGGACAGGTTCCCAAACTGCCTAGGAGCATATGTAATTGATTTTTCAGTTTTGCAACGGAACCTTCCACATAGTTGTGTTAGTTTTTTCTAAATTTCTTTGATTTTGATGGGTGATATTTGGAAGCAGTTGTGTTAGTGTCTGGCAGTAGAAGTCAGGCATGTAGGTTTAAGTGAAAATATTCTCCTATTGAATGCATATTACATCACTATATGCACTTTTATTACTTCATAAAGGCACAGAGGTCTGTGTTGCCCCGGTGCTTTTTAGCAGCGTACAGCATCAGTGACTAAAGCCTGTGCAAACTACACAGCCTCACTTTGCACCTGCCAAACCAACAAATGTCTGAACAGCGTAAACATGACAACATTCCAAACGTGAGGAACAACTTGTTTCCCGTGGGAGTAGAGGAGAATAGAAATGGAAGAACAGTGAAGAATTCTTTAAAAAAAAAAATTAAAATACTGCAAATTATTGAGACCTACTAGAAGGATTTTTGCCCAAAATATGAGTTGTTTTCCACAAATCAGAGTAATGCCATTTTTTTTAACTTAAATTGCAGTTACAATATTGACAAAGAATGTGGAATTGCATTCCTCATTTGCAACATTCTTTTTATTCTCTCTACAATAGTTCTAACTCTTTAATATTGAACTTCTTGAGTTGGACTGATTCAAAGTTATTATAATGGGTTTTGTTTTCAGGGTTTTGAGAGAGGCAGATGAATTCAGCTTAGCACTTGCTACCAGTAATAAGTACCAATTAAGGTTTTATTAGTACTAAAATAAAATTAAATCCTAATTATTAAATTTTAAGCCTAGAACAGTAAACTTTATTTAATTAACAGTCAAATCAGAAATTAAATTAATCTCCATATTTAAAATACAGGAGTATAGCCAAGTGCAAACATAACATTGCAGTAGTTCTGTGCTTTCCCTGGGCTGCAGGACACAGGTGTGGGTCAGTAGTTCTCAGTCACTGTGAAAGCGTGTGAGACTCATGTTGTGCGTACACATATAGAAGCAAGCTGTAAACTTGTCCAGGGACGGTGACGTTAGTCCTATCTAAAAATTTATGACTAGAGCAAGGAACTTGTACTTGAGCTGGAAATTTATAGTGCATATATATGAAACTGAACACGTAAGGAAAGTTTTGAGACTAAATTTTGAGTTGGTAATGAGAAACTGCAATTTGGAGGCAGTAAACATTCTCAGTCATGAGCTGAGAAAGAAGCAAAAGAAGAGAGTAAATCTCTAGAAGCAAAACAAATGCAGATATGAGAAGGTTGGCAATTACTGCATTAATTATGCAGAGTGCCATGTTTACAAGTTCCTCCCCTGTGTGTGAGTAGTGGATGTAGGCATCCAGGTCTGGTCTCTGGCAGACAGCAACTCTCAGGAACCAGTAATCCTCTCTGTCACTCCTCTCTAAACACTATTGTTCATCTAAACCAAAATGGTACTACGGTACATGCTGCTGGCATTTAAAATATAAAGATTATCAAAAGATCTTAAGCTAAAGACTGGAAAAGATTGACAAGTGCAAAAGCACACATCATTCAGGATTCGTTCCTCCAGGCATTCACTCACAAACTATTTTCTATTAAAAGAATGAAACATAAGCTGACAACATGAAGACAGGAAATGGGATGGATAAGCAAAACAAATGAAGCCCAAATTAAAGGTAACGCACGCATTAATAGCGTGATCAAGAGGAAGCCTGGAAGTATTTCTGTATGAATCTCAGAGGCTTACAGTGAAAACAGAACATTTTTTGAAATGACAGTGTCAGTCTGTGTTAGCAGATACAGAACCAGGCTTAGTGAAAGGGAACGGGGCGGGGGGGGGGGGGCTTTCCAGGTGCATCACAAAAGGCCAGACTTGAGCAGGACCACCTGTGTCAGTGTGATGGGCACAAAGGATTTACAAGGCTCAAGAACTAGAAGGGTAGTTCCTTCTAGATCCCAGGGGGCAGTAAGCCTGCCTCTCAATGTAAAGTTAGGGGTGTGCTGGATGTTACCGAGATGCAATTTCCTGATGTATGGTTTCAGGTCATGATGGGGCTGTGACAACCCGGAGGATCTTTTTGGTCATTGTTATGTTTTCACCTTAAGGCAGGTGAACTAGTATATTTTTCTATGCATGTTTTCTGCAGCATCAACGTACAGCACGGTCATTTGTATACAAGATGTAGTTTTGAATGGAAAGTGAGTAGTGTGCTAGTAGACCTAGAGTAAGGCCTGAGTGAAATATGGCTTTTTCTTTTTAATCATCTTGTTTGGTTGGTTTTTAAGGGCAGACAGGCAGCTAAATGTTAACAAACCTGAATCGCCTACCTAATCCAGGCTATGACTAGTTTAAAGAACTGGAATCCATTTTGTGATAGGCTTAAAGTATTTTGGTATCTCCAATACTGGAATCAGTTTATGCTGGAAAAAAGATGATGACATGGAGGTTGCATCCTGTAATCTAAATCAAAAACCAGTGGCATTATCATCCCTTTTCTTGTCATTGTCAATAGGCATCTTGGAAACTTGGTGGGAGGAAAGTAATCAGCAGCCAACTGCAATGTCAGGGGATAAGCCGAGTAACAAAAAGTATCATATAAAAGGGAGGGCAGCTCTGTAAAGCTCTATATGGCAAACAAAGCATGTAACTAGGTAAAGAAGTCAAGCTTGTGTCATCAAATTTTGTGGCTTCAAATCCCTTGCTCAGGTTGGGAGATCACAGTAGGAAGGCTGTACTGGTGAGCATCTGACTAAGATGAGGATTGACTGCTAATGTCAAAGACGACCAGAGACTTTTGTGCAGATTGACACCACTGGAATGATGTTTTATAACACACTGTAGATCAAGTCTCAGATTATACAAAGACTGTTTTTAGAAGCCACAGATTCCTGCTGCTTAGAATCCACTAAAGCTTTGAGTTGCATTGGGACTACTGCAAGATGTAGGTATGATAAGGAAGCCTTTTGTAATGAAAACCATAACATGCTTAAGCTGTCTTTATTTCAGGATGGTTTTACCTGTTCCCAAAATAATTTTACAGGCTCACAAAGGTGTAGGTGTCTTAGTTTGGAGAATCATTTGCTGATTGACAGAGAAAGAGAAGGCAAGGGGGCCTACGAGCAGTGGTTGGGTAGGGAGGGAATGGACTACAGTCCATCCTTCTGATGGCCAACTGTAGTCTACTTTTCTATCACCAACTACTCCCTGAGCTAAAGGAATCCCTGAAGGAATTGCAGGTGAAGGTGACACATTCTAAGTACAGCATATCTCTTATACTTCCCCATGGCTATATTGACAGTGCCACTAAAGAAACTGGCTGTGATGGTGAAGGCTTTCGCAGAGGTGAGCAGGGTAAAATACGCGCATATTTCTGATGAACACATTGCAGTGTAAAACCATTGTAGAGAAAAATATGGCCTGTGTTTTTATTAGGACTTTATGACAGGATGTGTGAAGAAATTGGTAACTGCCTTTTGTTACCTTCCTGTCACTCTGCTAGGGATGTCTCTGTGTAGTACAGGCTTCAAGTGACTGCAGTGCTAAGGGGGGGTTGTCAAACAGCTCATCATCCAGAGGTTCAGCTTTGGTTAGTTTCTCCGCTTCTCCTAGAATACACAGGGTGACTGTAAATAAATAAATAAATGCATTTCCATGTGTGCTTTTCCATGCTGTGACACTAATAGCATTTTATCATTGATATGTCGCCTACAGAAAATACCAGATCTGGTACTTTGAAAGGGATGTTTTTCCTAGGGTAACCTTTCCAGGACCAGTTCACTTACCTTTTATTATGTTTTGTACAAATCCTTGTTGTATAAGCTAATTACGTAGCAGAGCTGATACTCAAATCAGGCAGTCTTACCTCTTGTGTGACTCCCTAATATGGGAAGAATAAGATGGAGCCAGAAGGCTTCAGCACTTTAGTGTATATCCAGTGCAGTATCTGGGGCTCTGGCTCGTCTTTCCAGGGACAGCTTTGTGTGGCTGCACCCACCTGGTTGAACGTGCTAGTTTCTAATAGACCTTTTACCAGCTAAGCATTGCTTTTTAAGTGTAGGACATCTCAAATCCAAGATTTTATTCATCTTTATAATGAAATCAAATAACATGGCTGCAGAAATAATGATGTTAAATGCACACTTTGAAAACACGAGCTAACAGGGTAACAGCTCTTTGCTGTCAGTTGCTGTAGGAAAACACCTTTCTTCAGGGATATTTTTCAGGTTGTTTTTTTAAAGTGTGTATATATATTTAGAAAGTGAAAGTTGTCATTATGAAGAGCTGTGTGGCATTAATACCAAAATATTATTATTTTAAAAAATTGAAATGTTAATAAGCAACACAGCATTAGAAAGATAGGACTGGTCAGGTCTTCTTCATTGTACCACAAGTTTGGTTTGCATCCTTGACCTAGTCTTGTTCCTTTTTATGTGAAACTAAGGCAGCACAATATACTTACCGGAGGGATACAGAAATAGCAGCACTTGAAAGACTTTTTAAAGCAGAAGAATGGAAGCAGCTTCAGTACCTTTTAAACTAAAGTACCATTCTACTGCAATACTTCGGCTTGAAGAGAGGAAAAACATTTTTCTTCTGTAGAGGAGGGAAGAGCAGCAATTCTCCTTTCTGAGGAGACCTGGTTGGAAAATTATGAAACCTTATCAGCTAAATGCACTTTATGCTTTTGAATAATACTGTACAATTGCTTTCTTCCTGTGTATTTCTCAGAGCCGCTACTAAAGAACAAAATCAGTACTTCAATTTTTCATAATTGTGTGGAAATACTAAGTAAATGTGGTCTAAAAAGTTTAATTCTTATTTTAGACACACATCCCTAAATAATTTTTTTAAGACTTGTGATGCACAGCATGAGAAAGTACTCCTTATGTCAGCAGAGCAGCGACATCATCAGCGGTGTGAAACTGAGTAATTGCTGGGTTTGTTTTTAAAAACTGTTTCTGTTTGCAGGTTTTCTGGCAGATATATGTTTGCTTTTCTTTCCTAATAATTGTAATTAGAAAAATATGTCTGACCTGCAGAATTCTGGAAATAGGTCTTACTGAGACTTAGATCAGGTGGCTCCTGCATCTCGTGCTGACGTTTGGGGTTTTGTGTTCTATTTGGTGTCCTCCTCATCACGCAGCCCACTCTCTGTAATGGTCTGGCAATCTCTAAATTCATAGGAAATCAAGTGGATTTATTTTTCTGTAATGGGTCTTGTGCTACCAAACTGAAGTCAGACGTTACGCCATAAATGTATGGGTGATAATGTTTCCTTGCAGTCTGCCTTGGAAGGGTCTTCCTACGCTTTGACTTTTTTAGACATTCCTGCAGTATCAGTACGGGCAGAATACGCTTTGTGTGCAGAACTGCCACCAAAGCTTATTGTGAAGGATGAGCTCAGTGGTGTAGATGAGAGAAACAGGTAACAGCAAAGTAGGGTAGCAAATTAATCCATTACATACAGGCTTCTCTTCCCCCTGCATGCTATCTCTGTAATTTTGACTGGAATTGCTGAGATCCCAGGTTATGAAGACAATGTAGAAATTAGTTTTAAAATAAAAATTAGGATTTTTCTTCCTTGAAAATCAGGTTTGAGGCATTCTTTATGAGAACAGGGGTTGCTGGGTTAAAGCTGAGGTTGTTTGCAGAGGCATCTGGCAGAACACCACATTCCGCATTTGAAGTTTTGGGAGGCATTTTGGATGAGCAACGGGTGATCATTGTGATATAACTTTAATTTACTTCAGTCAGCCTTACAGATATAGAATGAAGTATCTAAGTCTCAGGGGTTGTAAATAGCTGCAGAAATGTTGCAAAGATAATTTATTGTTGTATCTTAATTAAAACTATAATTAACAAATAAACAATTTGCTAATAACATGCTAACAAATTTTCTGAAAGGTAATATAATCAGAGAATTAATTCTTATTTTTCATACCCTTTACAGTGGTGTGTTTCTACAGACATAGATTAAAAGACTTGCCGGGTGGGTTTTTTTAATATATATTATCATAGATAGAATCAGAATTTCCAATTAAAGATTTGAAGGTATCTTCGACCTGGAGCTTCTGTTGGCTTTGTTTCTCTTCAGTGTCTTTTTTCCGTTTCCAGCCTAAATGCTTTTTAGTGTCGGCAGTGTCTCTCTGCAAACCAAAGTTAGAAAACAGCCTTTTTATGTACTTTTGTCAGAAATAGAAGGACTAAATGTCTGTCCTGCACTTCAATAATAGTACTTCAAGATGGCTTAGTCAACTGACAGCTAGAAATTAGCAGTCCTGCTGAAAAGAAAGGTGTTGTTTTCCAAGATATTTTTACATTTCTTGTATTTTGAAGCAGTAGAAGACTTTGATACCGTGATGCATTGGTAAAATAGACTTTTTACATAATATAGCATTACCTGATTTTGAGATTATTTACTTCTAAAGATACGATTGTTCAATGGAGCCACTTATAACTGTTCAGTTTAAAAACCTTTTACATTTGTAAAATGCAAATTGTAGCTCTGGGAGTGTAAAGCAGATTTATTAAATGTTTTGGTATGCAGAAAATCTTTTTCAGAGGTTTTGTTCACCCACACCATTCTGAAAGTACACGCCAATAAAAGAGCATCATCCTCTGCACAGAGCTGAATTCTCTAACCTGGAGGAATTAGAAGAGGTGATCGGAGGACATGTTTCAGCTGGCAAAGTCAGGGCTTCATGTTTAATTTAAAAAACCCATTTGACTTTCCATGTTTAATTTCAGGAAGCACTAGAATGTTGGGATTTATGCTGCTAATGATGCTGTGTCAGTGCTCCATGATGTTAGTGGCATGCCTGCTGCACAGGCTGCAGATGTACAGAAACATTTTACTAAAACCCTTTTTGTGGCTGAGAAAGAGAGGAGAAAACAGCTAAGGCAGCAACAACAAAAACAACGCATTAGGCATGCACTACTAGTCTAGCTAATTCTAGGGGTGCTATTAGCAGACATTTAGGCAAATCTATTAACATTTAGCATCAGCACAAATGCAATTGCATTCCTACTTTTCATGTTTCTGGCAAAATATGCATGGCCGTTCAAGGGAGGAAAAGGACATTGAAGCCATTTGTTAGGTAGTACAGCCTCAACTGGGAAAGAGGTTTTAGGGGAACTGTTAGACTGATGAAGAAACTTGATTCAAAAGAATGTTATTTAGAAAGGGAGCTAGATTTCTAAGGGAATAATGCTGATCAAGTGTTTGGTTGGCATTTTCTGTTTGTCATCACTGATTTTCATTTTTGAACAAGTCTTAAAGCTTTTAACTCGTTTGTTTAACTCGTTTGTTTGTTTGTTTGTTCTTAGAATTAGGAGAATGCCTTCTGAAAAAGGGATGCAGAGTAATCTTTTAGAAGTGCATCCATTGTGCAGTTCAAGTAAAAAATATGTAAAAACTTTTTTCATCTTCTAAGATATACCAGACAACTCTACAGCTGAACAGGCTGGAGAGGTAGCTACAGTAATTGTCTATTTTTGACAGTGACAAAGGGCAAATGCTTTATTACAAGTCATAAGATATCGATAGTGTACACATGTTGTAACGTGAATGCTCTAAGAATTTTCCCATTTGCTAACTCTAGCTTAGGTTTTTTGTGGGTTGACTGACATCATGAATTATACAATAGAATATTCCTCAAATTTACAATTTAAGTAAAATATTGTGGGGAAAAAATTGCTGTCATGGATTATGATTATTTTTAAATACGGAATTTTATTGTCTACCTTTTTCTCAAGGGCTAACTTTTTATTTTTCATTTTAAATGTCTGGCTGTGCATTTTATATATTATGTATATATCTATTATATATATTACTGATATTATGGGGTGCCCTGTTTAAAAGAGAAAACAAAGAAGTCGCCATTATTCAACTGCTTCTATTTAAAAGAATTACTTCAAATTTGTATTTTATTGTTTATCATGTTTGTGGAGTTACCCAGTTTGCACTTGATATCAGGAAGGAGAATTTGTGAACCAGAGTAGAGGAGTCCTTATGTGTACTTAGTTGTTAGAGGTAGCTGTATTGCCTGCTTTACCACGTCCTCTTCTCAGTTCCTCTAAAGTGTGTCAATCCTTGTGGCCCCTCAGTCCTGTACAGACCCCAGGGCTTCCAGAGAGGTTCAGAATGCCTTTTGCCTGTTCAGGACCTTGTGTTTTCCCAATGGTGCAGTGCAGTAATGTGTGGAGAACAGATTTATTTTTTTTTCTGTATGAGAACCAGCTATTCTAACTCGTACAGGGTTTCTCTGTGTTCTACTCCAGTGGTAGGTAGGCCTGATTTTCACCTGCATTTCAGTGCTGTGTATTGAGTTTAATTGTGTTGAATCAGTGGAGTTAGAGCAAATGAACTAGTAAGAGTTGTCCGGGTTTTTGTGATGCTGGTTTAGAAATGTTTTGGTCATAAGGTTATGCTGTTAGAATGTCTAAGATCTATCAGAGTGGAAAGTCATGGGGTTTGGCTGATTTTACACCTCCAGGGCTGTTGTTCTGACCTTTTCGACTTTAACTGTGTTTTGCCAGTCTTTCCCACACCCCCACATCTCCTATGTCCCTTGCATCTTTTTATCCTTAAGGAAAGTATTCTAATCCAAGATAAAACAGGTCTCAGGAGCTGTGAGCTGGGATGGCCTGTGGCCAGGAAACCTGTGCCCAGTCCTGCTAGACTTGGCTGCTCCATCCCCTCTCAGACCTACGAGCTTGGCTTGGGGATCCCACTACCTGGAGGAAGAGGAGGCACCTACTGCAAGGACACGGGGCTTGTAAGTCCTCCGTGGTGCCCAGTTTCCTGAAACCACTGCCTAACACGGCGTTGTAGGCTACTGGGGAGGAATTGGAGAGTTTTGAGCCGAACTGAGGGACTCTGCATTCCCTTCATCTTTGTTCATGTGAGGCCTCTCTAGGTGAAGGCCCCTTGCGGAGGTATTTATCACCTTTCCTAGCTTGCTTCTATTCCCGTGGCCACTCTAGTATTTTTTCAGTAAATAGACTGCACTTGTTTGTTTAGTTACTTGATTTCTCAAGCAGTTTTATACTGCTTTGTTTTATATGACTACTTTTATTTTTTTAATAATTTCTTCTCTTTCAATGAGGAAGGCAAGCATCACATTTGTGTGAACCGGAAACTTTGTTATGTTAACGCATATTTTGTACTTAACATGTACAGATTTAAGTGATTATTTATATAAAACGTGTGAGAATAAATTCTTCCTCTGCTTGTCTGTTGAGCCTTAAATTCAGGATTCTGAATATTTCTGCAGGCGGCAGCTAATGATTTAATTTGTGTTGGTGGCAGCTTAAATCCTGTCACTGCTCAAATGGCATTGACTGCTGCTACAAAAATACACAACCATGAAATAAATCCCAGATTGTTATTTTTTTTTCAAAAGTAAACTAGCTTTAAAAACTTAATTTCTCAATTAGATGTTAATCTTGTCAAGTGAGCTGCTTAAATATAAATGAGTAAATAAACTGTTCTTACAGAATCCTTCAATGTATCTTTCAAAAGTCAGTCTATGTTTTAAAAGTCAAATTGGATGTGGAATACTATGGTTATACTTGTACCCTTTTTTTGGGACTTTTTAAGCTGTCTTTTAAAATTTTTCTTCTACCTTTGGCACATTTAGGAAGGCATAATGAACTTCTGGTGAAGGCAGTGGAATTTGAAACAGTTAAACGGTATCAAGCGTGATGCCAGAAAGAGCACAAAGTCTTTTAAGTGATCGTAATAAAAGTTGATCTAGAAGCCCCCCAATTTATTTCTTTTGTCCCAAGGTGTATTTCACATGGGAGCTGATTTTCTTCCAACACATCATATTGTATTTCAAGGATTATGCTGACAACATTATAGAGACTCCAGAAAGTGAAACCCAGCTTAGAGCACGGCCCTGAAGCGATTGCTAGGTTTGAAATCTTCAAAGAAGTAAGAGACTTTTGAGAAAAATCCTCATTATAACAAGAAGGTGGTACATGCAACCCCCTTGTGCTGCCGAATCACAGCACCCAGTTAAACCTCTGTGTTAATTGCTGATGGAGGGAGCATCAGTTTGAATTGGCTCAATGTCATAATGGCTTTCAGCTGCTTGCCTGAACCTGCTTGTTGTCTACAGGGAACAAAATGTTAAAACAGTCATTTTCCTTTGTGAGAACTCAGTGTATGAAATTTTAACCACATGGATAGTTAGAAATGTCAACTTGGTTCTGCTGTTTAGAGCACCTGGGCAGACACAGAGATGGTGGTGTTACTCCATGTCGTAACTGCATTCTTTACCAAGAGGGTGGGCACACACAGTAGCAGGCTTGCTGGAGAGGTGGTTGATGTCCCAGGCTTGTGCATCTCTGAGGGATTTGGGCAATGCCAAAATTAAGTACTGAATTTTATTGTCAATTCCAACTTGGTCAGCCCTGAATTGCTCAGTCCGTTGGACTAGGTGATCATTGTAGGTCCCTTTCAATTGAAGTAGTCTAGAGTCTAGTCTCTTCTAACTCTTAAACCAGAAAACAAACTTTGTGGTAACCCCCCCAAAGCTAAGTTCTTTGAGCACAGTCCTCTAGATTTAGTCCTCTGTGTCTGGGGACATGGATCTGCAACCTTCATACGGAATAGTGTGGCTGAAGCCATCCCTTTTTAAGTGAAACTGTTGACTTTGTGGAGCACTGCAGTGATTCCTGCTAGGGCTGTGTCTGTCTTGGTTATTGAAGGCAGATTTGAGGTTTAAAATAGGGAGTACCACAGATCTCGACATAGTGGTGACACCACCAGTGTCCCTGCGTGTGTGGAGGGCAAACTCTAGCAAAGCTGGAACTTTTCTCAGCCTGTGTAATGGGTCACTTAGCAACGTTTGTGAAACAGATGGGAGTATTCCTTCATTTTGATCACCTTTCTAGTAGTGACAAAGCAATGCACTGCCTTTAGTGCATCCTTTTTAAAATGACTGTCAAGAAGCAACAACAATGAACAGGCTAATGCAGAAAAAGCATCGCTTAATTACTTTTAGGTTGCAGAAAGCTAAATGAGCTTGTTCTGGAAAAAAAACGTTCCCTTCTTAGCATAGGTATTTCAGTTTGAATGTTGCTCTGTTAGAGGTTGTTCAAGTGGATGAAACAAACGGAGCCTTGACTTAAATAATAGAGGCAAACTCTTGCCTTATTTTATCAATCCAAATATTGTAATATCAGAATAGTAATGCAATTGTTGATGTCAGTTCTTTCTCAGTGATGTACCTGTAATACTGAACAAAGCACCATTTTAATAGTGAATACTCTCTTCTGCCTGCTGGCTTTGAACTAGCTGCCGTACAAAGTCTGTTGCAGTGGCAGCAGGTAAATATACATGGGTAACTATCACTCTGGGCAAAGAGTGGAATGGATACTATAAATACCATTAGTCCTAATAATTTCTATAGGAAGGATGTAGCAGTTCACATAGTTGTTGATTACTTTGGGGTTTTTTACCATTCTCCAGGGTATCATTACTCTTACAAAATTTTAATCAAGCCTTTCTGTGGCAATATTGAATTTTAAAAGTTAGTAGTTACTGGTTATGGCATGACTTCGTTAGTATACAGGAAAATCATTCTGTGGTGATTAACATCTATTCGCATCTTGGAATGCATTATGGGCTCTAAATTATCATAGAAATTAATGCAATCTTCTTAAAAGGGCTTAAAATATGGTAATAGATACAGCATACTAGCACCTGCCGCTCAAGGTACCAAAGTTATTAAAGTTGGATATAATTATATTTATTTTGCAAGCATCTAAATGAGGGGGAGAATGAGAAACAAAGTTTAATAAAAATTAAAAAGATAGGCACTCAATTTGAAGTCAATTTAGGTTTTTAAAATTTTGTTTCAGAAGCACATTGCTACTTTTTGATGCGTATGAAATTCTTTGTGAAGTCCATTTTAAAGCACAAAACCTGTGGCAGAATGGTGGCGTTCCTTGTACTGACTTCCTATTAGTGAGTTCAGTCAACTGGGCTGTGTGTGATTTACACCAGTAAATCAAGGAGAGAAATTCGTTACGCAAGTTTAAGTTTTAGGTTAGTGTTGGTATTTTTTTAAGGGTCACTTGCAGATTAGCTTTCAAGTAATCTAACGGAACAAAAGGTATGAAAACCAAAACATGGTGATGGTTTGCAACTCGGTTTCTGCTTTGCATCACTGGCAGTTATCCTGTAGGAATAGGCTAGCACAGAGCATTGGTGGTACCCAAACGTGAGGAGGTACAATTAACTTGGGGATCATTTACTGCAGTACTTAGCTGATTTAGAGATGCAGTGCATGGATAAATAACTAACTTGACTGCAGCTCCTGCTCTGCAATTAAATTAATGGAGCTAGCCAAGAAATAAAACTGGGGTTCTTTTGCAAAAGTTTATTATTTCTCCAATGTAAAGGTAAATATATGTATGTGTTTCTGTTCAACATCCATGGCATAATAAATGGATACCTCCTTATTCCTTATCTCCTTATTCTTTAGATGTTTTATTGAATGAATCACTGGCTATCTTTAAGGTAACAATAAGACATGCTGGCATTTGATGTTAGTGTTCATTGTGCATAAAGTGAAGTGTGTACAATACATTAAGTGTGGCGTTGGAATGCCAAGAGAGATTTACAGATAACAGAAATTAGCAGAAAATGCTTCTTATTATCAGTACAGAAAAAGCTGTATTTTAAATGACAGCCAGATGCTTGTTTACTATGATTATAATGTTAATAGTAATACTCTGTTCACAGTTCTGTGTGCATAGCATCTACCGAGGTCATTGGGAATTCAGGGAGACTTCCACCCCTACACTTTTTTGCCTTTTTCCTTTTTTAGGAGAATGATGACTGCTGCTCACAGTGGCAAACAGCATGAAGGAACATACAAATGGTAGCTATTTAATGAGGGGGCTAGTTTGGGGGAGGGTTGGGTGCTGGTTTTCTAGGTTATGTGCGTTTTGCTAGACATAATACAGGGATGCAAAATCTTGCAGATTGAAAGATTATCATTCATCAGGACTTTTGTTTCAATTTTCTCAACAGTTCCTTCAGCACTAGATGCTTTTAAGCATCTGTCAGTATTGTGTGATGATCTTAATGAGATAGAAAATCAAGTTTTTACGGCATAGAAATGAATCAAGACTTTTTCTTCCCTACTTGGAATGAAGTTAAAATGATAATTTTTCCTTGTGTAGATACCCTTGTCCAGCTGTAACACTCGAGATTTACATTAGCTTTGAGACTAAGAGTATGGGAGGAGGGATTTTAAAAAAAAACAACCAAACAACCCAACAAACAAACAGGCTTGCTCACACACATACAGCCACAACAAAAGACAGAACCCCAAGGAAAGTCAATAAACAGTGTAATTACTAATTCATTCAGAAATAGGAGTAATGGGTTTCTAAAGTGAAACGACCAAATCCAATAACTAACAGTTTTTCAGGGCAATAATAGTGGTATTTGTATCTCTTTTAATTGGCTTTAACCTTTCCCTTTGTGTGGAGCTATTAGAAAAATTAAAGGGGAAAGTATTTAGAGAGACAGATTTATGTTAGCTCATGGTCTGCATGGTTTTAATGAGGTCAAAGCAATAAAGAGTCTCAACAGATCCTAAGGTCTGGATGATGAACGGCTGTCTTCCACTGCTGATTCACAGTGGTATGCTCAAGTCTTTGAGTTGCTGTTTAAATACAAAAATATTCTACAGTTAGACACTATTCTTGAATTATTTACTCCTCAGGAACATGTATGCAAATGTATTTGAATAAAAATGCAAGATTTGCTTCTTGGCAGGAGGAAGATTGAAGTGGTTCGATTAGAGAAAAAAGTTTTTAAGGCATGGTTGCTTTTGAGATAAATCAATGAAATGCATATTCACACGTGTGTCCTTAAATATATCCACTTAGGGTAGTCAGGCAGGGCTCCAGTAAACTGATCATTAATCATATGTAGTAAAGCTATAATGAGAATTTAGCAATTGCTAAATGTGCCATTTTCCTAATGCAAGGTTACACATGTGGTGGATAAGTGGTAGCTTTAGTGGCAGTATGGATAGTAGTCATTGCCTATTGATCTGTCCTTAGAGGTTTCAGTTACTAAAGTTGTTTGGTTTATTTAGTGTGATGGAAATGTTCAGTGCATCAAACTTATAATTGAAAGGTACTGAAAGTTGATCCTTAGGATGTCTTGGTTTTATTTTAGCCCCCCCCTTTTTTTTGGGGGGGTGGTGTGGGGTGGTGGTGTTCTGTTTTATTCCTTTGAAAATTATCTGAAATAAAAATCTGACTGTGGACAAGCAGAGAGTTCTCTGGTTCACCTATGCACTAGAGTTTGTATAGTGAGCAGCAGTATCTAACCATGGAATTGGGAAGGACACGCATGATTGCTGACTGTATTCCTCAAGGAAGCTGAAGTTGCTTAAGAAAGGAACATAGCTCTTATTGCACTTAGGAGCACTGTGAAATATAAATTCCAAGTACTTACTTGCCCCTTTTCAGTGGTCTATGGGGACAGGACTAGGGGCAATGGCTGTAAGCTGGAGCACAGGAAGTTCCGCACCAACATGCGGAAGAACTTTTTCACAGTGAGGGTGACAGAGCAGTGGAATAGGCTGCCCAGGGAGGTGGTGGAGTCTCCTTCTCTGGAGAGATTCAAGTCTCGTCTGGACGCCTATCTATGTAATATGAGATAGGGAGCTGCTTTGGCAGGGGGGTTGGACCCGATGATCTCTTGAGGTCCCTTCCAACCCCTAAGATTCTGTGATTCTGTGATTCCTTTCACTAACACGATCTTCACACATCATCCACAAAAGGAAAAACACTACCAAAATGAACTAGGTATTACTTTCTGTGACAAACAGCTATGCTGTCGGTCTGAAAGTTTTATTGACAGCTCACACATATATTTTTATGATACTTTTAAAATAGTGAATTATGAATGATCGAAAATACCCTCCAGCTTAATTGAGAACCATTATGTCTAGTAATTGCCAGTGATTTCAGAAACAGACGTTGTTCTCTGGCCTATTAACATAATTTGAATTTTTTATTGCACTTCATAATTATCTGTTGGAGTTAACAAACAGGCCCATTTACTGAAGTGTTTAAGAACAAAAGCCCCAAATGGACTGGATTATGATGTACTATTTCTATTAACAGACCTTGCTTGGAATAGTTTTGTACATCAGTTTTTGATGGGGTCATGACTTCTGAAAAAAGAAGAGCGTAGATTTTCTAGTTTTCATTTCGTTAAGTGTAGGTAAAACGGCATCTTTTACAATTGTCTTTGGCTCTTTCTTACATACCTCCTCCATTTAGTGCTCAATACCACTTTCACATGCCCTCCATGATCGCTGGAGACAAGCACTATTTCAGCCTTATACATTTAACAAATTTCATCTATTCACCATGGTACATTAGCAAAGACAGAAGAAACTTGATCCCTGCTTAGATTATAATATTTTTAGATCAAGACTCCTTTTAAGTTCTGTGATTTGTAGTGAAAACAAGCTCCTTATCTATCAATTAGATTTCTATGTACTGCAGTGAAAGAAATCACTGGAACTCACTGTTACTACTGGTTTTCCCAGCACATGATCACATACAGCATACCATCATTGATGATATAAAAGCCTGCAGTGACAGAAAGATCTCCTGTTGAGATATAGTTGTTTCTATTTCTGGCATTCTTCTTTGTAGAAATCGTTTTAAGCAGGTTTTTCTTCCTTGAGCATTTAGACCTCAAGCCTTCAGGTAATCTTCTCAATTAGTCCCTGGGGCTGCAGAGAGATGGGAAAGTGCAATTCTCTTAGCAGCTAAAATTGCAGGTTCAGGTTAAAATTAAGGTTTTAAACAATCTGGTATTGGGGGGAAAAGAAAGAGGATAGGAACAGATAGAAATCCTGGACTTTTGGCTAACGGTAGGGATAGTGAAATACGTGATCGACTTTGCAGAGAGAATTGTAACTAACTCTTCCTTTGTAACTCTCTGGCAGGTGATATGTCAGGCTCTGTGTGCTGCTTCCCTCTCTATCGATCCTCTCTATCCTGCTAACTTCATCTACCTTCCCCTAATATCCATCAAATGTTGTGTTCAGTCTCTGTGGGGCCCTAATGGAAAGTCTGAGAAGATTGTGGGATGGAGGAGCTGGCGAGGGAGTGGAACAGTCTTCTAAACGTTTTGACTGCAGCCAATTGCTGACATACGTTATTTGGTAGCTGACTGCCCTCAGCCATCATTCATTGCTTATTTCTATGGCAGGAACCGTTGTATTGCCTTTAACATTCATAATCCAAAGGTATATACCAAGAAATTGGGTAACTGTTGGGAAAAACATTAGTGATGGAAAGACCTTTGCTATGAGCAAAGTGAAACAGTTCACAGCAAAACAGTTCGTAAGTGTAGGGGTTTTGTTTGTTGTTAGTTTTTATTTTGGAGGAAATGCCATTCCAATGAACTGACAGAGCCTGACTGAAAACCTACATTCCCAACATAAGCTCTTCCCCAGAGCTGAGAGGACTGTAAAAATACCATGCATGCCTTGGCCAGCGGCAAAGTTTGAATTTGAATAAACCCAGAGATTTCTGAGGATTAAAAGGGCTTTTTTTTTTTTCTTCTTTTTTTCTTCAGGGATGTTTTAAATATGAGAGATGGTATGAGTGGAAAATTTCTTAATACATAAGTGTTCATTGAAAATGATAAAATAGATATTACATATGTGTGGTTCGTCGTGCCTTAGTGTAGGAGGCATCTTTCTGGAGACTCGGCAAGAAAATCACCCATTACCTTTTGTCTTTAGTTAAGCCTAAACTAGGAATCTGGAATTGTTATACTAACTTTATGATAATTTTTATTGTGGGCTGGCAATTGTTACTGAAGCATATACTTACAGCCTATTTCCATGAATCAAGCTAACTGGTTTTCCCTCCTGGAAAATACTTTTTCTTATACTTTTTCTTATTTCTAGCTTGCTGGTTTGTTGGTGGTATGTTTTTGGTTTGAGCTGGGTTTTTTCCTTGGTGACATCAATATAAAGTATAACATAACATCTTCCTCTTCATGAGTGTGAGATATAAAGTAAAACATAACATCTTCCTCTTCATGAGTGTGAGAACTTTCTTCTGAAATAACTTATCTGTGTAGGTCTGTATTTGTGTTTCTATAATACCACAGGTCTGTGTTTGTATATGTTTATATATTATCCACACCTGTGGCATGTACCTAACTGATATATTATGTGGAAGTGTTTTTCCTGTTCCTTGCAGCAGAGGAGAAAGGTTACGTGCAGTAACCCCCTGCTGCAGTCTAACAGCGAAAGTGTTTCCTTCCTATGACACTGATGCTCTAAAATGTTTTCTTTTATAATCAAACTAGTGTATTCTTTATCCAAAAGCCAGTGAAATAGAACCCAATTTGAATTGTATCATGCATTATGCTGACATAACATAAGGGATTTTAAATGCCATACAGGAATGGGCTGGTGACTGCAAATGCCTTATAACATGCTTGCTTTGGTTTTCAGTCAGTCTTTGACTCTTACAGGTGTTTTATGTATTTTATCATATATACTATAGATTGAGAAGATATTAGGTCTCATATTAAAGTGCTAAAAAATGAGCAGGGATGTTCCTGTCATGAAATTACACATGGTGTGAACTACAGATTTGAGACTCTTACACCAGGCATCCTTTTGAGTAATCTAAGCTCTTTTTACACTTTTATGGTAGCTATAAATTGTTGACTGATAATTTTTTCTCTTTCAAAAGCCATTCATTTTCTAGCAAATATATACAGCGATTTATTTTCTATCATATATGTGCTAGAAAATATATATACATATATATATGAAATAATAGATATTATATGTATGCTAGCATATGTATACATTATGGAGCTTGGGAGAAGCTTTGGCTTTGGCTTTCCATCATTTAAAATTAAAGAGATGAGGTATGGATAACATCACGAATAGAACAGTAACGTATCCACTTTCTTTGTCAGTTATGAGAGGAATATGGCCTCTGTTACTACTTGTGGAGATTACTACTTGTGGGATCTTAGGGGCTGATCTAAGTTGCATTTGCTTTTGTTGCTGTTGTACGTCATTGGATTTAGTGTATGTGGATCTAATAAAAATGGGATTAAACTGAATAAATTGTTGTCAGTCCGTGTAGTTGTAGCACATAAATGCGTGCCTCGGGTACTTAATTGCCATTCTAACTCAGAAGGCAGTAGTTTTAAGCTCCATTATTGTGAATGATAACATCATTAATTTTGCAATCCGTAGTGAACCTAAAAGCTGCAATAGCAGAAATGTAGCTGGTGATTATGAGACCGAGTCTTACTGTGGAGAAACAGCTCAAAGTTTTTCAAATTTATTTGCAGTTATGTACTATAAGTGTCTGTCATTCCAGTTGTACATCAGGTAATATTATGTATTGCAAAGGAAGTTGTTTCTGTGATCTTTGTCTACCTCACCGCTTACAGGTGATGCGAAGGTAGTGGCGAAGTTAGATATGATGTGACCTAGGATTGCTATGGGATTGTTCTGTGAGGGAAGCTGTCCATACGTGTCACGTAGGAGTAAGGTTTTGATTGGGATAATTGATTTTTGTCATACTTTTCTTGCATGTTACAAATAGAGTAATTAATCTCTTTCTTACTTTAAAATTGCAGTGTAAATGAACATTTGAAGTAATTATCCTAAGTTAAGAATTTCAGACAGGTCAAAAGTTGGTTTTGTTGTGTGCAGACCTAACTTCAGGCAAAGGTGAAAAAGAGATAATCCCAGATTACTTAAGAACTTTTTAACATTCTCCATCTCCATTGATAGAGTGAATTTTTACCAGTGAGAGCATATGCAGGCATATTCAGTTCATCTTCCCTGCCTGTTTTCTCTATAAGCCTTCGACTGAGTTTAGTTATGACTTATAGCTTGAGCATGGCATTTGGGAAAAACAGAAAAAGTAGTATAAATGTAAATGTGAAAAGCTACAGCTCATTCTGGTTTTGAAATTGTTGGTGTGAAAAGAACTCAACAGTGTTTTATTTAAACAAGGTCTGCTTCAACCTTGATTGACTTGCCGTAAATTGCCTGGTACGAGAGGCAAAAGGAAGTGGATAGAAAAATGGCAATCAGCACCAAATGTTTCACATATTGATTGACAAGCACCAGAGATGTGCTAGAGTAAGATAAATTGGCTAACAGAGCCCATCTTGACAGCTCCTGAGACGGGAAAATTGTTCCTGTTAATTTGCTGCTGGGACCTTGTCATTTATGGGGATATATATTTGAGTGCCTTCTAATGGTGTAAACAAACTTTGGATTCCTAAGCAGCATATTTCAGCTTCAGTTGCTTTAATTCTTCTCTGTCCATGTATTTCTGAGCTGTGGTTATAAAGTGCTTTAAGATCAAAAAGATGAGAGAAACTGTCATTATTTTAAAGATAGAGTTCACGCTGAAACACAGAACAAGACCTTGGAGCTGTTCTGTAGCCTGTTTGATTTTCAGTGAGGTTTTGCTTTACCGAAATGCGTGGAACAGAGCCCTGGTGTGTTGTGGGGAAGGACATGTGTCTTTAACTGTAGCTGTAATGAAAAGATTTCTTACCTTTTAAACACATCTAATTTTGTGCTCGTGAACAAATGCCTTTTAATCAGGTTACAGGTTTTCTTAGTGCTGCAGAGCAACAGGCCTGTTTCCATATAGCAGTCTTTCATGGCTGCAATTTCTTTTCATTAAAAGGAAATTTTATCTTCTTAATTTCCTGTTCTGTTTTCCCAGAGTGCCATTAATTATGGTGATATACAGCAATGCTAAAATAGTTAATGGTCTGAAAGCTGTTGTATTGCAATCTGCCACTCGGGCTTTGTTTTGGCAAAGTCTTTTCACAGAAAGGGAAATCTGACATAAACCTTCCTTTTAAAAAGTCAACATTTTTGATCATTTGTGTAAGGAAGAGTGAACAGATTCCAGTGTCCGTTTAAGGTGTGGCCCACAAACAGTAAATTATATTGTCCTTTCTTCCATAATTTATTTCTTTATTTGAACTCTGAACTGGAAATAATCTTTACAAAGATGGCAGTAGTTCAAACTTTTTTCAATACTGGGCATGAACAAAATGATATCTTCACTTAAATCACTCATTTTTAAGTGGTTTGATAGTTTTGTCTGTAATCCTGCTCTTTGGACACTTTCTGTATCCTGTGTCCTCTTTGGGGAATAGTCAGCTCTACCAGAAGACATCAGGGAGGTTTTAAAGGGATAAATAGTCCCACCTCCATGTTAGTGGAGGTATTTCGCTCTCCTCCTTTGATTTTGATCTGCAGTTTAGCTCCAAGCTTTATTTCTAGACCTGAGTGCAGCGGAGCATCCTGAGTTGAATGAACAGCAGCAGTCGGGTATTCCAGCCGGGAAAAGACTGCTGTTGGGGGAGCTTCTCTGTCTGCAAAAGCTTTGAAGGACTCTAGGGGGAAATCCTGGCTGTGCCAAAGGCAAAAATACAATTTGTATTGACTTATAAGGAGCTGACATTCTGCTGTGTGTTGCTGTTAAACGGTGGAATGTTCATTCTTGCAGCAGGATGTTACGGGGCCCAGTAACTTCTTGTCAGGGCACACAAATGTTCAATGTAAAATATCAGAAGAGTCTGAAACATCTGTAGCATCCATTAAATGCTTAAGAAAAAAAAAGATGTTGAGCTGCCTGAAGATGCAGTAAGACACAGGGAAGTGAAGTGCTTAGGAAAATCCTTCAACTGACATACACGACTGGAAAGTCAAGCTTTATTTTCCTTGTACATCCCAAACTTATACTAGTGTCAGTAGAGGTTGTGTGAGAAACACAATATTGGATCTTGAGACAAGAAACCAGATCAAGCAAGAAAAATGTAAATATCAAGATCTTATCCTATAAATGTAAGTAGCAGTATCAGGTGTAACAGAAGTTTAATTCCCATCATACTGTTCTTACTGCACCTAGTACCTCCCAGCACTGAGATAGAAACACCTCTAGAGTGAACTGAGCAGCTGCTTCGCAGTAATTCAGAAGCGCATTCCATGAACATTAGGAAGCAAAGGAGAATGCTGTGTTCAGACTGTGTGTGTAACTAGGAAATGTAGATTTTGATCACCTGAAGCAGAATTAACTAGGCTATAGCCCTGGCACTGCACTGTACCACAGACACAGAGTGGGGTTTAGGCATAATGTTTACATTATTTAGCTATTTGCATCATACACATGGAGCCTTGTGTTCCTTTCACCTTTATTCATCAGGAATTAGAGCTGCTTTTTCAGCAGCTTGCAAAGAGTTAACACAAGCTCCCTAATCATCATCCAACTCCCACCAGTTTGTACTATCTTTGTATGACTTTCACAGATTTTGGTAAATAATTACAGGTCGCAGTTTTCTCATGTTTGTTCAAGATAGTGTTATCTTTCCCACCTACTAGTGACTCCAGGCACCTGAATCACTAATTGCTGCGACTTTCCTGGAAATAAGTTTCTTTAACAGAAATAAAGCCAACATCATTCAGGAAGATAGGTAGTGGAGATGGCCTGAGTGGGTTTTTTTTAACAGTCCTTGGAATTTCAGTAAAGTAAGATGGAGGTAAACTGGAGATGTTTGGATAGTGGAAACAAGTTTTTAGCACAGAATAGTCTCAACTCTATGTGTCGCCAGAATAAAGATCAAATTGAGTACTCGGAGATTTATGTAAGGAGGTAGATTTCACAGGGTACCTGTGAATTACCTCCTAGGGGCCTAATTGCAGCCCTTTCATTAGCAGGATTCCCTGGCATGAATCCTTAGATCTCTATGAGGTAATACAGTTGATAAATAAGAGATTTTTCTTTCCTCCCATTTTTAAAAGCTGCACATGTTATGATGTTACTATCAAGGTGGAAATTCAGTTATGTAAGGTGGTGATGAATCTTCCAGTAAGTTTCTTCTAAATATATTCCTAATCTTAGAATGTGTTTTTGGAGGGGTGTTTTTTGTCCCATGTGGAACAGGTGGTTGAGAGTTGTTATACTTTGGTAGAAATTTTTTTAGAATCATAAAATTTGTTAGGTTGGAAAGGACCTTTAAAGGCCACCTATTCCAACCCCCCTGCAGTGAGCAGGGACATCTTCACTAGGTGAGGTTGCTCAGAGCTTCCTCCACAAATGAGGCCTCCACCACCTCTCTGGGCAACCTGTTCCAGTGATCTACCACCCTCAAAATGAAGAACCTTTTCCTAATATCCAGCCTAAATCTCCCCTTTTCTAGCTGAAAACCATTTTAGTCAAGTTAAGTTCATATGAATTATGTTTATGTGGGTTTGTCTGTTTCTTCTTGCTCTGATTTTACTGGCTAAATCAGGGGTACACTAAGATTAAAGAAGACATTTTGAATTTATGGGTGATGGGAAAAAATCACTGAAACAAATTACCATTTTCCAGCTATGAAGGTATCAAACATATGCCAAGTAATCAGCTTGCTAGTGTAATAGGTTCATGAAGGAAAAGAGTTTTCTAATCTTATTCACTGATGTTTTTCCCAAGACAGCAACAGCTTTTATAAAATGAGGCTTATAACTTCTCATTACAAAATCTAATCTGCCCAAAAGACATTGAACAGCTGCAAACCCCTAACATCTTCTAGCTGTAAATTGTTTTTATTATTTATCTTTGTTTAACTAAAAAAGAGAGGGGCATCAGATGATTTAACAAGACAAGAATTAAGTGACATTAGCTTTTGACAGCAGCAAATTATTTCTTTGCATACTGAATTGGTTTAGATAATTTTTAAGTCATGACTGTCTACTTATTTTTAATATCCAAATTCCATAAAATGGATATATTTTGTAGATGGATTGCTTAGGAAAATTAATTTAACACTGAAAGTCAGAAGTGGTTGATTTCCAAGTTAGTCTTACTCTTCCACATAGATTTTAGTAATGATTGTATCTTGCACTGGTACAGTGATTTTCATATTCAAGAATAACACATGCGCAGTACTTCAGGAAATACTAACTACATATAGAGCTCAAATGGTTTAAGGAAGATAACAAAACCTGAACAAGCTTGTAGAATGCATCTGTAATAAAAAATAAGAGACCAGGACTTGCTGGTGGTTCTACATTCATTCCTTTTCTATTATCTGCAGTTCTCAGACAGTATTCCTGGATGTGCAGTAAATGGTTCTACTTCAGAGGACAGGGAAGAGGAGCATATTAAATATGAATATGTTTTAACATTGGGATATTTTTTTTTTTGGTAGCACATGCTGGTGAGCATTTTTTAATTTTTTCTTTTTTTCTATCACATGTAGTACCTCAGAAACAACTTCTTGTCCTGACACCAAAATCTGAGCAGAGCTGCAACAGTCAGTGCTAAACCAATGAGATTTTATGCGCTACTGTCACAAAGAGTCTAGGAAATTTTTTGTTTGTTTGGAATG
Source organism: Laterallus jamaicensis coturniculus (assembly GCA_022605575.1). NCBI lineage: Eukaryota > Metazoa > Chordata > Aves > Gruiformes > Rallidae > Laterallus > Laterallus jamaicensis. The sequence continues at coordinate 1,707,974 of JAKCOX010000016.1, forward strand.
TTCTTCATTTATGCCTACACACAGACCCTGGGAGGATTGCTTGGAAATGTAAATATAAATTAATAACACATACCTAAAAGAAACCGCTTTGAAATCCCTATACAGGTAAGATCACAATTTGTAGGATTTTGTTTTCTACAGAAATGCACTATCATGCTTGTATAATGTGAATTAAGCATCTATCAAAATCATATCTTACGATGCATCAGATCATCCTACATTTCTGTATTTCAGAGGTAAAGATTTTGGCAGGTGTGTGTGAAAAGTCTTCAGTGCTCTTTTCCTGAGGGCTTTGGTCCCCTTAGAGTTGATTCTGCTTTTTGATGTTTCAAGGAAAGGCTCTAGAAAACCCGAGTATGGGTGGGAAAAGTTAGGTCCTTTGTCTCCTTGAGAGAGGTGGGAATGAATGTTCCTCGCGCTAAATTGGGCTTCGGTATTATCTTTGGAGATCTCACCAACACAGATTATTTCATTGCCTTGGGTACAGCAGGCTTACACGTGTTGATGACATGATGGAGCTGCCCCTCAGGAACACTGCCGCTCGGCTCTTGCTGCTCCGGGGAACTGCCATGCAATCCTGTCAACACCTCAGCCTCTTTGAAATGAAAAACCCACCAGAAAAAGTGAAAAAAAGAAAGGTCTCAGGGCTCCAGGGGCCCAAGTCAAGTCCTTCAGACGGGCCGTGGCTCCGGGAGCCCTAGGGAGCAGGGGGGCAATACCCAGCTTCTCGTCCCTGAGGCCTGCACATGTGCATTGCAGACTTGGGCATCTTGCTCCACAAGCAGTTCTGCCCTTTCTTTCTTGGCAGAGACAACATTACAAAGAAAGCAGCGTAACTGGGCTGTCTGTGCCATGCAGACCTCCCCAGCCTGTTCTCAGAGGAGCTACAGACAGAAAATTACAGAATTTTTCTTATACGCCAATAGAAATTGCCTTTTGGATTGTGTTCTGGCATATATTGTAGTTAAATACGTGTCTTCCAATTATCTTAATTTTGTTCATACTGTTGCTCTAATTTTATCCTTTTTTTTTTTTTTTTGTATAACAGTTTTGGAAAAACTAAGCAAGACAGTAAGTGCATTTTGTTAAATCAGCGATCAGCAAACCCATAGTACTGATTTGTCCCGCTGGTGTGATGTTAGGTGAATCATGGGTGGTGACTCTTTTTTTTACACTCTCTTTTAATTCTATCAGACCTACCTTCTGTCTCTCCCTGGTGTGTCCTTAGCTGCCCTGGCTGTCCTTTTTGAGGTAGAGAACCCTAAACCCATCAATAACCAGGTGTGTGCAGGAATATCAGTGCCGTGCTCTTAGGAGGACTTTACTTTCCCCTTTGCCTCTCGTGAAATGGACTCTCTTGAAAACACTTATCTTAGCTTGCCTGGTTTTATGCATCTGTTGCTTTCTGAGAGATAGGACCTTCAGAAGCACTGGAAGTGCTTTTCCTCAGTGAGAACTCTCGATCATCCAAATCCTGTTTTATATCTTTTCATTTTTCTTTTCTGTTTTGAAGCTGGTTTACCTTAGAGAAAAAGGCAACAGGAGTTTAGGTGACAGAAATCAACTCGATGCTGAAGAAAGTAATCCCAAATTGGCAGGTTTCTCTCTCTCTTTCTTGTGTACTTAATTCTGGGCTTTTGTTTTGTCAACTTGCAGTGCAGCCTGATGAATCAAGGGTGAGCTGAGTCCACTTTATGGAGAAATTGGCATTGCCACTTGCCAGATGAGGAGATGAGGTAACTATTAGGTGGTGTATCTAGTCTTTCTCTGGAGAGCAGCACAGCTCTGGGGGGAAGTGACTTTCACCCCTGAGAAAAGCTTTGCCTGCTGGGCACCCCACTGGCCTCTGCTGTGCTGAAGAGCAAATGCCATTTTAGCTACAAAAGTAATAGATGCTGTTACTGCACAGAAAACGGGTGATTTTTCCTGTTGTCAGTTAACTGTAGTAATTTCATCAAATACAAAATATTTATATTCCTTATGCCAGCTATGACAATATATATTTAATTTATTAAATATGAACGTGCTTGAGAGTGCCCAGCCCACTGGCAAGACATGCACTGCACCCACATTTGAAGGACACTTTTTTTCCTGCAGAAAGCAATTATTCTGGGGAGGAACAGAAGAGTCTGCTGAATGTGCCATACTGCAGGAAAATTTCACCTTCATCAGCTGCCTGCTTAATTTATAGTGCTTTGCACTGCAAAAGCATGCATCTTACGCTATCTAGTTGTTTCCTGACACATTTAGCAACGTTTCTCACTCTTTTAAAGTGTACTTAACATTGCTGACAGTGTAGGTGCTGCAGTTAGGCTGGCTTGGGAATGGAGCAAGAGCTGCTGTGTGCTGGAGGAGGAGGAGGAGAGTGTGCTTTTCCGCCCCTCTCCCCCCCCTCCCCAAAGCAGTGTCCTGCCTGTGCTCCTTGTGTTGGTTCTCTTCAGCCTTCCAGCTGTTTCCTGAAGTAAGGGAGCAAAGGGAGAGGACATCTGATCCTTCTCTTTTGTCTTATCTAGTTTATGTCCAGCCAACACCATTATTGGATAGCCTCCCGTCAGTGATATAAGTACGTATGAGCAACGCAGCAGATGCTGCTAATGGTACTGTCCATCATTTAAGTCACTGACATCATTTTATGGGATCACTTTGTATAGGATTCTATACTTTGCACTGATGTAACATGACTACCAGCTTCAATCAATAAATGTCAAAATCTTAATTGCCAATTAAGCGGTTTACAATTTCTGTTCTGATGGCATCAGTTATGGAGAAACAACCCATCTCCTTTCACTTTTCACTTCCCTAGCTTCCTGCATCAATACTTGAATACTACTACGTCTTTCAAAGGGTTGTTTAAAAAAAATAAAATCTTAGTTTCCCTTCTTTCTGCAGTCTTAATGTGTGGAGGAATGCACTCTGAGTGTTTGGCTTGTGTGTGGATTGTCTGTCTGAGTCATGGTCCTTATGACCAGAGCTGTAGACAAAGCTGTAAGTGACTTTATTGTTAATAACATATGTGTCTGACTGTAGTTATTACAGATCATTTAAGTTTATTTTCTGCATGAGTAGCTGGTAGTCTAAGTTAGAGAAATACAAAATGGTTGTATCGTAACCTCTTAAGAAGATTAGCATCTGTTTAAAGCTATCAAAACTTGATTTTCCTTATAAAAGCCTCTACACATAGGAAGATGCCTTCGTAACTGTGATTTATCAATGAAGATACCCTATTTAGGCAGGTGGCACTCGGTGTGCTATGCTGAGAAGGCATGGGGTTGGACAATCTATGCAGGTTTTGGCCGCACATCTGCTAACACGAGGAGTGAGATTCTCCTGATGGGAAAATCTTAAGAACTCCGTTGCAGTACAATAAGCTTTGAGATCTGCCTTTACCACCTCTGGGATTCCAGTATTTTTGAATTACATAAGTTATCCATTTCAATATAAAATCTTAGGAGTGTGGGATGGCAACATGCAGGTTGTGATAATGCCCCACAGTGGCAGAGTGGCTATTTAAGGAGTCTGGATTGATCCTTTAGACATCTTAAAATAATGAAAATAATGTTCTTTTATATATCTATATTATGCATAATGTGTGTGAGTAAAGGTATTTAAATATATATATGCTTACATAAATGTATATACATTTAGATTTCCTGTATGTTGTGGTTAAGTAGTAATACTATATTGCAGTTAGTCAAAACCTTACTTAACAGCTCGTCAAGGTGTATTTTTGTAATGTATGTTTGGCATTGACTGCTCGTGTGTCAAAATTCTGAAATTCTGGGGGTTTTAAGTCACATGTGTTACATACTTTGTGTCATGCACTGTGCTGGAATATGGAGACCAGGGTTTCACACCCAAATGGGCTTTGTTCATCCACAGAACTTGGTATGTCGTTTGCAGGAGTGGGAGAAAGGGCGAGTATGGAAAGTGCATCTCAGAAATCCTTCAGTACCTGATAAGCAGCTTGCTTCTCATCTTTGATTGTGTCTCTTATTTATGTATATTAATGCTAGGAATGATTGCAGGCATTCTGCTGGGTTTTTTTTTCCCCTCCTGGTGATGGCTTTTGGTCTTTTAAGCTAACAGCACCCGGAGTATCTCTTTCCTGAATGTGTTTTTGTGATTAAGATGAACACAACTGTTCTTAGCTGTCTTACAAGTGTCTGGTCTTAAGACAGTCTTCTCAGTTGACCTGTTGCTGAGTTATACCATGGCCATGTGTAGCAGGTTCACACTGGGAACCTTGCGCCTTGCACATCCCTTGTCACCATGAAGCTGTCCTTAGCAAGAATAAAGGAATTTCTTAGGCTGATTGGTGTGCTGATCTTTTGTGAATGCCTTCCGGAGGATGGCTAGGGAGCTGTGGCATCATCGCCAGCTCCAAGCATGGCCCGATTTCTGCATGTTGACTCTAAGGCAGACTTTAAGCCTTAGGGGCCTGAAGTATGGCAGTAATTGAGGAATGGTTTCTGAAAAGTTCCTGGGCTGATGGAGAAAGATATGACTGATATTAAAAAAAAAAAAAAAAAAAAAAAAAATTATGCTGTCTGCTATGTAATTGTAGGGGACAAAGGGAATATAAGTGATAGGAGGGTATAACAGGCCCTTACAGAATGAGGTGCCATGTCACATGGAAGCCCAAAGCTATCCCAGATACGAATATACCCCAGAAGGAGACTTTATCAAGTGCTTTCCTTAACACTAAGTTGTATCGTAAGATGAATGACAAGGGAAGGTAATGGGGGAGGGAAGTTCTTGTCTGCTTGCTTTTCTTGAAAAGGGCCTCTCAAATGCCATATCCAGTTGCTGTGTGAGTCTTTGCCATGCACAAGTGTGTGCAGTATGAACAGATACTTGGGAGAACGAATGTTAATTTGCACTATGGGAATTGTAGTGTATCAGCTTCCAGACTCTGTTTTCTCTTCTCACATTTTTATCTGCTTTGTGTTTCTCTGGGTGCATTGCACAATTACAGCGCTGCTGTCAACAGAAGTATCTGTTACACAGGGCTTCTGTCAGTGCACAACTAGGTAGAAATCTTATTCAAAGCTGTATCTCTATTATTTCAGGAGTGGATGCAGATTCTACAAACTCCCGTTTGCGTTACGGAAGTAACTTTGTGGTTGCAAAGCTGTGTAACAGAATCCTGATCCCGCAGTCTGTTTTGTAATGCTCTAGGGTATTGCAAGTCTGGTTGTGAAGTGGTGGAAATCATTTCAAAAATGGTTTCAAAATATGACTTTGAGGTATCTGCAGACACATGAATGGGTCTGGCAAGAAGCTCAGGTTTATAAAACCTGTAAAACTTACCTGTTATTTTAAATGGTACAATAACCTTGAACTTATTTGACCAAGATATTAGTATTCCGCAGTGTGAATTGAAGCCATTCTTTCTAACTTAAGAGCATATAGTAACAAATAAATTGCATTCATCATGCTCTTTCATAGCCTAACTGCATATGTTCAGTTCTCTTTGGTAGTTTCACAGCCGTGCTGTCAACTGTGGTACTGCAGATAGTTATCCCTTAGACTCATTTCCTAAGGCAACAAAACTAAATAGTGTCTCTTTCTGCGCCTCTCCAGGAGATTTCCACTTGCTTCCCATCAGGTTTCACAAAAAGTTGGGTATTTTAAGATGTTCCTGTGTGTTTCAAGGGGTGGAGAGCCATTCAGGGAGAAGCAGCTCTGCTAGAGCCCCACTTGGAACAGGGACACGCTGTGGTGGGTGTTTAGTAGGGGCTGAGAATCCACTTAACAGGAAGATCATGAATGCCCCAACCACAAGAAAAGGTTTAATCAAATTTGGCAGCTTATTAGGAAATCTAACTACAGAACAGACTGGCAGTAGGTTCTGTGGCGCAGACATCTATGTTTTTCAATTAACATTTGCTTATGGACAGATCTTCCTCAGGAGCCATCTTCCCACCAAAATAAGGCAACATTTTAACAACTTGGTGCCTTCTGTTTTCCTCCAAGCTACAAACAGAGCTGTAGTAATTACAGATTTTACCTCATCTTCAGGGATTTGGGCTGCATTATTTCATGAAGGTAACAATGTGATTAGCTTTCCTGGCGAAATAAGTCATGGATTTTTTTCTATGTCTCTCAATGTATTCTGCAAAAAAAGTACCAGAATTTCTCTGAAATACTGTACATAGTATAGTGCAATCTCTCTCCCTTCATTTCATCACCTCATGTGTGTCCCCCACATTTTTATAATACAGTAATACATTTCCATATGATACAGTAAATGCAGATTCTGGATTTATAAAGCTGCTTTAAAAAAACCCAAAACCTTCATAATGTTGAAGCAGAGCTAGAATATGTGACAATTAAATGCACACAATAGGCATGGTGCAGCATCCTTGTTTGAGGTGTTTCAAACCTCTGCCTCTCTTGTTGTTCTCAACATGTTGCAAAGAAATAATTAGAAACTCTTTTTGTTCAATCACTTCCCGTGAATGTTTAGGATATTCATGGTAGTATTTCACAAGAATAGCATAACCATTAATAATAACAGTAATTATCCCTGTCATCAATATTAGAATTATTTCCTCATAAATGCAAGTCCACAATGAAAATATTCAATGCCTATTGGATTCTTCCGAGCGTAAAAGCTGGTAGATGGAGGTTACTATGGAGTAGCTTACACCTATTTCTGTCACAGGATAACTGTCTTATCATCATTTTATTCAGTACCAAAAATATAATAAAAAACAAATGCAATAGTCATTGACTATAGAATTGTCTTGGTTGGAAGGAACCCTTTAGATCATCAAGTCCAAGTATCACCCGAACCTGCCATCCGCTACTAAACCATATCCCTCAGCACCACATCTAACTGCCTTTTAAATACCTCCAGGGATGATTTATTTTATTTCAAACTTTTTGAGGATAAGAAAGTAGTTAATGTAATTTTTGGGTACCACGCAGTGGTACCACAAAACCTATGTATGGGCACCTTGGGTTGATTTGTGCTCCCCAAATACCATTTATAAGTAATGGACGGAATTTTTTTTTCATTTTCTTGTTTTGTTTTGGGGTTTTTTGATTATTTTGTTTTCTGCCTTTGGAATTTGATGTGTTTATACCACATATACAAGGTTTATACCATTAGAAGGTTCCCTGATGGTGTAAACATTAGTGTAATTCATATAAAGGAAGCATTCTCCATGCCAAAAATGAAGATGAAGCTAATGAGAAAGCCAGTGTGCATTTGCGCTGCTACTGTATCTTTAAGAAGGATGGAAATAAGGATGCATGATTTTATGTAGTTTGGCTGCGATTTAGCATTTGTAGCTAGCATGCACATCTCTTTCCTTGCAGACTTTGGCAGTATCACAGAGGTCGTATTTTCCTATATAGAAATTATTCATGAACAATTTCTCCAATGTACAACTTGCAGAGACCAGAACACGTTTCTCTTCTTCCTCTCATCCCTACAACTGGTCATTTTCTAATAGGCAATGCAAAAAGAACCCAACCCAAAACCCCTCTCTTCATCTGTTTGCATTGGAAGGAATGGATTGACATACAGTTATGAGAGGAAAGTCCACAAAAGCAGAGAATAAAATAAGTACAAATGGGGTTTTTTTGTGGGCTTGATACCACTAGTTTAATTGACCAAAGCCATGTTGTTAAGGTGGGCTGCTGTGTGTCGAACACATTAAGGGTTGGGTGTCAGAGCTGAAGTGAATCTGTCCCGTGAGCTAGGCAGGAAATTCTGGGTGCAGAGAGAATGGAGAGGGTAAGGGCAGGAACACTTGGAGTTCCTAGCACATATTGCAGCTTAGGCCACCTCTACAGAGAGAACAGTTCCCTTGCCTCCTGGCTGTCCCTGTGCTTCCTCCCACTTCTGTCTGCAGGGTTTGGAACGATTACAATATGAAAAACCTTAGCTTGGAGGTAGACTTCATATTGGTTTTTTATGTGTCTCTGAAAGATCCCTGTACTGGAGCAATTTCCCTCATTGAAAAAAACCCAAAACAACCAAACATCATCACAAAAATAATCCCTAAAACCCCGCCACCAGACAGACCACCACCAGTATTTTAAGAGACGATTGCAGAGAAGCGCTGTAATTCCAGGAATCAGCTCATTATAATCTTTCTCATTGGTCATGTTTAGCCAAACCATTTCTGTGGGTGAAACACATAGCTAATGGACCTGCACCTCGCTGCACATGACAATGCAGCCTGGAGCATCAGCTGGCCCGTGTGTGCGCGGTTGCTCTTGCTCTCCCAGCATCTGCTCACCTGATAAGGTATGAGCTGGTGCTGCAGAGAGATTTTGGAAGGAGTTCACACCGTAGCTGCTTACAGTGCCTCGAATATGATACAAAGGGGTGAGTCGTCCCAGTGGGGAGGGGTTCAGTGGCTTGGGGCAGCAGTAATCATATGTAATGATGGACGGTTGCGGTGCAATTACTTGGCTGTTTGGGGTTATTTTCATTACATTCATTGCTGATCTTTGATCCCTGTGTCCTCTTTCACAGGTCGTCCCATTCCACCTACATCTTCGTCTAGCCTCCTCCCATCTGCTCAGCTGCCCAGTTCTCATAATCCTCCACCAGTTAGCTGCCAGATGCCATTGCTAGACAGCAACACGTCCCATCAAATCATGGACACCAATCCCGATGAGGAGTTCTCTCCTAATTCATATCTGCTAAGAGCGTGTTCAGGGCCACAGCAGGCTTCCAGCAGTGGTAAGAAAATTGCAAACATATGGGGTTTGTTTGTGACATGTTTGTGCTGGTTTTATGCTTTTTGCTTCTTGCTTTTTTTTTTTTTTTGCGCAAATGTGTTTTTACATCACCAGAAAATTGAGAGCATCTAGGGATATGAGGCAAACAAGAATCTTACTCCTTTATTTTTTTATTTCACAGAAACTTTTTGGAAGCGCCATGCATCATGTATGTTTTCCCTTCGTTTTACTATCGAGAGCTTCTTCATTTTCAGAGAGTTACAAGTAGTGTTAAAAAATATCAAATCCTTGTCCTCAGAGGGATTTCTTTTTTTAAAGTATGCTTCCTGCTCCTCGATGCAGTTTCTGAGAGGCGTGTGCACAGTGGTTCTTTGTTCTGCATGCACTCGTCCAGTGTCTCGTGTAGGTGATGAGGTTCAGTATATAAAAATGTGTGCTGCCTCCACTGTTCTGTCTGTCCTTGTTTCACAGTCTGTCTGATTCTGTGCTCCCAATGTCACTTAACTAACATACTGCTATTTTTCAGCAAATTAATCCTTGTCTTTCAGGCCGCTGTTTTAAAACATTTACAGCTCTGCTATCAGTCATGTAATCTGTAGTGGGTAGGGTTTTCTTTCTCTTCTTTGTATTAACAGATGCTGACTTTTCATGTTGACAGCATGAGGAATAAAGATGCAATCCATTTTTAGAAATATAGACAAAACAAAAGGCAGCTATTATAACTCCTTATTTTTTGCCTTTTTTTTTTCTTTTTCTCTTGAACACCGGTATCTGTTGTGCAGTTCCTATCTATTTAACACAATGCTGTAAGTTTATATCTTGTATGCAGTTTCTGATCTGCTCAAGGTCACTCTGTCCTGTTACAATGCAGATCTGACCAGTGTGGGAGATAGTATGGGGCATGGGAGTTTTGGCCTTTGTGGATGCATGCAGTACACTTGAACAATTGATGTCCACTACATAGTGCCTGGGGGAGCATGGTGGGAGGAAGAAACATGGATAGATGTGGTGGATAGAAGGTAAAAACTATAAGCATTGGATTGGAACAGGCTGCCCGGAGAGCCGGTGCAGTGTCTGTCCTCAGAGTCTTTCAAGAATGGGTTGGTTAAAATCCTGAGCTTCGTGGTCTGCCCTCAGAGCTGCCCCTTGCTTGGTGTGAGCCTGGAGTAGGGAACTCCTGGAGTTCCTGCCATCCTGCATTATCCTTTACCCCTATAAATGTTATATATATATATATATAATTTTAAAAGTATAATTAAATAAGGAAATACTAGTTCAGAGATTGAGCATGCTTCCTTGGGACTTGAGGTTTGAGGGTGGACAATATGATACCAGTTTTGAGAGACTTTTTAAGAGAAGGGATCAGGAGGTTCTGGAGAGCTGCAGACCTCAAAATCTGTAACAGGCAACTAAGTAGAAACTGTAGAAATGGAGGGGGAAAGAAGTGGATATGCTGGATCTTTGAGTCAGTATAGCTTCTGTAAAAGGCAGGCCTGCCTTAGAGACATGTAAGTGTTCTTTGAAGCAGTCAGCCATTTCTGAATAAGGGTGATCTAGTTGATGGAGAGGTCTTTGTAGTCTCAGCAAAATCTGTCACTAAGTGCTTTTAAGGAAGCTAAATTACCACTGGAAGAGGGAAGGTTCCTGTGTGGTAAGCAGTTATTTGAAAGATGGTAAGCAGAAGTTGGAGCTCCCTGATAAAATTTCATGGGACATGAAGTTACTTGGTGAAGATGGTGAGCTATGGGGTAAGAAAGGTGGCTAATGGCGGGCTGCTAAGGACAAGGTCATCCTGTGAAGAATCACAAAGAGAGCTTGTAAGGTCAGGTAACAGGGCAGTGAAATGGCAGATGAAATTCAGGGCAGAGAAACATAAAGTGATATTCATGGGAAAAGGAGCGCTCTTTCCCCAGTTAGTGATGGACCATTACCCATCCGGAGTGAGTAGTTGGGGGCGTGCTTGCTTCTTGTCAGAGCTCAGGAATAGGTGATTGTTGACAGCTGAAGAAAGGAATAAAGAACAAAGGAGAGAACATGGTCTAAAGGATGTAGTGGATCAGGCTTAAAAGGGAATGGGAGAAGTAAATGGGGGAGAGATGCAATGAGGGTTGCTAAGTAGAAGAAAACCAAGGTCAGGGAATGTGAACCAAAAGAAGATACTTGGAGGGTACTTGAATGCTTGGTACTTGGTATTTATAGCCACCATTGCAGGCTGAGCGAGCCAGCGTGGCTTTTCTTATGAAGGCAAATGAAGGCAGTCGCAGTGAAGCAACTTCTGAAAGTTTGATGGAAGAGCTCTTTGTTTCACGGTAAATAATACTTGTTGTTTCTTTATATCCTTAAAAGCATTGTGTTTCACACTTGTTACTCTGGACTGACTCAAGGAACTTTTTTGGCATGATCAAATATGCTGTAATTAGTTCATGAATGGCCAATTTGTTCATTCGAGGTTTTGTCATTTTTTCCCCCAAAAAATTTCTTTCCATTTTGTGGTAAATAGTCTTTCAATATAGTAATAGTTGGGTTTGTGGTGTTTGTTTGTATTTTGTCACCACTGAGGCTGTTCGTAGGCATGAGCTCTTCTGGAGTTAATACATCCTCTGGAAATTGATAAACATTTTCTAGTGATTTCCCCCTCTTCCTCCCCCATAGTTTTTGCAGTGTCTCCTTTAGAGAGTTTATATGAAAATACCACAGATAGTGACATATACCTTAAATTGGAAAAGCTCACCTTTTTTCGTGGCTCAGCCTTCTCCTTGAAAGATATTCAGAGTAGCTTTTACCATCTACATGCTATGGAAAGGTCAACCATGCTTTTACTTTTTTATATTTATTTATTTTTAAGATCTTGTTAGAAATCTATTTTAATTACTATGGAAACTTAGCAACAGAGTTGCAGGTATTTGGGAGAGTAAATGAGGGTGGTTTTGGTTGGGTTTTTTTTTAATTTTGGGTTTGGTTAAAAAGGAAGATTTGAAGATATTTAGATTTAAGGCTCATATTCCAGATAGTTTTTAATAATTCATAAATATTTGCTAGCACTTTCTGAGTTCTCCTTTAAACATTTCTATCACAGGATTCAAAGTATGTGCTGAAGATGAAATATTTTCAGAAGACTTGTACTGATTACATTATGTAATAAGTGTGCTCTTGTTTGTCTGATTGTACACTTATGCTTGCTTCAACCTCTACAATTACAGGATAGCTCCTCAACAAGTTTAAGATGAGTCTTCTTGGATATGAGGTGTTAGTCATCCACATGTACTGCCCTGTGCCCTTCACAATAGCCATTCTTGATATATCTGTAAAACTCATTTGCCTAAAAAAATTACCTAATCAAATCTTCCATCAAATGAGCAATCTATTGTTGATATTATGAAGGCCTTTAATCTACAATAAATCTTTGTTAGAACTCATCAGAGCTCCCAGTTTGAGAGAAATGTGATTATAGCACTCTTAAAATGACATTACATCATCGGGGTGATTGGTTTATCATTTGGAGAAGCGACATCAATCATAACTAGCATAACCACACAGTAAATGAATTCAACCTTTCTACTGCAGAACAATGACACAATAATTGCTCAAAATCAGACTTAAAATGAAATCAGAAAATGCACTTTCTTTAAATATGATGTTAACCTAATGGAATATATTATTAAAAATCATGTTTGAGGAAATTCTATGTAATTAAAAATACGTGAAAATGTATTCCTTTTTACTCTCATTAGAACCTGATTTCAGTTGCAGAATCATTTTCTATGCAACAGATATTATGCTGTTTTTAATTGAACTCCCATCACTTATATTCCTCTGCTTGTATTTCTTAATATAATCTGCAGCACAATTATATGTGATGAAGGACAAGAGATTTTTGAAATCTGGTGCACCTGCTGATAGTATTTTGAAAAACACAAATATTACAGAAGGAAATGAGACCTTTTATCTATGAAAAGTTAACAGATCTTTTAAAAGAGGGTCAGTTCCTGTCACACTATTTTCTAGAATGGCAGGAATAGGTTTACCACTTCTTCCTGCATATATTGTATGTATTTTCTTTCTGGTAATGAGTCTTGTTGGAATGTCATTTTAATGGCTTCCCTCACAATACAACATAACAGGCTGCTTTTGAATCTTACATAGAGGAAAAGAAAAACACAACACAAGGGGTTTTTGTTGCCAGCACGTTTGCCTTTACTTTTTCTATATAGCATTCATTCCTATTAAACCAAATTTTGGAATCCCAACAGAAAACCTGTTTACTTTTCAACCTAAGTAACACACCTGGGGTATACTAACTTGCACAATAGTTTTTGTTATAATGGTTCTATAGTTGGGTAGATTCATCTTCAGCCATTCTAACAATGGGAAAGTAGATGCAGAATGACTTTGAGAATGTTTTTATTTTGGGAGAATTCTAAACTGTGTGTTAGATACTGTCATGATCCCCAAGAAGTTGCTGAAATTTGACTAGAAGGGGGATCATGCCCAGTTTTTCAGTGTTAACATGTCTTTTTGGCTCAGAGACAGTAATACAAAGCAGTTGGCTCAGTGTAGCGATATTTGCCCACGTAGTAGTCTGGATGCTGCTTAGAAGACAGGGTTTGCTTTGATTTTTTCCCAAGCAGATATTGGCAGTGATAAGAGAGGAATGGAGAAATAGGTTGGCTTGCAAGATAGAATTGTTGTGTAGTGCTGTCTGAGCTAGAGTTGAAATAAAGAATAAGAATCTCTGCTTATGACCCTAGTTTGTGTTAATTTATTATGTAAAATAGCAACTTTCATTGTATTTGGTATAAATATCTAGGAGGATCTCCTCTGTTCTACAGATATTACCTATCTATCGGATTTCATAATTGCTGATGTATAATTACCCTCACCTCTTTGCAGTTTAATCCAGTATGAAAAAATCTTAATTTTTGTGAAGGAACCCAGAACTTTCATTAATGCACTCTAGCTGGAGGTTTTATTTGAGATCCTCTGCTGGGAGTACTTGGAAGTGTATGTGTTATAACCCTCCCCATTCCAGCATCAAATCAACAGGTATTTCCAGGTTTTCATGTACAATGCAAAACCATACAGAAGATAATAAGAAATAAAGAATCCTATATAAAAATGATCACATCTCCTTCAGATGATTAAGTATCACCCCCTACTGAATAGAGAAAGTAGTTTCTGTATCTGCCAGCTTACATGACACAGAATAAAGCAGCAGCAATACAAATCTGTAATCCAGAGCTTTTTTTTTTTTCTCTTCACTCCTAAAAGATTGACTTTGGCTTACTGAAGAGACTAAATGAGAGAGTTTGGGTATCTCAGTAGGTAGCACCTTCATCTTATTGCCAGCAAGACACAGGTTTAAACTGTAGATAAGAAACCTCGGCATGCATGGCTTTCCCAGCATGACACCCAGTTGCTGGATTGCTGGAAGAGCTATTCCACAATTAACCAGGCTCAATACTGATCATTAAACTTCCCAACAGGAATCTAAGGGAGTTTGACAAAGGGATATGGGAAGTCCTGCACCTCCCCCCGTACCAGTACATGCCTGGGCAGACCAGCTGGGAAGCAGTGCTGCAGATGTGTTGCCCAGGGATCCTGGGGATGGGAGCTTGACTAGAAGCAGGATTTATCAAAGGCCTCTCTGCCCGGCAAAGATACCGCTGGTAACAGTGCTTAAGACTGAAGACAAGTAAAACCTGTTGGTGTCTAGCATTTGTCCTATGAGGGCTGGCTCCTCGCTCTGAGGTTTTAAGCAATAGTCTCTTCCTGTGCATATTGTTTTAAACAATGCATATTTAACAGTAAGGTCTTGAAATAGATCGGGTTTTTCCAATTTATTTTTTTAATACTTAAGTTCTCTAAATCATTAATGGCCAGTGAGAGCCTAATTCTGTTACATCTCTAGAACGCTACGTCTAATTTTAGATCTTTGGATTGAAATTAGAAATGGAGGGAACAGCATGAACTGTGTTTTCCCATTGAAACGGAAGGGTGTGCTTTTTCTTAAGTATTTGCTCTATGTTGCTGCAACTATTACTGATATTATTGCTGCTGCTAATCTGTGCAGCATATGTTGACAATGCCAGCAGATGTCTGAATTTCAGCCAGAAGATCTGATTCTAGATATTAAGATATTGCAGAAACATTGTATTTATTTATGAATTCATAATTGTAGCAGACAAACAAATCTCAAACAGAAGGTTCTAGGGTAATAAAAATGATAATGCCTTACAAAGAGCTATAGAATTGAGAAGAGATTCCAATTTTGTTGTTTCTTGTCTTATGCTCACCATGGTCTTGAGAGCTGCAGAGATTTTTCATAGCTGCTTTTACATTGTTTTAGTTGAAGGCTTGTAAATGTGCTAAACTGGCAGCCTCTGTAGTAATAAAGGCAGCATAGCAAAGCAGCTGCAGTACTACCTTCCCAAGAAGCCTTTTCTCCAGCCCGTTACTCTGCTGTTTGCTGATATCAACCATAATGGTGGGAAGCAACTTAGTTACTATGGCAAGTCAGGCCTTGGTTTTTCTCATTACCCATCCTTATTTTGTCTCCTAGCAGCTGGTTTGAGATCCAATATGTGTCATGCATTTGAAATATAAAGACTAGATAGTGTTTTTCCACACCATTGTGCCAAGAAAATGGGTGCCTGGACTTGGCACGTTGCTTGAAAACTGAAAGGCACTGGGGATATTACAATTAGAAGCAGAATAACTCTTTTCCATTTTTCTTTGCCATATGCTGGGTTGTTTGGTTGGTTTTCTAATGGAAAAAAGTTTAATTACTTTACTCCTTTCTCCCTGGAAATTCAGGTAAGTGCTGTTAGAGAAAGGCATGGAGACTTTTCATCTGAGTCAGTATCTTGTCTTACGGATTTCCTGATTTGGTAAGACACTGTCATACACTTCTGCTTTATTTCAATGATAGATTTCTAGTTTATCTAGTGCTCATTTTTTACTCCTGGTGTCATGGTTTAGCCCCATCCACAGCTGAACACCATGGGCTATCGGGGTGGGCAGGAGGACAGAGAAAGGCAAACTGCAGGGTGGGTAAGGGCAGTTTGCTGGGACAGCACTGGGAGGTGGAACAGCCACAACAGGACTTAGAATATACACAGCGGTGATAACACCAGGCACGTTACAGACCAGACCCTCAGCCCGTCCCAGAGCCACACGGCCCCCCTCCCTGCCCAACCCCTTTTATGGGGACATGACATCACAGGGCATGGGAACCCCCTTGGCCAGCTCAGCTCACCTGTGCTGCCTCCAGGGGGAATCTCACTCTGTCCCAGTGCAAACCAGGACACCTGGTTGCATCATTAGTTAACAGATTTAAAGCTACAGAATGCCTATTTCTAATACACTTATAAATATCAGCATGTTATCAGGTACATCTGTAAATATGTCATGTGTTGATCATATTGACATGAAACTGAGTTTATCTTCCTAAAAGGAATTATTAAATCAATATAAATCAGGATTTATTTTTCCTTTAGATAACGTTCAATTTTATTCAAAAAAACTACAAGAGATGGAGAACTGGCCACATTGTTGGGGAAAACTCTTAGTGGTTATTAATTATTCTCACTGTTGGGCTTGGGGTTTTTTTCCCCATTCATGCCTGACAGATCTCCCATGCATGTCTTTTATATCCCTTCAGCATAAACAGACAGAAAACTGAACTCTGTCATTTTTCTCTGAATATTTTTCCCTTTCTGCTTACCAGTAACAACTCTTTTGCCCTCTGGGAGTATGTCCATTAAAAGGGCTTGCACATGTAGCTTTATTGGCGAAACCCTTCACTGAAAATACAGTTCACCCAAGCAAAATATGCTGTCCTGTTAGTTCCTAAGCTAATTCCTCAAATGGATTAAGCTATGTTGTAAAGAGGACTCCTTCGCTTGCATCACTGCATCTTCTGCTGGGATTTGCTGATGAATGCTTTTCTAGACCAGGATTTTGTCTGTCTTACAGTTTCAACTTTAGCAGCAGCCTTGTGCAGCCACTGGCACAGTGGAAATGCAATAAAAGTCTGTGGGTAACTCTGTTAAAGAGCTGCTCTATGGTGGTGCAGGTTTGCAGATGTTTCGTGTAGAGGGAGCGCGATGGAGGTGCACAGCATGGGGATTGAGTTGGGAAACTAAGGAAATAGAAGTTCAGAGGCTTTGATGTTGTGGGATGCATTCAGGGCCTGGCACAGCACTTCAGCGTGGTCCTGTCTGCAGCAATGCTCTTTACTTGCATCGTCTGTCCTGGTCCCTGTCACTGTGGGTAGCAGGCTTATGCTGCTCTAACAGTTCAGGAGCTGAAGGGGTTTGAGTTCAGGACTTGAAGTGACCAGTTGTTTGCAATTCCTATGTTGTTTGTCATAATTACATACTACAGCCATAGATGAGGGGTTATTTTTCCCAAGTAAGCTAGTAATCCATACAATATTACCACCATTACATTACAAATATATATAATTTATTTTCCTGATGCAGAAAAGCTGAGGACTTTGAATGTTTGCAAAAGTTAGCTACTGGCCTGAGTAAGTATTTACTTTTCCAGATAGCTTGACATCATGGCGTAGAGGGAATCCTGGTCTGTTTTGCCAGCTCCCCAAATGTTTCCACAGCTCAATCTGTGGCATTCACACATGAATGAAAATGCATCTCTCTCTCTCTCTGTTCTGTTTGTTTGGGTTCTGTGTTGTCTTCCAGTCTGTAGAAATGCTGCACTTGCTCCCAGTCCCCTAGGTTGCTTTTATTGCAGTGACCTTTTCCATCTGTGTGGGGTGCTATTTTTCATTTAGCTCTTCTTCAGACCCTGCCTGCCCCACCGAGGTATTGTCTTACACTTTGCTCCCTTACAATAGTTCCTTTCTACTTAATGTGTTTGTGTTGGGTATCATAGGGCTGCAGCAATGGGGTTTGCAGTAGCTGAGCTCTGTGCTCCTTTTATGCAGGTCAGATCTAATGATTTGTGAAATAAATAAGTAGCAGCTATCACTATAATCATAAAGATGTTATTTTCTGCTGCTGTGCATTTATCTGGCATATCTGGGATCTGACCAAAAAAAATGCATTAAAGGGAAAGCAAATTGGCAGTGTGGAAGTTGTATTGTTTTGAGAAGGGTCCTTGTCCTTGGTGCTCTGTTAATTTTGGAGCAGTAACTAGAACACTGTAGAAAATGAGAATGACCATTTGATAAAGGATAACTAGGGATGTGTGGGTATGGAAGCCTATATATCCCAAACCCCTGGCAGCCAGGGGGTCTTTCTCAACTGCCAAAGAGGCACTGGCTTACTGGGAACTTCCACGCCCCAGAACTTCAATTTGTAACAACCACAGAAATGTTCAGTATTGTCTCAGTGCTCCATGAGAAAACTATTTATGGCCTTGTTATTTTGAAATGTCCTCCTTGGTCTTGAATCCTCAAACCTAGGGGACAGTTGTTTGTATATCATAAAGCCATAGAAACATGGAATGTTTCAGGTTGGAAGGGACCTCAAAGATCTTCTAGTTCCAACTTCTTACCATGGGCAGGGACACCTGGGATGTCCCAACTGCTAATCCACATGATTTGGGGAGAACTAGTATTGCACACTGGAGTAATTAAATCCATAATGCATAGGTCACTGTAATTATTTTTGGGTTTAAAAATCACTTTTTCTATTGGAATCAGAGGGAATTTTGTGCTCCAAAGCCCAAGCTAACTTGATATGCTCTGTATTGAAGTGTGAAACAGCCTGTCTAATGGAGCCCTGTGTTTGAGCATGTTTGTTAATGCATGTTCCCACAAATAGTTGGATAGCTGTTTCATTTGACAAGCATCTGTCAATTATGGGGACTAACAAACATGAAACCATGAAAAATCTTTGTAAGATTGTGAGTTCAATGTGTCTGAAAACAGAATTTGCAAAGTCAAGAGAATGGAGTTTGGGGTCTTAGAGCTCCAGTGGCAAATGGTGGCTTTGGGCTGTTCTGTCAAGCCGTGAGAATGAGGACTAGGACGGTTTAGGAGTGCATTTAAATCCCTACTGACCCCGTGATACAACTTCCATCAGCTCCTGGCACCCTCATTTCCAATGCAGCTGAAAACCTGCCAGAAAAGCAAAACAAAAACCAGCAAAGGAAACTGTTAAGGCTTACATGGAATAAAAGAAGAAATTTGGATTTTTTTCAATTTGTAGATTACTTCAATCTAAAGCAAAATGTGGAGTTTGTTGGGGTTTTTTTCCATTTTATGTTGCAACCTTTTTGTTTTACTTTCAGTATGGGTTAAAATGAAAACCACAGATGCAAATCCTCAAAATATTTCCTTAAAAATCTTCCAAATTAAATGGTTCAGCATTTCAGAATGAAATAACTATTGTTTTAATTAGGTGTTTTGAATTTTCCACATATCTTCTCCATTCGTCCTGTATCTTTTTCATCTAAAAATGTGCCAAAGTTAAATCAGATGTTCACTTATAGGTTGTCTCCTTGTGGTATGAAGCAGGTGCTAGGCAGAAAAAAGTTACAGCTATTTGTTCTAAAATCCATGAACTTAGTAAATGTGGCAAGGCCAGTCAGTTGTACTTGTGGGTGCTGTATGCAGCTGGAGAAGAGGGTGCAGGGAAAGCAAGACTGCCTTGAAGAAAAGGAGGAGCTTCCAAGACACTAGGTTTCCAATGTGAGACTGTGACTTGAAAGCACGATAAGCATCTAGGGGGGTATGTACAAACAGGTTGGGAATTGGTGGTTCTGGTAGTGTGGAAGGGCTAGTGAGGGCCTGTAGTTATAAAAGATAGAAGAGACTGGACAGAACTCAAACTTTTATAAACCTACTGTCATTCCGGTAGCACGGTCATTTCTTCCAAATCATTCACAGAAAAACTTTATGTAATACAGATCAGGCTACAAAGGTGATGAAGGGCCTGGAACATCTCCTGTATGAGGAAAGGCTGAGTGAGCTGGGACTGTTCAGCCTGGAGAAAAGAAGACTAAGGGGAGACCTAATTAATGTTTATAAATATCTTAAGGGGGAATTGGCCAGCCCCTTTTCAGTGGTCTGTGGGGACCGGACTAGGGGCAATGGCTGTAAGCTGGAGCACAGGAAGTTCCGCACCAACATGGGGAAGAACTTTTCCCCAGTGAGGGTGACGGAGCAGTGGAATAGGCTGCCCAGGGAGGTGGTGGAGTCTCGTTCCCTGGAGAGATTCCAGCCCCGTCTGGACGCCTATCTGTGCAGTATGAGCTGGGGAGCTGCTTTGGCAGGGGGGTTGGACCCAATGATCTCTTGAGGTCCCTTCCAACCCCTACAATTCTGTGATTATGTGAGATCACCAGAATCCTTAATCCAGAAGTGTATAAGTGGCTGCAAAACTTCTTTACTTGTGTTTCCAATTACACACCAGTTTTCTTTCTTTCTTTGTTGTTGAAAGTTGGAAAGATTCCACATTCTTCCAATAATGACATTATTCAGTTCCTCTAAGATCATGCCAGAGACACAAATGCATGTCTTATTTAATTTACTTTTGTTTTATTTTTAACAATTTCCATCGATATCCTGCTGTCACTATTTCACAGCTCTCTATCATGGCAGTTTTATTCTTGGGAGCTACAGCAAGTGCTTATTGAGACCCAAAACCCAAACACTGTATCCAACTCTTCAAAGTTCAGTCCTGTGCAGATGATGGCAACTTCTTGGTATTAAACTTTTTTATTTCTTTGAGGAAATTAGTACTGATAGATCCTGGTGGTTTATTTATGGATCATATAGTCTGATTTATAGAATAGTTATTTTCTTCCTAGAATAGGCAGATTCAATTGAAATTTCCAAATTCCTAAGGGATCTACAGGCCCAGATTGAGTTTCTGGATGACTGTTTTGGTGTTTTTTCTCTCTAGGTGACTGGGGTTTGTTTGGGGGGTGGGGAGGATGTATGTGGGTTTGGTTTTGGGGTTTTTTTTAGCTAGCTGTTTAAATATATGCATTAACTACTTTGTCATCTTTCTGCAAATCTTAATATTGATCTTTAGTAAACCGATCCGTGGAGTTTATGTGATTAACAAAAAAAATCTGTTGTGGATTGATTCTTTTCAGGAATTAATGCTCAATTACGTTGACTTATAAGAATCTACAGAAAGATCAAGTTTCAGTCTGTGCAAAAATTCTGGAGTTTAATTATTACTAATTCCCTGAAAATATTCTCAGGTGGTTTTATGCCAAAGCATCTTAAAGGTTGGAGAAAACTGCAGTGAAGTTTTATCATTTCAGATTTTGATTGAGCATAGTTTGATCAAAGAGCAGAAAAAGAAAACAAGCATAAAGAAACAAACAGAAAGGAGAGCTCTCTCCTCTCTGTGGTTTTTGAAAACCCACCGTGTGTTTCCCAATACCAGAAATCTCTGGATTTTCCCCCATTAGTCTTTGGTCCAAGGAGCTGTTAGACTCCTGTTCCTTTTTTTCAGATACAAGTTTTTCATGTTCTTACTGGAAGCCAAGCACAGAGCAAAAGTCATAGACAGGAAGCAGCCAGTACTTGCCAAGCAAGCCAACCTTGAGAGCAGGATCCTCAGCTCACGGGGCCATCATGTTCCTGTGGAAATTGGCAAGTTCTGTATGAAAATGCACATGTATTTTCATAAGATTTGATGCTTTTTCAATCTGCATTTTTAAATCTCTTGGAGATATGAGACATTGTTAATTTAATAGTACAATAACAATATGTGAACATTGCTAAATATTCCCATGAGTAAAATTCACAGCAATGGAGAATGTTTAGAGCAGACATACAGCAAATTGCTCAAACACAGAACAACCTGTGGCACAGATCTGCCTGCTCTAACAGCCTTCATAAAATTAAAGATAACATATTTTCTTACTGCTCTCCCAGCTGCTTTTTATTAATCTGTGTTATTAGATGATGGTTAAGGGCTCTCTAATGATTCCTTGTTTGTACCCCTATTCATCAAAATTCAGGTAATTAAACTGTTCTCCTGCTTTTATTTGTTCTTCAATCTTCTTTGAGCCACTAACTCAATGCCTAGTGCTGCTTTTAGCACTTCTTCATGTAGTGATCTCTGCTTCACAAGTACAAAATGTAACCCAACAAAAGAATGTGCTCAATAGCTGAATTTTTGTTTGAAATAAAAATGTTAAAACTACTATCACTTTACAAGCAATCCATATCAGAATATGGATAGTTTTGATGCTGTCTGGATGGGAAGACATGGGAGAGGGACTGTAGTGGTAGGATAAGGGGGAATGTGTTTAAAAAGGGGAGATACAGATTAGGCATTCGGAGGAAATTCTTCCCCGTGAGGGTAGTGAGGCCCTGGCACAGGGTGCCCAGAGAAGCTGTGGCAGGGTTCAAGTCCAGGTTGGATGGGGCTGTGGCCACCCTTGGCTAGTGGAGGGTGTTCCTGGCCATGGCTAGATGGGCTTTGAGGTCCATTCCAACCCAAACCAGTCTGTAAACTTTAGGATTTTTATGGAAATTTTACTGCCACCATTCTTTTGCTGAAAGTGTTACAAACTTAGGTACAGGATTTTAAAAAGAACAGATAATCAAGTTTAAAGTAATAGTGATTTATTGGTTAGTCCACTGCAACTATTATAGATTTAGTCAAGACATAGAGACAGCATGGTGAAGTTTTCAAATTTAGAAATGAACTTCAGGTTCCTGCACTTCCATTTATCTCTGCTGAATCCTTTTCATGAGATATTTGAGATTTGATATTGATAAAAATCAAATCACCAGGACTTAAAAAAAAAAAAAGTTTAATTTTTACAAAGATGAGACAAGTAAAAGAAACTTAATCCTGTTGGTTTTAATGATAATCAAGTTAGGCTGCTTTTCTGAGTACTGGAAGAGCTCCAAAAAAGTCATTGTTACTCACTTTGGGAGTGCTTAAATATCAGTGGCTCAGAGTGACACACAGCTCTGCCATGTTGTAGAGAATCACTATGCCTCATATTGGCATTATTGGGTTAATCAATTCACCAGGAATTTGCACAGAATTAAGACTGAATAGTAAAGATTTCAGGGAATAAAATTGTATGTTCACTTATAAACACCACACACATTTGATATTTTTTTGTGTGTATAATGAAGCAGATTAAAATAGTGGTGGATTGCTAATTGAACTTGGAATATCCAGGTTTCTACTGCAAAGTAATGGAATTACACAAGCCAAATTTCTCACACATTTTGGATGGGTAACACTGTGTTCAAATATTACATTACCCAGCGTGTCACAGGATGAAGTGTGCATTTTATATCTTCTGGAGATCTTAATGGAATATTCTGACAGCTGTCAGTAAAGCAAATATTATTGTCCAATAGCAAAAATTATCATTACGAAGAACAGGGTAATTAACACCTATGCTTACATGCTTCACTGCTCCAGAAAATTGATCCAGTAGACATGATACATTTACAGAGGATGAGCCTGCAATTAAACAGGTACACATAAATATTGTCTTTATTTTATAAATGTTCAAAATCTTACTGCCTTCACTTCTTAAGGTGATGATTAAAACTTTTCTGTCGTGCGGTAGCAAATGCTGAAGGCATTGGACAGATTTCTTCCATAGGATACCAAAAATTTCAGCTGTCCCATAGAATGGTTATTATGAATGTGTTTGAGGCATCTTTGAAGATGGGTTTTGTCTCAGATATGATGGACGTTACAGTACTATCTTGTCTGTGGCCATTAGCTTAGGGGAAGCAGCTGTTTGTTTTAAATACTTAGTATTTTTTCATGAGGAAAATAATTAAATCTCTATTTTTAAACCAGTAACTACTCTTTATAACCCTATTATTAAACTATCTCATGGTTATTATATTTTGCTATTAGTAATATTTTAACAGATATGATTGGCTAGATACCAATGTTAATAGTTGTGTTATTGCCTATATCCAGCCTCGGGACCTATACAGTTTATAGGTGGTTTTCATATCTAACATATATATATGTACAAATGTATATATATGTACATAACCCCTCTGAGTCATGATGTCCATACAGGTACTGAAGTGGTGATATCTGCACGGGAGAAGCAGGCATTAATGCCCAGTTTTTATCCTGTATTTTCTCTGTGCAGATGGTAAAGGCTGTCTGCTTGGGTTAATGGAAATAAAAACTGCATGAAAAATATGATGTCCAGAAAAATAGTCACATAAACTTAAAAAAAAAATAAAAATCTATGAATGCAAGCCAAGAAATGATGGAGAGGTGGGTGACGGCTGAGACATTAGTGATTGCAGGACTTCAAGGCATTCTTAAAATTTATAATTCTGTGCCAGATTTCTCAGGACTTCCAGCTGTCATTTAATCACTCCAATCAGCTTTTAGAGTTTCAGAGGGTCAGAAGGGATAGAGTTATAGTTCAGTTTGAAAATGTGCTCATTGTTCAGGTTACCAAGAGGTTTTACTCTTTAAAAAAACCTTACTCCACAAGATTGAATGAGATTTGCCATTTTCAGATTTCTGTCTGAAATGATCTTTGAAGGGGTCCTGCTTTAATCTTGCAGTGTTCTTTATCAAGGAGAATGAGGAGTCATGTAAATTTGTTTCCAGAGTTTTTCATGCCAGAAGTCATGTGCCATCTCATACGTGTTTTACTTCTGTTGTTTGATGTTGGCTAGAAATTACATCTTACACTCGGTAATATAACCTTGAAATTCATTAGGCTAGTAGATAGGAAACGTACAGATGGTGGGGTCTGGCAAGCCCGTGCTTTTGGTAAAGGTCTTCTCTGTTTGAAGTCGGTGATTTGAGCGTTGATTTATTTATCACTGGTTTATTGTAATTTAAATGAAAACTTAATTAAGCGAGCTTTGATTAAAATTCCATACGAAGAATGTAAACATTGGTAAATTATAATTAGTCTCAAAATTGCTAAAGTATTGAAAAGGCTTCGAATGTCTCCTCTTACCTGTCTGGCTGCTTTGTTTTAGCAGATCCTTTCCGACTGCCCCGCTGTGTTTCTCAGCGTACTTCTGCGTCACAGTGTCCTGTCCGACCAGATTATAGACTGGCTGGATTACAGACTGCCTCTTCAAAGCCCAGGAGCGAACCTCACATTGTAACTGTGATATGGATTAGTTCTTAGACGTCTCTGCTGTCATCACTCATGGGGTGCTTGGGTTTATTCGGCACCAATAAACACAGAATGAGGGTTCGAAGTCTGGGGGTTGGTGCTTAGGTTTAATGGTGGAAAGGGGAGCTAGAGGCTTAAGGAAGAGAGCCAAAAACCATGAGTTCTTTATAGAGCAAGGCTGAGCAGAAATAAGGTTGTTGCTTGGGGCTGCTTGGGCTGAGTTAGAAAAGGTGTAGAGTGTGTTTGTAATGCATTTGGAATTAGCAGCAAGGATCAACCTGTGAGTGGAGTGAGTACGACTCGGCGGTATTTACTTTTATAGTTAGCATCAAATGAATGTAAATCAGCTGTAAATGATCTCTGTATCTGTCGATGCATCCATACACACGTGTCCATGCTCACGTGTAATATGCATCTATATTAGTATGTGTACAAAAAAGTGAAGGTGGAGAAATTGGTTAGTTGAGGTTTTTTTAAATTAGGAAGAGTCTGGGTATTTGAGAAATTCTTCTGGACAAAAGCAAGGAAAAGGGCATTATCTGTAATTAGAAATAATAATGTATAATTGGTTCATTTGCCGTATTTCTACAGTTCTGATTTAGTTGAACAATGTGATCATTATGCCACCAGTTTTCAATAGAGGTGTCACAATGAAAAATAATTGCAATATTCCACAATATTAACTGTACCCTAATTGCAAAAGTTTTGAAATATAATTACCATGAAAGCTAATGCGACAGGGAACATTAAGCATAATTAGTGTATTTTAAAAAAGGGAAAAACTGTTAGAAGCTTGTTATTGTCTCATAAGGTAGCTTCAAATTAGCTGGATGCAGAGCACTTTCATCTAGGTTTTCTATAATTTTCGTTATTAGCACAGACTGCAATAAATTTGTTTGACATAGCCCACACCTGCTAACCCTGCAGGAAGGAATTTCTAATGTGTGCAGGTCCCAGGTTCCTCGCAGAATCTGTCACCATTTCCTGGGAGAGAGCGTTGGGTAAGATTGAGGCGTGGGCTGGCTGGGGAGCTAGGGGGAATTTTTGCATGTTTATTTTTGTAGGGGGTTGGGTTTTTTAATGGTCAGCCATGTGGACTGCTCAGGTTGTACTGCACTGTAAGAAAATTCTGCAGAAAGATGCACAAAGATGCTGTTCTGAAGCACTTCAGACAAAGCGTTCGTTACCCGTCACAAGCGTGTTCTGAAAAATAGAACATTAATTATCTGCTTTCCTCACAGAGCATGGCAGCTTACCCATGTGATTAGAATCCATTTTTTGAAGTAAAGAAAAACAATATATCCCACTATTTGTACGCTAGAAATGTTCCTGTGCCCTTGTAGAGGATCCGAGCCATCAGAAGCAACGCTTATTTTCTGTAAGGTCTTTCAGTAAGAAACACCTAAGAGACCACTGCCTGTGGTTTTTTGGTAACATCCAAGGCTACATTTTATCATCTCTCTGTGCTTTTAGTACAGGTGTATAATAGATTTATTTTTTTTTAAAGGAAATTAGGTGATATGGTAGATACAGTTTTGGATTGGCTTGTGCTGTGCCTATTTCCCTAGAATCATCTCAGGGAAAAAAACCCAAAAGGCATCCGATGCTAACTTCTGGAAGTGTGATTTATGAAAGTGTTTTGTTTTCAGTTTAGTTCCTGTGATTATTTTATTTTTATTCTGTTCGGTGTCTTTCTGTCAACAGTAAATGCTCTGTCATTGCTGCTGGGATGCTTTCAGATCTTATGGAAACTTCTGAGAAAGGTTCTTGGTTTTCTCCTTTAGAAGTAATTCTAGTTTAGTTCAAGCCCAGGACAGAGCTTGCTTCTGCAGAGGTAATGGAAAGTTTCGAGCTGAGGACAGACGTTACACTGTGGAAATCTGAGGGATGTTTATGCTGTGCCTTGTGGCAGTCCGTTCGTTGAAAGCAAGTGGGAAGAATAGGAACCTGTTCTCTCCTTTAAAAGGTGGAGTCAGTGTGATGTGACACTGTGAACCGAGGGCCAGCCCACAGAAGAATTAAGTTAGATGATACTAGGAGTCACACTGCGCTCTCATTTATATCCATGACACACACATCAAGAGAACAGATTACAGGCTGCTCAGTATTTTGTTTAAAGGAACAGCCTGCCTTCAGGTCAGTTGGTGTTGCTGACAAGCAGCGAGTCTCTGATCCAGGCTTTTCCAAACAGCCTCCATTTCCAAGAGTGTCAGCAATGACGACAACATTGAGAGCCTTTTCTTTGGATCGCTCACTGATGCTGAGACTTAGGAGCAAAGCTTCGCCTTCATTTGACAGCACAGGTCAGCGCTGCCAGGGCTCTCCCTGAGTTGGCTGGTAGGGGAGGCACAGTGGAGTGCACGGAGCTGAACTTTCCTGACCCTCCAGAGAAGGAGATGAGTGAGGTCACTTTGGCAAAAGACTGACATCTTTTCTTAAAATGCATTAATTAATGGTTCTGAAGTGCCTCGTGTTCCTAGAAGTGATGTACAGCTTCCAGGTGTACTTGTAAGTGCATCCTGCACATGTCTCCTGTTAAAGTGTGATACAATATTGGCCAAATACCATGATAAATACATACAATTATATATAAGTAAATATAGTAATAAATGAATAAAGTAGGAGAGGTGTTATAAAAACTTAGGGAAGGCTGAAGCCAGCTCTGAAGGAGTTCATAAAGATTTTTTCAGTCTTAGTGTCTTACAAAGCCACAAGTTATTATCCACCTCTTTTACTGCTAATATAGGTACTTTACAGATGCCATAAATTCTAATTGCCAATATCCTATTATTTAATAGGGACTCATCTACACAGTGAAATACTCTCTCATATTGATTCAGCCTTAAAATATTACCCTTTTTCTTAACTACTCAGGATTAGTGAAACTGTGGAACCCTCTCAGTGTGTGCTCACACACGTGTGTCTGAATGCCCCACTGTGCCAGGAATTTTTTTGACCATTTGTACCAAGATGTTAAGTTGCTGGAGTTTACAAATATGTGTGCTTCACTCGTAAGTCCACTGGCAAAATATTTATCCTTTTAAATGCCTTAAATACATTTACTGTAACATTTATTAGAATATTTTTTCTTTCCTCTCCCTAAGACTATGATTAAGATCATTCATATTTTTTCTCTTTTTCTGAGAGTTGCAGAAAACTTTTTGTTAATGGTTTACTTAAAAACCTTGGTCTTCTGTAAACAGTGCTTGTAGAGCAAAGTGAAATAACAGTACATGTAAGTAGCTGCACATAACTCCTCTCTGTGTTTTTCCATGCACCTCCATGGGACCTGAGAAGTCCTTACTCCATTTCTTTCTTACTCCATTTCCTGTGACTTTGGCAGGGTGTCAGCATGTGCTGCTGTGAGGTCAGCACAGCCCATCCCCACATTGTATCCTTACCAGTACTCCCAAAGGAGTCAGTATGAAAACCAATCCCACCTCGGGGACAAAATGAGTGCCCAGGTTCAGAAGCATTGGGCAGGAGAGGGTGGGCATTGGTAGCAATGCAAAGTCACTCAGCTCTCAGCCAGGGAATCCCATTGTAGATCCATAACTAGGGGTACGTTTTTATCAGTGGTTACCCCCAGCCCAGGACCGTGCTGCGTTCAGAAGTTTCAGCGCAATTTTCCCCTGCCTCTGGCATCCTGCTGCTCTGCCCTCCCTCCCTTTGTGCCAGCTCCAGAAGCTTGCTAGTCAGTTAGATCAGCGAAGCGGTGTGCCTGACAGGCCAGTCCAGAGAGCAGGATTTGTTTTCAGGGGGATTACCCGGCGGTTTGACGCAAAGCACGCTGCGGGATTGCTCACCAGGAGCCAGGAAGCAGTGCAGCAGCCTGGACTTCATCCAAGCCAGGTGGGAAGCTGCAGCCTTACAGATACTTGTGCAAAGATGAGCTTGTAATTACCTCTGCTTTGGGTCCACTGACAGTGTCTCCTTTGGAGTATTACCCACCGTGCTGGGAGATGCTGCTCCTTATCTGCCTTCTGTGCAAGCCTACGCTGGTTCTCATTGCTGAGCTCTTCGGAGCTCATGTCAGAAATGTGCCCGGCCTCTTGCTCACCTTTTCTTTGATAAAGGGCTCTCTACTTTATTCAATCTCTTTCACTTTTTGTCTTTCAGCATGATTTTTGTTTTTCTTTCTTCCCGCCTCCTCTTATTCTTCCTCCTAGTTATCAGTGACCAGTGTGGTTCTTCCTGGCTGCAGCCATAGTAGACTCACAGGTCTTCTGCCAGTAGGTACGAAACAGGAGTGGTGGCTTTCCTGAACAACTTCAGGTTCCAAGGCATTTTTAAAGATCAGATTCAATGCTATCTGGTTTTTTTACAAATAACTTTAAGGTATGTATTTTGCAAGACTTGCATTGATTCATTTTTTAATGCTTACCATTCACTCTAGAGCTTAATTCCCATGTTACTTACTATATAAAACTTTATTTCATTAACTAGATTGAAACAGATGAGAACGGAAAACCAAGCTCTGACAGGCAAATTTAGATTTGTGTTCAATATCCAAAATCAAGCTTCAGATTTTCAGCAATTAATCTCCATTTAGGCTCCTATGTGAAAAAGAAGGATTTCTTTCTTTTTTCCTTTGCTCTTAAACATGTATGCACCTACTCAGGCATAAAAAGAAGCATGACAATACCCAAAAGTATAGATAGATTTTTTTTAAAGAATAGACTGTATCTAGCATAGAAACTGGGCCTGTCATTACCACTAGGATGAACATTTGCTCTTACTACTGTTCCACATTTCTAGAAATGAGACTTAGGCATTCGTGACGTTTGAAATGGTCTCTGAAAGTGAACATTACCAGCTGGGGTGCAAAGAGCTTGTATTTGCAAAACGATTGCTTTGGTGGGGAGTGGCAGCCTGATAGATGCAGCACTGTGGGAACACTCACTGTGCTGCTGCCACCTTCCTGAGGGATCTCTCGTTGGCATTTGTGGACAAAGTGAACAAATGCTCAGGTACATATTTCGTTCTTGATATATTGGGGGCTGCGATGTGGATTTTTAACTCACTGTATTTCAGCTTGCTCAATGGTTTGGAATGACAGAGTAGGCTGGGGGAGAAATCACCCCAGGTCTGTGTGTCAGAGACCTCCTCCTGCTGTCCCCACAACTTCAGTGGGTCGCTGAAATTACCAGCCCTTGTGAACACGTGCAGGGATGTGCTTGCCAGCAGCTCGTTGATGAACGAACGGGCTGTGCCTACTCTTTGCAGCAAACCATGTTAGACATCTGAATCTTCTTCCATCTCCCCTTCTTGTGTCCCTTCACTGCAGTTTGCATCAAGAGGGTCTTAAATTAAGATGCCAAGCCCAGCTCACTTCACTGTCTCTGCTGAGTAGGGAGGGTCCCTCCAGTAATTAACACGACACTTAGTCTAGTCAGAGTTACACTTGTGATTCAGAGATTGCTCTTAGCCCCTGAACCAGACAAATATAAGGGAAATACCAGCAGCTATTTTGTTTTCTGTGCTTCATGAAGTATAGGAATGGACGTTCCTCTTCTCATTAAGACTTTCTGTTTATTTTCCATGTATGTCTGAAGCCAGGCATTTCCTGCTGGGATCTGCTGCCATAAATAGCTGTCCATTTTTTATTCTCACCAGCTGTGCGAGTGAGTAGCACACTGCAAAGTTTATGAATCACTTCTCCTTGACAGACCGTAACCACCACAATATTCTGCCACATAGCCACCAGCAGCAAGTGAATGATATCAGCACTTAACTCTCCTGAAAACTCTGTTCAGTAATTAAACATTAAGCCTCCGATGCCTATCATCACTCATTGCCAAGACCCTTTACAATACAGGTTTGCTATATTCAGGTAGTGATATTAGAGATGATAATTTATTCTGGAAATGTAGCTATCTGAGAAGAATGAATTTACTGAAATCAGAATTTCATTTGTAAGCTGGCTTTTCAGGACTTTTCTCCTAACTCTGACATTCACCATGCAGGAATCGTTATTTAGTTAAAAAATCCTCTGAATGTAGGATAATTGACAAAAAGTGATGAAAAGAACAATATTTAAAACTGTGGCACCAGTAGCGAGGTGTAATATAATGAGGAAATCTGCCTTCATTCAATAAGGACAAATGATCCAGCAGCACTTCAAGCTTTGGGCATCATTTCCAAGTTAATCTGCTCCGCTTTGGTGTCAACATAAAATTGAGATCAACTCTCTAGCTAACAAAGAAGCTTGGGAGACTTCAAATAAAAATTCAAACTTGCAACAAATACAGCACTGTTGACAGAAACTGTGAAGTCTGTTTTCCATCAGCGTATGTGCATAGCATATTTAATATTATTGCAATGAGAAATAATAATGATAACCCACAGGTAAATTAATAGCTGTGTGGTGTTTAGTAGCAGCCGCAGCTCCTGCTTCACAGCCAAAGCTGCTGTGCTCTGTTCAGGATGGTAATTTTCTCTTGTACAACAGAATGGCCAAAGAAAGATAAAATACATGGAGCTTAAAGATCTTAAGCTTCAAGTTGCAAAATCTAGCAAGTAGAAGCTTGCTAATGGTCAGTAATAAGGCGATGTATTCAATCTGAACTTGCTTGGTCTTTTATGTTACAACATGGTGTACCGAGCACTGGTCAGCTCAGCCCCAGCAGCACATGGCCCAGGGAAGCTGGGCACTCTTTCCACCTGTCTTGTGATGGTTCTTCTCCAGCTTTACTGTTTATTTAGTGCATCCTTCACTTGTCTATCTGATCTTAATTCTCATTTTCCTTGCTTATATTCTGCTACTTCTTATGATCTGACTTCCACTGTTTTCTTTGTCTGGCTCTGTGTGTGAGGATTTAGTTGTTGTTTGGGATTTTTTCTTCCATTCCCAATAGTTTTCATTCCCTTTTTCCTTTACTAGGATCTTCAAATATGTGTCTTTCTCCACTCTCTTTGTTACATTTGCCTTTCTGTCTTGTTTCCTCCAGTACCTTGATCCATTGTTCTCTTTGGCTCCATCACCCTGATGGACACCTATTTCCCAACTCCTCATTCGACCTCAGTCTTTGCTGGCCCTGGATCCCAGGCTTCCCATTCTCTGACTAACCTGTCAACACAAGTCCCAGCCCCTGTTCAGGCTGGTTTCAGTGGTCTGTCCCCACAGCCCAGCATCCCTGGGTGGCTTCCTCTGCCAGTCTGGCTCTCACCTCTGTGAGGACTTGTGCAGTAGGATCCTTTGTCTCTGCCCAGCAGGAGGAACTGCTTTGGAGACTGCACAGTGTGCAGCAGTGTCTTCTACAGCACTGACAGCTGGGGAAAAATTGTCTAGAGAAGCTGTGGTTGCCCCCTCCCTGGCAGTGTTCAAGGCCAGGTTGGATGGGGCTTTGGGCTACCTGAGCTAGAGGAGGGTGTCCCTACCTGTGGCAGGGGGTTGAACTAGATGGGCTTTGAGGTCCCTTCTCACACAGACCAGTCTGGGATTCTGTGAAAAGTCTTGCATCACCAGCAAGTCTAATGATGCCATTAGACCTCTTGGACAAGGGCTCATTGTGAGTGGAGACCCTGTTATCATAGAATCATAGAATGGCATGGGTTGGAAGGAACCCCAAGGATCATAGAGCTCCAACCCCCCTGCATCAGGCAGGGCCACCAACCTCAGGCCTGGAGCTACACAAGGTTGCCCAGGGCACAATCTAACCTGGCCTTGAACACTTCTAGGGACAAGGCATCCACTACTTCTCTGGGCAGCCTGTTCCAGCCCCTCACCACTATTTCTGTAAAAAACTTCCCCCTAATATCCCATCTAAACCTTCCCTCCTTCAGCTTTAATCCATTCCCCCTTGTCCTGCCATTACCTGCCCTTTTAAAAAGTTGATTCCCCTCCTGTTTGTGTGCTCCCTTCAGGTACTGGAAGGCTCTTCTCTAACTCTTGCTCTCCCCTCTGTAAGCCCCAGTCCTTCCAACCTCTTCTGTAGGTAGTGTAGCAGAACTTGAATACAGAGGGGGGTTGTATTGTGGGGAGAGGGATGGCAAGAAGCATTTCCCTGATATGGAGTCCCTGCACTTACACAGGCCTTATCTCTGCCTGTGGAGCACAGGGTATTTGAGCTGTTCAAACAAAATGTTTTCTTTGATACAGACAAACCAAAATATTCCTGCTGTCTGTTTTCCAAAAAAAGCACATGCCTTTTGCCTGGTGTTTTCCAAAACAAGAGTAAGCCAGTTAAGTTTTTCATAGAATGATTACCAGGCAGTTTGGGGGTGTTATAAGGAAGAAAACCAGAACATTTCAGCAGGCAATACATGATAAGGTTGGAGTTTGTAGTGCATAGGGCATATGTACAGACAGAAAATGGTCAGAAACATCAAGGACATACAAATTTCTGTATTTCGTTTCAACTTCTTTATCAGTCTTATTAATCTCTGCATAGGAGCAGCTACATTAGAATTAACCTTTGTTTACATCTTTACGAATAAGAAACATAAAAATATTTTTAAATTACTCTACAGAGTAATAGAATGCTTGCAACATAAATGTATAGGTTTGCTTGAAATAAGGATGAACAATATTTGAAACAGCTGTATCGTGTATCGGGGTTCCCTTTTAATGTGTTGGTCAGATACTACCAAAATACTAAAATCCTGAGACCGCAGAGTGTTGGTGCTGCTTGGTGGTAAGCAATGAGGAAGTTTATGCCAGTGGAATGCAGGATGGCTGTGAAGGGAAACCTCACCCTGTGTGGCAGGATCGGCAGAAGCTCACATTTCAAAAAAGAACACTGTCACATCTTTTATAATCTGAGCCTGGCACAGTTTGTCCTTAGTAACCGAGAGGAGGTGGGCTCCAAGGCTGTGGGACTGCTGCGCAGCAGAGGTTTGGAAGTAACTTCCCCTCCAGTTCAGCAGCAACAACGCCATGTTACATGCTTCTAGAATTTTCCACCTAATACTTAGAGACTGTGTTTGAAACGAGCTGTTGGGGGAAGAGTTTGAAACATAAAATGAAGGAGAGCGTTGGAGCTGGTTGCTGTTCTCCTTTGCTCTGCAGCATGGTACTACCTCCAGCAGCACCTGCAGCGTGTGGCCATGCACGGCTTGATGTAGCAGCAGGTCAGTGACAGCCATCGCGTGTGATTCCACGGCTCCTGTTGGCTCTCTGTGTCTGTACCTGCACATGTTGTGCTTCACTTGGCTTGTATGGATCTTTGTTCACATTGAAAAAGATCTCGACTGATGGGTGTGTGTCTGTAGACAACCCCAAATAGAGGACAGAGGCGTTAGTGGGATGTCTCCTGCCTTGGCAGTACTGCAGGAGTTGTTGTTGCAGTACTGTGCTTTACACACTGATTGCTGACCTGTAGCTTTCTGTACATTCATTTGTGTTTGTGAACTTCCGTTCCAAGTTTAATTTGTATTCAGGTAAATTTAACCTTCTGAGGTGTCTTACGTTAAACAAAATTAATGGGTTTTCGGAGTGCAGCAATATTACTGCCAGGAATGGCTGCGATAAATCCATTTTGGAAAGGTCTTCTAACAAACAGACCAGTGTGACTAGTTGTTAGGTCATAGTTTGGAGGAAACTATTTGACTTTTTTTGGAAAGGTTACAATAGGCATATGATTATTTAAATGAGCTTTAAAACCTTAATTCATCTGGCAACCTGCTGCATGGTACTACAGAAATTTAAGGGGGAGAGGAAATGGTGAAAACAATTAGAGAAACCTTTTGACAGCTCTTTTTAGTCGATAAAAAGCCAGCTTCTTGTGAGAAGGATTCTCCTGGCATTGGTTTCTATGTCGTAAGGGCAGTCGTGTCACCAGTATACAAATGCAGGATGTAGGGGAAAGCATGTTGAGATGCTCATGGATTAGTCAAAATTAAAACACAATTACCAAGAGTATAAATAAGATTTTTCCTTCCAATCTAAAAGTCAAACTTTTTTGGAATTGTTCAGTATTTTAAATTGAAATCTAGTTTCTTGAGCAATCAACCCTGGGATCTGAATTTTTCCATATGCATATTCATGTGTGTGTTTACATATTTGTTTGTTTATTGCATCTGGTACTTCAGTAATGTGTAATTTCTATTTCTTCCTTTTGTCTGGAGGCCTCTCATATTACATTTAGATTGTATCCTTTATCATCCCAAATTGACATTTATGCTTTTACTGCTATTGTTTGTCTAGCTCCTCTCTGGTATGGATCAACAATTTGTTTTAATCTGTGTCACTTCTCTTATCTCCCTCTACACAGAGATGCAGTCATTTTGCACTAGCGTACGCCTACGGAGATTGTGTTAGCAACAGTGTGGTGGCTGCCCCCTCCCCTCTCCAAAATGCCAGAGAATCTTAATTGCTTTTCCAGTTCGTTTATAAGAACACAGAGACAACAGTATGTGCGAGACTGGTTTTGACAAAAGTAATGGTATGCCAGTGCCTATGAATAAATAAATCCTATTTACATGGAGAAATTCTGGGGCAATCGAAAGGAAGTCGCAGAATGGAAGCAGCTGATGGTTTAAAGACATTATTCCTTATTCTTAGCAGGGAGCTGAGTGAAGTCTGGAGTGCTGTAGCGCATAGGTGGCCATACAGGTAGGGCTGTCTTGGTAAATGGTACTTTCTTAGCTTAATTTTCTAAAATGACTAGGTTGAAAACTTTAAGGTGTAAGTGAGAATTAGTCGAGAAATTTGAATTTCCAGAGGCCCTGGGAAGCTGTTAGAGATCATGGGAATTTTTTGCTTTCTAATAATCATTTTAAATGTTTGTGCTCAATTCCTTGCCTAAATCTGCTCAGTTAAAAGCTGTGGTGTGAAATAACGTAGTAAGTAAACACTACCATAATCCGTGTGTAGTGACAGATTTGGAGCTGTAAGCAAAGGGTTGGAACAAGTCAGATTTATGTACTGAGTAATGAATATCTCTTTGTTGGAAAGAAGGAGTAATGAGAGTGGTCAGGATGGCCTAGCAGAGAGACAGCATGGAGAAAGGGTTCTGCAATACTTGACAGACCGCTTTAGGTGTGAAGGCTGATCATGGGAACCTAATACAATAATCAGAGGTGAGCTGGTTACAGGGACAAGGTAGCTGAGGCACCTGTCGGTTGCTTCCCGTGTGCCTATAGACACTTGTGCCTGTAGACCAACGCCTGTGACCCACTGTGCAGCCTTCAAGTGCCTCCATGGCCCTCCTGTTTTGCTTGGGGCAAATTTCATGCACAGTGAGCTCACCACTGTTCCCCACCGTGCCCCCCCTCCTTCTCCCCGGTGAAGGTGGGCCAGAGTGATTCGCAGGAGGAAAATGTGTTGCACCCTGCTTGGAAGATCATGGTCTGGAAGGAAGAGTAGATGCATTGATGTACATCCTGGGACTGATTTGTAGACAATCATCACCAGCTTGGTGGGAAGCAGCACTGATGCACACGTTTAGGAGAGAAAACCTCCTTGCCTAAATTCAGTAATAAAGTCAGAGAAATGCCATAAGGAAGTGCAGTGTGCATCTCAGCTGTTCTATGAGTTACTTGGCAATAGTAACAATAGCAGCAATATCTATGTATCTACATAGATATAAAGACAGACAAATATAATATTCATCTGCCTTGTTCAACTCTGGAAGCTCTAATTTGACAAAACATCAAAGCGAGTGGATACACTTTGTGCATTTCCTCCAGCAGTGTCCTTGTCAGTGACAGTCTTTCCCACCTCTGTTTCTTCCCTTGCTCTTTAATTCTCTCATGTAATGGTCGTTGTTGTTTTTACACCAAGGAAATTAATACAGTTTGGGAGAGTATGGGGTGTTTAGAAGCAAAGCAAAAAGGAAATAGATTTTTCCTTTTTGGGAGGTTTCCTGTTCTGGGGGATGGCAGCAAAACAGCCCAGCAGTGTGCCTGCACAAGCCTGACACCAACAGTGCCAGATAGATAATTCAGGGACCACAAATAAATGAGGAGCTATTTCTAGCTTTTACAAATCGCAAGATTCTTTTTTGTCTTCACATCCCCCATAAAAACTGAGGCAGACATCATGCCTGTCTCTTACGGTCTTATCAAATGTGAACAAACAACGCCTGTAGCACTGTAGCTCTTTAATTTATAATCTAGAGAAGCCTTACTCTGTTTCTACTATGCAACATCTCCTTGACCAGCAGCTTTGTTTGCAGTTGCACTGGGCTTCTAATTGCTCGGAGGTAGAAAATCAGATGTGTAAAGTAATAATATCTGAGAAACAAATGTATTGCAGTTGTATCTGAAGTGGTTAGTATGAATCTTGTGAATTACAAAAAAAAGGAGAGCAGCAGAGTATTGCCTCTTTCAGTGAAGAATTATGAGGTGTTATAAAATTGGAGGCAGTGTATTATTGTGTATCATTTACAGCAGTGATGCAAGCACTTTGGCTGTGCCTAAGCAATGCCTTTGTTTTTATTTTTCTCTGTTGAGGCTGCATTTCATCTAGCAACATGCACCAGTAGCTGGCTTGACTCAGAAGTGAGGAGAATTATATATAAAACAAAGCAGCTGCATTGAACAAGAAGATCTGACTTAATTTACGTAGTTTATGTCCAGCCATAAACTCTGCTCCTTCATTTGGAGTTTGGGGATGCTTCTTTGACAGGTGAGGGACCTATTGCTAAAGAACATCTGTCCTTTTGAGCAGTAGTGGTATACCTGATGGTCAGGTCTGAGACCAGATGACTATTCGTGGCCTCCTCCCCTGCCCAGCCCATCAGTCACAACCCATCTTTTGGCTACCTGAGCCTTTGGTAAGCTTATTTCCTTTACTAGTCCAAGACATGCCACTTCACCAAGCCAAATTCTTTGCTCATCATCTGATGCTGATATTACAGTAAGTGCCTGTCCTCAGCTGCCATGGTCAGATGCACACACATCTCGCTGAAACACTAGTGGGGGATTCACTGCAAGAGATCACTGACCGACTTTTAAATATTGACCTTGCTCAGCTGAGACTCGAGTGTCAAAAATGTGTGTCTGCACTCCTTGTGGGTGTTCTGGTTCTTAGATCTCGAACAGAGTCAGTGACGCTTCGTACCCTTGTCCGCATTATAGGCAGAGAGAGCAAACTTTCCAGGGGCAAAGCCAGGTGGATTTGACAAGAACTGGTGGGACTGTGCTCGCTAATGTAAAATGCAAATGTAAAGAGCTCTAGGAGATTTGGGGAACGTTGGCACTGTGCCCCTGGATACAGCAGCCTGTGTGCATTAAGGTCCTCAGTGGTTCTTAGCTTACTCCCCTCCCGGAGAGCATGGATCAGCTCTGCTGCGGAGAATGCTGTGAGCTTCACGTTCTGAATGCCAGTCTGGGCTTACAGAGAGCAGTTGGGCTATGGAGATGTTTTAAATCATTTCCCTTTTTTCACAGCACTAAGCATGAATGAGGCAGGGTGTGTGTGGGCTGACACAGAGCACCTTCCCCGCAACGCGAGGGAATGCTGCTGGATTACCTAACCTGCTGACACGAGGTGTGTCCTAAACCAGCTGATGATTGCCTTTCACTTCCGTACTAAGGATGCTTCATGTCAGAGCTCAGCAGATATGCTGTGCTTCTATTTCCTTCTTTTCTACTGCATTTAGAATCTTACCCTGGCATGACTAATGTATTATGGTTATTTTCATTGGTCTGCTTACAAAAACTCATCCTTCCACACCTTTTCTTTCTTAGAGTTCATTTAGGTCATTTATAATCAATATTTATCAGAAATTTTTCTTGCATTTGTCAACACTGAAATGCCCCACCACCTGTTAGATAGCTTTACTTCCTTTTCAAGGACCACCTAGTATAATGTATTGTAGATTGTTTTAACAGAATATGATAAATTTCAGACTTAGATAGATTTGTTCCCTATATATCAAATTTCAAGACCTTCTTTAAGTACTCTCTACTAGACGTTTTTCCATTCCATAAACTTTTTTCAAATAATGAAAATATTTATTTCATTGTCCAGTGATTACGTTTTTCTTTAACTATCTTCTCTTATCTATTCCTATCATAATCCCTGATCTACATGTTTAAATATAATTATAGTTGGCATTACAACTCCTGTATCGATACAGAAAAGCTCCTTGATCTCCAAAAGTCCCATTTTTTTCATTTTTATATGCTAATGCGTGTAATATCTCTCTGCCCTGTGACATTCTAGCTGATTTTAATTCTTATTTTTTGAGCAGCTTAGCCATCTTGTTCTCAAGCTTGTTCAATGTTCTCAGTTTTAGGAATGTTGTCCCTTTGACACACTGCTCAAATTGTCAGCAGTATGTCACATGCTCTGGCTTAGGTTTTTATGTATCTTAAGTTTCTCTCTTGTATTGAATGCTATTTAAAAAAATTAAAACTGTTGAATTCTGAATCTTGGGAATTAATGTAATGCCAACATTTTCTGAAAGCGTTAGCATTCACACTGCATAAATAACTGCATCTAGTGGCTCTCCTATTTCCGCATCTGTATATTAAGGGAGAAGTAATATTTGAGCAAATCATTGAAGTTAGGGAATGCTGATGTCATGTTCCTGATTCTGGTATTGTCTCCTTATGATTAAATGTGTTGGCTTGTTCATGTCTGTCAGGTGTGAGAATGTATGAACCCTGCATTTCTTGCCTTCTGATACAAAACCTGATTTGGAACCTGGAATTCCTGCAAGATTTAGTTCTCATAATATTTAACCTGATTTATTTGTGATGTGGAACAATCTCATGTTGTTCCTTGCATGTTTGACCTGTCATTTAGAACTGCTGTATCACCAGCACAAACAAAATCTATTAACTGTTAGACCATAAAAGATTTCTGTTTTTCCAGTCTACAATTTCTTTTCATAATGAAATGATGGCAGTGGCAAAGAGGAGAAGAGATTGCATTCTCAGTTTGACATTGGCAGCTGTATTAGACTCTGCTTATGTTTGCATTTCGTTTAGCTGTAGAAACCTTACCTTGAAATACAGTTAGGTAAACACAATTATTTTTGCTTGCATCCTGTAACATTTCAAGATACATGAAAATGAATCACAATGGGGGTTATCATATGCTTTCCCAAAATCTATAAAATTTATAATGGGTAGATACTCCTTTGTTGTGTTGCACCGTTTATTATCCTCTGTCCATGCCCTAAGTATTTTTATTTGTTTCATTTTGACTTTAGGAGCCTTGTCTAGCTTGAATTATTTTACTTAAACCTTGCTTTATTTCCTTCATCAGAATTACAAACTTCTATCTGCTTGTTGAGACATTTGGGTTGTAAACAGCTTGGTTCCATCCCCTTTGGGTGATGCAGCAGCATAGAACCTGCTGAAATACAGTCCCGTTGAGGGGATCCCCTTGGGTATGGAGTACTGCTCGGAAGACCCAGTGGCAGTAAAGCTCCTGCTGATGGCCATGCTTTCGACGCTTTGCTTTTGCACCGGAGCCCCTTCCTGCCAGACCTGCCTGCCCTGCATGCTACATGCCCTGTTGCAGGGCAGAGGGAATCTCAGGTGTCTCAGACCACCCTGCGAGATTTAGGAGGCGCCTTTTGGGTGGCACAGGGCAGTTCCGGCCTTTCCCCTGACAGAGCCTGCCCCCAGCCAGCTGAGGGGCTGGAGGCTCCAAGCAGAGCAGCAGGCATGGTGCAGGAGATGCTGGAAGGGAAAATGTTGAGGGTAAGGGGGAGGCATGAAGCACTGGGTTTGCAAGATACTGCAGTGAGTAGAAGTCCCAAATGGTCCATAGAGTTACCTTGAACCTAATGTGAGATGATGTTCAAATGTCTCTAAGGAATAAGAGGAGATTCCTACGTGCAGCATAGATGTATGTAACTTGGGAAGAGGAGGAGGAGAGGGAAAGAGAAATACATTTTTACCAGAGGAAATTTTTTGTCTACATGTTCATGCCCACAAAAACCCAAAAGGAATCTTCCAGCCTGTAGAGTGAAGTTCTCCCTGGTGGGATCATGTGCCTTTGAACGGGGAGCACAGATTGCACACCAGGAAAGGAAGACATCAAGTAAATGTGTCTAATCCTCATCGGAAACATACTGTCATGATCAAGTAAAATACAGTAGGCATACATGCTATTCATAGTTTACCCCATTGATGCACTTCTTGCATTCAACCCTCAAGAAAATTTCTTTTACTATCCAATTAGTTTTTATTTTATTTCTAGCAAAGATTCCTAATATTAATTACCAACATAAAAACAAAGATGCAGTGCACTGAAACAAATGGATGCATTTTTATGCTTAGATTAAAACATTACTTGTAATTGTTTACAGTGAAATGTCCTTGCTGTCACAGTGGTGTTAACAGGGTTATAAACTTTTAAGTTCTTAAAAGAAAACAAAAAAGTATATTATCTTCTAGCTGTGGTGTAATCTACTATTAGTTACCCAAGTATCGCTGCATTTATACTGTATCATGTACTTATCAAACATCTATATGACTCCTTAACTATTTCCAAAACAAAAGAGTCATTATTTACCCACTGTGAAAATAGCCTTGTGTTAGTGGTATTAGAAATCATTAGCTCTATTAAGTCCGTTATCAGCTATGCTAGCAGCTGGAAATATCCTGCAGCTCAGGAGGGCTCCAAAATGTTCCCCAGTCATTATATTCTAGATCACTTTGTTTTCTTGCATGGTGAAAACAGATTATAATCACATTCAGCCACAGGCAAAAATAGAAGCTGACAACACTGGTAGAAAAAGATTTATGAAACTTTTCATTGCTTGGGGCAGTATTTTGTAACAAGATAACAGTGTTGTCCCTTAGATAGGAGCATGAGTGAGCAGTTCAGCTATGTCTTTCTATCATCTTGGTGCACTGTGTCTCAAAATGACACAGTTATCACACCATAAATACAGCCCAAAGCATTACAGATGTCTATAAGCAGGATCCATATTAATTGTTAATGCATAAGGAAGAGACAGATCTGTTTATGCTAGCTTAGGAAATAGCAATCTATTCTTTGAAGAGCACAGAAGATATAAAAGCATCAATTTTGTCTTGTCATTGCTTGCTTTGAAAAGGATTGTCTCTGAAGGTAGTACCTTGAAGTGTTGGGTTTAAAATAATTCCTTTATCAGTCTCTGCTGTGGGTGAGGTTGACCCTTCAAACAGTATGAGTGGCAGGTTTAAAATCGTTTCTTGAACATGGCTTAAGATCATGGGTTTCCTTAGCAGAAAGCGGTTTGCAAAAACTGCTCCTTCATGAAAAAGAAAAATAATTCTGTTTTCAAAATCTAAAGTATTGAACAAATAATGATGTGTCCATGAAAGCATCTTTTAAATTTTTTGTACTACTGGTGTATAGCTATTAGCTCCCTATTTTTAGAACACCCCTGAAATAGTACTGAGATTTAAAAAGCCTGTGTCATGGTACGCTCCTGGTATCGTCTCTGCATTTGGAAACAACATAGTATTGCTAGGGCTATGGGAACAGGTGTATGTCATGGCTGCACCCTCCCTACAGCGTAAAGGCCAGGCTGGATGGGGCTTTGGGCACCCCAGGCTAGTGGAGGGTGTCCCTGCCCATGGCAAGGGGTGGGACTGTATGGGCTTTGAAGTCCCTTCCCACCCAAACCAGCCTGGGGTTCTGTGATACATTTCACAAGCTGCTGCACATTTGCAGCGATAACCAGTAAGAGCTGGTGTGTGCCTGTAAATAGCTGTGGCTGTAGCTGTGGCTCAGGCCTGTGGCACAGGTATGCCTGCAGTGTGTGGCACAGGTTTCCCCTGCTCCCTGCTGCACTTCTCCTGCCTGGGCGATTCCTTTGTCCCATCCTTGACAGCTCTCCCGGTTATTTCACTCTCTTCTAATTTACCCTGGATCTTGCCTGAGGAGAAACACAGACTGTCTGGAAGAGCTTTGCACCTTTTCCTTCCCCTTTTTCAGCCTGCTTCCTCTGCTCTCCTCACCTGAGAAGGGTGTGGCCATTGGCACATGGGGCAGGTGGCTCCTGCTGCCCTTGCCACCCACTCCTCTCCTCCCAGCATGTCTCTTCT
Source organism: Laterallus jamaicensis coturniculus (assembly GCA_022605575.1). NCBI lineage: Eukaryota > Metazoa > Chordata > Aves > Gruiformes > Rallidae > Laterallus > Laterallus jamaicensis. The sequence goes on from JAKCOX010000016.1 coordinate 1,750,694, forward strand.
AGCTCGTCTTTCCTCCCCTGTTGCCTCAGTGGCTCTGGGCTGTCAGTGCCTGGCCCCAGCCAAAGCTGGGGCTCTGCCTGCCCCGGCAGCCAGCGGCTCTGCTGGCAGCCTGCCCCAGGCCAGCTGGATTTACTTGCTTCACCTACTGGGCAGTTGTTTGCAAGCTTGTAGGGATGGGTTTTGTCTCACGGGAGTGTTGTCCTGTGTGTTCCAGACTACCCAGCACCTGTGTACAGCCAGGTTACTGTATGTACCTCACATGTTGTTAATGTGATATGTATAAAGTCCATCACTTCAGAAATTCTACTCTATCTGAGCTTCCTTTTTGTTGATTATGTAGGGTAAAGAAGTATAGGACTGATTCAAACTGAATCTGTAAATCCCCTCGCTGTACACGTAAAGAGCTGAAATCTGCATCACTTGAGTTCCTGTCTGGAGCATCATCTGCAGTATTTATAACTAAGGCCCTGGAAATATTACCAAGGCAGGAGCGTGCCATTTCTTTTTATGCAACCCCCACTCTGTTATGACATATCTGGAGCAGTAGCAAAGGCTAAAATGTTTATTTTGCCAGCTGACCCAAGTGAGCAAATAGTCACTGAAGGATCGGAGTGGGAATTGTTGTATTTTATACGATGAATCAGGTTTCGAAACAGGCTGAGATTAATTTGATACTATGCAGGGAAGTCAGAATTCTTGCCAGTTATACAAGATGTTTGAAACTTAAGCAAGAGGTGGAGTAACAATTTTAGGCAGAATCATTTGATTAGGGAAAAAAACCTGTTGTGTTTTTCTGCTTTCAGCTGTAAAGATACTCCACACACTGCAAAATATGGGAAAGAAGGGGTGGTATTTAGGGAAGAAAATTCCTAGCAGTTTTTTATCAAACTAGAAAGTAAGATTGTATATAGTAAGGCAGAGTACATTATTTTGCATTTCTGTGTCACCAACAAATTATGGATATTTGTTTTTTTTACAAAGTTTCTCCATCATACAGAACAAGGTGGGCCAGAGCTGTATTGCAGTGGATGCTACAGAAAGCTGGTTTTGCTGTAGCTGCATCTAAAGATACTGTCTTTAAAGAACACAAATCATGCTTGTCACCAATCATGTGAGTGAGGCAAATTAACTCTTTTGCAATGCTGTGGTGAGAGATGGGATTAATTTAGTTAGTTATTTTACTAGAGGTTTAAGATGGATGTCTTTGAGGATAGGTCATAAGAGTTGATGAGTTGAGGGGTAAATCTGAAGTATGCAGACTCAGTAATAGTGAGCTGGCAGGACAAGAAAAGAAATAAAAACTGCTGCTAAGGGAAAGTATGGTGGGAAAAAAACCAAACCATGAACTAGAAATAGCAGGTGGCAGAGAGGATGAGAAGGGTTGGAGTGATGGCATTCAATGATGAGATTTTCAGACACCCTCAGAGCTCTGGCACCATGAACCAGTCTGTTAAAGAAGGATGGTTCTGAGTCTCCTTGTGCTGTTTCACTCCATAAAAGGCATTGCACCAAAATGCTGTCTCTTCCATTACTCATTTTCCCTCCCTTTTCCACCTCTGGAATGCTTTCTGTGTCACTAACATCATGCAGTTCCTTTTTCTTTCCAGTATCATCTGCACCTTCTTAACCAGAAAGGGTGCCATCCCTTCCTGACCATGGGTGGTTGTCCACTGTGGACAGTGGACAGTGCTCACGTTCAGCACGGTCACAGAACCTGCTCCTGAGATCTGAGTGCTCCTGAAATTCTCCAGTATTTACCCACCCAACACCACTCATGGTCTGCAGGGCGCTTACCCATTTGATAAACAGGGAGTTGAAATGGGGATGCAGGCTGATGCAGTGACTCGGGCACCACCCTCACCACTGGACTCCGTACTCCGCTGAGGGTTTGTTCAGTGCAAGTGACACCTTTCCTTGGGTTTTTGTGCAGATTCACACTCAGCACAAAGCTACACGGTGGCTGAGGCAGCTACTGTCATGGCCCCAAAGTACAATAAAGTTATGATGCCCTTTTTGCCAAAATCAGAGGGTATGCAGCTTGCACCAGCCACACAGTGATACCCAGAGTGTACCCACCTTACACTTCACGTGAGTCTTTCTTCGTCACTTGCTCCTAAATTTGACGCTGAGGCTGCTTTAGCAGCAGGTCCCCTCTGTTCAGAGGGTGTTTTGCTGCCAAAACGTACTTTTAATGAGAGAACCAGCTGTTCTCCCTCAGGACCAAGCTTCTACTTGCTCCTTAGTTTGCTTCTTAATTGTCTTATCACTGATGAATAATTTAATAATTTTTTTCTTGATTGTTTCATAAATTCAGAATTTTGTGGAGTCACAGTTAATAAAAAGACAACATACAGCAAGGGAGAGTTCTCTTGCCCTCTGTTCATGGCACAGCTTGCCATGTTTCCCTGCGCTTGTTTCAAACAATATGCAAGTAAATTGGAATAGTAAAACCATATCAAGATGTCTATCAGCATCCTACACAGATGCGTAGTTTGGGTTTTATTCCAGACTATGTTTTTATGATGCAGAAAATGTGTGTGGAGCAGTCTTTAAGCTGTAATGATGATTGACTTGTGTGCCCTGTAGAGGGTAGCTTTTGCTTTTCACATTTTTGTTCAAATGTTCTATTTAGACATTAGCTTAAAGATGTAATCTTCTCCAATGGGTAGGGCTTATGTTACGTATCATTTGGAAAATCAGCTGTGGGGTTTTTGTTTGGAGCTTATTGCTATTTGTTTAACAGCTAGCAAAAAGGTCAGGCAGAATGGTACTGCGTTTCTAGATCTTTAGCCAATGTGAAAGTTGCCTCATTTTTTTTTCCTGCTTACTTAAATTCATTATTCAAATATTCTTTATGGAAAAAAAACCCAAAACAAACCTGTTTGAAATAACAGTTAAATTTAGAAGAATATCTCAAGTTCAAAGGGAGCCATAGGATCAGAGTCCAGCTTGCTGCTTTTTTTCCTAAAGTTTTTTTTGTTTTTTTTTTAAATTCTTAAGATAACTGTTACTGGCATGGAGAGTCACTGCTATCTAACAGCAACGAACTAGCTAGGCCAGTTTTACTTTTTAAAGTAATTTGATTTTGGTTTATTCTGTGTAAAGTAGGGACACATAATAAGTATCCCGCTACCTAAACCTATAGATAACTGCAGTTTTCTGATAACAATATAATGAAAATATCCCCAGTATTTTAAATGAAAGTTGTTTAGGAAAATGAAAATATCCTCTTGGCTTTGGAATTTTCTAAGCTTGACTTCTCTGTTTCTGAATGTTCCTTGGAAGACGTCGTTGGTAGAACGTCCTTGTAGAAAAAAAGCCTTGATGTGTTGAGTGTATCTCTATAGTTAGCTATGAAGACCTGAACCAGATTTTTCTTGCATATTAATTTAGAAATAGGAAGATTGTTTACTGTTATTCAATACCACAATGTTGATATCAATCCAAACTAATCTTAGTGGATTTTTCACCAATTTCAGCACATAGTGTAGAAGAGGAGCGCTAGGACCTTCTGCTCTCATCTCGTGATCTGTTTGTTGTGCTGGATTACTTTCTAATCTGCATATAACTTATACATATAATGCACATAATCATCAAGAAGCTTCCGTTCTATGTAGAAGACTTTGATCACATTACATTAAGAGCTCATGGGATGTATTTATATAGTGTCTTTTCTCCTTCATTTCTGTTGACTCTTTCCTTGCCTACAAGTCTTGAAGTAGTGGAATTCTCTGACTGACTTCTGAGCCCTCCTTATCTCCTTTTCTTCCATCGTTATTTCACAAGGCAACTTCCATGTCAAAAAGTTTTGCCCCTTGGTCTGTGGGATTTCTGAAATCTATCTATCTCATTATGGCTTTAACTGCCACGTTTCTGTCGCAGGGATTTCAGCAGTCCATGTGCATTTCAAACGTAGGTTGTGTTTACTTCTAATCATTAGACAAAGCTGTTAGCAGTTTTTGCAAGGTGGCAGATGTTTATCCAGAGGTTTTAGCCAACCTGAAATCTTGGTAGGTAGCTACTCTCTAATCTCTTGTGACTTTGGTTTGATACAATATTCGAGTTATCCTCTTTTCCTGTTTTTAAATTCTTTAATCCTACCGTTACTGTGAATGCTGCATTGTACCTCAGAGCTGTTTTCTCTCTCTTTTCACAGTGCTAACCTCCACTTAGTGCTGTGGTGGCCTCAGACTTTGGGAAGGAACACTATGTGATTTAGTCATCATAGCTACTTTTATACCTTAAATAGAACATGAAACCTCTTCCCTCATTGCTCAGTTAATGCTGTATTTCTGTGGCTCTTTACTTGAGTCTCTTTGCATTGCTGGTCTTATCAGAAACATAAAATCATGTCCCAGAGACAAAGGAGGAGAGGTAAAGGTGATGTTGATCTGAGTGCCCGTGATGAAGCTCTGTTTTCAGAAATGTATGCCACATTGATAACGGATTGGACTGTGCTATTTGTTCTCTCCTTGACACTGTGAACATGCAGCCTTGCTGAAAGACATCACACTCCCCTGCATTCTGTTTGTTCTGGTAATGTGGGACCACTTCAGTGGTTGGTGTCTGCCAGTATGATTACACAGTCTCTCCAGGTTGTAAATTCAATTGCCTTTTCCATGCTGGAGAGGTAAGAACAGGGCGTATCTGAAGTGGCAGCCCAAAGCTAGCAGTTGCATTATAATTATGGTATCAGAGGTAGGCTGGGCGAACTGGGCAGAGGATGTCAGATAAGCAAGCAGCGCAGTCCCAGGGATGAGCAGTGGCAGTGTTTGTTGCTTCACTGATAGTAAGTGATTAGGCAGATGTATTTTATTTAAAAATAACAAACCAACAAACAACCCACAAACCAACACAAAACCTCCAATTGAAAAAAGACCCACTGCCTTATTCTGAGATGCTCTTCAAGCTCTTGTAATAGAGAGTTGCACTGAAATTTAATGGCTTGATGAGGGTGGAGTTTCTGCAAGAGGCTGTTTAGTCAGGATAAGACTCTGTCTTCTCCAGCTAGTCAAAGTTTTCAGTGTGCTGCTGCTTTTCTTCTTTGCTAGAGAGTGTTTTTCTAGCTTGAGCAAATTCAGTGATAGTAAATGCAGGTATGGTTATGTACTTGATGGGGTACTAGTGAGTCGGTTGCCGGACAGCATAAACTCAGTGGTGTCTCATCACGATAGCGTCAGGCAGTTAATTTTTGTGGTCTCAGTGCTGGCTGAAAGCTGTTTGCTCTCACTGGGGAGCTGTGCCTCACACAGCATGCCTTGCATGGTGCTGGGAGGTGGTTCCCAGTCCAACACCAACGCTCCCCATGCGGGGCTGGCCTTGGCACAGACACATGGGCAGCTCTGCTCCCAACTCAGTCCCCTGATCCTTGGCTCTCCTTTTGCTCCACCACGCTGAGCATCAGTCAGGGACCCGAGTTTGCTGTGCACTATGGCTCTGGGGCCATAGGTGGTGGTAACTGGGGTCAGCCCCCAAAAACCCATCACATCAGACATGGTATCTGAGATGTTATAGCCCAGCTTCAGCACACACTGACAAACACTGACCATTTTCATAGCTGAAATTCTCTCATATTGATTTTTCTGGGTTTCCATGTGTGATTTTGGTGTCGGTTTGGATTGTTTTCCTTCACACACTAAAAACTATAATTAAAAACTTTTAGAAGAACTGGAGACTTAATGTTGGCTCATTTTCTGCAGAGTGATAATGCTGTGTGACAGCTTCCCTATACCACATTAGGATACTCCTTTTTTTTATTCATTAACTCATGGTTTCACCTTCTGAGTAAGAGAGCCTGTTGTTTGTGGTCATTGAAGCTAACCTCTGGTATGTTAAAAGTCAGATAGCTTCACAGGACTTGTGACTTGAATGGTCTCTGACTTTCTCTGGGATCCCATACTAACCAGTAAAGATTTCAAACCTGAGATTCCGGAGTCTGTGGAAGAAATGCCAGTCATGTAGTGTGGCAGCTTGTGGTACCCTGGAGACAGACAGATGCTCCTTTCTTTCTTGGAGCTATTTGCGCCCTGCCTGCTCTTAGAAAGAGAAAGAGCCTGTTCAAAAGTCTGTCTCAGTACAACATCTACATTGCATTATATTTGCTTTGCTTTACTACAGCATTACACAACATTTCTCTTACTTTTTTCCATGGAGTTTACACAAATTGTTTTTGCCTTCTCTATGTGTTGGGAAGCAGATTGCCCAGGTAGTATAAATAACTGGCTTCCCAGGAGCTGTGAAATTGAATTGTCCCAGGAAGTGCCTCCAGGAACCTTGTATTTACTGGTGTACATGTCAGTAAGTCTTCATGTTAATGATTCTTATATGTCAGGGTTTATTTCCACCATTTGATTACCTGGGGGTTCATTCTAAAGGGAGAACTGTGGTCTTATATTCATGCTGAAGGGGTAATAGTGTAAATATTTCTGGAAAAAACGCTCTAACCCTGAACACCCGTGGAAGAGCATCATAGTAAGATACAAGTTTGGGTTTTTTTCTTTTCACCAGGAAAACAAGTGTATTTTTGTTGATAACTACTCTTGAACCTAAAAAAAAATTACAGCTTGGTGTGCAGTATGCATTATGGTGAATCATCCCAAGGCAGGAGTGGAAGATGTAATAAAAAAATTAAGCAGTCGACGAAAGTTTGTGTTGCTGGGGAGGATGATAATAATGCCTGAGAAACAGAAAAATGACTCTGTGCTGAAAGCCATGTTCACTGTGTTCGGTTTCATTAATAGTACAGCTGCCAAACTTCTCAGTGGTGAGCCTTGACATCACAGACTCTTAGAACAAGAGAAGGATTCAAACTCATTACTCTGCAGATAGACCTTTCCTGCTCAAAGGGTTTGCAACACCCGGAAGGCTGGTTGGTTAAAAAGCTCACCTAGGCATTGCTGAGATCTGTCTCCCCATCAGCTGTTCTCTCTGACACAGTTACTTTCAGTCATTTGAGAGAGAGACTTTCTGTATTATTTGCTATGAGGTTAACTTTAGCAGTGACAACAAAGGATTATTTTTTACAATTTTCATAGGTTTGGTAATGCTTCTGAAATAACAGAGGTAACGTATTCCATTAAAATCCCCACGAGTGGCATTTCTTTTTCCCCCTTGGAGAAACACTGTGTGCTAGCCGACTGGGTCGTGTAAAACCCAGAGTCCTGCTGTAATAGCTCTGGGATGACTTTGTATTGCACCAGCCTCCAGGCTCACAACATGTTGGAAATTAAAGTACAGATATTCTTGTGTCACTACGAACATTTCCAGGTTTCCCCTCGGACCATCCAGGCAAACAGCACTTTTCAAGCTGTATTCCCATCTGGAAAATGTCAGCAGGGTTACAACGCCAGCCCAAGTATTTCTGTTCAGAAGGAGGTATGTCTTTGCCTTGTTTAGTGTGATTCTCAGTGGGTCAGATTGTGTGCGCTTTGGAGAAGGGATTGTGTCATCTCTAGATAGGGTTCCTCTCTTTCCTCTTCTGCAGAACCACGTATGTAAAGCAACACTGTTCTGGACTAAAATGTTCAGTAGTAATGTTGATGGTAATGATGAACTTTATTGCTTTGAAATATCTGTATGTTCTTCATTGTAGTTCTTAGATCAGTGCCTTCTTGAGAAAAAATGTCAAATATCTAAGGTAAGGAAAATAAATGCACACTGGTCTCTGAAATATGTTTTATATTCATTTCATTATTGGAAGACAAAATGAAAAGGCTGATTAAGAAAGGTGTGAAATGCAGGGATTGTTTTTTTAATTAGATAGCTCTTCTTTAACCCCTCTGGACTGATTTTTATGATACATAAGAATTAAGAATTGGAATAGTATGCCTACCTTACGTCTATATCAACACTATGTTTATATAAAAAGTATCACAGGACCCTGAGTCTACCTAAAGCATTATTATTCAAGTGATGTTTTGCCATTGACCAGCCACTGCTTTATGCAGCCAGTGCACCTCACATGGTGTGATAATGAACATTTCAGTGATGTATTTCAGCAAATGTAATTAGTACAGGGTATCTCAGATAATACTGTTTTGTAGGGCAGTGGGTTTTGACCTCTTTTGTGGTGACCCTCCCCTGAGAAAATTGGTTATTTGACAGTAATCCCTCAGGTTAGACTCCTGGCGAAGGTTCCCACTTTGCTTTCACTTCCATGAGTACTAACACTGCGTTTCACAACCTGACGTATGGAAATAGTCTCTATAACCGGGAAGTTATAAAGTAGGCATGTTTATTGCGCGCAGGTGCACGGGGGATCGCTCCGCCCCAAGCGTGCATATCGAGGTAGCAAAACCGTCCCATGTTTATACAGTGGAACAATGAATATTCAACTGACGCCTACACATATTCATTACCTGAACCTGCCTACTTCTGCTTCATATGCTAATTAGCTTATCAGTCCTTTGTGCTTGCACAGATTCTTCAAAAATTGTGGGCAAGGGTCTTCAGAACATGGGCCGTGGTCCTCGGGAGGAAGGCCGTAGGTCTTCCTCATGGTGTACTTTTCACCCTTTGCCTGGAATGCTGTGATCCTGCAAGCTTGCAGTGTTCTTACCAGTCTGAGCTAATTCATGTCCTTGTTAACCCTCTGTTTTCCTTTAGCAAGGATGTTTATTGATGTATTTGTGATGGATGTCATTCTGTTTTCAAATTCTTGCTCCTTATAATCACTCCTTTGAGATATTGTGAGACCGTTTCTTATTCCTCACAAGTAAGCCCTTAGTCAGGGAAAGAAAAATAGACTTCCTCCTTCATTAGTTGTTTTCTAAAACCTATATGGTTACGTGACTAAGTTCTATGACTATATTCTTTGAGTACACATATATAGTTGTGATTAACTTACTGTCCCTATTTCTATATGGTCCCATATATCAAACCAACCCACCCATCCAGCACAAAGACCAAATCTGCCATTTCTCTGGCTGTGGTGATGATGAGAACAAGCTAATATTCCTGCTGCGAGCAGGCTAACTGTCTAGATACTCTTGGAGGTTCACACGGAGCGTCTCAGCACCTCTGGTTTTGGGAGGAGCCGTTGTGCTCTGTGTACACAGCAACAGCTCGGGTCTGGCAGAGTTAATTTGGTTGCTGCTGCTTCTGCCTCCCATGCAATGAACTTGTGCCCTGCGGGCTGGGACACAAAGCATTTGACCAGCTCACGCTGCAGTGGGATCTGATTGCCTTGTAAGTGGTAAGGTAATTTACTTTGAGCACTCCTGCAAAGGATATGGGTAAAGAGGCTTGTAGATAACAAGTGATTTGGCCACAGTCGCTCAAGGGTTGGCTCAGAGTAGGATATAGAAACGATGACAAAGTCCTAGACTTTATCCATTAAACCGCCTTTCCCCTTTTCTGTGGGTAAGCAAGGGGGTATTTTTTGTTTGTTTTTTATTGTCTTTTTTTTTGCCGCACAACATTTAATTTTCAATTCTAATATTGTGCTGAGGAGGTGGCTGCAGTGCACTGGCAGAGACTGATAAGTGACTTACAATTTTATACCACACATTTACTGAATTTTCAGTTTGAAATGTACAGTCTGGGATGACAGCCAGTCATTCAACCTATTCTTGCCTCGATTGCTGTAAAAACATGCAGACAAAAGAGGGAACACCTGGCAAATGTTTTGAGTTTACAACAACAAGAGAGAGAGTTAATGATATCCATGGTTATGAGTGAGATAACTTGCTTCTTTACAGCATATGTTCAAAACGGTTTCAGAACATTTACATTCCATTTAACTATGGCCTTGCGCAAAACAATTTAGACAATTAAAGCAAACGAACAGAATTGAAGCAGACCTAGCATAAAACAGTTGATATTGCTTGGGAAGGAACCCTGGTCCCACCCTGCCAAACTCGAGTGAAGGTAGAAACCCCAGGGTGGAAGCGGGCCCTGGAGACAGCAGCTCCTTGTGATACTGTAGTATATCCCTGGGTGTTCCAGCGCTTTCTTTTCTCCCTGACTCTGAGTAATGCAATCTGCCTTTGAAGATGAATTTACCTTGGAAGGTGGCCCTGTGGTTCTGTGAAAGACCTGTAACTCATTGTGATCATGGATGATGTGCTTTCCCTGAGAAAGCAGTGCTGTAGAGCTATCTGGGTGAAGAACTAGGAATACCCAGGGCTGGGTTTCTAACACTGCCTCACAAGGATTTTCTGTGCATTTCCTGTATTCACATGTTCTTTTAATGCATCAGCTTAGTTTATCTTTTTTGCATTCAGTATTTGCATTGTTTAGATGTGTACGGAAACAGCTGCATCATTGTTCATTATAATATAAACTATATAATATTTATACAAAATAGTATGGTTTGGGGTTTTTCCTTTTAGCTTTTTGTGAGAAGGATTGATGAGGAGGTGGTTGTATGTGTCTCCAGCATTTAACCGTGGCACAGAGGCTAATTCAGCACAACTAAGATACGATCTGCATTACTTTTTTGAGGTAGTACTGACAAAGAACTGGGATGCAGGATAGTGATTACTTTGCTTAGATGAGGAATGCTGCTGATTTTGCTTTGAATTTAATCTCTGCAGTGGGAGATTAACTTGTCCTCCCCAGCTCGTTGAGTTGCATGGATTTAGTGCATGTGTTAAGTGACTGTACCAAAGCCTTGGAAGAACTTTGAAAAATTATTTGACCACATAAAGCAGATCTGAAGCTTTGCTAAGTATTTTAGGCAACATTTGAACTGTAAAAATAGCTGAGAAGCGGCATTTAGAAGGGGATGCTGCCTGGGAGCATGCAGCCATCCCTGTCGTACTCATAAAGCAGGACTTCCAGAGCCTCTCCCTGATCCTGAGGTTGCCAGGCCTGGGCTGGACTGAGACCGCTGGGCTACAGCAGCACAGGCTCCTGCCACGCAGACCTTCCCATGGTACTTCCACTCTCAGCCCGCATCGCGCAGTACGGCAGGGGTCATGGGGCAAACTCTGGGCTGCGGGTCCTTTTCTCTTGTGTTTGCAGAGGAGGGGAAGACCACAGTGACAGTTATACTCCGCGCTGGTTCTGTGTGTGTTGGATGGGTTTTAAGAAGATGAGTGCTGGTTTGCACCTTTCTTTAGCTGAGTTTCTCCTCTGTGCTAGCCTGGTTGCTTATCTGCTGTACTGGATAAAAGAATGAACAGAGCACAACTTTTTTTTTTTTTCCATTTTTTAGCATTCTGTTTCTGATTAAACCCAAATAAGTCAATTTGTTAACTTGCAATTACTTCAAAGATATGTAGATCAGACTTTGTATTCTGAGATTACTTAATTAGAACACAATTTATCCTCACTCAGCTTCTAATTTGCACCTTTGAAGTGAGCGTTGCTGAAATTCTTGACCGCAGTAAGATCTTTTGAAGAATTGCATGTTGATTGTATGGTCATCAGGCCCTGATTTTTTGGAAGCGCTCAGCACAATCAGTGTGTACTAAATTCCATTAGAATTAGGTATGTTTGTCTGTTTGTGAATTTAAATCAGAGGAAAAAAAAAAAAAAAAAAAAAGCAAGCCAGAACGTGCAAGGTACTGGTGTTTCTGATTTCCAGTTCTCTGATTTTCATTGTGGTTTTAAGGGACTTCTTAAATCCTAAATATTTCAGCTTGTATAGTGTACTCTGGGGAGAACCCTAATGCATGCAATAATTGAGGGAAGGCATCATTTCCACAGTATTTTTCCCCAAACAATACTGGCAAGTGCTATATGAAAACTAAAACCTCTTTACTGATGTAAAAAGCCAGATGTACTCCATCAAGATACTTACTGTGTTTAAGCTTCCAAATAATAACACAGTCGGGAAGAGGCTGCAGAGCATGTCCTATCGTAAGGTACGTCGTGCCGGTCCTTTAGGCTGCTGGTCTTTTATTATGGGACAAATGATTTACTTTTCTGAACCTCTGAGCTCAGCAGATTTGCAGGTAGTGCTGCTGAAGTTTTAATTTAGGCAAAGATGCTCATAAAGAAGTGCTCAGATGTTCAGATGTGAATCCAATTTTATATCCCTGGCAAGTTCAATGGTGTTCAGCTTTTGCATTTGATTCATTTGAACAGATTTATGAAGCAGCAGCATATTAAGCTTCTCTCTCATATACAGAGTGTGTGCATGCTCCCTGGTTAGTACTTTATATGTATGTAAGCTTTTATACGTTATAATATAAACTATATAATATTTATACAAAGTTGATATTGGTATTTGTTTTATTACTCTGTATTAAATCTTCATCTTGCACCAGATTTCCGAGGTTTCACAGCTGCAGGGTATGTTCCGTTACCTCCACACAGCTAACTTTGCGCAGTACATTTTATTTACTGTGTGGGAACCGAGTCTTGAGGCAGATTAAATTAATTCGTGTAACTTGAGTTCAGGTGTTGCTTCCTTCATCTTAGAGAAATTCCGGCTGTTCCTATTGATGTGCAGTTGGCTCACTTTTAAGAACAGCCTCTATGATTTTGTTGTTGCAAGGTTCAGAGTCCTTATGTAGCCGGCACTTCTGCGTCTCTTGGAGCAGAATATTTTTGTTCATGTGGGTTTGACTTTTCCATATTTATCCTCCAAAAGAAAAAGCTCCTTCTGAAGCAAGTTGAGAAAATAGGAAGCAAATGAATCTTCTGAAGTGATTGTGAACGGAAGGGCACACGTTTGTATGTTATCGCTCATAAATATCCACTTACTGGAATCCAAACACTCTTTGTTTAAAGCCAGAACACAGGCTCGGAGACTAATTCCACTTAAGCTTCTATGCGTGTGGATATTGTCCAAACACATTTTCTTCCTGCTGTGCCTCGCTCCGCAGGCTGTTGGGAAATGGCACGGGATCTAGTGTGGATTAGACAGTTATGTTTTAGGAGGTCCAAACGGGGGGCTTAAACCTAACATTTGCTGGACTAAACCATCACTTCCAAGCCATTGCTGAGGCAAGAAGAGTGAGGAGAGCATCACATGCAATGGCCCTAAATTTGGGACGTGTTAATGGAAGGTGTTTGTGTTTGAAGCAGTGGACACTAGCATAGGGGCACCATTCAGGCAACAGGCAGTCAAAAAAGATAACAAACCTTCTGCACAGGTCTAAAGCAGCACGTGGAGGGGACAGAATTTATTAGCATTCCCTTCTTAAAGTTTCATGTCCCAGGACAACTTTTACTTGCCTTGTGCCAGTCCAAGGAGACCTGTCTGTCTGTCCCTCATCAGCCTGTGCTTGCCCAGACCACAGACTCATTTAAGGAGGTGAGAGATCTCTTCCTGAACAGCGTCTTTCCCTCTCTGTCCCCCCCAAAGTGTATCACTGTTAGCAGGGGGCACTTTGCATGCTTGTCCTTGGGACGAGCAGTGCCGGGGAGGAGCGGGGACCTGAGGACCAGGCGAGATGTGGTCACTGCCAGGGTTGGGGTGCTGTGCTGACTTGCCCCTCTGATTGTAAATGGATCCCTTGCTGTGGGATAAGACAGGTTTCCCTATGGAGAAGGAAAGGGATGGATGCTTCTCCTCTCTTGGGTGGCTTCATGTGAGAATCTAAAATATCCCCCAATGATGAAAGGTGCTTTGATAAGAGCTTCAGCATTCAGAAGCCTGAAATGATGCACCAATTCCAGTTCCTGGCTGCCTGGCCCAATTCTCACACAGGATTAGCCTCCTTTGAATGGTTTGTTGGGTTTTTGGGCAGGTCTGGGCTTTTTCAAAATATTGGCCTTAATTAATTTACAGTTAATTGATCAGTTCAGCAGTTTTTCTATACTTCATTGTTTCATATTAAAATGGAAGAGTCTAGCTGCAAACAGTTTCCCCTTGTGCTGTTTTCTTTCATTGTTTGATTCATTAAGTACAGAATGTGTTTCAGTTTCTAAAAACAAACATACATAATTATAATTATAATTTTGCTAATATTGCTTTTTCTGATTATTGCTCACTAGAAAACTACACCGTGATATAATGACTCAAGTATGTGGTTCATAATACACTTACCGTGTTTGTTTTCACTATTTTTATTAGAATTAAACTATTGTAACCCTTGGAATTGCACTTAAACTTATTTACCATTCTGTCTTTATGTTTAGAAGAGTCACTATGCTAGAATGATACTTGCTTATTCTATTTTCTTCTCACGTGCTTTTTAATTTAATCTACTTGCCTTATTGATTAGGAAAATATTTTAATTATCAATGCGAGTGTGTTAGTACTGAAAGAATGAGAGAAGTGTATATCTTCATCTATAAAATACATCGGCTGTCTTTTTTCAGTGAAAGAGTAGCATAATTTTCAGATCTCAGTGCATGTTTGTGAAACTGCTAAATAGAAAAAAATGGGCCAAATCCAGATCCCATGAAGAATGTGAAAGATATCAGCATGGCGTTGTTGCTCCCTTCTCATATTAGCTTAATCTTCTTTCACTCGCACAAATACTGTTTCTTTGAAGCCGATTGGTAAAGTAATAGAGAGTGAAAGCAGTTTGAGATCCCTGGTTAAGCTTTATAGAAGCCTAAAGATTGTATTCTGGAAAGCTGTTTTTAATCCATTAAGATTCATCTCCGCAATGATCTGACAGAAGGAAGGAGGAAAAGTTTCTCTGGGTGGATGTACAGAGTGGTCAGGGAGGCTGCTGTCCTGGCTCCTCCATAGAGGAGCCTGTCTGCAGGGAAAATCCATAAAGAAGTACTTCTAAATCTAGTCTTTGTAAACATCCCAACTGTGCAACTGCAAAACACTGGTTTATATCTCTAATCTCTAATAATCACTGCTGTGACTTAACCATGTTTTAACACCACGGGTCCAAAAGGCACACAGACGTAGCCTCCTGTTTGCAGGGCTTGGCTTTTCCTTCTAGGCAGTGTCACTGGAAAATGCCAAGAAGAATGGTATCAGCAACATGCATTTGTGATGTGTTTTTCTTTTCTATTTTAGGCCCTTCAAATCATCACAGCCAGTCAACGCTGAGGCCACCTCTCCCTCCTCCTCACAACCATTCGCTGTCCCATCACCATTCCTCTGCCAACTCCCTCAACAGGAACTCGCTCACAAATCGCCGGAACCAGATCCACGCGCCCGCTCCGGCACCCAACGACCTGGCCACCACCCCCGAGTCCGTGCAGCTCCAGGACAGCTGGGTGCTCAACAGCAACGTGCCCCTTGAGACCAGGTGGGTCATGCAGACGGATGTCTCAGGAGGGTGCCGCTGCTTCAGCGCACAGAGAAATGGCTTGGTTCGTTGGGAGGTGGGCTTTTGTTCCCTTTGGGTCCGTGGCAGCAGTGGTGACCCAGCATTGGGAGCTGGTGACATCAGAATTGCTACCCATGTCTAATATGCTTTGCATTGCTAGGTCAGACAGGTGAACATGTCTCTATCCATGTGTCCTGTTTTAAAGCCTGGACCACCCCTGCATACGCACCTCCTTGTATTTGTGAAGCACATTTTACTCACAGGCTCAGGGTCAGCTTCCTTATAATTCATTTTGTCTGTGCTGCTGAGAAAGTATACATTTTGCCTTTCCTAAGTAGCAAACAGAGACTCATTTGAAATTATGCATTTTGGAAGACCTTGAGAAACAATCCCTGATTCAAGACTGACAGTACTATAATTTTAATTTATATTTCATCCAGCATGCGAGCTCATTTTAATCTCTTCTGTACGTGGTAACAGCTTGATGCCCGTGGGGCAAACAGTTGCATATGAATGAAGAGGTGCGGAGTGGGGGCCTGCCAGGTAAATAAATAAATAAATATGTGCCCCACACGCCCCCATTCTAAATATTCGGGTTTGTTGCCATTTAGGGTACAGAACATCAAACATATTGAACTTGTGCTTTAAGTAGCGGAGCTGGCAGACCTGGACTCCCAGAATTTAAACTTAGCCCCCATGTCACTGAAAGCAGCGATGGGGCTGGTCAGGTGTCCTTGCCCAGCTAGCCAGAGGCACAGTGTGTGGGTAGAAGAGCTGCTTGCCGCATGGGCTCATGCAGTTGTTTCAGCTGCTACACTGACACAGCTTCTGAGACATTACATTTGAATTGCAGCCTTCTGGGAGTTGAATGCCAGCCTGCTGGATTACACCACCAGTAGATAGGTATAGTATAGTTACACCAGCATGCAGTCACAGCCCAGTCCCTTCCAGACTTTGATTAAAGATTGCCTTCTGGTTTGGAGCTCAGGGAGGAGTTCCTGTTGCTGGATTGGAGCTTACAACACCCATGCTGGTGCCATCCATCCAGCAGTTACTAGTGGTTGTAGCACCATGGGGAACACACCAGACTGAAAAGAGCAAGAAGCCCATGCCAGTCTGTGCTTCCGTGCCATCATGGAACGCTTGCAAGGGGCTTTCACACTGCCCTACCTCGCTGAAGTGGTGACATGGGTGCCAAGAGAAGTGGGGGCAATGAGAAGCAAATATGCGCTATCCAAAGCCTGATGTGTCCAAAATATAGAGGAAAGGGATTCTCACTGAGGGTTTGAAGCTAACTTTATCAAACAAAAGGATTGACTGAAGCTGTGCTCTTAACTGCTGCTTCTGTGAGAGCATCTGCTACTATTTATAACTTAATTTTTGGAACCTGGACTTGGTATTTATTATCCAGAATTCCAAAAAAAAACCATTGGCCCTCAGGCATTGCTATGTGGTTCATTTCCCATGGGATTGGGACATACTTTGTAATTTCAGTGTAGGGTAAGCCTGTACTTTTCCTTGTTGGTTTGGTGTTATGTGAAGTTGTTCTTAATACACCTGAAATGCCTCATTTCTGATGGTTTAAGATTGTCTCAGTTTACCAGGGACATTATGTGAAGGAAACTCTCTTGGATCCTCACGAAAGGACCCTCATGGTGCTGGCATCCCTGAGAACGAGGACATGACATTTTCCTCACTGGCTGTTTTCTGCTTTCTGATTCTGTGCCTGTTCCCTATATGTGGAGACATCAATTCCTTTGCTGCCTTTGGTTCTTCTCCTTCTCTTCTATTTTGTATCAAAAAATTGCTGAGAACATGTATGTATTCATGTTGATGACAAAAGGTTACCTGGTGAGACCTGTTACTTTTGGAGGTTGCAGGATATGCTGCAGTTAATTGAAGCTCTTCCTTAGATAGGTTTGTCATAGCCAAGCATTAAGATATTAGAAAATATCCTGGCAGTATGTCCGTGTTCTCAGACTATTCCAGAGTTGCTTCAGGATCGATTTTTCTTCTTTTCCAACGTTACACACCTGACAGGACTTGGTGACAAGTTTCATCACAAGAATATTAACTCAGAAGATGATTTTTTTGTTTTTTCCTTCTGGTTTGCAGTGGGTATTGCTGAAATCGGTGCCTGCAGAATCATTGGAGACTTTCACAATTAGCCTATAATTCTTTCCCTTCGAAACTGGTATTTCATCTAAATTTATGCCAGCAGTCACAAAAATATATGACACTTTTTTGCTAACTTTTTGGTTCATCCTTTACTTTATAGCTTTACCTTGCTGTAAAACCCCAATCCCTCTTACATTGTCTCTTCACAGTGCACTGGACTTTTTTCCCTTGTTGTCAGCATATTAATCTCAGTAGCAGCGTGCTGGGGAGGCACAGCCAGCACTGACAGCACCTGCTTAATCAGGACAGAGTTTCACGACTTTTTGTTTTCACCTTTGAGTTACTGTCAGTAGTTTCTGCTCTCAGCTGAAAATAATGTGCAAGTGGTCACGTTGCAGGTTATGAAGCAGAAAGCAGTACCTGAGCTGTCTGAAGGGATTGCTCCATCAGCACCACGAAACTCAGATCACAAGTTAGGGATTCCAGGTGTCCCTCTATCCAACAGTACAGAACCCTGAAATCGTTGAATAATCCACCATGTGTCTGCATATTGCAGGGATGGGGGGCATGGGGGGGGTGGGAGGGAGGTGGGGAAGTGTATCTGGTAAGAATGTATATTTTATGTAAGTATGCTTAGCTGTACTGGAGTACAGCTTGCTTTTAAGTATTCTTGCTTTTAGTGGAGTTAAAAATGGCAAAATTCTTTTGCTTAGTTGCTAGTAACACATTTTTAGAATCACATGCTGGTTTGGGTTGGCAAGGCCCCCATCCTGCCCCACACCCTGCCATGGGCAGGGACACCTTCACTTGATCAGGTTGCTCAGAGCCCCGACCCACCTGGCCTTGGACACTGCCAGTGATGTGTGCTTGATTTTAGTCTGCTTGTTCCTGGCTCAAGGCAAACAAATATGGACTGCACCTTCCCCGGTCATCTGCTGCTGCGTTGTGCCAAAAACAGGCCCCAGGCTGGCTGCGTAATTGTTCCGTTTTCTTTGAAATAAGGGTCCATAATGGAAGGGTTGAAATATCTTTAACTAAGGATGTAGTAATGCATTGCCATAGCATTTTTATGGTGCTATTTTTATGGTTCATTTCTGTAGTACTTAGCTGCTTTACCTTTAGGCTCGGAGCTGCTGTTTAATGCTCTTTAACTTTTATTGTCCTCTTGCAGTCTGTTTCAAACCATCTCCTCCTCCTCCTTTCCAAAGTGCTGGTTTCTACGTTTCCCAGTTAAGAGGTGTTCCTTTATTGCTTCTTTAATCATGGCTTTCCAGGAGGATGAATGATGAAAACACTACCTTTGAACATCCCGGTGTGGGTCTCATTACTTCCAGACAGCTGGAGTGGCAGCACTCTGCTTTAAAGCTCAGAATGCTTTGAGGGCACAGGGAGAAAAGTATGGCTTTGCAGGGGAAGCTTGCATCACTCTCTGCATGGAAAGAGTCCGCTCTGGTACAGGAACCTCACACAGGGACATCTGCGGGCACTGGTCAAAACCAGAATGGCTCGTAAATGAAGATAGCTGAAGAGCTTTCATGAATGGATGCCTGACTGACATTGCCTAACGTACTAATGACTGTTCCCACACTTTATATTGATAGTAATTTAGTTGGTACTATTATTATTAATAATACTTAATCCAGAAGAAAAAAGACAAAATTAAATAGAATCTGGGTTTATTCCTTAGTCTTATAATTAGTCTCACACTTGGAAATAATTTCAGTCCAGAGATTTTAGTTGTAATGACAATTTTTTATGTATGTGTAAAATTTCTTTGAACGTGCTCACAAAGATCTGTTCTAGGTGTCCTTAGAACGTTACATGCTAACGTTTCTCCTGTATCTCAGGAGGATGGACAATAGTCGCTCTTCTGGTGATTATAAAATCTGTTTCCTTAGAGGTTCCGGTGGGCTGTAGTGTAAGAGCAGCCACCCAAATATGAGGTCGTTTAAGCAAAGTTTTGTTTAAAGATTGAACAATCTGAAAATTCCCCTTAAACATCTCCCAACTCACTCTTCAGAATATTTGCCTGCTCCTCAGGCTCAAGCTATGTTTCTTACTTTGCCAGTCCAGCTCCAACACAGATTGGGGGATTAATGGATGGAGCAGCAGCCGGAGCTGTACCCCAGTCTGTCCCAGCGCAGTACGTGGATTGTCACAGGGGGAGCATCTCTGCTCAGCATTTCTGTAGCTGTAGCCTTGCAGGCAGCAGAGGAATGGCTATGGCACACGGTGACCTGCACAGGCTAGAGCAGTCGTGGCAAAAAATCCAAGAAAGAGAGTACAGGAAGAGGGCAGAGGTTGTGGTTCTTGGTCTGGGTGTGGGGATTTTTAATGAAATAAATGTTTGAAATGCTGTTGATGCTGAATTCAGATGCTGGGTTAGGGTGTCAAGATCAGCTGGAGAACTTCAGAACTGACTACGTACATTCAAAGTTTCAGAATGTGTAGAAGTTCCAAGATGCAGCCACTCTCCACAATTGTCTGCAAATTTTGAATAATGTCTCAATATTTTGATATCTTTATACACTTTGCAAAATGTTCTGGAACAGAATAGTGAAACAAAATTTCTCTTCCTTTTGTTAATGCAAATTTCTAGGATATATTCCGCATAACAAACAACTATTTGGAACAGTGAAATAACTCCTCTAATTTTGCTTTGTCATGTGTCATTCTCTTACCACTTAAACTGCAAGGCTACAGGCACATATGCTGCAGCAGTTTAGTCCTCAGAGTGTGAGGGTTGAGGCCAGAACCAACTCCTTCATTCTGCCGGTCCTGCCTGCGAGGGTGGCAGGAAGGATGTGGGGACTTTCCAAATGAAGGGGAGCTGCATAGGTAGATATGGGAGCTGTCTAAAAAGTGAAAGCATTTTAAAGGGTCAAGTAAAGCAGTCAGAAGCATGCCCAGTGATTTCATAAACATTTGGGCCATGTACCTCAAGGAATTCCAGAAATACTGCAGAAAGGTCATTTTTGGCAGACCAGTTTTCATAACAAACATAGGCTCGGATAGGAGAGAGAAAAAAGGGTGAAGGAAAACACTACAAAAGCAGGGTATGTAATGATGGCTCATAAAATCCATCTAGATGTACTCCTACTCACGTACAGATAAGCCCAAAGAGCTTTTACAGATTGCAGATAATTGCATGTTTTCCCCATCTTGTTGGTTTGCGTTTCATAAGTTGTGGGTCGTGCATAGTGAACAGGGAGCATCAGTGGCTGTAGAGGAAGAGGCAGGAATGTTTAGGGTGTTAATCTACAAGAGTTCGTTTCAAATGATTCAATTGTTGTTTGGGGGTTTTTTTTGCATTTACAGGTAAACTGATAACAAAATTATTTTAGAGAATTCAGTTTATTATTCTATTCTGTTATTCTATTATTTATACTCGATTATTTATACTCTACTATTTATAGACTTGAAATAACACCGTTGCTAGTACGTTTTAAGTGAGAGTTTGAATTAAGAGATAGGGAACAGCTAACGTGTATGCCATTTAAAATAGAAGTGTTTTGAAATGGTGTTCATTAATGGATGTAGAAAGCTAAAAATGGACGGACCTATTGAAATGCCAAATGCTGTTGTCATTATTATCATTACCGGAATAACAAACTTAGGCATTCCTGGATTTCATCACTGTGTGCTGTGCAGCATACTACCCAGAACTTCACAGCAGAAAAGTTTTTCCACTTAAGACAGGAACAATCCTACAGTTTGAGCTGATTCAGAGCTGCCTAAATATTCCCCTATCTCCATTATTGATCCTGCTCCCATTTAATGTAAGTACATATGCAGTGAAACTGATGGGTTTGTGTTCACATTGGTCCTTATTTCTGTTAGTCTGCACTGGCTGTTAACTGGCAGTTTCATTGCTGCATTCCTGCAGAATAACTGATAGTGCAAGAAGGAAATGCTGGACTTTGAGGCATAAAGCAACTATTTCCTGGCCAACTCCCACCAAAGCTACCTGGATTCTATCTGATAGGCTGGGTGAGCATGCTTACCACCCGTTCCAGGGAAGGTGAGGGTAAGCCCCATAGTTCCCTGGACCAGCTGAGCTGCGGTGTGCCACCAGCCCCATTGCCACCAGCTACATGACCCCTTGAGTCCCTGCTAGCCTTCCCTGGTTTTCCCCTTTCAGCTCCAATGCCTTTCCACGTTGGTGTGCTCCGTCTTATGTTTTTGAAGCTACTAATGGTCCCCATCTCAGCAATCCCTCCTCTCTCCATATTTGTCACCTTACCTTTCTACAGACTCTTGTTCACAGCTCAGTGGCTTTCTGAGCGCCTGAGCCAGGGCTGCACAGTTGGGATGTGCTGGAGCCAGGCCTGGAAGCCAGGCAGCAAGAGCCCCAGAGGGTGCTGGGGGGCAGCTCACAGTGGGGATGAGAGAGAGAGAGAGAAGGTTGGAAAAGCTCATCCAGCAGAATCCTGATGAAATGCCAGGCTGTCCTGTACGAGGGTAGCTGGCATGGAGCAGCCGTGGTACAATACGGATGTTCTGCCTTTTCTTTTCCTACTCTGTTTTGAATTGTGCCTTTGTGAGCATTGCTTATTTGTTTGTGTTTAATAGTGTGACAGACCAGGGTGCCCAAAGGCGGGCACCTGCCGTTTTGTATAACATCCCACCTTCCTGTCAGGCAGTTTGCGATTACCGTGCCTCTGTGTGTCCAACTGTCTCTTTGTTAAGAGTGCAGAGATCGCAATGACAAGCTTCTCTGCTACTTAAGGCGACACTGATGACACTACGCTTCACGGTCTGCATTTTTTAGAAGACTTTGCCCAGGGATGGGAAGAACCCAGCCTTTAAGGGATGCTGAACCTTTTGAGAGCTGTGGTTAGAGCTGCCCTGGAAGCTGGGTGGCTGCGGCGAGGTTCAGTCACAGTACAGCAGATAGTAGTGTCTCGTTGTTGTTGATGTGTTCATTCTGAATCCCTGTTTTGGTGCCTAGGAGCATGTCCCAAGTTCCACACCAGGCACAGGTAGTTACAGATAGATTATCAGTGACAAGTTGAGCAGCGTTGAACGGTGTGTTTGCGTGCAGACTGTCCGTGTTGACAGCAGGCACTGGGCATGAGGGTGCAGTCGGCACGCCTGCGTACAGTGGCTGGTTCATATGCATGTGTATTTTAAACAGCTCATCACAGGAACTTGTATCTCACAGTTCAGTCTGTAGGCTTGATGCAATTGAGACAACACCTTGTAACTCTACACTGTAAGCACATGCAGACAGCACTTGAGATTGTCATCCCGCGCTTCAGTGCATCTGGGGGATGCTGCACTCCCTATGTCGCAGGCGCTGAGCAGGGTGGAGACTTCTCCACAGTTTTACCTTTCACAGAGCCCCCAGCTCTGTAAACCTGGCTGATGATGCCGTGTTTCTGTGTATGAACACACAGATAAATCTCACTTGGGTACAGACCAAGAGGTCCCTGTGCGGGTAACCAAAGCTGACACACTGCCTGCACTCATCTGAGGCTCAGGGTGCGTTCTCACCCTAAACAGGCATATGAACAGCTTGCAGTTTTCTTCAATCTTGGTTTCTTTTTGCATGGAAGTTAGAAAACTGCCATAGCGCTTCAGTGTCTGAATTTGGCAGCCACTCGAAGCTTCCACTGACATAAAAGGACTCATGGCTACTCTTTTGAAGGACTGAGCAGACTACAGAAGATATTTTTTTCCCCAGTGAGAGCCAGCATGTTATGTTCCATATTGCATCATTTATTTTCTGCTAAGAATGAACGTCCTATAAAATTACAGACAGATGTGATTTTACCACAGCTTGAAGAAGTTGGACTCGATGATCCTTATGGGTCCCTTCCAACTCAGTAAATTCTGTGATTCTATGACATTTTTAAGTCCAAGAACCACTAAATTGAGATGTTACTATTCTGTCAGTATGTATCTTTCCTACTTATTAATTACTATTTAAAACCTATTAAAAAAATCTATGCAGAAAGACAATTGGAGCATTACAGCGCTCTGTGGTTTTTTTGTCATACGGTGTAAGCTTAGGGGATAGTGTGAGGAGGGAAAGAAGCAATTTATGTTAGAAAGTATCTTGTTCTTCCTTCCTATTACAGTTTTTCATCGCAAAAACAATTTATTTTTTTCTCTCAACCGATTCTTGCGGTGTGCTGCCATGACAATCTGGCCAGAAAGCAGGAAGAAAAGAAAAAAAAGAAGAGATTGTTCTTTCAAAGAATATGGGAGTTAATACAGTCTCTGTCAGACCACTATTCCCTGAACACCAGAGGTCCTTTTGACCTGTGGGAAAATAAATGCTATAGAGAGCTCTGAATTAATGAACAAAGAAAAATATAGCTTTTTCCATTTACCATTAGTCCACACAACTGTGGACAAATTTTCCCTTGCAAGCTCAACTTTTAATAGATGTCACCTTTTTCCTGGCATCGGTGATGAGGTCCCTGCCTCTGATCTGGTACATCAGAGTAGATGCTGCTTAAAACCAGAGGGGTGCATTTGCAGCCCCAAAAGCTGCAGAGGGTAGCGGAGAGCACTGAGGGCTACAGGGTTAACTTATCTTCTGTGAGTAGCATGCAGGCACCATCCGTAGCTTTTGTGGATGCTTAAATTACTGACTCGTATGCTGAGAATCAGATTTTGTAGTTTTCCAGTCCAGGAACATCTTCCTGTTGCTAATTGTGAGGTAGAAAATGTGTTTGACTTAATAGTGTTCGATAGGTGAACAGGTAAGACAGAGAATATACAGGGGTTTTTTATTCTAATATGGAATCCATTTGAAACTAACTGACTGGGTACAAATATAAGATCATTTCTTTTCATAAGCAGTCATTGTACAATACCTCCCAGCCTTACCACTGTGAGCCAGTAATTAATGTTGATAAATGTTCATGTTCTCTCTGTGCAGCTTGGGCCCGCAGACAATTGGTTGTACCAGAGCATGTCAAATCCCACATAAAAATACAGCTATAGATCATTTGGTTTAGGGATAGAGTTGAGACAAGTCAATTTATTTCCATTAATAGCTGAATCTAGGTGCAAAACTCGGGGGTCCCAGTATTTTGCCTGTTATGTTCTCAGTCCTGTGTTTCTGCTAATCTGGTCTCCAGTTTAGGAATGTGATGGCAGTTTTCCAAAGGCCTTGGTGGATATTTAACATATCCTCAGTTAAATGTCTTTTCTAAAAAAATTAAAGCATAATTACTGTCCCTTAACTTGGTGTGCTATCTCCTCATGGTTACCACTTGCAGGTGTGACAAAGTTCAGTTTATCCAGCTACTTTTTTGGTTTTGCTTTGAGGGTGTCACCGTTCCATGTATCCATTGCAGTCAACCTTTCGTGCTCCTATCAAATTTGGATCAGTTTTAACATTATAAGAGAGATCATGTTTGCAGGGGTAAGTGTTTTGGGTTTTTTTATGTATCTTCAAGTGGATGACAGCAGAACTACTTTTTTCCTACTTTTTTTCCTTCTCACATGAAACAGTATATGATTGACATGTTCCATTAAAACATATCTAGACAGTCATTAATTCAGTTTTAATGGGAGCAGAGTTTCATTATATATCTGAGTTTACTTTAACAGTGCTGCATATTAAAATTCCTGTTGGTACTGTCACTGCCTTCTCAGCTAAAGAGAGCACAAAACTCCTGGATTTAAACACTTTGACATTTTACATAAATACAGTGCCGAGGACTGCAAATTTCCAGTTGGATTCTGTGAGATCTGCTTTGGGACAGGAAGAGAGAAAGAACTGCAGGAAGTGTTTGTGGTAGACCCTTTGCTCCAAACCTGAAATGGGACCATGATGCCATAGGAGTTCATAAAGACAAGTGGTCCTGGGCTGAGGCAGATGCAGAGTTAGTCGGGATGAGAGATGAGCCTTCCTGCCTGTCTTTGTCTCACCAGATCTCCCAGTCCTTCTGTCCTTCCTTCCTTCCTTCCTTCCTCGGGCTCCACGTCCTATCATGGAAGCATTATTCTGTTCCCAACACCAGAGAGCAAGCAGAAAGGACTAAAACTGCTTCTGCTAACATATGTTAATCGGGTTTTAACCAGACAAAAGGAATAGAAGTGTCAATACATCTAGTGTAACACAACTGGCCTGATAACATCGTTTTCCCAACCATTATTTTAATTGAATTGTTGCAAAGTAAAGAGACATTTAAAATTATGTGTTTGTGAAATCAGACTTCCATTATTTCTTGCTTCCTTGAAACTGGAAGGTCTGGTTTTTAATTTAAAAGGCTCGGTCATTTAGAGGGGGAAACCCTTTTAGCATTTGCCTTTACTGTGTTTTCCCATTGCTAATGTACAATATGCAGAAAAGAAATTACTAACATCTAATGAGCCTCGCTGATGAGGGAAAAAGAGCAGTGCTATTGGCAGACAGTTTCTGTTAAGGAACTGGTTAGAATATTCCCTTTCTGTTCTACTTCTTTCTTTGTTTTACAAATACTACATTTAAAAATGCTACAAAAAAATGGAGAGAATTAATCTCCTTGAGATAATAACCACTTCTGGTTGCGTACTCGTGTGCCTGGAGGTTTTTCTGTAGTGTCTCCAAAGCACAGAGAAAAGTTAGGACAGCGAATGCCGTCACTCAGGGGATAAATGTTGATGGCTGTTGTAAGGGATGTATGGGGGCATTTGGGGTTAAAAAGCCCCCAACCAAACAAAACCAAGACCACACCCTAAAGCAAAGGCAGTGTCAAAGGAAGTGTTTTTTCATGTTCATTAATAGGGTTTATAAATGACTGCAATGAAAGAAGAGCATGTTTTCAGAGACTGTCCTCAAATGTGAACATTTAGTCATAAAACTGGGAAACCTAGCCAAAATTACTTAATGCCTCCTACCTGGAGGCAAATTCCATGCAATTTCCTATGCTCTGGGTTTCATTTCAGAACAGATCCTTTGATACAGTTTTAAATCACATTGGTTATTGTGTATAATAGGGATACGGTAACCTCTATGCGTGGACATGGTGATCGGGTGGGAAACGCACATAGGAAACACATTTGGCTTTCAAACTTCCAAATCATTGTTGCAATGAGCAGTAGTGACTGAAACTGATTTTAAAGTTCTAACAGGCAGTTTGAGAGTGAGGTGATCGATTCTGATCTGACTAAAAATGTTACACTTTTTTACATCTGAAGGAAGATTTGGGTTATTTTAGGCTATGGTTTTGATTTTGGAGATTTAGAGCATCTTCATTCTCACTGATTCTGGGGAGCATTGGAATGCTAGGATGGGGTATGAAACAGATATTCAAAGCTCTTTTCTCTCAAAACAAGTGGCCCTCTTGAAGGCCCCCTGCCTTTATCCTGTTCTCTTTTTATCGCTTACGGGGAACTTGCTTGGAGTCAGTTCTTCCTGACTGTGACAAGCTGATCTAGAGAATCCAGACTTCAAGCTTGATCTCTCCATTTTCTCTGGAATAAGTTGGCAGCATTTTCTGACAACTTGTTGGGTAGTATATTTTGTCCCTTATTTTCTTCTTAACAAATGTACGGGCAGTTAAGTTCTCTTTTTTCCTGCTAAGTCTTCTGCTTTGAATGATTGTCTTAGTTTGTTCAAATCAAAACTTCATACCATTGAAAAAAACCCCCAAAAACCCAACAACACCCCCCCTCCCCCAAAAAAAACCAAAAACAAACCCCCCCACCCCAAAAAAAACCAATACCCCAGAAAGTTCATTCTAATTCTGCCAAAAATCTTTTCTTGCAGGACATTTTTTTTCTGTTTAATATGCCCTTAATGTTTATTGCTGACAGCTTTTTCCAATGGTGATACTGTGACTCAAAATTATTTTTTCCTTAGACTATCTGTTGGGTAGCAGGTCCCACAGGGAAATCGTGTAAACCTGTGAACTCAGAATGGGGCTTTCCTCTAAAGTTGAGTGTTCTGTTGTAGTAATAAGTGTACAGGTATTTTGTAGAGGAATCAGTTGCTTTGTCCTTGTCAAACATGGGCAAAAAGGAATTGATGGTGATGTGATGTCTCACTATGAGCTTTGTTACTGGGCTGCTCACACTTCTGGCAGGCACAGTCCCATCTGGTACTCAAAGGCACTTCACTGGTCGTAGTGGTGTGATGGCTAGTGTCTGGTCAAGTTGCATCTCACCACAGAAAGGATTAAGATACCCTGACCAGAGATATCTGTGACACCGTGTTTTAGTTAAACTAAACTCTGGTAACAAAAAGACTATGAGAGTTCCCATCTCATTTTTCCTTCAAAATCATGTCTCTTTTCAGTCGAGTGTAACATGCTCCAGCAGCTGGGGTGGAATAGGAACACAAGATATGCTTTCTCAACTGCAGGACGTGCCATTTTCAACTATGTTCCATTTGATGTTTTTCAGGCATTTCTTGTTTAAGACATCGTCTGGAACTACTCCGCTGTTCAGTAGTTCTTCCCCTGGTTACCCGCTGACCTCAGGAACAGTTTATACTCCACCACCCAGACTGTTACCTAGAAATACATTCTCCAGGAATGCGTTCAAGCTGAAAAAGCCCTCCAAATATTGTAGCTGGAAATGTGCTGCTTTATCTGCAATCGCTGCTGCAGTCCTGCTCGCCATCCTGCTAGCATATTTCATAGGTAAGGCTGCATTTTCCGTGTCACATCCCACGGTTATGTCAGCACGTGCAAAGTCAGTAGATAAAAGGATTGTTTTGTTTCAAAAAATCTGTGTCCTTACTGAGCAAATCAAATTATTATTCCTTATACTGATTAATTACCATATGTTTAAAAAAATGTTTGGAAAAAGTAGTGGTAGGTGCTGAATTCAGGCAAATATGAGAAGCTACTGGCATTTGAACTCAGACATTGCTATTGCATGGTGCTCTTAGAGAAAAAAGGTAGAATTGTTTTGATTAATGAGTCTTAGTCTATATCTGTCTGCATGCCTAAACTGGCAGTGTTTGATCTGAACAGTTAAGATAATTCCTTTTTTTATGCTGTTGTTTTCCATATTCCACACATCCTTAGTTTTTGTGGGCAAAAATAAGATGGAAACTCTAAATGTTGTGCTTATTTCCTGTGACTGATATGCTAATAATGAATGTAACATGTTCTAATTCTTCCTGTATTCTTTCCAGACCTTTTAATGTACACTCTTAATATTTTTTTTCTTTCTTAATTTATTTCTGATCACTGCTCCCGCCCTGTCCCAGTATCCTCCTTGCTGTCTGCTGTTTAGCAGGTTTTTTTAAGTGTCTCCACAAAGTAGCTGTATGTTTTGTACCTTTTAAAGTGCATTCAGCAATATGTTGATGAAAATGACATGCTGCACAAACTCTCTAGCTTCTCTGAGCGACTGGCATAATTAGGGTAGCTTGTTGATGTTTGCTGTTAATGCTTTCCAGACCTGTTCTTTGTGGGTTTTAGTTCATCTCAGAAACTATGCTCGTATATAGCACTCAGAAGCTGCATAAAGATGTTCTGAAGTTTCTTCCTGCTCTCTCTATTTAAGCAGGCTGACTGGTTCTGGTACTGCTGCTGTCTCTTCAGGCCAGGCCTACATCCCATCATATTCCATGCTGCAGAGCTAACCATCTTTCTGTATACCTTCTCAAAACTCAAAAGAATAACAGGCTTAGTTCGATATATAAATAAAAAGATTGGAAAGCAGATGATTTATTGAACTTGACAGTTACCATGCAGCAGCTCTGAGTGATGATGCACATGGGAGATGATTTACTGCGAGGTGAATGTTTTAATCCTATGCATAACTTTGAAGTGATGGATTATGGAATGCATTTTCCCTTGGTCTTTAGGTTACTGTAATCTAAAGCAAAGCTCTGTAGCATGAATATTGCTTTATACACTTTCATACACTAAGACAAGAGAGAACGTAAGGCAATGCATTGGCTCATAATTGATGAATGATCTATCATTTCAAGTAATGACATAAGTGATCAGTTTTGACAAAAGATTTTGAGGTCATCTTTCCTGACTAAAGAGTGATGAGCACAATAGAGTTGGGAAGTGAACACGAGATGGCAGGTTTTAGGAAGAGGATTATTTGGCTCAATGATTAAATAATGAAAAGTTACCAGAAAAGTTTGATGCCATACACAGTAAAGAGTAAACAGATTGAAGAGTAGCTGTGAGTGCCAGCAAAGAGCTGCAGTTAATCCACTGTATAAATTTGATGGATCCACTGTGATCAGGATTGAAAGTGATGGGAGAGGAGAGGGAGACGTTGCATTGCCTTAGGTGTGTGAGAACAACAGAAAGGTGAAAGGGATGTGCTTTAGGCCATTCCTTGATTTAATTCTCTCACTCAAAGGAAAGACTTACATGATTCAATCCACATGGCAAAGAGCAGGTGTAAAGCCATCAGCCACAAGCTAACCCATCCATCACATTTCTGGGACTTTCTGTCCTGCAATGGTGCAACTGAAGCTGCTTCCTACTGAAGGCACAAGATCATCTCCTTTACTGTATAAAACCTGAAGAACCTTTCCCTGTTCTGTCCTTCTCTGGCGGCTTGCCTTCTCCTGGGTATGTGGAGAACCTGAGTTCTGGGAAAACTAAAGATTCTCTCTCCTGGGAAAGAGCAGCAATGCAAAATACCAGCTGCCCACTCTTCTGCAGGTCTTTTGGAGCTCCTGACCAACTAATCCCTGAACTACTGTGAACACAAATAATTCTGTCTTGCTCTGTCAGGAGGAAAAATGTTTTTCTGTTTCCAAAACAGGTGACCAGAGTATTGTTCAGATCAGACACTTCTGTCCTCATCATTGAGACAGGGAGAAAGCAAGAGCTGTTCATCTACAAGGAGAGCTGGCAGTCTTGGGATGAAGAGAGATCTTGAGTTCCCCCAGGACATGCAGGAGGAAGGGCAATGCTCCATTTTGCAGTAGCTCCTCCTGATGTATTTTGCTGTCCAAACTTGGAGCATAGGAGAGGCTTTAAAGGTGCCCATTTTTGTGCTGTACATGTCCACAAAGAAAATTTCTTGCTCTCCAACATAGCAGAGGTCATGTCACTGGGGTTACATCAGCTAAAAGTAATAGTTACGGTAAAAGTCAGCAAAATTTTGCAGCAAATGGTTCTGTTGCTTAGGTTTGTCAGTATATCTAGGCTGGGGGAAGATGATCATATCAATGCTAATCAAGGCTATTGCAGGGCTAAATGACAGAGGCAGTGCTGGCAAATGTGAGGTAAATTACATTGAAAGAATCCTTTGAAGTTCTCACAGTCTTCAGGAGTTTTAAATTAATTGTCCTGTAATAAGAGATGGGGGAATTTATATGGATAGATCATGGAAAACATGCTGTCTGCAGGTCTCAATGTTGGACTTTCAGAGGGTTGCCAAAGAGTATGGGTGGCGCAAAAATATTTCTAATGAGGGGTGATTAAAAGAGGCAAGCAGAAAAAGTATCATAACAGGTAGAAAAGAATAAACATTGTAAACAGTATTTAGACATTCCTATTGCCTTTCTGATAACACACAAATAAAAATACAGTGAATGAAATTAAAAGCCAGTATGTTTAAAGATCTAAAAATAAATTCATAGTGCATAATAATCCTTCAAACTTTTTCCCAC
This sequence comes from Laterallus jamaicensis coturniculus, assembly GCA_022605575.1. NCBI lineage: Eukaryota > Metazoa > Chordata > Aves > Gruiformes > Rallidae > Laterallus > Laterallus jamaicensis. The sequence goes on from JAKCOX010000016.1 coordinate 1,781,489, forward strand.
CCTGCATAATTGATATTTAATAAGGATACTGCTGAGACTGTATGAAGTAAAACATTTTTCAAAATAATCACAGTATGTCTTGTTAGAGAAACTTTGGGGTTTATTTTCTTTTTTAAGATGCATGTAGATTGATGGGTTAGATCATAAAATGCCATCAAAGTTTAGCAACTTAAATAGACCCTTTTGTTATCTGAATTTTCCTAAATCTTCATCTAAAACTGGTCTGCTCTGATATGACATATATATGGGCAAAATACACTTGGTCTTGTATGCAAACAGTTTGCCATCTGAGACGTACTGTTCTATACCTGAATTACTGGCAGAGTTGCCTCTGAAACCTCAGCAGGTATTAAATTCACCAAATTGAAAATAAATCAAGAACTTTTGTGGCTTTTTCTCTAAAGGAATAGACAGAGGGGAATAAAATCAGATTATTCCCATGAAAAAGAGTATTTCCAGGTGTTTCTGTGGCTGGGGGTTCTACTAGTTTTAATAGCAGAGAATAGGAAATTATCACTTCAGTTACCTTGTTCCTTATTTCAAGCCAGGTTTCTCACTTCTGTTTCTTCAGCAGCTGGATGTAAATGACATGCAGGGTGTGAGCTGGTGCTATTCCACAATGTTTTGGTAAATTCCAGCGCACAGTGTGTAAATAAAATCATCCCACAGTCCTGTCTGAGACCTACATCATTTCACAAAGCCCAGGAGTTATTCCTATTATCCTGGGGTGACATATGAAGAATGTAGAACCAGCCATTCAAATTAGGACATCCTGAAGATATAGGACTGGTGGTAAAACCCAGTTACAAGAAAGTAATTTATAAAGTGTCAAAATGAAAGCATATACCACACATATTGTCTTTGTCAGAGTGTTCACTTCAGAGGTTAAGGGAGTGATGAAAGCATTTGTCATGTTAAATTAGTTTTTAGCTCTTTAGATTCATGCCAAACTTGGAGGGGAAAAAAGTATAAAAAAGAAGAAAGAGAGGAAAAAGGGAGTCACCTTGTGTTTTTCGCAAAGGAGTTGCTGCCAAACATAAATACCACATTTTTTTAAGCCCCTACGCTGCTCTCATTTCTGCCAATCTAATTCTGAGCACCAAAGAACATCTGACCATCAACATGTCAGCATGTTAAAATGTGGTAATTTAGACTTTCCTTAAAAAAATAAACCCTGTTATTTCTCATGGAAATTAAAAGCTACAATAGGCTGGTACTGATAACTTCTGGAGTATTGGTAATTCTTTATCTACTGCTATGATGTGCAAGATGATAGAGGAAAAATAAAAGGAAGGCAACAGAAAGAAATTATGAGAACAGCATGCTTGCACTGTAGTGCATATGATACACATGAAAATATTATTTCTTATCTATTCTTCAGTGTTACTTGGCCTTGAAGACAGATGAGGTTTAAGATAAATTTCAGTTTTCTGCATAAACTTAACGTATTCACTTCTGTGTTATAGGAAGGGCTGAACTGTCAAAGGGAGTCAATTAATCAAATGAAAATGTCTTATTATTTTATTCCCCATATGTTTTAAATTAAAGCCCGAAAAATAGCTAGGTACTGAACAAATATTTTGGTAAATATCTTGCTGTTAGAAAGCATCATAGTAAGATAAAAATAAATGGTTAATAGGTTTGGCTATCTCTCTTGTACCTGCAAAAGTATTCATTTGTTTCTGTGGCAGTCAGACAATAAAATTTATAGTTTCTGAAAAAATTAGATTTGGTTGTAGAAGTATCATCTTTAAGTCAAAAATGAGTGCATACTGTAGTTTGCATAAAATTGCCTTCTTCAGGTGTTACCAACTTGAATTATTTTCTTCCCTCCAATGAGTCAGATATTTGCTAATGTAAGTGCTTCTGTGAAGTTTCTTGTTCATTCATATTGGCAGTTTCTTCCACTCCTAAGTCCAATTGTCTTTTTGACCATGATTCCACAGATCAGGATTCATCAAAGCAGTTTGCTCAAGTGGCTATCTTATCTATCAATTGATTTTTTTCTCTCTGTGTTTGATGAATGGCATCCTTCCTCTCATTTGATTTCTTATGTTGCATTTTTTGTTTTCTACTTGTAGAGACAGAAAACCACTGACTTTGTCTTGCCCAGACTTCACTGAAATGTAATACACTAGACATTTTGGAAGACAGGACTGAAAAAATAGGGAAAATCATGCAAGGATGGAAGCTCTGAGAGGCAGAGGTCACCTGCCTGCCAGTCAATGCTATCAGATTCCCTTGAAATCAATGTAAACCGAGGGAGCTCTGCATCTTGCAAGATTAGCTGATGACAGAAGGTTCTGTTCTTAAATTTGCATTGAAAATAGGTGTCAGTTCAGGGGCAATAATTAAATTTTCGAATATGCCTGTCATATTTTAAATGTCACACATTCAGTGATTGTTATTGACTGGTATCAGTCAATCTAGGAGAGAAAAGAGTGAGCTTGTCTGATGCTCCCTCTGAGAACAGAGACTTAGAGCCTTTCAGAGAAAGGCATCTGGCCCCATTCCATAAGAAAATGTTGCACTAGTGCTAGGAACTGTGGAGCTTGGCTCTGGGAACGTTAGATGTGGATTTCTAGCCTCACAGCATCCTATTTCACAGTCCAAAGGTGTGAGAGATCCATTAGGTGAAGGAGACAAATTTTCTAGCGACAAAATGCTTCAGCTGCTGTATACATATAATGGCACAAAGAACAGAAGGATTTTTATGTGAAATTATTTGGGGTATAGTTTGCCTGCTCTTTTCCTGAGTCAAAAATAAGAGCTCGATCTACAGATTTGTTCCAAGAAAAGCCAACGTGCCTATTGTTTTGCGGAGCACAGATTTCGGAGCTAATGGAAGTAGCTACCTGTCAGTGTGAAGGGGCAGTCTTATCAGCCTGTTCAATTCTCTTTGTCTTTGTCAAGGATTTTCATACAGTAAACCTCAGCACTTGAAACTAGAGTGAGACTAATGTTTCCATAACTCAGAGTGCTATCAGGTGCTTAGCGCTTGAAATTGAAAACCCTTTCTGCTTAGTGACCAAGTCGAACAAACACACTCTGGAACCTTGGCAAGAAGATGTCTTCTTGCGTGTGTTACTGGGGGGATGTTTTCAGGGACAGGTTTTTGTTGGGTTTTTAATGCATATTGCACAATACCATTTAGGATAGAGCTGAGAAAACATTTTTCACAACTGCTGGTAGTGCTATATTTCTGTGTCAAGTGATATAAGTGCCCAGCTGATGCTAGCTCTTCCAGCTGATGCTGTGCTACTCAAAGGATGCGGTGTGGTAGAGGTTAGTATCACAGAAATGAGCAAAGTGTTATAACAGGACAGCAGTGGCTAACCTGGCAGCTTTACAGAGATAGTATTTAAAATCAGTACTTTAGTAGGGCAGTTATTAATTATACAGTACAGGTTTTGGCTGCTTCTCAAAGCTGCAAGAATGGCTTCCTCAGAGATGCTTGGGTTTTTTGTTTGTGGTTGGGGGTTTTTTTCTCACTTGTGAAGCACATGCTGTGCTTGACATGTGCTCTCGTCATTCTGCCGTGGACAAACTGGAAAATCTCCTGGGTGTCAAAATAGCTGGGGGAACAGAGCCCATTCTCCCTTCCATCAGTGTAAATACTGAATATTATGAAATTTTTTAGTACTCTAGGATTTAATCCCAGAATCACAGGTATGAAGTCTTGTCGGAGTAAAGAGATAGCAGAGATAAGTAAATGCAAAACAAATCTTGCAGGAAGTCAGGGGAAAATAGGATGAAAAAGCTTTAAGATACTTCAGAGAGACATGCTTTATAACCTAGCCCAGCATCCTGAGATGAGACTGTTTTTCAGGGTAAGAATGAGCATAAGGGATATTGGAGATTAAATTTTGCTAATATAATACCAAGCCAGAGATACCTATCAAATAAACCTGCGGTCATTCTCTCTGAAAAGTCAATGTTCAATATCAGTGTAAAACGTCTCATTTCCCTGGAGGGAAACATGGCTCTGTTAGCAGCTGTTTATATTGAGATCACCAGTTGATCATTTATGGATTCATCGATATTATCTTTTGCAGTGCTTCTTTGTTAACTCATCACATTGTTTTGCGCTTGGTGCTATTACAGATTTTACTCATTTAAGTGTAGAAGTACCTGTTTGCTTTTAGGAATATAACTCAGTGGGGTTATATATAACCCTCAATGGGTTGATAGCGGATTGAAAGACATGACATGGATTTTTTATGGGTGGTTAACATAGCTCTGACCATGCTATTATGAAAGCCATGCAAAAAGCACAAATAAAAATATTTAAGTGTACTGAAGAGACAAGAATATTCAAGGAGTATTCAAGGAACTCGCAGAAAGACAAAAATAAAAATTAAATTCAAGTTGTGAAAATAATAGGACAGGGTAACAGACTACAGAAATAATGAGGCAAAAGAAGTTGAGCAGTGGGAAGAGAAACGATACATCCCCATGAAATGTCAGAAAATTTTACTCGCCGTACTGTGGTGAAATTACCTCCTTTCAGTAATTTAAGATTGTTTAAGAAACAGGATTTGTGTTCATTTCAGCTTTCCTTATTCAGACTTCCATTCTGCATAGACTTGCTGCATCATACTTGGAGCGACCTGCTCACTTCACTGCTCAGATACAAAAAATCCCAGCCATCTTAGATATTCTGTATATCTGATAGTAAAGTAATTGACTTGCCAAGGTCAGTGAGTTTGAATACCTAGCACACTATATTCACCTTACGTTGTGCCTTGTTATTCATTCTTTATATGATAGCCTTGTGGCTATAACCAGGAAAAATATCATCCCTGTTGGATCCCTGGGACATACATTGCACTCCAGATTTAGGTTTACAAGGTTAAAGAATGATTCATGTTGCAAGGCACCTCTGGAGGTATCTAGTCCAATCTTCTGCTCTATACCTGGCTCATCTGTGAAGTCCAGTCTGGTCTCGAAGAACTCCAAGGATGGAGATTGGGAAACCCGTTCCATTGCCTGACTGTCCTCATGAAGAAAAACTGCTGTTTCCTTATATCCAGGTTTAGCCTTGTTTCACTGTACACCCTTTGTCTCTCATGCTCTTATATACCACTGAGAAGACCCTGGCTCTGTCTTCTTGATAACCTGTAGGTATCGGCAGGCTGCTTTGGAATTTGACCACCATGAACACAGGCGAGCCAATGCCTATTCTGTTTAAAAGAGTAAGAGGTTTAGGAAGGAGAGGGCCTTTTTTTTGGTTGATGCATGTATACTTTCTTAATATTCAGGGAATTCTGTCCTCCTTCATTTCTCATCATCATTTCTGACATCAGAAGCTTGAATTACAATGCCAAAATGAAGAATGTGGTTGGTTAGATAAATCATGTTTTGACTTGTATGTTGAGCAGATTTGATGAGAGAATCACTGTTGAGCCCCACTGCGTGATTATTAAGCACTATTAATGTCTTTATCTCGGCTATTACTAAATAATTACTAGGAGAGACAAGCATTTGTATTCATATAGTTCCCAAACGGAAAAGGAATTTCATTCTTTCATGTTGATCTTACAGAACCTTACCTAAAGCTTTAAATATGCTCTGGGTTTAGTTTGTTTTCTTCTCTGGGATGTCCAGATTTAATCTCCTGTGCCATGGTTAATTTTTAAAAGGTAATATACATAATGCATAGCAGTGCTGCAGTTAATTTAATTTTAAGCTTTTTTTAATTTGCTGGTTGGTTGATCAGCTGATTTCTTCCAACATTTTTCTTGCTAAATACTTTCTGAGGAGAGCCACGGCATAGAAGATATTTTCACATCCTGCTGCCAGTGGCGGAAGAGGTTCCCCATTCGCTGTCAGGGAAGGTGGTGTATGCTGTTTCCACAGCACTTTATTCCTTGCAGGAATTGACCTGGACTGGACAAGACCCTTTGAAAGGTCCGCCATGGTGCCTGTACCTGCCTGTTAGCAGTGGTTTTGTTTAGACCCGAGTGTACACCACTCTTCCTGCAATTACATTTTACAGTTTGTGTGTTTGCATCTTCCCCTTCCCACTGCCTCACTCCTCCTGTGAGAGACTTCCTGCTGCCTGCGAGGGGCGGACAACTGCATTGTAGCTAAGGTAGTAATCAGGGGCTGAAGAGTTGGACAAGGAAGGCAGGAGCTTGTCAGCAGGTCCTATCCATGTCGACTTCAGTAGGAGGCAAGGCATGAACTGCTGGCTCTCAGCATCCCAGTCTGGCTGCAGCAGCCGACTTCAGTGCAGTCGTACCAAGAGCAAGTGCAAAGCCAACCTGCTACTATCAGAAGGTTTGGCAGTGTGGCTGAAAGAAGCCTGTGTGGGCAGAGTAACAGAAGTAAAAATCTTCAATTTGAAATCAGGAACTTTGTGCTACAGCTATGCCTCCTAAACACGGAAACCATAAACCCCCTGGGTACTGGTAGGGGAGGGGAGCTAGTTTGATCCAAGGTGTGCAGTTTATTAGCAAAGTCAGGTTTTGCTCCTGACAGCTGGAATCAGTTCTTAAAAAAATACAGCGGTAATGTTTTCTTTTGCGGAAGAAACGAGATTGTTCTTCCGTGAGAATGGGCTGCTGCTGGAGGAGCTCTGTGTTCAGTTATTAAAAGTCATTAAAAGAGAGGAAAACAGTGCTTGAGATGCTGAGAAAATTAATAGTTGCTGGGAAAATGTCAGGAGTACATAGCAAATGTCCCCAGGTAATACAAAGGTAGATATGACCTTGCCCCATCTTTTCTGGTCTGTGGTAAATGCAAAATACTTTAAAGTTGAAGAGTTTCACAGCAGGCGTATCAACAGGTCCCGGACATGGGCAACACGGCCTCGCAGTGCAGGCGCCTGGCAGTAATGTAGTATGTGCCTGTATCATAGGAGGTCTTTCCCAGGGAGAGAACTGTGCATGTTTATGGGAATGTGGTGCAGAGCTGGTACCTAAAAATAGAGAATCGTGTTAAAGCTGGCCACAAGGCAGCAGAAAGCGTAAAGAGAAAAGATGCAATTTAGGCCCATAAGATTTATTGAGCCAAAAGTTTATTTCACCTGTTGATTCTTTCTTCATATATATCCTTCTACATCCAGAGACTCCATTAATCACTGAAATGCAAAACTCCAACCACATGAGAAAAGAGAAGGAAGAGCCCAGAGCAGACCCTGCTCATTAAGAAAAGCTCAGGGACCTGGGGAGTTTATAATTTTTTTTTTACATTTTTAGGTCCTTTTAATTCTTAAAATAAAATATTGTCTTTATAGTCAGAATTTATTTTGAACCTCAAAAATACGAAATTTCTTTAACATGGGTCAGGGATTTGGGGCCTGGTTCATTAAGCATATGAGGGTCTTTTTCAACAAGAAGAATTTTTTTCTTCACCTCTGGAGGCTTCCTGAAAATCCAAAAATAAATAATGGAAAAATAGTGATTTAAAACCTAATTTCTAATACAAACCAGACCTGGCTGTCTGGATGAAGAATAAGCTTCAATAAATGGGAGACAGACGCAAGCCTCTTCAGTATGAAGAGTAGCAAGGATGCCAAAATAGAAATAGGTTTTTCATTACATGAGGGATTATGCCTGGGCCAGAAATGCCAAATATTCTGTGGACCGCAGCTGCACTTTCTGTCTGCTGTTGTATTAGCTGGTAATAGTAAAACAATGATGTGATGGTAGAGACAGCTATTTGTTCTCAGAAACACAGAAAAGTCGTTTTCCTTTTCTTTGCTTGGATTGCCATATTCTGCTACATAGCATATCTTAAACCTCGAACCTTTTTGCAGCAAATGGGCTACAAATTAAAATATACCTTTGCCTTGAGCACCACCTGAGGATGCGCATACATTTCCTGATGCGCTCCCTCGGCCAATATTTTCTTCTGTCACTCTGACACTCCTTAGTCAATTCAGGGTCTGGTTATTTGCTTGCACAACTTGGGTCACTGCAATTGCCAAAGCAGCCACGGGCAATCGCCACCAATTAGGCCTGCGCCTAAGGAAGGGTGTTGCTGTTACTGAAAGTGGTGAGTTTACAGAAGTTCAAGAGAACAGCTAGGTGCATCTTTCTACTTGATTGGTTTTCTGTCATTTGATCAGCACTGCGTGCTGATATTAACGGGGAGACTGGAAATAGCACTGGTTTTCAGGATGTGGTTTGGGGAAGGGTTTCACTCAGTCTCATCTTAGAATATTTGTACATTGAAATTACTGAGATTGGAAAGCTGTGATTTTCATCCCTCCTTTTAGATTTTATATAGATCTCTGACAGAACGAGTTTTATCTTTTGCTTTAGGACAAATAAAGGTTTAACATCATCTAATACATGCAGTTCTCTTCAGCTTTAGATTTTTTTTTTCCCCTGTCAAAAATCTCTGCATGTTCTTTCTATAAAAATCACTGTGAAAATGGTCTGCTTAACTCTATTTCACCATGCTATGAAGTATTGTTTTAATATGTTGTTTGACTTTTTAAAGTGAGCATTCATAAATCACTCCTCTTTTCTCCCCTGTTTAACAGTAGAAAGCTGTAAACAGCTAGAACAGAAAAAGACTTTTAAACAGAGTGCAGTTGGCTTGCCATTGTTTTGAAACTCCTGGAATACTAGATACACGATGGGTAAATTGAAAGAGTGTGAATTTTCTTCACTTCGGCTGTGTGTGCATTTGAAAGTGTAGAGTTTTGATTTGAGGATGATAAATGTAGTATGGAATTCACCACTTTGGGAGTCCCTGGATACCAGTTGCACAGCTCTCTGCATCCCAGCCTGCGTTTCATGGCGAGTCTGAATAGACCTGTTAGCAGCGCTGTGCTGATGAGCAGCACACGGAGCTGAGCGGTCTGTGTCGTTTTGCTGAGCAGGTGTGTCGTTGGGCAGGTCTAGTCTGCTAGAACAACTCACGTGGTCCTGTGGCTCCTTCGGGCACTGTCTTTTTTGAGGGTCCTGGAGACGGGGAAAGGAGTGAATGGCTTGTGGCTTGTCCTATGAGCCCTGCCCTGCCAGCTCTGTAGCTGGACCTTGGCTCTGAGTTCTTGGGGTGGATGTATGCCTTCACGTGATGCCCAGGGCACACTCCCAGGGAAGGGGCAGCCCATTACCTTGGACTAGCTTCATAAAATCCATCCTGTTTTTGACCTTTTGAGTATTGAACCTTATCCTGAGCACAGATGTTAGCTTTTCCTAATACAAAGGTCTGATCTGAAGCTCAGGGTCCAAAGCTTAGGAATTCTAGTGCTTTTAACATGGAGAGGTTTTTTCATCTGTCCTTTGCATGCTTTCAGATATTTATTTCTTTTAAATGCTTTTTGTTAACAGTTTCTGCTGCGTGCTACAACTTGTATCTTCTGACAACCCCAGAGAAGTCTGCAAAAGTAACTGTTGTGTGTATTTCATACCTTGCTCTTTCTTAAATATAATCATGATCCTGGAGTTGTAGGGATTTTATCATTTTACAAAACAGTTTCTCAAGCTCAGTACTCAGGGGTTTGGCACATGGGCAAACTATTGAACATAGCAGATTACCATTAAATTTCTCTGTTAATGCTTTTTAGCCAAAATTTTCATTTTTTTATACTCTGTTTTGCTGTGTGACCCCAAATCTTTCTGTTTTCAGAGACAAAAGACTTTCTGCATTTCTTGCAAAGCAGAACAGGCCTGAAATACCCAGGCAAGCTACAGCGTTTTGGAGACAGCAACGATTCAGTCTGTCACTTAGCTCAGAAAGGTTGTTCACAAAAACCTTCAGGTGAAGGATTTCATGATTTCATTAGAGGGCAGAAGAAAGGTTTTGAAAGTAAGTTGATTCTTTTCAGCAGTCACTGTTTAGTTAGCCTTGGTCATAATGGTTAGGCACATGGGTACTTGTAGATAAACATGAATACATACAATCCTATTGAAGGCAACAGTCAATCTGTTTCCCTGGCTGGAAATTTAAGCACAGTCATGTCCTTTCTTGGCTGAATGAAAAATCCTAGCTGCTTTCTCCTTGCTTGAAGTTTCTGTAGGACTGTGGGGCTTCTTCCTACCCTCTTTGGTTAAATCGAATTTACATCAAGGTGCCGGTGCCCTCTGCAATGTGTGTTGAGTGTTTAGGAAGTCCTGCTACTCAGCAGTGCCAACTGTGGACCAGGGAGGCCTTTGAAACCCATAAGTGTCACCTCCCTGGAAATGTCCCATTGTCAGCTCAGGAGCTGGAAATCCTACCATCGTTATCCCCAGCTTTCAGTAGCAGAGATGCTCCGCATGCCACGTACAAATTGAGACGTTACTGTGTGGTATGAAATGCCATTGCAGTTTGAACTCTGTGACTAGTCTGGTAAGATAAAGATATTATTATTCTGTGATCGCTTTACCTTTTAGTGCTTTTCCTAGATACAGACAGCGTCTTTCCCTAAAGCCTTTTCTTGGAAGTCAAAGGTCTGGATTGAAATGGCAAGTTTATAATAGAGTTTGGGCTGCAGATTATGAAAAGGCCAAATTTTAGCAGACAGAATTATATTATACATTTCTTTAGTTTGCATATTGTGTTTATGTGTATAGATATCTAAAAATTAAACTCACTTCTGTTTATCTACATTGTACTGATTTGCTTCCCCTGCTTTTTGTTGTGACTCAGATGCGCTTCAATCACTCGTAGATAATCTTTTGTGCTGTACCAAAAGTAACTAGAGTTACTATAAATTGACAGAAACAATAAAAATGTTCACCCTGATTTCTAGCTTGCTTATTTTAAGCGTTTGTCAGAATTTTAATCTAGGCCCATTCTGGAAAATATTCCACATACACCTTTCTGGAGTTTGTTGGAAATGCACATGGAAGTAAAGTGGAGAATGGAAAAATGGATCAGAGTTTGTGTAGGCTTTTCTGCAGCAGGGGAGAAGTTTCCAAAAAAGCTCAGGCAGTAACTGGAAATACTTTTATTTCCTTGGGTGAAATTCACGGTGTCTCAAAGTGTTTAATATTTTTGAGTATTCTGGTACATATTGGGCATCGATAGTGATAATGAACTGTAAAATTCTACTCGGTTGTAGCGACAGGTGTGACTTAGAGCCATTGTTGCTGCAGGGCTGCCTGCGGGTTCAGTGCGGTGGTTTGTGTAAGTCTGGGTGTAGCTCACTGAACACTCAGCATAGACTCTCCCAACACATCCACAGATCAGCTGGGTGTGCAGAAAAGTGGCGTTCCCTGTGTAGGGGTTTGTGAAAGAGGGCACACGGGAAATGGCAAAAGCCATTTAGGATGGAGTGGTTTGTCCCATGAAGGAAGTTGTGGAAAACCCCTCTAACTCTCATTTTGACAGTATGGATTTAAAACCAGCAAAATTCGGGCAAAATTTCAGGTCAGGCAAAATTCAAGCTGAAAGTATTCTTAGGCACCTCAAAGCATTAAAGCGAATTTTTCTCTGGCTGAAGGTTAGATGCAACCTCCTGCAAGCATGGGGCGAGAGGGGAGGCAGGGATTTTTCATTTCCTCCTCTCTTAATGTAAGATCATCTGGATTTGACCATCCGTTTCTTTCCTGCCCTTGGCAGTGGTGCAGGCACCACTTCACAGTGTCTCTCTGGCACCATCAATCTGTTGTATGAGCTTGCAATTCAGCAATGGGCTGCAATGCCATGCTAGGAAAACAAATAGCACTGGTGTCCTAGCCAGGGACTAACAGATGGGGCTAAATTCTGCTGTGCTCTTAGTAAATCTAGCTAGAAAATTGATAACCAGCTTTCTCAACTTGAATTGAAATAAACCAAGTCCCAAGTCCACAAAAGGAATTCCATGTACGACCTCATAGCCCTTGTCTCTGTGGTTGGAGTTGATAAATTTCTTTTCATTGTTATATTTCTTTTTCTTTTTTTTTTTTTTCCTTCCTCCCTCCCCAAATTGTATTTCCTTATGGGAGTTTTAATTCGTGATAGTCTGGGCATCTTCTTGATGACCCAGATATTGCTGATGCATTTCAAGAAAGTTCAGTTTTACTTATGCAATTGGATTCTATTAAAGGAAAACACATATTCTGTGGTACACTCATAATTAAACAAAAGGTCATATAGAAGCTGTAATTCTACATTTTATTTTCCTTAAGAAAAAGTGAGCATCTTATTTAGGAGCAATAAAATTTTTGTACGTTTTATTTATTTGTAAAGCAATAGCTGCTGTGATTGAAATTAAACGTGGCATCACGCTGCTTCTGATTAATTCTAGCACAGAGGAGCCAAAAAAAGGACTTGATTTTTCTGTAAATAGGCTAAATTAGCTTCTGGTAAATAATGATAGTTGGAGGAATTGAAAAGAAAGACAAAAGTTTTATTTTCTGCTCAGTCAAATTACTTAGTCATTAAAAAAAAAATAATTCCCAAAGTGAAGGCTGTGATTCACTGTTTTCTAGAATTGAGATGAGTAATAGTTAATGCTAATTTGGCTTATAAGCACTTTTACTGTGAGGGAAGTAAATGTTGCTGTTCCTACATTCCAGGTGGCTACATTGAGTTTCAGTAATGTCTATACATTACTGTAAAAAGTACATCTTGGGTCTGCTGGGTTTGAGGGTCTGTTTTCAGTAGTACCAGGTTCTGTATTCTTGTGTTTAAAAGGCATGTGATAACTACATCTAATGAGGAGCGTTGGGTTTCAGAAAGAAATCGTAGCATGAGGCAGGGAAGCGTGACAGATGATTGGGCACTACGGACAGGTAGTGCGGGGTCTGTGTGCGAGTGCTGGGCTCTGGCGGTTGTGAAGTGGCTTCATCGGTAACGGCAGCGTGAGATTCAGCACGATGACTTTTGAAGAGCCCAAGGTGTTTGCATCACATTTAGAGCAGTCATTTTGTTTTCTAACTAACATCTCAACACCTGGAACAGTGAATAATATTATCCACTGTTTTGTTAGGATTTTTAATGAAGAATATCAGTATGCTGCTTATGAGTTCTGCGATTCTATTAAACCTTAATATGAGGGTTGGCTGAGCTTGGGGATCTGTGTGCCAGGGTTTTTTCACAGAATCACAGAATTGTAGGGGTTGGAAGGGGCCTCCAGAGATCATTGAGTCCAACCCCCCCTGCCAAAGCAGGGTCCCTAGGACAGGTTGCACAGGTCGGCATCCAGATGGGTCTGGAACATCTCCAGAGAAGGAGACTCCACACCCCCTGGGCAGCCTGTCCCAGTGTCACCCTCACTGTGAAGAAGTTCTTCCTCATATTGGTGCGGAACTTCCTGTGCTCCAACTTGAGGCCATTGCCCCTTGTCCTGACCCCTCAAAGCACTGAGAAGAGGCTGGCTGCTTCCCCCTGTGTCCTCACTGTCCTGCTCCACCCAACCATTTGCTTCCCAGCTACTTTGGTTTTCCCACATGACTTAATGCAAGGAGAAGGCCGGAGCCCTGGGTTTTAGCAAAGTAATTAAAAACTTCCTTTGGCCTTTCAGGATGCAGGACTTGTTCTCCCAGCACAACTTTACCTATCCATTTTTATTCCAGGACCCCAAATTATTGTCCCCGTGGGGCAAAGTACTGCTTTTGAGGCTGTTTCTGGGGAAACACTGCTCCTCAGGGACGTGCAGCTATTTCTGCATTTCTGCCAGGATATCAGGTATGACACCTTTGCCCACAGTCAGTGCTACATTACCTTTTACCATTATTTTAGGAGAGGTATAATTTTTTTTCTGTAATAGACAATGATAAAGGAGCGTTTGATTCAGAGCAGGAGTGACACTGGACAGGTTGGGGAATGTCAGTGCTACTCCTATTTTGAGAATAAATGACAAATACTGGGTTCTGTGGCTATCAGTCTAGTGTTTTTTATTAGCAGGATATTCACCCTAAAATAAAATTAATTAAAATACAATCTAATGTGGCAAAAGCTGTAACAAAAATAATTTTACATTAATCCTCTGTTCTGAAGGGAAGATGACAAGTGGTGTTCTATCCCCAGAGAACACATTGAAGTGTTTTCTGGAAGAAGGAAAAAGAGCAGTGCATTATTTCTCCTTTCTGGTTGATATTCTTTTGGAGGGTGCAGAACCCACCCTCCTAGGGAAGCTTTCAAAATCACTCTGCTTGCACAGTAATCTGCCCATTCCGAACTCCGGTTTACTCATCCATCTTCTAACAGAGAGTACACACTGTTCACATGTAGAAGTAGTTCTGTCTTCTTTGTGCTACCGTTAGTGCTGATAATGTGTTTTCTCATTTAAGAATCCACAGGAATCTTGAGTCTGATTCCAAGGAAAGTAATTTGTATGTTACTACTGAAAAAAAATTATGAGTCTTTGGAATTAAAAAATGAAATATAAGGAGATGTGAATGTTAGCAATACCTTTTTGTTTGTAATGTTGACAACTCTGCCAACATTCCCCAATTGCTTTTAAAATTTTTAATAGTTGTTTTCTGGAGAAGACAGTGAATACTTTCATCTTGACAGTAAGATCATGATTCCATCCAAATAACCTGATATACATTAATTAGGAAAGATGTTGCAAAGCTGCTCTAAATCATTCATGTTTCTGTAATACAGATTAATAAAACTACATTTCTTTTTCTTGATCTTTAAATTTGACTCTGTAGAACTTTGTTCAGTATTTTTGATAGCTTTTTATTCTTTGGTTTCTCTGCAGAATTAGTATAGAAAAGTACAGGTTTTCTTGCTGACATATGTGAGTGGAAGCATAGCTGGGTAATGCTTGCTTTACTGTTTTGAAGACTGTTCTTTAAGTGGTATTCTGGTACAACAGCAGTGGTATGCAGAGTGTTGTTGTCATGATTTAACCCCAGCCAGCAGCTCAGCCCCATGCAGCCTCTCGCTCATGCTGCTCTGGTGGGATAGGGGAGAGAGGGGGCAGGGGAAAAGTGAGAGAACTTGTGGGTTGAGATAACAGTTTAATAGATAATGCAAAAGCCACACAAGCAGAGAACACCAAGGAGTTCCTTCCACACTTGCCATGGCAGGCAGGTGTTCAGCCGTTCCCAGGACAGCCGGGCTGTGTCACATGTAATGGTGACTTGGGAAGACAAACGCCATCACTCTGAATGTCCTCCCTTTCCTCCTCCTTCCCCTCAGCTTTATCTGCTGCACATGATGTCATATGGTATGGGACATCCCTTTGGTCTTGGGGGTCAGCTGTGTCCCCTCCAACTCCTTGTGCAGCCCCAGCCTGCTCGCTGGTGGGGTGGGGTGAGGAGCAGCAAAGGCCTTGGCTCTGTGTGAGCACTGCTGAGCAGGAACAAAACCGTCCCTCTGTTGTCAGCACCATTTCCAGCACAAATCAAAAGCACAGCTCTGTACTAGGTACTGGGAAGAAAATTAACTCCATCCCAGCCATGATAAGCACAGTTCTGCTACTAAGAAATTCAGTAACTTCAAGCTAAGGCATCTCCATGCCCCTGCCTGAGCATTTCTGCCAAGGGGTTGCACGTACAAAGATAGTCCTCCTCAGTTGAGTCTTTTCCTCATCCTGTGCCAGGATTCCATATATTTTGCCAGTTACTACCACAGGAAATGTCTTATGTTGGATAGAGGCCCAAAAGAGGGTGAAAGAAATACCACATAACTTCGTGACTGATTTACAATCATAGAATCATAGAATGGCAAGGGTTGGAAGGGACCCCGAGGATCATAAAGCTCCAACCCCCCTGCCACAGGCAGGGACACCAACCTCAGGCCTGGATCTACACAAGGTTTCCCAGGGCCATATCCAACCTGGCCAAAGTTCAGTGTCCTGATCCCACTCTTCGCCAGGCCCACATCCCTTGAGATCACAAACTCAACTAGGGCATGGTCGCTGCAGCCCAGGCTGTCTCCAACCTTAACACCTTTAATGATCTCCCCCACGTTGGTGAGCACCAGGTCCAGCAATGCATCTCCTCTGGTTGGTCTATCAAGTATTTGAACCAGAAAGTTGTCATCTACAGACTCCAGGAGTCTCCTGGATCTCTTGCAGGTCGCTGTGTGGTTTTCCCAACAGATGTCTGGGTGGTTAAAGTCCCCCATCAGAATGAGTGCCTGTGACCGCGACACCTCCTGCAGCTGAAGGAAGAAAGCCTCATCAGTATTCTCTCTTTGATCAGGTGGTCTGTAGTAAACCCCTATCACCAGCTGCTCTTTTGTAGCCCCATCCCTAATTCTGACCCACAGGCTTTCGACCTGCTCCTGGCCACTTCTCAGAGAGAGCTCCTCACAGTCTATCCACTTTTTAACATAGAGGGCAACTCCCCCACCCTTCCTTCCTAACCTATCCCTTCTAAAAAGTCGATACCCTTCTACAGGGGTATCCGTGATCGCAACTACATCAAAGTTTTCCAGTGCCATCACGGTTTCCAGTTCCTCCTGCTTGTTACCCATGCTGCGTGCATTCGTGTAAAGACACTTCAGCTGGGCTTTCTGACTCACTAGCTTTTTTGAGGAGCCCTCCCTCAAACCTCTGGGAGGAATCTGAAGTTTTCCCCCACTGCCTCCTAGAGGGACATTAGAAGGTTCCAGAAGGGGGGTCAGCAATACTACCTCCTCTGAGGAGTCCCCAGAAGTTCCTAAGGGAGACTTTAGAGGTATTTCCCTACAGTCCTGTAGAATTTCAGCATCTCCAAGCCCTTCTCTATCCTGTTGAATTTCACCCTCCTCACCCTTCAAATCTTGTATAAGGCTAGAGGCGACTTGCTCAACCCTAGCAAGCCTCACTATTTCCCCTCCCCCGTTCCTAACTAGTTTAAAGCCCTGTCAATGAGGCCTGCCAGCTCTTGAGCCAGGATTCTCGTCCCTCTTGGGGACAGGTGGCACCCATCCGCTGCTATCAGGCCAGGCGCAGATACTGAAGCGAAAACACTTCTCTCTCTGGTAGCAGCGGGCAACCACTAGATGATCTGCCTTCACACCCATGAGGAAATTTCAACATAAACTAAGCTAAGGAGCATGCCACAGCTAGCAGCTGGAAGATGTCAAGGAAGGGTAACCAAGCAGAGCTTGTTTCTGTGTTGGGGTTTGTCATGGGACTTGGTCCAGGACCTCCCACCCAGCCACCCTTCCAGCAGCTCCCAGGCAGGTTAGGTTTGCTTCCCTGTCACAACCAGTTGTCTTTTGCAGTGCTTGTGTCAAGGAAACTATTTAGTAATGGTTTGGGTTTTTTTCTTAGGGAAAAAAGGAAGAAAACCAATATTATGTGTTTTCTTCTAATTTTTTGCCAACTCCATCTCCAAGGTGCCAGTGCTTAGGTACGTGAGAGGTAACATCACTGTGGCTGCTTAAGTACTGGTCAGATTTGTAGTTACAGCACTGACAGTATTTCTGACCAATCCAACATGAGGATATTTAACAAGGGATGTTGCTAAAGTAATTTCTTAAATGTCTACATCGTCAATATTTACTATGCTTATGGCATCACCTGCACTCCTCCCCACATTTATCCTGTTACAGAATCCCAGATTGGTGGGGACTGGAAGGGACTGCTGGAGACCATCTAGTCCGACCCCCTGCTGGAGCAGTATCACCTCGAGCTGGCTGCACTGGACACTGTCCAGGCAGGCTTTCAATCTCTCCAGAGAAGGAGCCTCCACACCTCTGTGGGCAGCCTGTTCCCAGGGCTCTGTCACCCTCAGAGTGAAGTTTTTCCTCACATTGAGATGGAACTTTGTGTGCTCCAAACTGTGCCCACTGCCTCTTGTCCTGTCACAGCGCACCACTGAGAAGAGTCTGGCCCCATCCTCTTGCCCTCTACCCTTTAGATATTTTTAAGTATTGATAATATTCCCTCTCAGTCTTCTCCAGGCTAAACATCCCCAGGTCTCTCAGCCTTTGCTCATACAAGAGAGGCTCCAGTCCCCTCATCATCTTTGTACCCTTCCTGGAGTCTTTCCAATAGTTCCCTGTCTTTCTTGAATGGGGGAGCCTGCCAATGGACACAATATTCTAGCTGTGGCCTCACCAGGGCAGAAGAGAGGGGGAGGAGAACCTCCCCAACCTGCTGGCCATGCTCTTCTTACTGCACCCCTGGCTTTCTTGGCCATGAGGCACAAACCCATTGTATGTGGGTTTGGTGCAGTGTTTCTGAAGTGGCGGGGGGTCATGTTTCTCTAGTTTCTCTTGGGGAACAGGGAGCACTTGGCATTGCTTGAGCATAACTTCCAGAGACTTGACCGAGCTGTTGGCACTGAAAGCCCACACAGGGCTGGAGCTGGGGTGCGGGCTGAGGGCTGGCAGGGCAGGGAACTGAGACTTGACTGGGGCCAAGTGGGATGCAGCCCAGCCTGGCTGTCAGCCACAGCAGGCCTCCCACACCAGCCAGAAGCCACGAGTGTGCAAGGAACTGGGGTGACTAGGGGCACCTGTGCTACGTCAACCTGATGCTAATAAATTTGTTTCCCAGCTCACAAAACATTTGTTTTGCCCGCAGCAGATGAGGAGCCCCAGAGGCTCAAGCACAGAGGATCTGGCCCTGTCTGTAGCCAAGCGAAGACCCAGGCATTCTTGCAATGTTTTTCTTTTCACAGTTTCTCAGGGTTAGAAGCTTTAATTTAAGCCCTAAGTCATGCAGAAGTTAATGGAAAGCTACTAAGGGAACAATCTTGAGTTAAGGCTACAGGGTTTAACCCCGGATTTCTTACTTGGTCTGTTTATCAGTTAGACGTGGTCCTATTGACACAGGATTCTCCCTCATTTCACAAAGCTACGGTGGGTATGCCCTTTATGTGCAGAGAGTGAAGTTGCTTCTTAGCTCTTCCGAGAGAATATTGGAGGATGCTTCAGTGTAAACCAGGTTTCCTTGCAAATAGTAAGGATTTCTTGCCATCGATTTAAAGACATGATTAGAACTGGTGTGGACCTGCTCCTGGGGTTTTCAGACAGTCCTGTTGCATTTCTCTGTGAGAAATTACATTTAATTTCCCTGTTCTGCATGCAGCTATGGAACCTCAGTCAGACAGTACTGTTCTTAGCTCTCTAGTGATGGGTTCATATTGAGGTGTATCACGTATATGCTACATCCTTGGCCATTTTTGCTTGTATGAGCATAAATCTGGTGTTGTGAAGGATTCCTGTGCCCAGAATGCAGTGCTGTAGAGCATGTTCTTTCCTCCAGCTCACTTTGAGGGCTGTTACTGAAATCAGTGGAAGCTATTCATTCATGGGACAAGTGGCCATGCAACATTTAAGCTATTTAAAGCTACTTTTATTTTGATATCTCCTGTAATTAAACCTTAATATCCTTACGATTGAATTTACATAATAGATCCAGTGAATAAGTGAGAAAATGATACCACTAATTAAGAGATATCTGAAGGATGGGGTGCACCTACAGGTAAAATGTATGCATTACAGCCCCATTCTGCAAAATTTATTCCCACAATTATGGCCATCAATGCTGACACAGCTATTTTCAAAACTAAGGTCTGCATTTGTAGGTAAAATTCTGTAGGCTTTTCCCAGTCTTCTGGTGTTTTAAGGGCTGCTAAGTTGCCAAGATACAGGCAGAAAGTTAAGTTTGTTTAATACATTTTGTTGAATAAATTTTATAAAACATTATTGGGATCTGTGGTTCACTAGGTTGTATCTGACGCTTTGCTGAAGTGGAATTGTCATGAAAAATAGTATGGACTTGATTCATGATTGCATTATTCCTTTTTCACACTGATATAGCTACATTGAAAATAATTGGCTTACACCAATGGGGCATGAAGAAGATGCAGGGATGAATTTGGCTCTGTATTTTGAAATATGGGCCGTTTTCTGTTCGGCATTTGCTGTACCTTAAGAAAAATCAAAAGGCAAATTACATCAAATCACACTATTAAAAGAAACATTTTCTTGTTCTGCACCGTAGAACTGATCTGAAACATTTATGTGTTCAGAATTTTCTCCAAAGCACACTTTTTTCTTGCTCTGTATTTAAAAATTGATAACCAAGGGGAAAAGACGATTGAGTTATAAAAACAGGTTTTTCTTGTAATTGTGTCATCCACTGGTAAAACATAATTGAACTCAAGGTTTGCATTTGCAAATGACCTTGACTTTAGTTTTACAATTCAAAGAATTCATTTAATGACTTAGATGGAATCACTTTATGGGGCAAAACTGCGTAGCTCCTACTGAGCATCCAGCGTTTGGCAAAGTCAGGAAGGGCCTCGCTCCTCCTCTGTCAGGATAGGCTTAGGCTCTGTTTATGAAGAAAATCAGGATGAGGCAGCAGTTCAGAGTGTGTCTGAATGATCTTAGGAGTCTTGTTCTCACCTATAGCTCGAAGAACCAGCTTGTAATCTCTCTGGGGGTATCTGGCTCACCAGCCTCCTGGAACCAATACCTCTTTATAGGCCCCAGCTTTGGGAATGATCTTTGCTCTGTTGCCTTCTGCATATGGAGACTGATTTCTGTCATGAGCATGACAGTGCTGCATTGCGCATGCTGTGTCTTACGAGCACTGAAATAGTTCCTACAAGGGCAAAGATAGCTGTGGCATGTGTGCTTGGTGGATGTAACTCCCTGGCTCACATCGCTATGCTATACTGGTTATGGAAAGAATAAATGATGTATTACTGTCTGTCAGCCCCCTCTGCACCCTCCTCTCTTCTCCCTCCCCAAAGGGAGGCCACAGGCTCAGGTTTTTTCTCCAGTTCAAGTTTTTAAACTTTATCAGTTATTTCTGAGTGCAGGAGGAAGGAAAGGAACATGAGACTCACATACCTTATTTTCCTCAAGACAAAAATCCCTAGTCTTAATTTCACACCTTTAAGCCACCATTCATTTCTTCTTGAGTAAATATTTTCCCAGAAGCACTGGTGACACAAGCAGTTGGCCGGGTGGACGTCCCCCTTGTAAGCATGTCTTAGATTTTATCCCAGTGGTGCTTACCCAGATTTGTGTCATGTGCTGAGCATAGCATTAAGCACTTTGGAGAGTGAATGTTCATTGCAGATTTGAAGTACAATCACAAGTTGATTGGAACATACGTTATTCTTTCTAGCAAGTTCTTTATTCTTTCAGGATCTTTTAAAAGGCACCTGTCATTGGCTTATGATTGCTATTCAGAGTAAGCTGTCTGCCTGTGCCTGACAGTATCCTTCCCCAGACTCCCCTTTTCTGGCTGTAGCTCCCTCACTGAGCTGGATCTTCCTGTGGATGTACTCAGGTAGGACAACAGAAGAGAGAGAAGCCAATGATAAAAATAATTTTTCTCTTTAAGAATAATGATCCCCAAATAGGGTAGTTGCCAATACAGATCATAAGGGTGCCTTTAAAACTGCCAGCCAGGAGAAGCAAGCAGTAGCTATCTGCTCTATCAATGCTCTGGACAGGGCTGTGTACAGTCGGGACAATAACACGACAAAGCTGGTACACACTAACTGCCTCCCTGTTCAGTGTGAGGTTAGTGCGAGGTGCCAGGCTGGACCACAACCACCTCGACTCAGTTTTTGCGAAGGACTTTGGCTGGCACGCTCGGCTTCCTCTGGCTCCAGCTCCTGGATTGAGAGCCAGCCAGGTATATGCCCCAGCAGTTTTTAAGCCTGTACGTGTCAATCAGGCATATTCTAAAAGGACTGTGGGTGTGGACAACTGCTAGATAGGGAATTTAATCTTTTGCCTCTGCTTGCTGGAAGAAGAATTGGATGGCATGGCTAGTGGGGAAACATTGTGGGTTTCCTAGCTGGCAGGTCTGGGTTAGGTTGGCAGTGCAGAATCTGTAGGGGGGACCGCTCCATGTCCCCAGGCATCAAGGTTGGGTTGTTGTTTTTTGGGGGTTGTTTTTCTTTGGGAGTGGCGGTGGTGGTTTTTCCCCTCATTTTTATGTTGGTTTTGTTTTGGTTTTTTGTTGTTGCTTTGTGGTGGTTTTGGCCCTGACTAGAGGCCAAATACCCACCAAGCTGCTCACTCACTAACCCCGCCCCACCCCCCCCCCCCCTCCCCGAGCCGAAAAGGGGAGAAAATATATATTGGGAGGCTTAGGACTTGAGATAAGGACAGAGGGATCACACTCCAATTAGTGCAATGGGCAAAACAGACTCAGCACAGAATAAAGGAAAGTGATTTATTACTACTACAACTAATACACCCAGTGAACTAGAACCAGATAAGAATAAGAAGTGGCCGGGTCTTAAAGCACCTTCCCCCCACCCCTCCCTTCTTAGCACACTTAAACCTCATCACAATTTTACTCTGTTCTTCCCCCCCCAGCGTGGCGCAGGGAGGGGCAGGGAATGGGCAGTGGGGTTCCGGCAATTCCTCACAAGCTGCTCTTCTCCCCAGATCTCAACACTTCTCCTTCCCCCCACCCCTTGCGTCTTCGTACTCTTGACTTTAATCATAGATTTGCTCCCTTCATCCCCCCCCACTGCAGCACAGGGAGGGGCAGGGAATGGGGAGTGGGGGTTTTCAGTCCGTTCGTCCCGAGTTGTCTTCCGCCTCTGCTGGGGGAAAGGGGGGAGAGGGGACATTCCACACACACAGTCTCTTCCCCTGCAGTGCCGTGGGGTCCCACCCACGCAAGAGTCATGTCCACAAACTTCTGCAGCGTGAATCCTCTCCATTGGGGAGTCACCTCCTCACCACAGGCCTCTCAGCAGGGCTCCCCTCCATAGGGTGCTGACATTCAGGTCCAGACCCCCCCAGCCTGGTCCCCTGCAAAGTCACAAGTCCCCTGGCAAACCTGCTGAGGAATGGCTCAATCTTCACAGGGTATAGATGTCTCTGCTCCCCGTCCTCATCCATGGGCTTCGGGGGGACACCCGTTTCACCATGGTCTGCACCACAAGCTGCAGGGGAAACTCTCTAACTCTCCTTCAGCATTCTTTCGCGCGCCCCCCACCCCACCCCTCCCCCCCTTGGGCCTGGCCTTGGTGTCTGTGCATCTTGTTACATCTTCTCACTCCCGCTCTGGTGGCCAAGTGCCCCTTCCAGCAGGTTTTTTTCTCCTATGTGTGATACACAGAGGCACTACGACCAGTTCTGATTGGCTCAGCCTTGAATTTGGCCTTGAATTGACCAATGTTTACACAGTCTGGGGCTTGGAGAAAACTGTAACTGCGGCTTATCAAAAGCCACCGAAGCAGCACAGCTACACAAAACTGCAGCATGCTTTTATTATTGTTTTGCCCTTTCTGGATATTGACAGTTCTGCTGTTTTATAAAAGCAGAGTTCAAAACAAGGGACTTTGGTTGAAATGCAGTATCAGTTTACTGTAGTCTTGC
This sequence comes from Laterallus jamaicensis coturniculus, assembly GCA_022605575.1. Lineage (NCBI taxonomy): Eukaryota > Metazoa > Chordata > Aves > Gruiformes > Rallidae > Laterallus > Laterallus jamaicensis. The sequence continues at coordinate 1,804,616 of JAKCOX010000016.1, forward strand.
TGTTAGTCTGTGTGTCCCTGCAGGACTTAAACCATGCTGTGTATACATATATTTTAATTCATATTGAGTTCATATTCATACTGAATATGATTAGAAAATGGGCATTATTAAAAGCATTGCTTGGAGGGCAGGGTATTACAATCAGGCATTTGGATTTCCTCTTTCGGGGCAAGCCATGTTTTAATGACCTTCGGGAACTTGAAAGAGGCCTCAACCTGCTAGATGTTGGTTTCTGGATTCCTTAGTGCACCTGCTTGTGAAGAGTTCATGATGTTCATCATTATTCGCTCTTTATCTCCACTCATATAGGTGCTTCAAAGTAGACAAACTCGGTGCTCAAATAAATGCTTCCTTTTTAACTTGGAAAAATATATATGATGTAAATAATTCAAAAGGAACTTCCCATTATTACCAGTGCTATTGTGAGAATTGGGCTGAAAGCCACACAGTTCTTTCCTTGCCAAAATGGGGCATAACCAAGTTTGTTTAGCGGGCTTTTCACGAGTATCAGTCCTTACATTGAAAGCTCCTATCCTGTCACCTGTTTTTAAATGCTTCAAATTTAGGAAGCCTGCTGCAGATGGTATTGGTAGTTTTACTGATCTGAGGCCTTGGGCAAATTCATTTGAATTGCTTTGAAACTGCATATTCAAAATTCAAAAAAAGAAGAGGTCTGATGGTGCAGCTGCAGCGTATCCCCTCCAGCTGGGTAAGCTGAGATGTTTCAAGGCCCTGGACTAGCAAAGCCTGGGTGTGATATACAGATTATACAGCTAGCTGCCAGGGAAGAGGTTTTGGCAGGCTAGGTGCAGCAGTAGCCCCTGCCAGCAGACTTGGGAGTAACAGAGGCTTTCATGCTACGTGGCATCTTTTGCTGGCTTTCCTAGACAGAAATTTGTTGGTGCAATAGTGGCGGCTGGCCAGTGGGAGGGGATTGCCTCAAGGGTAAAGGGATGGAATGTAGGAAAAACAATAAAATCAAAACGCTCCAGTTGTTTTGAAAGTGATTGGCTATCCCAAATGCCTTGGTATGGATCCAAAATGATCTGCTCCATGGGCGGGTTTCGTTAAATTGCATTCAGAAATCATATTTGCCCTTGGGCAAATACCCTTGCTTTTATGCATACTAGGCAAGTCACGTGCACCAAAATGGAATTCACATGGTGCTGTAGTCAAAAAGCTAATGTCAGTCATCATACCTTTTATGCATATCCAGTCCCTTGGTTCTTTGTGCCCATTTAAATATGCAGAAGGGCTTTTTATTATTACCTTGCCTGTAAAGCAGTGATATATATATATAGAGAGAGAGAGAGAGATATGTGCCATGTAATTTATTGCAGTATAGACCCTTCTGATACGTATTCAGCACTTACAAATATAAATTAAAATCACAACACATAAAATATTTTGGCTGTGGGGTACTGATTTCCTGAGATTTCTGCTGTTAAGCTATGGAAGCGATTCCTTTATGCACTGCGCATCCATGCTTTCCTACTAACTACTTCAGCAGCCGTACGTGGCTTATCTTTGTAGCATTGTAGTGCTGGTATCCTTGTGAGCTTCACAGTTCTGGCACAACCAGCACAGTGCCTAAAGGTGAGATAATCAGAGAATACATGCAGGGACGTTATTTGAGCACCATATCGTTGGACTGCACAGTATGTCCCTAGTTACTGAAAGGGCTACCATGAAATTTAATTTAGAATTTTAAAGACACATTTTGAATTGGAAATCTCTGTAATAACTTTCCCTTTGCTCAGCCTTTTAACTGTGAAATTCAGTTGGGGAGTTTTGAAGCAGCAGGTAGTGTCGCAGCACTCTAGAGGGATTTTGCCAGAATTCAGCTAAAGTGCTTGCAAGTGTCATTTCCATATTTAACTAATTTCAGTTTTTAATTAGCTCCGTGTGAAAAATGAGAGTTCACGCTGAGCTAAGCTGTCAGCATAGAGTCTTGTTTCCTTTCTAGCCTCTCAGGACAATTATTGCAGCATCCTCTGGTTTTTTCAATGAGAGTGCTTAGCCACTGCGCGCTCCGTCCCTCCCATTGTTCCCTGACAGGAGTCACTGAGTGTGTTGTGTCTGGCTTGCTAAAACAGAGAAGAGAAGTTCTGAAAATATTTCAAACACGAAATTGGCTCAGTGAAGGTTCAAAGAACTTCACAGGCCTGACTTAGAAATTCGCAGCGGAATATTCCTTCCCCAGACCTCGCCGGTCCTGCACAGTCATTACGTTGTTCAGAACAATATCCGATCATTTCAGCTTCATTACTTATTGCATTGGGTAATATTACATTTTAGAAAGCTCAGTGTGAAAGCAGGTTTTTCCATGGTGCTTTCTGCACCCCGAGTGCTCACAATGCAATGCTCTGGTGGCTGTATCATCCCAAAGGTCTCTGGTCCTCTCTAAAAAGAGGAGTGCTTCTGCATAAATTCCATAGTGTACTAGAGGGATGGAAGTTTGCTAATCCTGCATCCGAACTAAAATTCACCTCTGGGGTCCAGAATGCAAATGTTGAAATATTTTTCAAGAATGAAGCAAGCGCTGCAGTCTGTGTAAACTGCAAAAACATGGGGTGGGAGCAGACTTCTGCAATACATTTCTGAACGGAGCAGCCCTTAGCTACGCTTACATGACAGTCATATAATACCATTGTTATTTTTGAAAGAATGCAGTCATTAAATTGTCAAAATCACATTTAAATGAAAAAAAAAAAGGTGAAGTAACTCCGTAGGTGTTATCACAGGTTTGGTGGGTTGTTTTGTTTTGTTTTTTTTTTAAAAAAAAAAAAACCTGCCCTAGAAGGTGAGGTTTGCAAAGATTTATGAATAGGCTTCATAGTGTCATCATTTTCATTTCTGTTCATGCCCAAGCAAAAGAAGGGTTGTATTTTATTTCTCACTAATTAGTATGGACAGCCACTTCCAGTAGACAGAAACACATTTTCTGTATTAGACCATAAAATCAAATGCATCTTTTTCACATTGAAATGGATGTAGCATTCATCCTCAGCTGCCTCACTTCCTGGGTACTTAAATGCTAGTAATGTTGTGAAAGATGGTGGTAAATACATTGCAGTAACTTGTCAGATACAGTGACACTGAGGAGTTTCCAGTCATTTTTCTTTTAAGTTATCTAGAAACAGTTTTGATACCTGCTTCCAAGAAGAAGCAAATTCTTGAAAGAAAAAAAAAAAACAACCCGTAGTGAAGAGTAAAGCTGAAATGCTGGATGGATTTTCAATGCAGGTAAGGGTTTGGAGGGTGTTTGTTGTTTTTTTTAATATAGCATGTACTGTTTCATCCATCAAAGAAAACTACCTACAGCCCTGGTTTGGTAGCTGGCTAGCTGTGTGTTTGCAGGCATGAAGCGGAACTTGAACCTTAGCTATGAAGTACCGATGCATAGTTCTAACCACCAGCTACTGCTTTTTACCCCCTGTAGTGTAAGCTGTCTTCTCTTCAAAGGATAATTCCCAGTTATTCTATCGGTACTATTTAGCAATATTGTTACAGATGTTAACATTTATTGTATTAATCATTTAACAGAATTCAGTTATGCTTTGCAAAGTGTACGTAATTGAAGCCAAAGGTTTTGGAGGGTATATAGTCTAGCTAATATTTCATTCTATGATTCATTAATTAATCGTATACAGTGATGCATATGGTAACGCAGTATCACTCAGGTTCAATTCACCCTGCAATTTCAAGTGATGACTTTGGAGAGAAAAGTTTTTTTTATGGGTTGTGCTGCTGTTGCCTGTAGAAAACACTATTTTTTCAGGCATTGTTATGATATTCACAGCCTCAAATACTTAAAATAAATAGACAAACTCTAAAGCGAAGCTCTCTCCACCAAAGTCAGTGACAATTTTGACCTTGATTACAATGGGCCTTGATTTTAAGCAGCTCTAAACTGACTGATGATGAGCATTCTGCATTGCTGACCTCAGAGAGTGGAATTGGCTTCTGCACCGTTTTGTATGCGAGACGGAAAGCTTCATTAAAATGATCAGGTATCAGAGGCTCTGTATAATAAGCTGGCTTCGTTTTTCTGTTGTGGACAGCAGCTCTATCTGTAAAAGTGATTTCTTCTATCTCTACTGTGACTTTTGTTATATCAAGATGATCAAATGGAGCTAGTCTTAAACCCATATTATAAGAGGCAATTGAACACATAATAGATAAAGAAAAGTAATACAAATATTAATATTTAATTAAGTGTGTATTACGGTGATGTTCCTCAGATGAATTGGGATGTAGGTATCCAAATTAAATATAGCTGTCTTCCATTATGCATGGTGCACAGTGCTTGAAATGGACTTAAATGGACTGGTACAATACCAGGATGTTTCTCAGGACTCAGAATGCATGCACAAGCTTTTCCCCACTCCTGCAGAGGCTAAAGAAATTGTATAATAGGATATTTTGGTGATGCAGCTGAGAATTATATAGGAACACACACACACAGAAATTCCTTGTAAAATGCATATTGCTGGAGTCTGAACACTTGCAACTCTGCCCCTTTAAAGTAAAGTGGCAAGCTGAAACAAAAATCCAGGCATTATATGAACTCTTCTTTGGTTTCTGTTTTCGAATGTACTTCATATAGGTGGGATCACACCGACATCACGTCCTCACTTAGAGCTTGCACTGCCTTCCCTGCTCCAGGATGCAAGAGGGCAACCTTTCAGTCTCTATTTTGTTAGAAAAAATATTTTTAAAAGTTGGCATTAAAAAAAAAAATCAAGCACAAAGGAATATGAGTTGTGTCAGATAATTATCAACTAATGCCGGTATATTTGATTTTCATATATATGTTTCTATTCTGTATTGGTAAGATATCTAATTCACAGTGCACTAATAATACCAGCTTTTCAAGGCATATAGAAGGTCTAAATCTGCCTAAATGCTGAATAGAATATGTACTTTTATCTCAATATCAAGATATGATTTAGGTTTTGTTTATATATAACTTTTGAAGCGTATCATAAAAGAAGTATAAACAGTTTATAGCTTTGAAAATGGATGAGAAGCTTTGGGAGAAGAAATCATATTTACTTTTCATCTTCAGATGTATTTCGTCTTTGTAATGAAATTTTAACTCCAATAATTACTTTGTGTAGAGAGTAAAACCTTAAATTTTTACAATCAGGTGATGAAATTAAACTATTCTGTATAATTTCTGTTAAGGGGAGAATATGCTCTGTGGTTAGAAACTACTCTTTCTTGCTCTGTGAACAGAAATTTGGCCATTCATAATCATGCCATTCCACCTCATTTAGTGTGTGCAAAGGAGTAATAAAGGTAAAAACTATTTTCTTATCAATATGGCTAACAATCAGAGGTTCAGTCAATCTCTGAATCCTTTGGAGCAGATTTATGAAAATTTTGTTGAACATATTTTTTAGAGATTTGGGGCAGTTGCAGTTTTGGAAGATAAAGGTAATCAAATAAATGTTTGACCCTAAGGGTTGCAATCTGTATTAAAAGTATGGCAGTTACTCTAACCTCGTAAGTTCAGACATTGGTGATTTAAGAGACTATATTTGTGTCTACATTCTTGAAAACACGAGCTTCAAGTCTCAGCTGTGTTCTTCCTCTTCTTGGAAACAGAATAAAGGCAAGACGGGTACTTTGTTGATGATAATGGTGTCTTTTAGGTGTGAAATTAAAATTGGATTCAGTTTGCTTTGTATTAACATTAAATGCTCACAATTGCTCCAAAAAAAGGGGAGTGTGGGGGGTGGGGGGTCCATTGTGTTTTAGCCAAGAGCATCCCTTTCTTCTATTCTAAGCCTGTTTCAAAAGTGGCAGTGTTTTGGCAAGGCCAGTAAACTGGATATTGTATGATGTGATTTGGGACCTTCCAGGCTAAAAGATGCTGTATTAGGTGAATAAAAATATAAACACTTTTCTTGTTAGTTACAGCCATCTAGTTCAGAACCAAAACCAAAAAGATTGCAGCCTTGACTCTTAAAATTGCTGTAAGAAGTGGGTTCATTTTATACAGTCTCAGGAACTGATTAATCTTGTGCCAGTTTTCTACACTCTGTACAATCTAAGGCCTGTCACAAGAATAAATGAATAGTGCACCGTATTCTGCTTTGCTTTTAAGGTCTTTGTTGTGAGATTCCAGATTCTGAAGGTAGCATACAATGCTGTTACCCTTCCTGTGGCAAAAGATTGCTCAAAGTGGCACAAAATTAAAACATTTCAGTACAGAGGAGTGAAACAAGCAAAGCAAAACGTCTGAACGAGGGGGTCTTGCCCAGTCCCAGACAGAATGGTGACTAGGGCACTAACAGCCACCCCACCTGCACCTCTTGGTCCTGCCAGCAGAGCTCTGCTTGCCTGTTGTTACCCTGGGAGCCAGGTCTTCACAGTCTCCAATTTTCCCCACCCCCAAAGTAACTGCACATGTGTGTAAGCTTTTCAGAGGGTTTGGAAGTAGGAAGACTGAAGTTGGACATAGAGGAATGAACTTCCAAAGCATTGCATGGCAGATAAGCACACAAATCACATTACTACTAATGGGATTTGCTGGGTATATCTTTCATGCTGTGCTTTGAAAATTCATTCCATTCAGTTTATTGACGTGCACGGGGAAAGAAATCAGTTAGCTTGGAGGAGGGGGATGACCAATGGGAAAGAAGATTGCTTTTTTTCAGGGTCCATCTCGTAGCCTTCCTTCCATCTCCTTTTTAATCTTTAATAATTTGTTCAAAAGAAAGCAATTAATAATTCCTAGCAGATGTTTTGCTGCTGATCATAACAATACACTCATTTGTAGATCCTTTATGGTATTACTAGAAAATGCTTCTCAGGCTGGATGCTTTGGAGCAACAGCCCTGCTCCAAACACGTTATTGTCTAAAAGAGTTTATGTGCTGAGGGTGAAATTACACCTAAGGATTGCTTTCTTACATTTAAGATAGTGTGAATTCAACTTTCCTTTCTTTCCATGGTGTTTCAGAAAAGCCCAGGATCTTCCTCCGGTGTCTCCCTGGTGAGACCGTGCCTGACATGTCTGCTGCAGAGGGGACACACTGTGCTTACCCCTCACACAGCCACCCTCTCCTTACAGCAAAGATAAGGGTCTGCCTCTGCTTATGTCCCTGAAAGCAAGGTGCTGAGATTCGGGTGTTACCCCTGCTGTGCTTGTAGGGTCACTTTTGGGTTAGGGAAGCTCAGAGCTAAACTGGTAGCTGGGTATTTATTCCATTCATTGTTTCATAAACTTAGAGGGCGATCGGAGCTCACGGCTTTCCTCGTGTAGTTGGGAAATACACTCTGTCAACAAGAAACTGCTGTTGTTACTTGAAGTGAAACTATTGAAGAGCTCAGGCAAGAGTCTAAACTTGTAGATGGGTAACAAATTGAAGCTTGTGTGTGGGTAACAGCTTAGTTCAGCTGATGGAGAAGTGCAAACAGGCATGTTACCAGACATAAAAATATGCAGCAGTGCTGTTGGTGATGGAATTGTCCTTTTTTACCATCGTAAACTGAAAAAATACAGTGACTGAGGTCTTGTTCAGTGTTACGTGTAGGATAACTAAGACAGAGAATGGTTCTTTATTGTGCTCTCCAGCCAGTTGAATTCTTAAAGTTGTATATTTCGGTAATATATCATCAAATCGTGTTCCCAAATGAACTTTTAATTTAAATTTATTAGGAAATTGCATACCAAATAGCATACTGATGATCAAGATGATTTACTGAGAATGAATGACCTTGAAAGTAAGCCATGTATTTGCTGTTGACCTTCAAGGGTCACAATCAAAAGGCAGTACATTTTGCATACATTCTATGACGGAAATGTTAAATTTAGATCAAGCGGTCTATTTTTGAAATGCTGTTTTAACCTCTCCCACAAACAGTTGCGTGCTCACGAGTAGAGGAGACAATATGATCAGCACTTCCAAGTGTTTTACGTGAGGTCCATAGGATTCTTACTCATTAATATTACAACAAAAATTTAGAAGTTCCCTAAGTGCTGGTAGTCAAGAGATTTTTTATTATTATTTTTTTACCTGATATTTAATCTCATGTATCAAATGTAAAAAATAATTCTTATGTCCTTTTTCCTGGACATCTCCAGCAAGATATTTTGAAAGCATGTGTCTCGTGACCATAACTGACTCTGCTGCTAATTAAATAGAGTACTTATGTTGTGCTGATGAATAACTACACTAGGTTAAGAAACCTGCACAAACTTTGTGGCATGTAAGCAGTCTCCGTTTTATCTACTATGTTCTCAGCCTGCTTAGAGGTACTGCAGCTTATGACTTCCAGTACCTGAAAATCATCCTGGTTGTAGGAAACGCTTTGTGGTATAAAAACTTGAGGGCTGGCCTGTGATGCATTGATCTAAACATTCCTTAGTTTGTCTGGGGTGAATAGGTAGGGACATGCTGTGGTACAATGTAGGGGAGAAAAATGCAGCAAATCCTTTGAGACAAACATTGAGACTTGTGGATACTCTGAGGAGTGTCATATATTTGTAGTGTCAGCTGTGCTGGGTCAGATAAAAGTCAAATAATCCATTCATTTACCTCCAGTAAAGTGGTTGTCTGGTAAGAACTGGTAAATCATATATGAACGTTTCCCTACTGCTTTTCCAATCTCTGGTTCTTCTAGGTCTTGTCTGAGATGAGAGGAGGTAGCGTAACAGTATTCCTTGATTGTCGCTCTACCCATAATAATTTGATGTTTGACTTGAAATTTTCAGGGAACTTATATTATCAAACACAAAATTTCCCTTCAGTTTAAAATGGCCAGCTTGCCAGTCATTATCTTATGTATGGAGCTCAGATTCCTCCTCCAGCGTGTTACTTCATCTTAACTGGGTCTGGAATTCATCTGCCGTTTTATGGCACAGTAACTTGGCTGCATTATGTCCTTACACAGTCTCAGTCAGCTTTCTTTCTGAATAAAGCAGGATCAGCAGCAGCCTCTTTACTCTTTGGAATCCCATCATACCACAGGTTTGGGTTTTTTTAAATATTGCTTTAAACTTTCCTAGAGATAATATATAAAAAATGGCAGCAGTTCACCCAGCAAGGCATGTGGCTTTTGTTTTGTGTTTAGAAAAGGTCTGGGAATGTGATGAATTCTTCTGAGATCTCTTGGATGCCCTCAGGAGGACTCAGGCATTCTTGTCATGGTCATACTGTGTATTCAAAGAAGAGCAGAAAGTTCTGGCAGCTGGTCCACAATTTTAGGAGAGACATTGTTATTTCCTTGGCAAGGAAAGCTGATATTTGTTCGTGTTGTTTATTTTAGGACTACTTCTTTTAAGTAACAAAGACTTGTATTCTTTGGTAATGATTTTTCCAAGCACTTTGTTATATGTTAAAGTGGTAGAATTGCAGATTAGAACCTCCCCCAGACACTGTCCCTTTCTGCCAGTAACAGAATATGAATGGGCATTAGTGTAACTAGAGTCCAGGTCCTTGGATGCAGTGGCTTTCTTTGAGCCAGCTGCATCTGGCCCCCCTTAATACACCTTCTGACCTAGCTGCAGGGCTGACATCACTTTTGTTCCTCCTGCTGCAAATGCAGCTGAAATCCAGCCAAATTCCCAAGCAAAAGGTCTGCAACTTAAAAAGTCTGACTCTGTCCGGGTTATTTGATGCCCAGTCCGGATTCTGTGGGAGAGGACTCTGACTGCTTGTCCATGGTGATGAGATACCTGGCCCCTCCGTAACGCTGGCAGGACTGCCCGTCTGACCAGGCCAGCTGTCCTCCCTGTTCGGTTTCCGATAACCCTAAAACATGTTGGCAAAATACAGATCTCAGCTGACATTAGTTCAGCAAGTTCTGACTGTGCATGTGTGTTTGTGAGTCATCTCATATCCTCTTTGGATGTGAGAGGGGCTGGGGAAGGCTTCTTTCTTTTCTTGTTGCAGCTACCCAACAGTCCAATGCTCCTCAGACAGAGACCTATAAGGGCTGGTGAGAACCGAGCGTGGTGTTTTCAGGCACAATGCAAGTTTTACCCTGCAGTTCCTCCACTGCTCTTTCCTGACTTTCAGAGCCCTGCTATTCCTGTCTCAGGCATCTCTGGAGGAGCGGCTGTCAGTTGTGATGAATTGTGCGTTCATTTTGTAATGGGGGCAAGGCACCCCTAGGGAATAGGCCTAACACACTCGTTTCACTTGTGACTTGGGTTGAACTTGAACCTATTTCTCCAGAGGAATAGTAGAACAGAATTGAATTACTGTGTTTCTTGTCTTTTAGTAACTGTTACTTTATGAATAATAATTGAGATCAGGAAGATCAATTTTTGTTATTCCTAGAGTCCTGTTGCGTGGTCAGGAAGTAATAGCTAGAAAAGAATCACGAGTCTCAGCTGCAGTAACATTTACTACAAAGAAAGCATTCAATAATGTTTAATCAGGTTTTAATTTATTGGGATACATTTATTCTTTTCAAGTTGCCTAGGTGACCTGTCTATATGCACCTAGAAGTGTAAAACAAGTGTTTTGCATCATACAAATACTGTGGTGCATTAAAACGACATACAGGCCATATGAAATAAAAATAGCTGTAAAGATAGTTATTTGAATGTGTATATATACATATATATAAGCTGTAAAATTACATAGTGCTAAGATCTATTAGGAACCTTTTGTTTCATCCTGCCTGTGATAGTAAAATTTCTAAGAAGCAAGAGGTACATACCTCCCAGACCCAGCTGGGAAGGTACATTAGGAATGGGGAAAAGGATGGAAATTGGGAAAATACGATGGAGTGAAGGGGTAAGTGCTCAACCTGATTCTGCCCTGCCCATTGCCAGGCACCTGGTTGTGGTACAGGGAGATCTGTGGCACATGAAGACAGCAGAGGTGCCTCTCATTAAAAATACATGGTCAAGAGTGACAGGAGAGTGCAGAGGGAAGGCAGAGGCTCTCTCCGCTTAGAAACCATCAGATGGAGTGAGCTTTGGGTTTATGGCCAGAGGGGAGAGGAGTGTGGGGACACTGCTGGGTCCTAGAGAACGCTCATGAAAAATTTGCATGGAAGTTTTGTCATTTTTCTGTAGGTTTGTATACCTTTGGGGATTTCTTAAAATAATGTGTGATTCACTCCAGCAACCTCTGTCTTATGTAAGTCTTAGATTGATCCTTGACAGCTCTACCACCTGGAGTGATGAACCTCTCCTCCGCTTTTGTTCCTGATGGCGTGCAGGTTTGGCTTCCAGGCGCTTTCACTCTGAGTGTATGAGGGTGTTGCTGGGGTGGGAGTGAGAGGTTGAATAGTACTTTTAACATAAACCTCAAAGGTTTTACTTCAGAAATTCTTTGGTCTATATTCCCATCTTTCAAAGAATATAAATACATGGTTCACTATCCTGAGTTACCAGATATTGGCATTAAATGAACCAGATGAATTCTGACAAGCTCAATGTTTAAAAATCAGGTATTAAAGACAAGAACATTGGAAATGCTCTTAAACCAACCCAGGAATTACCTACAAAGCATACATATGTGCTCTGTAAAATATAATTTATGAATGTGCTGTGCTTTTAACAGATAAAATGGCAAATTTTGTGTTTTAAATCTTCAAGGATGAGTTTGTTACTGAAGATTAATAAAAAAAATGGAGAGCTCTGGAAATGTGTTTTGGAAAATTAGCACTTGTCTTGATGATCAGCTTTGGACCTAGCTGAGTATCTCCACTCAGCTCTCTGGTGAATGCCCTTTAGAGAAAAGGTGGCCAGTACTGTAGGATCAGATGAAAGTGTGTCCTTGGGGAAGAAGGCCACAGCATCACGGATGATTTGCTTGGAGTTTAAAAAACAAACAAACCAACCAAAAAACCCCAAGAAAACAAAGAAAACCCAGTAGAAAAAATAGGAAACAAGCACAAACTCACCAGCCCAAATTTCTCATCTGGCACATATGCACTCAACTTCTGAGTGAATCCCTGTATTTCTAATTCAACGGGCTTCTAGTTATTCCTTTGCTGGAGGCATTTTTGTTTGATTAACAGAACAAAAGGTTAATCATATAAATTTGCCATCTCGTAGCGTTGAGAAGCAGGATAGAATAGGCAGCTCCTTGTGCTCCCTGCTCGGCTGCCAGTCAGATTTGCTCTGCTCAGTGCAAACACACAGCTTTCCCCCAGGCCCCCGTGACATACTTTTCTCGAGGTATTCGTGGCAGAAGGTGAACGTTCCTCATGTGTGTGACTTCGGTTGTCTTAGTGGAAGTTTGTGGATCACGTAACAGATACGTGAGCTGTGCAGGAGACTTGTCTTGTCTCTGGGAGGGACTGGAGCAGATGTGCAAATCCCTGCCTGTTAGGAAGGAGCTCTTGCTGCTCCTACCTAATGTGCTTCTGTGATTAAAACAGAGCAATAGTGCTATTAAAGAAATCATGGTGTACATGGAAGCAGATGGATCCACGTTTTTCTTAATACCATGTTAATAAGGTCTTTTTGAACTTCTTGTCTGAATTTACCTGGCAATTGTAAGTTAGCAACATTAATTCTCTTGGACAGACTATTAGTTATGATTTTCCTGTCTCCGAGTTGTAATGAATGGTTCAAGCTCCAAGGAGCAGACTGTGATCTCTGCAGGTGACCTACGTTTATGGTTAGGCTGGCAATAAACCCAAAATAATTATAACTCTGAATCCACACACTGGGAGTTTAAAAGGCAGAAATCGCACTCTCCTGTATGACTTGTTTTCATTTGGGGGCTCTGCAATGCACTCCATGGTGCCCACTCAGAGGTGGGCCAGCTGCGCTCCGGAGCTCTGGTGGGAGCGTGCATTGCGTGGGCATCACTGGCAGCACAAACACGCCTCAGGCACCCGCTACCCAGCGTCCCCCGGCCCTCACGCGTCTACGGCACCAAGGATGTCTCGCTTCCTATGGAGGGTCTGTAGGAGATAGCGGCTTGTTTGTTGTTTGAGCTGTCTGACTCATTTTTCAGTTTCTTTGCCATCCTGAAAAGAAAATGAGTTGCTTGAGATTAGACTGAAAAGCCTTGTTGTAAAACATTTGTTTTGGCAAAACAAAAACATTGCGATTGAATACACCACTTGATCCCACATCAAATACTCGTGTGCTTTCCAGGAATTCTTTAAAACCTTTCCTAGAAAGAAACTTTGGTTAGTACCTAGGCAAAGCACCCTTTTCAGGTTCATACTTGGTATTTTTTTAAATAACAGATGCTTTAATGTGTTTTCATATTTTTTTCATAATTGAAAAAAAAATGTGCAAGTTCAGCATGAACACAGAATGTGCCAACTACCCTCTTCGCACACAGTGCCTCCTGACTGTAGTTACTAATCTTAAACATCTGCTTGGTCCATGATGTTCTGCTTTGGTCACTTGGCATGCAGTGTGTGCTGAGGGGTTGCCAGGAGTTGGGAGAGATGGATTGTGGGGGCGGGGGGGTGCTTTGTTTGGCTTTCTCAGGGTTTAAGAACACATACATGAATTCATCACTTCTAAATGGATTCCTTGTGGCCAGAGATTATCTAAGTGATGTTTCAAGTGCTGTAACTTGACATTCCTGTGCTTTTCTTATCCTGTTCCTGTGCTAAGTCCTGTGCTTTACCTATCCTAAGGTTCAAGCTCTGAACACCTCTCTGTGTCCATTTGTGGCCACACCAAGTCTACTACGAAACGTCTGCTAATCTTAGGTGCCTTTGACACTGCAGAAGTGAACGATGAGGGTGCCCATTGTCAGACATATTTTCTGCCCTAATCTGACAGTGAATCCCCTCAAACAGCATTTTAGTGTGTGACTGAAAATGCAGTTCCCTGTGGTGTGTAGGTTTACATACATCCTGTGTAAACAGGGAGAGTGCTGATGGGGGTTATAGTTAAAGTGAACAAAAACAGCTTTGTGGGCTTTCCTATCCTCAGCACTCCTCCAAACTGGGAGGATGCCACAGGGATTATATGATGAAAGTATGGAGATGTATTCAGGTAGCTTCAGTTTATACAAGGTGAAGATGCACATAAATCCACTAGCTGAATGATTCAGACCTGTCAAGTCTCATGCATTATGCACAGGACTTATTCAATTAGCCCTTTCCACAGTGCCTATAATTCATCCACTTGCAAAGGTGACGCCGTGGCCTTTCTCCCACTCCGTATTTTACGTGTCAGGAGTATCTGTGTGACCTCTACCGTACCTGTGGGGAGCAGGGACACCTTCCCTGGCTGGAAGTGCACTGGCCCGTTGCTTGAGGCCCAGGTGGATGAGTTTCGGGGACTGAAGTCGTGAGGTCAGAGGACTGGCAAAGACCCAGGCTTGTTGGGAAGGTTTAATCTACAAAATGAAGACCGGCTGGTAACGCTCTTGTTTTAGATAAGTTGTAACGAACACAAAACGATTGTGTTACACTGTCACTAGCGTACATAGGGCTAAAGCTGACTTTAAAATCAACATCTAACTTAAACTCGGAGCTATGTTTGCTGTAGCACTTTGTTCCCAGGAAGGTGTTTGTCCCTGAAAGGTGTGCTTCGGGAAGGCTGTGCTGCACTGTGCCGATGGCCGAACGGAGTACTTGTTGCTGTGTTTTGATACAGTCCAGTGAGCGCTTTTCCTTTGGTGTACCCACAATTCAGAAGATCTGATAACTGAACAAAATCAGACAGATTCATGCGAGTCACCAGACCTGTATTTGTTGTTGCTGCTGCTGCTGCTGCCTGTTTTTTTGCCTGCTAACGTTCTTCCAGCCCAGGTTGCTTTCCCACGTTTCCCAAAAGCTGCTTAACCGAGATCAGCTGTAGCCTCTGCACACTCCGAGCCGTGCGTTCACCTGTCCGCCTTTGTGTCTCGGCAGCGATGCACCTCCTGGGGCTCAACTGGCAGCTCCAGCCGGCGGACGGACACACCTTCCACAACGGGCTACGGCCGGGGCTGCCGGGCGCGGAGGACGGGGCGACGGTGCCATCTGGAGGCAGAGGTGAGGCTGCGGCTCCGGGGGCTGCGCGCCGGACTCGGGGGGCTCAGGGCAGGGCTCAGCGCCGGCTCTGGGTGCTCAGCGCCGGCTCTGGGTGCTCAGCGCCGGGCTCTGGGTGCTCGCCGCGGGCTCGGCTCCCGGTCTCGCCTGCTCTCAGCACTGCTGGGCGTCATTGCGCGGTTCGCTCCCGGCCGCGTTGCTCTGGCCCTCTGCGCATGGCGCACAGAAGCGTGTCCGCTCCGGAGCCTCGGCTGCTGCCCGCCCCGGGAAAGGGGGTTCGGCTGGCTCTGTGTCGCCAGGCATAGCGCGGAGGTCTCAAAGCAAGAGGAGAAGCTTGCCTGAGCAGGGGTACTGCCTGGGGAAGGCAAGAACTTGGGCTTCCAGCCTGCGCCAAACCCCTGGGCTTTTTCGTTTTTTCTCAGATATAATTCTAAGAGAAAACATCAGGGACAGCAGAACTGGACCCATGGTAAATGATCTGCCTTATGGGGCTGGTGGGAGTGATACAGGCAACAAAAGGACATTTTTTTTGTCTTAAAGCTGTGTTCCCACAGGGGTGGCAGAGACAGGGCAACGGGAACGGTGAAGAACAACGTGGGAACAAGTACTCCCTTAAACTGAGAAAGTACACGTTGAACTGTAGAGAGATTACATGCCAGGAAAAAGGTGGTAATCATTTAGACCGACTGGTTTTTACTGGTGAGGTTCAGGTGTTTCCCTTGCTATAGGGCTTTCCCTCGTGACTGCAACAATTACAGGAAGACAGAACACCTGACAGGCCTTCCTGTGGGGTGAGAGTGGGGTGGGTGATGAAACAGAAGTAACAGCGTTTGCTGTTGGTCAACAGAAGGGTTTGTTTCAGACCCTGAAGAGCAGACCCCCCTGAGAGCAGACCATCGTCTTGCTCTCAGGACCTGTGGCTCGTGTTGGCAAACAGCAAGTTCAAGGCAAATGTCAGAAACAAGCACTGACATCGGGTACTTGCATGTATTTGAAAAATTCAGTTAACCCTGGGAAACTAAGCTGTTCTTTGGGGTCCCTGATCATTTCAGGGGTTTGCCTCTGTTTTCAGTAAACATTGCTGCATCTCAGCTTTTTCAGGTTTTCTGTGGAGGGGCAGATTTTGGCTTCCCCCTTTTCAGGAAATCCCATGTCCTGGTGGTGGCCAAACAACTGCAGGGTTTTGGACTGGTTTGTTGGCTTGGCTTTCACCTCTGACTGTAGGTCAAACCGGATGGACAGCACACCCCTAAGTACAAGGCAAAATGTTAATATTACTGCTGAACTTCTCCCAGATTGGGCACAGGTGAGGGACCCTATGGTTTTGGGCAGGAACCTGAAGAACTCAAGTCTGCAATTAGGGTCACTTAGCAGACAAACTGCCATGTGTAACAGTTTCCCAATTCCCTCCCCTGCGGTTTTTTGTTGCTATCTCTGTGCAAATATAGGGCAGGAGGATTGTTGAATTGGAATGTGCTCATCTGCCTGGGGCACTTCAGTGTGAATTTCGGGCAGTTCCCAGCCCCGCTCTAATTAGCTGTGCTCATGTGAAGAGGCTGAGATGCGCTGTTGGGGGAGTGGTAACCTCCTGGAGAGCAGGGAAGGAGACAGAGCTGCTAGTTATCTTGGATTGCTGCAGTTAGCTTTCCTCAGAGCAAGTTTACTTGTTGTGCTGATGCTTTGTAGCAGGTTGCTGAAATGATGCTAACCAGGGGAACAAACGATATTTAGGTGAGCAGTCTTCTATGGTGAAATAACAGAAATGGCAGGTTTGGATGAACGTGAGGAATGCCTACAAGACAAAGGCAAGGAGGTTTATTCTACTTTACCTTTTCTTTTATTATGTCCAAGTTAATATTGCTATCCCAGCAGTTTTTAGGAAAGCCTCTGACAGCTTTTAACACAACAACCATTCCAGGGCTCAGGGCTCTGGCTGTGGAGAGTGACCTTTCTATAATTGACACAACTCAGGATGAAGCCATTCTTTTCAAAACATGGGTCTCCCAAAGAAACCTTTAACCCCCAGACTGAGAACGGCCACTTAAACGCAAGCTGTGCCTACTCAGCAAGCAAGGCATTTTAAAGTAGAGCAATTTGGAAGCTGGGGGAGGGGGGGGGGAGAGGGGGGCGAAGCACAGATATTTCAATTTGATCTGTTTGTTCCTTATTAAGAGACTAAATTCTGGTATGAAATTATAAAACTGCAATTTAAGAGGAATGTAAATTACTTTATTACTGTGTTTTCCTGTCTGAATGAAAACAAAATTCACCATTAAGATAACACAGTTGCAGGTTTTTTGTAATTACACACTACATCTTGCTAATACTGGGGATGTCTGAAAGGAGCAGGCAAGTACAGTGGGTAGAAAAATCCTCAGTGCTGCTGTAAAACTGCAAGTGAAGTCCACCGTGCTCTGCCTGGAAACGAAGCAGGAGTGTTGCCTTTGGGCTCCGAAAGTTGTCCTCAACTGGCATACAGAGTAAGAGGCAAAAGTAAAGAGTAATTCTGTATCGCTTCATAGTACATAGCAAGTTACCAAATTCAATGTTCTAAATATAAGGGCAATTATGAAAAGAAAAAGTTAAATTTGACACGATTTTACTTGCTGGAGAGTGGGGGGGAACCCCATATTTCTACTAATCTAGCAGAAATTTGCCTTGAATAGATATGGAAAGCTAAACTAAGCAATCATCATAGAATGGCCTGGGTTGGGAGGGACCCCAAGGATCACAGAGTTCCAGCCCCCCTGCGAAGATGTATAGGCTGTCTGCAGCTCTCCATATCATGGTGGGACCCCTGACAGGTGCTGCACCTTCGAGTCACATGTTGGTTTGCACACAGAAATGAGCATTTCCTAATAGTTAAGGTATTTTATTAGCAGGGCAGCAGAGGGGCAATGTTAAAGGAATAAGAGAACTATTAAAGAGGAAAACTTGTCATCCTTACGTGTAACCTGTCTGGGGGTTCAGATACAACTAGAATTGGCCCTCAGCTTGCTACCCCTAACTGTGTTCTTGCCTGAACCTAATCCTGCTCAGTGTGAGGAGCATCTGGAGGGGACTCTCTTGTCATGCTGCAAAAGATAAAATGGTGGGAAACTCAGACCTCATTAACAACATTAACAACATGAATCTCTTGGTTTCTACTGTTCCCTTCCAGACACTTTGAAACAGATGATCAAAGTGTAATAACAATCAATGTATTTTAAATGTCACTTCCGTTACCTGCATTCAATTTAATCAAGACATGCAATCATTTTCCAGGTGGATTAATCTTACTAAGTAGCTATGTGGCTAATGTAATGTAGATCTTAATTAACGCATTAGTGAGCAGAGGTATTGGTGTGGACACTATGGAGGCTTGCGGGGTGTTTGTCTGAAAATACAGCAGGCTCCAGCACTGTCTTTGCAGAAGCAAAGTGTTTGACAATCTGAGCTCTATTTTTGTGATCGTGCTGATGGTGATAGCATGAGTTACTGCATTTAAAGGGGTGAAGTGCGTGATGTACCATCAGAGAAGATTATGTTGATGAAGAAATTTATGCTAGTATGTTTGGTCTTTGTGAAATGCAGCAAAATATCAGATCTTAACTTCATTTCTGTTCTAATTTGCTTCTGATTATGAAAAAAATTACTCTTTTGAAGCCATGCGCACATGGATGTGAAGATTTGCCTGAATTTATAGGTGTATCGGGGTATTAATCATGTTCCTTAATTCCACCTGTGGGGCCAGATGGTTTGACTGCAACAGAGCCAGAGCAGTGGTCTTAAGCAGACACTCTCTTTGCCAGAATAGAAACATGGGATGCTGACCAGGAAACCTGAGATTCTGGTTTGTTTCAGAAGCTGTTTTACTGGACGCTGAAAGCTCATACAAATTCAGAAGCTTCCTTCCTCACTTCACAAAATAGAGCTCATTAGTATCTTCAGCATAACTGAAGTTCAAGATGTGTCATAGCAGCTTCTCCAGACAAACTCTAATTTCCTGGCTTTTTACTTTATTATAGCTGTGGGAATTTGTTTTGCATCAGCAGTCAATCTATTGTACACTTTTCAAAAAGAATCTGTTTTCACTTGGGTCCTAGGGCACTTAGGTATTAGTAGTAGATATTTTGAAGCATAATTTCAGATAGGAAGTGATCAGTGTAGTAATAATGCATAGCACTGATTATTTTTTTTCCACTGAAGAAATTTGTATACAAAAGGCATTTTCTACTCTTTTGTTTGTTTTTATGAAACAATAAGAAATGCCTGGTCAGGTAAGTAATAAATTTACCTGAGGAAAAAAATCAAGCTATTGTTGAGAACCCTGGTAATTCCCACACGTTCTTTTTTGGCAAAAAGTCAGTGGAGTGTATTTTTATATCAAATGGTTTCCTGTACACAGCTGTATCATAAATTTCTTCAGAATTCGAGTCAGCTGTGAAAATCCCTAACTATGTAACAAACAGCAACAGAAAAACAGGTTAGATATAAATCACTGCTGCAGTCGTAGCTTTTCTTTTTAGAGATGCAGAGATACAGGACAAGAAGTGAAAAGGAATTCTCTTTAACCAATGCTGGTGATATTTATTCCTTGTATAGAACTTGAAATTGTCCAGATTATCTTGGTAGTTCGTTACGGATCTACTGGAAAGCCTATTCTGCAAGATATTTTGCAAGGGTGTTATCAAGACCAAATTTACAGTCATCACTGTTATAACAGCACACAGTCAAGGCGCTGGAGTTAATTGCTGTTTAAATGTGATATCTGTAGCGTGACACTACTGGTAGCAAGATTTAATTTTTATTTTTTAATTTTAACTACAGTATGGGAGAGGAGCCTATAATAAATACTCGGGTATATCTGGTTTCAGTGTAAATACAGCTCTGCCTCCATAGCTGACACTGCTTGACATTAGTTAAATTAAAGGCTGACTGGGCATGTCCTGTCAGCTGCCACCTTGAGACTGACCTCCAGCTCAGAGATGAGCCCTGCTGACAAGCTGGGGGGATGGGGGGATTGCGTGGCTGTTGTCATGCGTTGCCTACTTGATAGCTTCATAGGCAAATATACTTGAGTGCTAAAACAGTCTTTTCAAACATATATGCCAAAATAGTAATTCAACTGGGTAAATAACACAGCAGTTTAAATGAATAAGTGTTATTTAGTTGATAAATATATGTTTGACTGAGCGATTGAAATGGCTCCCCTGGGTAAGATGAAGAAGTATGCTTTTAAAACTCTCTTTTGTAGATATTTATAGAGAGAAAATCACAGAAAAAAAAAATCAAGTGTCTGTGGTGTTATGAGATAAACAGATGAAACTCCTCAACAGTCACTCACAGCAGCAATAATGATGTGGGGATTTATTTGTTCACAGTAGTATGAATTGTTCAGTTAGTCTTTCTTCCCAGATTTGTCAGTTTGTCACATCTCTAACTTCACTTAAGTGCAGTTGATGTTCTTTGAATGTGATCTGCAGTGGTCCATCAGTATGGAAAAGCTTCTAAAAATAGCTGGAGGGAGTGAGTCGGGTGGCAAGATACATTTCCTACATTAGGAGGTGAAGACTGAAGGAAGCTATAAAAAAGTGAGAGTCTCTAGAGACAGAGTTTAGAAATGAAACTTAGTGCAGAAAAAGCCATTGCAGCTCAAATAGGGATGATGTTCTGCTTTCCAGATGTAAAAAAGATAAGCCAGTTGACTAATAAAAGAGGTTCTGTGGTCATACCTACTTCACTTTTCATTTCTGTATTTCTAAGTTGGGGAGGAAAGAATGGGAAGAGGCCAAAGCTGAGAAAGCACCTCAGTAGTATTTGTATGGCTGCTCTGTATTACTCATCTTCAAGGTGAGAATTATTAATGGGTGATTGTTAATATCTCTGTTTTACAAGTAGTCATCTGAGAACATCAAGATCATGACCAACTCAGGTGTGTTAGGTCTGTGTCTTCTATCAGCAAAAGGTACTCAGAATTTATGAGTATGATTCATTAATGCCTAATCTCTAGAGCTCCCATAGTTTGCTAGACTTAGAACTTTACTAGTTAAACTTGCAAATATAAAACTTAGATTTTTATCATGAACTTCAGTAATTTCTAAATACTGTCATTTCAGCATTATAATGTAGAAACACAAAACCATGATCTCATGTATTGAATTCTTAAAAGCAAAGATAAGGAACCCTTTCAGCAAGCTGGAGATGAGGCAGCAGCTGCTCCTCAGACATGGCACAGGCAGGATATAGAGCAGAGGCATGCCATGCACCAAAAATACAGGCCTGAAAACTTGGAGTCACCCCACCCATTCCATTCTTTGTTGTAGGTGAAGTGTCTTGATCACTTGTGATAGTTGCCCACCTAACCTGCTCTTAAAACCCTCTGCTGTGGTGAACCTGTATAGTTGTTGCAGGTCTTTTCCTAGGTTTTCACAGCTAGAAACCAAATCATCAATGTTGTAGAGCAACGTAAGAATATCTGTGGGGAGATGCTTCCAAAGATCATGGCCAACTGAGCAGAATTGTTTCGGTATTAATGGGAATCATGTCTCTACACTGATTGAAAATTACAAAATCAACTGTCTTGTCTGCAGTTTTCACCAGCTTTTAATCTAATAAGTTCAAAATTTTCGTGTGAAATACAAAGGAATAGTCTTTTTCTAATAATTTTTTGTTCTGAAAGTTTCACATCCAACATATTTGTTTATCTGAGGTGCATGCTGAAGTAGTGTGAATGTAAGTCTGGTTTTCTTGATGACTAGAATTTTCTCTTTTCAGCTTAATTGATATATTTAAGGATTCTTGACTCTTAAAAAATGCTCCTGTCCCAGATAGAAATAGAAAACAGAAATTCTGAAAACCAGAGGAGGCTATGGCTAAATTCAACCAGAAATACCAAAACCTGAATGTCTGTAAGAATTAAAGTTATTTGTAAAATTATAATTCTAGAGAATATATACTTAGCAGACTTGGAAGCAATGTAATTATCAAAAATCATTGATGATGGTGTCTTGGAGCTTCTTCAATAGCCAGTGAAACCGGAATCACCAACAGAGATGCTGGTGGCCTTGCCCTTCGCATGCCCAGTGAGCTTGCTGCACTGGCTGAAAGCAAGGTGCACGGGCTGAAGCAGTGTCATTTCTGTTTCATGTGGGTCAAACACACATGACTCGGTACCTTGCAAGGCAGATGCATGCACAGGGGCATTCCATCACCACGTCACTTCTCAGCAGGTGCTGGCAAGGATGCACTTTTCTAAAGCTTACCCTGCAGCTAGGCTACTTAGAGGTGTTAGGAGCCATTTCAGTACTCAGTAGCTCTGGTTATATACCTGTGTTTATGACATGAGGTTAGTGACTATAAGCTGCTTATTTTTTGAACTAATTGGAATATTAGATTTGTGCTGCTAATACAAGTAATTTCTGAATGTACCTGACCACTGCTTCACTGAATTCTAGAACTGTACTAAAAGCATGAGGTATTATATATAGATTTACACACTATATTAAAAAGTATAAAGTATTGCATAAAGAAACTAAATGAGTAGCAGTTTCAGACTGCAGCAACAAGCTTCTGATTTCAAACAGTCTGAAGCTCCAGATGCCCACCAAATTCACGTGGAGATTTCAGTAACAGATTTACACTTGCTGATTTCAGCATTCTTTAAGTCCAAGACTTCCACTAGCTTCCATGGGCGGAAGCAGCTTTATTGTAGTCATGAAATTAGCCCAATCACAACAAGTATGTAATGCAGATAGTTCATTGAGTACAAGGAAAGGAGCCTGTGGACAGTCAGGATACCGGAAGAGGCACTGGTCTATTAATCTTCTCACCTTTTATTACTTATACAGCTTTTATCATATAATGATGCCTCCTGTAATGCTTCTTGCAATTGGCTTTTTCTCTGATTGATTTGTATGACTTTGGCTATACTGATCCTAAAGAACTAGGCTCTTCAGAGAGTGTCAAGGAGTCAGGCCTCAGATTAGGTACAGTTGATGTTTGCTTAAGCATGCACAGTCTGCCTCCAGAGAAATAATTTGCAGCACACTTTTTAAGAATTTTCTTTTCATTTTAAAGAATCATCATTTATTACCAGAACTTGAAATTGTGAATTAACTGTAATGATGTACTCCAAGTAGATGAAGTAGCGTCGGTCTTAGGCTGACTCCCAGCTCCGCATGTGACTCCAGTAAAGCATTCAGCAGGGGATATTATGTGCTCCATACCTGGTTTTCCATGTGGGTGAGGACTAATTTAAATTCTAGCAGGGTGGTTCCTGACTTCCCTGAGGTAGGAACTTTGAGAGATTCTCTGTTGCAGTAATCCATTAGAAATGGTGTCATGTATTTGATAAAATATCCCGTGTTTGAAGCTGGCTGATCTGTCTGTTCCTGGGCGGCTCCAAAGGCACGTTGCTTGACCTTCTCGGCCATTTCCCTTTCTTTGCAGCCTGCCTTTGCAGCAGCTTCTGCTTTCTTTTCCCCTTAGTGCTGCAACATTACTGTAGAGCCATAAACACAGAGAATGAAAAAAACAAACAAGTTGCCAAAAACTGTAGCAGTTGGCATTCAGAGCATTCTTTTACCATTTCAAAACACTGTGAACATAATATCTGTTCCATTATGTACAAGCGTAAGTGCTGCTAACACAGATAATTTGGAATCTATAATTGAAACCCTGCTATTTCAGCACTCTCAATTAAAGATAGTCAAGATGGCAAAGCTGTTATGTAGTTACCTGCTGGAATTATGTGTCACTCTGTGCCATCCTGGTACGTTCTTACAGAGCTGGAATATATTTCAAAAGTAACTTGGCATTTATTGATAATAGCATTATGCCATGAAAAAAACATACCAGGGAGCTTTTAACATCTACTGTCAGGTTGTATCAGAGGTATCCCTACCATCCAGCGTGTAGTGTTAGTTATATTAATGATACCTTTACATTTCTGTGATTGTTAGCAGATCTTTTCTGTGGTTTTCCGGTCCTCATAGTGTCTGTTGCAATAAAATTATTACAAATATTTTTAAAATAGATTTCCCACTGTGCTGTCTGGGTATATGGAACACAAAATCAAACCTTCCTTTATGCTGTAGCTTGATAGCACTGCTAAGTCTTCGCATATCACCCTCCATGTTTAAAGCCTCAGTACCACCCTGTTCAGCTGAGAACAGAAGGGATTTACACCATGTTTTAAAGGTTGGCTGTTTCGTGGACTGGAAGCCAGAGCATTCAACCAGAAAGGTCGGGTATCTTGTCTTCAATAATGCATGCTGAAGAACCATCAGATGATGGATATTAACTAACCACAGCACGAGGGAGAAAGACTTGGCAGTCCCTGCTTCAGGCAGAGAGAAAAAAGGTAGCACGTTGAGTTGTACTCACTTTCTTTCAGGAGGGAGAGGATGCACGTCAGAGTACAGATGCTGTCCTCTAAATCCTTTCCCGTGCATTTTGGTTCTCCTGTCTATGTCCTGGACTCTAGTGAACTTTACTATTTAAAGCAGTGGCAATAACAATTAGCAATTGGTTCATCTAGACTGAAGTTACCCCTTAGTTCACCTTCCTGATACTTTTTTTTTTTTTTTTTAATAGCCTGGTTGCATACAAGATGCAGCTGAAAAGAGCACAGGGAGATTTGTATGCGCTTAATTGACTCTGCTGTTACTATATTTGATCGGTAAAGAACAATCGCAGAATTCAAGGGTTGGAGGGATTAGGAGACTGCAGATGCTCCATGGGAAATGTTCACAGCCTTTTCACTTCAAATGTAGGGGACAAATTCTTACACATAGATTGAAACGGCAGGCAAATTGCATCCACATAAAAAAGTCTGATTTTAAAGGTGGCATTGCCAATGATGTTTATCTTGAATTAATAACAGTACCTGTATTAAAAGCAGTTATGTGATTTGTATTTGGTTTTATTTTTTAGGACCATGGGTCACTAGGAATAGCAGCATAGATAGCGGAGAAACAGAAGTTGGCCGCAGGGTCACCCAGGAAGTCCCCCCCGGAGTTTTCTGGCGGTCTCAGATACACATCAACCAGCCGCAGTTCCTGAAGTTCAACATATCCTTAGGGAAGGATGCTCTTTTTGGTGTTTATATAAGAAGAGGACTCCCACCATCACACGCCCAGGTACTTTTTCAATGTATTTGTTGGCTTTAAATGTCAAAATGCAAAAGTTTAGAGAGTCTGTGTTAGATTTATGCTGTAACTTATGGAACTAAAGTTTAGGGATTCTGTGCAGTACCCTGGGAATTACTGGATTGGTCATGTTTGACTGAACACCCTGATACTAAGATTTCTAGGTTATTACATACCTCAATAGTACATTGATAAAAGTAGCAATCAATGGTGATGTTTTTGCCTTTCAGGTTCTTTTTAAAATAAATTGTAGTTTGGCACTCAAGGCTTTAAACCTCTGACAAAATGTTGGCACCAATTGGTGACTCGTCAGAAATGACAAGTGACGGTGGTCAGACTCAGAGTAACAAAGCACTGCATGTTGAGATGTCTGCATAGCTAGATGTGCTACCGTTCTGTTCTCATAGAAGTTGCAATCTCCAGGGGCTGTCAGGTTGGCACTGTTACTGTGTACAACACTCGGGTGGCACTGCTGCCCAGCCATACTGGGAGCAGAAGGCAGTGTACATGTTTGAGAGCCTTAGTTTTACTAGCATTCCCTCAAGGGCAGTATTTAGGTATATCACCTGGCTCAGACATAGGGCAAGTCTTGCAGTTGGGAAACCCATTTCTTCCTGATTTCTAACCAGTCTCAGAGATAGAAAATTCAGGAACACTGTAGTTTTACAGTGCCCTTGTAGTACAGAGCTGAGGGCTGGAGGTAAAGACAGTTTTAAAGTCAGTGAGACCAAACTTAAGTATCTTTTTCTTCTTGGTTGAGCGGTGTTTTAGTTTCACTGTGGTGAGAAGATTAAAGCATTGTTTTCTGTTAAAGAGAGAAAACTTTTTATTCTATTAAAAATTCATTAATGTGAATTGATTAGATTGGAACTGTAATGAGAGAGAATATATTTGCAGTTACACATACAAGAAGGGAAGAGCCTCCATTTTTTAGAGAGCAAGGGCAGCAAAAATAACAACCAGCTTTGGCTGGACCACTTCTTTAATGCATATCCTTGCTTCTAAAAATTAATGGCTCATTCAGAAATTACCCTAACTTAAAATGCTTTATTTAGTTTATGATTTTCAAAAAGCAAATGTAGAACTCTGTGACCCCTTTTGGGAAAGCCCCGTTTAACATTTCTAGGTGCTTTGCCCTGATTTCCAAAGAACTACTACTTTTTTTTTTCTTCTCCTTTGGCAAGGCAGATTGCAATTACACAAATGGTTAAAATGCATCATCTAAGCTAAAAAGCCCAGGGGCTTTAATGTAATTTCATTGCTACATATTGCCTGCAAGGAGATAGCAACCCTAAGGGAACTGTGTCCATGTGCATGTACAAACTCATGCTACAAACAGTGAACCAATTAATTTTCTGGGGAAATGTACACTTAACTGAATTTCGGATCCACTTCCCCATGTGCAGCCAATATATAGAACTGTTCTGCATTGCCTCTTGTTCTTTGGTGTTGTGACTGAATTGAGAACCAAAATCTTCAAACTGAGTTGGGAAGAAAGGAGAGAAGAAGTTTACAGGAGTTTGCCCTCTGCTTCTAGGAATTTGACTACCCAAACTCCATCAACTCTTCTTACAATGCCCTAGTGAGTAGATAGATCTGACTGGTAAGGCATAAGGCTCAGCATTCCACAACCCAAGGAGGGGAGGGCAGGTGGGCAGCTTTCCATGCAGCTGGGACTTAGCATATAGCACCCTGTAAAGAGCCTGGATAAACTGGGGAGGTGTAGAGGGCTGTTGACTAATTTTCAGCCACTGCCAGACATCCATGCAGCACGGAAGATATCCACAGACAAATACGTTCCAGGGTGGGAGCTTTTCCTAAGAATGTTTTGATTTTGGCTGTAATCCTTCAATATGTGGTCTTGAGGGTGAAATTATGTCTGTGGCTCTTGATCTGTTGCAGTGAGGTAATGGCATAATTCATTGAGCATGTCTCATTTAATTCAGAATGTTGGCACTTGCTTCTCCTATCATCCCACCATGAAAAAAACCAGCAATTTAGTTGAGGAAAACAAACAAAAATATAAATCCTGAAGTGGAAATGGCTTAGAGCAACTCAGAGTTCCTAAGCAATCATCAAGGTCTGCTATAAATACATGGTAGTTATAATTGTCTATGATATGATGGAAGTATACCTGTGTCTTGCACTAGGAATCCAATTGGGTGTAACTGGTATGATAGTACAAAATATTTCTGTAATTGATGCTGAACTTTCATTTCTATTGCACTGTGATCAAATGGGTTAGTTCTAGGTTTCATTGTGATCTGAGAAGGCTATGATCAGGCAAAGTTCCTCTTCTTTCTTTCACCCCACCTTGCATGGGCAGGATATAAATATAGTGATTGTTCTGTTAAATTAAATACTTAGAATTAGCAACTGTTTCTCCTACTGAGCTGGATTCTTCCTCAGAAAACCTGTTTTCCAGTGTTTGGAGGAAGCAATTCCAACCCTGCCCGGTAACTGGAATTAACGAAATCTACCTGTATTATCTGCAGAATTACTCTGGTATGTTCATGTAGGGTGCTGGTGCTTGTCAACAGGGTGGTACAGCAGAAGATTGCTTGGCATTTTTGCCCAGCAATCAAAATTCAGCCAAGTTACTACTGAGAGAAATAATTCTAGAGAAAGAAAGGGAAGCAGTTACAGACCTGAGTTAGTGAAAAGTAGTCTTGTTTTGACAGAAAGGAGCAGAATGCTTTTGTATTAATGAAAATAGTCTGCAGTTGACACCAGATGATATTTTAAAATTGAAATTTAAAATCCTTGTTTCTGCAGGTTAGGGACATGAGCTGTAAAGCGGTGAACAACCACACTTGACAGTTCATCACTGATCGGAGCTGATATGTCAAGCTGAGTAAAATCCTTTGTGGGAGCAAGTCAATAATCAGCAAATTAGGAACATGATTAACCTGAGACAACAAGATGCAGTTCCTGTCTGAGTGCCCTGCTGAGATTTAACCTTCTCAGTATTACTGTTTAGCAAATATTCCAAATGCCTGGTTTAGTCAGTCAAAGTGATGTAGCTGTAAACTTGTCTGGAAGCAGCCTTGTGTGCCGTGTGCATAGGGAATGGGGCTCTGGAGGAGAGGTAAAACCGCCGTCAGAGCTGTGAGCGGACCAGAAACAGGCGTGCACTGCTTTCAAGCAAAAATCTCCCCACCTGCGTAGTACAGCCTGCAAATAACAAAACACACATTGCAGGCTTGAATGATCAGAAGGAAATTAGTAGAAGGTAGTCATATTAATAAAATTGATAACGTATAGAAAATGAACTGTAAATGTCAAATAATGCATGAACTGACTCTACAGAGATTACAGCAATTATGATGCTACTACACGTTGGTAGAACATTCCAAATGACGCATGAAATAAGGTACCCTTATAGAAACATCACCGTGAGGGCTGGAGAAAGCAGTGCATGGAGTTGTATTGTTTTCATTTCCAGCAGTGTTTTATACTTTCAGGTTTTTCATGTCAAAATGAAAGCAGTTTTTGTTTAGATCAAGAAACAGCTTTATTGGAAACAACTAGACAAGCTGGGGAGCTTCAGTGTTACCTTGTTTTTTCAGCCAGTGCTCAGACATCTTTAGGCGCTTTGCCCACCCTGAAGTTACCTGTTGGCGGCTGCGTGGCTGTTGTGGAGTGCTGTGCTGCGGGGTATGGGTTGGGTTGGGTCACACTCCCATGTTGAAACAAACCAGTTGGCTGTCACTGTGGGTATCAGATGTTTCATGAGTGTATTTTAATTAATAATTACCAACTGGGTTTTATGAAGAACAAATTTTAAAGCACTTTGCAAACAAGTTTCCCTAACATATGTTTTCTTGGCTGCTTAGGTCTTACAGGGCTTTGGCATAAAGATTAATCCTAGTCGCCACGCCAAACCTGATTTTTCCTTTTTCCTCCCTCACTTGCCCATTATTAAGACAAGAGCTCTAAGAAACCTTTCTTTTCAGTTCCTGGTCTCTAACATTGTTAGGGCTTTTGTGAAAGCAAACAGATAGTTTTGAATCTCAGAAAAAACCAAAGATTTTGCAGGCCTTGTGCCTTGACCCCAGCAGGCTCTCTTTGCTTCTCCGTCCTTTCGCAACTAGTTCACACCCTCTATGCAACTGAGCTCAGTCAGTGGATCTGTGCAATATGGATTTGGGCTACATTGTGCCATGTATTTGCTACCACCTACATAAAGTTCCAAAACTGTTTTTTCTAACCCCCCACAGTTATGAGAAAAAGAAAGTCCTTATTAGCCTCTGAATAAAATGCATCAACAGAGGATAGAAAGCAGTGAATGGAGAAATTATACAAATAAATTGCCCAGAAAGAGCTTAGTAGGAGATTTAGGTTTGTAAATAGAAGCATGCAGTGGGGTTCGGGTGTGCTGTGTAGTTAAAAGTAAACAAACTCGCTGGGAATGTGAATTTGGAATTTGTTCAGAGGAAGGCGACTGGCAAGTCACTTGCTTATACAGGGCTTTAATCATAGTAAGTATTCCTCTCTCCAAAATTGAATTCTGAAGATGGAGTTATATGGTATTTTGTGTGCATTTTGCTTCTGAGCAGTTTTTGCTGTTTTTCTGTGACTTTCGGAACGAGACCACAAAATATAAAGGATCATAAAAAATTTCAGTGGAACTTGCAAATGACTTCAGAGATTTGGTTTGGCATGACAGATCGATTCCCTAATTGATGTGATTTAGTTGTCTCTTCCTTAGCAGTTGTGTGCGATTAAAAATTCCACAGTCTCTTCTTAATGATCGTGAAAATACTTTATTTCTCGTCCTAGATGGGTCTTCTAATCCATGCATATTTGTCAATAAGTAGCTTTATAGCAAGATTATATAAAGTAATTAATCATGCAAGCATGGTGAATCAGAAAATCAAGAGTGCCACAAGAAGGGAGATGATGATTCAGCCAACCACGTGAAGAACCTGATTATGAATTCACAGCATTGTCTTGGTAGCTCCTCAGTCAGGGGTTTTAGATTTTTGGGTACATACACCAAATACTTGCTGATATGTTAAGATTTCTACACCCAGGGAACCACCAGCAGACATATTATCTTCTTATTTTCCTTCTTTTTTTTTAATCAGTCCTGGGGAATTCAAAGAGGGGGAAGAAAGGTATAGTTATATTCTGATCGGTTCACCATTCATAAAGTTATTCCAATTTAGACATTTTGGTTTTGCCTGAGCATAGAATAGTTCTTCATAGTTTGAATAAAGAGACGCAATATCAATCTGAGCTTTGCCAAAGTTAGAATTGTAGCCTTACGGGGAGTCGTGCCAAGGGACCTGCCCTTGCTGGGTCGCACCCCATCATCGTGAAAAGAGATTCTGCAGCTAAAACTACTTCAAGCAGTTTCAGCCTGAATACTCTTCCCCTTCGATCTTGCCAACCGCTGAGCCTTCTCTACTATATGAGGTAGAATCAGCATCAAACAGAGGGGAGGCAGAGGAACCTGCCAGAACAAGCAGAGACGAACAGCATGTTGCCAGTGAGAAATGTCAGCTTTTATTGCTACTTCCTTAGTTGACCCTTTGTGAACGATTGTTCTGAAGAGCAAGATTTCTTTTTCCCAAGATGTTGCCCAAGTAATAACATTTCCCAAGGAGGTGATGAGTCTGTCCTTAACCTCTGAATGGTGGACGATAGGTTTTAGCAATTTTTCCAAATGTCATTGATTTAAGAGAGAGATATCTGTGTGTTTGGCACCTCTGACAGTTACTGACATGCCAGTATTCTCTAAATCTCTTGTGTGTGTTGGCTAGAGTGTACTAATTTACCTGATTTACTTTCTTCTGCAAAAATCCTGCATGAGGAAAGTCTCAAGCGAATGGCAATTGGATACTAATAGTTTGCTGAAAGTTTTCTTCCACTTCTCCTACCCTTTCCCACAATAAAGGGCATAGGAAAGAGTGGACAATGCACTTACCATGACAAACCACCTCTGTGGCTGCATATTGGTGCTGTAGTTCCACATGTTTAACAGGAAGGTAGTACTACTTCCATGCTTCCCCTTTGGTGTAAGGCTGCATGTATCAAGGGCTCTAGTGCTACCAAATTTCAAATAGGGATGTCAGCTTTGTACCCCAGTTGTAGATCGATGTGTAGCATGGCACTGAAGCGTTAAATCGCTCTGTCTGTCTGTCTCTCCTCCTAGAAGGGAGAATCTTCACAATGTGACTGCATTTTCTGTATTATTTGCTAGAACTCTCTGTTCCCGAGGATTTCAGTGTGCAAGATGTTTGGTCTGTTTAGGATGCAAGGCTTCAGTTTGCTGTTTAAACTGGAAGCGAGGGCAGGTGTATATTTTCTCAGAGCTGTCTCAAGCACAGGCTGCATGTGCTGGAGATAACGGAGGGAAATGCAGTGAAACTACTGGCAAGCAAGCACGCACTATTACTGTATTTTATTGAATGCATACATCTTTCTTTAGACATGTCTATCTATCTCTATCTGCTCCTACGTAGATAAATGTGTCTAAAACAAGATATGTTTTCACAGGGGACTTGTTATACAACTATCAAAAGATTAGATATATTGGGCTTGTTGTTTCTTAAGGGCTTCCCTTAGATAGGGACTAAGCTAGGAAGTTGCGTGTGGCATCAGCTTGAGAGCTCTAGGATCACAGACATTAAAGACACAAAAAAGCCTATTAGGACAGCTAGTCCATCTGCTTTGTTATGCAGTTACTCCCTGTTGTAAATTAACCAATATTTCTTCTAGTCCTGTTTAATTGTGTGATGTGGTGGCACCTCCATTGGGAAGCTATTACTGAGCTTAATAGATGAGAAGCTTATCTGACATTCATCTTACATTTCTTTCTTTCTTTAGTTTCATGCCATTAATGGTGCCATCCCTCTTATACTCTAAATAATCACTTGCTCTGTTTGATCCCTTTTCCAAAGATTAATGTAATGTTCTACCTTACTTGGAAATCATCTAACCAGAAATTCTCTGTTTTCCTTAATATAAATTCAATTCCTTCATCCACTTGATTTGTGTTATTCCTTTCCATGCTCCCTCTGGCATTTGTATCGTACTTGCTCCTGATTGTTCCACATACAAACTCAGGTAAGCAACTCTTAATATGTCCTGTAAAACTTGTACCGTGTATTTCTATCATGGGCCAAGCAACCTAATACTAGAGAAACACCTTTCCTGTTTGTGCTGTTCGTGTTTGTTTTCATGTTCTGGGGGCTTCCATTTGGTTATATGTCTGGAGTTACATCTGCAATTTCAGTTCCTGCTGCAGCAAGAATTTGATGTAAGGGATTGCTTAGAAAAGGATGAGTGCCTTGTAGGTTGAAAGTTTCCAACTTTTGAAAGCTGTGTAGGAACCTAAAAGTTGATGGGTCAAATCATCAATTTCAACTTCTTTCTCAAAACCCAGCCTGTCAAGAAATATGTTTGTACATTTTTTTGATCACCAATGCAGAGCAAAGATGCCTCATCTATGTCACCGGTTGAAAAAGGATGAGTCACTGAATCTCTGTGTGTTCCGTGGCTGACTAGTAACTATTAGTTTCACATTGACATCTGTTCCAGAAATACCATTTCATGACAGGGCAGAAGAGAAAGCAGGGTCAGATTTTGAGCTGAAATACCATTCTGTATTCCAGTTGTTTGGGGAGTTGTTTGGTTTGTGTTCGTTGTTTTTTTCTCTTTTTTCCTGTTTTTCTACCCTGCAGTATGATTTCATGGAACGTTTGGATGGGAAAGAGAAATGGAGTGTGGTGGAGTCCCCACGGGAACGTCGAAGTATTCAGACCCTTGTTCAAAATGAGGCCGTGTTTGTTCAATACCTGGATGTGGGTTTGTGGCACCTGGCTTTTTACAATGATGGCAAGGACAAAGAAGTGGTCTCTTTCAGTACAGTTATTTTGGGTAGGTATCTCCACAAGCTGAGCATTTTTCCTCTCTCTTTACACCTTCCCTTACTTAAAGTCGTCATACTTTTTTTTTTTTTCCCCCCAGTCTTTGTTATTTGAACTGTTTATCCTTATGTTGTACTTTTTTTTTTTTTTTTTTTTCCCTCAGCACTGCTCTGTCAGAAAGTCTGTAATGCTGATTTAATTGCTGGATTCTCTTTTAAGATTTTAGTATTCCCATAGATCTCAGGTTTAGTTATGGAAAACAAGACTTTGATAAGATCTTTCTGGGATGAAGCATTCCCCAGTGAATTGTCCCCTCCCTTATGTCTGTCATTTTTATTCTTCTTATTTGCTTCTCTGAAGAATCTTCTTTACACTCAGGTGGAAGGGTAGCCAACAGGAGAGCTGTTTAATTTTAGTGGGAAGTGAGCACGAGAAAGTGTCACCCATGAATGAGGTTGGTTGCAGCCACCCCAGAGATTGAGTCAGTTAATTAGCCATATGCTGGTTTACAGCTTGCTACTCACTTAATGGTGGGTCATCTCTCCAACAGGGTGGAATCAAGAGCAGAAGAGCATCTAGGCTATGACCATTTTATTAAAAGAATAGGGATCCCTTTGGTTGAAAATCAAACCAAGTTGAAATTCTCCAGGCATTATTAGATTTGTTGAACTTTGAAGCACTTGATGAACATATCCTGTTACAGCAGCATAAAAAATTCTGAGATAGTCTGTGCTAATCCATCCTGGCTGGTGAAGTGTTAAATGACACTATTTGTATGAATCTGTAATTCTTGAGGGAATGAGAAACAGCAAAAAGTCCAAGTGAATTTTTAAGCTGATAGTTGGAGGTCTTTTTCAGTCTTGCCTGATTGATGATAAGAAGCTCAACTTTTTTCCTTTTACATTAGTACAAAATTCAGTTCATTGGCTTAAATCCCAAAGGGTGTGGGAGGATAGCCAATATTGTGTCATTAAGTATGAATATAATTGTTTCTCTTAACCTCGGTTAAGATGAAAAACTGATCTTTATTCCGTGGCTCAGACTTGGTTTTCTAAGAGTTATTAGGTGCTGTGTGCGTTGCTCTATATATTTGCGTATTTGCCCATAGAAGGCTTTTTTTGCTTCTCCAAAACCAACAAGGATGTTTGTACTTATGTCTTGTTATGCCCTCACTGTGCTTAGAAAACCTTCAGATAGGATGAGCTGTCCTTAAGAGTTGCTTGGTCTAGGCTACAGCTTTCAAGAGCATCAAAGGTCTAATAGTCAGGTAGGCTACTTGATAGTGCAATAATAGTAATTGGACTGAAGTGTAGAGAAAAGTATGGTGTTTTATCCACCTCAGAGGTTCTCCTACACACGCCTAGTATCAGATGTTTCATAATCAAAGGATCTGAGACAGCTGAAAGTTTCTCTGATGCAGAAGAGGAGAAAGAGTAACCGAAATGGTGTTAACTCCCAGACAATACTAAATTTGCCACGGTTTTGAATACATAGAAAATGCTTTTGTGTGCCATGAAGCAAAATAATAAATAAATCTATAGACAAACTTCTCCATGAGACAAATTGATATTTTTGAGCATTACGTTTCAATTTTTCTTTTCACTGTTTATGTGAATTATTTCAAGAGGCCAAGCTAATGACATTCCTTTGAAAATTTGCTTTAGATCTTTTTATTTAGTGTCCTGCAACTGTGAAATTAGATTTAAAGTTGTGTTTGAATGTTTTTCCCCTTTTCAGTTTGATTTGACACAAAAACATTCCATATATTTTTGCCTGTTCCAAATCCAATATTCATTTTCTATGTTGTACAGCTGCTGTTTGGTGTTGGGGGCTGACTGAGCCATTTAGTTTGGGACCACAGGTCCCACAACTACAGGGAGTAATAGTGAAGACTAACAACTTTCTAATTAGAGACTTCTGTTCCAATAATTCAGTGTTGAAAAAACACATTCCACAGAAATCCAAGAGCTTTCAAATGAAAGTGATTTTAAGAATTAATTTCAAAAGTGGAATTTTATTTCTACGTTGTTGTTGTTGTTGTGCAAAGTAGTGCATATATAGATTCGGTTATATGGATAATACATATTATTATGTGGATAATATATATTATTACTTGGATCTTATCTATTATTATTTGGATAATATATATTACCCAAATTGTGGGGACAAACTTTTTAGTAGAGATCTAGAGATGCACTACTCACACTGCTATAAAAGTTGGTACCTTTCTGCTTCACCTAAACTTTGTGGTGTTATTATGTTTAGGGATTGTTCTTTCTAGGTATTGAAGACCAAAAAAAGTGAAGAAAAATTACTTGTGTCGTAAATAGCAACCAGCTAACATACCTGTTTGGCTTGTATTTCAGATTCAGTGCAAGACTGCCCACGTAATTGTCATGGGAACGGCGAGTGTGTATCGGGTGTCTGCCACTGTTTTCCAGGATTTCATGGAGCAGATTGTGCCAAAGGTATCATTTTCCCCATGTTTACAAATAATCAGTGTGTGTTTGTATGGATCTACAGTGCCTGCTAGTTAGCATGGGTCCAAGCAGGATTCAAATAGATCAATATGCTTTTTTTTCCCCTCTCTTAGACCTCTTAGTTAAATATGACCATGTGGAAGCATTGCTACCTTGCTCATGAGCTCACATAACTACCGCTTCTTTTTGTGTCAAAGGCAGTAGACAGGAACAGCAGAAAAGATTTATTTTCTGTAAAAGTAGACAATTTATCACCAATGCTTTCTGATAATCATTAACTGGTCTGCAGCAAAAGACTGATTATCTTCATCGATAATATGTAATATATATATTCTGGCATAGCGAAGCCTCACTTCTAGGACATAGCATCTTTCTTGAATATACAATTACTCTTTGACCAAAGGAAGTTTGCCTTTTTAGGAAAATAAGTAGGACTTGGTAAATTCTTAAAAATAAACCTTTTCTTAATTGTAAGTTTTAACAACTAAAACCGGGAGATGCATAATTATCAAGAGTTAGACTGAAACCTAAAAGGCATCTATAGATTGGCACTATGTCTTTACCAAGTTTTTGTGAGAGTGTGGGATAGCTTACAGAGGGCAAAGATTCATAAAGGAAAGACCCCTTTAATTTATACAGCTAGTAGCACGTATGTTATCTAAAACCAATAGCTTGGATGAATTGCAGGCAGTTCCTGAGCACAGTCATTACACAAGAGTTTGCTTCCTTAGTTTATATGAAATTTAGGCACACCATCAATGTCACTTGCTTACAATTATTTTCCACAGGGATAAGGTTGTTAGTGTTCAAAGGAGGAAAGACTGGAGCTTGAAAACTTCTTGAAGGGCCTTAGAAACATGTTCGTTTCCCTCTAGACCGCTGACCCAGTCCTGAGGACGGCTTGTTTTGCCCCACCTCTTTCATTGGTGTAGCAGAGCATGCCTGTCCATGTCCACAAAAAACCTCCTTGAATAGCTGCTACAATCGTGCTGGAGGGAGGAATTTCCATTTTGTGTCTCTATTTGGCTCTTGAAGGTGCCCCACTGGAAAAAAACCCAAAAAGAGCCCGAGGGCCTTGGAAAGCTAATGATGTTGTTTCAGTGCTAGCCCTACGCGCTTCAGAGCGCTTCAGATACAGCGTGCATGTTGTTTGATTACCTGAGAAATTAAGACACTTGGCAAATATATAGAGGAGATATCTGTATATTAAGTGGTGTGATAACGTGTGCTATAAATACGCACTGACAGCTATATGCATTTCTGTGGTGTTAACCTGTGAAAGTATGCATGCAGTGACTGTGTGCTTCACTACCCTCTTCGCACATACGTGGCCATTAAATCAGCTCATTTGCATTTCGAGTTGTGGAGCAATCCTGCATTGTGTACTGAACCTCTGTGTAACGCTGTATTCTGTGTTAACGCCAGAAAGTACTTCATTCGGGCTGTGTCAGGCAAATAGCTTTTTCACAGGGTACTTGTCACACGGTATCTGTCAGGCTTCTCGTTCCCCTCAGTATGTCCGCCCGCTTCCTGCGTTGTCCTTTCTGTGTTGTCTCTTTCCCCTGAAAAGCAGAAATGGTTTCTTGAAGCTTCTTTCAACTCTTGCTGTTTTCTTGTCAGACATCATGGTATTTCTAAAGAACAAAGGAGCCTGAAAAACTACATAAACTGACAAAATGGGTGTGTTGACAGAATTCGTGTCTTTCTGTGTGAGCACTGAGCTGCACATCTATGAGACATCCCCAGAAGCGTGTGTCTGAGGGTCTGAGGGCGGTGTGCCTCACCCATTTCACAGGCACTGTCATACCTGTTCTCATGCCCACAGATTTTTCTGCTTACTTGAACACTGACTGTATGTGAGAGCAGTTTCAGAAGACAGAGATCAAAATTGGGATTCTTTGCATGGTAAAGCACAGGAAAATGAGATTGAGATAGAGAATTGAACCTTTTCTAGTATACCATATATATGGACACATGTTTAATATAAATTTACCATAATGTTAAACTTATATTTAAGCTGTCACAAGTATAGAAGGATAATGATTTTCTTTCCAACTGATTTTTTATTACTATTTCCCTAGCAACACATCTTTCAATGTCTCAGTTCTTCACTGTAAAATAATTTTAGGCAAGGCTGGAGTAGAGAAATGTGGAGAAAATGTGAGCTAGCTCCTTAGATGGTAGTTAGAACTTGATTCATGCATTAACACAACAGTCTGAGAACTTCATATTAGGTGAATCCCGAGTTTGATAGCTACAAAGCATGATCCAGAGACTTTCCCATTACAGTGCTGATCTTGAGGGCATCAGAGGCTGTGAGTCTTGAGGGGAGGCAGCTGCCAACTGTTTGCAGACAATGCACGGGTTCTACCTCTGGTGCTTTACTCCATCCACGTAGGTCCAAAAGGTAAAAATGAAGGGAGTCTGAGAGACAACACAGATTTGATTTTAGAACCGTTAGCTCCAGGAAAACACCATGAAAATTATTAGAGAGAGAAACTCTAAGCCCAACCCACGGGCTGATATACACTTTCATACCCTTGCCAAATCTTTGGGGTATTACTGCTCGCCCTTATCTGTGGAAATAACTTATTCTTAGGGAGCCAGTAATAAAACAGATTTACTCCATCCTTGCACAGGCAGTATTCCCTTTGAAATCACTTGGAGTTTAACCTAATTAAGGATTCCATCTAACACACAAAAAGGGTAATGATACACTCTAATCTCATGTGGATAAGGTATGGCATATAAAGAAAAAGAAAGCCTGATAATCAAAAGATAATTCAGTGGGTGGAGATGTATCCTGATAAAGAAAAAGTGGATAGTTAAAGCCAGTGGAAGAAGTGCTGTAAATTGAACTGCACTGTGAGTAACCTCCTGTGCGCAATTAGCAGTAGGAGATATTAAGAAGCAATGCCATGGCCAAGGAACAATTAAAAAATCAGACATGCAACTATGACTGTTATTTTGGTATGTTGTCGCTTTTTATATTCATCTCTCTTTTTTTCTGTAACCTCTGACATTCCCACCCAAGTATATCAAGATGTCCTCCTTACTTGGTGTTCCCACTGTAAATGTCTGATAACAGTTTGGTCTTTCAACTGCCAAGTCCTGTGGTAAATCTTCAAGCAGGCATCCTCCATCATGTCCTGCTTCTCACTGTTGTAGAGCTCAGTGTTACAATGAGATGAGTTGCTAGGGTATAATTTTGTTTCATCTCGCAATATTTTTGAAGGGCATGCAACTCATCCACTCCTTTAACAGAAATACTTCCAAAGACATTGTCATATACTGTTTCGCAAATGTGCTCAGAGCCTCCTTTAATTTTGCACTTTAAAACACCAGGATTTGCATCATAAGCATATTTAGCTAATCTGAACAGGTAAAACAATGTACCGTCACATGGGATTTCTGCACTGACAAGATGAGCATAGCCTGTTAAGAGATGGTGTCTGATTTGTAAAAGAAGGTAAAAACTCCAGTCAAATAGCTCATGTCAACTGCCGTGAAGTTGCCATTTAGCAGATACTCTTAGTTTATTATGCAATGTAATAAGAAATATGTTTAATAATTTAATCTAAATGGATTGAAGGCTTTTAGATTTTCTTAAATGAGAAATTTATACCATGTTT
The DNA here is from genome assembly GCA_022605575.1 of Laterallus jamaicensis coturniculus. NCBI lineage: Eukaryota > Metazoa > Chordata > Aves > Gruiformes > Rallidae > Laterallus > Laterallus jamaicensis. The sequence goes on from JAKCOX010000016.1 coordinate 1,843,662, forward strand.
GATCAGTTGACGTTTTAATCTGATTTTAAGAACTCTAATGATTCAGATTTATGTTATTCGCGGTTTCTTTTCCTGTTCTCCTTGTGTGGGTTTTTCATTATTTTATTTTCATTCTGTTTGTTTTTGGCTTACTGGCAAAGGACGGCGCCACTTTAATAAGTATAAAAAGAAGGGTAGGTTTTTTTAAAATTTCTTTTTATTTCTTTTGCGACACCTATTTATTTTGAAATAGTTACTAAGCTGTAAAGTGTAGTGTGTCTCTTTTAAAATTGATTCTAATGGATTTGCTGTTTCTGATGAATGCCCGCACCGCAATGAGTTCCCACCGCTGCCATTTTCTTTGCTGTGTGTGTACTGTTAATCTCTGTATAAAAATGTAAGAAGCCATCAATTATTAGGTAAGTAAGGTATAATTGCTAGAAGTAGTAACTCTTGCTTTTTCTCACTTGTTTGGGACTCTTCTTGCTCTGAGGTTATTCACAGGCTTCGTGCTTGGGCAATAGTGCATAAAGTAATGTTTTTTTCGTCGTTGAATGCTCTGCTTGAAACTATTCTCTTAGTGCCATGTCCAGAATGCTCCCAGTAGCATAAGAGGTTCTGGAAGTGATTGCAGTGGGGAAGACATGAATTTAGGAGTGCATCTTGATGAATAATTCAGTACTCGGTTCATTGCTATAGAGCACATGGCCCAAGTGAATGAACAGTGTCTGGCATATCCTAGTAATGTATAGGAGGTAGTACTACTTCTCTGTGTGAGTACGGAAAACGATATTTGCCTTTAACTTAGCTAGGAATGTTAAGAACTGAAATTAGCATGGGCAGACAGGAGATCACTGGGCTCTGAAGGGAGAGGTGAGAGGTGTTGCCCAATCATCTCTCTCCTTGCTGACCCTGCACATCTCTGTGGATGTGGAGGAGCTGAGATCCGTGGCACGGTCAAACTGATGAGCGTGTGTCTTTACTGTTTGTGTGAGTCATGGCACATCGATGCAATAACAGATTGTAGGCAAGTGAAGTAGGTTGGAGTGAACATGATGGTACCCAAAGCAGATTGGTCTGGCAGAGAAGAGAGTGGGGGAGGAACCACAGCATAGGAAAACTGCCGTTGTTATGGCACTCCGAAGAGATTGTCAAGAGCAATAGTACTTCTTAAAGCTAATCTATTTGTGCTTAGTACTTTACAAGCAAAACAAATGAGTAAAACCAGCACCTACCTCCAGAAATACTGTGTCAGCACAAGGGACCGAATGGGAACCATTTGACAGGTGTGGAGATATAAAGCAAGAATGTGATGCTCAGGGTTATAAATACACTAGCAGCGTGACTGTTCTCGGTTTGGGGGAACACTGTGGTAAAAGGCAGATTTAAAGAGAGAGAACGGGGCAGTTAGATAACATCATGCAAGTAATGGAGGGCACACGGGGCCTCCAAAGGAAAACAGAGTATAGGGAAAATCTCAAAAAAGCTCTTTTTAAATTTGCCTTTCAAAAACATTGTGGGTCATGGAGTTTGAAGTTGGAATTTTAGCAGCGAGCAGTCTGGGATGAAGTGGGTCTGTAACTGAAGTTGGAGCATTAAGTTTGTGTTCCATGTCGCAAGAGGAAAGGACCTGAAACAGGACTGGAAATGAAGAGCCACATAGCTGACGGTTAAATTAACAGATTAATGACATGATTTTTCCAGCACCATTGTACACACACATGACTGAAGAAGGCTGAGTTTATCAATGCTGGCAAAAAAAGGTGTTGATTTAATGTAGATTGTATTTGCTGAAAGCTATGGCAAGATTTCTGACAGAGAGACACAATGCAGAGAAAATCTGTAAGACTTTGTCAAAGCCTGAATGTGAGACCAGGAAAAGTATGAGTCAAAAATCACAGCCAGGTAATGAATCTGACTGACAGGTAGGACGATAGTATTGTCCACTGCGGTAGAGCAGGAATGCAGAGAAGGACTGAGAAGTGGTGGTTAGAGAGAAAAGAGAAATTGAAGAAATAACAACTTTATTGGCAAACATTATGTGTGTCATAATCATAGCATGTCTCATCACTTACACCGTAGTCAGAAAGAAGTGTGCTTTTCTCTGGCAATACTGTATTCATGACTTGTCACCCACACATCTCACATCCTTTCTTGCAGTTGACAAAATTCAGCGTGTTCAGCTTCTCTCTTAGTATCTCTTTCTAGGTGGGTTTGTTTTTGGGTTTTATGTGTTTATGTGTGTATGTGTGCCAACTTCTATACGTGCAGCAGCAGCACAGCCCTGGCTTGTCACTCAAATCTTCTCTCTCAGTGGGGGGAAGCGTCATTCTGATTCTTGAACAGACAAGACTATCTTTGGCAATGTTCCTCTCCAGCAGTTCCAACCTCTCTGACTCAGTACCTTTAAAATGCCTTTGTTATACATTTTCTTCTCATATTTTATTAGCAGAAGTTTTTCATTTCTGGCAGACTGATCGTGTCCTTGCTTGCCTTCCAGTAAGTTCTCTGTCCAGGGCAGCGCTTGCCTGCCTGCCCTCAGTTTTTAGTTTTGTGGAGCTGCTGTACACCCCGAAAAGGGGTTTGTGCCATTAACTGTGTCTGAAATAATTACAGAATAAATAAATGGCCATGTAACCCATTTTGACAATGATTGGCAGTCATTGCCGTCTATCAGCTGCTAGCTTGCCTGCATGAAATGAGACAGTAGCTTTGATACAGTGTCAGGTAGAGCCAACGCAAAATCCACCACTCTAACTCCTTCTAATTGGCAATTTAGACATGAGCCAAGAGCTGATGCGGTCACAGGCTGAATTCTTTCCGATTGTTAGTGGTCACGGCTCCGAAAGGGGCTCCAGGCGCACAGTCAGTACTGCGACAAGGGATAGGATTCAGGAACCATCGTTCCTTGTCTGCAGCTTTCCTCATCAATCCTCCTGAGCTCTGTGGAGATTAGAGGTAAAAACAGGGGACTGGAGATTCTGGACTTGTGAATCTTACAGCAAATACCTTGTTAAATTTCTGTTGCCACACAAGTCATTTAGCATCCTAACACTTGGTTGCTCTTTAAAAACATGTGCCTGTCCCTGTATCCCCACATAGTAGGTGAAATGTGAGGATTAGGACATGTTTGCAAGGCATGGGCCATCAGTAACAGGGTGAGTCCTCAGACTACTCCCTAGCCTGCACTGGGCTAGACATTGGTACTTCCTGTCCTTTGCGTTCTTCATAAGGGAAGACGTCCAAGTTGAAATAAGACCCAGGAGCTACTTTTAGCATTATGAATACATTAAATATATGAATTTCAACATCCAAAATATTAACTTACCGTTGTTCTTAAAGCTTGTACAACTTCGGCTGATTCCAGCATTGAATTCAGGGTTATAAAGAAATTATCTACAGAAGACCTGTGTGCGGATGCTCCTGTTGTTTAAAAGCACATCCTTCCTTCTGTTTGCTATAGTTGTGCCTTTGCAGGGCAGCAGAAATGCTTTCTTTATTTTTTTTAATGTATTTTTTGATGTTGTTAAATATACCCAGTACTGGCATCTAGTATAGCAAGTTAATTTATGTTCATTTTCTAAATTAAACTACCGGTAAACATACAACCAAATTTTTGCCTGTGGGCGCATTGCCCTCTCACTGCTCCTGTTGCTAAATTTATGTGGTAGTGAATAACTTGAAATTACATATGACTCCTTCTCCCAAAGAGCTTGCGGGACAGTGGTGCAATTAAGAAGGCAGACTTACTTCTGTAGGAGAAAACTTAGAAGACAAAGCTAAAAAGCTTAAGAAAACATTGGAGAAGGCTGGGGAATTCATTAATGAAGGAGGAAGGAAATAATTGAGAAGTTGCTAATGCTACTGCTGGACAAAACATGATAGGTAAAAAGAAGCGGGCACATAAGTAATTACAGGCTTGTGAATTCAGTGAACCCCTGTGTGTCTTTATCTGTCCACTCGTTACCCAACCTGTAGGAACTGAGAGACTGCAGGTGGTTCAGTAGCTGAGGCCTGCAACTGGAGCAGGCTTTGTTGCCTTAGGATGATAAGGAAGCTTGCTTTGCTCCTGTCCAGGGTAGAAAGCGTATGGAAAAACAGTGAAATCTTATTAATAGATTTTTCTTCAACAGCATTAGAGTAATATTTTCATACTTATTAAAAGCTAGGTGCGTCCATTTGATCTCTTCCAGCTGCTTTCAAAGCTCACTCTATTATCAGTTTCTTCACTTTATCTTTCTTCCCTTCTTATACATGTGCAGCAGCAGCACATCTATTTGCACAAATATTTTCTGTTTCAATGGAGTATTTCAAAAGGTTCCCAGTGCAGCGAGGAGATGGACATGCATACAAATACACACAGGCCGCACACCATTGTGCAGCTGAGTTTCTGGCAAGCCAGAAATCTTTCTTCCCACCTTACAATTCTTCCATTGGTGGTTAAGAATCTCTCTGCTCAAGCTATGCTCGGCCAAGCTGAATTGTGCTTAATGTGATGTGTGCTTTTTCGTTTGCTTTTGTGGTTAATTGGTTAGCTTATTTGATTGTGTTGCAATCTACATTTTGGTACTCGATTGCGTTCTCTCTGTGGACTTGTATTTGTTTATTTCATTAAGTTCCAAGAGTTTGTCTTTGCAGTTGTGCTGGGATCATCTCGGAGTCCTTGCGATGACGGTAAATGTCATTGAAGCAGCAATGATTAAGTAGTATATTAAGTCACGTTATTGAAATACAGCCATTAAGAGATCCTTAGACATTTACCATCCCTGAATAACAGAAACAGCCCTGAATCACAGCTGCAGATTTCAGCATGCGTGACTTTTTCTGTATCTGCATTCTATCTAGATTTGAACCTGTAGTTTAGATGTTTTCCTATATTTAGACCTTGTTTGCGTGAAGTGAAATTCTGTTAGGTGTCACCCCTTCTGCTTTCTCAAACAAACAAACAAACAAATCTATTTGAGTGTAGAAAAATACCTGCAGTGAATATGGAACTGTGTAATTAATCACATTATGATTGAAATATTTTCTGGTAAATTTAATAAGACAAATAGAAGGATCTAAAATGAGACCAGAGCAGTCTGGGTTTTAAATACCCTGAATACTGCACCCAATCCTACCTCTACTTCTCTGCTATTCAGCCAGAAATAAACCATTACCTCAGAAGGAATTAATTGCCATTCACTGGAAACAGTCTAAAATCTTACCAAAATATTTGAAGTAAAGTTTGAATTTTTAATTTCTTTTTCTAGACATATAAATGACTCCATGCTGCTGGTGCTTCTCTGTTATCCTTCCAAACACGTGTCAAAATTCTAGTTTTTGGTGTTTGTCCTTATTGCTGCATTTCGTGAGCGTGAAGCATCATCTTTGGTTCATCCTGTCTCTTTCCACTGAGATAGCTACTGAAACCTCTGAAACAGTTTAGCTTTCCTTTCCTCCTCAGTTTTTCTAGTGATGAAGTTATCAAGACATACAAATGAAGATCTACATCCGTGTCTGTGACAGTAGTCGATTTCAACATCTGTTTATTTCCATCTGTTGGTAGAAAGTAAAATTTATTTCTCTGCATGTTCTTGTAGGCTGTACCAACTCTGCTGCCAGGATTTCACAGCTCTCATTCTGTGCTAGTAGTTCCCACAGAAGAAGGGGATAGAATGCATGGTGATGTTTTCAGCACATTTGTATCCACTATCTACAGTTCCCTCCTATTCCGTGCGTCATGCAGAGAGTTAAAAAGAATTCTACCCACCCCCTTCATTTTCAAAGGCACAAAATCTATGGTGAACTCATTGGTCACGTTCTCCTGTGGTAAACCAGAACCAGAGCAGGGTAACATCCATTTCCTTTAGTGCAGTGATGCATATGAAAGCAAGCAATTGAAGTGTGCTGCTTCTTAACGATGTAGGAGGTAGGGAGAACCCCAACCCCAACCAGATTGGCTACAAATTAATCTACTGTTTTGTAAATCATCTTATTGTACTGCATGGGGAACTCCATCTTCCCTTTCACCTGGTGAGTAGTGATGACTGCAGAGCTCCTTCAGTAATGGAGGGGGAGCGGACTGACCAAGTGCTGAATGAAAAGGCTCAAGACATTTGGAGCCTGGCACAGCTGGCTGTTTTTTCAAGTGTCTAGCTCAAGTCAAATGTCCTCTCTTCTATCTCAAATTTGTTTTATACCAATTGAAAATCTTTTTTTATGTTCAGCTGTGGCTTTTCTGGAGACAGTGCAGGGATCTTTCTCTGTCCCCCCTCAGGACTCCAGTATCTTTGGAGTATGTAGATGTAGATGTTTGCTGATGGCTAGCTAGCTTGTTTAAGCTCATAGTCATGCGAGCAGTAATAATAGTTTCAGCCCTTTCAGTCCACCACTGAAGTAGTTCACATGTAGCTGACACTTGCATAATTTTCCCTGTTCTTACAGACTGCCAGGCTTTATTCATGCAGCAAAATTTTCTTGTACCAAGTGACCAACCCCAAGGAGATCACTTTAAAATTTGTTGTGGCTCTGGAAATTGCTGCTAGGTAGTGTGGAAAGATACATTAATAGTACTTACATAGTGGCTTGGGGTTTTTTTGAATAATTGTAAGCAAAACAGGTACCTAGTATCTAATGGAAATAGACACTTTGTGAAATGGTAGAGGAGAGAACAGCAAGTGTGGTCTTCTTGACAGCTAGGTTACCCTGAAGGCAATGAGTAAAACTATGACCTTTTTGATAAATTTTAGCCAAAGCAAAAGTTTGCTGAGAGTTCAGAGGTGTGTAAATATTCATTGTGCAATTAATGCTTCTCAGTCACTTCACTGCCATTTTTTTTGGTAGAACAGCTTAAGTACTTATCGATTGAGAACTTCTATAACTCCCAAAATGGAGGCATCCCCATATCTCTACAGGTATTTTAAATGAATTGAATTAATCATAGGCTTAAAAGTCTCTAGTGATCTTCGTTAACTTTCCTGGGTTTAATTAAAACATCTGTGCGCTTTTAATTTATCGATTCATCCAACTCATATGTCATGTTTTTAACACACCCCAGCATGCTCTGCATCATTTTTAACCCGATTTCCACTTAACTAAAGCAATTAAATTCACCCCGGATTAATTAAAGCATCCATACTTTAGTGCTTAAGTCAGCGTGTGCTGCTTTCCCCAAATGGTTTCTGAATGTCAGAGATTTGACACACCTGATGGGTTTTTTGTCCTTCTGGAAATTCTTCTGTGAATCTTTTCCTCGCTTACTAATGTGCAGTTTGACAGCGCTAGACGAGGGGGCTTGGGAAGGCTCGGGTTTGGGCAACTGGGGTAAGGATTGCAGAGCACAACCGCTATGAAAGGCTGTCCGCTTCATTTTCATACCGGCCTGATGCCAGCAAGCATGCTGCTATTAAAACATCTAGATCATCTCTGTGTTCCATTGTCAAGCTAGACAGTTTTGTGAAGTAACTAATAAGGCAAATAATGTCCATTGTGGTTATTCATAGTCATTCGTGCTTTGCTTCTGGGTGAGTTTCTACTAGATGACTTCTGCTTGGAAGAGCCACAGGGTCTTAGAGCAACCCAAAAGCTGTTCTAGATCTTCCTGACAATTCCTTTTCTCAAGAACACTTCAGCCAGGTGGAAGTTAGTGGTGTCTGAAGAGCAAGCAGTTGAGTCAAGCACCATCCTTCCTGGCCATGCAAATACTATCTTTGTGAGGGAAAAGAACAGATGAAATAAAAATGGACCTGGATTTATTTGATCTCCCATTCCTAAATTTGCTGGGTGCGAGGCAGCTTCTTACCAGAAAAGTAGCATAAAAATAGCATAAACTAGTAAAATTGAAACAGTGTAAACCATGGAGTGGTGTTACAAATTATTTCAAGTTTTTCCTGTCCACAAATGAGCTCCAGTTAAAACTAACAGACATACAGACAAGTAGGAAAATGTGCACCCAACTGATGAAAGTAGGTTTAAACATAAAATATGAAGGAAAGTGTATTTAAAATTCCAAATAGGAATGATCATATATTTAATGTCCCCTAATTTTTTAGAAATATCTTACAGAAAAACAGTTGGTGTAACAAAGGATGTCATAATTTGTTATGTTTCAGTAGTGTTTTGTTTAAAATAATAATGTAAAGTCTCGAACCAACAGTTTGAATTAGATTGTCAAAAATTATCTTCTTAAATAACTGGACTGACTTTCTAAAATATTTGCCATTCCTTTTGGTTTTAGTGGCTTTCTGGATTTTAAGCCACTGTTTAGAAATTGAGTTAGTTTATATCTAAATAGGAGTGCTTCATTTTAGGAAGATGGCTGTAGGCAAAATCTTGGTTGTAGCTTATAAAGGGAATATAAAATTATGCAGACCTTTGGTATACAATTCTGGTAGGATTCAGCTCTAGCATTAGTAAAGTGCATTTTCATCTGTTTAGATCTTAATCTAATTTGTCCATTGAAGAGAAATTTGCATCTGTAGACTAAATGCTATATATGTGTTGCCAAGATAAAGATCAATAAGGAAAAAAATGCCAGTACAATGTAACCCTATTCATATTTTTAGGTATTTGAAGCCAGCAGTTTGTGGATTACATTGTTTTTGGCATCTTTTCTGGGTTTTTTTACTCCAGTTTTGAGCTGACCTGGAATATATTTGTGATTTCAGATTAGACTGTCATAAAGAGTAATCTATCATCTTTATACACTGGCATAAAATCATGCATAATCTCTCAGCGGTAGCAGCTTAATCTCTGTGAAAAGAAGTCCAAGTGAGAGTTATTACAGGGCCTGAAATAATTATCCCCTAGAGGAAGTGCAACCAGAAGGCCACTGGTAGAAGGTTTATTGATAAGAAGTTTGACCCACACCTGCCTTCAGAATGGTTCCTGGGGGTCAGTGAAACAACGAACAATTTCATTTCTATTATGCTAGTGTGTATTTGATTTCTGTGTAACTAGGAATTGTTGCAGTTCTGTCTGAAGAGTATATCAAAACATCTCTAAGTTCAGATGATTTTTGAGAAACAGCTGTAGAATGTGAGCGTGGCTGGAAGCACTTACCCCATGTTCAGGGACAGGCACTGACTGGGCTGACTTGCACTAATGATATAGGGAAGAATTGTTTAGACAAAACCTGACTAAAAAAATTTAGACATTCTTGACAAGGAGACTCAAAATGTGCTCCTATGTTTGGAAGTAGAACCAGGGTTTTTTCTGAACCCGTGCGAACTTTGCATAAACCTCAACAAGAGCTGTGCATGCTCATGCATATCCTCTGCCACTGGCTCATACTTGTCATGGTAGACCAACTACTCTACATGGTAGAGCAACTAGAAGTATGCTATCACATGTATCGAACAGGTGATCTTGGAGTTTTATAAGTGTGTACACTGCCAGGCACACTTCTTAAAAGTTATATATTTTAGTAGAAGTTTCAGGACTGCAACTCACTTCCTCCTCCTAAACAGAAACATCTACAGATAAAAATAATCTTTAGTTCTCTTGGGTCTGATAAAGTTCTGTGCAGTTCAACAATGGATGAATGTGCCTTGCATAGAGTATAAATAGTGTCTATTCAGAATTTTTTTTCTGAATTGCGTGTGTTTGTATAGAGGTTATAGCATGGAAGCAAAGCTGTAATGAGTCAGACCAAAACTCTGCTTTACTCAGGATGGCTCTAATGGTGGCACACAGGAGATGGTTGAGGAAGAGTAAAAATTGTCCCTGTCTTTGATGCTTCTTCAATAAATTCTTCTGGTTCGAGGGAACTTGTGTTAGGACTTCCTACAGTAAATGATGTCTCTTTGTGTACAATAGCCTTTGTAGATTTTCATTCCATGAATTGGCCTAATTATGTGTTCAATCAGGGAATGGTCTTCCATGAGCTTTAACTTTTCAGATAATCTTGTTAAAATTAATTGACAGAACAGTTAGTGGTACTTAGGGTGTAAGGGCACTTTAGACTGTGTAGAAGTGCTCTGTTAATGCAGCCTTAAACTTGCACTTCAACACTGAGTTCTATTTTTTCTTACTGTTTGCATTGTGAGTAGGCAGTCAAGCTCACCTATCTGCACCAGCTCATGGTAAGAAGAATCTGGTTTATATGCAAGATTGGGGCTTGCAAGCACTATGGATGTAACTGTTCTGATCCTTACTCAAACCATACTTCAACAGGGTCAATGCTATGTTGTCCATCCAGACCAGTGACTCCCCTCACTGACTTGCCATGAGCTGGGTCTGTTCAGCCTGGAGAAAAGAAGATTAACGGGGAACCTTATTAATGTCTATAAATATCTTACGTATGGGATGCAGGGGGAAATGGCCAGCCCCTTCTCAGTGGTCTGTGAGGACAGGACAAGGGGCAATGGCTGCAATTTAGTGCATAGGAAGTTCCACACCAACATGGGGAAGAACTTTTCCCCAGTGAGGGTGAGGGAGCCCTGGGACAGGCTGCCCAGGGAGGTGGTGGAGTCTCCTTCTCTGGAGATATTCCAGCCCCATCTGGATGCCGACCTGTGCAGTATGAGCTGGGGAGCTGCTTTGGCAGGGGGGTTGGACCCAATGATCTCCCGAGGTCCCTTCCAATCCCTATGATTCTATGATCTCACCCCAGAATCCTGTGGTACATATTTTGAAACATTTTGACTTGATAAGGGTTGACTCCTGACAGCTTGACTGGGCTCCAAATGAGCCTGGAGATGGCACAAAGGAAAGTAACCTCCTTATGCTCCATTTGAAAATTTACATTTGGAAGTGAATTGAGCTCTTGGCAAAAGAAGAGCAGTATAAGGGCATTGCTTGTGATCTGATTCAGGACAGGGAAGCCTTGCAGATACAAGTTCAGAAACCTTTCAAGTCTGCATATTTGCGTGTCCAGAAATTCAACTAACTTTCAAGAGAAATATATCAGTCTGTCTATTTATGAGGAGGAAGTGGAAAAAGTCTGCAGTACAGAACTGATAGCATAGGACCTAGTGGGATAGGACTCTCTGCACCCAGGTAATGTTTGCTCTACAGTAAGAGGAACCATGACAGAACTCTGCCTTCAAATCCTGTTTGGAAATTCAAGTAGGAGGGGAAGGCCTTTCAATCAAGCAGCTGTTTAACTAAATCAAGTTCTGCAACAGCTTCCAAGAGTTTGACTCCTCAGATATCCTTTACTGGTTTCTTGCCATGCTCTAGGAGAACACCTCTGTTGAGTATGTATGTGTGAATATCATAAGAGTGGGCAAGAGGAGTGTGTACAGACTGCAGCTGAGGTACTCAGCTCAGAGTCACTGAACAAGATGGTGATTTCTGATGCCAGACCGTTGGGCCATTATCCCTCACCATCTCCCCTCCTAGTCCATGTGTAACACGCTGCTATCAAACCACCTCTTCTCATGCATCAAGGAATATTAACATTGCTCCAAAATACCTATCCAAGATAACCTTTGGAGAGAGAACTTTTAGAGAGGTCTTTGGTCTTTCCTCATCAATCCATGCTCTTAAACGTCTGCAGCCCATAAGACTCAAAGGGCTGTCGTGTCCATTAGTCATAGTTTGATCAGCTGAGCCCCAGGTTAGGAACTTGGCCTGGGTTTGTTCAAACACCAGGGTAGAATCATGTCACTAAAACCCTATTTAGGGTTAATACCTGTTGTGCTTATTTAAATTTCACTCAGGAGCTATAGCTTTGTGCTTAACTTGATTGTTGCCATAACTGCTCCTGAAGATCTCTGTCCACTTTCTGATGGTGTGGGTGTGTGATATATGTTGTCTTTGCACCTTGTCTGTCCCCAGAAATGAGGTGGAACTCAACTGTTCCATTACATAAACCAACCTTCCTTCATGCTCCTCCAACGGGCTTTGAACAGTCAAAAGAGGGGGGCCATCCATTTCACCTAGGGCCAGCAAGCAGTCCTAAATAACAACTCCAGTTGACTATTGAGTTGTTTGCATGCTAATTGACGCAATCCTGATGTGTCTTGTTCTGGGTCTCATCCTGCAGCAACATGGTCCAGCAAATGAGCACAGCAGACTTCTCTTCAGACTTCCTGCCTCTCTTGGCTGTGGAAGAGCAGCTTGATTCTCTCTGCTATTCCTCACTTAGGACAGCATGTAAATCCACAGCGAAAACATTAAATGAAGAGCTATTTATTACAGCAGAGGCAATCCAGCTTCTTATACCTACACTTGCTTGCATTCTTATGTGCTTCTCCTGCAGTCTTGGTGAAATGCCAAAACCTGACCGAGAGAACCTCTGTCTTTTTCTGCGTCTCCAAGGCGTATTACTGGTATATAGTTAGTAGAGTAACCCCAGCAGAGACTTGGAGTTTAAACTTTTGTGTCTTTGGGTTGCAAGTGTCTTAATCTTAACTACTCATTTAAACCCTAAGGTTAAATGATGAATTCTCTTCTTTGTCCAAAGTCAGTTCTGATGTCACTAACATCATGCAATGCATACTGCAGCAGCAGGTTGCTGTTCAGCTTACATGCAAGCTTCACAAGGACTGAACAGGCTTATGAAACGTAGCAAGACCTCTGACGTGATAGAAGCGTGAAGAGAGGAATGAAAAGCTGTGGCGTGGCTTTCATCTTTACTTAAATTCCTGAAGGACCATAGCAGAGCAAGGGAACACTAAAAACCTGCGGCTCTTTGGCGCAAGACACAGCACCATGTAGTAATCTCTCTGCCAGTCTCTGGTGTCCCAGAAGTTGAACCCTGCAAATTCAAATCAAAAGCAGGATCTAAGAATGTCCTTCCCAAGAACATGTCCAAAATGCAGGTATCCATCTTTTTAGCCAGACCCCAGTGCCCCATTGCTTAATGACATTTAGGGGCAGGGGGAAGGAAACAGTATTATCTGGCTAGGCCTAGAGTGGTCACAGCTAAATTGCTTTTTGGGTTTGGTTTTTATTTATTTTAATAATAGATTTATTTCTGCCCAGCCCCTCTTGCAGAGGACTGTGCTGTTCTAATTGAGTAACTGCGTTTGAGTTTTGGCTCCAGAGGAGAGGTTTGCTGAACAGAACCCCTTTCTGGTGATGAGTGCCGTGTTGACCTGTAAAACAACAAAACAAAACAAAATATTCCTTGCTTGTATGCAGTTTGTAAGTCAACCCTAACCTTCTGTCTTTATAACAGCTTCAGCAATGTGGTTTATCTAGACAAGAAGCTGTCTACAGATTTGTTTAGCCTTCCTGGGACCTTTTCTTTCCATGCAGATGTATCCCAGCATGGTTAAGGATGTTGATGGGCAAAAGCAAGTGTGTCCCTGTGCAATTGAAGAAGCCACAGTGAGAAACCATTAATACTGATAAATGTAGGGTCTCTGCAATGGTTCAGAAGGACGTAGAGGATTGCATCTAAGACTATTACTTCCTTCAGTGGTGGACTTGAACAAAGGGACTGTAGGCTTAACCACCACATACAGAAGCTGAGAGATGCTTCTTGTTCCCAAGAGAGATTAAGATGAGGCCCAGAAAAAGGGACAGTATGTCTACAGTGTGCCAGAGTGTGGAAGGTGACCTCAACAAACTCGCCATTCATGCTTCTTCAGGACAAGCTCCCTTCTGATCACTAGCCCAAAGATCCTCTACACTGTGGCAAGTGAAGAGACTGGGTCTGAAGTGGTTGGCGTTGTCATTGTTTAACCACAGCCAGTGCTTCATTTATGGGAGGCTGTGTCCCCTCCAGCTCCTTGAGCACCCTCAGCCTGCTTGCTGGTGGGGTGGGATGAGGGAGCAGCAAAGGCCTTGGCTCTGTGTGAGCTCTGCTGAGCAGGAATGAAAACCACCTGAAGGGTGGAAGTGATCCCAGTTTGATCCCTTTCTCTGTGGCTCACCGATACGACTTGCAGTAGCAGCAGCCAGCACACCAGGCAGCGTGGAGCAGTGTGTGCTGTGGAACTGAGACAGGCTCCATGGCATAATGCCTGCTGACAGAAGGAACAGTCCTACAGCATTAAGGTTGCTGCTAGTTCAGCGTGTTGTATACCATAGAAGGGTGTTTTGCAATGATGTGCATAGCAGGCTAACATAGAGGGCAGGACGTTTGCCTGCATCATAATTCCTACCAGCTGGTTCAGGGAACTCGCTAAAGCACTTGTGAACGTATTTCACATCTGAAGTCAAAGCATTGCTGCTGGAAATTCTATTTTACAGAGATTTGTATTAATTTTGGGGGTGAGGAAGAGAAAGTTTTAACAAGATTCCTAAGAGGGAAAGGTTCCAAGAATGAAGTAGCATTAAGTCCTATTACTGCCAAAGGACTGACAATCTTTTCCTGAGACAGGAGGAATGGCAAAAAACCCCTCAAACTTCTACATAGTGATTTTGTTGTTATTCAACTGTAGAAACAATAGTTTCAGACTATTTATATGAGTGACATGTGACCCATCGGCCTGTACCCTTAATTGAAATAATTCCCAGCAGTTTACAGTTTAGCTAACATCTCAGCTTACAAATCTGAATATTGTTTTTCTCAGATAAATTTTTTTCCCATTTCAAATAAGAAAATTCTTGAAAAAATCTATCCTGAAATGTGTTTTTGCAGCAGATCAATGGGACAGCTAAGATTAATAAGGGTTACAGGACTGAACAGTGGAGAAGTTGTACAACTGTACAATTACACATTTCTTTGTAGGAAATCAATTACTTGGGTTCTTCTTGATGGTTCAGGTTAAAGGGAAAATAGAAGCAAGAAGACAGTAGGACCTTTTAATGATTAATAGTAGCTTTTGAGTATATTTTTGGCACTGTAAAACTAGCTGTTAGCTTTTAATTACTTTGAAGGGTGAAAGACAGAGAAATACTTTTCAGTCTTTATCAAACTGTATCAGAGAGAAGAGCACAGAAATGTACCTTTTCTCCAAGATTTACTTCATTGCTACCATTTTCTGTTACTCCTCAGTAATTTATTTATTTTTTCCATTTCTCTGGCTGGTGACCACACATTTGGGCTTTGGTGAGCATGTAAGTTCACAGACTGCCATGCTTACGTGGGAGGCGTGAGCACATAGGGGCGTGAATATGCCTTAGTGTAACATTTGTGTGCAACTGGCTTTTAATAAACCACTTTTTCCTTCCCATCACTCTGCATATGTACAACATCTGATTCCTGGCATCCAAGACCTGCTGACTACTTTTATTATTCATAGGCTTCACTTCATTTGCATAAATGAATACTTCGGAATGTGTCTCACCCCCTTAATAATACAAGAGGAAAGGAAACAGGTTAATGGTGCTTTGCAGTCGCTCTGGGATTTGGGAAAACAAGGTTCAGCAGGGATGTTGGTGGCAAGGTGCATTTGTTGTAGGTGAAAACTTGTGTCATTCCTGATTCTTATGTGGGGGAAAAAGTAGTCAAAGACTAAAAAATTTTTGGGATGTTACGTTAAAAAAGTGTTGCAGAAGAAGAAAGATATAAGAACATGTTCGGGGGGGGGGGGGGGGGGGTAAATGTTTTGTGTTCTGCTAGCTGTGATGAACAAAGCAGAGTAATGTCAGGCTCAAATCTGTTCGCACTGCCTCATTAGTTATCCCAAACATCCTTGCTAGTCTGTAAAGGACAGCAGTCTAAGAGTGCCGAACGCAAATGTGTTTTGTTAAACAGCAATCACATAGGTTCTTTGGGAAATGAAGAACTGAACTACTACAAGCTACCTTAGATGTTTACACCCAGTAAATGAGCATATTAGAATATAGGTGTAAGTGTTTGGTGGTGGGTTTGTAGTGCACTCTTACATGAATGCTTTTATGACCCTGCGTGCTGTGTTTCTTTCATTCGCTTTTCCAGCTGCCTGCCCGGTACTGTGCAGTGGCAATGGTCAATACTCTAAAGGCACCTGCTTATGCTACAGTGGCTGGAAAGGTCCCGAATGTGATGTCCCCATCAGCCAGTGTATTGATCCCTCGTGTGGAGGTCACGGTTCCTGCATCGAAGGGAACTGTGTCTGTTCTGTGGGCTATAAAGGAGAAAACTGTGAAGAAGGTAATACTGCAGGACATTTTCTTTCTGTGTTGTGAGATTGTTTTCTGAGTTTTGGAGTTATTCGATGGGTAGTAAAGGAAAGAACAGGATCAAAAAAATGTAAAATGACTGTAGCAGAGTATTGTAAACAGAGGGGTAAAAAGTGTAGTCCGTCACAATTTCACTGATCTATCAAAGTTCAGACAAAACTTCTGACCCTCTGTATACATTGTTTTGCAGTATTAAGAAAGTCTGCCACAAGCAAACCAGAATAATTACTTTGTTGAAGAGTCAAGATAAATCTTTTCTTATGGATTATATTTATTGAACAATTTAGATGTGAAATGCAGAGGAAAAAGGAGCAGTGGTAGAGAAAATTGTAGAGCTGCAGCTCCACACAAAGCAAACGTATCAGTCACTATTAAGAGAGAAGTTGATGAAACAAATTTGAAAGACTTGGGTATCCGTGTTACAGATTTCGTGTAGGGCAAATTACTCCTGTTAGCTGCAATCACATGGGATTAAAGAAAGGTAGATGGTGCACACAAAGGATAACTGTCCTGTAAATGCAGAAAAGCTTTTCATGGTGAAAGTGTCCAATTCCTTGTGTACGTAGACTGAGCAAATTTAACAAAATAACCCATGCAAAATGTGGTCATAGATTAAGCTCAATACTGGTTTTATTCGCGGTGTTTTCTGTTAGAGTGCACAACATAAATTGGACTGGTTTTCTTCTTAAAATGTATTAGTACAGTTTTAAAAGGGCCCATAGCTCCCCAGAGCATTGCTAAATAGACAGTGCCGCATACCTTGGCACTTCTCAGAGCAGTAATTGTTGGAGCTACTTTATGATAACAGCCCAGAGCTTATTAATCCTCCAAAAGAAGGAGCGGTTTGAGGACTAAAGTGACAGGAATGGAGCTGCATGGTTGTAGGACTTAAAGAGTCTCTGTGGAGTATTCTGAGTGGGATGCAGAGCTGTCCACCACTTGTATCGATTTCTATCTTATGCTATAGCAAACAGCTGCATTTTCTCTCAAAAAAACAAAGGGAAGAGAGCTATAGGGACCTAAACCACTAAGGGTTTTACTCTTTGGGTGAGGACTGCAGTCATCGCCTTTAGGACAAGATCTTACATTAGTGTTACTGAACTTACTTTGCTAAAAGCTGGGGGAGGGAATCTGCAACTAGTGGGACTGCCAACACTGCAACTGTTCATTTAGTTCATTCCTGTCATGTCCTTCCAGGAGAGCTTCACAACACTGATTACTAAAGCTATCATCCAGAATTCAGTAACAGAGAGCAGAGTTTTCCCTTTGTTTTTAATGGTTAGCATTTTAAGCTGTATCTGGAAGGTTCTGTGGCATCCTTTTTATCTACTAGAATTGATAGTTCTCAGTTCACTCTGAGTGTACGATTATAGGAAGTATTCAAAAAAGTAGCTGAAATGCCTTGGTATAGCAAGTGTTCTCACTGAAATCAAAGGTGGAAAAGATTGTCTTCAGCAAGCTCGACAACATCCAGTCTGTTCCCCAGGGATGCAGAAGCTCTACTTCTGGTAACTGCAATTGTTTGTTCAGTCTAATTAAGTTATATAAATTCTATCATGTTTTGTGGCGATGTATAAATGCTTTTATCATTAGAGAGACTATGTAGAATGCAAAAATTATCTTTGATTTGGTTCTGTAAATTTTACCTGGTAAGGAATTCCTCCCTCCTCTAGATTATAATTTCCAGTTACCTGCATGGAATATTCTCTCTACTTCCCTTGTCTACAAATGGCTGTGGTATATCTCGACTAGACATCTTCAATCCCTTAGCACTCCCATAAGGCAGACTCTTGCAGTGCTTTATTCAGCTTCTCCTAAAATGGATGTTTAGAATAGGAGAAAGAAACACATCACTATCTCCAGAGAAGTTTATAGAACAAGCTAGTGTGTACCTTTCTGCAAAGGCATTAATGCTAGCACCATTCAAAGTTGGAAACACTACAAAACATTGCCAGTCAACAAAGCAGGGAGGTGAAATACTATGTGAGGTGAGGGATGCATGTTATTTTATCACCAGTGTGCTTGAAAGGATAAGGTTTTGTCTTAAAAGATAAATGGATTACAAAGGCAGGAGGTATTGACTGCAGACTTGGAAGGGGCCAATAACATGACAAGAAAGGTTAAAATAACCTTTTGTATACATGACTGGGCAATAAATAAGTCAATAAATTAATTTGCAAATAAGTCAAAGCCAACCATTATTTTTCTACTTTAAAATTCCATTTCTTCTATACCTATTTCTCACATTAATTGAAGAGCTATGAGAAAAAGGGTGTAATATGATATTCTGTCTCTCTAGTGGCAAGCAGTCATCGGATCTTACTTGAACTTTTTGCATGAATTAGAATTCTAGCATTCTAATGGTAGAATGATAAAAATAAATATCTATGTATTTATATATAATCTATGAAATCTCCTCAATTGGTTTGAGCTTCCAAAAGCAATGACAGAGGTTGATTCATTTGCCATTTTTCAATAGGATATTGAATTAGAACAAGTGAGTCAGCGGTTTGGTTTTTTTCTTCCCGTTAGCTTTTTATTTCTGATATTCATCACAGTCATGTTGTTCAAACAATTTACCTGAAATGAAAATGGCACCAAAATCAATACTTGTGATGCACAATTTTTGCAGCATAAACACTGTTGTTCTATTAACAAATTTGCACACGAGATGAAGTGGCCTATTTGTCAGGTTTCATTCAATCTGGTTTAGGGAGAGACAAGTAAAATTGCCCAAGGAGGTTAAGTTAAGGGTGGTTTTCTTCTTGATTTCATGGCCGAGTCATTTTTCAATGACATTTAACTTTGTAAGTGTAATTCATGGCTCTTTGGGGGTTTTATGGTACATATTGTTCAGGAAACTCCTTGACCTCCTTTCTTGTCCTTTGGGATACAAGTTGTTTTCAGTACCTTTTTTTGTCAAATCTCAGAGGGCCTAATGCTAAATGAGCCCTAATCATCTGAGCTGCCAAGGGACTGTGACTTCCAAGTCTAACGTGCTTACTTGCTAAGGCGCACTCTCCTTTGTTTAAACACCAAAGAAGCTCCGTTTATAAATCCTTATTAAATACCATTGTAAACCCTTCTAAAGACTCGGGGCCAGAACCTTTGCAGCATACTTCAGTGAAATCTATTGCAGGTAACTGCGTTATGCTAATTTTAGCAGCTGAGGATCTGGCCCAAGATGGAAACTCTAAAAGTATGTATTAAAATTTAACAAGAATCAAGTTCAAAGTAAAAACTCTTCAATTTAAACTTTGAAAGCTATTACTTACCCATGTAATGGAACAAAACAATTAAAAAATGTATTTGTCTAGAACAAAGGACAAAGGTGGTTAGTGTGTTATTCAGTAAAATGAGGGAGCTTCAGGGTTTTGATAGGCTTATTCTGTGGAAATAAGTCTCAGCTGCATGAATTCTGTAATTCAGGATAGAGAGTTAATTTATGTAGCAGAAGGTGGTGGTTTTCATATGCTCCGCATTGCTTTCATTTAGTACTTTTACTGGAGAAGGAAGGTGATATGTTTCTGACATGGTAAGGACGTTAGGACTCATCAGTAACT
Organism: Laterallus jamaicensis coturniculus; assembly: GCA_022605575.1. Lineage (NCBI taxonomy): Eukaryota > Metazoa > Chordata > Aves > Gruiformes > Rallidae > Laterallus > Laterallus jamaicensis. The sequence goes on from JAKCOX010000016.1 coordinate 1,863,188, forward strand.
CCCAGAATTAGATGTCCTGCCACATACGATGTTATACACGTTACCCTTTTAAATCTTCCATTAAAGTATCATCATCTAAAAAAAATATTTGAATAGACTAATTTTAGGAGGAAAAAAGCAACTTTCATTCTAACAATAAATTGACCCAAATATCTGTGCTCTTTATCTCTTTGTTCAATCAGATTGTTTTATTGAAGCTATGTCTGTCGGCTTCAACAGAAATAGCATGAAAGACATTATCTAACCATTGGACAGTTTCTGATTTTGCTGAGCACCAAGAAGGAATAACAGGACAAGCATTCTGGATAATTTTCAAGCAATTTATGAATTTATCAATTTTTTTCTGAGCTGAACCACAAAACACTATTTGTTTGCCTATAAATAGAAAATTGAATTCTAGTGCTTTCATGTCTAATTAAATAGGCATTAAATCTTAAAAAAAGAAAGAAAAACTATAGCCAGTGTTGTCATTAAAATTAAAATCTCCTGAGAAATCTTATAGTAATTTATTCCAGTACTACTGTAATCTGAATTAAAATCAAAACTATTCTGATAACTCATGTTATTGCATCTCTAAATGTGCCTGCCTCATTTCTGTGTTGTATCTCATCTATATCCTTACTTTAAATGTCCTGCAACTGCATAAAATAATTTGACAGGACTCTGCTTATAGAAAAGTTGAGATTTGAAAGATCAAGTATTGTTCACATAAGGGAGAGTGAAAATGTCTCTGCCTTAATTTAGAAGGATCAGTTTGGAAAAGATGAGAGATAAATCACTTTCATTATAAACTCAGATCTTCCTGGAGCGGCAAGAGAGAGTGCCAATCATTCTTGGTTCTTCTGTTGTGAGTCATGCAATGAATTCATTTTATTTAGGACATGAATTTGACCTTGGCCCTCAATTCCACAGCAAAAGTCTGTGGAAAGTTGGTAAAGCCTCTATGCTGGTATTTGTGGTAGAGCATAGTATACATATACAAATTTATGACAGAAGATAAAAATTTGGGAAACTGTAATGTTTCTGAGAGCATTTATTTGAAAGACAGTTCATAGCACCCCTTTAATTAATATTGAAATAGCAACTGAACTTTCATCGGAAGATTTTCCATCAGAAATATTTTCACTTTTTTATTCTGTTGTTTCTGGATTGAGAAGAGATTAAATCAGTGTCTGTACTTGGGCTTTGGGGTTTTGTAGGTTGTTTTTTTTCTTTTAAGAGGAATTATCTGCTGGTTAGCATATGGGTTGAAGTATCTAGGACTCTGTTTGACAGCTCAGCTACTCATGGACCAAGAATCAAATGTTCAGAAGTGCCTGAATGATTTAGGAGTCTAGATGAAGCTGAACACCTCTAGGTACTCAAAGTGGATATCATGTTATTCTCGCAGTGCTCTAGCATTTCAATAGTAACAATTGCAGTACTGATGAAGATACTCCGAAGAGAAACATCCTGTAAAAGTGACATTTATTAAGGTTTTGTTGTTTTTATTAAATTATTTAATAACATGTCATTGCAACTTCAACAAATTTCAAAAGAAATATCCCCAGGTGAGGGGAAATTCTGTGTGGAACTTCTACTATATATATTTAAATGTTATTTTTAAGTCTTTGTGCTTCTTTACTACAGCATTCCTTCAGTAAGCTTTATTGTTCTGTCACACCCTGGTTGATTTAGAGCTAATGTAAACCACAAATTGCTTTGCACTTCCCCATTCTCAAACCAGGTGTTAATATGACTTGAAGAGCTACATCCATAGCTTTATTTATCACAGTGATACAGACTTTTCAGAGCACATAGCCTCATGTTTCTCAAACATCCTATTGCATGGACTGACCTTTCTCTGTGTTCTTGTTTTCTTCTGTAGTTGATTGCTTAGATCCAACGTGCTCCAACCACGGAGTCTGTGTGAATGGGGAATGTCTCTGCAGCCCGGGTTGGGGTGGAATAAATTGTGAGCTTCCCCGAGCCCAGTGTCCAGACCAGTGTAGCGGGCACGGTACATACCTGTCTGACACAGGTCTTTGTAGCTGTGATCCCAACTGGATGGGTCCTGACTGCTCCGTCGGTAAGAAAAACAGGGGGGTTCCCCCATTGTGCAATAATATTCCAGTTTTGTTGAAACGTTAATATGTGTGTCAATTTATATGATTGTCTTTGGAATGGACTTACTCATGTTGGGGAGAAGTGTGTATATCTCTGATACTGTTTTTTGTGATGTCCTTAATGTGACTGCCAGTCAGGGGGTCAAGGTATGCAGGTCGGGAGTTTGTATTTCATTCGGATGCCGACCCCAATTTGAACTGTAACAGTTACTTAAGCACTGCACATCTGTCTTCCCACTATAAATTCAACCTTCTGTCACTTATAAATGTGTTTTACAACATTTGAAGAATAGAATACACTAAATTAAGTACGGTTTTTGGGTTTGCTTTGCTGCACATCAAAATTAAGAACATCACAAAGTAGAAAAATCTCTTTCCAAATAAAGGTATTTTTCCCTTTTCAGTCGTTTACGGCATATTAAAAAAACCCCACATTTTTAGAGTAAGAGACACTAAAAAGCAGGCACAAAAGTGTAGGCTAAAAAATGTCATCCTCTCCAAAGCTACACTTGTAAAACTTGATTCTTCTAACAGAAGGAGCTAAAGAGAAAAAAACAGTTTTGACAAGATAGCAAATGTTCTATTTGTGGGGAAAAAAATCCTGGGAATTTGGCATTTATATTGTTAGCTGAACCTTGAGATGGAGCTGGAGGCCATAGACAAGTCTCTCAAAATGATACTTAGTTTTCACACTTATTCAGTTCCTACTTAGGATTAATGCCTTAGAATAACCCATCAGTGAAATGCATATGAAGATGTGTTTTTTTTCTGCTTCATGCAGCAGCAGACAGAAAAAAAACCATGAATGAGAGTTTCACAGTCAATGTCTTCGATGCTGCATAAGGCAAAAGACCCCTCTGCTTGCTTGTCTACAACTTCAGTGGGCAGAGAGTGGTAAAAGACTTGGAGTAATACACCGGATAATGGACCACTTTAGCAATAGGATTCCAAAATCTCTCCCTTGAAAGTGTCTTTTACACATCAATCCTAGAGTCCAAGTGACCCTGAATTGTCACCGGTCTTTGAGATTTCGGTGAGTTTCAGTCTCATTCTTTGCAAATCGGTGTCTGTATTGAAATTGCCAGCAGTCCAGGTCGGGGTAAGACGGTACTTCTTCCTGAACACCTTTTTAATATAACTTATCTTGGTTTTAAGCAAAAGTTAAATTCTACTTCGGCTCAGCATGTGGATCAGCCAGATTTGACCGCAGCAAAAGCATACATGTTCCACTCGGTGTTCCCTTCCCGACTCGGCCGCTGCCGCTGCCCCGTTGCTGTGGGCAGAAGCTAGCTGTAACCTGGTTTCTCTTTCTTCCTCCTAGAAGTGTGCTCCGTAGACTGTGGCACTCACGGGGTGTGCATCGGCGGAGCGTGTCGCTGTGAAGATGGGTGGACAGGAGTTGCGTGTGACCAGCGTGTGTGTCATCCCCGCTGTACAGAGCACGGAACTTGTAAAGATGGGAAATGTGAATGCAGAGAGGGCTGGAATGGGGAGCACTGCACCATTGGTAGGCAAACGACAGGCACCGAAACAGGCACATATTGCTTTCTTTTCATAAATCGTAGAAACATAGTTACTGTCGTGTATTGTAATGGGCTGTTCCTTTAAGGACCCTAGTGCTCTCCGATAGTATCTCCGATGCAAAATGTGTTGGGTGAAAAGCAGATGAGCTCTTGGAACCATTTAAAATCAGTAACAAACTGATTGGTAGAGGGAAAAACCCAACAACAAATCCCACAGCAAACGAACATTAGTAAGTAAAGATGTAACAAATGTCCATTATGGTCTCGTCTGAGCCAAGATTTTCAAACTTAACTAAACATTCCTTTGTGTGAATGGCATCTTTTTTAATTTCCTGGTCTGATGCATCAGTGCTCTCCTGCTATTATACATCACATCTGAAACACATCACTACCATCCCCACACAGAGCAGGGGTCAAGTTGTGGAGGAATAAGTGTTCCTGGTGTTACAGAAATAGCTCCCTAGCATTCTCCGGTGTTGTGCTGTGACAGTGGGCATGGTGTTTGCATATAGACAATCCCAGCATGGGAGGGCCCCGCCGGTAGTGCAGCATGCTGCTGTACCCTTTCCTAATAGCCTGCTGCTCAGTACAGCACCGGCATCACGCAGAGTGCCGTGCCTAACACGATTGCATCTCAGCTGCAATGTGTCAGCCTGGGAAGTTCAAAAAGGTTATACTTACACAAAGCAAAAAGATGTTCTATCCTCTCAGTTACCCTGCTTGAAAATTCTTACTGAAGAGGAATTAATTGTTTCTAAATGAAGTTCCTTATTTTGTCTGTATAAGCAGTCAGTTAGTGTGTCTGGATCATTTTATTTAGTTAATGAAAACAAAGGATTAAAATTGTTATTTTACCCAGCCTGTAATAAAAAATGGGAAATTCTGAGTGATCACGTTGCTCCTGAGAATTTTGAGCAAAATTATCTGGAACAAGAGCATCCAACTGCTGAGGCAGTGTGGGATTCAGGCGAGATTTTTGGAGGACTGTGAGGAGTACCTTAAAAGACACCTAGTGGGTCCAAATCAAAAGTCATGTTGTTTCCATTATCTGAACGTGGGAAATTCAACAAAGAAAAGGAGCAGGTCAATTGACATTTTCAAGGCAATCAGGGACCCTAATGGGACAGTCCTATTACAAGTGAATTGTTATTTCTTTACTTAAACGTATGATGAGATTCTTGCATCCCTCAAGCTGTTTTTCTTTTTTCATTCCCCTCTGATTTCTCCCTGGATATACAAACCATTTCCAATACACAAGTTGGAAACATAAAGTATATTCTTACTGGAGAGAGACAAAAAATCCCTAAAATATTTTGGGGGCCTATCCTTTGATGTTGTGGTGCTGCATGCTTCCACCACGCTACGCTAATAAAATTCAAATCCAAGCTTTTAAGACTGAACACTTTGTCACCAGCAGAGATGCAGAGTGTTTTTTCACAATTGTTTTCTGACTTCCATCATATCAACATATCTCTCCTAGATTAATCCAGGCATTTTGTTTTCATATTAAGTACTTCCCAGACCTTCACAAAATGCTTGGCATCTGTATCTTTGTTTGCAGTAAATTATGTAACAATTGCTTATTTTAAAAGTTGCTGCTTTGCGCAAAATTTGGTTTGCTTTATAATCTTTCAGTCATATGCCTATGTTTAGCTGTAATTAGTGTATTTAAAGTCTTCATTACTGTGCACACAAAAAGGCGCTTTGTTCTGAGATCTTAAAAGAATTCTAAACATTACAAGCTGAACTGGTGAACTCTTAAGTGAGATTTTCAGTCTAATTTTCAGAGCTGGGAAGTGAGTGTTTTCCCTATTATTGATGTATATAGCCAAGCCTTCAGTAAGGTAATTTACTGCTGAAGTGATCCGAATTTACATAAGCTTTTTTTATTTGGCATATATCAGAAGGATTTCCTTGAAACTTCTGACTGTGCAGAGATGACACTAGAGCAGAAAACTTCAGTTTTCCCTCCTGGGAATTGTATATTAGATCTGCATAGAAGGTGCCTGTTGTACGTAGACAGATACGGATCCTTGTGCCAGACCGGTCCTAGTAAGAATCCTGCGATGTTGATCTCATCAAGCATGACTCTGAGGGCAGAAAGCAGGATGCCAGGCACAGACCTCAGCTCAGAGGGATGGCTTTGCTTCATCCTGCTGGCTCATGTTATGTGGGGCTGAAACAGGAGTTTGGGGGATAAGGGTGGCAAAGCTCAGGTTTTGTCAATATTTGTACAAAAAATGCTACAAGTTACTGCTGGAAAATTTGTCTTTAGAATGGATTGATACTTTTGAGCAAGGGTGAGCTGCTCAAGTTGTTTTAAATGTTAGTATGAGGAACTAAAGTATATTTTAAAAGTTTACAGAAACTCAATTTAGAAAACTCCTTTATTTTACAGTTTTGTTTTCAACTGCAAGGTTGACGGACCATTTAATGTCAGAGCTACTAACTGAGGAGTGAGGCAATATTCAGGAATGAAAATTTAATTTATTCCAACCTTGACTTTTTAAAAAAAATTTATTTTTTTTAAAATCAAAGCTTGTTTGTCCTAAGGCAAAGTCAGGCCAGACCAGTGTATAATTGCATATTAGCAGAGGTTGAATCTCTTTCCCTGTACAGTTTGACTTTTTCAATATCTGTAGTAGGTCTTCAGGAGCAGTGAATGACCATGCTTAACCTCACAAGACATTTGAGAAGTTCTTCTTATAGATTTCAAGCAGAAAAATGTGAAACTCTTATAGGAGAGCTTATTTACTCCATGTTTCCATATATTGCTATGCCCAGTCTGAAGTCTTTTAAAGAAAACCTAGCTTCAGTGCCAGTGACTTGAGGCCAAGCCCACTTAGGGCAAATTGATCTGATTCGTGAGGAAGAAAATCCAGGTTTCTTTCCACAAACCAAACCACATTTTCTTATGTGTTTCTTTACCAGTTTCATGAGCTATTTTCACATGGCAGTGGAAAAGAAATCATAACAACCTGCAAGTATCCAAGTTGATATTTTATTCTATTTTTAACAAATTAGGCCTTTATAAGTAGTTGACAGGACGTGTGTTCTTGGGCATTTTGATGCTCAGAGTATAAGCTCAAAAAACCCACCAAAACTGCAGTTTTTCTCTGCATTACTTGCATTTTAAGAAAAATGCTCTGAAATGTCTCTGAAAATGCACCTTTTACCTTTGTGCAGCAGTAGAATTACATATAAAAATACATGTATGCAAATTCCAAGTTACTCAGGTTTTGATAACCAAGATGTAAATGCAGGGAGTAGAGTCTGGCCTGGCTAGAATGCTGAGCAGGACAGAGCTCTGTGCCAAGCGTTTCACTTTGCTAATTCAGGGGAGGAGAAAAATTGCTTACTGGAGTGACGATAAAGAAAATGAATCTTTTCCCAGTGCAAAAATAGACCTGTCAGGATATGTTTATTAAGTGATTATTATTCATTGATTGCAATTATGGAGGAAGTTATAACTAAATAATAGAGGGTAATCTAGATGAGGGAAAAAATATTGGAAAACTAATAACAAAGCAAAAGACTTAAGTACAGCAGTTGGTAAATCTTGAACCAATTTCATGCTGGAATTTTTAAGATGAGGCTTTTGATTTTTTCATAAATCATCTAAGTGTTGTTAAAGTGTGCTGTTATAAAACAGGTCTGTTTCTTTCACTGAAAATGGTATTTGGATGTTTAAAACTGTTGATTTGAAACTGCTGTGCATGGCAATCTCACAAACTAGCAGGATTATATAGTAAGAGCAGTGTGATGTCTGTAAGCCGTATCCCCACAGGATGAAATGCAATTCCTATTGTGACACTGGTAAAAATCTCACCTAGACCCATGAAATTGGGATTTAATCCTTAATATTTGTAAGTAAAATTTAGAAGTCTGCAAATGTTGTATTTGTAAGGTAAGCTCTCCCCAGCAGATGATACACAAGGTTTTCTCTGTGGCAACCTGTCATGTTCTCTTGTCTACTCACACCCTATGTTAGCTGTCGGCTAAGCACTCCTGCTTTGGGACAGAAAGTGGCAAAAGAGAAGTACTAAAGGGTATTTGATTATATGGATACTCTACTGCGGATCATGATCAAGACAATTCTTATATTTCATTCCTTTTTTTAAAGTTTTCAATGCAAGTGAGCTGTTCCCCCTTTGATAGCCATAGAAGGTGAACCTCCAACTACCTACATTGTAGGTGGGAGACAGCCAGGGATGCTGCATGCATGTCTGCAAACTCTGCTCTCTTTCTTCCACTGAGTCCTTGGCCTCTGTACTGAAACTGGCCAATGATAGAACATGTTCCTTACTCAACTACAGATCTGGAAATCTGTATTAGCCCTTTGCCTTATCTGCTGTGTTTACAGGGCCTTGAATAAAGGAGAAGAACTCTAAAGAACAATGATCCCTGTCACCTACACTGTTGGAAATAAGCTAAAATTTTCAAATATATAAAAATGTGCAGGAGAGAGAGATCTCCATGTTCTCCGTGATTAAGAGATGAAATCTGAGTTACAGTACAAGAGATCTGGGTTAGGTGTTAGGAAAACCTTGTAGCAGTAAATGAAAAACTGAGGTAGGTTGTCTGAGGCAGTTGTGTAATCCTCGTCAATGGAGCTTCTGAGGACAGAGGTAATGCTCCCTGCCTCTGGGCAGGAAGCTGACTGGAACACTGAACTGTATGAGCTCTCCTCCAATCTGATTTTAAATGAGCTGAAAAGGAAGCGTTCCTTCTAAGTATGATTTATAATGGCCTGTGTTAAGATTTGTACTGCCATCCCCTTTAAGAATCTAATGCCACTCTTAGAAGTACAATTGATCACTTATCCAGCCAAGGAGACTAATATGTGTGTTCTGTATTTGCAGAACAATGGATTGTCAATGTATATATTGAGCCACTCTGAAACATACAAACAAAGAGTAAACATTACACCCAGTAGGTAAATACTATAAATCCTCTCTCTTTGAAGTAGCAAGACTCCCCCAATACTAATGGATAGTATTACACTTCTCTCTTTAGTTAAAAAAAAGTTTCCTAAAAATTTGTTTTCCCTGAGGGTTTTGGGATGACTGTGCCCTCTCCTGCTTTTAGACATGTTTATGTGTTTTGTAGACTGGAAGGAGTGCCACATATAAAGCTTCAAGATTTAGATTTTTATTTTATCATGAAGTCAATAGTCGATAGAAACATTAATAATGCAGCATTGTGTTATCTTTGGATTCAGCAGGATATTTTTGCCCCATGATAATGCTCTTTGTCAAAGATTTTTTTTCTTCTACTACTGATTTTTCTTGTTGTAATTACAACGGTAATGATTCAAAGATGAGGCAATTTTCAGGAGAGATGGAAAGTGTGTGGGAGGAGCAGTGGAAAGCCATCGTATCTGACAAAGAGCAATTTAGAAGGAGCTAGATATATTAGACTTCTCCAATGCACTTCTAACTTAAAATTAAGCTGTAACAGTTTATAACCTATCAAGGCATAAAAACCCTTCTAATGACGATGAAAGAAATTTAGATTGCATGCTCTGTAGAGGGACGAACACATATTTTAATGTTATGTGGAAAATGCATAGAATATTTGGGTCATGACCACTTTTCATTACTGATGATACAGAAATATGTTGGTAATATATATGATGACATGACTGTTAGAGACTGTATCTGTAGATTCAGGTTCTTCCCCTGTATAATACAGTCATCCTTTTGTCTTTACACCTGGAAACATGTTCCCTGATAAGCACATCAGTGATGATGTCTTTTAGGTACAGAGTGTCAGGCTTTCATTTGGAGTGTGGTAGAGTGGTTTCCTCTCCATGCATCTCTTCAGCAAAATGGAGGAGTAGCAGATACCCCCTGAATTAATCTGGGAGAATCTCAGTGATTTCTGTCATTCTCTGCACATAATTTACATTTTCATTTCCATCACACGAGCTTAGAAGAACTCTAGAGTAAAGTGTTGTTTTGGCCAGGTATTTTCTATTATCTCATGTTTTATAACCAAACCCAAGGGAGCGTGCTAGTCAATTAGACCAGTGGTCGTCTAGTCCAGTGTCACCATAATTTAGTAAAGATGCAAGTTCCCAGTAAATAAGACATTAGATATTTCTTCCTGAAAATGCTTTTATCTTAGATTCATGGAATCATCTAGGTCGGAAAGGACCTTTAAGATCATCGAACACAACCATAAACCTAACACTTCCAAGTCCACCACTAATCCATGTCCCTGTGTGCCACATCTACATGTCTTTCAAATACCTTTGGGGATAGTGTTTCAGCCACTTCCCTGAGCAGCCTGTTCCAGTGCTTGACAACCCTTTCAGTGAAGAAATTTTTCCTAATAGCCAATCTAAACTTTCCTAATACCCAATCTAACCCTGGTGCAACTAAGCTGTTTCTTCTTGTCCTGTTGCTTATTACTTGAGAGAAGAAACCAACCCCCTCCCCCAGCTGCACCCTCCTCCCTGGTAGCTGCAGAAAGCAGTCGGGTCTTCCCTCAGCCTCCTCCAGGCTAACCAACCCCCCAGGTCCCTCAGCCACTCCCCATCAGACTTGTGTTCCAGACCCTTCCCTGCTCCATTGCCCTTCTCTGGACAAGCTCCAGCACCTCAGTGTCTGCTGTGGCCTCACCAATGCCCCTTAGAGGGGGATGATCATTGTCTTGGTCCTGCTACCAGCCAGGATGCTGCTGTCCCCCTGGGTACATTGCTGGCTCATGCTCAGCTGGCTGTTCAGCAACACCCACCAGGTTCTTATCTGCTGAGCAACTTTCCAGCCGCTCTTCCCCAAGCCAATGTTTTTGAGCTACGTTTGTGATTGGGCACTTTGTTGGGCTTGTAAATGTGTCACCTTTTATTTCACCTCCCAAACTTTTTAATAAAATCTCTTGGCTGTAAAGTCCCAGATTGCATCCTCTGTGAATACCTCTCATTTTGAGTCTCATGCAGATTATTTTTTTCTGGTTTGTAACTTTGTAAATTCCCATCCCAGTAAGTAAAAGATATTTGACTACTCGTCTGTGGCAGGGATGAGTAAGCTTTCTGAGCAGCTTCTGTAGCACTAAGGAATCCAGAACCATCATGTGCATCCTCTTACTTTACCATAGCTGGGCAAGATAGATGGTTATTTATTTGGAAGGCAATATTCTTTGTAGAGATTTGTGTACAGTAAGAGTGGTTTGACTTTCAGAGAATTTAGGAACAGAATTCCTTTTCATCTGCACAATGCAGGCAGGGCAGATGGGGATTTTTTTGGCTAAAAGGCAAGCTTATTTATGAGGAAGAACATTCCTGTTTGCATCTTTGCTGAGGGCTTCCTGTAAGTGATTGAAATATGTCACAGCACGGTGTCAGAACACTTGAGTAGCTTTTTTCTTTCTCTGTATATAGGATATTTGCAGAACATGACCTTCTTCCCTTTCTAGCCCCAAAAATTTAATGAGTGTGTTTTCAGAAAAGCTTCCTGCATTTTGTCTGGTACTTCAAAGATGCACCCAGCAGAAAGTAGTGAATAGTTTCCCAAACTAAAACCACATTTCTTTTTTCTCCTTTCGGAGGGGCTTCTACATGAGTTATATTGATTTTCTGGCCAATTCTTGAACTCTTAAAAGACCACAAAAAGAGGGGGAGGGCAATCAATCAAGCAAGCAGCTGATCTAACTTTTGAAAGGGCAAAGCTGATTTTGCTGTTCATAGGAGTATTCACAGCATCAGGCAATCTTATCTTCTTCCACAGATAATGTTTTCTGTGTTATTTTGTACCCTGTGGTGTCAAGCGCAGCTTCAGCGAGCGAGTGAATTACATGGTGTTGGTGGATACAAAACAACAAAGACACGGGAATGCTTGTGAGAGGTCAGAAACAGATTGCATTGAGGTAGAAAGGTGGTGCCAGACCTTGAGGTATATATGTATATACGTGTATATGCATTTATGTAGTATTTATACTTGCTACAAAACAGATCCACAGGAGAACAATGTCTGCCCATCCTTTGGAGGTCTGCTATTAGGGTTCTTGTTCAAGAGATCTTTTCCTTAATCACTTGCGTTCTTGCTTATACATTCTCAAGGTATAATTCTTGTATCTTTAATATCAGTTTCACATAATCTTTCATACTTGAAGATGCAAATGAAGCCAGATGTGTTTTGCCTGACTGCTGCAAACTCCATGGAATAACAATTCAGACGCAAGACGTTACCTTTTCAGTGTCTTGTCAATTTAGTATCAAATTAAGAGTAGGATGCATTAGAAGTTAGAGGCTTGTCTTCCTAAGATAGGCAATGCTTTTGAAATATTCTACTTAATATTTTCTTAGTTTAATGTTGTATTAAAAATACTAATGTCAGAATGAAAAAGAGGAGGAAAAAAAAAGCGGTCTCCACAGCATCTTTGAAATGTCAGTTCAGAATTTTGCTGTGTGATCTATTTAGGGCTTTGGGGAAAAAATGAGACTATTGAAAGCTTCTCTTTAAACTGTCAGTTATCTCTCATGCAGTAACTACTCACCAAGGATGAAATACACACTGATGTTGAATATTGATACATCCTCCTTTCACTAAAAGCCCTTACTTAGATGATTTAAAAAAAAATAAAAAACTTAAGGTTTGAATATGGGGACGCGTTCAGGGCACCGGTTATGAGGTATCTTGAGCCATTCTTATTGAACAAATTTTTTACAGAATTTTTGTTATTTGGCACTCTTCTCTTGTTCTTTTTTTCCCTATTCTGACCTGCTTATGAAATGCTTATTAGGATAACCTCGCTTCTGGAGAAGTAGGTAGCCTCAGCCTATTTCAATGTAGGTACGGTTTTTCTATATGTGTAAAAAGAAGCAGTTTTCTGTCCATCATACAATGCAGCGTATCTCATTTGCCCGAAGAAATTGCAAACATCATTTAAGTAACTGAAATATAAGAACTAAATACAGACCTGAGTGTTCCTGAAGGTGTTCAGGCCTGAGGGTATGGTCCACGTTCGTCTCTGCATGTTGAAAGTGCAGATAGTTGGAGTAATCCTGGGGTCATTATTGCCTGATTTATAGCTGCCGTGAAAATTGTGACTAAGAGTGTAGATTGTGACAATTTCCAGCACATCCTTCCATAGTGTTTTCAGTGATATGGTATTGATTGACATATAACTGTCCGTCTCATTCTGTCAGGTGTATTCAAACCACATCCATGCTGGGGTACGGAGAGACAAAGCAGCACTGGTGCCTCGTTAATCTAGGAGCAGTTCAGTCCTAGCACTGAAAGCCACAGGAAAAGCAGGACATGCTACATACCTTAAATATTACACTGCAAGCAAGTAACTCTCTTAAGAGTTTTCAGGAACAAATAGTAACTTTTGCCTTCTCAAAGATTTGTGACATGGATCATAACATTACCCCTAATGAAAATTTAGACAGAGGAGACATGGCTGTCTGTTTCTCTGTGAAAAGCTGTTCTCCCTCTCGTTCCACTAAACTTAAGAGGTACTTTTCCCCCCGCCTTTCCGCAATCTGCCAGCTCCATGGCCCGTGACCAGTGCTGAACATCTGGGATCCGTTGCCTTTCCCTGTGTGTCTCATTGGTTTTTTGGGACCGTGCAGCGAGTCCCAGATGTTCAAGTGTAAAACAGTTTCTGTGTTCTCTCAGACATGGTTTGCATAATGGCACCTTGAGCCTGCCCCACACAGCTGTATTTTATCTGCTGTGCAGTGCCTTCTAAAAAGCTGTGGGGTTCCTGTGTTCCCTAAATAGGGAGCCATAATTTTGACAAACTGCCAATCAACATCAGGGTTTATCACTTTTTCCTAATCCCATTGTACTTTTAGTTTCTGTTCACGGTTTTTAACAGTCCAGCACAGAGTAGGTTGGTGAGCTTGGCATCTGGAGACTGTGGCCTGCTTTTAAGGTGCTGTTAAAATAAAATACCCTACAAAATAGCTCCAAGGAAAAGTTTAAGTATTACTTCTTATATGTTCTGGAGTGATGAGGGTAGACTGCGCTACATGAGCTGACAGTCTTTCATATAACTAAAAAGTGTATATGCTTCTAATATCTTCGTATATTGCTACAGAAACCAAATAGAAAGTAACGATCAACCTCTTCTGTATTCATTCCAGTTAATTATAAAGTTGCAGATGAGATTTTTTTTTTTTAGGTAGATGTTGAAACAATGAAGTTCTTCATCAGTGTGACAAATGAAGAGGATTCGTAGAGCATCTATGCTTTAATGAATGTTTTAATTTGCCTTCAAGTAGTCAGTTTTTTGGAGCATTGAACACCTGAGCTAAGGGACCACAAGTGCATCAAGATGCAGTCCCTATTCTGAAGAGAAATAGAGAGAATATAGCTTTGTTTCCGAATAAATACAATTCAGTGGTGTAGGCATGACTGAAACCCATTCTTTTTAATTAAGACTAAATCAGTTTGTAGCAAAAAATATTACTAGCTTGTGATTTTATGTTAGAAACAATGCTAAGAGGTCAATTATCCAAGAGAACCAATTAGCAACCACGACCATCAGCTTAGGAATAACATGTTTACTTAGAACATGGTGATTTATTGATGTTAAAAACTGCCTTAAAACTGATTTCCCAGTTGTTAGGAATTAAAAGGGATGGGTGAGCTTGTGAATGAGCTCCTTAAGAATAGCACAAAGTTATTTTTGTAAATTCAGCATGCACAAACACAAAAACCCAAACGTCCCAGAAGATGCCGATTCTCCTAAAAGCAGAGACACGTTAGTACAGATGAGAGAGCTGATGTTTTGTTCTAACCGCTGGGAATACCAGAGAGCAGACCTCAGTGTTGCCATCTACTTTTCAGCGTGTTTTAGCTATAAACTGATCTGACTGCTCTGCTTTCCATTTAATAAAGCAAGGCAAAATGTGTGTATGCTGGGTTACAGATCACTTCTCTCTGAAATTAATAGAGGAATTAGCATTATAGCACAGAGTTTTACAGTGGAAGAGAGTGTGCCCAGAATTAAGCAGCTATAGAAAAAGAAGTTGGGTGTGTGTCTCTCCCTCTTTCCTGTTATATTTTTAAATTTTGGACTAACTTGCATTTGAACAAAGAAGGTAATTCTGAAAGCAGGAAGCTGTGGATCATTACTTACTGCTGAAAAGTGGAAGCACAATAGGAATTTGTTAAAATATTAACAGATTCCAATTAATTCTATTCCTTACTACTATCTTTTTTTCTCAGAGTAATTTGATAACAGTAGGTGAAAAATAATGGCAATGTGCTTTTTTCTGTTTCAAAAAACCTGAAAATATGGTTTAGACTTCAGAGAGAAAATCAGCACATCGGAGTTTGTTAGGAATATGGAATGAAGGTTGACACTGCTCACCATGCAGCATTGTTAATAGGTAGTTGGATTGGGGGGGGGGGGAGGGCATGGTGACATAGATTTTTTAGACCCAATTCATCTTTTTGTTGGCTTCTTTGGAAACTAGGGGTAAAATTGCTTTTTGTTACTGCCTCCCTTGGATCGTTATTAATTGATTCTTTATCATGAAGCCAATCCATATATATCTTCATTGTGTCCTGAGAGTGTTTGAATTTTTTTTTTTTTTTCCCCAAAATAAGTCAGAAATATTGATTTAGAATGGAGAAAGCTTTCCATATTTAGCGAACAGGTTATTAGAGTCAAGGTCACTTTGTGAAGACTGAGAGGGCAGCAGTTGCTTGCAGGGAATACCAGCTGAGTGGAAATGTGACGTTCGTGTGAATAGATCTGTGCTGGTTGTTTCTGCAGTACTCCTCTGGTTATGAACCAGAAGCCTAGACAATGCATATCGTGTTCTACTCCCATATATGTTGCTAGAAGGCTGAAGGGGAAGTGGGAAAAAAAAAAAATCTATATGTATTCCTTGAGCTTTAACTTGCAGTTGCAGCTTTCCTTAATCCAAGTCCTGTGGGGCCTGTACAGGTTATTGGTCTGCAATTTTTTCAGTGGAATATTTTGTTACATATTCTGTAACAATTTTGATTGCTCCTGTGCTAAAGAAAAAAGGTGAATCAGAATTGGTTAGCCCTCTCCTCCCCCCTTAATTTCCAAAAGTAGTTCATTTACTGTATCAAAAGACCTAAGTACGTATGAAACATCACTCAGCAAACGTAGTGGATACACTGAAGTGTCTCTTGAAACTGTTACTATTTTCATACGACATTAATTTTTTCTTAAAATAAAATTAAGAGAGTGTTATTAAAGCCCACTGCTTTCTGCATTCCTGTTAATCTTTCAGCCCTTCATGCACAGAATTCAGTCAGTGAAGTCTGTCATCTTTGACCAGTATTTGTGTTTCTCACTACCATGCAATTCCTGAAATCCTTACTACCTAATGTGGAAGTGTTTCTGCAAAGAAAGGTTTCAGTATGAAATGCTTTGTAGAGGGAAACACTTATTCAGCAGAATAGGGATAATTTAGCATATTTGGCTTCCATTTAAGTCTGCATCTGTTTATTCAACCTTTATAGTTAGAGTTTCCCCTACTATGTTAAAGATTTTTGTCAGCATTTCTGAAATAAAACACTGTGTTTTTAAAGATTTCTAGCAAGGAAAATATAATTATCTGATTTCTATGTTCCTACCGATATCAAATGGGAACTCTTTAAAGCTATTTGCAGAATGTGCCCCTAGATCATAATTAATTTTTTTCCTGTATTTTATTGCGTGATAAAGATGTTACAAAACATGAGATGTCGTTCAAATTTGAACAGATGATAGTGAAGTGGAAAGGAAGGTTTCTGTTCTTTTCAGCATTGCTTGTATTTATTCTTTTTTGTGCTTTATGACTAAAAATTGCAGGTTTAATACAGATAAACTTTCCTGGGACTACTGCTACTGTTCCCTTGCTTGAATTAGGTAACTTGAATCCAGCTTAGGAAATAATTAGAGTTAGTAAGTTGTTTCATTCAGAATGAGCAGCAGGTATGCATGCTGGAAAGCTGCTTCATGCCTGGAGGAGAGAGGTGATGTCACAGAATCATAAAATCATAGGGGTTGGAGAGGATCTCAAGAGCTCATCAGGTCCAACCCCTCTGCCAAAACAGCTCCCCAGCTCCTATTGCACAGGTCGGCATCCAGACGGGTCTGAAATATCTCCAGAGAAGGAGACTCCACACCCCCTGGGCAGCCTGTCCCAGGGCTCCCTCACCCTCACTGTGAAAAAGTTCTCCCCCATGTTGGTGTGGAACTTCCTCTGCTCTGACTTGCAGCCATTGCCCCTGGTCCTGTCCCCACAGACCACTGAGAATGGGCTGGCCATTTCCCCCTGCATCCCATACTTAAGATATTTATAGACATTAATAAGGTCCCCCTTTAGTCTTCTTTTCTCCAGGCTGAACAGCACCAGCTCACCCAGCCTTTCCTCACAGGGGAGATGCTCCAGGCCCTTAATCATCTTTGGAGCTCTTCTCTGGACTCTCTCCAGGAGATCCCTGTCTTTTAACTGCAGGGTAGTTCTTCCAGTGAGTGATAGTTCAGAAGGATTTTTCCTAAAACTTCCTCACCACTTAGAGTTCATTACAGGGAATTGGCTGCGCACTGGGCCCGATTTAATGTACCCCCACATATGTGTTCACTCTGAAACCGAAAGCCACCCCGAAGTTTACTTTGCCCAACTAAGGCCCGTGGAGCTCTCATAAGCTCAGTAGAGCATCAATCTTTGGGTGAGATACCTTCAACTCCTGGCTGGAAGTTGCAAGGTGTCCTCTTGTTAGCACCTCGAGGAATGTGGAGGGGAGTGTTACAGAAGTTCTCTGCAGTTTGGGCTAGTGCAGTGCTCTGAGCCGGTGAAATATTGGTGATATATACTGTTTGGATTTACAGCTTGGAGCAAATGGGGGTGGTGAGGCCCTGGCACAGGGTGCCCAAAGATCCCTGACAGGGTTCAAGGACAGGTTGGATGGGGCTTTGGGCACCTTGGTCTGGTGTCCCTGCCCCTGGCAGGGGTGGGACTAGATGGGCATTGACATCTCTTCCAACCCACACCAGTCTGGGATTCTATGAAATTGGTATTGTCTTAAAGATGACTAATTAATTTTCCTTAGAATGTGATAACAGTCTAGCTATGTATAAGAAATGAAAGATGATACTGTACCCTGTTGAAATTATGGGAAACAGGCAGAGTATGGTCACCTAAGTTATGATTTCACGTGAACAGTAAGGGTAAATAATGTTCATCTTCAGAGAAATCAATTTTCTCGTGAACTTTTGCAAGATAATAACATGGATAAAAAACAGAAAAGTAAAATTTCTTTGACATCCATTTGACATGTTTAGAGAGACTATTGGCTACTCCTGCTGTACTTTCATGTTGCAAAGAAAGAGCAAATTACCAAAAACTGTAGCAGATTCTCCTTCAGATGTCCCATGAGCAGATCTTTGATTTATTTTTTTTTTCCTTTTGGTTTTGTAATTGGAAATACCTTTTGGTGGTCTTTGTTTCTAATCATGTTAAGTCTGCTTTTTCCTGGTTCTTTTTGGTTTTTTTTTTTAAACAGACTCAAATATCTTAACAATACATAGCTGTGCACCTTTTTGACTGGTATGAATCGGCAAATGAAGTGAATTAATCCAGCGTATTGATCATAGAACCCTATTGCAGCCATGGTGGAACATCTCTAGATTGCTTGACTACTTCTCTCTTGCTTAGGTAACTGTGTTTCTCATCTCAAGAAAAGTGCTCCTAGCAAACAGTCCCAGTATAACTAAAAACATCCTGCCTGTCCCAGCATGGTTAAAAACTTGCATCAAATATAGATGCAAGGCAAGTAAGTTGAAAGCCTAGCTGGTGCTTCTGAGGGCTGCAACAGAGAATTGGAGAAGAAATACTCTGTCTGCACTCAGGAAGACTTAAGTATTTGGTGCAGAGAATGAAGGCTGTCTCATGAGGCCAGGGGAGGAGTAGAGCTGTCAGCTGCCTGATAGTAAATATTTTTAATATCAAGCAAAAAGAGCGTAGAGTCCTTCCTCTTTCAGATCCCTTCCAAGTACAGATAATGTACTCGTGTATGGTGAAATGGTGAAAATTGTCTCCCTGCTAGATCAAAATAATTTTTCCAGATACATTTAGTATGGAAATACGAAGGCAGCTGGCTGTGGTCAGAGGATTGTGAGGTTTTTCCTTTACCGCTCGGGCTGATAAAGAAGGAACAAAGAGAGAGCTATCCTATGCTTTGTCTGTGCTTGCAGGATTAAAAAAAAAATGTTTGTGAAAGCAACATTTTTATTTCTGTAGCTTTTATCAGTTCTTTGTGCTGTTGGTAGATAAAAAAATGGGAAAGTTTTGTGATATTTATGAGGCATATGTATATTAACAAGGAATGCAGAATGTATGCCTAGCACTTAAGAATTAAAGGCATGTTTATCAAACATATTTAATGTAGTGAAATATTCATCTTCTCTCCTCCATCTGCCAACCAAGTGAGCATACACAAATACCCACGTAGCTCCAAACACATTGTTGTTTATGTACTTTGTTTTACCTGTGTCGCCACTGTGGCCAAATTCTGCTCCTGTTTTGTGGGCATTATTTCATCCATTTCATTGGCATGTATTTAAACTCCACAAACTCTAGCTCTAACAAACAGGAGACATATATTTATTTTAGTATTCAAATATCCTTTGTTTTTTTCACTTAATCCTATTTTACTGTCATGAAGATTCCTGCAAGCCAGAAGGGTTATGAAGAACCATTGTTATCCAGGGTTTTTTATTTTAATTCTGAACTGTCCCACAATACTCCTTAACAGCTTTTTTTTTTTTTCTTCCATTCTTGCTTCTGATTTTCTTTTGGGACAGCTGAAGTGTTTAGACTCTGTAGTCTGAAACCATACAGTGTGCCACCATTTATTGGAATCCCTTAGGAAGATCAGCAGCAGAATGTGACACCTCTGTATATATAGTACTACTTTTCATCCTGAAAGGATTCCAAAGTTCTGTACTGAGTTAAAAGATGGCTGTTCAGAGAAAGCATAAATACAGTAAGGTAGGAAAATGTGGTGTAATTATGTTAAGGCTGGTATTTATTCTGATAGAGATAACCTACACACTTATATAGGATCTACATCTGCATACCTGGAAGCTAATGTCTAAATTATAAATTTTGTGCAGACATCAATATCTGATGAATAGCATGTAATTATATTGTAATAATGCCTGAGAAAACTGGGATACCCTGCTCTAAGAGTTATGAATTATAAAGCCCTAAAACTGAAGTGTTCGTAGATAATTCAGGCTGGAAGGGATGTCAGGAGGACATCTAGTCCAACCTCCTGCTTAAGGCAGGGTTAGTTATGAGGTTGGTCAGACACTCGACCCATAGTTTTTAAGGCAAATGTCTTTGCCAGCCCTCCTTATTCTTCCTTGGATGGGCTGTTTCTCAGTGCCATGGCAAAATATCTTCTATAACATATGGACCAACGTAAGTATATAGTATCAGCTTAAGTATGTAATGTCTGCCTGTTCTCACTGCAGTGCCCTGTGTGTGTGCATGTACCCAGCCCACTGCCTCGCATCTCGGAATTCAAACAGGATTAGAAGTGTCGGTGTAAACTGCTGTTAAGTGGAACTGGCATAAAGGGAACTGTTCTGTTTGGTCACTGTGAATGCTGGCTTAGCTTACTAGAGCATTTTGATTTAAACTCCTCTGCTTTGTGAAGCTATTTGTATATTAAAGGAGTTACGGTCAAAGAAATGCAATTTGTGTTTGGAGCAAAGGTGGATAATATGTGATTTTTATATATATATTTTTACACATGTGTAAGTTCTTATTTACAGAGCAGAGGAATTTATTCCACAGTCTTGAGTTGGCTTCTTAAAATCTTTCCCTCCTACACAGATCAGGTTAGCTTTTGTCAGTTTAGCAGAGCTCCTGACCCCAGTTTCCATCCCAGTACCTTAGGCATGTCTCTGAAATAGCCTGAGCCTACCAGATAAGAAGTTGGGTTTGAATTTCTTTAGTAAGCCATTAGTGAGAGAATTAAAACAGTAGTTGGTGTACCTGTATTTGTTAAGGAGAAATGCTGCAGTGTTTATTCACTCGACAAACTTGGCTTACGCCCATGTATGGCATTGCGCGGTGGACTGTGAGGGCAGGGTGAAGTGAGGACCAGCAGTCCTTCTTTAAAGTTATTTGCAGAATGTGCCCCTAGATCATAATTATTTTTTTCCCTGTATTTTATTGCGTGATAAAGATGTTACAAAACATGAGATATCATTCAAATGTGAACAGATGATAGTGAAGTGGAAAAGAAGGTTTCTGTTCTTTTCAGCATTGTATGCCCTGTGTGGAAGGCTTGTGAAGGGAACGAATGCGTTCTGAGGTTTGTGACTGACCTGAGAACTGGGTCTTGTGGGAAAAACCAGAATGACATTAGGTCTCAAGCATTAGTTTAGGTTTAGTAGGACGTTATGAAAATGTTTGGAAATGGAAAAAAAGACACTAGTGTTATTTGTGACATTTGGCTAGGGTGGATCAGTCCAAGGGTCACTTCCTTGTGGAATGGTCAGGCTCACGCCAGTCTGCTGAAAGGAATTCTCCATTTCTGAGTGATCCATTGCCTTTCAGAGAGGAGAAGTGCTTCTATCCATGACCCATGGAGGAAGGGCTGTGAAAGCACCAGCAGCAGTTCATAAGCCAAGGTATTAGAACCATTTCTTCTTGTTCACCATGCTTGGTAGCCAGAAACCAGAGAAAAGCCATGTTTCTCTGAGGAACAAAGGCTGTGTTAATTGTAGCGATTGTACAGTGGGCCTGCCTACAGCAAACTGCTGTGAGCCCCGAGGCTGTCCTGGAGCTGATTGAAATCCATAGGATTTTCTGGAGCTTGGCTGAATTGTGCAGATGTGAGCCAGCTTGTGTCATGGCCCTCAGCTGATGCAATACAACTGAAGAGGACGAGGAGTCAGTCTGGTCCGTGAAGAAGGCTGTGATCCCAACGAGTTTGTCTGCTTCAGACTGAAGGGTGACTTGTGCCATAGCATCAGCTTTCGTGTCTCGCACAGGACATGCGCTGATGCTTCTGCTCCTCTCCCTGTACCCGAGTTGGAAAGCTCACGGTGTGCTCATCCTGTATTAGGCAGAATGCTAGGAACAATTTTGTTGTTACCAAATCTGCTTCAGAATCCTAGATTCAGATGTAAATCTGTGAGCACAGCACGAGACAGGGTTTCACAGTTAATTGCAAATACCCTGTTTGTCGGACACTTAGTTCTACAGAAGTCCTAAAGAATTACTGTGATGCAGTTATTTAATCTATCTGTTCACCAGTTTAACAAAGGAGTCTGATTTAAGTTGGCTCCATGTTTACCTTCTCTGTCTCTGCTCTAAAACTGTTGAAGCAAATAATGTTGCTTAAAATTATTTTCCAAGCGATAAAGGTAGTGATGGTGATTTCTCTTTAAGATGTGAAGCACAAGAAATGCTGGCTGGCACCTGTGTCCTCCAAACAGCCACCCAGGGACAATGAGGTTGTCTTTGCTTGACCCATCAGGGCAGCCGTGGAGAAGCGTACATCAGGCTGACTGGAGGGCTTCTGTCTGGGGGCACTGGGTACTACAAGAGAGAGCCTTCGTAGCCACAAGTGATCCTGCCCTTTACAAGCCTGAGCCTGTACTTTGGATATCAGCAGGGGCTTAGATGGTCAATATTTTAAATTAGGCCTTACCTTTGTGGCACCTTGATGCGTTCAGGGAATTCAGAAATTCATATCTGAGTGGGCATAGGGCTTACTGCATCATTCAGTGGGGTTCATCGCCGGGCAAGCATGGCATCATGCCATCTCCACCCGCAGGCTTGATCTGCCTGGGAGCACGGGATGGAGTAGCAGCATTGTTTGTCTGGGCTCTGTGGGAAAACGGCGTGAGGGAACACGTGGCTTCGTGCTTTCCTCCAAAGTTAGAATAGAATAATACAGCTACTTTTTGATGTCATTCTGAGTTCATACACAGTCCAAGCTGGTAACAAGAGTAAAATTAGGGCTTTGGACTGTTTTCTGTCTGAAATGAGGAAAAATTAGGTCATTTATGTTGAATTTTATAAATTTCAGTTAGCCAAATGAAACGCAGGTTTTGAAATCGATGTCTGGGGTTTGACAGCATCAAATGTCCCTTTGCCAGATACAGATAACACATAACATGAGAATTATGCTGTGTTTTTAACTCTTTGTCTCCCTGTAACACAAAAGAGGGCAGAATGGGATGGAGTATGGAAACATGACACGACTCTGTTAATGAGTATATCCAAAAGTATACTGACACTTTACCAAAACATCTATTCAAAAAAGGTAAAACACACATTCTTGAAACAATATCATTGCCACATTTTTCACAAAGCAAATTGCATTGTGTGCAAGGAGCTTGAGGAGCAATTAATGTGCAAGTCCTAATTGTAGGAACAAATTACTGAAACTCCTTGCCATAACGCTGTGATTAATGTAGGGATTTTAGCTATTACATTTTAATTAGTTTATATATTCTTTTAAATACAAGGTCAGTGTTTTGCTTGTTACTCTTCAATTGACTGTGTTTACGTATCCTTTATGATAGGTCACTTTTTCATTACACTGCCACTAAACTATTTATATAGACGTTATTTTGGAGATAAATCCAACTGGAGAAGGCTTCTTTCTCAGAAACTATATTACAAAGGATGATGCCAGTCCTTGTACCCCATATCAGAAACATTAATACAATAAAAGGTTATGGTTGCAGTACTGTTTTTATGAATGCAATTTCACCTGGAATTATATTCTTAAATTGATTTTCTTACCATAAGAATAATTTGAAAGAACCGGCTATCTTAATACAAATTTTACTGCATCTTTTATGTATCTTTTTATTTGCTATATGAATATGAGTTGAATATGAGTCATATTGAAAAGGAATACAGTGTGCAGCTTGGATGTGCCACTAGGGTCAAATTTTAGCTCTTGCTCAAAATCTCAGCAAATAATCTGCTTAGCCTGTAGAAGAAATTCTGTAGCTGTAGCTTTTGGACTGAAGCAGTGTCTTTCCTTATGTCCATCTGTTCTGTATAACTGTGCCTATGCTGGTAGACATCTGAAACCATCATCACCTGATCATTGATAAAGCCACCTGTCACATCCCTGTCCAAAAGAAAGGACAGGTGACACAGACTTACCAACTCACTTTGGAATTGAAGTGAGACAACACTTATGGTCACTATGCAAATGTTAACTTTAATAGGAACAGAGAGAACAAGTGTATTATTATTCATGTTGGCACCCTCACAATTAGATCTATGTGAGCTATGCGGCTTTATGGGGAGCAAAGGTGGGCATTGGGGGCGGGGGGGCAAGATAGGCTTTGCATTACTTAGAAAAAAGAGAGATGGAGATGGCCAGTCTTGGGTCCAGCGTTGGTCCTGCGAACAGGGGTATTTGTGTGTAAAGTGCCCCCACCCAAGTCCGTGCCTTGTTCTTCTATCATAGTGGTTCCTTTCATTGTGGTAGTTCTTTCATCATTTGCATAAGCTCCATCTCGTATGTAAATTAGGCTCCACTTCCTGTGTTAGGCTAGCAGGCATGCTCAAATAATGGAAGTTTTGAGTGGTTGAGTTTCTTGGGCTGGTGGTCTATGGGTTGGTGGTCGTGGTTTCCCCCGACTGCCTTTCCTTTACTCAGTTACCATGGGCTTTGCTGAGTTGGTGCTTATGCAATCCCTTTTCTTGTAGTTAGCAGATGTTCAAGACATACCTAGACCTTCATCTCTAAAGCCTGACCAAGGTCCTCTTTTAGCTTTCATGTATTCCAGTCCTTGTGAGGGTGGTGAAAAGGGCGAAAGGGAAATGAGGGATCTAAACCGCTGTAAAGCTGGAGTTGGACTCCAGCAGAGTTGGTTCCTGTGCGGGATGTGACACATCTCTGCGATACGGGTAGCAATGCTGGGGCATGCAGACAGCCCACTGCCTGCCCACTGCGTTTGTACCATCCCTTACCCCTGCCTGCAGTCTGCACATGTTGTGGGGGCTGTGTGGAGACGGGATCCTGTGAACAGCCCACATTTGCAGGACTGGATGTGGCCCTCCTGGCTGCAGCAGAGCCCTTGGTCCCTTCGCTTTGCAGAAGTTTCTCAGGCCTATGGCTAAACTTCCCATCAGTGCAGACTGCCTTCCTTCTAGTAACTGTCTTCTATACACATAAATAGCCCAAATTCTTGGGCTTAACTGCTTAGCTGCAGCTCTGTGTGTATATCCACCCTTCTGAGCAGACGTGGGGGCACTGGTTATAGGTCTGTTTGGTTTCCCCAAGTTTCGGGACAGTGCGGCGCAAACTGCCACCCTCTTCCCTGTCTGGCTGTTAGCAGCTCTAAGTGGGGGTTACACCAACAGCTGGACATGGTTAGAGAGCTCTGGCTATGCACAAGAGGGTTGCCTCCAGGGTGAGGGTCACCTTTAGGGTACTGGGTAGTTTTAAAAATATTGTCTCTGGAGAAGAGGAGGCTGAGGGGAGACCTTATCACCGCCTACAGTTACCTGAAAGGAAGGTGTAAAGGGATGAGTGTTGGTCTCTTCACCCAAGCGACAGGTGATAGGATGAGGGGGAATGGCCTCAAGCTGCACCAGGGCAGGGTCAGATTGGACACTAGAAAAATGTTCTTCACCCAAAGGGTTATTGGGCACTGGAACAGCCTGCCCAGGGAGGGGGTTCAGTCACTGACCCTGGATATATTTAATGGTCAGGTAGATGAGGTGCTTAAGGATAAGGCTTAGTAGAGGACAGGTATGGTTGGACTCAATCTCAAAGGTCTTTTCTTGCCTTCTGATTCTGTGGTTCTCTAAAATAAATTAAATGGGAAAAAAAATCCAAAACAATTAAACCAATCACAGCATCTTAGTGACAAATGCCTCAGTGCCACGGCGAGGCTCCTGCTCCATGTGAGTGGAAGCAGCACTGCTCTGGCCGTGGGCAGTGGAGTCAGGCTTTTGCTACACAGAGACCCTGGGTTCATTCTTAATGGTCTGTCAGTCTGGGTACTGTCATGCTCTGCAGACCTGAGCTGGTGCTTCTGTGTGGGGCTGTACCCTCTTATGGAACTGGCCGGTCTCACTCAAAGGGACCTCATATCTCCCTCAACCATGCCACTTTGCATCGGCATATGATGTGTTCTGGCATTTATTTTAGTTAAAATATTACTCTGTAGAAAAAATCCTTGTGTGTACCTACCAAAACGCTGTGTGTCATTTTTATTTGCATGCCCTTTCTTTGGCGTTAACTAAGCCCTGTAGGCTTTGGAATTGAAGGATTAAAAAGTAACGACAGCAAATAAAAAGCATAATTTTATTTTCAATGTTGCTAGGTACCTCGTGCTATGTACCTCATTTATTATTTGCTAGATAGCTGTAGGCATGCCAGCAACTCACTGAAGGAATGAACAGAAAATATGAAAACAGTGATTATCCTCTACAATCCAAATTAAACAGGCTATTATCGTTGCTGCCTTTCTGGCGTTCCTCTGTGTTCTGTAGGTACCGTCGTATCCCAGACTCTTTTATTTGCTGCGGTTCGAGGATGTGCAAAATGGGGATGGGCGGAAAGAGAACCGAGACACTGCGCTCCAGGCTATTGCTGCATGCCTGTGTGCTAAGTGGGTAGAGGGGCCGCCAACCTATTCTAGCAGCTTGGAGATACTGTTTGGAGGACAGATGGCTGATAGACAGCTTTGGGTCAGGTGTAGCCTCTTGATTTACATCTGATTTTCTGTGTACAGAGGCTAAAAACATTGCCTGCTTTTCTGAGCAGTTACAAGATATCACCTAGAGAGGTTTTAGGTTTTTTCCCCTCCGTCTCTCCTATTGCACTTTTTCTTTTAATTATATTAAAAGACTACCTATTCCTTCAAAGTTTGAAAGCTTTAAAATGAAAAAGATTCCTCTAACTCCTTTTTCCCTGGCCACCCTTTCCCTTCCTTTTTCGGAGTGATTGGCCCCTCCATAAGTGGGAGTGCTTATTATTGAGGCATGGACTGAAACCACAAATTAATTGGATTGTGAGTCTTTATGTTTTGCTTTTACCTATAATGTTTGGCTTGGAGTTTTGAACTACTTTATGCAAAGGAAAATCTGTATAGGTCTGGGTAGCTGGTGTGTCTGTACCGGTAGTTTGTGAGCGCCAGTGGAAGTACCAGGAGCTCTGTGCAGAGTGTCTGCAAAATTAGATTGGAATTTGTGATGTACTGCCTAGGAACTGGAAATTAATTTGCTGAGTTCAAAAATGAATTAATCACCTTACAACTTGGTGTCGGAATAATTCATTGTTGATAAAACCTGTGAGGATTCTCTTGTAAATATTTCCAGCACTCTCACTTTCTTACAAACAAGCACTGTCCGTATTGGTTTTGTTTACTCTTCATAATGATTCTGCAAACTTTCTTGTTAAACTTGGCTTTTCATAAATCTCTCATAAATTTTGAAAATGTGAAACTATAGGAATAAAGCCTACATAGGCCTGGAGGGAGCAGTAGTCAATTCTGCTCACGATGACCTCGGTTACAGCAGTGTTTGCTGTTTGCTAGGCTCGCTATTTATTTTCTGTTGTTGCTATGAAAAGCCCTTTAATTTATACTGCTATAGCATCTTCTGGGCCCCATCATGGGCTGTGGCAGTGGGGAGTTCTGCAAACAAATAACAGCATCTCGTATTTTAAGCTCATTTTGTCTTTTGGATTATAAGGGCTTTCAAACAGGAGCTTTCTTTTCCTATTGCATCTAACCAAAGGTCTCGAATGTTTTGATCCCTTTTCTCCATGAATATTAATAATGTGAAATAAGATGAATGCAATATTGATACGCTCTCATTTCTTGTAGTGTTTTGTCAAATAGCATCCCTTTCTGATACTACATTATTTACTTGGCGTCCGTGTGAAAGATCTTCTTAGTATCAGGAGCAGCCAAAGAGACAGAAAACTAATTCATTCCTAGACAAAGGAACTCTATTTTATGGCAAAGCTACCACACTCATGCCAAAATCTTCTCGGGTTTTTATTATTTGTTTCTACAGTGGTAGAAGTTCCTTTCCGTTTAATGTACTATCACCATACGTCTGGTGGAACAGACATGCAGAGGAAATATCAAGTACTGAGAAACAATGTGGCAAGTGTCCCCCTGCACTGAAACAGAGAAATTTGCTGAAGCTTTGCTGACCAAATTGTAGTTTCGGATTTGTCCTCTGGTCCTTGTGACCCATGAATCAGTGTTCTCATGCTACTTACCACTGCAGATAGGATAGGATGTTAGCTTGCCAAGCAACGGGTCTTTAAACTGTGAGCAAGTTAAGAACCTAACAGCCTGTTTGAACCAAGAAACACCATGAAATCCGCTAAGGAATTGGCTCTGCTACTCCAATATAGTTGAGAAAGAAAATGAAGAGAGGAAATAAATTCCGGCATTAAGCACTAACCCCAGTGTTCAGAACTGCGAGGTTATAGAGATTTTTCTGCTTAGTGAGAATGCTGAAAAGTGTTTTGGGATCTCACGTGTACAAAACACCAGCTTTACATCGTTTTCTATTAGATACAGAGGTACATTTTTTTCCTTTTTACCAGCACTCTCCAGCCATCACTTTACCTGAATGCTGGGCATTTAGTCTGTGGCTCTGGCGAATAATGTATTTTAGTATTTTGATTTGAAAAGCTCCTCTTTGACGGTCGGGATGCTGGTGACAGATCCCTGACACTACATTGCAAAAGGTACTGAAATCTTTCTTGCTGTTTTAATTGTTAATGCATGCATACCTGTATAAGAGCTCCCAGTTACCAGTCCCACAGGCTGGTAAGAGCAGCCTTGGAAAGAGAAGGGAGGCCGCAGTAGCATTTCACTTCTCACAGCAGCAACCTGTGCAGAGACATTGCTAGAAAAGTGTGAGACACTTGAACTGCTGTTGCCCGTACTCTGCCTGTTCTGTGAATAAATAGGTTGTCAATCTAGCACTTTAAACAAGCACTTTCTTCTTCTTTAAGCCAGCTTTTTGACATTTTCCATTAAGCATACTGTAATAGAAAAGATAAGTAGAATTTCTCTACACCCCAGGAATAGCAACCTGTCTGTTTAGCATGAAGGGCCCTTTTCTGTGCGGTGACTGAGAGCTTCGCACCACGGCGGATTACTTCTTAAGGCTAGATGTTGATAGCCCTTCCCCCTGTGACAGCCTTCCCCTGTGAGTGAATTCCCCTCGCTGGTAATGCGCTGCATGGTGGGAGCTCAGGCTGTGGCGGGGAAGCGAGCTCTAGCAAAGCACTTGGCGGTAGGACATACTTAGTACAGCCGGCGTCTCCAGCAAGGGCCATCTGTCTGGGAGCGCCAAGCATTTATGGAGCCTCTGAGGGCTCCTCGGGCACTTTGTGTGACCTTTTCCACTGCCAACACCCCTGGAAGTGCATCAGGCCCATTCACCACATGCAAATGCTGTGTGCACAGAGGGTGTTTGTCCATACCAATCCGCACACGTGGAGGAAGATTTCAATAGGCATATTCAGAAGACCTGTTATTAATAGATCATACTGGAGGTCTGTTGTCAGGTTGGTCAACTCAAATAAATTTTGGTCTGGCAGCCTGTAATGCTGTGTCAACAAACAGAAATGCACACGTGCACACACACATGTACAGAAATGCATATGACCGTGCAAAATACCTCAGTAGCTCTCCAGTACTTAAAGCTGTTTTGGCTGTCAATATGCCAATAACTTAATAGATCTTTTAAGGAAGTCATTCTTGTCAAAGCACTTGAATCTTATTGTAGTCTGCTGCTTGTTTTTTCTCTTCTTTCTGATATTTACGTTATTGAAACATCAAGCCTGTCTATGGAAGACCACAGTTAAATAAACTCTACAGAGGAAGCATAGTGTTTCCTAGCAACATCATGTCTATGCCAGTGATGCTTCCTTCTCTCTAAGCTAAAAGCAAAGTCATGTCCATTAATCCCCAGCTGCCCGTAAAACTTTTCAGAGATTTTGCTAGCTCCCTACTGTTCATGTTTTCATCTTGCTCATGTGCTGCAAAGCAAACCGCTTCAGTGATTTAATTCTTTTCAGCGCCCCAGTATAGAAACCAAGCGCGTGTGTGTGTACTCACAAATGCTATTTGTTTTTCGTTTAAGCCAAATAATTTGTCCTACAGTATGGTGCCTCCCCTCAAAGAGTATCCATAATCTAGGCATTCAAACCACCTAGCAAAAGAGTTAAAATTAATGCCTTGAAAATATATTACCTGTGCTGCAAAGTACTGCTTCTTATAGCAAAAATATGTAATGCCAAAATAACCTTACTTTTGAGTGAAAGGGGTGCTGGTTTTATCGTAACCCACAACAGTGTTGATGTAAAACTTCTAGGATTTACTTCTACCTGCTGATTAGCTTTCTGTGTAAAATGGAAGTTAGCAGCCTTAGCTGTGCCCTGAGGCCTGGTGTCGTACTCCCGGGAGCCTTGGTGGAGACCAAGCTTCTGTGCCAGCTCTAGAAGTGGTGCAGGTTCAGGCACCTGGGCGAGACAGTGCACAGAAACTTGGGTGTCCCACAGAAACCTTTTCAGTGGGACAGCTGAGGTCTCTGAGGTCAGAATGACATTGAAAATGAATGTGAGTGTGGACTAAGTCCTATTAAAATCTAATTGAACATAACCCAGTGAGGAAGAGTGAATGTTTATGTATTGTGATACTGGTTCTGTGAGTACCAGGGACGCAACGCCGCATGGGAACCTCCTGCTACAGTGTGAAAAGCAGCATGGGATCAGAGGTACTTCTCTAGCATCGCCTGGCTGCCACAAAGGCAGCTCAGAGCTGTGACTTTCTGAGCAGGTTAGGGGAAACACAGTCTAAACTGGTGATTTCTGGAAGGCAGTTCAACCTTTCAGCACTAGTATGACAGCGGTGCTGTTTTGATAGGTGCTTCTGTTCCCAGTCACCTGCAGAGGCCAAGGGGCACAAGGTGACATGCTGTCATATCAGTCTTTCTCCAGCGCTGTGCATCTCAAGTGGTGCTTCTCCAGGGAAACATATTCATTTGCTTTCAGGATATTTCCCACCACTGCCTTCCTCGCTCACAGCTGGTGAAAAGCGTATCACACCTTGGTAGGGTGTCCATTAGTTCCTTGGTGCTCTTAAAATACCTGGGGAAGGGGGTGCAGTACTTAATACTCACAGCTTGGGCTCCCAGTAGCAACTGCTGAGGACTAGCCCAGCCAGTCGGGGAGACAGGAGGGGGCTGCAGCAGGGCCCTGCAAAGCTTGATGCCAATAGTGACTCATCACTGCTGGGGTGGGAAATGAGAGAGCATGAAGCATTGTGAGCTCTTTTAAGATGGAATTTTCTGCCCCAGACCAACAGCAATGAGATCATTGTTCTGTGCACTGGTGGTTGCGGAGATGTTAGGGTTAGAGCATATCTCCAACCCAAATGAGAATGTTTATGAGTGATTGAAATCCAGTATCTACTGCCAGTATGGTAACACAGCTTTCTTCTCAGCCTCCTGAGGAGGAGCTGAGAGGGGTCTGCTGCAGGGTGCTCAAATCTTCCACTACCTCCCCAGGCAGATACACATGCCTGCATGGGCTTGGTGTTGATGTACCTACCACAGCTGGAATTGGATTTTCTTACCCTTTTTGTAATGAATATTCAGTAAGACACGGTAGTACCTCCTGATACTCATTTAGTCTCAGGGAAAAGCAGTCGAGTTATTCTATTACCTATGGACATTTTGTCAAAACATATATGCACCTTAGCTAATTAACAATTGCATTCCTAATTCAGCTCTTATTATACAGTAAGTTGTATTGTATCTGTAGTCAGTTCAAACCATGCATATTTTGTGCACTTCTGGTGTGTCTTTCAGAAAGCATGCAGTGTGTTACACCATAACCTAAGTAAACTTAGTGGTAAATAAGAGGTCTTTTAAAGTGACTGTTAAAGAAGGAAAATATTTCCAAAGATATTTATTTAACTTTGTGTTTAGAGCAGCTCTGGAGAATTACACAACACATGGGACAAAAGGCACTCTGAACACTGCCGTGCTTGTTGAAGAAGTCATTCTCCCTTGTATACGTGTATGCACATTCAGTGGGAAAAATAAGGGGCTGTGATCTTCTGTCAGTAGACTAATTCCTATCAGCTCATGCTCCAAACCTTTCCCAGGTTCTTAAGACCTGTATTATGGCTGATGGCAGGCCTGCTTCTGCCTCTTGGCTTGAGGTGAATCCCCATGTCCCTGAGGCATCCCCACTCCTTCCCCACCCCAGGGCTGTGGCTGCAGGCCAGGAGAGTGTTTGTCCCACCAGCAGGAACAAGCCTTTTTGTCTGCACAGTAATGTTGTCAGCAGCCTGAGCGGCAGTGCGAGTGTGTGTCTTGTACTTACCTTCTCCATTTCTTCAACCAGATGGCTGCCCTGATCTGTGCAATGGCAACGGGAGATGCACGCTGGGTCAGAACAGCTGGCAGTGTGTCTGCCAGAGCGGCTGGAGGGGGCCTGGATGCAACGTTGCCATGGAAACCGCCTGTGCCGATAACAAGGATAATGAGGGAGGTGAGCAAAAGTCTTTCAATTCCCAGTCCCTAAAGAACAGAGGGTTATACGCGCTTTCTTCGTGAGTCATTTTCCCTCAGAAAGGCTTCGGCTGTCATTGTTGTCAAATGTTGTTGTTATGTTTCTTTTGAAACAAATGAGACCGGGTGATCTGTGGCCTCATGGAGAGACATGGTGACCTGCAGCACCTGCATTGGCATCCAACAGGCAGACCCAATCCTATGCCACAGCCCACTGAAGCCTACCAGTGGGCACTGTGGACCAGAACTTCTTCCCGTGAGCTCTTAACATGTGCAAATTGCCATGCAAGTCCCTGTGCCCATGCGTGCGAGCGTAGCAGCTGACAGAGCAGGATATTTAGCAGCATTTTTCTGCTCTGCGCTGGAGGCCAGGGTCATGCTCTTGTGTACACAACCTGTGTAAGCAGTTGTAGCTTGCTGTCATATCACATAGTTATGTGCCAGGCATAAAGGGGATGAGTGAGGTGCACTGAGCAGTCGTATGTGGGAAGGCGCTGAGCTCCCAGTTCAATTTTCCCTCTCCTTCATCAGGCATATCCCTGTTAAATGTAGAATTGCTGTTCTGTGTTCACCTTCAAGGACTGCTTTAGTATGTCTTGTTTTATAGAGCTTTCCATGGTGCGTTAGGAAGTTTCTCCATTTCGCAAAGCTGCGCCATCTAAATAAGACGGCTTCATCTGTCACCTTAATTTGAAGTAGCTTCTTTATCCCTTTCTTTACGATGTCTTTAGTAAGTCACATAGATCGTTTTTCACCTCTGCTCTTCATTAAAAGTCAAACATGAGACACAGCTTTGAGGCTCCTTCACTTCTCTTTGGCCAGTGATTAATCTGAAGAGTTCATCTGTTGTTTGCTGATTAATACATGTTTTACTCATGGTATTTCCTAAAACTGCAAAAACCCACTTTGCTTGTTTGAGTGGCTGCTTCTAGGGTACAGTTGTCATTAAGATGAGTGCTTCATTGTATATAAAATTTCAGGGTGTAGAAATTGTTTGTGAGTAGCGAACGTCGGAATGAGTATATTTGGGTTTGATTATATGATATTAACATCTGAGTATTACCCGCTAGTTTTAATCTGTAGCTCCGTTAGCTCCTTCGTTTCATGTGTGATCGGTGCTCACAGAAGTATTTTAAAAGAGCCAGAGCTGATTCCATTTCAGAAAACTGGAAATTGCTTTACAGCTGTTACTGAATTGTAAAGACCAGAATCTAACTGCCAAATTACATTATGTGACATTTAACTGTATAAAAAAACCCCCACTAACGTGTGTTAAGATGCAGCGTAAGGAACTGAAAGGTGAGCTGCTTAGGTTTGTGGTTTTCAGAGGCTTTGAAGGAAAATTAGAAAATAGATGTATCATCAGATTTTCCTCCAAACAAGGTGAGAGTTTGGAAAATGTGATTAGAAATACTGGAATGAGATGGTTATTTACTTACCCAAGACAACACTCTGCCCTTGTAAAACAGATAGGTAAATGGGAAAAGTTGTCCAGTGGGACCGTTCATACCAATTTACAATTGCAGAATTCTAAAACTTGGTTCATGGAAGGCAAATAGCAGGTCATCCAAGTCGAGGAATATGTAGAATAAATACGCTATGCAACAGACATAGCATATTAATCAGCATTACCAGGCAAGGTGCATGGTTTGTGGTTTACTGTAGCCACAGCTGAGACAAAGCGATTTTGTCTAGCTGACAGATTAAGGGGACAACCCTCCAGGCATTTGCAGTGCTTACAGGTTGAAGCTGTTACTGCTCATTGCTTCTTGGGGGAGTATAGGTGGTTTGAAAATCTGTGCCTGTTCCAAGGTCCAGGCACCCTGAGACATCATCTGACCCATGCATTTTCACATGGGGATTTTGTGATACAGGCAGAAATGTATCTCTTGTCTTCTGCCCCTCAGCTCAGCACTCTAATCCAACGGTCACTGCTATGCTCCAATAGTCTCATCCTCATTACATTTGTGTTGAGCTTTTCTACAAGGGAGCTTAGGTAATGTTCAGCACCTGCTCACCTAGCTGGTTCTCTGCACACTTGAAGAAAACCCCCAAAACCACTGCAGTACACATCTGTCTCTCTTATGCCTTCGTGGTTCTGGCTGTTTGAGTTTGCTTGGTTATGTTGCGGGTTTCAGATCTCTGTGATGCCATGATACGTGCTGTGAGGAGGGGGCTTGGTGTCCTTCCTGTCGGTTCCTCAGATTGTCGGTTGCAAAAGCTGCAAGAGAACTCAAAACCAAGCGTAACGCTAGTCACTTAGTATTGAGAGCACAGTTCTGCCTTTGCCTTAAGTTGTGCTACTCTCTGTGGACCTGGTGTGCTGCTACTCTGGCCTGGAACTCCTCCTGTGATCTGCATCTTTATTAGTGCATTACTGTGTGTGGGAATGGAGAGTGGGGATGTGTGCTGGGGTTTCAAGATGCACCTCTGAGTAATGGTAACTCTGTATAAAGGAACATCTAAAGTTAGGTTTTCTCATTACACAAGGCTGAAAACTGCTTTGGGAATCAATGGTAAAGATGCAGCCAGTTACCTGAACCCCAAGTTTCACATAATGCACAAGATTAGTGGAAGTTAAAGAAATTATCTCTCCTCCCAGTCTCTCTTTTCACTCGAAACTCACCCAAGTTTATTTGCAGCAAACCTGTTTGCTACTCCATTATCAACATTGTTTCGTTAATGTAAGGGAGTGGTTCTGGAGTAGTACTGAAGGTGTAAGCTGTTCTCTTGAAGGGCAGTAGGGTAGCTAAAAATACAAGATCCTTACCAGGCCAGCTGAATCTCACCCTTATCCATCCATTTATTCATGTTGTTAAAGCATAGTTGCTTCAGTGCATCACTGAAATGCAACTATCATTTTCTCTCTTCCATTCTTCCCCATGTGGCAACAGATTTGACATATTTTGGTGCTCTTCCGCTGTTCAGCCATTCTTACTGCAATTTTATCTCACAATCAGATTCAAAGGCCTTGGGCCAAGTCCTCATTTCATGGATATCAAGAAGAGCATTGCCTCTGACTCCAAAGGGATTCCCATTTGTCCTGTTTTGTCTTATTATCTGCCACAATGCAAATACCATACCATAGTTCAAAAAGAGAAAAATGAAAGATTATAGTTAATATTTTCTTTCCATTTTAGATTAATGCCCTTCAGTTGGTTTATTCCTAGAAGAGGCAGATGTGTCCCTGTCTAGTTGAGACTTACAAATCTTCATTGTAAATGAGATGTCAGTGTGTATTACTCACATAAATAAACCAGGATTCCAGCGCAGGGAGAGCAGAGTGTCCAGAGCTGTTTGCTCCTCGTAGCACTGCTGAAGCAGAGCTGTGCCTGACCCAAGGTACCACTGCAGTTGTCCGTACCACCGCATGGCAAATCCAGACACAGCCTGAACTGAGTTTTCGTTATGGGCCTGTCATGGGTCGCAATGGTGCATTGGCTGTTTGGCTGAAAGACCTTGAAAGACTGCTATTTCATTATTTAGCTGTCTGCTTACCTATCTGTTTGGTTTCTTATTTTGAAAGAGGAAGCCTAACAAAGGTGAGGGTTTTCTGGCATCAACTCACTTTTAAGATTTTTTTTTAATTGGAAAATGCTTCTGTTTTCCAAAACATGTTTCCGTTACATAGTTTACTTACTGTGGCCACTTCTAAATCTAATCCCTTTCCTTAATCGGTCCCTCAGTAGTCTAATAGTTATTAAGCATCTTTTGGAGGGATTAGAAATAGCTTTATTTTAAGACCTATACTTGTGATTACAATGTATAATTCCCCCAATAAACATGTAGAACCCATTTAATTCATCGAGGATTTATTTTAAGAAAATAAAGGATTAGAAATGATATTTTGAGGCATAGGAGAAAATACATTACTTTTTAAGTTCGCATGACGATTGACATATTGCATAAGGAAATCAGTACAGGGGCAGTTTATACCCATCTTTTTACAATAGCTATTTCATAATACTTTAGCTCCTAAATTGCAAAATGGTTTTGGTAGCTTAGAACAAACAGACTTTGTAAATTGTGTACGTTTAACTAGATTTCACCTTAGACCTTACAGTGCTTCCAAATAAAATGAACAAAGTAATGCATAGCAAACGTCATATTTCTTTTCTAAAGAATAGTTTAGATGTTGGATGTAGTTGATATCAAGAGGTGATGTGTGAGAAGCCCTTGTCCTGAATTCTGTGGGATGAACCCTAGCTTCTGCAGAAGCAGCCCTGGCAGGAGACCCGAATCACCCACTCAAGTTACTTGCTCCAGGCTTTTCTTTTCCTTCTTTTCTCTCTTCTCCCACCTTTTGCATCCTTTCAAAATTACTCTGCTCATGTTTATAATTTTTCTTGAAAAGACAGTTAAATGATGTAATCTCAGAGAAAGGAAAATAGTGAAAATTTTGCTAAATTGGTTTCAGATTTGATCAGGATGGAGAGGGCAGGTGCAGGCAGGTTAAAAAAAAAGGCTTAAAAGCAGTCACTGTTTATATCACTTCACAGATCACATTTCTCCTCGAAATGTAATTATCTGGACTAAAATTGGGTGGGGAAGGAAAGGAAGCAACCCATGACAGTATAGGATGCTAAGCTAAATAGAATGAGGAATTCCTTGTTTGTTATGCAAAGTGGGAAATTTTTCTTAAAATACACTTCAATTTATTTTCACTTGGCTCTCCAAAGAGTGTTCTGCATATCTCGGAAGGCAAATTTTGCCCTTCAGTTTGTTACTATATAGCTGTAACCCCACCAAGAAGTACAGTTGGCAGTAATTCTGTTTGGCACAATACATTAAAGATAATGAATGAGAGAAAGGCAGCTATCTGCTCCAGTATGAATTCTCTTCAATTCATGAGAAAAATACATTTCTAGAGAAGTTCACTGTCAGGACAGTGCACTTGACTGATTGAAAGGCTGTTTATTTGAGTTGTCTTAGAAAACTCATCTCTGAAATTAGACAGAAAGAAAATAGAAAGAAAAGAGAAGTGTCTTCCTGCAATAAACATTCAGAAAAAAATTGCTTTTAGAAAATTACAAATCCTGTGACTTGATACTGCATCAGGCTCGTGACATTTAAGATAATACAAGTATTTCACAGCACAAAAGCAAATCATGTAATTTAGCTTGCCTCAACAAGCATTGCCTCAGCAGGGGTCTCTAATTCAGCACAGACAAAAGATTTTTATGAAGTTCTCAATATAAATACCCAGAATACTCTTGGTGCAGAAAATACCTCCCCATAGCCTGTACAATAGTCAGTTTTAGAATATTAAATGTAATGGGTAGTTGAAATCTATTGTGGATGGGGGCCAGAATGAGTCATGTAGGCTGGAGTATAAAATCTGTATCAAAACTAGACATTATGTAGGTTTGACAAGAGCTAATGAGTGTCCTTGTATGTGATTTTGTTAAAACTTCGTGTCAGCCTCTAATCGCCTTTGCACACATTAGCCAGCTTATCCTTACACTGTCCCTCATGGGACAGGCTGCTGCAGTAACATGCTCGTGTAACTCCCGGAGAAGCAGAAGCGAGAAATTCAGTGGCTGCAACTTCCGTGGTTTAAGTAGGCCCCGCTTGCTGCGTAGCTATCCCTGTGTGCGCTGGAACTGAACAAGCCTTCGGGTTTTTGTTTTCCCCAAGATTGCTTTGCTGTATGCGATGTGGGGTTTGAAGTTGGAACATCAGTAAGCCACCAGTACTTGGGGGCTGGGCAGGGGGGGCAGGAGGTCAGCATGGCTAAGCAAGGACCTGCTGGTCAGACTGAGGGAAAAGAAAGGCAAATACAAGCTCTGGAAGCAAGGGTGTGTAGCCAGGAAAGAATACTGGGATGCTGTTTGGACTTGCAGAGACAGGGTCAGGAAAGCCAAGGCGCAGATGGAACTGAACTTGGCGAGGGATGTTAAAAACAACAAGAAGGGATTTTACAGGTACATTGGCCAGAAGAGACAGGCCAAAGAGAATGTACCCCCCTTGGTAAATGAGAAAGGAGAATTGGCTGCAACTGATGAGGAGAAGGCTGAGGAATTGAATGAGTTCTTTGCCTCAGTTTTCTCAGGCAGCCAGGATTCTCATAATTCTCAGATCCCAGAACCTTGCATCCCTAGAACTCTAGGTGGGAACTTGAGGAGCAAATCCCCCCCACACACACACACTGTAAGAGCAGAGCAAGTCCAAGACCGCCTCATGAGACTGAATGTCTACAAGTCTATGGGGCCGGATGACATGCATCCCAGGGTCCTGAAGGAGCTGGCTGATGTGGTTCCTGAGCCGCTCTCCATCATATTTGAAAAGTCATGGCTGTCAGGAGAGGTCCCTGGGGACTGGAAAAAAGGTCACGTCATTCCCATTTATAAGAAAGGGAGCAAGGAAGACCCAGGGAATTACATGCTGGTGAGCCTCACCTCTGTGCCTGGGAAGATCATGGAACAGATCCTCCTGGCTGACATGCTGGAGCACATGAGGGAAGAGCATGTGATCCGGGACAGCCGGCACGGCTTCACCAAGGGAAGGTCGTGCCTCACCAATCTGGTGACTTTCTATGATGGAGTGACAGCATCAGGAGATAAAGGGAAGGTGACTGATGTCATCTACCTGGACTTGTGCAAGGCCTTTGACACAGTCCCCCACCACATCCTTATCTCTAAACTGGAGAGATGTGGATTTGATGGGTGGACCATCAAAGATAAGAAACTGGTTAACAGACCGTAGCCAAAGGGTGGTGGTCAATGGGTCTATATCCAGGTGGAGGCCGGTGACAAGCGGTGTCCCCCAGGGGTCTGTCTTGGGACCGGTTCTCTTTAACATCTTTATCAATGACGTTGATGATGGAATTGAGTGCACCTGCAGCAAGTTTGCTGATGACACCAAGCTGAGTGGTGTGGTCGACACCCTAGAAGGAAAGGAAGCCATCCAGAGGGATCTTGACAGGCTGGAAAGATGGGCCCGGGTGAACCTAATGAGGTTCAACACTGCCAAATGTAAGGTGTTGCACTTGGGCTGGAAGAATCCCAGCCATAGATACAGACTGGAAGAAGAGCTTCTTGAGAGTAGCCCTGCTGAGAAGGACTTGGGGATTCTGGTGGATGAGAAACTTAACATGAGCCAGCAGTGTGCTCTTGCAGCTCGCAAGGCCAATGGGATCCTGGGCTCCATCAGCAGAGGGGTGGCCAGCAGGGACAGGGAGGGGCTTGTCCCTCTCTGCTCTGCCCTCGTGAGGCCCCACCTGGAGTACTGTGTCCAGATCTGTGTCCCCCAATACAAGAAAGATGTGGGACTGTTGGAGAGGATTCAGAGGAGGGCCACGAAGATGATTAGAGGGCTGGAACACCTGCCCTACAAGGAGAGGCTGAGGGAGCTGGGCTTGTTCAGCCTGGAGAAGAGAAGGCTGTGGGAGGACCTCATTGCAGCCTGCCAGTACCTGAAGAGAGCTTATAAGCAGGAGGGGATTCAACTTTTTAAAAGGATAGATAGACAATGGCAGGACAAGGGGGAATGGATTAAAACTTAAAGGAAGGAAGGTTTAGATTGGATATTAGGGGGAAGTTTTTTACAGAAAGAGTGGTGAGGTGCTGGAATAGGCTGCCCAGAGAAGCAGTGGATGCCCCGTCCCTGGAAGTGTTCAAGGCCAGGTTGGATGGGGCCCTGGGCAACCTTGTGTAGATCCAGGGCTGAGGTTGGTGTCCCTGCCTGTGGCAGGGGGGTTGGAGCTCTGTGATCCTTGGGGTCCCTTCCAACCCATGCCATTCTATGATTCTATGACCACTGCATGCTCCGTGCAAGGCTGGAGCTACGCCTCCATCTGGCTCATCCACCGTGCTCTGGGGTGAGGGCTTTCCCGACTCCCGGGGCTCAGAGCAGCGTAGGGGCCCGGGGGGGCTGCTGCTCTACCTGTGTCATAGTCCAGGGCACTTCGGAGCTTCCTTAAGGAGAGCTGGTGGCATTCGGAGGCACATCCAGCTTAGGCAGGAACCAGCTTTATTCCACTTTGCCACAAATTGAGATTTGCAGTCCAGCTCTTCCTGAAAGACAGTTTTGGTTTAGGTTAATGGTTCTGAAATACTCTTATGCTCACGGTTTATTCTGAAAGCCAGTGGTGTAGGGGTATTGCCTGGCAGTTTACAGAGAGGCCATCCAGTTTGGTAAAGAGGAACAGGCCTGGAATGGGATTGGAAGCTTTTCCTTTCCTCTTAGCACCAGCGGCTTCTGAGGTGGTGTTCTGGACCAGGCCCACCAGTGTAACTAATGGTAATTAGATCAAGATACAAAAGGGAAAATTCGGGTTAAATATGAGATAAAAATCCCTGGTAATGATATACTGGGCTGTGGAATAGCCTGTCTGTGGAAACAGTTCTGCATGCGGTTTTAGAGCTCAATTAAAATATTTCTGTGTTGGCAGAGAGAAGGCCTACTCTTTTGATAATCTGATAGAGCATCTCCAATTCTTTCACCTTGGGTATATTAATACTACACATAATTAAAATCGGATCATGATAAATTAACTAATTTGCCCTTAGAGTGATCAAAGGCCCTTTTGCCCTTAGGGTTCTTAGTAGCTGCTGTTCTCCCCCCGCCCCCACCCCCCATTTTAATCATCAGTCTGAAATGTTTATTGGAAAAAGAAAAATTTCCAGGAATTAGGCTCTGAAAGGCCCCCATCTCCTGCAGCTAGTGAAGTGTAAGGATGCCCTCTACTGAGCATGTGCTCAGAAGTTTTGTTCTGGAAACAAAATTGTCCCCTGCCAGGTACAGAAAGCATTTCTATGTATCATGAATCGAATCTGAAGCACAACCTGCAAGTATTTGAGAAAGAGTGGAAACTAAAGATAGTTTATTCAATAGCTCAAGCATCAAATTACCAAAAGAAGGCATAGTACAACCTAAAATCCAATCATCTGAATGTGATGAGAAATATATTCAGTGGTGAAGGAAAACAGATAACGAGAGGCTGTATACACATTAGCAGTATACTATTTCTACTGAAAGCTTTTCAGGCCTTGTAATGGTGTTCAAGAACACCACAATAATAAGGCCATATTAAAGTATGGTGTGCATGAGTAGATTATTCTACTTACACATAGCACTTAATTTTTCTTTTTGCTGTATAGTTAAGGCTGCCAAAAAGCTTGTGAGACCACTTCATGGAAAGTCAAGAAATGTGTGTACCGGTTAGCAGAAGTGAAGTCTTAAGATGACAAATACCTTGTCACTGGGTTTGTTTCAGAAAAGATTTGGGAATTCTGAAGAACCATGGACCACAATGGAGAGCTAATCCTGTGCTGCCAGTTTAAATCAGATCAGAATTTCTCATCGCTTTCAGTTAAGGCCAAGTCAGTACTTCTTTTGGTCTCAGATGGTGGGAGGAGGTTCAGTACCATCTTAACTCCCTCCACAGTCTCTTCTCTTTAGCATACAGAGCTTCAGAGAGCTGGTAGCTGGCCACTTTAAACTCAGATCCGTATGCTATGAAAAGCAGCAATATCTTGGTGAGCCTAATGGTGAGGTTTTTGTCATTGAATTAACCATATAAATAATTCAGTGTGCCTGAGGAAATCTGGAAGCTCTGAAATATATATTAAAAAACAAAGTACTGAATTCTAATTAAAATTCATGCTTATGGCAGAGTTTTCTCTTACAGAAGGTGCATTTTTTCTAGTCCTTGTTTTAATCAACAGAGTCTAATGCAACTAAATGATTCTGTAATAATTTACTTCATATGTAATGGTACACTGTGGCTTGAGAAATGTGCTGATAGGAACCTCATGAAGTGCAAGGTCCTGCACGTAGGAAGAATTAACCCCAGGCACAAGCTTATGCTGGGAAACGTTTTTTTATGGTGAGGGTGACAGAGCACTGGAGCAGGCTGCCCAGAGAGGTGGTGAAGTCTCCGTCCTTGGAGGCATTCAAAAGCTGTGTGGGTACGGCTCTGGGTGGTCAGCTCCTGGTAGCCTTGTTTGAGCCAGGGGCATTGGACCAGGTGACTTCCAGAGGTCCATGCCAACCTCAGCCATTCTGTCACAGTACATCTGCACAGCAAATTAGGAAAACTAGAACCAGGTCTGTTCTGACAGTAATCAGTGCTCTTTCATACATAGTGTCAGAGACTTCAGAGCAGCAGAGAAAATAACAGCAGCAATGCAAATACAAATGCAAACTGTATAGCAGCGTATGAGCCTTTGACACCAAACAGCAGTGCCCAGGTTCTGGCTGCGTACACTGAACAGATCCATACCTCCATTCTGCTGTTGCAGCAAGCTGGATCAAGTAGTTGGCATAAGGTAAAAATATCCTAACTGCTGAATCCTGCCATCTGGGAATAAATTAGTACGGGGGAATATAGCCATATATTGTAAGTAATAATGTTCCAAACAAGTGCATCACGTGTGTGTTTATGTGAGGTTATATGCCTGTCATTTCTAAATGTTCTCATAAGCATCTGAAAGTGGCTAAGTCTGAATTCACAGAACTGCATAAAAACCTTCCAACATGAAAAGAATCATACGCAGGTTTCTCCCTGGTATTGAATGGAGACGTTTCTAGGCTCCCAGGTCCTGAACTGGCAATTCAGAGCAGTTTGATTGCCTGCTTGATTGTTTGTGAGATAACGGTGAGATTGGCAGTGACAGGGTAATTTACTGAAGATTGCAATGTCAGACTATATCCAAGGGGGCTTGCGAGCATAAAGATGTGATTCGCATGACTGACAGGATGCTGAGAGATTGATATGCCAATTGAAAGTTCATGGTGTCATCAGAAGTGTTCGGTCACAGCATCCCATAATCTGCTGCGTGATGAGGTCATTACAGACATAACATATGCTCACCTCTAATAACAGGTATAGCAGAAATATGATGCAGCTTGAACAGGTAAATGTGAATTCTTCAAAGGGAGTAATTTCTATCCCGTGTTTTGCTTCTGTTATTTCAAATATGTTGATAGGATTCTCTTGACTGGTGGTCCTCTGAATCAAAGAACTGAGTGGATTGAACAGGGTGGGGGGGCAGCCTTACGGTCATGGTTGTAGAGGTGTCACAAACTGAGAAAGAAGGCAGGATGCTGAGAAAAAAGTTCTCACTGCTTAATAGGAAAACTGCCTCGAGTTATACTCCGAAGCGAATGGTGTCCTTATGGTGATTGTCTAAAGTGGGTGGAAAATGGATGGTAGCAAAAGAGAAAATCCCTACCGCCACGTTGGAAAGGATTTCGAGATGAATGGAGCTCTTCATGTGAATAGGTGACTGACCTTCAAGCGATGTATAGCTCTTGCAACAAGATAGTTTGTCTAACTTAAATTTCCTCAGAGGGCTGAATGAAACATTGTCAGCATACCTTGGCAATTTGGGGTTTAAATCAGAAACAGCCATTTCAGGCACACGCCATCCATTGGAAATACAAGGTTAATTGTAAAACGAGAAAGCTTTTAACATGTTTGGGTTAGGTTTTCTTTTGTTGTTGTTTTTCCAGTTATCACTGCATAGGATAATGCTGGTCTGTTGTGCATTTGAAAATCTTGAAAATACATGAATCATGAGCTTACTCCAGGGTACTTTTGTCAGCTAACCTACTGGAATGTTCTTTCTAGTGTAGGACATGTGGTACGTGTCCAGGCCATATTTGTATTCAAAAATGAGATTAAAATGCCTTGGGGAGTCTGAAAGTTTACAGACCTAAGTTGATTGCAGACTAAATGACTGATCCTTGCCAGAGTATATGAATAAATGTTTCTAAATTGTTAGTGATGGTAATATTTTGAAGCAAACGGTTATTAATTTCTAAATTATAGTAGAACTCCACTGAGAGGACATTCCAGTTAAATGAGGATACCAGATGAAAGGATGGTGCTAGAGGTTGTTACTGTATGTGCTGAAAATAGCCGGTTGTCATCTACCTATATATACAGATTGATCTCCTCTTTGTGGACGCCATTTTAATTTCTAGTGTTTACTTTCTGATTTTTCTTTAAAATACTTATTAAGAAATATTCTTGATGAACAACATAATGTGTATTATGATGCCTGAAGCCACCAGCTTTGTGACTGATCCTTCCTTTTGCAAGTAAGTGGACAAGTTCTGATTCGGATACCTGTGGGAGGTTGCGAGTTCCAGCACCACTTGCCTATGAACTGCCATGCTGGCTACAATGTAATCTTTATTTTACTTCAGTAATGGTAACTTATGATGTCACTCCCATCTCCTTCCCTCATTTCCCCAAATGGAACAAATTAAATTGAACATAATTCTCAAGTCTCATATAGCCCGGCAAGGAAATCTAAGAACTTTGTAAAACAAGCACTTGAAGGTTGTTTTGTTTTTAAAAAAAAACCTAACCAGAAAATCCTGTACACTCCTTCCACTATTCCTTCTTCCAAGTTTGAACCTTTACAAATTTCATTGGGACTGATTCTCGTCTGACACTGGTTTAAATTAATTGTAGCAGTAGTGGTGTTTACTAGTGTGCTTGTGAGCCTCCTTCTCAATGTGTTACTGGTTCAGTCACTGGTTTTATGGCATAGAGATGTTACAAAGAGTAAGCATTAACATTTTTTTCCCAGTGTCTTAAGATGTGCATTAGATATTACTGGTTGACAGCACTGTGCAGCCAGCTGAGTCGTGATGCTTCTTACCTTCCAGATGGCTTGGTTGACTGCCTAGACCCAGACTGCTGCCTCCAATCTAC
The DNA here is from genome assembly GCA_022605575.1 of Laterallus jamaicensis coturniculus. NCBI lineage: Eukaryota > Metazoa > Chordata > Aves > Gruiformes > Rallidae > Laterallus > Laterallus jamaicensis. The sequence continues at coordinate 1,908,020 of JAKCOX010000016.1, forward strand.
TTGTCAAAATAGCCTGCTGTGCCGGGGTTCACGTGATCCTCTTGACATCATACAACAGAGCCACTCTGGTTCACCAGCTGTGAAGTCATTCTATGATCGAATCAAGCTCTTAGTGGGGAAGGACAGCACTCATATCATCCCAGGAGAAAATCCCTTCAACAGCAGGTACGAGCTATAAACGTGATGCTGTGTCTGTGCAGTTGCATTGTATGGGGAAATTTCTCCCAGGGACTTTATTCATGTCTGAACTTGAGATGCTGTTTTCAGGCACTACATGTGATTCTGTTTCAAGCATTGCTCCCTCTGAGGTCACTCAGTTGCAATTCATGGTGTGGCCTTTGTTTTATAACACTGAGTTCTATTAGCATTTTAATGCATTGGCAACACCTAGACGGAGGTTCCTTCCACTGAGCCAGAGCTTCTCAGGTTTATATTTTATGAAGACTGCTATCTAGAACAATGGGAAATGTAAACTAGTTTGCAGATAGGAAGAGGTTGTATTTTATTTAGTGCTATTAACACAAGATTCACTAATGGAATAACATTTAAAATTATTTTCAAAATACATCAACTTAAGGGGTTTTGTTACAGAATATAAAACTGGTTTACTTGCTGTTGTATTTGCATCATCAAGATCTCTGACAAAGTATTCATTTTCTTAATTTTCTTCTTCTATGTTTTCCCTGTGACTATTAATTATATATTTGCAGTTAATCTAAAAGTCAGCACATCATTAATTGATATTTGATGCCATTGAATGCTTACAAGAAGAGTAGTGTTCTTATTTATCAACATTATTTAAGTATGTCTCCACGGAGCGATGCTAAGAAATTGATGAATATGTTAATTATGTTCATATTGCCAAAGTTAAAACTGAAGAAAGAACTTCATTAGAGATAACGCCCAAAAGATTGGACTTCATTACACAAAGCTGGTTTTGCAGTTAGGATTTCATTATAGGCTTAGTGGGTGATGTAGAGCAAGTCACTAAATATTTGTCTGTAAAATGAGGATCATAATGTTTCTGGATACACCAGGCAGGTCCCCATTGTATGCATCCCTATGATGCTCAAATCACACAGCCATTTCCATATTCTATCAGAAAAGCCCTGTTGGATCCTACTCTGTGTAATACAGCCTTTATTCTGTTCTGTAATATACTCTGTGCATACACACATGGAGCTGTTTGGGAAAATGAGAGAAAATTGTTCTGTTTTCATCTAAGTTTGTTGTGGGTTGTTTTGGGGTTTTTTCTCATCATCTCTGTAAAAATAAAATAGGGGAACTCTTGCAATTTTCTGCAATGTTGCATGAAAAGGAAAACAAGAAAAGAGAGAAGCTTACTAATTAATAAGGCTGAATAATTTGTCCAAAAGGAATACAAGCTACAGCTTAGAAAGTGTATAGTCCACAGGCTGGTTGATTGTGCTGCTCTGTATGTTACAGCCAGCAACATTTCTTTGCATGAAGAGGGGCAGGCAGATTCCTGTTATGCACCGTATGCTACCCAGCGCCTGAGCTGTTGCATCATTAAGCTGCCTGGAATGAAAATGAGAGTGTATTCTGTGTATCTGTGTTCCACCGTCATCTGATCATGTTTAATTGTGTTATTAACATCATCCAACACTTTATTCCTAGATCATGACGTATTGTACAAAGGCAGGTGATTAGCATTCCAGATTTCTACATGACTGTAGCTGTATGCAGACATTGCTGCACTATCCAAGAAATGTTAGGAATTATAGTAGAAATAATCAAGTATGGATATGGGTTGGAGACTTCAAAACACCCTGAGAATTAGAGCTGTAGGCTAAGTGGGAGCTGAGGCTCCTTGAAAAAAGTATTTTGCAATTTTAGTCTTTTTTTTTTTTTTAATGTTTTCTAAGGTTCTTGGTGGCTCTGTTTCTGCATCTGAAGTACATCGTGTACCTTAACATATTTTTCAAAATGGCATATTAATGTCATTTTTTAATTGGCCTTAGGCTTTTGAGTTGTGAAGGTGCATTTGAGATTTCAACAGCTCAGCTGTTATTTTTGGTACTAATCTTAGGCAGATCTGATGTATAGTGTCAAATTGAAAATTTTAAAACTAAGGGGTTTGACTTTTTTTAAAAAGTGCCATCAGGTTTGCAGGTTTCTAAGTTCCACATATATTGAAGTTCCATAGTCTCAGGAAGTAGCTCCTGTGAAAGATAATGGCCTCTTTCTTTTCTCAGCTCAACCTCTCATTTCATCAAAAGAGATGAAAAAGTGGGGCTAAACAGTAGTTAATGCTTTCTTTTTCCCACTACTAGTATAAGAAAAAGTTATTTCCTACTCTGCTAACACAATAAATTACAAAATGTATTGACTGCAAAATTATTTAGGTCTCACTGATTGTTTCTGTGGAGAAAAAATATTAAATATCTATTTTTACAAATATAACTTCTGTGTAGAAAGAAAAAGGACTTAACGCATCAGCTCAGCTTCTCAGTTACACTTTAAAAGATTACCAAAAAAGCTTATCTTATGTGTGACCTTACTCAATATACTACTTGTAAATCCAGATTTTAGCTACAAATTTTAATAGCCATTGTGTTTCGTATTTTTGCATTTTAGAACTAGAATCCTATGATGTGTTTGGGTGGAAGGGACCTTTAGAGAGCATCTAGTCCAACCTGCAGGCAGTGAGCAGGGATATCTTCACTAGATCAGGTCGTTCAGAGTCACATCAAGCCTGACCTTGAGTATCTCCAGGGATGGGGCCTCCAACACCTCTCTGGGCAACCTGTTCCAGTGATCTACCACCCTCATAGTGAAGAAGTTTTTCCTAATATCCAGCCTAAATCTCCCTTTTTTTTCACCCCTCGTCCTATTGCTCCATGCCCCTGGGAACACTTCTTCCCCAGCTTTCTTATAGGCACTTTTCAGATATTGGAAGGCGGCTATGAGGTGTCAAGGTCTTTTCTCCAGGCTGAACAAACCCAACTCTGTCAGACTGGCTTCATAGAAGAGGTGCTCCAGCCCTTTGATCATTTTTATGGCCCTCCTCTGAACACACTCCAACAGGTCCATGTCCTTGTGTAAATAAAAAGGAAGATTATTGGCCGAAATGCTCTTCAAATTATTTCCTGAAATAATAACACTTAAGATAGAAAAAATTAAGTCACAAACATTGTTAGTTACCTTCTACCCCCGTGTTGATTTCTGTCTAAATCTGCTTTCTGCACTGTTGGCCCATAGAAGGTTGAGTGACTGTCTTCTTGCAACTATTTCTGTGTGTTTCTAACATAAAATATTTGAAGTAAAATTAATAGTGCCAAGAGAATTATCTTGGTCCAAGTACACGTAACGGATTTCTATTAAATTTCATGTTCTGTTACAAAATGTTGCTTTTTGGAAATGAAAATTTGACCTGGAGGGTCAAGGAATCGTTGGCAGTTCTAAAAGAAAAGTAACAGAAATGTCTCGTTTCGTTAATAAATCTACTTTTTATGTAAGATTGAAGGAAATATTGCCCCTTGTTTGGAATACAAGTATGAGGAAGTAGCTGTTTAACAGCCAGTGTAATACAGTCAGAAACAGACCTCCCAGCACCTTGAATGTTTCAGGATTAATAGAAAAGACCTGAAAACAACCCCTGACATTACAAATGCAAGTAGATGTTCCCCAGTATGTCCATCACTTTAGAAATGGAAGCAGTAGGGGCACTGCAAGCACTACAGCCATCCCAGATTTCAGCTGTGTTTTGTCACTGGCTGTGGCTCTTGCGGGAATGACCCATCTTCATCTCCTTTAGGTTAAGCCAAGTTGCTTAACTTATTGGCTAAGGAAGCTCTTTATTTTGCCTGGGGTTAAAGCTGGCCCTAAAACCAAATCCATTCTCCCACTGACAAAGTGAAAAGCAAGGGTTACAAATCAGGACCAACTGCAGTGTAGAAACATCAGTCACTCCCTAGGATGAAGGAACATCAACCCTAATTTGAAAAGCTGGTTGTATGAAAGAGGTACAGCCTTATATTATATTTCTCAAGAGTATTGGGCATCCACAGACACGCTGTTATGCCCAGGGAGGTTTTAGAGAAGTGCCCAATCTTCGTTCCAGTGGGACCTCAGGGTCAGGGTTCTGGCTTGGCTGAGTGTGAGGTAACTTTCTACTCTGCAAAGCCTCCTTAGACAATGAGGCAAAGCCTCATTAGACAAGACACAGACCTCACAAAGATAAGCAGTTTCTTGATTTAAATACATAGAGGAGGTGGCAACCCTATGGTATCTTCAGCACTCTAAAAATCTTTGAAGTAAATTGGATTTAGAGTACAAGTGTTCCACTACTCAGTTGATAAACAACGTACCTCTGCTTTTGTAACTCAGTGTAATACCTTTAATTATCTTTCCTTTTCAGTCTTGTATCTCTTATAAGAGGCCAAGTGGTGACTACAGATGGAACTCCCCTAGTTGGGGTCAATGTGTCATTTGTCAAGTATCCAAAATACGGCTATACCATCACTCGCCAGGATGGCACGTGAGTCCACTTGCGTCATTGAGTACCTATTTTGTTTGGAGTATCTTTGCTGATTGGCAGATGGTGTGATCTCATGGAACCGTGAGGTACCATGCGTCACGTTCCTCCCAGGGCAAAGAGCTATTAAGTAAATACAAAATAATTTTTCACGTGGCATTTTGAATACTAACTGCAAGTAGATATGAAAAGGCTGACTTCTGATAATGATGCGTTAGCGGGCAGACTGCTTTCAAAGAAATTGCTTTGTATCTATGAAAACATTTGTGGACTACACTATTATCCAGCTGAGACCAAAAATATATTATTTTAAAATTCAAGCCAGGCTAACAGTGCTAGAGAAAAAAAAAAAAGAAAAAGTAAAAAAAAAGAATAGTATATTTTGTTAAATTTGCCTTCTGCCTCTCTTTCCTTTTGAAGATATGCTATCTTTTGAGTTTCTTCAGGGTAGAATGTAATCAAAAGATTCTAATTGAATATATTTAGACAATTTCCTGCTGTGCAAAAAAGTGCTTTTTCCCCCCTTGTATCAGCTGATTTGAAATGCACACATATTCAGATAAACAAAAATCAATGTGTCGTGGTTTATCTAGTTTACTGGCTTTGGTAACTAAAGCAGTAGATCTGTGATACGTGCATTGTAAACATTTGCCATTTTATCTTGATCTTGCATGCAAACAATACAATCAAAATAATTAATACAAATCAAGTAAACTATAGGGATTTTGTTTTCAATTTCCCAGAGTAATCTGTCCTAATAAAAGTATAATGTTTATTTCTGTGGCTTACTACTACAGCAAATGGTGAGCTGAACAGTATTGAGATCTGAATATATCGTTGAGTAACTTGTTACGTTGCCAGCATTTACGTGAAACAACTGATACCCACGTTTGCTGTCAGAACAACCTACGAGTATTTTACTCATTTAGGCCAGGTTCAAAATGCCTGCACAGCTCCACATCACCACTCTATGATTATGTTAGTGGGGTGCAGTAAATACCTAATCTCCCTGAAAAATGATAGATCAGTTGTCCTGGGGAGAGGAATTCTTATCTTACTGTACATCACAAACAGCAAAGCTTTTCCTTCCCATTCTCTTACTGCCATGTGTCCCGTACTGTACTTCATGGACAGCATCTTTTAGGAAAGGGATAATTTTGTCCAGCTCAGATGAACTTGTCTTTTCTGCTGATTTTCTAAAATTTGGCTTGTAATAATAAATGTAGTGATTGGTTGTGTATTTTTTAATTATTTAATGCAAATTTTATAATACATAGGAATGAGGTTTGTCCAGGTGACTTCACCTTGCCTTGGGTAGATTTTGGTCCTTTAGTTGCCATGGTTCACATCCTGTTAAGGTTCATGTGAAGCATGACACTTAAAATAAACCTATTGCTATAGGTCTACCTACATGCATATATCATTAGCCAGGAATGCTGTTAATGGAATTATTAAGGCTTGTCACTTCTAAAGGCCATGTTTTTCTAGATTTGACTTGGTTGCAAATGGCGGAGCATCCCTAACCTTGCATTTTGAACGAGCCCCCTTTATGAGTCAGGAGAGGACAGTATGGCTGCCATGGAATAGCTTCTATGCCATGGACACGCTTGTGATGAAGACAGAGGAGAACTCCATTCCCAGCTGTGATCTCAGTGGTTTTGTCCGTCCTGACCCAGTCATCATTTCATCACCGCTATCAACTTTCTTCAGTGATGCTCCTGGCCGGAATCCCATTGTACCAGAAACTCAGGTAAGAACAATGTGAGTGAAAAGGATGTAGAAATCACTGGTCTGATGCTAGGACTGACCTCTACACTTACCATAGAGTCACCATTTGTCCTCAGGAAGGGCTCCAGCAATGCCTCTGTAGACTGTGCTCACTCTGAGAGATACCAGGTTTTCTGAGGAGGTCTGCAAGAGATACCCTTGGTTCATGTCACCCAGACAAACTTACCATTGACTACCTTACACCTCCTCATTATCATACAATATATCAATCGTACCTCTGTATTGCAGCTGACAGCTTAGGTGTTTCAAGACAGTTTTGCAAAGGCTTGGTGTGTGCTGCAATCTGCAGGCTGCTTTTTACTATGTTATTCAGGACAAAGGAAAACTCTACTGGTACTATTGTCTCTCTATGTTATTCAGTTAATCTTTATACAAACTTAGTGGAAGTTGTGGGTTCCTGCGACTGTAGTTCTTATGTTCCCCTCACATACAACTTGAGGTAAAACTTGTACTTCTCTGCACTTCTTGCCTGCAGTGGGCTCTTAAATACAAGTGTGCACAGATGCCAAATAACTGTTTGTTCAGAAATGTCATCTGAACTGCATCACTGCACTGATTTGAGGATAAAGATTCCCAGTAGTAGAAAGTCATAAGAATATGCAAGGCTTTACTCAAAAAAACTGAAAACAAAGAAAGATTGGGAAAAAAAAAAAAAAAAACCAAACCAAAAACCCCAAAGCAAAGAAAGCACTAATGTAAAACATTTGAACTTTTTCCTATTCAGGTTCTTCATGAAGAAATTGAGATCCCTGGCTCTAGTATAAAGCTCAGCTACCTGAGTTCCCGGAGTGCCGGATACAAATCCTTACTTAAGATCGCCATGACTCAGTCACTCGTGCCACTAAATCTAATCAAAGTTCATCTGATGGTAGCAGTGGAAGGGCATCTGTTTCAGAAATCCTTTCAAGCATCGCCCAACTTGGCATATACATTTATCTGGGACAAAACAGATGCGTACGGTCAGAAAGTTTATGGGTTGTCAGATGCTGTAGGTAAGTCAGCATAAACAACCTTCAAAACTTTCCAAATAACAACTGTATTTCTTAGGAAGTAAACGGCAAGGATTTCTTAGGGAGAAACAAATATAGACTCAACAGTTCTTGTCTTCCTGACACAATTTGTATTGTTTCTTTTATGCTTTAAAGATCACATTCAGCAGGTCTAAACTCCATCAACATGTCCATGTTTCCTGAGCGGTAGCTGACTTAGAAGGTTTAGACCAGACAATGGTAACAACTGGCCACAGGAACGTAGATGAAACCCAGTCCATCACTGTGCTTCTATTTTCTTTCAGTTAACAAATGAACCCCATGCTGGACTGGCTGGCGTTCTTCAGTGTGTTTGGATTTTCACTTGTGCTGTTGTTATGGCTTTTGTGTATAACACACTGGAAATGGAAACGGTGTTTTTCTAAAGCAGTTCAGTCCTGTGGTTCTATAGCTGGGTTCGGTTCGCTTGGTTCCAGTGGGTGGGAAGAAATAGCCATCATATTTTTATGTTTTCATTTGCATATAAGAGCAATTCTGATAAAACAAGGCTAAAAATGGGCATCAGAGCTGTGCCAGTGCGGAATGGAAAACTTACTTGGAAAATCTGCTTTCTTTCCTATGTTTTCTAAAGCCACCTTTGCTGTAACTTTTCTTTCTTACGTAGTTGCATAAGGGGGCGTGGGCTTAAAAGCACACAAACATTTCACTGCTCCTTGGTATATGGCAGGTGAAATGAACGCACTAAATAACTCCTGTGAACATCTGGCAAATTAAGAGTTTGATCTTGTCCTCTTATCAGATATAATGCTTTTATTATATTTTAAAAATTATATTTTCACTCTCCTGTCACCAAACCAGCTACTTCCCAATGCCAGCTATTCAAAGTGATCAGATCCCTGCAGAGCACAAGTGAATGAAGTTTTAAATTTGTGTCTAGTCAAAGATCTGAATTTAATATTGTAGAATAAAAGAGAGGAATGTAATCACTCCATCTTCTTGAGGGGGCTGGGGAACTGGAATGCTGAATGATTTGAATGTGCTCTGGGTGTTTAATTCACTGTTTGTTCAGCAAGTATATTAGATTTTTATTTTTTTTTCAGTTTCTGTGGGCTTTGAATATGAGACTTGCCCCAGTCTCATCTTATGGGAGAAGAGGACAGCACTGCTGCAAGGATTTGAACTAGATCCATCAAATTTAGGAGGATGGTCTTTGGATAAACATCATGTACTTAATGTCAAGAACGGTGAGTTAGTCAATTCCACATGTTTTCTGTGCTAGAGTTTTGTTTGTGAACACTTTTTATTTCCATTATATTTCCACTTTTAAAAATGTGGTTTCTCCACTCTCTTGGTTTCATCTTTATCTCAGTGAAGTGCGGGATGTTTTTCTGTTGTCAGAGTTTTTTTCTAGAATTTCAGCAGCAATTTTACTGTTCTGCACGACATGCCTTTCTTAAAGTCCAAACCTTTATTCTGTTGTTCAGTTATTCTCCTGTAATGTCTTTGTTTTCCTTCCCTGTTTTTCTGACCTTTACCACAGCCATTCCTGGCTCTTCTTGTTCAACCTTTTTTCCTCTGAGATGGGTCTGGAAAGGAGGATGAGCCTGTGAGGGCAAGAGTCTCATTTGTTTTTTAATATTGTCACCAGTGTGTTTTTTCCCTCGCTTCTCTTTGCCTTTACATATCCTAAGCAGAATGCTCCCGGTCTTCATATTTCACAAGAATCTCTCAGGGAGTTGAATGGTTGGCAGGTATTTCATTTGATCCCTGTAAAGTGTTTTCTGCAGCCTCCCTGCTGATCCCTGCATTAACAAATTGCAAACTGTATTGTTGCTGAAGAAATCTAAAGCAGTGTTCAGAACAGGCAAGATCAGGCTATCTGAACACAAGATGAGTGCTGTGCAGCGGATCAAACACTGTCGAGATAGCTATTTGATAGTACATGATAGTCACCGTTGCTCATGGTGGGGAGCCAGTTCCTTCACATGGGGATCATACAACTGCATTTCCCAAAGAACATCAGGCTGAAAGTCTCCGGCCAGATACCAACAGTGTTTGATACATTGAAAATAGTCACTGTCAGAGACTCCGCTCCCTTGCTGGAGCAGGGGTGTGCTCTTTGAAGAAATATTTTGAAAGGAAGTCCTATCTTAAAGGCATTTCTTGAAGCCTCATTGAGATCCTTACCAGTAGCTTCCTCTCACCGCGCCTTAGCAGCCCTTCCAGGAGTTTTAGCTTCTTCTGTCTTTCCAGATTCAGTGCTGTCCTCCCCCCTGCCTTCTCCATTGCTCGTCTTTCATTTCCCATGAAAAAAGTGTGAAAGATTGAGAGGTGGAGAGAGACCTGTAAGGATGGGACAAAGTTCCAAACAAAACATAACCTAGGAAATGGAAGGATCCGGGGACACAAATAAGGAACACATCCTCTTTGCTGTTTGCCTTCTCACTTCCCAGTTAGTAGGACAGTCTCATCCATTGTGCCAGGCCAGAGGGATGCTTGCCATGTTCTCTTTTGTAATGAATACCAAAGGACTCTGGGTTTAGGGTTGGGTCTGTGGCTGTGTATCTGTTTATTTTTTAACGGAGAATCTTTATTGCATCTTTATTTTTACTACTGCAGTCCTCCTTAATTCTCTTTGCACAGTTGAAGAATCAAGTGCTGGAGTCACTTCAGTGTCCAGTCCTTAACAGCAGCAGTGGAAAAAAGAATACCTGGAGTCCCCTGCAGTGAATGCTTGTAATAACCACTTCTCCTCTTCATTATTAGGTATACTGCACAAAGGCAATGGAGAAAATCAGTTCCTAACTCAGCAGCCGGCTGTGATAACCAGCATTATGGGGAATGGGCGACGAAGGAGCATATCCTGTCCTAGCTGCAATGGTCTGGCAGAAGGAAATAAGCTTTTGGCCCCTGTAGCACTGGCAGTGGGTACTGATGGAAGTCTCTTTGTTGGAGATTTTAACTACATTCGGCGTATCTTCCCATCCAGGAACGTTACTAGTATATTAGAGCTGAGGTAAGGAGGTAATCTTAGCACTTCATTTCTGTAGCCTGTGCTCAAATCAGCCTTTGCCATTACTTTTTATAATTTTGTAAAACATTGTCACTTTCAACCTATTTAAATTCCAGTGGAGAAATGGGGCACAGAAATGCATAGTTCAAAGTCTGTAGCTTGTCAGAGGAATGACTGTAGAGAAGGACTAAAGAGTACAAACGAACCTGCACAAAAAGTACGAACCACCTCCTGTCCTGCTGATGATCATTTGATACAACCTCACAGTACTATCCATTCTTTAGTTGTGTTTGAAAGTGAAAACAGCCTGCCCTTAGGTGTTGAGCCACAGTGATACACAAAAGTGTAACAGTCTGATGAGGTTAGAAGGAAGGGTTTCCTCTCTGTGGTTTTGAGAGCCACTTTCCCACTTCTTTCCCATATTCATAAGTCTGTTTTTGTAGGTTGGCAAGTGCCATTCAGATTGACATACAGAGTCACTTTGCATCATCAGAACTCTTTTGAAGATTGTATCTCTGTCCCCACGTCCTGCGACTCCCTTCCCAAGCATTCCAATTTGGTCACTAAATAGGGAAGGCGTGAGTGTAGAGTGTACCACTTCACCCATTTCTGTTCCATCTCCTTTTCTCATTCTTCTCAGAGAGGCAAGAGCTGTTGCTTCAAACCCTAACTTGTGTCACTGGACGTTATAGTTACAGCACTGTTAAGCATTTGCAGAAAATGAGGAAAAATAGCTTGCATTGGCTGTCTTCTGATACTTCCACAGCCCTCTCAGGCAATAGGAATAGTGCTCGTGTAAATTGGATAGAGCTGCAAAGTACAATGAGTGAATTTAGGCCATTAGCCTTTTTTTTTTTTTAATGATATGGCCCATAACCAATTCCTCTGCTTCCACTGTAAGTTTTTAATTAGTGGGGAAAAGTGCAAAATGATTGGACTGTTACGGAACAGGAGGCCTAGCTCTATTTTACACCTCTCTTCCATTCATGTCATTCTGTTGATGTCACTGTTGTGAATTCTGATTTATATAAAAGAGATCCAATTCAGGCCAACTCTAATCTGAAATCCCTCTCTGACACCTACCTCATACGCCATCAGGCTGCCTCATTATATTAAAAAAAAAAAAAAAAAGAAAAATCATAGCTCATGCAGTGCTTTCTGCTTGCAGCTCAGTGGGTAGCTGGTACGGATGTGTGACCTGCTATAAATATTTATATCAATATACACTAGAATTCTGCATTATATAGAATAATACCTTTTTTCTAACTTGTTCCATTCTGTTTAGCTTTCAAGAAAATAGGACTACAGCTTTATAGGTGAAGAGAAACATTTTCAAATTAGGATATGTAAGATAAAGCATTTATGTGCCACTCACTTCCCAATATCAGCCAGTGACACAGCTCCCTAGGACACCTGATGTTTGAAAATGTTGTCTCCAAGTTTACAACAGTAATAAACAGAGTACTTTCTCTCTATGCAAGAGAGAACTCAGGCTTCTTAGCAAGTGAGGGAAAATGGGAAAGCACACCAATAAAGAAACAAAATATGGACTTCTTACTCTGCTTTTGTCCACTTTCGCTTTTCTTTTATCAAAGCCTGTTAACCACAGCATAGGATTTTTTAGCTTCTCATATAACTATTAGGAAAGAACAATAAAACTATTGTATTTTGCGTGCTGTTGGACAACTGCAAAAGACTTGGCACACAGTTTCTTTAGGACTTGAAGTGATTTCCTTTGCTCCTAAAGGAATTAAGATCCATTCCAGCAGGCATCATCTATAGCTGTAATTGTGATTCAGGTCTCATCATAAAATCTGCATGAGTTGCATGGGTAAGAGTTTCAAGTTTTGAACTTTTTAAGTATAAACCAGAGCAGAGCCTTCAGCTAGTGTCACACAGCTGGAATAACATTCCAAATAGTATGTCAATAAGTATCACAAACCAAATGCATCACTGTATTTGGAGTTCACAACAGATGTAATTTCGGTTTTACATGAGCAAATACAAACCTTGAGTAACTTCGCAAGTCAGAATATCCCAGCATGTGTATTTGCTTCACGCTCCTTCAGGAAGGTACCTGATCTGAGTGCCTAAAAGGAATTTGGACTGAAGAGTGTTGCATGTCACACTTAATGTTGGTACTGCAATTCTGGGGCTGCGCATTGCATGCTGCAGCTCGGGAGTCATGCACCTCTTGGTCTCCTTCAGTGGGTATTCCTGAATGGAAATTACATCAACACAGTGAAATGCTGTGGTTGTGGAGAATGTCTTAATTTACTTCTGGGAAGCAAAGAACACTTTAACTTTGTGTCTAGACAGTAGCAGGGATCAATTAATGCTGTGTATCTCCTGTTGTACTGTAGCTTACTGCTTGCTTTGGAGGTTTCTTGTTACCCTAAGATTTGCTTTCATTGGCTTAAATAGATATCAGATAGCATCCAAAGTTGCTTTAAGCAATGATTTTAGAGACTGGGGTGAGAGGAAAATAAACTGTGTAGCAGAGATTTGTTTAGAAATAGCCTGTTGGAAAGTTATTTTGAGAGAAGAGGTTGCCTCCAACTGGTAGGCAATATCCAAAGCTCTATGCTGCCCCCTTCCCAGTTCTGCATTCAGAAAACTGTCAGTTTCTCTTGCTCCTGGCCCACAGCTACACCTGTTGCCACGTGAAAACTCTTTCAATGGTCCAGAAAGTTTCCTGTAAAATATATGGGGGTTGGGGGATTGGGGCAGGGGTATTCTACTAGGGAACTAGCTTGCAACTCTATCACTTCTAGTTGCTTTTCATCCATAAACCGCGCTAAGGCTAGCGCTGAAAAGAGATACCTTCTCCTGTGTCCTTTTGTAAAATAAAACAAATACTATGTTTGCTTTACCATCTATTCTTCAGCTAACTGTTTGTTCTTTTTTCTTCTGTTCCCTTTCTATAAAGAAATAAAGAGTTTAAACATAGGTAAGACACGAGCTCTTTCCCATATAATTTGATATGGTTTGTTTGCTTCATTGTGTTTGCTTTTTGTGTTGTGCTTCTTGTGTAATGTTATGTTCTTCATGTACCATATATAGAAACATTTTTATGTGCTAATTGTGTGTTATGAATATGATAAGCGTTAGCAATTATGAAATGCAGTCAAAAAGCAACCAAATAAGTTCTGACAGTAATTAGAAATTTCTAGTAGAATGCAAGTATAATGAACCCCGAGCTAACTTCTATATAAACACTTCTCCCTGCTGTCTATAATTGGTCTAAATGGTTGAGGTAAACTACAACAGCAGTTTTATGAATGCCAGAAAGGTTCACAAAAGCACTAATGACTGCAAATAGGTCAAAAACTCATTTTCTGGTCATTAATGATTTTCTGAACCTTCTGTCCTTTTTCATAATTTAGTTGCTATTTTCTTTCATCAAATATATTTAATACCCAGTCAAACTGTGGGGCTGGTTGTGTACAGCGGCTAGATGCAGTCCCTGTAAGATTCATGAGGGAGGCATAAACTTTCCAGGCGTTAGGAGAAAAGATTTTCCATCATCTCACCAGCACTAGGCCTTCCGGACAGCTGCAGGGTAGGAAATGCTTGTACATCCTTCATGTCACACGTGGGATGGGGGCATGTTTACCCTGAGGAATATCAAGAACAGTAAGAGCCAAGATAAACTGTTCCATAGTGTCCTGTGCATCACCCATGTAAAGCCATGCTTTTCAATTCTGAAGTTCAAGTTAGGTGTCAAAGATGCCTGGACTAAACTGTATCATTTCCCTGTTAATATTTTTTTTTTTGTAGGGCAAGTATAACCCAGTAAATTTTCTTATCTGAATGTATTAATTCACTAATTTCTAATGATTATTGGTGATGCTGGAGGCTCCTCATTTGCAACTATAAGCTTAGTTAATTTTTGAGGTGCTTAGAGATTATCTCTGGGCAGCTTCTCTTTTAAACTTAAAGCAAAGCCAGTGTTGTGAGTTTGATGCATAAGAAGAAGAGGGAGGAGAAGCTGATCCTGCCTGTGCTTGCTGTCAGGCACCAGGCTCCCTCCCAGACCAGAGAAAGGCTGCACATGGTGGCAACTGCTGCATCCACCCAGGAGGGCTAGAGGAGAAGACGTGGGCAGAGGCCTCTGAGCAAGACTGACCATTCATGGGAAATCTTTTAAAACAAGGTACATTCCTTGGCATCCTGTCATTCAAATCAAGGATTGCCATAGCATGGAGAAAAGAGGTCTTTGCTCAGAGGCCAGTTTTGGAAATATTTGCTACTTACTCATAAAATACATCCCTGTTTGATGTCATAATCTCAGTGATTATTACACAGATTATTACTCAGAAGTGACTGCTTGTCACCTTCCACCAGTCATTTACGCCAAAGTCCCTCAAATATTTTGTGTATAGAGTCTTCCGCTGTACCTTTATGGAGCTCAGGAGGGAGCCAAGGGCTGGACAGCAGGGCTGCAGCTCCACTGAGTTGCTCCTTGGGGTGGAGCAAAGGCTCCTAGCTGACTCTTGGGAAAGCTGCCCGGAGGGAGATTGCAGAGGAGAAAGGCAGGGTGAGCGCCATGGTCACAGGATGGCTGCAGGCGAGGAGAGGGACAGAAGCCCATGTTCTGCCATTGCTCTTCATCTTGACTCAGACCTAATTGCAGGATGGTAACAGTGGGACATACACAAAGCTAGCTGTAGGCAGAAGGCAAGCTGGGGCATGCTCACTCGGGAAGGCAGGCAGAGGCTGGCAAAATCACGTCCAAAAAGAAGAGACCCTTCCAGTCTCACCAAGCAGCCGCTGCTCCCCATCAGGCAGCAAGCTCCCCCAGGCACTCCTGTGAGCAGCTCCCATCACCAGCATCAAGCACAGGCCCTGGCTCTGGCAGCAAGCAGCTATGTCTGTGCCCAGCTGCCCCAGGTCTCCCCGTTGGGCTGAGGAGTGGGGAGGCACTGGCTTCAGAAGGGGCAGGCAAAGGGCACTCAGGGCCGGAGCCCAGCCAGGAAGGAGCAGCAGAGCTCCCTTGGTGGCTCCTCTGCTGCTGTTGCAAAGCCTTGAGCTAAGTTTGGGTGTGTTTGTGAAGTATGGCACAACACTTGTGTCACAGGAAACTTTGTTGCTCAGTGCTAAGGGACAAGCACAGAGGAGGAAGAGAGCAGGCTTTCAAAACACCGACGAATGCGCAGGTGTTTGTATGGCTCAGATACTCAAGAGACTGGAGAAATCTGGTAAATAGAAAGAAATAAGTTTATATGTGGCAAAGAAGATGGAGCTTTGTTTTGGAGGGATGAGAAGGAGCGTGCTGAGGGTCTACTGAAAAGGTGCAGTCTACTGCTGGAAATAAGGAGAGGAACTTGGGGAATAAAGAGATTGTGCTCTAATCTCAAGCATGTCACTAGTCTCCCTGCATAACTTTGTCTATACCACTTAACCTCTCTGTGCCTCAGTTTCCTCCTCTGTAAAATGGGTACAATACCCATCTTTTTAAAGTACTTTGGGATCCATGCATGAAATAAACCCGCCAAGTATTTTATTTTTTTTACTGTATCTTATCATCTCTAATTTCTACACTCCTAGACTTCAGCAGATGGTATTACCTCTGCCTACTAAATTTTGATCAAATCAGTCTCCTTCCTACTTTCTACAGTTTTAGAACAAGCTGTTATTAACCTAAAACCATGACATGTCAAAGACTGGCATAGAGGAGGATAACTGTAGAAAGTGATATTTTTGGGCCTCCTCATTCCTCCAAATCTGGTCACGACAACATGAATGCAGTTGTGTTTGTGCTGCTGATAATCCATCTGCGGAAAGCAGCCTTACTGTAGTTTCAGGAAGTCTGCCTGAGAAATGACTTATGTCCATCGTAATGTATCTCTGTGTATCCTCACTCTTGGAGATGGGTACTTTTGCCACACAAAACTAGGAGTGTGGATATGTGGAGGCAAATATCTGGTTACTGGTAAGTAACCCTCATTGTTTGTTTTTTTTTTCTTCCTGTCTTCATTTGTCTTCTATGCTTTGAAACCGCCATTGACCTTATTTACGCTCACCCATAGGCTCCAAAGGCTGGAAAATTCACATCATGCTTAAAATCCAACTCAAATGAGTTAAACTAGCCAGGCAAGATTTTGAAAATATTTCTGCACTGCAGCTCTGTGTGTGTGAATGTATATATATATATATATATATATATCTCACGGAGATTGACATTTCTCAATTTGCAGATGATTTGCTAAAGTAGTTCCAAAATGTGACAAGCTGTCAAAAACCATGTATTTCAGAAGAGAAGTAGCTTCCCATATCAGCATCTGTCCTAATCGCAAACTGAGGACCAGTTTTTCAGTAACAGAAGGTTTGGACAGAAGTCAGACACTTGGGGTCTCTGGTTTTAGTTGTATAACCAACTTCATCTGCCATAAATGAGGTGCTTGATAAGAATGAGTGAGAACAAATTTGCTTTAGGAATAAATTTGTTATGCCTCTGCCTCCTATTTATACAAGACCTCACAAATCTTGTGGCATAATGTAAGTAACTCAGAAGCTCATTCTTTGATCTCGCTCCTGTGACTTCTGCTTCCGAGGGAGGTTAAACAAGGTGGAGGGGAGGGGGGTGGCAACAGGTAGAGATAAGCCAAAGAGAATTGACCTGGAGCAGATCTAAAGGGCTAAAGAGATCAAGAGGAAAGTCTGCTGTGCAGCATTGGCTTATTGGGCTCTGCTGTGCAAGGTTCGGTGTCGCAGGATGAATGAGATTTAAAATGACAGTCCTTCTGAAACGCTGACCAGGCCTGATCGCGTTAGGTCTTCAGATGGCAGTCCTTCCGACCCCACCGCTGTATGAAGGTGTCAGACTTTCTTTCCAGATCTCTCTGTGTCCGATGAGTATCTAAGTTCTGAAAGCCTGTGAAGTTTCGAGACTGCTCAGCTGTTTGTTTTATGCTTTCTTTTTCTCTAAAGCAACAATCCTGCTCATAAATACTATCTGGCCGTGGACCCTGTTTCAGGCTCACTGTACGTATCAGACACCAATAGTCGACGGATATACAAAGTCAAGTCCCTCACTGGCACGAAAGACCTAGCCAGTAACTCTGAGGTGGTGGCTGGGACTGGAGAGCAATGCCTGCCCTTCGACGAAGCCAGATGTGGGGATGGAGGGAAGGCAGTGGACGCAACTCTAATGAGCCCCAGAGGTAAAGTAGGAAAAGAAGCTGGAGAAAATGACTGCGTGAGGCTAGGCTGGATGTGGAAATAATTATCTGGCAATTAAAGCACTCCTTGCTTGGTAATTTTTATTCTGGGCTTTAATTACAGTGGATTGGCAAGTGCTCGTGCTTTGTTTAGTTAAAACAAACTTTATTACCCCAACACTGAATGCTGCAAAAGGAGAACAGAACACAAATTAGCAGGGTACCGCTCACTCCAAGAAGCAAGCATGTAAACTGGGAAACAGATTACCGTTTGAGATACAGCCTTTGGGGAGAAAAACTGCCTGCTGTGGCTTTTTTCTGAGTTTTTATTCTATGTAGCCCCTTTTTCTTCAGAGGCTGAGGAAAAATAAAAAGGATTTTTGCCCGTTTCAGTTTCTAATCTTTAACAAAAAGTTTTCAAGATGATGGAGACATTTGAGGATGTGTTTCTTTTTAAGACTCTCTTCCATTGTTTCATCTTAATTGTAAGGATGAGATAATCATGTCTGTGCCAGGTGTTTCAGACATCTTTTGGTTTTATTTCAATAGTTGAAAATAAGTAGATAAAAGTGAATAAAAATGAAAGGTCCTGTTTATTTGTATAGGTAATAGTTTCCGTTAATACATACGGAGCATATTAACAGGATAGAGCTGCTTGCGTGTCTTCAGCTAAGCCTCCACATAGAAGTTAAGAAGATAAAGCTGAATCTTCTCTTACTGCCCAATAGGATGAGCACTGCAACCATTTGAAGACAAAATTTTTAGATGAATATTTTATTTTCAGCCCAAGAAACGGACAAGGCAGTGTACCAAATCAAAGCAGGAAAGGCGAGTGAGAAAAAAGCCTGCCCTCCTTCACAACAGGCAGCAGCATCCTTCTGTTCCTCCAAGGGAGCACCCTTTCATTCTCTGCCTTTCCTCTCTAAGGACTCCTGATGTGACAGGCATCCAACCCTTCCTTTTTTTCTAGGCTGGAAACCCCCGTGTCTTCATCTGGAAAGACCAGATGTTCCTCCAGTGTTCCTTACCACACCAGGTCAAAGAATTAAAAAGCATCCTGAAAGAATATAATGTCCTCTTAATTTTTCAAAATTTTAAAAACTATTTTAAAAGTTCTCTAAAAGTCCTTCATCCTCATTAGATCCTTCAGGTGAAGAAAGTGATGACTCAAATTTCTGAGATTAAAACTTAGTAGATTTATTTTTTAATTGTGTAATAAATCAAAGGTTGAATTTAGAAGTAAGCTGATGCATTCAGCTGTCTCTTTGGCATGTTTTCGACATTTCTGTGGTTCTATTTTCCTTAAAGCCCCAAAGGATAGACCTGATTGATGCCATTTCTTCAGCAGAAGTACAGTACTTGGAGGGTTCCAGGACCTGTGCTCAGGTTGGAAGGGAGGAAAGAATGGGGCAAAAGAACAAGCATCACCAAACTTGTTAGCAAGATGAAGCCTGCCTTGAAACTAGGAGCCTCACTGCTGCTCTGATGCCTGGTTTTTACGTTTGCAGGAATTGCAGTGGATAAGTATGGACTCATGTATTTCGTTGATGCCACTATGATTAGAAAAGTAGATCAGAACGGGATCATATCAACCCTGCTGGGCTCCAATGACCTAACTGCTGTTCGACCTCTCAGCTGTGATTCCAGCATGGATGTCACCCAGGTAGACTCTTACTGCATTTTTTCTCTTCTCTGCCTTAGAAGAGATGGGCATCTATTTTGGATGACTGCCTGGCCACTTAAGAAATACATTATGCAGCGCAAGATGATAGCAAATTTGATTCATTACTGAAATGCGTGAACCAGCCTTTTACTGTGGCTAACACAGGTTATTTATGCAACTGTAGAGAAATAAGGTTGAGATAATGGGAGTTATTGTCTTAATTGCCTGTTTTTCTGTAATTATTGTAGAGCTTCCACAATGTAGCATTCATTCTCTGCACAGAAACACAATTAGCCAAAGTTACCACTGCACGTAGCTTTAATATTTCCGAAAACAAAATCATTGTTTGAAATAGTTGCCGTTCATGACTTGATTTCATGATTTACGCTGGTAAACCCCTCACTAATTTGCTGTTGTTACACATGGAATTTTAAACACTAGAAGTGTACTTTTCAGTGACGAGTTTTACAGTAATAATTTGTGCAACTCATAGGTACGGCTGGAGTGGCCTACTGATCTCGCTGTCAATCCCATGGACAACTCCCTTTATGTCCTAGAGAACAATGTTATTTTACGGATCACAGAAAATCATCAAGTTAGCATTATTGCTGGACGCCCCATGCACTGCCAGGTTCCTGGTATAGACTACTCTCTTAGCAAACTGGCTATTCATTCTGCACTTGAATCAGCCAGTGCCATTGCCATCTCACACACAGGAGTTCTTTACATCAGTGAGACAGATGAAAAAAAAATTAATCGGCTACGCCAGGTAACTACCAATGGAGAAATATGCCTTCTTGCAGGGGCAGCTTCAGACTGTGATTGCAAAAATGATGTCAACTGTAATTGCTATTCTGGGGATGATGGGTATGCCACTGATGCCATCTTAAATTCACCATCTTCCTTAGCTGTGGCCCCTGATGGTACCATCTACATAGCTGATCTCGGAAATATCCGCATTAGGGCTGTCAGTAAAAACAGGCCCGTTCTTAATTCTTTTAACCAATATGAAGCTGCATCTCCAGGAGAACAGGAGCTGTATGTCTTCAATGCTGACGGGATTCACCAGTACACTCTCAGCCTCGTTACCGGGGAGTACTTGTACAATTTCACCTATAGCAGCGATAACGATGTCACGGAGGTGATGGACAACAATGGCAACTCCTTGAAGGTCCGTCGGGATTCCAGTGGGATGCCCCGCCATTTACTGATGCCGGATAATCAGATTGTCACGCTGGCTGTTGGCACTAATGGTGGACTCAAGCTAGTCTCAACACAGACCCTGGAGCTCGGATTAATGACATATAATGGAAACAGTGGTCTCTTAGCAACGAAGAGTGATGAAACAGGATGGACAACATTTTATGAGTAAGAATGTTTTTGGATATATTAAGCGTACATTTATTTTTCAAATGGTAGTGAGTAGGCCCTAAGCTGATCCTGCTGACCTTGGTTGTAGGCCTTGCACGGGTGCCGAATAAGGCCGTTGCATCTCAGCCTAGTGTGATACTGGAAATGATTAAGTGGCTTCTTGGTTTCATCCGTTTTTCCATGCCCTTTGGGTGGGTGCTGCACCACAGCAGTGCGAGGCTGGAGGGGGGGCTGGCCCCTCCAGCACCAAGGGCTGGCTCTGCACCGCATTCAGAACCCCTGTTTGATGTCCCACATTGTGCCCCAGCCCCTGGCCATCAGCCTGGGTGCAGGTACCTCACATCCACACCAGCCCTGGCGAGCCATGGCTCCTGCTGAGCCGCCTCTCTCTAGGAACCCTAATTCTGCAGTTTCTTTTGGATCTCAAATTACGTATCTTTCTGTTCAGACTCATATATTACCCATGGTTGATAAAATGTTGATTAACTTCACTGATTGTTCGTTCTTGAGACAAGTGAGGAAATTAGATCCCCAGCTATCTGTCAGACCCCTGGAGTAACTTCTATAATTTGTAGATAACCCAGAAGCACGACGGTGTTCATGAGCATATAGATTAAAAAGACAGAACTTCCTCTTTAAATGAAATTCATCAGAGATGAAGCTCGAAAGTATATTAAAAATCTAGAAAAAACTAGTCAGATTTTTATTAATAGGTATCCTATTCTTAGTGGTCTTGCTGCCGTTTATTGGTCAAAGAAATTTTAAAGTAGAAGCTAAATGATATATTGATAATATATGTAAGTTCTAAGTATGGCAAGTTTGATGCCATATACGGTGTCTGAAATAGTTAATTAACAATTACTAAATACAGTTTCTCAGGTAGAGAATCTCAGGTAGATGGCATGAAAAGGGCTTTATGTTTAATTTTAAATTCTAGGCTTATTTGTAAGGTTACAGGCTAGCAAAGTGGACACCTATTTTAGTTTATTAATGCATTTATCTCGGCCACCACTTACTCTCTGTTTAGAGAAGACGTAAGTAATGCAGAAATAAAAAGGAACCTGCTCCAAACACGTTTACACCAGCCCTGTGCACCCGGATTTTGACGACTGGGTGTTCGCTTCCGTATAAAGGAAAGCAGTGCCCTCTCGTGGTCCCCTTCGGTGTGGCCCTGGAAATTGAACCGCTGTGATTTATCATCCAGACTGTGGGTAGAGATGGGGAGGTGCTTCCTCAGTATTTTGCAAGTAGTATTTCTTTACCACACCTTAGTTACAAAAATAATGTAGTTCTCGGAATGCACGAAGGTATTGCCTGCCGAATACACGATGAAGTAAAATCTCACTGTTCTAGACAGCAATACAATCTCACGGCAATTCTGATGAGATGTGGGCATCCTTCTAGATAAGTTTGGAGCTTTTTTGCTGCTTTTTTTCCACAATAGTTAGCTTGAGATTCAAACCAGAAGTCATATAAACTAGTCATTTCTCAAAACATCAGTAATTAATTGTAGAAAATCCAGTAGCAAAATGATTTAAAACTCCACGTGAAAATTAATGAGACATTAAGAAAGGGCATGAGAAAGTTAGGAGTTACAAACCTGATGTGACCAGTGGCTGAGAGTCACATGAACTACCAAGCTAGCATGATTTCTTAGAAAAACTGTACTATGATTTCTAATATAGAAGGAAGGGGCTTTGATGCCTTAATCTGAAAATACAATTTACTGTGTATATAGTGCTGTATAGTGCTGACATGTTCACCTGACTAAAGACTATATAAGAAAAGATGTTTAACACTTGCATCAGGTCAGTGGAAGTTAAGCACTACATTTAGGTATAAATAATACAGCCTGAGGTACTGTCTTAGATGATTAGTAACTTTGATGAGGCAGCAGAAATAGCTTCCTTTCTCCCAGATTTGTACATACATTCTCATAAGCATAGAACCTATTGATGAGAAGACAGTGTAGACATGTTTTTAACATTAAAAATGCATATAATTTATAGCGCCTGTGCAAAACAAACTCTACAGGGTGACTTTTATCTGGGTTAGAAAGAAAGCCATAAGATGCCATTCACAGAGATGTTAAAAGAAGTTACATGTCTCTGTATGTGAACAGAAACCCCTGTGTGTATATGCACGCAGTCCATTTGCAGCAGGAACAGGCAAGGCTCATAAATAATACAGCAGCTATCAGCAGGCTCACATGGGGTAATTTAAGATTGGTTTTGGGCATGAAGCACAGATCTTTGAAGCGGTCCTCAGTGGTATTCCACTTGGTCTTGGCAACATCCTAGGAGAATGCTGCCGTTTTCTTCTTGAATCAGCTTGGGTTTGATAAGGGGGAGAAAATAGGGATATATGTAAATGTATGTGGATCTGCACCTTGCCCTGCTCTATGTTAAGTTAAAAGCTGCTGTTACTCCTTTCTGCAGCAGTGTATGTGGCCCTGCCTTAGCTACTCCCACCTACAAGCTGTTGAGCAGCACACATTTCAAACCTCCAAGACCAGAAAGCTAGCAATAAAAACTGATAAGCTGTAGAGATGCCACAAATTGGACGTGGGAGAACAGCCCAGAGTGCGTCATCACGAGCCAAAGGGATGCTCAGGTCAGATGCATGTAGTCATCTGGGGAGGTGACAAGCTAAGTGCCCGGCTGTGTCTGATAGTTGAGCTGTAGCCGATGGTTGAGCTGTAGCTATGGTTGGTGTGTGCTGGCTGTGGGTGCTTCAGAGCTGCTGTGTTGTCAGACACCATCTCCAGGCTACCAGCAGAAGCAGCCAACAGCTTCCATGTCTGCCTGTTGTGGCCGTGGCTGATGTTACCCAGAGCTGTCCTGGGACACTTTTGCCTGCCCAGACAGGCTTGGTGACAATTAGCTATATGTTAGCGAGTTAGCAGTGAGCACAGGAGATACTGGGATTCAGAAAGGATCTCTCCTCTTACAATTTTATTAGTAGAAAAGCTTGGGCTGAAACCTTGCTCTAACTGAAGCCAGTAAGAAAAGCTGGGGAAATACAGTGTATCCAGACTTTGAAGGTGTAAGGATTGGCTTCTCTGAGCTGATTCACCTTGCCTGATGCTGTGTCATAGACTTTGGTATCTTCTTCAGAAGCAGCCACCACATATCACAAAGTCCCAGACTGATAAGTAAATTTTTCATTACAAATTTTTCTTTTTCACTTCCTTAGACCTTGGTTCATGTCGTGAAGAAGAAAGGTATATAGCCATTTAATTCCCCTACAGCTTTATTCTTGCTATTCAGATAAATCTCTGGGGGCTGTATTCTACTGAGCTCTCACATAATACATAAATTTAAAAAAAGAAAATCCCTCAGTAAGAAGTCACTTCTAAATTATGTACTAAACAAAAAGTTTCCGGTTATATAATGTAATTTTTTTTTTACCTTAAAAGTTGTTTGTTGGTTTTTTTTTAAATAAGCTTTTATTGATGCACTGGATACAATACAAGCTCCTTCTTTATGCGTTGGTGTTGTAGTGTGTTTATGTCATTTAAGCAGTGAATTTTTTTATATGTCTGGGCTGTAAACTAGGCAGTCTGTAGATCTTCATAGAGAGTGGTTTTGTATGTCTCATTTGAAGCGTGTCCGTCACTTGCTTATAAATCCTTTTAATCCCTGACATTGCTGCTTTCGGGTGATGTGACCAGCACGGGGAAACACACCCTGTGGCAGGGGGCAAAACACTGACTTAGAGACGTATTTTCATTTCTCTGTTTCGGTCCCATACAGCCTCATCCACATTTACTTTTGAGACTGCCCTTGCACTTGGAGCAGAGATTTTTCAGTGAGTAGCCCACAGCAAACCCCAGGAATTTTTCCTGGGTTAATTAAAGCCCCAGCAATGTGAGTGACAAGTTTAAATTAATGTCTCATTTGCATTGCCTCAAATATATTTGCTAATGGGGAGTTTCACCAGCCATTTTTCACCAAGCTTTGCATAGTCTGAGGCCACTCATAGACTTTTCTAGTTTGTCCTAAATAACAGTGTCTCTTCTGTAATATTTGACACCTGTGTCTTCTCTTTGTCACTCTGCTCATCGCTAAACATACCCTTAGATTTTTGAAACTGCTTTTTTTCCACTTTCTGTTTTTCCTTGCTGGATGGGTGCTTGACTGGGTCAAGTTCTTCCCTCATCTATACTTCACCAGCAATTTTCAATAATTTTTGGGTGAAGACCTTTATATAGACTTAACCAACCCCCCTTTCATAGATCACCCCAATGTATTCTCATTTATACAGCATCCTGTTGATATGGTAAAATATATATATATGCATATCTATATATATAGAAACTTGTGACTTTTACAGTAAGAAAAATCATGCTGCTTAATCTTTGTTGATCCTGAACTGCCTAAATGAACACTATTATTGGTCCCTTTTAGGTCGCATGATGGTTTGTTTTATTGATTTACTTCTTTGCCTAATTCTTCATTGGTCCTGGTAAGGCTTGTGGTCCACAGGTGAATATTTTTTCCCCCTCCCTCTCCAATACTCATTGAATGGGTGCAGCCATTTGCAATGGATTTAAAAGCTGTAGTTGTATTGACTGAGGAGCCATTGTGTGTGTTAATTCTGGAGATGAGCTGTACAGTTCAGGCGGCCTACTTTGAATGCTCTAACTGTTAAAAGTCCTGTTGAAAGCACTGATTCTTTTTCATCTTTACAGCTAACGACAGACGTACAAAGAACTCTGCTAGCTCCATGATACTAAATGTGCTCCTCTTCTCTTCTGTTACTCTCAGGCAGTGCAATGGATTTACCAGTTCTCTTCCAGGCTTCCCGCTCCCTGGATTTCTACGTTCGAAGGATGACCAGTTGGTTTCAATCTCTACCTAAACTTTTCCCTTTATCTACACAGGACATTTTTTTCTTGCCTTTCTGCTGTTTAGAAGTAGGAGCGCTTTGGTAGCAGCTGGGTGAGAGACTCTTGCACAAGTAGAGAACTGCAGCAAGCAGAGTGTCAGACCGGAATACTGATTTTGTTTCAGGTCCCATTTGTTGCCCTTGAGATCCAAGGGATTGCTTCTTTGGCATACATATGCACACAAATAGGGCATACGAAAGGAAAGGGAGAAACAGGATGATTTGATTTCAGGCAGCATTCCTTCTTTCCCCCCTCCTCAGGCTTTATATCTCTAAATAAATTTAACACTATGAACTCCTGGAGAGCCCTTTTTTTTTTTTTCCTTTTTTTTTTTTTCTTTTTTAATATCTTTATGCCTCTGGAGCGCTTAATTCATTTTCTAAGGTATATTCTGGGTGTTGACTGCTGCCCTTTGTGCAACTCCAACCTATCCTGTGCTTTAACTTTTCATCACTCATCTTTATAAGCCAAAATACTGACCCAAAAATGCAGTTCAATACCACAGATAAGATCTAAATGAAATTATTATGTTCTCAAGCTGATGTCTTTTTTAATCTCTAGCGCAAGTTTATTCTTCAATATGTCACTTAAGACCGTACTTAGTAGCTTCCACTAAGTATTCAATTGCAAATGTGCAGTGTATACCATTGTATATTGTAGTATTCATTGCAAGTGCTCTTCCTTAGAGTGAAATGCAACTATTAAAACTGAATATGAATTTACTAATTATAATTTTTGAGCCAAATATCATACTGTATATCTGTAGTAATTTAATTAATTAATTGAGTAATTTAAAATCATCTAGCCTGGCTTTACACTCATGTAATTGAGATCAGTATGTCTAAAAAATATTATTTCATCATTGTAGACTCTTTCAAGAACAGAGAAATAGGAATGGCCAGGATGTTCTTGAAAATCTGTTTCGTTCTGGGCTTTTTGCACAAATGTGGTGCATTATTAATACTTTGGGTATTGAAATGAACATATATCCTTATGCTTTTCTGCTCTCACTAACTTTTCTATTAGCTATGATCATGAAGGGCGTCTGACCAATGTAACACGTCCCACTGGAGTGGTAACTAGCCTTCATCGAGAGATGGAAAAGTCTATTACCATCGACATTGAGAATTCTAATCGGGATGACGATGTCACGGTCATCACAAATCTCTCCTCTGTGGAGGCTTCCTATACAGTTGTTCAAGGTACCAAAGCACACCTCACAGCACATCTCCTAACCACACACACAACTTGAGAAAACAATTTGCCAAAGATCAGTGTCGTTAGTACACTCATGAGCAGGGGAAAAAAACACATAAGGTTTGTAAGAAAAGCTCCCATAAAGCTCATTGCTAAAGTGACAGGTCTTCAGGACAGGTAAGAGACATTTCACAACCATGCTTTGTGCCAAGCATGTACAGTCATTAGCTCCTGGTGTAAGTTAGTGCTGTCCTGCCCTTACTCATGGGTCAGGTTCATTTTACCCATGCGCTTATTCCTTTGTACATCACTGCAAAGTTGGTTCTACCTTCAGTGCCCCAGAGATGCAGTCTGACCGCTGTCTGCCTGGCTAAAAATCCTCCTGGAGAGAGGGGAGTAGGGCTTGGGGAGCCTCCTGCTTTGGGAAATTAAGTCCTCCCAAATTAGGCACTGCACAGAACAGCCAGGGCAGGGGACGTCACCTTGAGCCACAGTCAGCACTTGCAAGGACACTTTTACAGCCCCAGTATGGCAGGAGAGATCAGCCACAAAGTGGTTAGATATTAGTGTAGAGCTTTCCAGTACTGCCCAGGCATTGTATCTGATGAAGCAAAACCAGTCAGTTACCAAAGACAGACTGAAAGGAATTTGGTGAGTGACAGGGCTTTTTAATTAAGATACAGTGTCACCGGAATAAGAATGTCATCATCGAACAGTAGTCTCCTCCTGACATAAATGTCAGCATTCATAGACTGTTACACCATGACCTGTCTGGTTACAAAGGCGTTATGTCTCCCATACCAGATGATTCATGATGAAGGTGCTGTCCTTCTGTCAGACGCGCTGCTGCTGCAGGTGCAGTCACTCCTGGAGCGCTCCATCCCAGCTGCACTGGACTTGGCTGCCAAACAGCTGGAGACCTGTGCAGCCCCAGAACTGCGGCACTTCTCTGACAGCCAAAGGACTGGGTGTGCGCGCCAGGCTAGCGGGCTGGCAGGAGGCAGGCAAGCAAGGGGCCGTGGCTGCCGGCTTACAGTGCTGGAGCCCCACACCTTCAAGCCAAGTGGGAGTTCCGATGGCTTTGAAACAGAGAGAAAGAAAGGAAAGAGGTGCTTACTTCTTCCCACCCAGAAACAGTCCAGCAGTCATCTTTTCTTTTTTTCCTTTCTTCCTGGAGTTTAATGGTTTGTTGTTTATCCAACAGTTCAGTTTTCAGGAGTTTTTGTTCACATTAGAAATAAATTATGTGGTCGAACACATATCACTGCACATTTTGATTCACAATTAAGACCAAAGGGGACACGTACTGAAATAAACACAGTATCTCTCTGCAGGCTCACTGTTACACTACTGTTCTTTACATGAATCAGTAACATCTGTAATTTCCACCATAGTACCACGTAAATGGTAATTGCAGGCTGACTTCATTTAACATCGACAGGAGTGCAATAAAAAACCAATCAAATTAAGCTATATGTTTTCTTTATGACTGGAGTAGCTAAATTATTTTCTTTTCATTATTGCTGTAGATCAAGTGAGGAACAGCTACCAGCTCTGTAATAATGGTACTTTGAGAGTGATGTATGCCAATGGCATGAGCATTAGCTTTCACAGCGAACCTCATGTCCTGGCTGGGACTGTGACTCCCACCATAGGACGATGTAATATTTCTCTACCAATGGAAAATGGTTTAAACTCAATTGAATGGCGGCTGAGGAAGGAACAGATTAAAGGCAAAGTGACTGTGTTTGGAAGAAAGCTCAGGGTGAGTAGAACCTGTCGTTAGAATAATGATCTTTTCTTTTGGGGGCAGAAAATTAACCTTCCAGTTTGAAGGATGTGTCTTTCCTATTTTTACGTGTTAAATGTTCAACTCCGGGACTGCCTTTGGCACGACAATCTTTTCTTTATGTGAGAGGTCAGTTAACTGCGTGGGATTGTCTGCTGCAATCAGCCATAGAAGCATCATGACTAAAGTAGTCCTAAAGAGGTTAGTAAAAAATACCAAGAACATTGCTGCAAGTCACCCCGCTTCCAAAAACCCACCACTCACCATGGGTAAAAATGCTGTGCACAGTCAGCACAGTCAGTCCTGGGGAGCCAAACTGATTCCATCTTGAGCGGTTACGTTCTGCTCCCGTACATTCCCCCTGCAGACTTCCTGAGACAGGCATATTGTGTTTATTCCCTTTCCCAAATGGCACGACTGGAAAATAATTGCCATAATTACAAAGTCATAAGCATAGGATAAGATAGACACTCAGGTCGTGTAATCCATCCCCTGCCAAATTAAAGATCTCCCGCAGCCGGATTAATCCCATTCTGTGCTTAGCTGGCTTGTTTTTCACCCCTTAAGCAGCTAAAGTTTTGCTGGCTAGCCAGTGTATATGGTTGTGGAAGGGCTTTGAGATGCTGGGCAGAAAACAAATGTAGCCCTGGCTCTTTGAATAATTTTTTCAACATCATTGGATGGTTCTGTGTGTTCAAGGTGATACATTAAATACAATATATGTAAGGAATTGTGCAGTAATTTACACACACCCTCCCCCCCAAAAAAAAAAGTAAGACTGGGGTGTTACATTTTGGTATTTTTCCTGTTGCTTAATATCTGAGTCACAGCACTGAATTAATGAGTCTTGCCTTACTCTTGCAAATCCTCCAAACGCACCTATTGGGGAGGGGGGAAAGGTTAGACAAAAAATGGAATGAGATTAGCAGCTAATCCTTAATGACTAAATTTCATGGCTGTGTAATTGATTTTTGATGTGTTGACCTGCAGAAGTTGATTGTAAGTAGGAAATAGATCGGCTCTGCATTTTGACTAGGTGTTCAAAATAAAAATAAATAGGACCCTGGAATGAAATTGCTGTAATCCGAACTCTCAATACTAAAAATTTAATAGAGGTACTTGTGGTAATTAGCTGGAGTTAAACACGTCTTGGAGCTGAAACCTTCCCAGAGATGGGTTTTCTTGCATCATGTTTATGCAAATCAAAACACTGCTTTATCTAGCAACACCTCAACATTTAATTGTCTGGTGTTAGTTCCTGTAACAATAATCACATATCCATTTAGCTCTTTTAAATGAAAATCACTATGAGATTATAACAGGTTGAGTGGACTGAAAATGAAATTTGAAAATGAGGGAGAAAGCACGGAATTTATTTGCATCTCATTTATTCTAATTCATCTGTACAAATGGTTTAGTGAATGAACTCGAGTGAGTGGGAGCACTGGGGGAGCAGGTGGCGGGCAGGGCAGGCTATGGCAGCTGGGACAGCTGTGGCACTGCTGCAGAGCTAACGCAGCGCTCTGACCAGAGGTTTGGTACCATGCAGCATCCCGCAAGTGGTTTTTGTTGAGACCTTTACCCAAGGCACAGAGTGCTCATCCTTGGGGTCCACAGACGTGTGTGTCAGGAGTGGAAAGGCAGAGAAAGAGAGAGCCTGTGAGATGATCTTCGGTTGTGGTACTTGGGATAGTGGTGTTAGTGCTCCCAGGAAGGGGGGAGTTACTAATTTTGTTTGCTTTTCTATGTAATTAATGACACTAAAACTACATTCTGTCATTTTGCTTATTTTACAAATGAAAATGAAGTTACTGAACTAGCCAAGCAGGGGCTGCTTTATTCTCCCAGTTTGTATGTGTATGTAGCTCTTGTGTGTAACGATTTAAAAACCAACCCTAATGCTTTAGTTTTCTATGGCCCAAAAAGCCTAATAAGCTTTCCAAAGTTTTTGAGAAAGGGCAGGATACCTGGAGTCAGACTTTCCTACAGGCAAATTGCTGTTGAAGTTACTGTAACAGAGAGAAGAAGCCCCAGAAGTCCCAACTGCTTTATGGAGCTTCAGAAATTTTAAAAAAACCCAAAAAAACCACCACCAACAAAAAAACCCTAAAAGCTAAAATTTAGGTTCTTAAATTTTTTTTAATATTTTTCTCTTTTTTTGTTTCTTTTAAGAAAATCTGTGGGTCCTTAAGAAATGAGGTCCTTTCAGTCACATGCTGACATTTTAATGTTACAGCTACAGGTTTTTGAGAAGTGAAAGCTCTCTTCTGCTTCCCCAAGAGTTCTGTGAATGAAAGGGTTTGATATGCCTCTGTCGCCAGGATAGATTCTACATATACACACCTAGAATAACCAGTTGAGAATGTACCAGTGATGAGTTTGGCTTCCCTGGCTTCATTTGCATCATGATGGTAGAGCAGAATATGATTTATTTCACCAAGGTGTTTTAAAACGAAACATCTTTCCTCGGAGTCACGGGAGTAGTTGTTGCTGGAAGAACCTTTGGGAAACCCTACAGAAAAGAGCTTTCTCTAATGCTTGCCCACTGAGGAAACTCAAACTCTTAAAGAGCTACATTTTATTAATGGAAAAAATTAGGATAATGAGCGATAATTTGAAATAATTATTTCTTTACAAACACAAAATTGTATTAATTTTAAATTTGCTTTCTGAGCAACTGAATTCCTGCAGAGTCGGTTGGGGTGGGAATTGGCTTTACCCCTGCCAGTGGATATATCTCAGAACAACTTTTATGTCCTCGAGAAAGGCTCGGGGTTAATTTACATATTGTTTGATGTGCAGTTTAATTTTGGATAAGAGAAAACGTTGCTTAATCAAAGCTACTGTAAAATATAAGCTGAAGAACAAATTTCCAGAAACTGATGAATACTTTTTAAGTAGTCGTTGCTCTCAAATTATATCTAATTTAAAGACTTCTACTTTATTAATGATGCATCTACAATTAAATTACTTAAGAGGCTTTATCAGATTACAGCATTAGCCTGAATTCTGCGGCTTAGCCTCCAGTGAATATATTTATGTATCTCTCAATGCAGCACTCTCACTAGAAGCCTCTCCATTTGGCACTCAGGCGCCTTTGTTTCTTTATTTCTTTTCTATTAAAATAGAATATTAAAAAAAATAAAATCTGTGACTGAAACGCTTTATGCTGTACTGTGATTTGAAAGCTGGAACGGAAGAAAATGGGGGGAAGAGACAAATATTTAAGTTATTTAACACTTTTGTTTCTCAAAACTAGAAGTCCATTTTTCCCAGCCTGTATGCTAAAGATTTTTAATCCAAAGAGACGAAACCCATCCCAAGTGGTTGGGTTGCTGAGGGATCTATTTAATATTTAGAAAGTAAATGAAGAAGACATTAAATGAACAAATCCGTTAGCGGGGTGTTGCAGCTACAGAACCTGAGTGGCTAAATCTCAGTGCAGATATGCAAGTATAATTTCCTCTGTGGTTCTTGGAGGCTGAGAGCTACTGATGGGCAGGAGTAGAAAAATTACTTCCATGCAAAATAATGTGTTCTCTGCTCAGTGTTAACACTGCACTTTAAGGCCTATGTGTGCAGTATGTCTGTCTGTCCTGGCAGTAAGGAACCCTTTCTCTGTCAGATTAGAGCTCCCATGTTGCGGAGCACTGGGAAAGCTCCCAGTAAAACACTCAAAGTTGCATGTTTGAATATACCATGAAGTAGAAAGCAAAAGGCAGTTAACAGGAAAACATCCTACGCTTTTCAAAAATGTGGGGAAATTGGGTTCTCTCTCCTTTGTGTGTGCTGTTCTCGTGCTCCATCGAGGCGTGGTGCCTGCTGAACGCGGCCCTCTCTCATTCCACAGGTGCACGGGAGGAATTTACTGTCCATCGATTATGACCGGAACATACGCACAGAGAAGATCTATGATGATCACCGGAAATTCACTCTGAGGATAATTTACGATCAGCTCGGTCGGCCTTTCCTCTGGTTACCCAGCAGTGGCCTGGCGGCTGTCAACGTGTCCTACTTCTTCAATGGGCGCCTGGCGGGGCTGCAGCGCGGTGCCATGAGTGAAAGGACAGACATCGATAAGCAGGGCAGGATCATATCGCGCATGTTTGCAGATGGGAAAGTTTGGAGCTACACCTACCTAGAAAAAGTAGGTGATGTGGTTTTACCTTCTGACAGTAGCTACAAAGACACAAAACACTGTTTGGCTTCACGTTAAGCTCTGTACATAACACACGCAAAGTATCTCGGAATTGTACATGTCCCAGCTGTTAAGAATGCCTTTGCACCTGGCCTCAAAATTCCTTATTTTTCAATTAGCCAACCAACTCTGACTCATTTTTAATGGGAAATACTTTGCTCATGGTTTGTGTCTTTTGATATTCTCCTGAAAGTGATTAGACCACGGTATAATGGCATAAACTAACACAATGAATTGGCTTAGTTAAAACCAAAACTGCATGACTTAAACCTGAAAAAAGGTTCAAGTAGAAACAGGTAATTCATTTCTAATCATTATTTATTAAATTAAAGCGTGGTAATGCATTTTTACTTAGCCTAATTAAGACACTTCAGTCACAAAAGTGTCTTAAACACTTCCAAACTGCTTATTCTTCTCCCTTTCCCTTCCTTGAATCTGTTGTTTTAAGCAAGCCAGAGCTGATGTTCTCCACTTAGTTTCTCCTGTGTTTCACAGTAGTAGTTGTGAATTACAGCAGTTAGTCAAGAGAGGCATCAAGTCATTTTTCTAACTACTCTGCATCCCTCAGAAAAAATCCTGATAGAGGGAGAGCAGCTTAATCAGTTGTTAACCTACGCTTTCTCTGGCGTGTCAGCATATTGACTTCCAAGCAGCAGATCCCCTCATCTGGCAGTCTGACAAAATTCCTGAACAGCTTTGTGCCCCTCACTAATGTATCTGATTCTCTTTGTATTCACCTAATATTGGTGCTTCTTTAGTAAATCCTCTCTCAGAAGTCATGTGGTGAAGGGTAGTAACTGCGTTTTTTCTCCCCATAGTCGATGGTACTACTGCTTCAGAGTCAACGACAGTACATCTTCGAATATGACTCTACAGACCGACTTCATGCTGTTACCATGCCCAGCGTTGCTCGGCACAGCATGTCAACTCACACCTCTATTGGCTACATCAGAAACATTTATAATCCTCCTGAAAGCAACGCATCAGTGATTTTTGATTACAGTGATGATGGGAGGATTTTGAAAACGTCGTTCTTAGGTACTGGCCGACAAGTCTTCTACAAGTATGGAAAGCTATCCAAATTATCTGAAATTGTTTATGACAGCACTGCAGTCACTTTTGGGTATGATGAAACTACAGGGGTCCTAAAAATGGTGAATTTGCAAAGTGGAGGATTTTCTTGTACTATCCGCTACCGTAAAATCGGCCCTCTGGTCGACAAACAAATCTACCGGTTCTCTGAAGAAGGTATGGTCAATGCAAGGTTCGATTATACATATCACGATAATAGCTTCCGGATCGCGAGCATCAAGCCCATAATAAGCGAGACGCCTCTTCCAGTTGATCTTTACCGTTACGATGAGATTTCCGGCAAAGTAGAGCATTTTGGCAAATTCGGAGTTATTTATTATGATATAAATCAAATTATTACTACAGCAGTTATGACCCTGAGTAAGCACTTTGACACCCATGGGCGCATTAAAGAAGTCCAGTACGAAATGTTCAGGTCCCTAATGTACTGGATGACTGTGCAATATGACAGCATGGGACGGGTAACTAAAAGAGAACTGAAACTTGGCCCATACGCCAACACAACCAAGTACACCTATGATTATGATGGAGATGGGCAGCTACAAAGCGTAGCAGTAAATGACAGGCCAACCTGGCGCTACAGTTACGATCTGAATGGAAACCTTCACCTCTTGAATCCTGGAAACAGTGTCCGGTTGATGCCTCTGCGCTATGACCTGAGAGACCGGATCACGCGCCTAGGGGACATTCCATACAAAATTGATGACGATGGGTTTCTGTGTCAGCGAGGCTCAGATGTATTTGAGTACAACTCCAAAGGGCTCTTGACCAGAGCCTACAACAAAGCAAACGGGTGGAGTGTGCAGTACCGTTACGACGGACTCGGGCGAAGGGCTTCCTGTAAGACTAACTTGGGGCATCATCTACAGTACTTTTATGCTGATCTTCACAATCCAACAAGGGTAACTCATGTCTACAATCATTCCAATTCAGAAATTACCTCTTTGTACTACGACCTGCAAGGCCATCTCTTTGCAATGGAGAGTAGCAGCGGGGAGGAATACTATGTCGCCTCTGATAACACAGGCACGCCTTTAGCCGTGTTCAGCATCAACGGCCTCATGATCAAACAGCTGCAGTACACAGCATACGGGGAGATTTATTACGACTCTAACCCCGATTTCCAGCTGGTTATTGGGTTCCATGGAGGGCTGTATGATCCTTTAACCAAACTCGTCCATTTTACCCAAAGGGACTATGATGTCCTGGCTGGACGCTGGACGTCCCCTGATTACACTATGTGGAAAAACATTGGTAAAGAACCAGCTCCTTTCAATCTGTATATGTTCAAGAGTAACAACCCTCTCAGCAATGAACTGGATCTAAAGAATTATGTAACAGGTGAGTCTTCATTACATTTTCTTATGAGAGACAGTACAGATTGGAAGTAAATTTGTGAAGGAAATCAGGCTCCTTACTAGGTATTTGCATTTTCCTTTTTGTGCTATGAAAAGGGCCGGCTAGTCCTCATTCTCTGATATTGCTCCTCTGTGAATGAAGGACACTAAATGAGAAGCCACAGAGAATTATGGGGGTAAAGGGAAAAAAAAGAAAAAAGAATTCTTATTCCATGTCAGCGCAGATGAACACATGAAGATGTGTTCAGTCCAATTTTATATAAAGAAAAGTGAAGTCACCTGCAGGAATCACTGGCAGGTTAGTTGCAGAATCAGGAACTAAACTGCGCAGCATCTCATCCCCTCAGGGCTACTTTTGAAATTAACTGCTGATTAATTAACGGGCACGTTATGAGTTACCACCAAGAATGGATTTAATTAAACCTCTTTTTCCCCATTTAACTTCTAATACACAAACAGTCTTTAGTCTTTGAAACAAAAATCTTGTTTTTTTAAAAAGTATTTCCTCCTGAAAGACTGAGAAATTTTATGGAATGTATAGAGCTGAGACAGAGAAACAATGAAGTAGTTTTGATCATGTATGTTCAAATCAGGTACAACTTGGAACCTCTTCTTAATTAGTAATAATTTTTCACTTAGTAAGATCACACAGTACTTGAACTAGCTGCTGGCAATTTCTAAAGAGGAAGGTAATTAATATGTCTTCAGGAAAAGCTTTTAGAGTGGTGATATCATTTTTAAAAGGAGCCATCTTAATCTTAGCAGTAACTCGAATTTCAAGAAAAGTATGCATTGCCTTAGAAGAAAGTATGGTGGGACCTGATCGTATGTTTAACACACCATGGATTCTACTGGAGCTACTCTGCAAGACAGTGTGATTTGTATCTGAGAGTGTGAAAATACTGGTGACTGACATCACCTTGGGGATCAAATTGTGTTGTCCTGAATTAAAAAAAAAATTCCTATTTTTATCCACCAGTGTTTGATTTACATTTTCAATGTCTGATTTACATTTTCACTGTCATGATATTTTACTACCTCCTGAAATTGCATTCATTTCATTTATCTATCCACTGGATGAAATCTAGGAAGAAATACTGCATATTGGTGTAACCGGCCTTGTAGTCTGTAAAAATACTTCACTAGTGATGAAAATACTCATTGCTGTGTGGACTAAGGAGGTAATCGTGCACAAGAAGTGATTATGGTGGCTCCTTGACTATCATTTTTTTAAAAGATAAGGAAACAAAAACCCCACAGAAGACAAAACTGCCTCTGCACCCCAACGCGCTCCTGCTGTTAGCACTGCTTTATTCACAGGTTCAGGGAAAAGGAACTCCAGTAGCAGGTGCGGTGCTGTGCAGAGCACGGTCCCTAAGCAAAATAGCAACAACTTTGTGTATAGTTCTCTTTTTTGTAGAATTAGGGCAGCTGGAGGGAATTGTTCAGGAGATACCATTGTACCATAAAATAATTGGAAGCCTTAAAACCGAGCGGTAATACTGTGCTGTCCAAAGCAGGAGGAAGAATGTGGAAGGCGCTGTGAGATTGGGGATGCAGAGAAGTATCTTCATAGAAGCAGGGTATCTTACTACTTATTTTAGTGTTGGACTGGCTAAGAGAAGATGATGTTTGCTGTCAAATGTCCGCGACCAAGAATGTTACACTTGTTATGATGTGACATTACCTCTGCTAAAAATTCTGGGAAAGTGGGCTTTATAACAGCAGGCAGGAGCCATGTTGTGGCTGAGCAAGTCCCGGAGGTCTGGATGTCCAGGCAGGTACCTGTGGACAGCAAACACCTACTTGCTGCAGACACCATCCTTGGAGGGGGCTAAATTCAGCCAGCAGCCCTTGCATCCAGAGTGCCTTGTCTCTCATCACATGTGGAGTTGGGCTCACATGGAGAGATGGCAAATGCAGCATCAGGAGCCAGCAGAGGCCAGTGAGGGGAGGAGGATACTGGTAAAGATAGGAGAGATTTTGAAACAAAACCAGTCATAACCATTGGTCCAAGTCAAGTGGGAAGTGCCCTGCTCCTACACAGCTGCTCATCTGTGTGAGCACCAGAAAGAGAAACAGGAAACGCAAGTATGAACCAGGGCCCTGGGCTTGTTCATTTGGTTAAAACGATCATTTTGATCACTAAAATACATCATTAATTCTTAATACCTGCTGAGTTGACTGTTACTAATTTAGTTCCTTAGCTTTCTCAGCTAGATATGGAGACAAGAGTTTCACTGGTTGAACCCAGAGGTGGAAGTTCCCAAAGCTCGCTCCAGAGCTTGGATGTAACCCTCCCATGCAGCTCCTACTTTTCCGTACTGAGCCTGGAGGTATGGGGAGGGTATTCATGGCACCTAAATTTAGACTCCTGAATTCCAAGTCTAGCTTCTCACTGCGTTTAATAGAGCCTCCTGAGACCTGATAGCAGCTAACAGAAGTAGGACATAGAGGAATATTCTCCCAGAGGACTTTGCAGATGTACTAACTTAATAAAATACCATTCTACAATATAGTTTATAGGTTCAGTAGCCACGTCAGAAGGTATCAGAGATGGAACAAGCAAAATGTTTGGATAATCCATGTGCTGTAATGGAAAACGAACGCAAGAGGTGGTATAGATCCCTGATGAGCTATGCAGGGTACATTTTAAGCAGTATTTCCTGTGCCTGTTCATGGTGGATTACTACAGTTCTGTCAAGTAATAGAAATTATGAGTTTGCTGCTACTTGAAATTAAGGAGGTCAAGGATGGATTTCCTTTTTTTTTTTATTTTATTTCTCATGTTTATTATACACACTTATTACTCACTTTCCTGCTTACTTTTGATTTTTAGATGTCAAAAGCTGGTTGGTGATGTTTGGATTTCAGCTTAGCAACATTATTCCTGGTTTCCCTAGAGCAAAAATGTACTTTGTGTCACCGCCATACGAGTTGTCTGAGTCTCAAGCATGTGAAAATGGACAGGTAGGCAGACACATGAAGTTACTTTTCTTGATAAATTTGCTCCATACTATAAATACAACTGCTGGCTCTTCTGTAGTTATAGCAGAAGGCCAAGATTTTATTTCAGTGTAAAATGAAGTGAGTAGAGCTAGATTTTATACTAATGAACATATGCCTTTCTTGCCAACCTTCGTTGTTATCATAATTACAGTGTCATTACTTTGTCTTTTATTGAGTACTTCCTTGATTAACAAATTGTAACTTGGTTAACTTGATTAGCAATGACAAAGGGAGACTTTGTCAGGGTAATTTATCATCTGTTGTACCTTTGGTAAAACCATCCTAATTCCATACGTGTTGCAGTATCTTAGCTTGGTGCTTGCTATACTGTTAATGAGTGGTTCTACTTCTCACCCTGTAATAGGGTTTCTCCTCTGGTTTTGCCTCACACTTTTGGTTTGCTACTCCACTGACTGTTGTAACTTGAGTTGCAGCGTTCATACTTACGTGTCAGGTTAAGGTGGAAAATGGTGTATGTATTCCAGCTTTACAGTAGATTCCAACCCATTTAATGAACTTAGAGTACTAAGCCAATTTCAAACCAGGTCTATGCTAGGCTCACTTCACATTTGTGGTAATAGAACCAAAATGGTCATATAGACCTAAATATGCTGCTTTCACGGGCTCCTAAGTCATTTGAGGGTCTAAATCTCCTCTTCAGGAATTACTTTGGTATTTTGGAGCCCAGATGTCATCTATTTTCAAAAGGGCTTACATTCATAAGCATTCTAGTCTTCTATACTGGTGGAAATCTCTGAGCAGAAGTGTCCAGAAGTGCCATCTTCCAATAAATGGATTGTTTGGTTTAAGCTTTGATTAAAATAGTGCTAGACTTAGGTCTTACTCTTGTAACAGACATCGTATAACTGGCCAAAACTGAAATTTGCAGTACCCATATGCTATGGAGGGTTATGAATGAATGGGAAACATTGTATTTGATATTATTGATAGCAAAATAGTTTGCCAAGTGAGTATTTACCTGATTCTGAATGGGGTCTGTATGGGGGCTGGTAACCAAGGGTGGTCTTCCCATCGTGTAGGATTTTTCATGGCATGGCTTTCCTTTTAGGAAAGCGAAGCAAAGAGTAGTACTGGTCTCTGCAGTGAGCATTTTCAGATCTATATCTTCTTTGGTGTTTTTGTTTTCCCCAGCTCATTACAGGAGTTCAGCAGACGACAGAAAGACACAACCAAGCTTTCATGGCTCTTGAGGGACAGGTCATATCTAAAAGATTACATGCCAGTGTTAGAGAAAAAGCTGGTCACTGGTTTGCAACAACCACTCCTATCATTGGGAAAGGAATCATGTTTGCTGTGAAGGAAGGCCGTGTAACCACTGGCATTTCCAGCATAGCCACAGACGATAGCAGAAAGATTGCCTCTGTCCTTAACAGTGCTCACTACCTGGAAAAAATGCATTACAGCATCGAGGGGAAGGACACCCATTACTTTGTCAAGATAGGCTCAGCTGACAGCGACCTTGTCACCCTCGCGATGACCAGCGGGCGGAAGGTCCTGGAGAGCGGAGTCAATGTCACCGTCTCCCAGCCCACTCTCCTGGTCAACGGAAGGACTCGAAGGTTTACGAATATTGAGTTTCAGTATTCCACCCTGCTGATCAACATCCGCTACGGGCTGACCCCCGACACGCTGGACGAAGAGAAGGCGAGAGTGCTTGACCAGGCTCGGCAGCGAGCCCTGGGCTCAGCCTGGGCCAAGGAGCAGCAGAAGGCACGGGACGGCCGAGAGGGCAGCCGCGTATGGACAGACGGAGAGAAGCAACAGCTTCTGAACACGGGAAGGGTTCAAGGTTACGAGGGATATTATGTCCTGCCCGTGGAGCAGTACCCAGAGCTAGCAGACAGTAGCAGCAACATCCAGTTTTTAAGACAGAATGAAATGGGAAAGAGGTAACAAATTAACCTGCTGTCATCCTTTGCTGGATGAATCAGTAGTCGTAACTGTTATCTCCTCTCCTAAGGAGATGAAGACCTAAATGGGGGCACTAGGCTGAGCTACTTTGGGATAGTAAGTGGCACAAAAAGCTCATATTTTTTGAGTTAAATGCTACTGTTCAAGTGATTAAAAACCACATCCTGAAGTGGACTAAAGCCAGACTGAAAACTCTAACCGTACAAATTTAAAAGTACCCCTGAAATATTACCCACTTGTTCTGGGTCTAAAGAAAAACAAACAGAAGGCCTCGTATTGTATTACCTCACTCCATTCACACGTGAGCAAACTAAGAAATCCAAGTGGGCCACTTTCACTAACCAGCTGATGAAACACAGATGATTCAGACTGCTTGTTTGATAAATATCCAAGAGGTTTTCATTTAAAGCAAAATACAGGTGCATTTAAAACATGACTTTGGGGTGATTTGTGTGTAGCAACTGGAGGACAATGAGAACGCAAGTGAGAACGCACTGGAAATAGTAAAGAAAAATATATTTAAAAGTAACAAAACCACACTTGCACTCTGACCCTCCACTTGTCTGGCCTGAAGCTTAACTTATTCAAAGAGGGCAGAGTGTAAAGTTACATTCAAAATGGTGGCTATAAATCACTACAAATAAATTTCATACTCTGTTTGTCTTTGAAGATTTCCATTGTGGACAGTATAACACAGTTACAGGGTGTAGTCTGTTTAGATTCAGTAGTTTGTTGGTATCAGTTCCAGTAGAGCTGTGGGCATTGTGTTACACTATTGCAAATGGGCACCACGTCAGATCACCCTGTACATACATCAGCCAGAAGGCACAATCACTGTTTCAGATTTAAAAATTATTAGTGTGTTTGTTTGGTCGAGAAACTGAGACAATCACATTACAGTCACCACAAAAAGGAAAAAAAGAAAAAAAAAAAAAGAAAAAAGTCTAATAAGAACTTTGGTACAAGAACTTTTTTGTAATATACATGTATGAATTGTTCATTGAGTTTTTATATTAATTTTAATTTGCTGCTAAGCAAAGACTAGAGACAGGCAAAGATAATTTATGGCAAAGTGTTTAAATTGTTTATACATAAATAAAGTCTCTAAAACTCCTGTGAATTACTTGTCTTCCATGTGAAATTTTTTTTAAAAGTGACAAAACTATTAGTGTGTCCCTGTCACCGAATACACGCAGCACCTGACTTTACGGGACAACACCTTGCTGTCGTCCCACCGTGGATTCTACAGAGGGATGTTCCCTTCATCGCTGGGTAAGCAGAGTCCTACAGACACATCACCTGAAATGCTGTGCAGGAGACAGCAGAAAACTCCTGCCCGACACCTCGAGACTGCACTAAGGTAACACATGAACAGTTTGAAAATGTGGCACTGTAATGTGGAATGGAACACTGAAGGCTGTGTGTTGAGCCAGGAAGCCTCTGAGACATCTATCTTTTTTGGGAGATTGCTTATTTCTACCGTGTTTGAAAACTGGAGGTAAGATCAAAGACAGTCTCCTAAGCAAACAGTCACCCCCAATGATGCTAAAAGGGAGCTATCCATCAACCAGGGCCCTGCTGCTTTTATCTCATTTAAGTACGTAGCCAGGGAGCTCTACTTAATCTTGAGAAGAGTTTTGCTTTTGGGGTTGCAAATGACGTTTTTAATGATTCATGATATCGATAGAGATCTTCAAGTTGATTATGGGCATTAAATCACCACGGGGTGTTTTTAAAGCAGGACAGTTCAGCAGCTGTGTTGTTCAGCACCTATAGCAGCACTAAGCACATCTGATTTTTGCTGTGCAAACCAAAGCCATCCCTTTCAGACTGACGTGCCTGCCCTGTGCAGCACACTGGCCGCGATCCCAGGCCCTGCTCCCCTTGAAGGATGAGTCCAGGCACATCTCCTGGTGAAGTCCTGCATGTCCATCCTCACAGATGGTTTTCTGTGTTGATGGACTCAAAGTGCTGTTACAGTATCAGACTATTCTTTACAAGTGAAACCTCTTAAAGAATTGAAGTCTTTTTAATCTTTTTTTTTTTTTTATGGAGGCATAAAACATGAAATCACAATGGTTTCTCCTGCTCCCCTCAAAGCTCTTGCTTGCTCTTTTCATCTCTCTTCCTTGCTACCCTTTGCCATATAGAATAGGTAATTAACCTAAAGCAAGACCAAGGAGATGCAAACTGGAGCCCTTCACATGGGAGAGCAGTAAAGCAGTGCCTTCAGCAGTGATGTGGCTGTGTCCCCAGCAGTGTGGCGAGCGGGGTGGGCTGAGGACAGCCATCTAAGGACCTGCCCTGAGAAGCACTCCTGGCTGTGGGAAGGAGCAGCATATGAGCCCACACCAACCCAAGACCTAGGAACGTAGGCTGGCCCACCTAGCTCACTCGAGCATAAGCCGAGGTGTCTGCAGAGCAAACACAAATCCAAGATAGGCTTCTGTTTAGAGCTAAAACCAGATGGAGAATCAGTGCCAGAGTATGTTTGTTTCCTTCCCATTGGACTGCTGCAACTGAGGGAATTTGGTATTTATAACCATGTGTTTCAGCTTGGAAATTCATTTTGGTTCCTGACTTAGCCCAAGGCCCAATACCCGTCTGTCAGTGTCTCAGCACCGCCTGCTCCTCACCACCACCTCTCGATGTGACACCCCACAGCCCCACGGCTGCACGATGGCAGTTCTGCCCAGGAGATGCTGAGAGGAACTGGCCTTTGCCTCCTGCACTGCCCTGCCTGTGGCAGGCCCCCAGCATAGTCTGCCTTTGCGGCCTCCAAGCAGAGGTACCCACAGGAGCTCCTCCTAAAGCTGGGCCAGACCAGTGCATGGCAACAAACGTGAGGAAGGAAGCATTTAGACCCTTTTATTTTCTTTCTCTGCTACCTGAAGTGCAAGGGCTGACACATGCACGCACCAGACCCAGTCTGAAACCTGAAGGGCAGCCCGGCTCTGGACCTGTTAGTTTGCTCCTCTCATCCCATGGGTGTTCCCGCAACACATGGGTCCTGTAGCCTCTCTGAATTCCTGCCAGAAATGAATGTGCAGCAGTCTGCATCAGTAATAGTACCCTGTAAGCCCCTGATCTTCATGTAGCCCAGGCTCACAGTTGCTGTAAGAGCTGAAGAGCTCGATATCCCTCATCTGCCCCAGACATGACCATAGCATCTCCTCCCAAAGGCTTCCCATGTCTGTCAGTCAAGAGTTTCCTCTGCAAACAAGCATCAGCCTTGCCCAGGACGCCAGGAAAAGCACCGCAGAACTAAGTGCCATTGAATAATTTGCATTAACTTCTTTGTGCTGTATTTTCTGTCAGGTTGACCCTTTTGCTGACAGTCTTGCAAAGACTTCTAAAGCACTTGGTGATGATTGAACGTGGGAAAGCGGTTGACATTCAGCTTTGATGCTATAGCCCTTGGAAACTCAAAAGGTAAAGTTTCTGTCACCCTTTTGTACTGTCCTGTGTTCATCTGGTGATCCTGAACCAAACCCACATGGTAAGGTCAGTCATATACTCAGAGAACTTTTATTTTAGCTGTGCTTCAGTTAATAGTGAGATCTTGCCATACAAACTAAGGTGGGATGCCTTTACATGTCTTATGCTATGTACATGTTAGCTGAAGGGCCTTAACCTCAGGAAACACAGATTTTATCCAGAAGACAAGACCTTCTATAGCTATAATTTCTTCTCCAAAGCAGAACTAAGAGTAGATGTCCCTGAGCAGTTTTGATTGTGGGAATGGGGCTCTACTCGCTGGATGTAGAAGCTCCTTGGCTTTAGTTATGTGGGGTAATGAAGAAGTACCAGGACTCCTCTGTCTCCAGGCTGCCTCTGAGCTTGTCTGCCAACAAGGGGAGTTTCTTCCCAGCCTCCTCAGGTACATCCTGCAGCATAAAGGTG
This sequence comes from Laterallus jamaicensis coturniculus, assembly GCA_022605575.1. Classification (NCBI taxonomy): domain Eukaryota; kingdom Metazoa; phylum Chordata; class Aves; order Gruiformes; family Rallidae; genus Laterallus; species Laterallus jamaicensis. The sequence continues at coordinate 1,951,874 of JAKCOX010000016.1, forward strand.
TTTTTATTTACAAGCATTACTTTGCTCAAACCTTAGTCATTGCGTGGACATTGGAAGCCAGCTACTCCTCTGAAGTCATACTCACTTCTCCACCTCAGTGGCACCACAGGACAGGGGCTGTATGCTCCCAGAAAAGTCTAAGCCAGGGCCATCATCCACCACAATGGAGCTGCTGAGGCAGGTGCAAAAGCCATTTTACTCTCCTGATCTCTGAACTGGCAGAGGGAACTCACAGCCACTTTCGGCCCGTGGTAAATTGTGATGGAGCATTGGCTTGACCCGGTGGCTCCACTGAGAAGTCACTGTCACAGGAGGCCCCTGGTGCTGGCAGGTACCAGTATACATGTGTTACATGCTGTAACTACTTGTTTAGGTCCATAATATATAAACATTCTCTCTCCCTTGCCACCTATGTCTGTTACCTCTCTAATACACATAGTTTTATGCAGCACCTGAACATGGCCAAGAGCTCTGGAAAGGCAAATGCTGCTGCCAGTCTCAGAGCACAAACTCCACTGTGTCAGTGAAGCCTTTTCTGGGCCCATTGGTGTTCATGTCAGAGGTCTCCCTAACCCAGCCCCACAGTGCTGGGCAGACCCAGAGCTGCAGTCGTGAACTGCACGTGGCTACAGGAATACCCAACGGCTGATTACCCGAGCCACTGGCAAGAACAAGTGCTCTGTAACAGGCAGCTATGGCCAGCTGACACAAGTCACATCACAAGTGTCCTTGGCAGCACCCTCACAGCTGGGCCCATTGCACTACGGAGCTAAACTGGGAATTTTAATGTCAGGGGACTGAGAGCTCTGCATCCTCACCACTACAAATGCATGAAAGAAGGAGGAGATGGAAGCCCCAGTGTGATCAGCTCAGGTACGCAGGTCAGGCACTCAGCCAGATGACCCAGGCGAGGAAACAGATGGCAGAGAGGGCAGGGACTCAACCCTGCTGGCACCTCCCATGCATGCACAGCATTTGGGTGGCTGCTGCAAGCACCCTGCATGCTGCAGGCAGGTCAGCCTCTGTAACCATCAGCCCCAAGAGCCACTGCAGACCCTGGGGAGCTTGGGGTCTCCACCAAGGCCCTGCACCCAGCCAGGCTCTGCAGGTCACCTGCAGCTCAGCAGGTGCCACCAGCCCTGCTCAGGCTTCCCCCACCTCCTTCGGCAGGAGTGCAGTGCTCCCCTTTCCAGAAGTTATTTGGAGTAAGCAATAGCTCTTCAAAATACATATCTAATGTAATAAATTAGGCTTCTCCTTATTTCCTTCTTTGTTAAAATATTTGTGCAGTGTCTTAGCCCCTATGGAAGGTTTGATGGTTCTAGGGTTAAAGTCAGGCTACTTCTGCGGAGCTTCTGAGACAAAGGAAAGAAAGAAGCAGTAAAGTAAAATGTGGTAAAAACACCATGGGGGAGAGCTGTGTGCCAGCTTTCAGAGAGAAGCAAGTGAATGCAGCCAATTTATAAATCCTTAACAAATAGGATTTACAATGGCAGTGGCATTAAAGCTGCTGCAAGTGCAGAAGGCGGGAGGCACTGTACTGTAACACTGTCTGTGCTACAGCAGCTCAAGAGCGTTGCCATCGCAGAAGCCACACTTAGGAAGCCCTACATCTTCAGATGACAGCTTCTGGCATGCCTGAGTCCAGTTGGGTGGCTGCACAAGAAACTGCCTGCCGCACTGTGCTGGCTGTGCCACTGCCCTCTGTGTGACTGCCCAGGCCCACTATCGCTTCAGGACCTCACCAGCCACTCTGCCCAGACCTTCCCACAGCTGCCATGGCCCCCACAGACAGCCAGGGGCAGCCATGGGCCAAGCCCCTCACCCCTGGGTGCACCCCTAGGGACTTCTCCATGATCCTTTCATTACTCCCATACCTGACCCTGCTCCACTGAAGCTACACCTTCCTTCCTCCAGACTTGCTGCTCATAGATTTGAAGGCAGGTCACCCCGGGAAGCCCCACACTTCACAAAGCAGTGGGCTGTCCCAGCCTGTTCTGTGCCACCAAGCTGTTTCAGAAGAGAGCTCCTGCCGCCGTGCCGCTCCTTATAGAGACACAAAGGGTCTGTGCTGCCTGTGCTGAGCCCCACAGCAAGTCACACAAAGCAGCTTCAGCTGTGGGGCAGTTGGGAGCCCTCGCTCAGCACCGTGTGCTCCGCACCATGGGCTCAGCCCCAGCTGTGGCTATGCCAGCCTTTGCTCCTCCCAGCTGGGCGCAGACCCCTGGGCTCATCTCTTGTAGGGATGCCACCGGGTCTGTGGGACACAGGGCTGCCTCACTGCTGGACTCTATCCAGCCCAATCATGCTCGGTGAGGTTTCACACCCATCAAGGAAGAACACAGAGCAGCTGGGCAGATGTGTCTGTGGTTGGCTCCCACCTCTACTGCCCATACTCAGCCTGGGGTGTGGTGGGATGGTGGCTGCCGCCTCACCACTGGCAGGAGATCAGTGCTGCTGTCCTCATGCCATGGCTCACCTGGCTTCACAAGCCTGTTCAGTGCCAGGGGCCTGGGAGCAGACAGCCACACCACTGGTAAAGCACAGTGCTGGTGAGATGGGGGTGCGTCACTGAAGCATGCAGGAAGTGGTCCTTAGAGCCCTAGCCACTTGTTAAGAATTTTCTAGGTGAAACTAAGCTGCTTTAAATGGACAGCTGCTTTATTAGCGTCTCCGATCTACACAGCAAGGCAACTAGGTGGGGTTTGGTTTGGGGGTTTCTTTGCTGCTGCAGCTCTGAGGCAGCTGTGTGACCAGAGCCGTGCTCCAGCTCCCGTCCATCTCCGCAGGGGTCTCCACTTGCATCTACCACCATGGCTGCTGCATGCCACTGTGCTGCCAGGCAGCCGTTTGGCCTCTCACCACGTGGGATGGATCCCCACCACGCTGCAGGGTACAGCACCACCACAGCTCTTGAATGCAGGCTCCCACCTGACCGAAACACCATGCAGCTGAGCAAACAAGCTGTGCATCAGTGGGAAGGCAAAGACTTGACTTGAAGAACTTGCTTCTGCCTTTGCAGTACTTTTCACTTTGCTGGTACAAGTGGTCTTGTTCTCTTTGGGACCTGCCATACCACAGCCAGCCATGGTACCCCATGGCGGGTACGGCCCTGCACTTGATAGATGTAGACATGCTGCCTGCCAGACAGCCAAGAGGGCAGGACAGACTGCAGAAGCAGCTGGCTTGCACCCTGCTACTGCCTTGCTGAGCAGCAGCCGGCTCATGAGAGCAGCATAGGCATCCCTCACCCAGGCACTGCCCACTTTGAGAGGTGATGGCACCTGTCCCTTTTTCCATTCATTGCTATGAGCTGCTGTCCCCAAACTCCACTGCTGAAACCACTCATTAATACTAACAGGAGGCTGCACCTCATGCTAGACAAGAGCAAACCCACCTGCAGTGCCCTGCTCCTGCTATCACAGTGTAAAATTAGCCTGAACAGAAAAATCACATACGTCAGCTTAGAAACATAATGCATGTTGGCAAAACTAAATGTATTTTGGTCCCCTTGGTGTGAGTCAGGCACACGTTGCCATCCCAGTGGTGCCTGGGAAGCTCTGGTCTGGCATGGTGCTTGCCCAGCTCGTTTTGACAAGGCATGACGACGGCACGGTGGTGTTTTTACAGCTCCAGCCTGATTATGGTATCAGTGCACATGGACACATTTCATTTTTACAAGCCTGCGCACGTGCAGGCTATTCCCTCTGCACTTGTCACACATGATAAGGACGAGCTCCTGCCCTGCCGCATCCTGCGCATGTCCCAGCACCCCGCTTGGCTGCTGAGGAACACCTGCACGGGTTGTGCGTGCCTCTGGGTTCGGGAGTCCCAAGCCATGCCAGCAGCAATGGGAACGTTCACATCTTCAGGGCAGAAAAGTGGAGGGCTGCGGCAGCTCTGGGGCTGGTGAGCTGATGACCAGGAGAAATCTGCTTACGGGAGGAGGTCCAAACAAATAATGAGCCAGTAAAACCAGCAACTGATACCAAACAAATTGATTTTTTTCTGTCATATGTTCTCTCCATAACAGGTAGATGGAATGTTTACACCTTTTTTCCTATGGCTGAGGATGATAGGGTGTTTGGTGCCATTCTTGACTCTCATCCGCAGTGCCAGGGCTGGCTGCTGAGGGCCAGCTCTCTCAGCCTTTGTGGAAGAGCTCAGCACCGGCTCTGTCGCCTCAGGTCCAGCCGAGCTCGGCAGAGCCCCACACCAAGTAGCTGGGTGGGCTGACGGATTGGCACAGGGGCTCACGCTGGGATGGAGACTCTCCCCGCTGTCATGGTACAGCTTCACTGGGGTCTCCCATTTAGGTTAAGCAGCTCCCAAGTACTGCAAGGTAGGAAATGCACGTTCAGCTCAGTGCCCGTCGCAAGGGACATGCACACGCTCGGAGAAGCCAGAGGCCCAATGTCAAGGCAAGGCTGCAGTGCAGTGCTTCCAGTGGGCACATGAGGCTCTATAAAACAACAGGGATAAGGGTAGTTGGGAGAAAAATAAATCCTGGTTTGTTTGGAGGTGAAAAAAAATCTCAGAGTACCTAAAGGTCACAGTTAGGAATTTATTCCCTCTCTGCAGGCTTGTTTGCTGAAAGATAAAGATCTCAGGTGCAGGTGTACAAAGTGCCAAGGATCCTGAAGGTGATAGAGAGCAAACTCGTGGCTGAGTGACAGGCCTGTGGTATGTCCCTCCAGGGATCACGAGGCCTCTGTCGCAGGTGCCCTGATAGGTGTCCTGCCGGGGTTCCTGCCTCGGGGGGAGGGGGTGACGGATGCTGCTGTGCTAGAGCCAGCCCGGCCTGGGGCAGGGGATGGCAGGGCGCTTGTGCCAGTGCAAATATTGACTGTGGCTTGGGAGAACCCTGATTCAGCCGGGGCTGGGAATGTCCTGCAGACTGCAGGAGCTCAGACGGTTTGATCCGCAGCCCTGTGCAATGGCCCCACCACACAGCTCCCTCTCACAGCAAGCTGCATCCGAACAGAGTAACCAGCAAATACCCAGAGCAAAGGACTGGAAAAAATTATTTCATAGAATTGCAGATAAATTTAGGTTGGAAAAACCCTTTTAGGATCATCAAATCCAGCCATGAACCTAACACTACAAAACACGTGTGTATGGTCACAAGGCTCACAGTGCCTGAGGCTTCTTCAGGCTGTAGCTCCTGAACTCACCCCCAGATCGCTCGTCTTTACTATTCACACTCTTTTTATATGCTGTGTGACATATTCTTGACTTTTCCCTTAGAAACACAATTTACCCTATACACTCACAAAAGTACTGTATTTATGACTTAATAAACAAGTAGGGAGGGTTCTGCTCATTTCTTTTCAGTGCTTGGGGTAGCATAAAGAAAGAACTGCATTATGTTTGCTAATCCTGTTCATGAGAAACAGCATGACAAAGGTAACTTGAAATTTAACATTAGAACCAAATCCACAATCTGCTGTCTGAGGCTTTGATAAAAGAGGAAAGTTGAATTTTGATTTTGTTAGCTTGGCTTCTGATGAGCAGGTCTTAAACCTTCCCACACTTCTTTTCCAGCTGCCTTTTTGATTGTATTAGTTTTCAACAATTTCTTTACTGATCACTCGCCCTCTTCCGCTCTCTGCTATCTTCGATACAAGCCTGCTGAAGAAGCCTGTGTGGTTTAAGTCAGTCTGTTGGCTTCTTTGCTGTACAAGTGCAGGTTCCTGGTGGGTCACTCTGCAACCTGGGTTGATGGGGTGAAAAAGAAGGAATTCCTGAAGGAAAGGTCAGGGCCCAGGTGGTTTCCCTGCAGGAAAGGCAGTGTTCCCTATGCACAGCTGTGATAGGGTGACCGGAGCTGTCAGTAAGGGTGGGAACAGGAACAAAATGGCAGGGCAGCTCCCTGAGTCGGGGTGCTGCCACGAGAGCCAGCACCCTGCATTGGGCCTGAACTCCTCACCTGGGAACCCCAAAGCACTCTGAGCATGATTTCCTGACACCTGATGCAGCTGGTGACTCTGTACAATTTAGGGTTCCCAAAGAGTCAAATACAAGAGCCTTTGTACAGTGCATTTCCTTGGGTGTGTTCAAGAATATTTGCTAAGAACTACTCAGCGTTTTATTTCCTGCACAGACACCTAAGAATGTGCAAAACCATGAATCAGAAAACATAATAAAAGATAAGTAGTGGGGTTGTTTTCAATACAGCAGGATGGTTGTGTGCTCTCCTGTACACTTTGGGGGACTACTGAAACCCCAGGGGTTTGACCGGTGCCACTGCTCCCAGCTCAGCTCCTTGGTAATCTGAGGTGGGAAACAGGAGAAAAAATAAACCAGTCAGAAAGTAAAACCTTAACTACAGCCTAAAGGGACAAAATACCCCAGAGCTTTGTTTTCTGTCCAACAAAGTCAAAGAGTTCCACAGCGTTCCTGGCTCACTGGGGCTGTGCCCTCACAGCAGCTCCCTGCATGGATGCGCTTTGTGGGACAGAGATCAGCAGAGCCAGTCACAGGTGAAATGAGTTGTTCCAAACAGGGCACAGCTAAATAGCATTTTGTTTCACAAATAAACTAATCAGGGGCTGGTTATGACCCTCTTTGGAAAGACCAAACCAGCAGAAAGCCCTACAGCTGGCTTCCCAGGGCCAGGAGAGACACAGCCAAGCTGTGAAGGTCCCATTTAAGAGTCATCTTGTCCAGTGAACCCAGAGCCTGCTCCAGCCCTCCCAGGCTACCCATCCCCATGCAGGAGGAAGTATTGTAGAGACTACTGTGTGCATATAGAACCAAATGTCTGGAACAAGGGGCGGGGGGACCAGCGGGTCAGTGGGAAGGCCCAGCCAGTACCTGCCAGTGCAACCGCTGGGCCCTGCCCATGTCAGCTGCTTGGGTTTTTGTAAGGCCTCCAGCCACCTGTGTTTTAAGGGGCAGTTTGAAAGAAAACAATGGACTGGCTCTGCTAATGTTTATACAGAGTTTTTTTCATGTGGGGACTGGCTGTGTGCACTCTTCCTGCCTCGCGGTCACCTCGGCTCTTCCCGGCGGGCTGCAAACTGCTTCTGAAAGCAGGAAGGCTTCGGGGTGCTTCCAAATTGCAATGGACCATCTTTGCAAACCTGGGTTTAAGTTTTAAAAAAACCTGAAGTGCCGTTTGGAAAGTGGAAAAAAGATAATATGTCTACAGGGATAGGCAGGGTGGGGAAGGGGCCTCTAGAAGGATGAGCTAACCCCCCACAGAACTGGTATGATTGCTGCAAGTTGAGAAATGCCAGAGGCTTTAACCCAAATATGGAATTTCAGGGAAATAAAACTGATCCCCGGGAACTGAATTTAAATCCATTATTTCCTCTTTTTCCAGTTCAGACACCTGAAGAAAACTGTTGGGGGGTAAGAGACCACCAATACCATGCTCTAGTAGCTCCTGACACCTGTGGCTTCGTTATCTGCAGTCGGTTATGAACAGAGCTGTAAGTGTCCATACAAAAATACAGACTTCTGACTGTATTGGGAAAAACATCCCTAGGCAGCAAGCAACCAGCTCTCCAAAAGAGGAATCACCCCAGAAAACAGCTGCTCTTGTTACTGAACCAGTTTTTACCTGTCCTGTCAGGGACTCCGCAAAGCTGGATGGGCCAGAGCTGTGCAGCACATGAGGTCCTGTTGGAGAGAGACACTGGTCCCAGGCGAAAAAATTGAGGTTTCTGCAGACATTGTGCTCTGCTCTGTTCTTCCTTTCACATAGGCAAGGGCTTACCTACAAACCAAACCTTCCCTTTCTTTGCTCATGAGAAAACTATCACCTGTTTGTTTATTGCTTTACAGTTCAAACAGACGCTGATAACGCTGAATTCTTTTGTTGTGAGTGTAGGTGGTAAAAGGGAGTAAGTTACCATACACACATTCCTGCTTATATTCATAGATTCATATGGTTTAACGAGGGGGTTTGGTTGGGGTTTTTTTCCTCCCCCAAGTTAAAAAAAAAAGAGGAGTGGAAAAATAACTTTTGACTTGAGTCAGAACTACCTGCAAATATTTTCTGAGTTAATTATTTCAGAAGCAATTATCTTTAAAAAAAATAATAACACACAATTACTTTCTTCACAAACACAGTCAATGATATCTGGTAAATAAAAGGTATTTGGTCTGCTCCTGTACATACAGCCTTTCTCTATGTGACCTATGCATGTTCTGGGAATTTGAACAACCACTTTTAAATGAACTGTGCGTTTTGGGCAGTATCTGTGAGTAAGACCACAAATACAGGGACACGGGCACTCACATTACTTTGTTCTCACTTTGTTATTACCTGCTTCTCTTGTAAGAGTAAGAACGTTAGTTGTGGTTATTATTTTTTTCTCTGCTGTTACAGTTTACCCTTTTAAATGTCTTAAGTACTTTGTTGAGTGTTTTACAAAGAGAGGAGCACCATTATCCACTGGATTAAAAACAGTAAAGGGAAAATGATGGCCCAGCATCCTGCAGAAATCCACTGCTCGCGGCTGGCATCGGCCCAGCACTGCCGGCGGTCCCAGTGTCTGCTCGCTGGAGCGGCACTGCTCCCAGTGCTCTCAGCCTTCACCCCCAAAGAAACCACAAGCTTCGTTCAGAGTCGCAAACGCATACAGCTTTGATTGCCTGACCCTTGTTTTGCTGCCAAAAGCTATATGTACGGCCCCATTACAAAAGCAGCACGGTTAGTGGCCCCCTCCAAGTCTGGTTTCAGATACGATGGGGTTAAATCAGGCTATTTTCCAAATGCCTCACTTTCGGTTTTACTTGTCTTCATTTTCTTCCCTGCTCAACCACTTCTTCAGCCAACTGCTACTGCATTCTGCTTCAGCCTCCAGAGAATTCGCGGTTCCGACTCCCAGTGGGTTGTCAGAAAGCCTTAAACAAGTTATCTTACCCTCAGAATCCAGCACAAAAATGAGATGTTATTTTCAATTGTCTTGCTTGCTTTTGCTTTCTCCAGCCCTTTGGGGTTCCCCTCTTCTCATCCTTCAGTTTGCTTTCCCAACCCTGTGCCTGCCAGGGAGCCTTGCTCCCTTCTGCTGCCTCAGTAGCTGGAGCTCCACAAACTTCTTGCTTTTCCCCCACCCTTGACAGTAGGAGATCTGTGGGCATGCCCTGGGGAAATGCTACCTCAGGCAAGACTCCCCTCATCGTCATGCTGTGCAGGTCGCCTGTGCTAGCTCATGGCCTGGTCACATTCCATTGCATGAGCTTTTATCATGCCATTTTTGCCGTGGGCAGTTTGAGCCTATATTACCCAAGTCTGGGGGCAGCAGACTGGGAGGGCACGTCCTACTACCTCCTTCCATACTGCGCTGTGGTTACCACAGAGCCACGCTCAGGTGCTGGCTGTGGCCAAGCCATGGCGGCAGCTGCTCTGGAAGGGGCACCTTGCCTGTGGCGCAGGCACTGCCACCCACCCATGCCATCTGCCTGGGTAACTGATAACTGCCCTCAGTCACTTTTGTAGCCCTGCCTTCGGGTGATGCTTTAGCTGTCAACACACCCCGCGGCTAGTTTTTTCTCCTGAAGCCGCATCTATAGGGACACCACCGTCACCCCTGCGTGGGCTGCTCACTCACCGCCGGCAAACACGGCCTGGCAGCAGCTCCACTGAGGAGCCGGGCCGGGGGCCCTGCACTGCCGGGGGCCCACACCAGCAGGGATCCCGCACGGCCGGCAGGCCAGCCGTGGCTCGGAGGGCAGTGTCCCGCAGGCCCGTAAAACCTGGCAACCTGAGGGATGGGCCCAGGCCAGGGAAGCACGTTTCGGGGGTTCGGGGTCTGGCAGAGGGGGTAAAGGTGTGGGGTGTGGGGCGGGGGAGGGTGTGTGTCTGTGTCCGTGTCCCCCGCGCGAGTGCCGGCACCCCTGACAGACACCCCGACACCCCCCGAGTGCCTCACTGGGCGCCGCGCACACCCTGCTCTGCATCTGCGTCCGACTCCTTCGCACCCCCATCCTCCCCCTTTTGTGTTTGGCCTCAGGGGGCCGAGCCGCGCCGAGCCGAGCCGCGCCGAGCCGAGCTCGGGTCCCTGCTTCTGGCCTGGCAGCTCCCCTGCCGCGCCGGCCCCGAGCGCCCCGACGCCGACCCCCCGGCCTGGCGCCCCCGGCTCGGCCAGCCTGCGCGCCCCCGCCCCTCTGGCAGGGGGCGCTCTCGCGCGCAGCGGGGCGTGGCGGGCGGAGCCTCGAGCACCCGGCACCTCCAGCCCCGGGCGGCTGCTGGAGGGCGGGGCTCCGGCAGGGGGCGGGGCTCCGGCAGGGGGCGGGGCTCCGGCAGGGGGCGGGGCTCCGGCAGGGGGCGGGGCTCCGGCAGGGGGCGGGGCTCCGGCAGGGGGCGGGGCTCCGGCAGGGGGCGGGGCTCCGGCAGGGGGCGGGGCTCCGGCAGGGGGCGGGGCCGCCCCGGGACTGGTCGGGGCGCCGCGGAGCAGGAAATGGAGGCGTGAGGGGCCGGGCGGGCCGGGGCTTCCCGTGCCGCAGGGCTGACCGTGGGCTCCCCCGCCGCTCTCCCCGGACCGCCCCCCGTCTCGTCGCGGGGCCGGGCGCTTCGGCCCGGCCCTCCCCGTCCGGCTGCGCGCTCCGCCCCCGCCGCGGGGCCGGCATGTGAGGCTGCCCGGCGGCGGCGCCTCCCTGCGCGGCTGGGCCGGCGTGGCCCCCGCACGGCTTCTCGCTGCCCGCGGGAGGGGAGGCCCGGCCCGGCCCTGCCCCGGGGCCGGCCCCCGCCGCCGCCCCGGCGCGGAGCGGAGCGGTGGATGGGGCAGCGCGGCCGGCGGTGGGGACGATGCCGCGGAAGGAGCTGCCGCTGCCCGAGGGCTGGGAGGAGGCGCGGGACTACGACGGGAAGGTGTACTACATCGACCACGGCAGCCGCACCACCAGCTGGGTCGACCCCCGCGACAGGTGGGTGGCGGCGAGGGGGCGGGCGCCGCTCCGGGGGGCTCTTCTCCCCCGCGGTCGGAGGTGTGCCAGCCGCCCGCCGCGCCTCCTCGGCGCGTCCTCTGGCTCCCGAGTTGCCCGGTCAGTGGCCGCTGCCGGCGCTCGGCGCGGGGCCGGCTGCAGCTCGGTTCGCGGCAGGAGGGCGCGGGCAGCACGGCCGTTTCGCTCCGCACGGCCTGGAGCGGGGTGCCTGCCCGCCGCGCGGGAGGCGAGGGGTGGGGGAGCCAGGGGGGATTCGCTGCCACCTGGTCCTCCCGCCTTCTGCCTGCCGGCCCGGCCTCGGGCGTCTCGCGGACGCGCCTCTCACGCCGCCGTAGCGCGCGAGGGTGCTGCAGGTCCTTCGGCCCCGGGGCGCGCCCGCCGCGGTCACCGCGCGGGCTCAGAGGAGGGGGGCTGACAAAGGTGGCTCGGAGAGGTGTCGGGGGCCAAGCCCTGCGTCGCGGCCCGCCTCCGCGGACAGCTCTGCGGCTTTGGTGAGCGCGGTGATTGCCAAGGTCGCCAACTTGAGGGTGCGTCTTGATTGCCCCCTCTGCCTTGTGCTTCCAGCAGCCTCCTCCTGCTTGTGCCGGTCTTGTACGGCGCCTTCCTGTGCCGCTCAGTCGAGTAGTGAGAAATGCAGAGAGCAGTCTACTGTTCAGGTCCTTTTCCCAGCAGCGCTCCATCCTGGCGTGCTCCAGCCTCCTGCCTGAGGCGGTTGGGGTGAGCCATCCGGCAGCTTGAGTGAGGGAGAGGCTCAACTGCTGGATCGCTCATGAGACCAGAAGTTTCTAAATTTCACATTTCAAGTCTGTTAACTGGTGTTCCTGGACACGGCAACTCAAAAATCCAGCTGGAAATTTCAGCAGTTTGTTGCTGATAAATTTTACACATCTCCCTTCTCTGACAGTGTTTTCCTTGCTGTGGGGCACTAGTGTTACTTCTGAGTTTGTTCTGCTTCCTGCTCCTTGCCCTGGCAGTCAGTTGTTTGATGGAGCTTCCACTGTTGGTGGGATGTCAGTACTTCTCCTTCTCTCCAGCACTGTTTTGATGTGCTCTTGTAAAGCTTGGAAGTGAATGACTGTCCAGTTGTGTAGGGTTTCAGGGAGTGTTCTGCATCCCAGGAATAATCCTGGTGTGTCCTCTAGACTAATGTCACTTGCTGCCAGATGGAGTTTGGAACTTATTTTGGGGCTTCTGTGCCAGTGATGTGGTTGAGCCGTGCTAGGAACATAGTTGTTCCAAGGTAGGTTTTTTAACCTTCATAAAAGCCAATACAATATGAGCTTAAATTAAGGATGCTTTCCTGGCATCTTTATTTTGTTACAGAGGATGAAATCAAGTGAGGAATCTAATAAACCTCATACTGGCTTAAACAAATTCTCATCTGTCCTTGGTTAGTGATTCAGAAGTGACAGAAACGACTAAATGGGTGCCTTATCTGCACACACATTCTAAGCTGTGGCAGAAACATTGCCTACTCACCACTGTTACAGGAGGATATCCAAACGTATACCGATAACTCGTATCGCGTGACACATTTGTTGTGCACATAGAAATACACCTGAATACACATGGCCCAGACGAGCTTTGTGCCTGAGTCATCTCCCAGTAGTGTTACCAAGAAGTGCTGTGTTGGACACTCCCCCTGATGAAAATCCTCAAGGCTTTGAAGAGTTTATTGGTCCAGGGCTGAGCAGCCCTGTGACAAAATGACAAAGTGACCCATCACCTGGGGGACCATGTGCTCGTAGGAGTTGAAACCTTGCGCTGTCATACAGGGAAGGAGTTTCTCTCTTAAGCAGGCACCACTGTCTGTGCAAAACAGCTGATGGGGAATTTCTCATCAGCTCAAGTCATGAGATAGCTACTCCCTGTGGTAGCAAACCTGGATTTGTGCACTGATCATTGAACTTTATCAGCGTATTTTAAGTATAAATATTTGTAAGCCTAGCCTTTTGCAAGTCATCTCTAAAACTGCTGCAGCCAGGAGGTTGGTTTGTGCATTTGCTACAGTGTTCAGTGTGCTGCGCTTGCACACGGTGCCGTTTAGCCAGCAAAAGGTGCTAGGTATTAGGAAAAATGGCTGTAAAACTTCAGGTTTGAGAGATGTAAAGAAAGATCTGTGTGTTAGGGCTTGCTCTGAACCCAGGTGCTGGCCAGTACCTCTGTAATGTCTAATCGGGTTTATTCAGGGAGCAGCAGCCGGAGCTAAAGGTAGGATGCGTGGGCTTTTAAACCTTCCCTGAATCTTTCTTTGTAGCTTAATTTAGTGGAAATAAACATGGGCAGGGATAGCATCTAGCTTCAGGGCATGAGTTTGCCCATAGTTCTTGTGATGGCAGTTGGTGTCAGCGTTGTGGTGCTGGCTGAAGCTGGTGCATGGGCTGCCCAGGGAGCAGGCTGGGCTGTGGGCATGTGGGGGCCCTCAGGGACTCAGCCCTGTGGTGGGACTGCAGCTGGCCTTGGGCTGTGTGAGATCAAAAGCTGAGCTGGTGCTACAGTGGGGAAATCATCTAAGGTGAAGTAATCTGAAGAATGTTGTGATTTAACTGTCATTGTACCTGGGGTATGGTGTAATAGAAAAGAATCAAAGTACCCTGTAAGCAGGATTTTCAGGTTAAGATTGGAAGGCAGTCCTGGTGACTGGGGGGAAACCCCCAAACCTTGCCCTGATTTTCCTTGTGTAATAGGAAGCTCACATAGCTGACGTCTTTGTATATGTGTTTGAAAAGAGATTAGTTCAGGGCTTGGATACAGCATAACGGGAGATCAAGCCTTGCTGAACTAGGGGAAGAAATCTGTCATTCCCACCTTCAGAAGCAAGCATGGTCTCCCAGGTAGACTCCGGTACGTACCATTTGGTAAAACATCCCAGAGACTTGTCCCAGCTGCTTTTGTAACCCAGAGGATGCATCTGTGCCAGGAGCTGCTGTAGAACAGGAACAGTGTCACAAGCATGAGGAGCACCTGCTGCTGTTCCCAGCCCTCGCTGTGGCTCGGGAGTTGCACCAGCAGTGCCCCAAGGAGGCTCCTGCTTTCATCAGGCATGAGGGCGAGAGGCAGGTATCTGGGTTTCTGTGGCTGTGCTGTCCCTGGATTCTTCATACAGGGCTCAAGGGCACCTCTGCAGTCACCCAAAGTATCTTGGTAGATGACGGTGGGGTTTTTTCCCCTCTCTTGTTCTTGCCTTTCAAGCCAGAAGTTTCCTGATTGCACCAAGAATTTGGGAGATGCCCAATAACCTGTCCCACTCTCCAGTATTTCTGTTCTCATGCTCTTCCTACTGGGGGGGTGGTAGAAGGAGGGATTTTTTTTTATTTTAGATGGAGCTGACTTCACTTCTCATTTTACACCAACCACTGGACTCCCGTTGAGAGTGAAAGCTAGTGAAACAGGAGCACTTCTAGCTTAAACTTGGTGAGGCTGCTAAGAAGCAGCAGATGTTTTCAGTTTGGGGAGGCAGCGGTGCCTCAGTTGGTGGCCCTTCATTTCTTGAATGCTCTAAGTGACGTAAAGGGTAGGAGATGTTTATTAAATGAAAACCTAGATTCCTCAGTTGCTGCCTGATGTCCTTCCCTATGCCATATGGAGCATTTCCAGATTGAACCTGCAAAGCAGAGCTTTGGTAAAGAGAATTAGGGAAGAGATTTGCTTGGGCTCAGGGCCAATATGTGCCAATGTATGTGTTGTCATGTGCAAAAGACCTTGTGTTTTTAAAATAGTTACAGCCACCTGTTTACCAAGGGAAGTTCAGGTTTGCTGAGCCTCAGGATCTTCCTGAAGAAAAGCTGGGCACGTCATATAGAGCACTGTCATCTGTAACTGTGCCCCTCTAGCCTGCCTTCTGGGCTCGGTGTGAAAGACTGCAGAGTGCTCTGTCTCCTCTGAGTTACTCTAATCTTGAAGCTTTCCATCCCCAGTCTGCTCAGCATGCTTGTTATCCAAACTTTCTGAGTTGAAGATTTAGAAATGTGGGCAATCATGCTAAAATGTCACATGTAACTGTCCACAGCTTGGCTTGTTTGCCTCTAGCATGACTGTAATGACTGGAATAAGCTAAATATAGCTACCTTGGATGTGGGAGTTCTCCAAAAGAGCTAGAAGGGAGGGCAATGAAAAGCAGCGTGAATAAAAGGAGCTGTGCTTTTCTGTAGATGAAAATCAGTGCAAGTGAGCAGAGAAGAAATCTCAAAGATGGAACGTTTCTTTAGGTTTTTCTTTCATCAGTGGCAACAGTGTAGGTTGTGTGACTGAAGGCTGCTGGTTTGGTGCTGGCTGTTGCCTTTCTTTATGGATAGCTAGCCAAGCACCTGTCTCATGTATGTGAATCTACTGTTTTCTCATGTTTACATGCCAAAAATAGCTAATTATTTTCTAAAGAGCAGGCAGTTCAGTGTGTGCCTGTAGAAGCCATTGATAACCATTTTCAAGTACAGAAGTGACAGAAATGGAACCTTCGTAGTCATCCAGGTGCCACCATTGCTGGGAACAGGTGTCTTAATGTGTAGGACTTGTGCTGTTCGTACAGGTTTTTCCCCACAGTAGATGAAAATTCATTGGTTTGTGTAGCTACTAATATATAGGGAGACAAGGACAGCAAGTAAGATTATTGGAATACTTGATTTCTTTTCAAAAATGTGTTTAGTATCAAGAATCTTCCAAGATGAATTAGCGCAGGCTCCACCTGTAACTGGAAGTGGATTGAGCTGAAATCAATCAGGGCTTTGAAAAAAATCAAACTTTACTGTTTTTTGGTGGTTGTTTTTTTTTCCCTGGGACTCCCCAGACAAACCTTGTGGTAGGATGTTTTGATCTCTTTGGAGACTGCAGGGACTGCCTTCAGAGCCAGTGTGCTGCTTTGCTGTGTAAACTCACTTTGAACTGGAATGGGTAGCTGGGAACAACAGCTATGATGCTTTTTAACAAGGGCATTGCTGCTAGAGGTGTGGTATGCACGTGTGTGTAGTGGCAGAGGATGCTGGCAGTTACTTTAGGACTGCTAAAAGTGTTATTTTATCTCACTTCCCTATGGAACATGAAAAAAATGAAAAATGTAAAGCTTTGTTCAGCTTAGCTTTTTAACACATCTTGGGGAATTCTGAGTGTTAAAGGAATAGCTTTTGAAGAAATCTCTGTAAGTCACACTATTTAGAAATATGTAGGTTGAGCTTCATCTTCTGCTCTGGCAAGGTCATCTTGCTCACGTCAGTCCTGTAATTTTGCCTCACAGCCTGATGGCTTGTGGAGACAGTGACACTGCCATGGGCTGGGACCTTACTTTGCAATGGGATGAAGGATTTCATCCCTATGCAGGTCATGCATTTTCAACTTGAAGTAGTTATCTTGATCTTCATCTGGTGGAATGGCAGAAAAGTGTCTGGTAAGCCCCAGATGATGCGGGTATGGCAGGTGAGAGGTGGCTGCTTCACCTGGGGCAGGTGCTGGTGGGGTACCTCAAACAGCTGCTGCAGGAGGAAGTTCTGTGTTACTGCAGGGGCAAGGTCTGGATACTGGTCTGACTGGGGAATGTTACTTTACTGTCTGGGGTGATTTTATGTGAAGGCTTGATCCAGTCTGTGTACGCTTGTGCAGAATCTTGCGCTGGCAGAGCTGGGGCTGAGTGGCAGTGCAGGAGGCGTGGGAGTGGAGCTGGCTCTGGGGGCAGCCCGGGAATGCGGGTGCTCTTGTGAAACCATTCCCAGGCACTTGTCCTGGTCAGGTGCTCTGCCAGCCCAGCCGAGGTGTTCCCTGAGCTGGAGGTTCTTGGCTTTGGCCCACGATTTCTGACCGAGTTTTACAGGGAGAGTGGATTTTCACTAGCTAGAGCCCAGAGGAGCTCAGTGGTGGGGCAGAGCATCTCCTGAAGGTGTCATTCACAGTGGTGTCTTCACAGCTAGTAGAGTTATGGGGGATGAGTTTGCAGCAAGCTCTTCCGTGTCTGAATCAGATTTAAATTTCTCTAGCTTGTGCCAGAAAATTAATTGGAAGACATGGGAGGACTTGTCCAAAAAACTTTTAATGAAATAACATGTACATAAAGAAGTGATGTGTGCTGGGTGGCCGAGGGTGGTCCTGTCACTGACCTGCTATGCTGCCTTTTCAGGCCAGGCTCTTATCTTGGTTACTGGAGGAATCTATTAGTAAATGATTGATTCATGCTCTGTGCTTCTGAAGGTGACTGCACGCTGCTGTGGCTAGCCTTGCCCTCTGCTCAGCATGCCGGGGAGCGTCGCTGCCCCGCAGCACGTTCCTGCGTGTGTTACAGAGACTGCTGATCTCCCTGTCTGCCAGCACTGGAATGACCTGGGCTTGACTTGACGCTTGGTTGTGTCGACTATGGGAGAAGCTTGAGTTCTTCCCAGAGTGGTGTGTGGGGGAGAGATCTCCCAGTCGGCTTGGGGAAACCTTGCTGGTGTGTGCCCAGGGCAGGGGCTGGCTGCCTGGACCTGGCTGCCTCACATGTCACCCCAGCATGGCAAGTGTTAGCTGGAGAAGTAATGAAGCGAGTGGGGTGGCAGAAGTCAGGTGGAGGTATGTACACTGGTGCTGCGACGTACCTGTATGAGAGCTATGTAGATTGACCACTTGCCCAGAGAAATACTTCTTGCGCTGGCTGGTTGCCATTCATGAGACCTGTTTAGTAAGGTTACATGCTTTGCTTGTGGTAATGAAGAGTTAGCTTTAACTGCTCAAATAAAACGTGGAGTTCTTGTTCACAGAGCCTAAGGTTACTGCTCCCCCCTCCCTTTTAAGCTACGTGCATAGATAATTGGCTGAACAAACAACAGACAAAACTGCTCCCAGTAGAATAATAACTGCTTTTCACTGCCACTCATCCAGTCAAATGACATCTGGAAGACTCTCTGGATAGTCACAGGAGGTTTGGTTTGTAATGGGAAGAGGCGAAGAAGCCAAATCCTACAGCTGTCATTGTCCTCTGGTTTTTCATGCTTTTGGATGGGTTCTGCTGGCTTGGTTTGTTCTCTGTTTATGCTGGTACTCACAGCTTCCACCCCAGCCACGATGTTCTGCAGCATAAGTACCCAACACATTTAAAAAGCAGATGAATTGCTTTCTCAATCTTATAGGGGTTCTGTGGGGATTAATTAGTTCTGACAAAGTGCTTTCTGGCTGGGATGCCGAGCTGATGTTTCAGGACTAATGGCATTGTTCAGTGAAACTATTTAGTTCTCCTCAAATGCTTAATCACTGTTTTAGAAGAATTTACTCTGTGGAGGAAAGCTTTATTGATTTAAAGCACGCAATAAACAGTATTGATTTGCAAGAGGCAGTCATTCATATCCGCGCTATGCAGAGTTGAGATGTTAGGTGGTCACATAACTATTTTGAACTAAAATGTAAGTGAAACTATTGCTTAAATGTCTATGAACAACTTCTGAGTCTTTCATATGTGACTTAAACTGCCTTAATGGTCTTGTACTCAGAAGCAGGGTGGTCCCCTGCTAAAGGAGAGGGCTCTCAGCTATTTCATCCTTCACACCCTACCACAGGGAGGATGGCCTGCAGAGGAATGGCAGTGGATGGAATAATATGGCTGAGCACAATGGGAAAAGATAGTTAGCCTCAGAGCTGCTCCACAGAGCTGTGCTGCGATGGCTTTGCTGATGCTGCAGCTGCTTGACAACATGCTGGTGGCCCTGTTGCACAGGCTGTCCCCTTGGCCATGCAGCCTCCAGGCCGTGGCACCTAACCCCTGAGTGAATGGGGGAGTTGACTCACTGGCAGATTGAGCCTGGACACTTGAAGTTCTTGTAGATGAACAGTTTGAAAGATTGAGCATGAGGTAATGTGGATAAGGAGCTCAAAGACAAGGGGAATTTGGGTGGGGATGGTAATGGACAGTATTTGGCTCTCATGTGTAATGCAGCTCTGCAAATTGTACAGTTGGTTTCCTTTGAAGTGTCACAGGTTGGTGGTCTGGCTTGGGTGGTGCTGATTCAGGCTACAGAGAATCCTTTGGGAGGTGGAGATTGTCATGCTCCGTTGGTTGGATCAGCTTCCCCTGCAGCTGCTGAAGTGCAGGGGAGGAGGTATGGGTGGGAGTGGGGAAGGGGCAGCTCCTGCCCTGGGCTGGCAGGACACGGGCAGTGGGGTGAAGGGCTCCTCACTGCCTCCACTGTGGGAATGCACCTGTGTATTTCGTGGTGCTCTGAAGCTGAAGCCTCTGCTCACCGTGGTGCTGCTTTCCCTAAGGGAAACAGTCTGTCTCCAGCCTGCTACGGTGGGCCCTAGGAGGGTTACTGGGATTTCCGAGGCAACGTGTGTGCTGTGCTCCTGCACCATGTGTCACTGATCTAGGAGATGTAACAGTGCTGCTGCAGCAGGGCATGCAGGGTAAGGTCCACACTCAATTAGTGATGCTGCTCCAGTTCACCAGCTGTTAGATTGCTGCAGTGTTCTTTAGACAGGCTTTCGCTGTTCGAACCCAACCTTTGTTCAGAAGTGCCACTTCTGCTCCCCAGCACCTGGTTTGACTTCGATAGCATCTTCTGGCTGCTACTTAGAGCTTGTTTGTTTTGATGGGAAGAGAGTGGCTCAGCTAGCCTGAGACCTTTTTCATTTGGAATGTCTCTGCTGCCATGGCAGATTCTGTGGTCTTTGTAGGATGTTCCAGGTGCCCCTCATGACCTGTGGAGTGATGCTCATGATGTGGCTTCATTGCCAGCTCTTGCTCTGAATGAATTCCTGTAAAGTGGAGATGGAAACTCCTCAGGGAAGAACTTGGCTTGAAAAGGAAGCATTTTTAAGATAAAATGATAAGGCTTATCTAAATTAGGATGACCTGTACTGTATATAGCATTGCAGATGAGCTTTTCATATTAAATTGTCTTTAAACAATCTAATACAGTTTTTTGTAACAGTAATACAGTTTTTGTATTGCAGAGTTTGGCATGGTTAAACTTAGGTCAGCACTGAGCAGGTTTTTTTTGAGCATGTATGTGGTGATGCTGGGGTGCGTTTGATCAGTGATGTGTTAACCCTGCAGAGGGTAAGGAGGTTAAACGCTTCTGTTCATCTGATTTCTCCCCAGTTGTCAGTTCACCCATTTGTTTAGATTTATTTTTTTTTTAATTCCTTGAAATTACCTCTCCCTCCAGGTAGGCAGTTAGCCAGACTTGCAGTTTGTCTTTTCTTACGTCCCCACAATGTCACACCACAAGATCTAAGCATCAAATGCTATCTGGTGCCTTGATGTGACACTGACTATTTAATTCTTATATGGACACAGACATAAAAGGCTAGGCTATTTAACAGCTAATTCTCAGAAAATAAGTTTTCCAATATTCTAGCTACATGCAGATTTGTCTGGTAAAGAGATCTCTTTACAGTCCTCAGTGAGCGTTACTCTGTTATCTTTTAATTCGTATATGCAGGAAGGTGAAATGTCATGGCTGGTATACCATGTCTGTCCCATGGCTTTCTGTGCACCAAGGTTTGGCAAGATACCTTAGACTTCCTACATTTCTGTTTGGTTTTTTTAATTTCAATGTAGCCGCTTCCAGGCTTAACTTAAATCCAGTCTATCAAAGATCAGTGTGATACCTCTTTCAGTTGAGATGGTCTATAATTCTGAATAAAGGTAGATACGTTATCAAATGTCATCTGTTAATTATTCATAGACTGTTGCACGGCATCGCTAGCCTCCCATGCAACTGGCTCACCAGCAGTTTGATTTAGAAGATATCTGCCATCATGGTCTTTGCCTGATGGTAAGGGGAGCATTACCTGAATGTAGACACTTTCTTAATGCACATGTTTGCTTGCCTAATCTCTTGTACTCCTTGGGCACTACTGCTCACTTTTTAAGATTTCTTTTTAGGAGAAGAATGTGTGGGTGGAAAGGGGGGGAGGGGATATGGGGCTGAGGAACCTGGCGTGGTCATTTGCAGAAGGGTTGCAAGTTTGCAAGGACAAATTTGCAGCTGAACTGGTCCCACTGAGACTGAGTCCGCCACTCAGGCTTGTTTTCACACATCCTTTGTAAATGCCACTCTTATCCCTAGAGCAAATGTTCTCTGTTGAATTTTCTCATCTTTATTCTCTATTTGTGCAGTAGTCTGTCGCTAATACCCCATCGCGCTTCCTGGTTTCTTTTCTACTTGGCAGGGACAGGCTCCTGCAGTTTTGGATGGTTGCTCTGACAAGTTGTGCTTCATCTTCAGTAGCTGAGATGGGCTAGTGGTCACAGTGGGTCAGGTGCCGTGGTGGTTCTTCCTTCCCATGGGAAAGAGATCCCATTTTCACTGGAGAGAGACGTAACTTGCTGCCGGTGTTAAGGTGTGAACAGGCAGTGACTATTTGGGGGCAGGATGACTTGGTCTGGCATCAGATTGTGTCCCATCGGGTCTCCTAGCTGCTGCCAGAGCCCTTGAGCTCTATGCTGTAGGGCAGCAGGGGAAAGATTGGGACTCCATGGCTGCTCTCCTCTTCTGAACAAAATCAAGAGATACCAGGTCCTTGAAAGCGGAAGGCAGCCAGTGCGGTGAGCTCCTCTGTGTCTGGGGTTTTGGTGTGTAGCAACAAAGATGCGAACAGTCCAAGCAGTAATTCACACCTGTAATCAGCCTGCTTGGAAATCTGCTTGTGGCACTTGCCTCTCAGGGAGTGCCACAAGTTGGTTATGTGTTCCTTTGCAATCACATTTATTAGAGAATAGATTTGCAAAGAAATAACCTAAATGAAATAACTTCAACAATGACCTTTGCCGGCATTAGTTTGAATGATTTCCCTAGAGTAGTTGGGCAGATGTGTAGCAGCAGCCTTCTGAAGTGCCTCTGACCAAATACACTGGTGAAGGCAGGCTGAAACGCTGCTTTGATCCAGCTGCCTGATGACCAGCCCTGATGAAAGGTGTAGGGAATCATGGAGTTATGTCAGGGCGAATTAAGGATTTTACAGTATGAGTTTTTATTATTTATGCTGCTCCTGAGATGCTTACAGAGGGTTTATTCCCCTTAGCAGTGGAAGGCAAGCTGCTGACCTGTCACTTCATGCTTTTGTTCCTGGCTCTGTTCAGCGCACTTCTCTCAAGTGACTGGTGCTTCTGCCTTCTGACCAGCTGTACAGCACTGCTGCTTAGCTCTCCTATGGCCATGCTTACAGTGTCTCTGAAGCCTTTCCCAAAGTAGGCATTTTGCCTGATGGGAGAAGGAGGTTTTATTGAGCTTTTTTTTTAAAAAAGAAAAGGCAAGAAATGCGCTGGAGATAATAGATTCCAAAAATGCAAATTTGTTTAAGCAACTCTTTACAAAAGAGGGAGGGAGGAAGGAATTGGAGATTAAAACCTGTGTTTATATACATGTAGAAGCTGGAGGCAAAGCAATCCATTCATAAATATACAATAGGATTTATGTCATGGTGAGAAGTGCTACATGCATATTCATGTGTAATTTGCAAATCCTTTAGCGATTAAACACTTTACTCCAAACTCTAGAACTAAATAACCTTCCTGTTGAAATGAGATGTCCAAAGGCTCTAATGCTTCTCTCCTGGAGGGGAAAGGCTGGGCGGTGTAATAGATCTGATAGTCTAATTTTCACTCTATTAAAAGGTTTTTGATGTGCTTTGGGTATTATTTTATTAGGATAATCAGTAGGTCTTGAACAAAACACATGAAGCAAAGACTTGCAAGCAATGCTGTCATGTGATGCAAAGCAAATAGACTTGGAAACTTGTTAGGATGTTTTTCTCAGCTGATTTTAATGTCAAATACCTTTGTCTAAACTTTCATATCCTGTCTGTAAGGAAGAAGGCAGATGACTGATAGAGCTTGGAGTGCCAATATCTGAAAGAAGTAGCCTTTGTACAAGCGAAGTGAATCACCTTTAAGGAACGTAGCCTGAGTTCTTTGTGGAGCACTGAAAAATTAATGTCAGTGTACTGTTGCTGATGCTTTGGGTTTTCAGAGCTTTAAAGTGACAAAATATACACCTTCCAGTGTCACGGAGGGGGAAAATTACTGCTGTAAAGTGATGGTTTCCTGCAGCTTGGGCTGTTAGGGCAGGTGAGTGCTCTGTGACAGTGCGGAGGTTCTGGGTCGGGTGAGGTGATGGTTAGTTTTGCCCTTCAGCTACTGGACTAAAGGATGGGCAAAATGCAAAGGGGACAGCAACTGACAGGCATCCTGATGGGAAAAAGAGTTCAGTGTATGCCTCTGATAAGATGAGGTTGGGCCTTGTCCTGCCTCTGTGCTACATGCTTCCTGTCTGCCCTCTTCTTCCTCAAGGCCCCTTGGCATTGTAAGTGTCAGGCATATGTCCTCTGCACACTCACCAGCCGGTTTGCTTGTGCCACAGCCTGGTATTGGTTGTGATGGCAGGTGTTTCTGTAGTGCTCTGGGCACTTACTGAAGAACCACTTGGTTTTTTTATTAAAGATTTGTTTGGTTCTTAAGAACTGGACCTAAACATGTTCTGTTACATCAACCTAAGGTTGCCCTTGAGGAAAGCTGTGTTTGGGTCTTGTAGCTGACTGTCAGTGTTGTTTACTGCCCTTTCCCCTGATACTTGCAG
This sequence comes from Laterallus jamaicensis coturniculus, assembly GCA_022605575.1. Taxonomy (NCBI): domain Eukaryota; kingdom Metazoa; phylum Chordata; class Aves; order Gruiformes; family Rallidae; genus Laterallus; species Laterallus jamaicensis. The sequence goes on from JAKCOX010000016.1 coordinate 1,975,300, forward strand.
TGGCTTATTTTGCTCCTTTTTGTAGCTTCATGAGCTCTTTCTCCTTTGGGCATCAGGTTTGCCTTGAGGAGAATATAAAGTGCATCTATGCTGGGTGGGAAAAGCCAGCAATGTTCTCCTGTTCTCTCCTTGCCACTGAGGTTAGTCTCCCTCTTTGAAAGTTATGTTGTCTGATTTAGCTTTCCTGCTCCTGTTCTGTAACAGCCTGCTTCTGGGATGCTTTGATTCAACTGAACAGGAAAACAGCAATGCACTCCATTCACCAAGGACTATACGTGTATTTTTCTGGCTGGCACAGGTGTAACAAATTGGCCTTTTAGTCCTGTTTACTTGTTTTTCTCATTCAGTCGCAGGTAGGTTCTGCCTCCTGGTGATCAGAGAAGAGCCCTAGATTCCCCCATTGCTGTCTTGGGCTGTGATGAGGGAGGCATGTAGCAGAGGTGATGTCCCTTTGGTGCTTGGGGGCTCTGCTGTACAAAGCTCTACTTCAGTTGATTTGAAAGAACGTTTCCAGGTAACTGTGAAAAGTTGTTGCTTTTACAATGAGCACTGAGAATTTGTTATCCTCTGCCATGTCAGAGCATCAGTGCGTCTGAGCTGGTGGCTAGTCACGTAAAGGGGTGAAAATGCAGCGCTGAGTACTTGGAGGATATTGGTTTAGTTCTGTGGAAAGGACAAAGTTGGGGTCAACAAACTCAGTCCTTAGACCGAATGCTGAGTTGGTGACTCCTTGATGGGCAAAGCATCCACTGTCTAAAGCCAAGGAGTTTGGGTGCTGGCAGGGGAATGGCTGATGTGTGAGGCATAATGTTTCTGACTGCTGTGAGGCTGTATGAGCTGGCTGTGTGGCAGTACTTTGGGTTATATGTTAATGAGGAATAATAGAATGGATTAATTAACAAACCTGGCCTTTTAAATGAGTGTTGCTCAGGTAGCGGGTGGATGATATATGTGAATTTGGTTTTTTTTTAACCCATTTTCATAGAATCATAGAATGGCAAGGGTTGGAAGGGACCCCAAGGATCATAAAGCTCCACCCCCCCTGCCACAGGCAGGGCCACCAACCTCAGGCCTGGATCTACACAAGGTTGCCCAGGGCCCCATCCAACCTGGCCTTGAACACTTCCAGGGATGGGGCATCCACCCCCTCTCTGGGCAGCCTGTTCCAGCCCCTCACCACTCTTTCCGTAAAAAACTTCCCCCTAATATCCAATCTAACCCTTCCTTCCTTCAGCTTTAAACCATTCCCCCTTGTCCTGTCATTATCTGCCCTTTTAAAAAGTTGATTCCCCTCCTGTTTGTATGCTCCCTTCAGGGACTGGCAGGCTGCAATGAGGTCCCCCCGCAGCCTTCTCTTCTCCAGGCTGAACAAGGCCAGCTCCCTCAGCCTCTCCTTGTAGGGCAGGTGCTCCAGCCCTCTGAGCATCTTTGTGGCTCCTCTGACCCCTCTCCAACAGTTCTACATCCTTCTTGTATTGGGGGCCCCAGATCTGGACACAGGACTCCAGGTGGGGCCTCAGGAGGGCAGAGTAGAGAGGGACAATCCCCTCCCTGTCCCTGCTGCCACCCCTCTGCTGATGGAGCCCAGGATACCATTGGCCTTGCGAGCTGCAAGAGCCACTGCTGGCTCATGTTAAGTTTCTCATCCACTGTGACACCCAGGTCCTTCTCAGCAGGGCTACTCTCAAGAAGCTCTTCTTCCAGTCTGTATCTATGGCTGGGATTCTTCCAGCCCAAGTGCAACACCTTACATTTGGCAGTGTTGAACCTCATTAGGTTCACCCGGGCCCATCTTTCCAGCCTGTCAAGATCCCTCTGGATGGCTTCCTTTCCTTCTAGGGTGTCGACCACACCACTCAGCTTGGTGTCATCAGCAAACTTGCTGCAGGTGCACTCAATTCCGTCATCAACGTCATTGATAAAGATGTTAAAGAGAACCGGTCCCAAGACAGACCCCTGGGTTACACCGCTTGTCACCGGCCTCCACCTGGACATAGACCCATTGACCACCACCCTTTGGCTATGGTCTGTTAACCAGTTTCTTATCTTTGATGGTCCACCCATCAAATCCACATCTCTCCAGTTTAGAGATAAGGATGTGGTGGGGGACTGTGTCAAAGGCCTTGCACAAGTCCAGGTAGATGACATCGGTCACCTTCCCTTTATCTCCTGATGCTGTCACTCCATCATAGAAAGTCACCAGATTGGTGAGGCACGACCTTCCCTTGGTGAAGCCGTGCTGGCTGTCCCAGATCACATGCTCTTCCCTCATGTGCTCCAGCATGTCATCCAGGAGGATCTGTTCCATGATCTTCCCAGGCACAGAGGTGGGGCTCACCGGCCTGTAATTCCCTGGGTCTTCCTTGCTCCCTTTCTTATAAATGGGAATGATGTGACCTTTTTTCCAGTCCCCAGGGACCTCTCCTGACAGCCATGACTTTTCAAATATGATGGAGAGCGGCTCAGCAACCACATCAGCCAGTTCCTTAAGGACTCTGGGATGCGTGTCATCTGGCCCCATAGACTTGTAGACATTCAGTCTCATGAGGCGGTCTTGGACTTGCTCTGCTTTTACAGTGGGGGGGGGATTTACTCCCCCAGCTTCCACCTAGAGGTCCAGGGATGTAAGGTTCTGGGCTTTGAGAATTATGAGAATCCTGGCTGCCTGAGAAGACTGAGGCAAAGAACTCATTCAATACCTCAGCCTTCTCATCAGTTGTAGCCAGTTCTCCTTTCTCATTTACCAAGGGAGTACCATTTTAGTACAGTCTCTGCTGGTGCAGTAAGTTGAAATGCCCATGGACTGTCTTTGGCAGCAGTGACCTGCTGGGCTGGAGTCTCCCTCCTGCAGACATGGTTCCCCTGGCAGTCACGCCGTGCTCCTGAGCTGCAGTGGGTGCAGTCATGCCACGCTCGCCTGCCACTGCGGGTTCGGTGAGGCAGTCGTGTCACTTGTAGTTTGTCTTTCAAAACAGACAGCTTAAATATCAGATTGATGCTTTCTCAGTGCTGTGCTGGGGGCTGTAATTCCATCTGCTGCAACACTGTGAAGGTGACACCTAAGAAAACATGTGCTGCTTTCTGGGTCCCCTCCTGGTATCTTCTGCATGGAAAACTGAAGGCACCAGTTTACCTGTGTGTTGGCCTTGCTCAGCATGTTTTTGCTCAAGAGCCTGGCAAAACATTCGACATTTTTCTCTGAAATGCTGTTAGAGGTTTTCAATGTCACACTTGGTTCATCCCAAGCACTGCAGTTTCTGCAGTATCACTGTCCTTTGTCTTCTCTGCTCTGGGACAGAAGAAGCATCTGTTTATGCCATTGATTTGGCAGTTATTAGAAAGACATTGAACACTCCTTCTTTCCATTAATAATGTCCTCTATGCAAAGACCTCTGGCAGTATGGTCTGTGTTTTTAATAGTTCTGCTGTTTCATCACTGATGTTGGAACTTGATAACAAGTTGGTCCTCTGGATCACTCTGCATGTTAGATTCAGGATACTAGGCAAGGGCATCAGGAGTATTTTGTTTGGCAGAAAACTACAGCTTGGCCTTTGCAGATAAGCTGAACTATGGATAATGATTATTTAACTGAACTGATAGGAGCAAGTTAGTATACATGTTGGGAATTCTGCACTGATGGTGTAGATCAGGTTTTGTGTAGAAACGAACAAAATGGATAATACAGTGAAACTATATGCTGAAGGAATTACTGGCATGGGAGTTGCAGCTCATTCTGGTGCTGATGGTGAAGTAGTACTCAGCTATGCAGCAAATTTCAAACCTGTGAGCTCTTGTGATGGCTTGCTTAACATCAGATGTACAGTGCTATAAGGCACGATGTCAGATCTATTAAACACAGCTTTGACTTAAAAAGAAGGGTGGGGATGAATGGCTGAGATATTTTAGGTAATTGCCTTGAGCAAGTCGTGGTTGTATTCTAACAGCTTCAGTAAGTTATAAACAAGCTACGGCTAAGGCTGTGCTCCTTGGGGTGTTGCAAGGGCTGTGCTCCTTTGTATGTCCTGAGCTCTCTTCTGGGAGTGTAACCACAGGTTTGGTTCCTAACACTTCCCACCTTCCTGTCTGCTTGAGTTGTACCTGAAATATCTTGCTACAAATCCTAGTTTTCACTGAGTAAGACTTAAAATGGGGTTTTACTCAGCTGCAACTTAATCCTTTGTCAGCTATAAAGGCCACAAAAAAGATGGTTGTGAAGAAAAAATGTTACTGAGACATTTTGGAACAAATTAGTATTTTACACTGTTTGGAAAAAAAAGCTTTTTTGCTTTTTTTTTTGATAGGTGGAAGAAAACATGAGTGGGGTAAGCTGGACAAGGATGTCTTTCTGACAAGGTCAGCTGTACAGAATTTGGACTGTGCCTAGAGAAGGCTGGCTCTCAAGGAAGTGGTTTTTCAGAACCTTGTTCTGTAAATTTCAGGGAGTGATACTCTTTAAGGTGACTGGGGATGAGAACAAGCTGAATGCGTGGAGGGACAGCCTGTTCTGCAATTTCACCTGTGCGGAGGTGTTAGGTTGGAAATCCAGTGGTGGTGATTTAAATAGTCAGAGTCATTACCACCTTCTTGTGTGAGCAGGTGGATGTACATGAGAGTTGAACATAGCAGCTGAGTTGCTGATTAACTTGGCTCTTAAGCATGGCTTTTCGGAAAAGTAATGCTGCCTTTCGCCCTCTTCCTCTTGGAAAGGCAGGGTGTGCTCTGGCTGATGTCCCTGGGCATTTTGTGCCCCACAGGTAAGTCTCAGGAGTCTTTTGTGTCTTAAAGCACCTGAAGATCCTGTGACTTATTTGCTGGGTTGGTTTACAAAGAGGGCTTATTTTGTGTGAAGAGCGTAGGGCTATCTACGGAGGCATCTTTTCTGGTGCTGAGTAGATCCCTTCTGAAAGTATAGCATAAGGTATATGATTCCTTAGGATAAGGTTTTCTGTAGGATGAAGCCGTGCTATGGGGATGAAGTAGGAGGAGTAGATAGAGCTCACCTGTAGATAACATTGGATATCTGGAGATCTGTGAAGCTGAAGTTAAATCTTTAGCAGAAGCAGTTCATTTAGGAGTAAGAAATGCTGGCAATGCCATGTAATCCATTAAAACCATAGCTATTGCTCTCAGTTTTTACATAAGAACCCCCCAGATGCTTTGTTGATGAGCACAGGGACAGAGGCAGCCAGCTGAGTGCAGTGCACAGGTAGACAGCTGTGTGCAGCCGGTGCTGTTGTGCCATGCCCGCTTGTCATTAGCCTCAGCAGCTGCTGCTGCCTGCAGCACAGTGTGGCACAGCGCAGCTCGGGGGTGTGTGAGGGAGACCTGGTCCGAGCTGCAGCCCTGCGGCTGCTGGGGCCTGGCCTGGGCTGCTCTGCAGAGCACTCATGCCTAGGCCCAAACTCGCCCACCCGGGGCGCTGGGAGGTGAGGCCTCAGGGACTGAAGGGAAGAGACAGTGACTGTGCCATGGGCGGCATTGTCTGCTTGGCAGACACCTAGGGCAGGGATCTCCATCTGTTGGGGGCTTGGCTGGGAAGGAGTGGCTGCTGCCATGGGAACGGAGGTCCCTGCTGCCCCAGAGCCGGGGCCTTCTGCCAGGATGAAACCCGGGCAGGCATTGCTGCTGGCTCCCATGTCGAGCTCTTTGTCTTCACAACCCATCACCTGCACGGATGCATTCTCCTCGCTGACATCACTCCTACAGCTTAGGAATATGGCTTAAACGCTGTGCTGTACTCTCCTTTCAGATGCTCAGAGTCGGAGGGGGGAGGGGAGGGAATAAGGATTTTAAACATCACTGGGGAAGCAACTGAGGGTCATGCACAGCCAGTCACTCTCGCAGGGCCCAGCTTTGTATTCAGATGCTCTGGCCGGCGAGCTGCAGACATTCCAGATACTTGTGTTCACTTTGGCTGTATCCAGGCACGCACTCACAAAGAGCAAGATGCGTGCAGTGAAGTATAAATCCCGTCCTCTAATGGCTCAAAGCACCGTTGTGCGTGCATACATGCTTAACAGATTTTATAATTAGCTAGCTTTGTAAGCAGGCAGCGTGTATGCTTCTTCAGTAGTTATCTGGAATTCTTGTGTGGTGTGAGGGGTGTCTACGGGTCCTTAAGCTGGTTGTATCCATGTTCCACGACTGCTGGGTGGAGGAGAGGGGGCTGCATCCCCTGTGCCTGGAAGAGAGGGGCTTCCCAGGCCCAGCACTGTCACCTCCGCCTTTCCTCCAAGCCCTGGGCTGGCAGGCAGCTCTTCCCCTTGGCTGCTGATGCTGGGCTGGTTTGGCTGACTGCTCTGTGGGTGTGGGGACAGGGTGATGGGGCTGTCCCAAAGGCAGTCTCCATGCAGTGCCTCACTGGAGCCTGTAGCTTTAGCACACACAGCATGAGTTACTACCATAAGCCCTTCTCTTGGCCTGTGAGTTTAATTACATTTTGGCTCAGGCTGCAACCTGTTTTATATAAAATATTTAATTCGGAAATGCCACTCCTGGAGGTAACAACCTTCACCGCAGTTACCTGAACCCTGCAGCACAGGAACTGCTGGGTCAAAGCAGCTGCTGCTGTGGTGCTGTGCTGTCTTGCTCATGGGACAGAGGTGTTGCTAACCCAGGGAGCTGGCTGCAAGCAAGTAGGAAGGCTGGGGTTTACTGCCACTAAGGAATGCAACAGGTTGTGCCAGTGTCCGGGAGATGCCGAGGGTGGAACATGCACCGGGACCCAGGGCTGCGTGCTTGGGATTTCACTGGAGCTGGGGAGGAGCTGGGAGGGAAGCGAACATGACCTTGAAAATCCTTATTGAGATGAAAAGGTGCAGTCAGCGAGCACATTCCTGCGCCGGCTGTGCTGTCTGGCTGGGCTGACAGCGAGCACTGTGGCTGCACGGCCACACTCCTGGCCTTGGCTTCAGGAGATTCCTTCCTGACAGTGGTGGCTGTCAGGGTGGCTGCTGGTCCCGCTGCAGGGCTGGTGTAATTTAAAGGTGTGCAAAAATCTAAGAGACCCAATTCTAAAGCAGTCAGTTTCTGTGCACTTAATGTATAATGAATAAAGAGTCTGAAGGCAGTAGCAGGGCAGAGTCTGGCAGCTGGAAAAGATGGGCCATTCGAGAGGACCGGTTTTAATTATGATTCTGTGGCAGATGAAGCTCATCTACAAGTTTGGTGCCCAGAAATCTGGTGAGCAGCAAGACAGCTCATCACAACCAACAAGGGGGCTGCGGTTTTCTCCGGTGCTGCTTCTGTTCCTGACACTTCCCTGTCGCTGGCATGCTATCAACTGCCGAGTCCTGCTAACCCAACTGTAAATTCACTCAGCGGAAAAGCCTGGGTGGCACTGTGTTGTGTTACCAAGTGGAAGCAGGCTGTGGGAGGGCTTGGGGAGGGGGTGCGATGGCGGGAGCAGGGCTGCTGTGCTGGGGAGAGGAGCAAGGAAAGGGTGCCTAGAATGGAAAGTGAGAATGATGCTTTTTATGGGAGAGACAAACCATTAGCCTGGCTCAGTTGCTGATGTCTTTGTGCTGTGGATGTGACACAGTTCTCCCTCCCTCCCCTGCACTAGCACGTATCCCTGTACTGAAATATGCTGATTCAGGCTAAGAAACTGCATTGCTTAGAAACTGAACCTTTTTTAAAACACTTTTTGGGTGCACTTCATTCTGAAACATATCCCAGGAAAGTGTCACAGTACAAATAAAGCAACCCTTGTAGTGCAAAAAAAGAATCAGTGCTTACTACTACGGCTGTGAATTTGTGCTGAAAAATGGGGACTGCAGCATCCCAGAAGAAATCCAAGTACCATTAAAGCTTGGCTGTGGCTCTTCTCTTGCTGAGACTGTGTTTGAACTTCAGGAGTAGATACTTAAATTGCTTTGGGTTTTTTCTTCTTGATAAGGACAGAATAAAAATCTGTCTTTCTCCATGGCTACATGGATGTCCTCTTGTGTGCTGTGTGGTTTTTGTTAGAAGAATTCAGGTATTGCTGGTGTCTTTCAGAGGATTAATTTCTGAATGCCTAGCTTAGACCATTTGTGTAGAAATCAAATTCATGTTCTTTTTAGGGCATCTGGATGTGTGCTAAGAGCCTGTATGTGTGCTAATGATCTCGGGAAGTCTGTTTTTAACGACTGTGGAGCCGTGTGCCTTCTGCTTAAGGAGATGGAGTCTGACTTGCTCCTTCTGGCTGAAACCATCCATTTGTAAGTGAAGACTCATCTCCCAAATAATTGAGCCAAATGGACTTGCTAAGGAGCACAATGAGTAGTCTTGCCATCACCTCTGCTCTCGTGGAGTGTGTGTTTGGACCTGTCAAGTGGTGGGGCTATCAGGACTACTAGGTTCGCATGTGCTATATCTAGTTGGGTGTATAGCATATGCTATATCTATATCATGGTGCATTGCCACAGAACCAGTGGACTTGCTACCCAGCTTCCTTGTGGGTTTGACCTTGATGCCATAACCCCAGCTTTCATTTGCCATGATACTGGAATAGGGCAAATGGTGGTTTAATTTTTTTTTTTCTTTGAGGTTATGCTGCTTGTAAGGCCGGGATGAAATGCAGCCTGTTCTGTTGTAATTCACCTCCTTCACCTCTTAACATGGAGCAGTTAGTAAGATGGCACTGAAGCTGGTGTCTCTGCTGCGTATGAGCCAGAAGCTTGGATGACGTACAGAACTTCTAGAGACTTGAAGCTAAATGTTTTGGCAGGCTGTCATTATAATCCTTGAAAGCAGTGAAACAACCACCAGGCATTCAGTTACGATGAAAATCGAGGGGAGATGATCATAAAATGCCGATCCATCCACATCTTTCCAGTGCAGGGTTTGTGACCTGCGTTTCTGGGGAGTGAAGTGCTTGCAGGACTCCTGGCCTGCTCTCAGCTTGACCTAGGGATGCTGGTGGCTTTCTCACAGGAAACTGTATTATGGGTGTAGGTGGCCTTGGCTCTTCTCATTAGCTCTGTGGTTTTCAGCGATGAATGGTCAGCACTGTTGAGGTGAAACTTTCCTGAATGATAGCATCAGCACCAGTAAGATTATACTGCCATCACCAAACCCAAAATTTAGTCTGCAGAGGCTACTCTGATTTTATTTTAGAAAAGGTTGCAATCTTCTGCTCTTCCCTGGAAGAGGAAGTGCTGTAAATCTGGCCCTTTTTTGTTATGTGGAAGAAGGTTGCTATTTCCTCAAAGTTTGAAGGCGTTGCTCATGGAGTTGAGTCTCAGGAAGAGCAGGAGACTGACCATGGAGAAAGATTCATTTGGTATCAGTGAGAAGCCTCAGCACACTGAAGCAAAATACCATGCTAAAATCATTGACAATTGATGTTAATTTTTTTTCCTGTCTAGAATATTTCTCTTAGAAATATTTCTGAGTATGTTTTATTGCTACCAAAGAGATTGAGAGTAGTCGACCTAACTTTGCTGTCAGGAGTTCTGCTTTCAGGGTCCAAATGAGTTTTGTTCATCTGTTGTATGAGGAAGATGTCAAGATGGAAAAAGTCGGAATACAGCAGTATCAAGAAGACACAATCTGGGGTGTTTTAGTCACCTTCACTTGAGTATATTGGAAAGAGGAAGACTGGTCCTTTGGAAGGCAGCTCTTTCCTCATACTAAAGTAAAATTGTAGCTAAATAGTAATGGTAGGACTATGTAGGGTGTGTCTCTGACACATACCTAGACCATGAAGTGTGAGCAGCGGTGACGAAGTGCCACTGTACCGATGCTGAGTCTTTGCATAGTGTAAAGAAACGCTGTGCATTTTGAACTGAGGAACTTTTGATACCTGGTGCCTCTATAGGGCACTTAAATGATACTCTGCATTAAGCAGAGCCTTAGTTAACTGCCTCAAGCTAAAATATGTAGTCTCTTCTCTTCAAGGCCTGTGTGGCACAATGACTGTCAGTTACCCCATGGTACGAGGTGACACACGTGCCTGGACGTGTTTGAAGATGCCACCTTGCTTTTTTTGGCAGCCAGTTATAATTTGCAATCTGGATAGCATTTATTGTTCATACTTCTGAGCCCGCTACTTACCTCCTCCTTGAACAAGTTACACGGGTGGCATCTGTGAGACTGTGCTCATAGAGATCCGCAGATAATATTCTGATAATATTTGAGTTGTGAACAGTCTTGGGAAATTAATTTTTCATAAGGAGTTTTCTCTTGAGTTCTGGTAAATGACATGATGCTTCTGGGATTTGACTCAAATTTTTCAGATTTTGAGTAAGACTAAACCATTCCTCCTGGTCAGTGGATGAGGCAACTTTGTCATGAAATTTCTGCTGGGTTCCAGAGTTACTGTCCCCTTTCTCGGCCTCATACACCGCATGGAAGGCTATAGGAAAACCCATTTGTTTTAACTGTGGGTGTGTAAATGCTGTGCAAAGAGGGAAGGGCCCCCCAGGAGCATGGTGACCCTGGAGGGGGCTGTGGGTTGTGCTTTGGGCAGCTCTTTTGGTCACTCATGCTCTAGCTGTGGAAACTCCCTGTGCATGGGGGTCTCCCTCACCACCCCAGACCTGGCAGCTGGGTGGGAATTGCAGAGCTGCTGAGAGCAGTATCCTGGCTTCAGGGTACCACGGTACTGATATGTTTGGCTTTGCCTGTGGTGAAATGCATGTTTGTCCTAACCCTGGAGAAGGCTTTCACCTTAGTGGCACTTCCAGAGGCTTGGAAGTAGGCAGTAGTTCTCCCAGTCTGGTCTGAGCTGTGGTCCTCAGGTCTCTGACTTGTGCCTCTCAGTGGATGGGGATCTCCCCCTTCCAGGGCTGCGTACTGGCTTTGCAGGTCTTCAGGCTGCTTGTGTCACCAGGGCTGGCTGGGGGACTGCAGGTGGGCTTCAAGCTGTGCAAGAGCTGGGGAGGGGAAATGCAAGGAGCAAGGGGTGTTACCACTTGTACATGAACACAAATTTAACCTGCTGGTAAAATGTATTGATAGCGGATGATTCTAAATAAATTATATTTGTAAATCAATTAACCTCACTTGGTGATTCAAGTCTCATTTTTGCTGTCCTCAAATGATCAAGCAGGCTTCAATGCAAACAGCTATTGACCCCCTTTGTGTTGTTTGAACAAGGTACTGAACCTATTAGCTTCATATTCTTATCTTATGGTTCTAACTCTTTGCATCTCCTAAAGCTTTACTCTCCCGAGGTTGTTCTAGACATCTGTTCTTGTTTTGACATTTCTGTTTATTTTTATACAGTGTGACTTTTCAGGAACTGAGAAGGCATTGCATCAACACTGGTGGCAACAGTACTTGATAGTAGAGCTGATACTGTGAATTTCAGCAGCTTATGTGTATCTGGGAGCCAAATACCGTGTAATCTGGGCTTCCTCCTCTTTGGAAGGGAAGTGTGATGCCATGCCTTTATTTCCAAAGGCTGTCCTCAGTGCTGACCAGCCAGGCTGAGTCTGTTGAAATAGTTTTGGAAGGATGTGACATGGATTAAAATTGGTAAGGCAATGGTTATGTTTAAGTACATGTTCTGTATCTTCAATTCACAATTCTTTGCAAGTGGAAGGGTTTTTGTTCTGTGTTCTCCAGTGCTCCAAGATCATCTTCACTGGGCATCTCCTCTAATTCTTAGAGGCAGCCAGAAATGTTCTGTTCATGTCCTCCTATGACTGCAATTAGGCCTCTCTGGGATTTGCTTGCCTTGGTAGCCTCCTGTGACTAGCTGGATACAGCTCCCTATGGACAGGATTTCCAGGTTAACAGTCTGATCTCAGATCAGAGCTCAGTGAAGTAATGTTTCCAGAGCTGGTCTAGGCATTGCATAAAAGTGCAATAGCTGCAGCTGGTCTGTCTGAGGGCAAAGAGGCTGTGGTGAAGTCCTGCTGCTTGCCTAGACTGTGTCCTGCAAGTGGTGCAGAACAAGGAGCCTGCTAATGTCACTGCTTGAGATGGGGAATGTCAAATAGTGGTATAACTCAATGTTTGTAATGCAGAAATAGCAAGCAGGCAGTCCTGCTAAAGCTGCCGTATGGAGTTATCAATCAGCCCAGTGCTGGTAGGAGGTGAACTGGGAGCAGCATACAAAGCATGTGTGTGAAACCAGCCTCCTGTGCTTCCCTTGCCCCTTCCGAAGCAGATTTCCATTCCAGTGATGCTTGCTGCCTACATTGGTTGGAATAGGGTGTCTGCATGAGTTCAGTGATGCCATCCTAGAGTTGCCTGTTTTCCTACTTCAAATGCCATGTGAATAAAGGGCACAGGAGCTGATAGTGCTGCAGAAGAGGAGGTATTTGCTGTTAAACTGCTGCTTTCACAGTGGAGAGAGAACCTGCTGGTAAGAAATATAGCAACATACGTTGCTTCTCAAACTGTGAGGTTTTTTGACCACCATACCTGAAGTGAGAATTCAGTGTTTGATGAAGTCAGATTGTGAGGGGAGCCCCAAACCCATTCTCCTTTACAGACAGCCAGATGTTCAGCCGAGTGCTCCCTGTGCTGCCACTGCCTGCCTCTGCACACTGCCATCCATGTGATAATGTGTTCTGAACGCCAAGGTACAGCAGTTGTTCAATACTTACCTCATTGCCCAAATCTCAAATATTTATCTTTTCTGACTGTAGCTATTGGTTCCCTGCTATAGAAGCTGTATTGGGGGGAGTCTGTCCTATACACCTCTTTATCTGGAGGCATCCTGCCAATGTAAACGGCTGCCACCCACACTAGGCAGCCTTTCAGAGAAGTAGGAGTGCAGGCTGTAAGAATGGAGACAAGCCTTCCAGTTCATAATCTTCCAAATATGTCAAGAAACTAGTCTGACTACTCTGGATGCTTGATAGACAACTTACTCCTCATTGTGCGGTGGCCAGTCCCCTCAGAGAACAGCTGAACCTCCGAGTGGTTTTAGTTACTCTGTTCGGGCTGTGCAGGTGGCACGGCGGCTGCTTCTCATCTTAGGAGCAGCAAAGGCAAACTTAAATAGTTTTAAATAGGTGAGGCTGAAGGCATTTGAATTACTTGCATGGTTAAACTCCAAGTCTTGCATGCTTTTACTTTAGTAGTGTTGCACTGTTCTCATCGAATGGTACCTTACTCTTTTGTATCCTTTCTGCTTAATTGGTTCAGGAAAGCATGCTGGCAGGCAAGTTAATGTTGTGAGAAGCCTCAGCTCCCATTTCCTGACTTTTTAACCTTGAACTATCCCAGGAATTTTGCATTTGAGTGATTAAGAAGGTATGACTGACCTCCTGCCTCTCTCCTGCAGAACCAGTTTGTTAATCTCTGGGAATGATCTAAAAATCTCTGAGTGGTTCTTAATAGTATTCTCCTTGCAAATAATTTAGTAATGCTTTGCTTTTGGGGTAAATGATCTGTACTGAAAAGAAATGTATGGGCAAACAGACTGTCACCGTGGGCAGAGTAGAGCTTGTAGATGTCTACAAAAGTGGGTAGAACGAGCAAGCAGCAGAGTTGAACTGATATGTACTGGGTGTGCTCATTGTGGCTGGTGGGCTGGTAAGTTGGGTATTACACAGCTCCATGCTTCCATGAATCCATTTGAGTAATAGAAATGCTTTGCTATTAAAAGTGTGAATGTATTTGTGTTTGGAAGGCTGGATGTGCAGGCTGTTGCCTGTCTTTGTCTCCTGATTTGCTTTTGGCAGCATGTGACTAATTTCTCTAGAAAAAGAATTTGGATGTTACCTGCCCATGCAAAAGAAGTAGAGGGTCTAAATTAGTAAATTAGGCACAACTCAGGATCACCTTAATGAGGTGCAAGGGTTATTCTCATGTCCTGGCCAGAGAACTGTAGAGGACATCACTGAGCTCTTGAGTGTCAATAAAACTGTTTTAAAATTACAACAGCTTAGAAAATAAGTTCAGAGGGTTGATGTTGGGCTTGCTGATTATCCTGCAGGTAGCCCAGTGCATGGTGTGTCAGGGACCAGGAGGAGATGCAAGATGAGATCTTCGGGAGGCTGAGATGATGCTCAATAACCATGGCAACAAAGAAGACCACTTCTGAAAATAAAACACCTCTGAAATCCAAGTTGCTTGAGACATTGCGTTAGGTTTTTTTTAGGGTGTTGCTATTGGTGATGGTTATATTGTAAATTAAGCAAATCTGGCTTACAGCAAGAACTTCACAAAAGCCTTTTTTTCTTAGACGTGACCCCATTTTTACTGTAAGGGGCATCAGTCTGTTCCTAGTTATCCTTTATCAGAGCAGGACCAGGACCAGACTGCAGTGCTGTACTTGCTGATGGTCACTGCAATGACATCTCTTTGGGGTGACTAGAAGTTTAGGGTGGCTATGCCTTTTGTGGGTATTGGAATAGTGTCAGGCTTCCTTCCAAAACTTAGAAATGTCATATTTTGATCTCTCATCAGACTCCTTGGAGCGTGGTTAAGAAGATTCTCATATTTGTAATCACTTCTTAAAGGCTTTTGTGTGCTACCTGGGAAGCACTTCCCTGTTGATTGTTCTTACCCGCTCATGGTGTCCTGAATTACTGCTCCCTTTGTAAGCCCATGGCAGCTGCTGAGAGTTTGGGGCACTTGAGCTGCCATTTGGCCCAGAGCTGCCTGTCATGCCACGCTGAGAACATGTTAGGGATGAGCTGTTCTCATCACCTCTTTCCGAATTGCAGTTGGAGCGGGAATCCAAAGGAGTGTTTCATCTAGCCCAGGAGTGTGGTGATGGGGCAAGGAAGGCTTTGCCAGCAGATCATAAAGGCAGGGCTGCCTTGCTGCCACACCTCCAGCCTCCAAAAGCAATTCTGCCCGCAGTCAGAGAAGATGCTCCCAGGGAAAATAGTTACTATAGTGACGGATAGCCCTGGTGTATTTGAGGTGGATCACCAAGTTGAGTAATAAATGTGTAGGAGGCTATTTTTAAAAGCTTTTGTGAGGAGGAGATTGCTGTAGTCCTAGAAAATTTGTCTGCAAAGTGATAGTTTTTTCTGTGCTGAAGTTTAAAAATAATCATTGTCTGTCTTGAGAATGGGATGACCTCATTAAAACAAAGCATCTTGTATGTCATCGTGTCGAGCCTCGTGGCAGTGATTCTTGCAGCAGCCTTACGAGTTACAGTAGGAGCTCTACCCATCAGCAGGTTCCTCTGAACCCTCACCCAAGGGGATCTTGAGGATGGCAGCTGGAAGGGGGTGTCCTCAGCCCGTTGTCTGTCTTGGTCTGTGTCACATCCCGGAGTCTTATCCAGTGAGGAATGAAATGTTGCGCACCTGTGAGTGTGGGAGGGATGGGGAGCAAGGACGGGATCTGTTAAGCTGTGCTAGGTTTTGGTGGCTGATGTGAGGGTTCTGAGAGATCCATTGCTACCTTTGTTCCCTGCACAGGGAGCTGCTGCTATAGGGTCCTTCGAGCTGTAGGAAATCCCCTGCTCTGTGGTTTCCCCCATATCGAACGGGGAAGGATTTTGTGTAGGGGCGTGTGACCCGCACTGAACTGATTAAAACAAGGCCCTGCTGTTTGAAAGGCGTTACTGTGTTATGGGGGGGTTGAGGAACCCTGCAAACATAGGAATTAAGTGGGTTTACATCCAGTGTAAAGACTTGGCACTCCACTGTTGGTTTAGAGATGCTTGACGTCTTGGTGACCCAAGCAAGCGGCTTGCTGTCTGCGTGTATGCACATGTATGTGCTTGTGGCCGTGAGCCCAACTAAAGAGCTGTGTGTGGGTTTGCTAGATTGCTGTTGGCCCCCAGCTGGCACTGAAATCCAGGAACTACAAAAATAATATTTCCTTGTTTAAGAAGTTGAGAATTGATTTCTGTTACCTTTGTAGTATTAACTCCGGACTTGTAAGCGGCGCAGTTCCCCCATCTCCAGCTCGCGTCAGGAACCTCTGTGATCTTACAGCCATGTTTAACAAACCTTCTGTCAATCAAAAACTTGTTATACAAGGATTATTTGCCTTCAGTTTCCTGTGTAATGAGGTTTTTGATTGACAACAGAGGAGTTAAAGACTACAGAAAGGCTTTCTGAATCTGAGATGAGTAAGTTTCCATTTAATAGTGTTTGCACATGATAACACTGGCTTCCAGTTTGATCTGCAAAAGAAGCTGAAGGTGATCAAAAACATGAAATATAGAAACCCTTCTCATTTCAAAGTGATGTGACTTATAAACTAGAGCTAGAAAACTAACTTTATATTTCCTACCATGGGAGTGGGATTTGAACATCATTTGCTGTACAAATACTGGAGCTACTGGGGCCAAGCATTTCGCAAAGATGGAAGTATCTCGTTGTGTTCATGGGTGGGCAGGCAGTGGCCTCCCCTTCATCCTTCCTCTGCCTGAAGGCCAAGGTACTCCTCGGGTTAGGAAGCTGGATGTTGCTGTGCTCTTTTAGCTCCGTTACCAGGATTAGTTTCTGAAATGGTGATCTTGACCTGCTGTGTTACCTGGTTTCCAGGTGTTGTAATGGGCAACTGTATTTGCCAAAGGAAATTTTAATTTCTTGATTGAATTCATATGAGAAAATAGCATAGTGAAAACATTTAAAATACCATGGAAACTGCTAAAGCTAGGTTGATGTGTCCTTTTCAAAATATTAAATGTCCCTGAAAATGAGCCTGATGGGGGAGGCCAGTCCCAGGTGGGATGAATGTGAGGTACAGATGAATTGGTACAAGATGAGCATGTGGACTACAAGGCCAGAATTAGGCTGTCATTTGCAAGTATCTTCTCTAGCACAGGTGGGTTTCATTGGTGTGGAGTTCCTACAAAGCTTAGCCTCCAGGTTAGAGCAGATGCATTTCAGGAGCAGTTGTGTTCTAACCAGTGCACTAAAGGGTGTTGGAGCAAAGAGATCTTGGCTGGATGGAAGATGCAGACAAGCTCATGTGTCTGAAATAGTCACCTCATTTAGCTAGTCCAGTTTGGGTTTAATAAATGTTATACCTGCAGACTGCTAAGCTTTCCCCCTTGGTTACCTCTTGGTGACTGGAGATCAGAAGTCAAAGTCAGGATTTTCTGAATGTACCTGGAAGCTTCCCTAACGGAGGAGGGTAAGGAATGCATAAATCATGTTGTTGGTTCCCTCCCTTAGTTACCAGAACAGTGGGTGAAAGAGGTCCATCTTTTGGGAGTCTCCCTACAGAGAGGATCTGTTAATACGATAACATAGTTTGACTGAATTGATGAGATTTTTTTCTGAGGCTGTTAAGAACCTTTGTGAATTGCCAAGGACGTTTCAAAAGAAATAGTTCTGCAGATGTGCTCTAGCTTTACCTTCCCAAATTCAGAAATAGCACAGTAACTGAATCACGGCTTGCTGAGAGAGAAAAAAACCCTTTACCTTTTGCTGGTTTAATTTGTCATGCTACATAGTGAGTGTGCTTAGGGAGATGCTTGATTTTTGGACCCCTTCTGGAAAACTGGGTTATTTCAGTCTTCATAACCCCCAAAATCATACTATACAACAAGGGGAAGCAGGGGGGAATATCTACTTTTTATGCTTTCTTCATAGCATGGCTGCACGACATGCTGCACGTCTTTCATCAGTAATTGTAGCATTGCTGCTTTGATTTGTGCCAGTTTTTTCCCCCAGCAGTAAGGGAAAGGAGTTTAGAAGAGTAAGTAATTTGGTTATGAAGCTGCAGTTATTTGGGGAAATAGCTATATGACATATGTTGCCTGTAATAAATGGAATTACTCTCTTAATTCTAAACCTAATTACTCTTCTGTTTGCTAGTTGAATGACAGATTTCTCCTTTAATGAATACTTCTCTATACAGATGGGATAGTCACAAGCTTGCGGTCAGCCAGGGAGGACAGACTAGTCTGGTGGTAGGTGCTCCTTCTGACATCTGCCAAAAATGAGTCTCAGAGGTGAAATTCTTGCCTGTTTCTGAGCTCTAGTAACTGGCAAGTCTCCCGTTGGCTTGTACCATCACTGTAGCATGCTAGTCCTCTTCTCCCCTTTTTCCAGAACTCCCCTTGAAAGAGCAGACTGGGTGTAGTTCATGCATTGCACTTCATATGAAAAATAGGAATGAGCATCCTTCAGTTGCTTGGTTCTGGCTTTCTGTTGTGTCTTACAGCTCCTGAGCACATCCAGAGGAATTCAGCTGTTTCTAGCAAAACAGATCCATAGGGCTGAACGGGAGCTGGTGTGTAAGGTTAGGGACTCTGCAAGCCCAGGAAGAAATTACACCTCTTCTTACAAAGGTCTCTGTGGAAGTAGCAAAGCAGCAATTGTAAAGCCACTTGACAGCAATATCATGAGTATTACTAATGAAGTGGTGCACCAGAAAAGACCACTTGGCCTTTGTGTGGCCTTGATGGCCTTTAAATATATTTTTACAAACAAATGCTAACTTTTCCTCCTTTACCTTGTCCCAGATAGTATCTAGTAAGCATGGTATCTAAGCTTTATCATGGACTGTAGGTGAATATTTTTCATTGGTTTGGGTGTTTGTTTTTTTTTTAAATATTGGGCCACAGAAGAATCAAGTCTTACATACCAGGGCAACCAAATAATTACTGCTCCACACATCCTCAGCAGTTACACTGAAGTATCATCATGCTGGTTTTGCTGATGTGTATGAAGCTGAGACCAGCCCTTAGACAGCTTTTAAAAACCAGCTTGATTCTTAAGTCACAAGAAAATAAGCAGAGACCAGTTCTTGTCATTGTCTTTTGCTTTTTACAAACACATGGCCATTCTGAAAACACTGATGTTTTTCTGCATTTGTTTTGATGGCCTTGCAGGAGGCACCCTCAGGGGCACCCCATGTCCAAGCACTGGGGGAACAGCCAGGTCCCTGCTGGGCATCCGGGCTGGGTGGGCAGCAGTGGTCTGTAGCACCACGCTGTGCCCGGGGAGCTCCGCTGGCAGCTGTGCCCTGCAGTGTGGCACTGTGGAGGTGATACAAGAGCCGGGTCAGGGCCTGTCCTGTCATCCCACTGCCCCTCTAAGGTGTGAGAGCAGCTTCTCCATAGGTCAGTGTAGGTCCTTCCCTCTTCTCTGCCTGTCCTGCCTCCACATGGACTGCTAACAGTAAGGAAAAGTAGATTCTGTTTTTGGAGAGGTGAAAGTGTGAACCCCAGTGTTTAACTTAAAATTGCCAACACGTTTGCAAGAACACTTTTTAATCTGTTATCTCCAGAGACTTGCTTATGTCTGGCCCTGTTCTGCATTTTTACCCTTGGGCATCATTGCCTTGATTGACTCAGAGCAGCATCTACGGCTTGCTTGGGCTGAGGAAACAGCTTGATCCACAGGGAAAAACATGTGATGAGGGAAAGCAACCAAAGTATTGAACTTCTACATCATTTTCAGGTCATCTCTGTTTTCTATACAAACATACTTTGGTACAGTCTAGATCAGTGTAAAATAAATCTTTTAGTGCAACTTCAGTGAGAAAGTTTCACAGTTTTAAGTTGTAAAGCTCTAAGTTCTTGTCTGCTCTGCAGAGCTTTATATTAAAATGCAGTTTTCTGAGAAAAATAGTGATTCAAGCAATGTTTCAGCTGGCAAAAGTGATGTTTTGGAAGTGAAATGCAACAACAGGTAAGTAGAAATACTTGGTGGCTTATGTGGCTTATACAGAAATGTTTCCACCTCATTCTTTCTGCGTACCAAACTTCCAGGTCATGTTTTGTGGGGGGAATTATGTTAGTCGCTAAATGCTGACTTTTATCAAGCCTTTTATAGCTGGAGAATCTTTCCTCAAGTTCCCCTTTATGCTGATGCCTGTAGCATGTTAATTTCGGGGTTACCAGTTGCTTGCTCAGTGCCTTCAGATGAAGTATGCTCAAGTGTGCTCAAAACTTAATAAAACTCTTATCTAACTGCCAGCCTTGCTGAATTACCTTTGGATGGGGAAGACTTCCTGCAAACCTGTTCAGTCTCTTACAGTAGGTTGGAAACTGGGGCTCTAAACCTTCCTGCAGCATGCTGCTTGTATGTGGCAAAGCTTGGTACAGCTCTATGCCTGCTTTTTGACCCAGTTCCTCTCAGCGTGTGCAGTGAAACTGCCAGAGGGGACTGTGGGCTTTTTACAGCCTGTCCTGTACTTTCTGCCCAAAGGGCTCTTCTGGTAAGTGTGAGTTGTGAGCCCCAACATGAAGTCACTGCCCCCCTTCCAGGAACCCCAGGTGCGCTGTGGTGTGCGATGGGTCTGGAGGCTGCTTTTGGCAGCTGGATATAGGAGATACCTGCAAGCTTAATTCCTCCTGGCTTGTGTCTCCCTACAGTGATATGTATGATTAGTAGCCTTGTTGGTGCAAGCTGAACTTCAGCAAATAGGGAAATAGGTTTGGGGGTTTAAATCTGTGATTTGCCCAAGGAGTGGGTACTCTGAGCTTTGTTTTTGGCTGAACAAGCCTTCAGACCGTTGCTGGATGTGGTCTCCAATAGAAAAACTCATCAGAGCGGTATTGTGGAAACACTTCCCTGTTTGGATGGAGTGGGTTACACGTTTTTGTGATACTGGGAAACGATTCCAGTTTGTCATTAATGAAACAGAACATATTGCAATGCAAATGAATGGAGTTGCATGATAAGTGGTCCCACAGTCCTCAGCACTTGCTATTGATTGTGCCGACTTAATTATTCATGTTATGCAAATTGCATTTCTCATCTTGTTCCTTGTCTACATATTTTTGATACAGGACTTGCCTGCAAACAGTCTTGTTCGTTCACTTGAGAGAGGAGGATTGTTTCTGGCAAAGTTCTTAATGTTCCTTTGTCAAGCGAGAACTGTCGGAGCCGGGAAGGCTCTGGAGCTCTGTCACAGTGAATTCATCTTGCTGTAACTTCAGATGAAGAAAGGGAAGAGCTTGTGGAGTATTGTTTGATAGGAACAAAAGATTTAAAGTCGTTTTCAACTTTCTTTGTTTCTGTACTGAAGCCCTTGTGGCACTTGTTCTCTGGTCAGTTGTGGGAGTGTTCTTTTATTCATCTGTAATACTGTTTTTGCATTTCAGGTATACTAAACCACTAACATTTGCAGACTGCATTAGTGATGAATTGCCGTTAGGATGGGAAGAAGCCTATGACCCTCAGGTTGGAGTTTATTACATAGACCACAACACCAGTAAGTGACTTGTTACTGTATTTTTGCAGTGTTTGTCTTGTGCCTGTGTTTAAAATACACTGAACACACAACCACAAAATGGCTAACAGCATGTTTTAGAGTAAGCGAGGTCTGCAGCTCTTGAAATCAAATCCTGTCATACTCGATCATGTGGGTTCCTTCCTTCTCTGAAAGAGAAATTTGAGACCATTTGGTCTTCAAGTCAGGGGTCCTATTCAGACCAATGCTGTGGACACACCTCTGTAAGCACGGGCTCTGCTGAGGAGTTTGACTAGATGGCAGTGATCTGGAGTTTGTTCTTAGCCTGGAATTTGTCCTTGTGACAAGACCATTTGAAACAGTGCAAAGGTCTTGTGTTGCTCCCCCTGGCAGGGATAAGCTGGCTGATTGCAGGAGCTCTCTTTGCTGCAGGAGGTCTTGCTGCCTTTGCTGCTGAGGGAACTCTCAGGTGTCCCTGGGCTATCCTGAGAGGGGTGCAAGTTGAAGAAGGATTAAGCATGAGCTTGTCATGCTTTTACTCTGTATCCTCAAACTAAGCCGCTGCTGACTGTCTCTGATTGCTGAAGTAGACTAGCAGGGTTAAGCATTATAAGCTCCTCTGAATTTTAAGAAAATAGAGAACTTGATATATTGTTACAGATGTTGTTAGGAAGTGAGTGTGGGGTTGTGCTAGAATAAATCTCCTGAAAAAAGTAATAAACAAAATAAATCAGTGACTTTGGTTCTCCTTACAGAACAGCTACAACTGCAATTCAGAAGTTCAAGCAGAACCGTGCCCAGGCTCTTCTGGGGGTGCTTGTAGCTCATGCAAAAAGCAAAACTTTATGAAACAACAAAAGTGCCTTCAAGTTGTGGGATTTTCTTTAATTCTACTTCTGGGACTTCAACTGAGAACTTCAATAACTTTCTTTCAGCAAGTTACAAGAATTTGTTTTCAATAAAAATGGAGAAGTCTGGTTTTTTTCTTTGGCTGTCTTCACACCCTTCCCTTTTTTTCAGAAAAGCCATTTTCACCTAGACTGAGGCTGCTCCTTCTAGATTTTGGCAACTTCTCTTGAGTATTAAAAATGCAAAATGAAAAAGCCTGTTTTCAAAAAGCAGTAACTTCCCCCTGCAGTACAAAGATCAAATGTCTCCAGATATGAAGGT
Organism: Laterallus jamaicensis coturniculus; assembly: GCA_022605575.1. NCBI lineage: Eukaryota > Metazoa > Chordata > Aves > Gruiformes > Rallidae > Laterallus > Laterallus jamaicensis. Next base: position 1,997,477 of record JAKCOX010000016.1, read on the forward strand.
GACAAATATTTTTATTTAGAGCTCATGCCATCCGAATGTCACAGTATTTACATATCTTTAAATGGCTTTGTCCTGTTTCTCTTTCTGTGATGCAGGAGATTCTGATTTTTCCATTTACCAGAAAGCATAGTGGGGTAGAAAGGGTAAGCAAGCCTGAAGGATGGCAGAAGGGATCTGCAGGGGAGAAGGCTTGACAGACTTTGCTTGAGAAGTGCTATATTGCAAGCCACAAAGTGGGGTCAGTCTCCTATAGGTCTGTAAGACCATGTCTTGTGCCTGTGTTGCTGTTTCACTTCCAGGAGAAAGCTCTCTGGAGGGTTAACGATGAGGCTGCTCTTAAAGACAGTCTGAACCTTTTCCAGTCTTCCTTAGGTCTGGGTTATTCTTGTGCTGACTGCACTTACACTCAGCTCTTCCTCCTTCTATAGAAGCCTTGTTAAGATTTTTTCTTGCCACCTCCTGAATGATTTAATACTTTCATGACTCTGCAACCAGGAAGAGGGAAGAACCTGGACAAACTCTTTGGTGAGGGGGCAAAAATATTGCTGAGCTTCTCATCCCTCTTTGGGTGGCTGGGTATTGTTGTATCAGGTGCTGGGGTGTGGGAGCTGCCTGCCAGGGTGCTCCAGGCCATTGACTTACTCTATAGGTATTTGACTGAACAAGGATGACTAACTGTGATCCTGAGATCGCAGTTCAGGCACAGGAAAATAACCTTGATTTGAAGCTTGCTGTGGGACAGGGAAGCTGGCTAGACCTCCTGAGCAGCAACTGCAGTGCAGAGGGGGGACAAACCAAACATGATCTCAGGTGTACACTTCAGTTGGCTCTGGGGTTAATGCAGAAAGATCCAGGTGCAGGTCCACTCAGATGCACCACAGGCTTCAAGGGTGTGCAGAGGGAGGCTTCAAACCGTGCTCACACCTCATTAATAGCAGTTGGTCTTAAAAAGTTTCACTTCTGTGGGATGCCAGAGGCTGTAAGACTTGACCTAGAATTTCAGTGAAGAGGTTGAAAAGAAACAAGACCATGACCCTATTTCTCATGCCAACTCTAATCCAAACCATGATCCAGCAAACCATCTCCGCTTACCTTCAGCTAATCAAGAGGCTCGCTTTCACGGTTCATGCTGAATTATCCTTTGGAGAATATCCAGAACTTCCCTCTCCCAGCTCTCTTGCAGGAATGATCTGTCATCAGAGGGTGTGAAAGGGATGGAGGCATGTTGGTTCTTGTTGCACTCTTGAAGCATTTGAGACTAATTATCAGGAACAGGCCCAGGGACAGACCTAAATTAAATCTAAAGCCAGGAGCCATTACAAAAAGTGAGATGGAGAACACTTCTGACCTTCTCTGCGAGGCAAAATAAATACAGTTAAATAGAGTACCCAGAATATTCCTAATACATTGTTAATGCATCACCCTGAGCGCCGCTTTCTGGGAGAACTTTGGAATTTGATTTGCACAAAGAAATTATTTTCTTGCCAGATGCTGATGCAAGCACAGTAAGGCTGCCCTCCTCAAACACAACCAACCTGATTTGTATATGACAAGCTCACCATAAAATTAAAAATTCACAAGGCAACAAATGATGTAATAGTCTGTATTTCTGTAGTCCAATTGTAGAATAGAAGGGTTTGGGTTGGAAGAGAGCTCAAAGATCACCTAGTTCCAGCCCCTGCCATGGGCAGGATACCCTCCACAAGCCCAGGCTGCTCAAAGCCCATCCAACCTGGCCTTAAACACTTCCAAGGATGGATTTCCACAGTCTCTCTGGGCACCCTGTGCCAGGGCCTCACCACCCTCAGAGTAAAGAATTTCCATCAGACTTTGAATGTATTTTGCGTTTCTCAATAGCTGGGGCAGGTCAAGGGCCCTTGGCCAGTATTTTCATAGATTGTTACTGCATGTTTGCAAAATCAAAGCTGCAGTCAGGGGATCTGGTCAGTGCTGTGATGACTGAAACGGAGGAGATGAGTATTTAGAAAAACAGGATCAAAGCCACTTCAGTCCCGAAGTGTGTTGTCCAGCCCCTCTGTGAGCTGGCTTCCAGGCGTTTGCTGCATCAGGTGGCCTGTGTGCTTGGGGCAGGGTCAGGGGCTCACTGCTGAAGGAAGGGGTGTGGGATTGTGGATTTCTGTAGTTTTCCTCCTGGCTGCTGGTAATGGAGACGTTTCCCTGCAGCAGCTTCTACTGCTCTTGGGATTGTAGGGGGAATGTGCTGCTAGTTTAAGGGAACGCTGGAAATGACCAAGCTCAAAGAAGCCATAGGTATGGGTAGACTTGAATCCGGTGTCCTCATTCACACTTCAAGAGCGGTGGGCGCTTTGCTGATATGCTTGAAGCCAAAGGTCCTGAGTTGTGGTCAGTGGTGCTTGTTTGTGCAGCCTGTGGGGAGGCTGCGTGCCTGGGAGCGTGGGGCTGTCTCCATGGGAAACTCGCAGCAGCCTGCGCCCTTCAGTGCACCCGTGGAGTAAGGGAGTTGTTCCTCCTGCCTGCGGGTGGTGGGACTTGGGGCCAAAGCAGAGACAGGAGCCTGGGCTTCTCAGACTCTTGGAGCTGGTATGCTATGGTGTCTTCCTGACCTCTGCTCCCTCAGAGAGCCTGCAGTGCTGTTTGGGCAGCGCTGGTACCTGTGCTTGGCATGAGTGCTGCTTTTTCATCAGGGTATTTTGGGGCAGTTTTTCAGGTCCAGGCTTGGCTTCAGCCAAAAACAGCTGAAGTGCTGCTTGCACTAGCAGGGCCCAGAAAGGATTCCTTGTTGAAATGCTTCTACAAACTGTACTGTTACTATCCTAGAAGCATTTTTAGTCATCTTCTGCAGCTTCTCTTAAGTTTTTCTGTGGAAATTAATGCCATGTGTTGTTCTGTGTCTTGAGACACTGTTAAAACAAGTTATTACTGGAGTATCCAGGTAACTTTCTCCTTGGCATGATCATGGACAGTTAGTAAAAATGGCTGTGTGTCCATCCCTGGGGTGTGATCCTTTAATTCTAGTTGTACTCCTAGGATTGTTGTCAAACTGTTCTCTTCTCTGTGCCTTGCAGTGTTAGTCGTATCCCCGACTCGCTTAAGAGCTCCTCATACCTTCCACCGTGGCAGCTTTTACTAAATATTTAAAGAGGCTCTTAAGATATGCAGATTAGATTCCTACTGATAGTTTCAAGCAGCTCCTTTGTATTAATTATTCATTACGCGGTAACTAGGCATCCTTATTCAAGCGCGGTGGTTCAGACAGTTTAGAGCACTTAGTCAACTGAATGTTGGAACCTGTTCCAAGCAGGAACATATAATAGCCTTGAAAGAGAGATGAAAAATATTTTGGACACTTCTCCACAAAACCAAGACAAATACTGACAATAAATTTGCCTAATTAGTATTAGGACTAGCTGCATGTCTGTGACCTTGTGCCTCTTTAATGATTAGAGACCTGAAAAGCAACGTGTTGGTGTGGTGGGGTAAGGAGGATGGGAGCGGTGTAGCTGTTCCTGGCTGCGTTGCCTATGTTACCAAAAAATATTTTCCTTAAACTCCGCCTCCTGTGTTCTGCAGTGATTTACTGCTGTGCCCGCTTTCAGTGAGGGAATAGTTGCTCCCCTTCTGAGATGCTGTTGATGTACGGTGTCATGTGATATGTTTTCATGAATACATTCTGGGGTTTCATGCATCTTTATCTACCTGTGGAATCCGACTGAGAAGGTTTTCCTTTCCCTTTTTAATAAAAGCCACTTGGCAGCCCAAGAGGACGGGCAGAGCTGTAATCACTTTCATGTTGTCAGATGCAGTATAATGCCGTCATGTGCCAACGATATTTTCTGAAAGTTTTTTTATCAGTGAAATAGTAGAGGTATTTTATTAGCAAAGTTATAAAGCAGTTACAATAAAGATAAGTCTTAACAGTCAGTGTCAGTATCTCAGAGCTTGTGTGTGCATATATTCATGGATGTTTTAAGAGGCAGGGTCAGGATGGCTACAGCAGCAGGGCAGTTGGAGAGTTTACAACGATCTCATCATGAATTGTTCTATACAGTTATTCAGCGTGGCAGAGCTCATTGGGGTTTGTTGTGGATCAGTGGTCACCTCCTAAGATATTAAAAAAAAAAAACAAAAAAACCCCAGGAAAATGTCCTTTTCTTTGGAGATGGGGCAAAGGGCTGTTGTAAAACATTGCTGTAAGTGGTAGAGTTTCATCAGACAGCAATACAAACCTGCTTTCCATTGATTTTGCCTCCTCCTTTTTTCTCTCTAAGAAACTACACAGATAGAAGACCCTCGTGTGCAATGGCGCCGGGAGCAGGAGCATATGCTGAAGGACTATCTTGTCCTGGCCCAGGAGGCAATTGCTGCGCAGAAGGAGATCTATCAAGTGAAACAGCAGAGGCTTGAACTAGCCCAGCAAGAGTATCGGGAGCTGCATGATGTTTGGGAGCACAAATTGGGCTCTCAGACCAGCTGTGAGTAGCTGTGGACTCTTACTGGTAACTTTCTCAGTCATAAGCCCCCAGGACAGTGGAGCTGGCCCTCTGATGGAGCACTGGCGGGTGCTGTGCTGTGTCATTCTCCATGCTGGCTCAGGTTGTCTCAAAAGCAGGAGCTGCCTGGCACCTGCTCAGCAAAGGATAATTATTAGGAAGCACTGTGGGGGTTGGCCCAGTCACTGGGGTCGGTGTGCAGGTTTTCAGCTTGAGCTTCAACAAATGGGAAAATGTGGTGGTTGAGTCAACATGAAAAACTGAAGTTACACAGTATCTTACTCAATTCCCTTGTCTGAAGTATAGAAAGAAGGCAGGGAGACTCCTCTCAGATAGCATTCCCAGGCCCTTTTGGAGTTTAACATCCCAGGCGTTGAGTGACTGTCTCAGAGAGATGAGGGTCTCTGTTTTATGCCATGTAGATTGGTGGATTATCTCTCTGAGGAACATTCTGTGTACCATATGCTTCATGCACAGGAAACAGCAATACCTGTTGCTTCAGGAGCCGATGTAGAAATGTTTTCTAGAGAGCCAAATTTCCTCCTTACTGTTAGTTAGGAGCTGGAGGGGGATTTATTTCCTGCAAGTCTCTCCGAATTTTTTTTTTAATCCTTAGTTTTGGAGACTTTTTATGTTCTTGCTAGCCACATCAATTGACAGTCCTCCCCCTGCTTCACTTGCTGAGTCTACATCTTATAGTGGTGAATTTCCCTGGCTAACTCTGTGCCTGATGTTAAAACATATTTAAGTACTTCTGTCAGCTGATGGATTGTTTGCCTGGGGTCCCATCCATCACCTCTGAAATACAGGTTTTGGTTGTTTCTCAGGAGCACTCTGGTGCACCAGAACAGTACACTAAGAAAGCTGTGAACGCGAATTACGTTGTCATGATGCAATCTGTCTTTAAAAACACAACCAAATAGAAAGAACTAGAAATGCTTTCCCATGTTTTATAGGGCATAAACTGTTGGCTGCAAGGATCAAAATCTCTCTCTTGCCTACAGCTACTTCTAACAGCATTGCACATTGGGGAGCTTCTGCACCTTCTGAACCAGAAGGGTTTTAACTGCTGCTGAGAAGAGAATTCTGCTCTTAATGGGACATTGATTTAATCCGGTGTGACACACTGTATGATTGGTCATGTCCTCAAGGCTGTGAGAAGGCTTTCATTGCATTTTTCAGTTTCTTCTTATTCTTTGCTTTTCTTTGTTTCTAAACATTCAGTGGATTGTTTATTCAATGAGAGCCTAAAAAAAGAAGAGTAAACCTTTGTGCAATGCCTGTGCCTTCAGTCCTGCTCAGTGCCTCTGGAGATGCAGGAACCACGCTATTGAGTGGAGTGAGTGTGTTTGGGACTCTGAGTTAAGTGTGTTAAGTTGGAACAAATCAAGACTTTGGAGATGCAGGATATGCTCTGGCCTCTTTAGGACACGCTTTTTGTGGAGTACTTGAGTGCATTAATGCCTTCCCCTGCCTTTGAAGGGTGCCTCCAGCAGTGTGTGGGCATCTGGGTGTGCAGGACTGATGGGAGGTCTTGATTTGTGGAGGGGCTGGTAGAAGAGTAGAAGGGAAAGTTGATCTTCTGAACTGGATGTTTTATTTGTTCTAGTGCTCTCTGGCTCATCGTCAAGTTCCAAGTATGATCCAGAGATCCTCAAAGCAGAGATTGCTACTACAAAATCCAGGGTAAGTAGTACAAATGGACCTTTGCTTGCCATGAGTAATCCTCAGATGTTTCCAACCCTCATGGCTAATACTAAAGGAGATGCCCAAGCAGTAGAAAGAAGTAATGTTGCCATCCTTAATCTAGGAGATCGTTTATCAGAATTCTCAAATGTCACCATCTTCAGCATTTAAAGCAGGGTTTATTTTCCCCTTAGACTTTAGACTTCCTTGGAAGCTGGCAGTACATGCTGCTGTACAGAGACACTGTGGGGTACTGAGCTGTGTGCTGGCTCCTCAGAGTGCTGCAGTGCTGGAGAGCTGTGAGCTCTCTCCAGAGACTGGCAGCTGTTTTGTCCTGGGCTTAGTGCGGGTTGTTAGCAGCAGCAGTGTGCCCTGTCATGCAGAGCTCGGTTTGGGAAGAAGAAAGGACTAAAGTAAAGTAGGTCAGCCTGGCCTCTGTGGAGGAATATAAAACAGCAAGCTGTAGGGTCAGTGGATTTATAGTATGTATTATCATCCTGCTGTGTTACTCATGCAGTGGGGCCTCTGAGTTTGGTATATTGGGGGATGGCATCTATTGCTGCAGCCTAACTCCTGTCCTGACGTTTAATTATATTTTTTTAATGACTAGGGACATTACTGAGTAAAATCCACATGTGTTTCATTCCTTTCTCTGGAATTTTTCTCAGCTTTTGTGCTGATGAGGGTGGAACTTCCCTTGAGCCCCTTATGAAGTGATGGAATATCTGGGTATGGGATAAATCCCTCACCAGTGTCCTGATGAGGGTGCATTCAGGGCTGTCAATTGCTGTTGAGATGAACTGACTACCTGGAAACTTTGTTTAGAACACTGTTTACACTGAGTAGGTTTGGACTTGAATGGGTAGTGCTGTACCTGAACATTCATATAAAGTACCATTCTGAAAATGTGACACCTTGTTACAGGTTAATAAACTCAAGAGAGAAGTAGCTCACATGAAGCAAGAGCTCCAGTACAAAGAGCATGGATTTCAAACGCTGAAGAAGTAAGTTTGTTCTCAAGATCTTATTTTCAGTGTAGAACGTCTCTGGCTTGTAACGCATCCCCCTCTACAATTATAAATAGCTGCCTAAATAACATAAGCTGAAACATGTTGCTGCTGCTATCTTTAGGCATGTGCAGCTGAAAGCAATACACAGCCGTGGGGGTAGCTCTCTCAAATCAATGTGTCTGTGTGATTGACCACATCAGAGCTGACTTCATGGCCAAAGATTCTGAACCAGGATCCTGCCAGTTCGGTTTTATTCGGTGTGGCTTGATACGCATGACACAGTGCAGCTCATGGCCTTAATTATAGGAACCATTGTTTTAGAGCACTGAGGAAAAATTTGGGGTGGAGTGGAAGGGGAGGAAAAGTGTCAGGTACTTACCTCTGTATGAATAGACAACTAGCATGTTCTAAGTAATGCTTCTGGTTAGTATTTATTACGAACAGCAACCGCAGTAGAATTCCTTTGAGGGAAGGATGTGAGGCGGCCTGTAATGAGCTTGGGCATGCAAATACCTCCATGCATGTGAGGTCTGCCTGGTTTTTGAAGTCATGACTGAATATAAGGAAATTCTTACAGATGGTTAAGTTGATGCTGTCTGGGTTAGAAAGTAACTAGCAGCAATCTGCCCACATGTACTGTTTTGAGGGGGTTCCTGTGCATCTTTTTCCTCCCTAAGGAGTCAGAGAGATGATGTGACTAAAGTCAGAACTCGGAGGTGTGATGTACTTTGGAGTGGAGTGTTTTAGGCAGGGATGAGTGTGGTTCTTTTTTCCTTCTGTTGTCTTTGTTATACTGCGAAGTATTTTTTTTTCCTTATAAATTCATGACAAGATGCACGCATATAGAATGATTAAATACCCTTTAGCTCATGGTATTCTTTAAAATTTCCATGCAGAATTGACATGAAAATGTCTGATGCTCAAGGTGGCTACAAACTTGATGAAGCACAAGCCATCTTAAGTGAAATGAAAGCTCTGAGGAAGGCCATCACATCAGGAGAGAAGGAAAAACAAGACCTCATTCAGGTACTGGAAGAGGATGACTTTATAGTATTCTGTGTCACCATTGCTACCAGATTGAGTTTCTGAGAAGTAATACCACTGTATGTATTTCAGATGTGTAAGTGAGATTTTTGTTAACAAAATCAGTTCTGTGTAGCAGTTGCAATTGCAGCCTTTTTGTTCTTCAGATTGTGGAAACAAGTAGCATAAAATATAACTAGCAGTAGCAAGCACTTGCTTAGAGGACAGCAGCACTTGTCTTGGTGTTTATTGGTCAAAATGAACCAGTGTGACTGTGCTGCTGTAGATCAGAGCAGATCTGGAGAAGCCACGGACGGGCTGTGGGCACTCGGTGTGCCATCTCCAGCAGAGAGCCCGTCTGTCTGGGCAGGACGCTGTGCCAGTGCCTGGGGGCTGCCCCGTGCTGCGGGAGCTGCAGTCCAGCTGTGCCTGGCCTTGTGTTTGCCAGCACTGAGCGCAGTCACTAAACACGGGCATGTCTTCATCACATAGTATAGGCTAAAGTTAGGTCAATGTGGAGGCATTTTGAGCAGAAGGGAGCTCACTGCACAACTCTTTATGGTTTTAGAGCTTAGCCAGGTTAAGAGAGAGCTTTGAGAATGACAGAGGATCCCAGTCAGACCTGTGGGCCAGCAGCATGTCCGTGGAAAGCTCCAGCCCTCTGCTACCCCGGCAGTACCTGGATGTCAGCTCCCAGACGGATGTTTCGGGAAATGTGAGTAATGCCTGAGAAGCCAAGTGCTCAGGGAGACATTCCCCTGAGCTCCCTGGGGCACTGCCTTAGGACAGCTTCCTAAGCACGGGCAGTGTCGATGAAAGGAGACCTTCGCCTGGGTTACACTTCAGTGTGACCTTCATTTTTGTGTGCAGTGTTAATTGTATCTCAAATTGTATCCCTGCTGTTTCCCTGCCCTGTGCCTGTTAGAAAAACCCTGCTGGGAATAAAAGGGAAGTAAGTTTTATTTTGCCTGTAGGTGTAGCTTCTTGATAGGAGTATTCCCTTAGCTCTTTATAGCACAGATAAGCTACTGGAAAAGAAATTTTAGTCCATACGTAGTTGGGGAAGCTCTAGTGAGGAGCCTACCCTTAGGAGTGCGTTTTGCTTTGAGTATGTAAATGTTACAAGTGAGAATGATAGCATATGTGCAGGTGTTTTGTTGCCATGAGACATGGGTACTACTCAAAAACCTTCAGTCCCACTTCTGCAAGAAGATGGTAGCTACCAGGTTAGTGCCAGCCTTGGGAAGGAGACTCGACTGGTGGTGTGGGTACATCGTGTATCTCACAGGACATGGCAGAAGCCACTCGTGAGCCTTTGCTTAAAGCTCTGCAGCTGCTTCCAGTCAGGGCCACTCAAGTGAGTAAAGAGCTGCAGATTTGGGCATGATGCGATGGCCCTTGTCTTTAAGGCTTTACAATCAAAGCAAGATATCATCCAAACCAAAATGCAACGCAGTGCTTAAGGACTGTGAACAGCATTTAAGGAGAAGGATTACAAAGCTGTTGGTGTGTGCATGAAAATACAAGCCTGAGATAGGTGTGGTAGATTTTCTGTTAAACTAGGCTAAAAAGAAACTGAATCTTGTGGGTTTGAAGTGCATTTGAATCAATCTTGAAAAAAATAATTTTAGTTTTCCCGTGCTGTGATTGGTATAACTGGTAAATGAGTTTTACTCATTACACTGGCTCTTGTCACATCACCAACTCAATAGGGAATCTCAAAAGAGGAGGGATTACTAACTTGCTGATTTTATATTTTGTGTCTCAGTTTATTACCAGCAGCAATAACCAGTTGGCTGAGAAAGTGAGATTGCGCCTTCAGTATGAAGAAGCAAAGCGAAGGTAAATGCTTTGTCCTGTTGTACCTTGTGGCTGTCACATGGCTTACTCTGATACATTTCACTAGGAAAGGTGCCACTCGGATTGAAACCCAGTGTCACTGCTAAATAAACATGGTAAATTTTAAATGAGTGAGGCAATAGGCTTTATGGGCCAGTGTTATCATTCAAGAAATAAATAACCATCCTAGGAATTACTAAGGAGTGACTAACACAGGAAGAATTCGGTCTGGCCACACCTGTGGAGACATAAGTGGTTGTGCTGCCTCTTGCCAGTGCTTCCCCATGCCTAATAAGGAGACCATACTGCAGGGCATCTCCATACCTTATTCAAAGTGAAATGAGCGTTTGTGTGGCTGTAAGTCAGATAAGGAGAAATGTGTACTGTGTTAACACCTCGCCTACCAAAATACAGTCAGTGACTACCATTTCAGAGCTCCTCTGCTTATCTGTATGAATGTAAGCTTTCACCCTTGCCCCTTGGTCTCTGATGGATGAAGAATAGATCTAAAAAATTCATATCTACTTAGCAGGCTAATTTAGGCAAAAGTTTTCTGGTCTTTACTTTTTAATTAGATAACAGCTAATTCAACTGTTTAGAAAGTACCTGTATTTTTATGGATAAATAGTTAAACAAATAAACACAAGCAGTATTTAGACTTTGGCTGGGCTGGTCCTAGTTCAGTGATGTAACAGACAGTGGTGGTGATTTCCATTTTTAACTGCTCTAAAGGGACTTTGCGATGCCACAGAGGCAAACTCCAGCTGCATGGTACAATGCATGCTTGCACTATGTGTGAAGAGAAGGTTTTTTCTCCAGTCTCTGGTCAGAGATAAGAGCTTTAAGGCTGAAAACTGTCCTCACTTGGGTATATTGATATGGTCAGTAGCCTGTAGTTCTGTGGCAGCTGTCACTGACTCATGCTCACAGGCCCAGCTGCTTTTGACAAGAGCTTACAGTTTTCTTGCTAGGTGGAGCAGTTGTAGCAGAACTGTCTATTTTGCCAATCCAAGAGAAGAGTCTACCTCAACAATCAGATCTTTCCATCTCTCTTTTGAACAACATTAATGTTATTATCCCCCCTCTCAGATGTAGTAGTTAATTTTTCAGTTAAAATTGCTCTTTTAAGCTTTGCTCAAGATAGCTTAGTTTAGGCTACTTGGCATCTTCAGATTAAAGTGGAGCACTCTTACTTTAGCCTGTATCTTTTCCAAGGAGGGGCAAGTGAGTAATGACAAGCTTGAGAAGGTAATTAATACAGAACTTTATAAAGACAGCACAGTAGTTTGTTTCAAGTCATGATGGAGGTCATACAACACTATCTTGCAGCTAAAGAAGTTTTGATAGCTGGTGTGTGTCTCAGGTTGTATGTAGGTTTTCTGAGTTTACAAAACACTGTCATGAGGAAAGATGAGGCTGAATAGGCATGAATAATTGATGCTAAAATGAAAAGACCTCCAGCTATCAGAGCACTGTGTCTTTGGCATTGTCTTTAGCAGGAGCTGCAGAAACAAACACCTTAGCTGTTTTTAAGATGGAACAATGCTGTGGATATAGTGACTCACAAGGAGCCTTCTGCTCTTGCAAAAATTCCTCCTTGTGATGTTACAAGTGTTTCCTGTCCATGCAGCACAACGTTGAAATGTTCCAAAAACACAGTAGAAGAACAAGTACTTTGCCATGCACAAATTATGGAGGGAGCCAAATGCTGGAAATATATCTCTCCTCCTAGCTCTGCATTATCTGGAAAGGTAAAATTTAAGGCCTTGAAACCAAGATAAACCCGTGTTAATTAATTTAGAACTAGTGAAAGGGCTGATGTTTTTGGAAGTGTTTGTAGTGTTATGGACCAGACTAAAGCCACGGATGTCAGTGAATATCCTGCAGAACTGTCAGGGTAGAACCACTCCCATTCCCTTACCACTGAATCCTTTTCTTTAGCAACCCTTTGAGATGAGGCCTGGAGTGGGTAATGTTAAAGCTACAAAAAAGAACAAGGGAGACCGCAGGGACAAACCTTTAGCCTGATCAGTTTGGGAGCTGATAACAGGTGTCGTGCCAAAAGAGATGTCAGTGCTACATCCAAACAAGGAGAGAGCCACTGCGGCATAAATGTGATCAGAAAGGCAGCCAGATTGTGCTGTACAGTCAGACATAGAGCAGTAACTCAGTTGTGTAGCACTTGTCCTCTCTGCGCTGCTGTAGTTCCTTCGGCAGCTACAACTTCAGCTTGGGTTTTGTGGGACAGATGGTAACTGGGCTTTTATTTCTGTGGCACATTCAGCAGCATTGCAGCAGCAGTGGGTGTTTGGCCGGTCAGTTCTCTGACCACACATCCCACTTTGATTGGATCTTTTCTCCCCACCCTGAAGATGCACATGCTCAGAACGAGCTCCAAAGAGACTAAACTGTGTTACACCTACAACATCAGCTCTCTCCAGTAAATAAAGAGACTTGATAATGACAGCAAATAAATCCTCAAACTACTTTTTCTGGATAAAAAGAGAACAGTGAAATAAAGCTTGAACTTCCTGTTCTGTATTCCATTCAGCCTTGCAACCTCATGGCCACTCAGAAAGATGGTGTGACCTGAGCCCAGCATCACTGGTTTCTTTGGAGTGCAGACCCAGTGTGGCTTGGCAGTGGCGTGGGTGAGGCGCGGTCAGGGAATGCTGAAGGGCAGGAGCTTTCAGCCAAGTGCAGGCCAGTCTGCTAAGCATTTCTTTTGTAGTGATGCTGTTTTGTTGGAAAAATAGAACACGTAAACCTCCTTTTAACTGGCATGGGGAAAAGAATGAGTATTTACAAAGAGTAAAACTTGGGGTTAGTTTTACCAAGCGGTTAGACTCAGCATAGAGAACAAATGTATGCCAAAAGTGATCAGATTAATGCCAACCAATCCTCTTAAACTCATATCCCTTCAAAATGCACAGAGGAATTCTAGGATTATGAATGAATGCCACTGTTAATTCTTCATTGGAGCACAGGGTTGCACTTAATCAGGCACTCAGAACCAAAACAGCTCCTAAGAAGACCTAAAAATAGTTGAGCTGAATATCTATCATTCAGTTACGGAACTTGAATTAGACTGAGCAACCTGCTGTGGGAAATGGGTACACAGAAAGTGAGGCTTTTCTTCCAAAAGGTGGTCTCTAGACATCCCCTGTGATGGAGGAGGCAGGTCAGGCTGTGTGAGCCTAATCCTTTACAGGATCTCTTGGGGCTCGAGTTCCCCTTGGCCTCCAGAGCTTGGAAGACAAAGCTTGTAGTCTTCAGGGCTATTCAGCAGTCGGATAGCTGCTGCTGCCCAGATTTGCCTCTTACTACTTCACACGCTTCAATCTTTGCTAGTTGGCGTTCAGTTTCCTCTGTGCCTCTGTGTGTGATGGTTTGGGGAGGAGGTATGTGCCATCCTCTGCACTTCTGTAGCATACACCAAGTTCTAGAAAGAGATGAACCCAGTTTAGTACCCACAACTATTTATTGTGCCTGATTTGAGTCCAGTAATTCTGTCACCAGATCATAAAGCCCTTTTCCAGGGGAGATAAATATTGGACTTTCATTTTACAAGTGCAGCATTTCACTTGCATTTCTTATGCCTTTACTAAACCTGAGTGAGAGATTGACCTCAGTTAAGCACGTGTATTATTTTTGCAAATATCTTGCTTTATATTGCAAGATATTTGTCCTTGTTAACCTGCAAAGCTATTGTAATTTCTCCTTCCAGCCCATTCTGCCCTCCCTGTTCCCTGCTTCACACTCGAGCTTTTTGGTTATGCCAGTCCCAGAAATACAAGTCCTTGCTAAGGCTTAATCGACTTGAGCTGTACTGTTGTTTCTCACCAAACAACTGAGGTCACCCTGTCAGGTCATGAAGAGCTGTATGTCAATGAGTCTGAAGGAGACAGCTCCCTTTGGGAAGCTTGACGTTAACGCCCTTGCTCCTTTGTGCTGGCCTGCTGCTGGGTTTTTTGCATCTCTCTGTATGTTGCATTGCTGAGTTGATGGTTTGTGGAGCTAGCTGATGAGCAGTTCGGGTCCTTGGGAAATTGGGAGTGGACAGATGGTTGGTGTGAGCAGCTTCTTTACCTGCCATGAGCTGTGCTATCCTCTGCTGTCAAAGCTCTTGCTAAATTCTAGGTCTGTATTGCTGTTGCTTTTAGTAATCATCCTCCTGCCTGAGATAATGTGCTGTGGTGCTGAAGGATTAGTGATACGGGCTTCTAACAAAAATCTGGAGTGATACCTCTAGTTAAAACAGACTTTAAATTTTGCGCAAATAAGCGGCTCTGGATTTAGGTGGGGTCATGTTGCCTCTTCAGCTCTTCACTTCTGCAGTTGCATGTGGCACCAGAAGTAGCCTGGCTCTTTAACATGTCCTGAATCCTTAGTATTGAGTCAGTAGCTGGATTCTCCCAGTAACAGTGTGCATCTGATTAACTTCCTCATTGTAAGGGCAAAACTAATTTCCAAACTTCTGGAGTAACCACTGATCTTTATCAACCTGCCTGAATCTTTCATGGAGAGTATGCAGTTCTTTTCCATACAACTGGCAAAGGATTAGATACGTGCTGCGTGACGCTCTCCACACCAGGTTCTGTGAGGCCACTAGATGTAAGGCATGTGAACCACCCTACAGCGTCTCAGATAGTTGTGGGGGATTTTTTGTTATTTTTCTCTGCATTTCTTGAGATGCAGAATTTCTGCTTCACGGTTCCCTGACTGGTGAGCACTGCAGGTTAGCTAGAGACTTAGCTTACCATTGGGAACAAGCCCCAGTTAGAGCCCATTCCGTGCATCCGCCCCCCAGCAGTGTCATCACTTGGCAGCACAGAGGTAGCTGTCCGTGAGCCAAGAGCCTTCTTCAGGGCAGTGGAAGATGGGTTTCGTCATAGTTCACCACCATGTGTCTTCGTGCTTTCTTTTTGCTGCAGAATAGCAAATCTGAAAATCCAACTGGCCAAGCTTGACAGCGAGGCCTGGCCTGGCGTGCTGGACTCTGAGCGGGATCGTCTGATATTAATTAATGAGAAGGAGGAGCTCTTAAAAGAAATGCGATTTATTAGCCCTAGAAAATGGACTAGAGGAGAGGTGGAGAGACTGGAATCGGAGAGAAGGCGCTTAGAGGAAGACCTTCAGGCTGCCAGAGACACTCAGAGCAAAGCTCTGACTGAGAGGTAAGTGACTGGCATAAGACAGAGTGTGCCTTGCTGGACAAGAGGTAACCAGGAGGGAGCAAGCAGCTGCATCCCTGTGGTGAACACTGGCAGCAGGCTGCCCTCGGATTTCCCAGGAGACCAAATATCTTAGACATGGGTGGCAGGGGGAATTGGCCAGCCCCTTTTCAGTGTCTGTGGGGACAGGACTAGGGGCAATGGCTGTAAGCTGGAGCACAGGAAGTTCCGCACCAACATGCGGAAGAACTTTTTCACAGTGAGGGTAACAGAGCAGTGGAATAGGCTGCCCAGGGAGGTGGTGGAGTCTCCTTCTCTGGAGATATTCAAGTCTCGTCTGGACGCCTATCTATGTAATATGAGATAGGGAGCTGCTTTGGCAGGGGGGTTGGACCCGATGATCTCTTGAGGTCCCTTCCAACCCCTAAGATTCTGTGATTCTGTGATTTCTACTCACAAGGTGTCTGAAATAATCTCCCAAAAGAAATCGCCTGCGAGTCTTACTTACCAAGTGAGGGGAGACAGTTGTTCCTACAAACGGGTCCTCTCTGAGAAAGTAAGAAAGGCTCAGAATAGCCCAGTAGAGTGTTCGTGTACTATAATGTTTCTGTGTGCAGCCAGGTCCTTGCAGCAGCTTCTACAGTTGCTGTGCAGTCTGGAGCCTGAAAAATGTCAGCAGATGGAATTTTAAATTCTTAAAATTGGTTGTTTGTTCTGAGCATCCTTGTATGTGATTCCTGTAGGAACTGGTATTTGGTAGGGCTGTGGGAGTTGCATGGAATATCCTATGAGTCTGAACCAGCTGAAAAAAATGCTAACCATCCTGTCTAATTTTACTTGTGCTGGAGGGGCAGATCTCATGGGAACGTCCTGTGTGTGAGGATGAATACTGCATTAGGCATTGCCTGCAAGTGCTTTTACAGTCTGGAGGTATTAATGCGGGTGGCTACAGCAGTGTGACTTTCAGCTGCAGTCATACAGAGTAGGTGTGTTTACACTTGCTCTATTTCCCCTATTTTCATTTCTTCTCCATGCTTGTGTCCAGACGACACTAGTTTTCTACATAGTCTTTTCTGGGTGTTAGCAGGCTGGGAAAGTTGAGGGCATCTCGGATGTTTCAGCTGCAGAACTTTAACCAGCCTGAACTTTCTGTGGGTTGACAGATGCTTCTGCCGTAAAATGAACGCTTCCTTTGTGATTTGTAGCAGTATGGTCCTGTTCTAGTGTGCCAAAGAACCAGGATGTTCCTGGAGAAGGATTTCTTGTCCAGAGGCCTGTATAGTTAGAGACTGAGCGCCCAAATGCACATGTTTGTGTCTCAAATTAATTCAGGTGTGAAATAAAACTGAGTTGTTGCTGAAGCCCATAATTCATGCACAGCTCTAATGGGATGGTTAATAACTAAATCATACAAACCTCAGGCCTTACTGAAAGCAAATGAAAGTGTTTACATCTTTATTAGCACAGTCAGTATAAAACCACAGGTGTATAGCAAGCAAAATCTGCTGGACTTTTTTTGCAGCCTGATCTGAGAAACAGTAGTTTTTGTAGTACCAGGTGTAATTATTTTCCGGGTTACAGATGTCTGCAGGCTTGAGTTCCACATTTTAAGAGCATTGGAAATTGGGAAACACACATCTTGGCCAGGTTCTGTCCTGTGTTCTATTCTTCCTGACTTTTGTGGGATTTTGTAGAAATAATAGAATTTTTCTTTACATTATTTGCATTTTAAATAGTAAATGCTGGTTTGGTTTGTCTTTTTCCTCTGTCTTCTCTTAGATTGAAGTTAAATAGCAAAAGAAATCAGCTAGTCCGAGAACTGGAAGAAACCACACGGCTCGTTGCGATGTTGCACACTCAGCTGAAAAGGTACAAAACCTCTTGCCGAAATCGTAGGTGCTTGAGCTGCAGGTGGTGTGACTGCCTATCCTCATCTCCCCCGAGAGGTGTGACAGGCCTGTCAGCTACAGCACTGACCTAAGCCCCCTGAGCGGTCACTGGAAGGAGGACCTCTGGGGCTGTGTGCCCCACTGTGCTCTGATGGGTGCCTTAAAGTGGGGTAAATGACCTTGTGGTGGTGCTGCCCCTGTCTGACAACAGGAGGAGTTTCTGCAGTCCCTTCTGTTTTGCACGTGTAAGGTTTAGGTAATTAAAGATAGCTGAGATGTAATTTTTTCTAACTCATCTTTGAATTACTGAAGTATTATGTTAATGTGAGTATGTTAAAGAGAGATTGACACTCGCACAGCAAGTGAAATGAATCTCAGTAATGCAACTACATGTTCATGTACAAGTGTCATGATAACACTTCTCTAAATGGATTCCAAGTGTGTGGTTGCTTGGAATGTAGACAATGTACTGAGATACCCCTGATTCTCTTGGGGTCCATATGGTATATAGAAAGGTTTCTGCAGTCATAATGTGGTCTGGCTGTTGAGGCTGTAGGTCTGGAAGAGCACAGCACTACTGTTTCCAGACAAACACATGACTGCCCGCAGTAAGGCCAAATCATGACTAGCTAAAACTGTGGGGTTTATCTTTCTGACTAGAAAGAGAGTGGGGGTTTTGTTTGGTGTTTCCTATCGGTGTGTACTGAATTTACTCTGTTTGTAGCTTCTGCCTCACTTGGATTGTTTCATTTTGTGAAGATGACACTGAAAAGACTGGAAAGAAATCATAGTGCAAGACTGACGTGTACATAAGCCACCATGGAGAATAGCTATCTGATGCAGTGGAAATGCATCATATTTTCATTTCATCTAGCTCATTAGGGATCTTTTGAGGTGACCAAGAAGCATGTGAAACTAATTTCTTCCTAACTATGTGCGCAGTGTTCTTGGCATGCTCCTTCATAGGAATAAGCATTTGTTATTAACCCCGTAATGCAAAATGTCTGGCATTGAGGTATGCACAAAATGAAGTTGAGCCTAGTTTGTTGATAGGGAAAAGATTCATTAAAACTGCCTCTCTTTTGATAAAGAAATACATTGAAAATACATTTACTAGTCCTCACCAGATCTACATATACTGCCAAGGTGCAAAGACATTTATCATCTTTCAGTTGTTTCACCCAAAAGCTTTTTGAACAAGTGTGATGCAGTGCACATCAGTCATACAAATGCAGAAGGCATTTTGTGCAAAAAATTTTACTAAATTCTGCATACTTGCCTTTTTGCAGGAGGTCATGGACATAACTGTGTGAATGCAGCTTCTAGCTTTTACCCTATAAATAATAAATAAAGGCTTATTAAGCTTATTATGTTCTCACTGTTCTGCAGTGGGGCAGCTTAAGCCACTTAAATGGACGCAGAAATTTTTCAATAGCTAATCTATATCTGAAGTGAGGGTTAAGGGTCTTTAGACAGTAACGAACAAGGTATTTAATATCCAGAGCAGGAATGTTGGTTTAAATGGAATTTCTAGGGATGGTATAGGTGGTAGTCAGTACTGGAGGATTTGTTGGGTCCTCTGCGCAGAAAACAATGTGCTGTGTCTGGGCTTTCTCATCTGAACAAACTTCTACTCAGGACCTGCTTAAAATTAATTTTGCTGTCAGTTCTGTTCTGAAACTAGATCTCTTGGGATAAATAATTTGCATGAACTGGTTTCACAGCCCAGCCCCAGCTCTTCCCTTTGCTCTCCTGACCTTGGATTCCATCTAGCAGTCTTTCACATAGGTAATTCCTGTCAGTTTTCTGGTAGCTGCTGGCTGGTTTGATCTCTGAGGGGCAGCTCCAGGCAGCTGTGGCACTGCATTTTGGCTGGGGGGAATTCAAGATTGAGGCGAATGGAAGAAAAGTTCCATATGGCCGTACAGTTGGTTGCAATAGCTTCATCATCTTGCGTGGGCCTTGTTGGATTTTGTGGTTTGCTTTGGAGATTGACAGGAACTACAGATACTTCTAGATAGGTGTGGGAGGAGAACATTGTCACTAATTTTAATTGATTTGAAACTATTCATTAGAGTTGCTTTAGGCTCTGATGAGGTTGATATGGTGAGTAGAAAAACATCTGAACTATATTATGTTTATTGAAAAGTGACCCAGCTTTTCCACTGGGTAGACTGTGGTTCTGGATTGTTGTGGGACTAATGCGAATGGCCTGAGCTAACAGAGTGTAACGTGCCATCTGGTGACACAGCAGTATTTCCCTAAGAAATCAGGAGATACACAGTATAATGGTTTTCTGACTTGTTCCCTTCAGTCTCTCCACCAGCATGCTTTCCCTGTCCTCGAGCAGCAGCCCTGGTTCTCTTGCATCTAGCAGAGGATCTCTTGGTACCTCCAGCCAGGACTCATCCACCTCAGCCAGCTTCACTGATCTCTACTACGAGCACTTGGAGCAGTTGGAGCAGTTGGACTCAGACTATCAAAATAAGCTTGACTTGCTCTTAGAAGGAGCCACTGGATTTAGACCGTCAGGCTGTATCACCACTATTCATGAAAATGAAGTAGCGAAAACTCACACAGCAGATGCCACCAGTCGCATACAGGCTCTGAGATCATTGTCTGGTACTCCAAAATCCATGACATCGCTGTCTCCAAGGTCATCTCTCTCTTCTCCATCTCCACCTTGCTCTCCACTGGTGATAGACCCACTCCTAAGTGGTGATGCCTTTTCCAGCCATATGGATTTTGATGATATGGAGATAAGTACAAATCTCTCAGAACTCACCCTAAACACTGGGAGTGGCAGTAGACTGGAAGAGCCTAGAGCAGGAGATAAACATCTAGGTCAAGGTATGGAAACAAACTGTTTGCATGCACATGCACACATTTCTTTTTAATGTTGTTTACAAAGTAATGAGAAGTGAATGTTTCAAAAGCTGTCAGTCATCTGGATGTCTCTGTGTTGGAAAGCATATTCAAGTGTGTGTGTTCTACCTTGCCTGGGAGAAAGGGTTGGTATTTTAATTGGCACTCAAAAAATAGTGCTGATCTGATGAGCCTTAAGGAAGGCCCTGTCTAGGTGTGAGTTTAGTGTACCCAAACTGCGGGCATTTCATGTGTGTATGTAAATGGTTGTGGTGGGATGCCTGGCTGTACTTGGCACTGGACTGGTCAGAATGTCACCTAGTGTTTTGGGTCTGAAATTGGGGCGCATGCAATGCCATATTGACAAAATTTTTTGGCCAAGCTTTTGAGGAAGACTGGGAAAGGGGGTTAGTGTAATAGTTAACAAATAGTAATAAAAATCCTTCCCCACGACCTCAGCCTACACGATGTCTTGCTCTGGTTCCCAGTAAATCAGTGGCAATGAATTTATTAACTTCAGCTGAACAGACACGTCAAAGCTGTGCTTGAATTTCTGCTGGTTTGAGGGGGTTGGTCTCTTAGCAACAAAAACGTGTTTAGATTGTAAGCCTGATAAAATAAGACATTTAGAGATAACGAATGTTCCCCTACATGCGTGTGGCTTCTTGGTGAGTGGGAAGGGTTCATCCCTTCTCAGAGTGATGGCTGGGCTGAAGCAGGTGGGAAGCCAAAGGCAGTGTCAGGGCTGCTACCTGTCTGAAGCCCTTGTGACTGGGCTTGGTTTAGTCCAGTGGAGAGGAGTGAAATGCCTGGGTTTGTAACTGAAGTGAAGAGCTTTAAAGACGAGATCAACTCACAAGCCATAGTTGTATGAACCAGCAGTGCAGTTTGTTTCTGGTTCTCACAAGATTATAATACAGCCTGTGTGAATGAAGGGAACTGGCACTCTGTTGCCACCGCCTTCTGTGCTAGGAAGGCTGATACTATTTAAAATACAATAAAAGACATGCGTGCAGATCTTCCCCTTTGAGCTGCCATTTTCCTCCAAGCAAAAGTAGGAAACAGTAATTATTCTTATTAGAACTGGGTGCTGATTAGTTTTAACCTTTCTAGCTCCTCAAGATTTGTGAGGGCTGTTAAAGTGAAAGCTCAGGTGCTAAGCAGATTAAGTGATTATTGCTGTTAGCCAGTCAGCAGACAAAATAATCACCATAAGTAGTTTATTTCAGGGCAATAACGAGATGAGATTTTACTCGTCAGGCATTTTGTAGGGGGTTCAGCATAACACCCAAAACGCGGTGGCTGGATCTGGGGTGGCCGGTGCTTGGCCTCATGGGCAAAGCATGCTCACATGTTCCTCTAAGTAGAGCTGAATAGTGTATATATATGAGGGATTTGCTTTTTTTTTCTGTTAGGACAAAACCTCTGCTACCTTTGAAGCTAAAATAAGGTTTCTTCTCTCACCTGAGGGATACCTGAGCAATGTAGGTGAAGCTAATAGCAAAACCTGGCATCTGGCAGAGTCTGGCTTTCTCTGGGGAAATGGATGTGAGGACAGTGCATGGCATGGCTCTTCAGGGCCTTGTTGCTCTGTGTCTGGGACAGCCTGCCGAAGGGAAATGGCAGAAGTGAAGAGCAAACTTGGATTCTTGATATGAGTGGCAGTACAAAGACAGTTGAATCATTTCTGAACTCTTCTGTAAGCTTTTTTCAAGATCAAAGTGCTTTAGAGACTTGACACTGAAATTCGAAGTTTTTGTGTTAATTGGCTGCATGAAAAAGTTACATGTTCTGCATGTGGGTAGGACTGGCAGGGCTGAGTCCTTTGCAAAGGACATGGTAAGGAAGAGGATAGCTGCCCAATGAATCCTTTTCAGGGAAGCCGTGCACTGTTGGGTTCATGCTTTAGCTGTACAGATAACAGCTTCATTGCTGGGCTTAGCGCATCCTCGGTATTCACCCCTCTTGGCCGCACGGCGCTTGGGTGAAGCAGTCAAAAATGAAGCCTTCCTGGTCAAAATGGCTTAGTGGCATTGGCAAGTGGTAGAGAACAAGAGACTGAGCCCGCTGGAGCCATGCCCATGTGTCCTTGGTGGTGAGGGAGCCTCCTGCCAAGGGGTTTACAGAGTTTCTGGGAGAGGTGCATAAAGCTCAACTTGGTCTGGAGAGCCTGCCAGTGGGGAGGGAAGTATTATCATATTAAAGCCATGGAACATGAGGGGTACAATGCAGCTGGAGGAAATGAGACACATAGTTACGACCCTGCCTGCATACCTCTATCATGGCTCAGAGTATGTGGAGTGTAGCAGGGGCCAGGCCATTGCACACAGCAGGGTGGGGAGATGGATTGAGTTGTGAGTGCCAGTGTTAAATGAGTCCCTTTGTTTCAGTTAGTGACTGATACATCGTGTTACAGGTGCTAACTTGTATTCCTGTGGTTTGGCCTATGGGGAAAAAGGTCTGGGCATTAGTTTTTGCCCACAAGTTCCATGGGAACACCAAGATGAAAAACACCAGTCAGTAACATGGTCAAAAATTAAGTTAATAAATGTGCCCAAATCGTCCATGTGCTCTACATAGATTGGTGTTATCAGTAGCACCCTCTGCTGATGATTGTAGAAGTCCTTACAGTAGTCCATAACCCTGGGCTGAGCTTGCACACTTTTTGCACCAGTGTTTTCCAAACCTTTTTTTAATTCTTCAAGTGGCTTTGAGACTGCAAAAAGCCTGCCACAGACTGCTATGTAATGAAGAAAATACAGGATGGAAAGCACATATTGCTTTGGGGACTTTCCTAAGGTTATGAGAAAGAGGGGCCACTTCTGCGAGATGAGAGGACTGTTGTTGCACTTCTGTGGTGGGTGCAGCTGCTCCCAGGGTGACAGCATGGCACTTCCTCACCCTTGCACCAGGTGCCCCAAAACCCTGCCAGACAGAGCCAGGATCTGTGTGTGTCCCAGCCCTTGTTAGCCACCTTGGCAAGCAGTTCTCCAGCATCAGATGAAGCATGTCCTTGCAGAAATGCAATGGCTTGAGGAAAAGGGGCAGAATTTGCACAAGTTTCCAGGACGTATCTCCCTGTTCTGTAGCACAAGAAATCTAAGTGAGGTAAAACCTCTGTGCAGAGCTGCTGGCTTCAACTTCCTCAGTTTTTATGCTCCTTTTCCCTGCATTCCTGACTGTGCTTGCTACTATCAATCTTATAATCTCTCTTTCTTTCCATGTTTAGCCAGGTACCCTGGTCTTTCTGGATCTACCTTCTGTCCTGTTACGCTGACCTTTCGAGTTCGGGTGGGGGGTGGATGGGGTGGTGTTGCTGTTTCCCCTCCTTGAAGCTAAACCTTTGGAGTAAGCTTTGCGGGTGGGATATACCCCTCAGCATAATCCATACTTGGGCAGAGCCTGGTCAGGAGTGTTTGCCTCGGTGCCGTGCTTTGCAGTAGCTGGGACCAGAAGGCCTGTGGCCTGCTGAGAGGGACCTGCACTAGAAGCTGGTTTATTGGTTTTTATCTATAACTTCACTGGGGTTTACTAGTTCTGTGTCTTCTGCACATTGCTCAGCTCATCATGGGTTCCTCTGTGCCCTTCAGGCGCTTTGAAAGCCTGTCGCATTGCCTGTGAGGACCTGTGCCCATAGGGGTACCCGGAGCCAGGGGTAGCGAGCTGTAACACGCTGGGCACAGCCAGTGCATGACCTCAGCCTCTGGTTACACTGCTGCAGGACCAGGTATTAAGTGAGCACTGACTGCAGCACAGCCCGCTCTTGCCTTTACCATGCAGGCCATTCCTCTGGTTGCCAGGGCTTTTTGCTCTCCAGTAAAATGTTCCTGAAGCACTAACTTGATGGTGGCTCTGGAGCACAGCCTGCCCTACCTCCAGCCTCTCTGTCTCTGGAAATGTGCTGTTGCTTAACAGTTCTTGGGTGGGGGGAAATGCAGTTCAGCGGGAGGATAAAATAAAAGCTGCTCCTGATCCAGACAGTTCCTTTTCATTAACACTTGTTTTTGATTTTCCCCTGTGCTTTTCTGATAGGTATAAATGCAACTGGAGGGACAGCACTGAAGGTGGCGTGTGTGTCAGCTGCGGTGTCTGATGAGTCTGTTGCTGGAGATAGCGGGGTATATGAAGCGTCTGTACAAAGGTAATTATCAGATCTCTCTAGCAAGAAGGCAATGACTCAGCTTTGCCTGCAGGAGTCACCTGGAATAATGCTGGTTATGACCTTTTCTGTAACTTGGTGGCTAACATTCTCTATCTCAGATTTCTTAATGCTACTGAAAAAACTCTGAGGGGGTTGAATTTGATTATCAGCGACCCGTGCTTCCCATAATAGAAGTAGCTGAAAGCAAGCTTGCGAAAGACTCTTTGAACAGCTGGTCTGTGGGGAAGGTGCTGGTAAGCTGTAGCTGCTGCCTTGACGAGGGTAGCGAAGCCATCTGGCAAGTGTAAAGTCCCCTCCTGTCAGTGGGCCTCAGTCAGCATGGGAGGAGCTGGGTGTGTTTAAGGCAGACAGCACCTTGAACTGCTCGGGTATGTGTACGCGCTGTGATGCAGTTCCTGAGCGCTGGGCTCCAGCATGCAATTGCTGCGGGACTTCTGCACTTCGGTGCACCGTGTTCAGTCAGAGCTGGGCATCTCTGCTCCTGCTGGGCTTCTGAGCCTCCCTCGCTGCTGGCTGAAGCTCTAGGGTGGGTTGAAAAAGTCAACTGGAAGGCACCGATCTTACTGGTGCCTGCTTTGGCTGTATCTCATGCAGATTTTCCAACTGTTTTATTGGTGTTGAGATTAATTACGGGATCATTTCTTGCAAGACACAACTGTAGAGGTGAAAAATCACTCCTGACATATCACCCCTGTTCATTCATCATCTTCATTAATTCTCTAGATTAAATGAGTAGATTTTTATGTTTACAGCACAGTTTGTTTTGACAAGGACATGCAGCGCCTCTGGAATGTAGACACCATTTGCCAAGCCAGCCAGTTGGGTGTCTTTGGGCCATGGTGCCCCCCCATCAGGATAAAGGACTCTGCAGAGAGGGGAGGGATAATCTGTGAAGATTACAGAAGGCATCCCATGTGCACTCGCACCTCTAATGTTACTCATGTTCTCTGGGTTGTTGACTCACCAACCTTTGCAATGACTATCAGTATCACTTTGATGCCTGTAATAAACTGAGGCTGGGATGAGCAATACACTTGTCCTCTGTGGCGGAAATGTAATAAACAAAAGAGTACTAAGTAATGTGGGAAACACTTAGAAGAGAAGAACACTAACCCTGTTCTTGTGTGTCGCAGCGTAGTCTCCAAGTCAGAAAATTAATATAGTTTGGGGGGGACTTTTCAGTGCACAAAACTTTGGAGGAGGAGAACATTGGGAGGAAAATGATGCCACTGTTTCAAGGAGGGCCAGTCAGTGTACTCTGTTGCTTTTAATGTGCTTAGGGAAGTTTGATTTGTTAAAGAAACAAAGGAATGACTTTAATCAAACTCGAGAATTTTTGCTGTCGTGATGCAGGACAGGATTGCAGTTGTTAAGTCTTATTTCTGTTGCTGGGCAGTCAGCTGTCTTTACTAAAATCCAGTCAAGGGAACCCTGTAAAAATCCCCTCTGCCTTATTTTTGTGCAGTCTTTTCTGTGGCTTTTTTTGGCAGCGACAGGGAAAGGCATATGACTTTCTGCTGATAAGCGCTGTAATACATACTTCTAAGGATGACTGCACTCACTTCTTAAATGGGCTTTGTTTTGGCTGCTGATTTTACAAAATCCATACACCCAACCCCTGAATGGAAGGGAAGAGATCTTGCATTACCTAAATGCTAGCACTTCAAGGAGAGGGAAATCAGGTCCCTAATTGTCTTGTCTTTCTTTCAGACCATGCATGTCAGAAGTGATGGTGTTTGACAGTGACGATGCAGAAGCAGTGGGGACAGCTAAAGTGCAAATTGCAATGAGGTGAGCGCTGCACATTTTCTACTGGATATTCCTTCAAATGGAAAGAATGATCTATGGGATTTGAAAGATAGCGCTCTCTGGTTTCTTGTCCTGGTTATCCTCTCCTATTAGTAGTAACTAATGCCCTCTTTGTAATCTAATGGTCCTTGGCCCAGTTATTCTCCTTCATGCCAGTGGAAATCAGCTGCTGACAGCATGTTGTGAGAGTTTGAACCAGCAACAGGAGTCCTGACAGCACTGGGCAGGAGAAAGCCTTTTGCTGGCTTGCAGTCTCATTTAGTGTGCAGCTTGTGGGGCAGAGCTGCTCTGAGCAAAGGGTAATCTTGGTCACTTGTCACAGCTGAATCCCACAAGTAGTGGGTACAGCATACAGAGGCATAATGAGGCATCTTCCTTAAATGCGGTCATGGAAGCTTGTTTGTGATTTGAGTTAAAATAAGTAGCACAAAGCCCTTTAGTGATGGCCATTGACAGTAAAACAATGGTTATCCTTAACAGCCTTGCTGTTGTATTTCTACCTGTAAAATTTTGGTTGTGTTTCTACCTGTAACATTTTGGTCACTATACAAGGCCCTTAGAAAACATTTAGTTAAAAACAATGTGTGTCCATTGAGCATGATTTCCTAAGCTCTGGATGTTCTGTTAGCAAAGCTTCATGAAATATGAAATTAGTTTTGGTTTAAACTATAGGCAGGCCATGGTCCTGTTATGGTTTTGTCTTGTTTGTAAATTTTTAATGCTGTTCGTTTCTGTTAATGAAACAAGTGGAGTAATCATTCATGAACTGGAGTCCATGGCAGACTTCTCTAATAAGAAATGCTTTTTTGTGTCTTTCCAATTCAGATATGATGACAAAAATAAGCAGTTTGCAATACTGGTCATCCAGCTCAGTAATGTTCCAGTACTGCTGTTACAACAAGATCAGAAAGTGTAAGTGCAAAAAACACGCTTGAAGTATTTGCATGAGATTCCCTAAGAACCAAATGGGTGCTGGTTGCTGGTTTTTCCCTTTCTGAAATGCTTCAACACTTCATGTGCAGCAACGTTAATGAAGTTATACCCCCCCAAACTGAAATAAGACACGTGTCTTTTTCCCCACAGAGCTCTGTGTTTCCACAAAAGACTTGCCTGGAAGTAGCACTAGCCAGAAGGTTCCCAGAGCAACTGAATCGGGTGGACAGGGGCTGTTCATTCTGCAACAGAGCTCACCCCTGGGCAGCTGCCTTGGAGGGTGTGTGTGGGAAATGCACAGCTGCTACTGGACTCGCTCTAGGCACAAGTTTCTTAAATTCAGCTGCATGCTGAGTAAGCTGCCAAACACTGGGTTCATTGTTGTGTAGCTGTTTCTACCTACATGGGCATGTTAGCAGCGTGACAAGCTGCACAGATGTAAACAGCCATGTAAAACAATCCTGGCTGAAGTCTACAGCAACTCATGCCACGTGGTGTCTCTGATGTTGTGATGAGATGTTCCTTTTTTCTCAGTTGACTGATATTCCAGAGAATAGGATAGGACAGTAATGTCCACAGTGTTTAGGATGAATTTCCCTTCCAGATTTGTGGAGCCCTTGCAGTCGAGGGAACTACAACCCTGCTGGGTAGTACTGATCGCAGCGCTTCTTTCCCCAGGAACATCCGCGTGGCTGTCCTGCCCTGCTCAGAAAGCACAAGCTGCTTGTTTCGCACGAGGCCAGTGGAAGCTTCAGACAATCTTGTGTACAATGAAGTATTCTGGGTTTCTATCTCTTACCCAGCTTTACGCCAGAAGACTTTAAGAGTCGATGTTTGCACTGTAGATGAGTCTCATCTTGAAGAATGTTTGGTTAGTGTTAATCTCTCTCTTACTATCTTTTGTGTTTGTTTCCACTTTTGAATTAGGCAAAATTTTAATCTCTTAAGTATGGTAATTTCTCTGAAAGTTTTCCTGATAATCCTTAGCTAGGTGATCTCCCTCAGGTTGTGTTCTTTGCAGTAACAATTTTGATCAGGAAAAAAAATTAGATAAAAGGTTTGTTGCAGACCTGCTGGTGACTTGGTCAGATTACTAGATATTTCCCGTGTCTCATGGTTTAATGGGAAACTACCTATTTTTTTTTCCTTTTGGGAATACTTGTTGTAAAGTAATTGATAATGGACTTCTCACAGGAATTTGGAAGCCACTGTAGAATATCAAATATACCTAAAGGAATTTTTTCAAACTGCTGTTAATTTACACTGTTAAAATCCATGTGAGTATAGGTTTTTGAGTCCTAGTACTGGTATAGCCAGCTCCTTCTTGTTAGAAGACCTTTTTTGTTGTTCAGTAGTAGGTGAACAAGTTAATTGTAATAGAACTGTTTCTGGAGTACTGTACTCCAGATCATTTTTGTGGAGCTGGGACTTGAGCAACCATTGAGCTACGGGAGTGTTCTGTTATGTTTTGTCCTGCTTCTGTTCCACAGCATCTCCCTTGGCTGGAGTGGTACGTTTTACCGTGCTTGTTCCTCCTTCCCTTGCTTCCCAGCACACATTGGGTCAGGAAGGCATCTGTTTCCCAGATGGGTTTCTCTTTCGGCAGCGTGTCCAGCCCTGCAGTATGTGAGCTCTCTGTGGGAGCATGCTGCCTTGCAGGAGGTGCTCAGCATGCAGCCTGCTGGACTGGGCTGGTGCAGTGGAGTTCACCCAAATGTAGCCTCAATAAATTAAAAGTCAGTTTTACTTTGGGTTTGAGTATGTCAGGATGTGAACTAAATGCAAGTAAAAAATGACAAGCCAGGTGAAGAGGAATGGAATATACAAAAGGAAAGCATCTCAGTCTGAGGCGGTGATTTTCCTCAGCCTTGCTCATTTCTTGAAAGGGAGTCTTCATTTCCTGTTCCTTTTTCTTTGAAGCTCTGGCTGTAATTTATCCTGGCTGCAGTAGTGCTGTTCGTACTTCTGGGTTCTTGTACACAAGAGCTGTAGTGAAGCACTTGCTAGTTGGATTGGAAGTCCTCGACAACGTTAAAATAATTAAACATAAAGTGCTGTTGAAACGGGGATAAACAGGGCAATTTTTCTTGTTGTCAAACTTGTCAAAGTCAAGTAGTCTTGGATTTTCGCTCTTGTTTCTTCTTACTGGTGTGGTAGTGATTCATTTTGGTATTACACTAAAACTGTGGTTTTGCTCTCAATAGGGTGGAGCACAAATTAGCCTTGCTGAAATATGTAGATCCGGAGAGAAATCAACCCGTTGGTATAACCTCCTTAGTTATAAGTATCTGCAGAAGCAAAACAGGAAAAGCAAACAAGGAAACACTCACTCTGAAGTACCCTGCACTGAAAAAACAGTAAGAACAACTGCTGGAATCAAACAGATCTCTTCTAAACAGTACTAAGGAGAGGGTTTATGTGGCTGAAGGACTGTTAAAAAAGACAAGAAGTAAAGGCTGGTGTGTTTATATTTAGAAGGTGAAAATGTCACTAAGCACAGCAAAATAATTGACCTGTCCATTGTAGATATGCCCTTGTCCTGGGCTAAATACATACTGAAAACTGCACCTCACGAAGCTGGGCCGTGTGGTCTGGTGTAAGTGATGTGTGAGCCCTTGCCTTTCTACTCACTAGACAGTTCACCTTGCTGCAACAAACTTGCTCAACAAGTCAAGACAGACTTACCTTTGCACGTGCATGGCATGCAGTATGCTCATCCTGTATCTGTACACATGCATATGCTAGTGTAACCCGGGGAGGGAGGCCAGGTACGTGCACACAGGCTGTACTGGGCACTGTGGGTGCAGCAGGTTGCTTGAGCAATGCAGGAGCAGAGACTGCAACTCTCTCCTGCCAGTGGAGGAAAGCTGGCTGAGGCTGTTCTGACAAGAAAGGCTGGGCGCTTTGCAGTTTGTGTTGTATCTTCACAAGAAGCCTCTTGATCTCCTCTCAGGACTCTGTCTCAGCACTCTTGGAGCAGACAGCTGTTGAACTGGAAGCTGTGGAGAAGAAACTGGAGGAAAGCAGAAGCACTTTAACGAGCGGAGAGAGCTGGTAGGTAGAATCCCATGATCTTAGCTGAGAAAAAAGCAGGTGGTATAAAGCTGTGGTAGGCTTCTGTGTCCTTCTATTTTGGTGAAAAATCCCACTTCTGTTCTGTACATTGTGCTTGGGAAGTGAGAACAAAGTTGATAAACATTGAAAATAGTCAATAGCACTGTGTAATTTTGTTATTTGTACAGTGTTCTATGGACGTCCATGAAAGCTCCACTGTACAAGGCTTTGCTTGAATATTGATTTTTGGCTATTGTTTACATGGTTAAGATTCAGATTTTACTAATGAAGCCAAACATTTAAAGTAAAAAGCAAGTCTGACTAGTGGATTGCTGGAGAAAGCAACTGTGTGCTTAAAGATGCTGAAAAGGATGTTCAACAAAGCTTCTATTTTGTTTGGCATTGCTCTTTAAAAGACTAATGGCAACCTGAGAGCTCCCCTCAAGATGTTCTCACCTTAGGCTCAAACCACATGGCTGAGCCCTCAGCTTGCTGCTTGTGAAGCAAGGTCAGTGTGAAGTTCTTGGCTGTAGTGGCTGCTGTCTGTTGCAGCTTCAGCCTGGGTTCAGTTACTCCTTTACAAGCCTGTGTGGGTGTTACCTTGGTGGCTGCAGGACCTGTCCTGGGGACACGAGATTCTGTCCAGCAGCTGACAGGAGGTAACTCCTGCTGCAAGACCAGAGTGTTGTGCATGACAGGCCAGTTCGGTAACAAAGCTGTTCTTAACAGGCAAGATGAAGAGGTCCCTGATCAGGAAGAACAGGATGAGATCAGTGAAAATGAAGCAGAGGAGGAGGAAGAATTCTGTGCTGGAAAATCGCTGTGGGAAACAGAAGAAAGTCTGGATTCCCAGCTGCATGTGGAGATAGCAGCAAAGGTAAGGACAAGGGCCTTTTGAACAGAAAATGAGTTCAGCTTCCCATTGCTCATCTGACTGGGTTGCTGTTGAGCTGAGCAAGGCTAGAGCAGTTACTTGAAAGCTTATTCTTGGTGTTTAAATGTTTATCTGTCTG
The DNA here is from genome assembly GCA_022605575.1 of Laterallus jamaicensis coturniculus. Taxonomy (NCBI): domain Eukaryota; kingdom Metazoa; phylum Chordata; class Aves; order Gruiformes; family Rallidae; genus Laterallus; species Laterallus jamaicensis. Next base: position 2,028,406 of record JAKCOX010000016.1, read on the forward strand.
AAATATTTTTAAATAACTCCATGACCATTGTTTCCCCCAGTTAGTATAGCATTGTTTCATGCCTTCTTTTTGCTGCTCATTCTCATTAACATGACTGTGGCTTTGACCTTGTTTGGTTCTCAGTGTAGTTGCAGTCTAACAAAGGTGTGCTGTACCTGGGCTCTCTCTGCATGCACATACAGCAATTAGTATCTTTGCTGCAGATGCACAACAAGTAAGAGAATGGGCCTTAAAATTGTATCTCTGTTCTGCATGAGATTGCTGGGTCGTGCTGATGCACTGGATCAACAGGCAAAGCTTGCTGGAATCAATGGTGATGTACAGCAATCAATGGATGCAGAGCCCTTGGGGAGTGATACAGTTAATGCAGCAGCTGCTGAGTTCAAAGAGTGAAGTGTCAGGACACCCTGCATGAAAAGGGCTAAAGAATATCGGGTTTTGAACGTGATGCCACCGGGACTGAAAGTGGAGACACATCACAGGTGGCTGTCAGACAGCCCTGTGTTCGTGTCATTGGTAAGGTGGCAAGCTGGCATTTACACTGTGCTGCCTGTCTTTCAGGTGGATAAGGAGACAAACACGGAGAGCCTCGCACAGTCCTCTACCGTAGTTCGTCCGAAAGACAAAAGAGCAGCAAACCCACCCCAAACTCAGTTTGTCAGAGGGAGCACCATCATCCGCTCGAAAACATTTTCACCAGGACCCCAGAGTCAGTACGTGTGCCGGGTAAGGAGACTGCAGTCCTGAGGTTATAGATGCCAGACTTCACTAACGAATGCATGACACCAAAGTTCTTATAGGCTGAATTTTTCAGAATGACCTGATGCTGTTTTCTTTCCTTGGTACGTGGGGCATGTTGAGATGCCCAAACTAAGCTGGAAGGGCTGCTCAAAGGCAGCGATGAATAAGTATATCAAGCCCTTTCCGCTGCTTTAAGACTACTCTGTGCTAATTTGAACTGAGTTAGCTGTGTGCACCTGACTTCAGACAGGGTGAACATGAAGTGGAAAGGTAAATACCAAAGAATGCCAGCAAAAAAAATCCTGAGAGATCTTGAAAGTCTCCATTGTGCTTTGTCTGAAGGGAACTAACTGAACAGGTCATGTTCAGGGTCAGGATGTCACTTCCACTGCTTTGAAATGTTTGTTCACAATTATTTCCTGGATTGAGGGTCAGTCTAAACTATAAATAACTACTCTTTTAAATTGAATTGGCAAACAAGCAGCCCTGTGTTTTATCACACATGACCTGTCCTGTGCGGGACAGAGCTGAGCTGGGTTCAATGTGCAGGTTTCCTCTGATTCAGAAGCAGGTGCTTTCGTAGAAGCAAATCTTGTTCCATATGCAGCAGTGGCCTGTGCTTGGGTGGCAGAGGTACTGTAGCCCAGCATGCAGATCCTGTGTGCCTGTTCCGCCCCTCCCCTCCCCCCCTCCCCCAGCTTTGAGAAGGAACATGAGAAGGGAATTAAACCCTGCTTGAGCTGAGCTCCTTTTAGGGGTCTCAAGGCAATCACAAAAGGTGGCAGGCAGTATGTGTGTAACATGACAACTCCTACGTTGGCAAAGCCTGGAGAATGTCTTACAGGTAATCCTACCTCTTGCACTGCAGGTGACTGGAGAAAAGGGAGGAATCTCTGATAAAGTAACTCCATGTTTTGCAGATGCTTGGAAAGAGTAGGGGGTTTATATTATTTAGATCTTATTTGTCTAGGCTGTTCTGCCCAACCTAGGTACTTGCACAAGAGAAGAGCAACAGGGTAGAGTCTCACCTAATGCTGTAACTTGGTGTCTCTCTATGCAGCCTGTTCCCAAAAATGGACAGAGTTCAAGGCTTGTGGCAGGATCTGGCTGTGCCAAATGGATTTCATTTTGTGCCCTCAGGTTATGGTGGCAGCTGTCCGCTGTAGCCTTGCGCAAAGCTTCATAGTTCTGCTTACATCACTGCTTACAGTCACTTGCAGAACCCTCTGATCTCACTGATAACGTGTGCACTGCTTCCATTTCTTTCATGAAAACTATGTGCCTTTTTGTTTTCAGCTGAATCGCAGCGATAGTGACAGCTCAACACTATCCAAAAAGCCCCCCTTCGTGCGAAACGCAATGGAGAGACGAAGCGTCAGAGTGAAACGGGTAAAAACATCACTGCTTTTCTTCCTCTACATAGACACTTGCAAAAAAACCAGAAAATTGTTTTAAAAGGAAGAGTTTGCAAACATGAGTCGGTTGCCAGATGCTTTCACAACCTTTTCTTTGTGTGTGAGAAGTCTCTCAAGGTTTCTTGCTTGGTACGTCAGAGTATGACAGGAATGTTTAAATTCAAACTCATTCAGAGCAATCAGTTTGGAAAGATGGTTCCTGGTACTTTCCGTCTTGTCAGAGCAGAAGTAGCACAAGCAGTTTTGCTATTTAATGTTGTGAGGTGCTTCAGCACTTCCAATAAATGTGAGGAGAGGGTGAAGAGAATGACACCTCAGATGCTCAGGTTGAACCTATTGTGGTGACTCTGTGGCACACAGTGAACCCCTTTGTGCGTTGTGGCAGCAGTCACTGACATTCCCTGGGACACTGATGATGAGCTCCTAAGGAGAGGGTTTTCTTGAGGCAGCTTGTGTGTGAAACTAGCAGGAGGCAACATGATCTGTAACTGGGAAAACCAAACACTGGGATGTTTTGCCGCATTGTGGGCTCATCTGAAGAGGAGACATTAAGCTTAGGAGCAGGGTGTGCAAGCAAGGCCTGTTTGCTTTGGAGAAGCTGCCAAGTAAGAAATTTAGTGGAAACACCAAAATCAAAAGGTTTATCTCAAGAAGTCAGTGGGTTGACTTGCTTGAGTTTGTGCTTTCTGTCTTGTGATGAATTTGAAAGCCGGATTAATAGAGATACTTAGTGTGAAGAGAAGTGTTGGAAACGTGGGGTTTGTGATGTGTTTGGCCCTTGCCAAGGAGCAGTTGGGACAGTTCTCACCCCTTCATACACCCAGTTCATGCACCCCTTCTTTTCTAGCCTTCCATCAAGTCCTTTGGTGCAGAGCGCCTGATCCGCACTTCGCTAGACCTTGAGCTGGACCTGCAGGCCTCGAAAACCTGGCACGATCGGCTGGTCCAGGAGATCTCAGTGATGAGGGAACTGAAGGAACAGTTGGAACAAGCCCAAAACCAGGGTGAAAAGGAGCTGCCACAGTGGGTGAAGGATGATGAGAGATACCGCCTGCTGCTGAGGCTAGTGGAGAAACGAGTGAGTTACAGCCGCCTTTGGGTTTTAGTCATGGTGTTTGAGGAGACGTGATTGGAGAAACCGGGTTCATTTCTTGACTGTTCAGAGCCCTGCAGTCACTCATGTCTCCCAGCTAGGGCTCCATCAAGCAAGCAATGGATAATAGGGGCTGCAGTCCTTGAGTGGCTGTTCTCAAGTGGGGTGTTTCCAAACCACAGAGTCTGTGCCTCCCTCCCCACTGGCACGAGGGTGGGAAGACAGCAGTTATGTCCGTTCCTGTTTCTAAGAGAAATAATGGCTGTATAAAACTTGTGCTTGGATGGCATGTGGCTTTAGGATAAGATTTTTACAGCTGTGAATTGCTAAGTCCGATGACAGCAGACTTTGGGCTTTAGGAGCTTCACAGTATTCATCTTTCTGCTGTAAGGGTATGCTGTGGGACAGGGGTGGAAAGGAGACTGAATTGATGACCAAGAATTTCAACAAACAGTTCATTAAACAATTTAAGTTTATGAAAGTTTTTAATTGCATTCTCTTTCATTGCATTATTACTTTTCTGGAGAGGGTTTAAATAAAAATCATCAGCTTCCAAAGGAATGCATTTATGGCTGAGGTAGGTGAAGCCTCAGAAATGTCAGGATAAGCCTGAGTAGGTGATGAGTGAGGTGGGCAGCCTTCTGTTGTGGTTTTGTTTTGTTGGTTTTTTAAAGTATGTCTCTGCTCTGTGGCTCGTGGTTTCCAGAGTCAGCAGCTCCCAAACCCCTCAGACCTGCAGCTGAAAGATTGGAGGGATTAGTTGGGATAAAATGATTCGTTGTGGGAACACAAACAAATCCTTTTCCACTGTTTGTTTAGGTGGAAAAAGCAGAACACAAGTGTGAGCTCAAGGCCGATAAGATGATGCGAGCTGCTGCCAAGGATGTCTACAGGCTGCGAGGGCAGAGTCGGAAGGAGCCCCTGGAAGTGCAGTCATTCAGGTAAGTGCGGGTTGCTGGTACAGGGAGGAGAAACTGGCTGCCACTGTGACTCTTCTGGAGATGACTACAGTGCTGTTGGGGAAAGCTACTGTTAGCAGAAGTAACTTGCTCTGCTGAAACAAAACCTTCCATATTTTTATAGCAAAGTGTCAGGCTTGAGAGTCGGGGAAATGCGCTGCAGGTGATCTCAAAGCAGCCAGCAGTCCTCCAAGCCATTCCCCCTGGCCATGAATTCACAACCCCTTTGTTTAATACAGTAGCAGCCCTTTGCTTCCCTTGGTAGCATGCCTGAAAAGCCACCCTCCCTACCCTTTCTGAAGTGGCTTTTTGATGAGCTTGGTGTTGTGAATTCAACTGTGAGGACGCCTCAGTGCCGATATGTAAAATAGGAGGTGTAGGTTGTGAGAGGACGTGCTGCTGCTCCTTGTGGTGGGATAAATTTTAATGAGGATGATGAATGTTTCTGGCAAGACTCCTATTGCATTAACAACTCACCATCTCCCCCTTTTTTTTTTAAGAGAGAAAATGGCATTTTTCACACGGCCCAGGATCAACATTCCAACGCTCTCTGCGGATGATGTGTGATCACCATAAAGTATTTACTTTCTGGACAATTCTACAGATGCAGTTTGGGTTTTGAAGTTATTTATGTGGTATTATGAAGGTACCGAGGCATTTGTATATTAGAGCTTCTGTCAGTATGTGGATGTTTTGAAGATTTTTAGGTTAAAGTTCTATCATCACAGAAACCAGCATTAAAGTGACGAGATTGTATAGTTTGTATATTTAGGAATGTATTTTTGGGAAATAGAATTTTAAATAAGAACAAATGCAGCGTTAAGGTGCTGTTATTCTTAAATAACACCGTTTAGACCTTTTTGTACAGCTCTGCCTTTTAGAGGTTTTACTGCAATAAATACCTTTGGAGGAACCTCACCTCTCCCCCTGTGCTGCTCTGCACCGGCCTCCGCCCCGTGACGTGTTTTGTACCGGTGGGGCAGGCGGGGAGCCCCTTCGCCTCCCCGTGCTGTGAAGGAATTCCCTGTGAGCCGTGAAGCGGTAGTGTTGCCCGCCAGGCCCCCGCGGCGGCTGTGGAGCCCGGGGTATGGCGCTTGTACCGCCTGTGCGGCCGCCCGCCCGCAGCGGGGCCGGGAGGGACGCGGGGCGCCTGGTGAAGCCCCGGCTGCGGGCGGAGGGCTGCGGGCTCTGACTCCCAATAAAGTGACCTTTCCGGCCCGCCCCGCCTCCTCGTGCTTGTCTTGGGGGGCGGGGCGGGGCGCGGCTGGCGGGGGCGGTGCCGCGGCCCCGGGCAGGAGCGGGTGGCGGGTGGGGCTGGAAGGAGGGGCTGGAAGGAGGGGCCGCGAGCGGCCCGGCCCCGGCGCGCGCAGCGGCCCTGGGCGCGGGGGCGTCGCCCTGCCGCGGTCGGGGCTCCCCGCCGCGCTGACGTCAGACGCAGGAGGCCCCCCGCGCGCCCTCCCCGCCGCTCGGGGGCGCTGCCACGGCGGTGGAGCCTTTCCCGTTCCGCTCGCTTCGCTTCCGCTTCCGGCCACTCGAGGATGGAGGCGCGCGTGGCGCAGTCGGCAGCTCGGCTGGCGCGGCAGGTGCGGGGCGGCGGGTGGCGGGGCCGGGCCCGGAGCCCGGCGGAGCGGGCTGGCCGCGGGGGAGCGGCGAGCGCCTTCCTCGGGCGGGGGCGGGGCGCGGCGCCGTGCGGGGGGCTCCGCGCCCGGCGGGGCTGGGCCAAGCCCGCCCTGCCCGCGGGACGGGCGGCCGCGGGCCGGAGGCCTGGGAGCCCCGAGCAGGCCGGGGGCGCGCAGCGGGGAGGCGGCGGGGTGCTCCCGGCAGCCCGGGCTCTGGAGCCCCTGGGGAAGGGCTGTGAGCCGGGCAGCCGGGTCTGCCCTCGCCAGCGGCCGTATGGGCAGCGGAGCACCCCCGCGGGCGTCAGGGAGGCGTTGAGTCGGGGCTGCGGGTGGCCTGCTGGTACGATCCCCGAGAGCGTGTAGCTGAGGCGCTGCGCCCTCGGCTGGGGCCGTGCCCGCCGGGCACTCCTGTCACGGAATCACAGAACCGAAGGGGCTGGAAGGGGCCTCCAGAGCTCATGGGGCCCAACCCCCTGCCAAAGCAGGGTCCCTCGGGCAGGTCGCACAGGTCGGCGTCCAGACGGGGCTGGAATCTCTCGGGGAGGGAGTGTCCTTAGGCAGCTTCTCAGTATGTTTTCCACTTGCGGCTCAAACATATGGTAAGTGCTGCCATAAGCTGCTGAGACGATAAATCTGGCTGTTCAGCCTCTGCAGCTCCTTTTTGCATTTGTTTTTGGGTTTCTTTGCAGCTGCTGGCAGAGGCAGGGCGCCTGGGGTATTCTGGCAAGGTGGTTGTTCCTTTGCCATCTGGTCACTCCCAAGCAAAGCAAAGCTCTTAACTCCAGGAGCCTGAAGGAGGCTGTGTGGAGTTCCTGAGCCTGAATCTCACTGCTCCCAGCCATGTTCTCCCCGGTGCTAGCTCCTGTGAGCTGGCTGGCAGGAATCATTAGCTCTTTGGGACAATAAGCCAGCAGGATGTGTGCAGAGTTACTGCACTAACCACCTCAGCAAAGGCTTGGCCAAGTAGGAGCAGAGATAAAACTGTACAGGGGTCAAGAAGTAGGAGAAGAAAGAGAGTGAAAGAGATACTGTGACCCCTTTGCCATGCTTTTATAGGCCACTTTCTCAGTGTGATGGAGAAAAGTGCTATCATGTTAAAGCTGCAAGTCAGAAGTCTTTGAGAGTTCATGTGAAATCGGTGGGGTCTCTGGAAGACATTCTTACATGCTAAGGGAGAATGGAAGGATGGGTTTTGTTGTATTGAGAAAGCTATAGTTTTTTTGTGTTCACAGGTGAGGGGAAGATTTCTAGTACTCAGCTGACCAAAGAGCCTTTGGAGATGTCAGCATGGCCTCATGTAATTCCCGCAGCTTCCCATGAGGTGGTCATCAGGTATGACCCTTTACTCACAAGTTGAGATACATTCAGGCTGTGCAGGGTGAATAATCCAGGGGGTGACACGTCACGTCCCGAACAGCAGCTTTTCCTTCCTTTCTGAGTCACATGCTTTGCACACCAGAGGAGTACTGGCGATCTCTACCTCCCTCACTTGGATAGTACTATGAGAGAGGAGTCATAAAGGTCTTTTCCAACCACAGTGATTCTAAGATTATCAAGTCCATCCACTAACCTTACACTGCCAAGGCCACCACTTAACCATTCCCTGAGCACCACATTTATGCAATCCCTCCAGGGATGGTGACTCAGCCACTTCCCTGAGCAGCCTGTTCCAATGCTTGATAACCCTTTACTTGAAGAATTTTTTCCTAATACCCAGTCTAAACCTCCCCTGACACAACCTGAGGCCATTTGCTTTTGGAGTTACAAAGATTATCAGTAGTTTAATGCAGTTTATTTTTCAGAAAGAACGTAGGATTTATGATATCCCTTTAATAATAACACCTGGCATCCATAGGTGGGGTAGATTTATCATAGGTTGCTGTGGTAAGGGATGGCAACATGGGTATGGGTGGTCACAGAGTCACAGAATATCTCAAGTAGGAAGGAACCCATAGGATCACCTGGTCCAACTCCCTGCTCTTCGCAGGACTGAGACCTAAAGCTAGGCCATCTGACTAAGAGCGTCGTCCAGATTGTCCTTGAACTTGGACAGGCTTGGGGCCATTACTGCGTCCCTGGGGAGCCTGTTCAGTGACCACCCACCCTCTTAGCCAAGAGCCTTTTCCTTGTGCCCAGTCTGGACTTCCCCCGACACAGCTCCATCCCACTTCCACACGTCCTGCCTCTGGTCAGCAGGGAAAGGCAGGTGGTGAGTGGTGCTCCCCTCCTCACTGGCCAGTGAACCAGGGTGCCCTTGTTGCCAGTCCTGGAGGTGTTGGCTGTTGTGATCTTGACCCCATCCATCCTGGAGCTCACTGTAATCCTTGCTGTGTTCAGGCTCTTCTGCTGGCCGGACTTGAATGAAAAGTTTGTTTCATCACCTGAGTTAGCTGTTGATGAGCACAAAAAGGGAGACTTCATGGCAGCAGCACTGCTGGGGTAGGCAGCTAGGCTGGTGAAACCTTTTCCTTTCAGTTCATTCATGAATCACAGAGACACTGCTACCAAACCTGTAGAAGAGGAGTACGAAACATGATAGGAAGTGTGCCACTGGGCCAACACATCAGGCTTGGTCAAATCTGCAGTGGGGCCAGCTGAAGACCTCCTAACTGCAGACATCATGCTGAGAATGTACTGGTTTGATGCTGTCATGGGACAGAAGTAGGTGACATTTACTGAACTGTGGTGGTTAGAGTTTGCTACCTCCTGGCCAGGTACAAGGGACTAAGCAGCTGTCACCCTGTGTTTGTGTGGGGAAAGCCCTTTGGGCTGCCCCAGGGGATGGTGATTCCTAAGAACACTTGTTCTGGGTTCTGGCCCTGCTCTTGGATAAATGTCTTTCCTCGTCCCCACGGTGTGGAAAGAAGCTCCAGTAAGATACCAGTCATCTTGTCTCTTGCAAGTCTTAACTTGGGTGGCCAGAGGCATCTGATTATGGAGGAAAATCCAAATAGAGTTTCTCTTCTGGCAAGTTTGCCAACAGTGCTGAAATGTCTCTGTAGCTCTGACTTGGGAGTGGGATCTTTTAATGTGGGAGAATTGTGAGCTGCTCCTTGGCTTGCAGGCATTGTGATTTTAATTTCAAAAGATGGCTGCATCCAGACCAGTTTTGTCCTCAATGCACAAGTTCCCTCAGGGTCTGACTTGCCAACCTGCCCTGAAGCCAAGGGCTTTGCTAGAGAGAAGGGAATACCAGGCAGGCACAGAGTTTACTGTTAATGCCAGAAATAGGACATATCTTTGTGCTTTTCTTAAAGCACATTGTAGGCTCAGAGCTGATGAGTTATGTGTGTCACTGCTCCAGTGATCCTTTAAGGCAGTTTGTAGCAATGATGTGTACTTGAACTGATAGAGGAACATCTAATATGGTGAAATCTGTCCTGTGCTATTTAAAACTGGAGGTTCAGTCCAAAAAAACTCAAATGGGTGTGTGAGTTACATGAAATGCTGCCAGGCCAGTAAGAAAAGTCAAACAATAAATCTGTTTTCTGTTGGTTACATGGGGGAATGTATGTATATGTACGTGAGAGAAAAGCAGTTTGATTTGGGGGGGTCTGCACTGGGTTGAAAAGAGAAGCAATAGGCTGTATAGGGATGAAGCTGTGATGGAGTATTTCAAGAGAGTGGTTTCTGAGATGCTCTTCAATGATTTTAGTTGGCTAAAGGCCAAACCAGAGATTTTGATAAGGTGGTGGGTTTTGTTCCTCAAAGTCCTGTTTCTTCACATCTGAACCTGCAGGAAGCATCTTGTTCTCCCAAGCCAGAGGAGAGCCTGAAGCTGTAACAGAGGTGTGCTGGAAGCTGAGGCACAAAGGAATGACCTCAAAAGTACTCACTTTCACAAATAGGTCAATCTTAAGATTGTTTTGGCTCAGTGTAGGGTTTTGGAACATCTGCAGTTAGGTAGTGGCATTGGTGAGAACTGTTCTTCAGGTGGATGTGTAACACCACATTTGATGGCCCATTTTTTCCCTTAACTAGATATTCTGATTATTTCAAGCAGCAAACAACAGTAGCCTGAGCTGCCTCCTGCTGTGGGAGTTCTGGTAGAGGAGCCCCAGTGAGCCAGGCTGAGGACTGCTCGGTGCTGCTTCTGGCTGCTGCTCCCTCCAGAGCAGCACTGTCACTTACACCCTCCTGTGTGTGAGTAGGGGTTGTGGCTGATGAGCACAAAGCATGGTAGGGGGCACAGCAAGAGGTGGTCAGCAGATAGGAAGTTTCAGCATTTTGATTTCTTTTAGGGGGTGGGGCAAAGAAAATTAGTGCTCCTTGCAGTAATTGGGCTAAGATTGCCTGCTGAAGTGTTTGCTTGCATCCCAGGGGATGAAGTCTGGAGGGGCATGGGAAAGCACAGGGGAGATTGTTTGTTGGAGTAAGGGGTCCACCTCCAACACCTGAATGCCCCGTATGTCGGTGTTAAGGGCGCAGCCATGCCAGAGCTGGGGGAGGTAAGGTGGTGTGGGGAGGTGGAAGCGAGTGCACGCTGCAGCGATGGCTCGTGGCTTCTTCCCCTGGGAAGCTGCACCCTGTACTTGGGGCATTTCTGTCTCCAGTTGGTGTTTGAGCGTGCTGGGGTTGTGTGAGCCATTGTGGTTTCATCCTCTGGAGGAGAAACTGGCCTGTGTGGTGGTGAAACTGGCCAAGGGAGGCTTTAAGGACTTCTGAGTCAAATCATTTGACGCCTTTATTAGTTTGAAAAAGCTGGGCAGAGTGCTGACTTTGGGAGTATGTTCTGCTAGCAGGACCTGTTGTCTGTCTTGCTGTTGGTGAGATTATTATCTCACTTTTTGCAAGAATGTTTCAGAATCCCTGGGTTTGACACAAATATAAATCACCATTAAACATTAATGGTTTGGAAATACTCAACTTACATGTCATTGCTGATAGCTTTATGAGGCAAGCCTAGACCCGTCCTCTGAGATTCTGCAGCTCCTTGCCTTCTGTCCCCCCACTCTGGGAATTCATGTGTGACACTTTGCCTTCCAGGAAAACGAGATCAAGTTGCTCACTGCAGAAATTGAGCGTCTGAAGAACTCTGGATGCTTGGGAGTCTCCCCGAGTTTGGAAGGGTTGCGGGACGAGAACGCCAAACTGAAGTACCGGCTAAACTTCCTTCGGAAGGTGAGGGAGTGCAGGGGCATTGCTGCAGCGTGGGGCTTGCTTTGTACAGCTGGTGCCGTGTGACAGCATGGGCACTGCATTCGGATGCCTTAATTGTTGGTGTCACGCCAGATGTTTCTTGGTTCCTTCAGCAGAAACCTACTTCATGGACAAATGCAGTAGGTTAACAAGGCCATGCCACTGAGTCCTGGCCAGTCGTGTAACGGGCAGCCCGGCTGAGCTCCCTGGACAAGGTGTGAGAAGAAGTACAGCCTGGGTTCAGAGGGAGTCTTTGTGCCAGGAGGTTCAAAGGGAGAAGCAGCTCTTCAGTCACATGGGTTTTTATGTTGTATATGTTGCTCCTGTACCTAGAGGTGTCAGCCAAATGTGTGAGCTCCGCTTTGCCAGGCAGCCATGGGGAAGAGCGGGATGTAACGGCTCCTCAGATGCTATGAATTTAGCCTTCTGGATTTTGATTTTTCAGAGCCTTCAAGAGGAAAGAAGTAAAACAGCAAAAAGCATGATTAATATCAACAGCTGTCTTCAGGAGATCTTTGGAGCTGCTATTCAGGCTGCCTACCCGGATTTAGAAAACCCTCCACTGGTGGTGACGCCGAGTCAGCAGCCCAAATTTGGGGATTACCAGTGTAACAGCGCCATGGGCATAACACAGGTAAATCTGAATGATCTTAGAAGAAAAAATGGGGATGTTGTCTGTTAGAAGCTAAGTGATAGATAGGACAGCAAGAGTGGCAATCTTGGAGTTGTTCTGGGCTCCTTACAGGGCTCCAGGCTGAGAATTCAGTGAATACTTAGTGGCATTTTAGGGGAAGCATTGGCCTTCACCTTTGAACCTCTGTTGTGATGACTGGTATGACAGAGTCCTGTGTGTCACACAGAACAAACTGTTCAGGTCATGGCATCTATATCAAATCAGGACCTAAGTGCTGCATACACCTATAAATCTCTAAATGCTGTTCTCTAAGGCTAGGAGAGTATAATGTCCCCGGATCATTTGCACAGAGATATGTGTGCACCTCCCCTTCTCACAGGGCAGGTGGGTTATGAACATGTGCCCCATCTCCAGGAGCGTGGGTTCCCCTTGTGCACACCTCCTGTTGATGTGGGAGCAGGTGTGACCAGGTGGGCCGGGGTCCCTACCTGCTGCATCCTGAATTACCTGCCCTTGGGCCTATGCAGAGGCTGTGCTGCATGTGAAGCACCTCTCACAGTGTCCAACCAGGTGCAGACTATTGCTCAAGCACCGTCCTTCATACTGCTCTGACTCCTTTGTTTCAGAAGTGTCCCATTAATTCCCTGGTTACAGCTGAGTTTAGCTGATGGTGGTTGTGTTCCTTTAATTTTCAGTTCTGTGACAAATGCTTTTTCAGAGGGATCTGAGCCTGCTGTTCCACACACTTCTCATGCTCCTGTTCCTGCCTTACTGGCTGTTGTTACCCGAGCATTTGCTGAGGGTTGGCTGTGTGAGCATCCCCACATCTATCTCTGATGGCATCTGTATTTCCTCTTAACTAAGCAAAAAGCTCATTGTTACAGTGTTCTGATCTTGGAGGTTGCCAGGCAGCTTTGAGAATGGTTCCACTTCACACAACACCTGTCAAGTGTGTGCAGAGGAAGGACTGGGGGCTTTTAACTGGGCTAGTGTCAGCAGTTACTGTGAAAATTACAGCATTGCTGCTTTCTGGAAGATATGTGGCCAAAGAGGACCCAAACAGAATGAGAGACAAGGAGTTGCTTAGTGGGCTGGAACTGTGCTGAAGTAAAATCAGCAGGTGGGAGAGAAAGAAAGTAGTGCATTCCAGTATGGGTGCTGGAGTGCCCAAACCTTCGATGTGTTGATGCCTTTGAGTGAGTAGATGACTCTTTGTCATTACAGATCTTCTGGTTTGCAGTCTTAACAGAAGCAAATTTTTTCTCAAGGTGTTCTCTTGTCAATTTGCCTTTATTACTCTATTAGACTAGTAATCCTGAGATCGAACTTGCACCGATACACATGCTCTCTCAGAGGTTGTCATCTGCAGTCGCAGATGTCCTGCCACAGTGAGTGTGACTCCCCAGCAGCACCGATACGTGCCAGCCATCAGGCTCCTGGTCTGAAGTGCCAAGGCGGAAACAGCCCTCATAAATGTCATCCCTTGGTCTCGTTAGCATATTGTGACTGGGCTGTGGCCAGAGGAGCACCCTGGGTGACTGCACTGACACGGGATTTCAGAGCTCTGCCATTTTTTTGACCGCTACTTTACCCCAATTAAGTGGCTGTTGGGATTCTCAAGCAGACCTGGCTTCTCAGTGTCAAAGCTGATTGCATAATTCAGTGTCTGAGCAGTCCCCTTCAAGCCAGGGTTTCAAGTTCCAGATTGTCAGCTGTGCTGGTGGGTGAGGGTTCCTCGCACTGGCCTCGGCTGTAGGGTTCGTTCCCTGGAAGGATGTGCTGTCTGAGCTGGGCCTGAATTTGGCAGTGCTCCCCCACGTAGCACACTCGGAGCGTATCAGCACCGCAGAGCCAGGAGATGCAGGGCAGTCCTTGCCCTCTGAGAGCAGCTAGTTGTGTCAGTCACTTTCTGTCAGCCCAAGTTTTAGGGATTTGACTCTTAGGTCCCATAGAGCCTTGCTCCCCCAGGGATCTGGCTCTGCCACTGTCAGGGGAGCAGGAAGTGCCCTGACTCGCGGGCAGCACTAGTACGTGCCAGGCAGCAACCTCTCCCTGCAGTGCACTGATGTGGAAACAGCCCTCACAAGCACGGATTGTTTTACTGGGAGCTCGTTAGCAGAGTAATGCTGGGGCTTGAGCCAGGGGCTTGGGCCAGGAGCTCTGTTTGCTCTTCAGAGAGTATGGGACTGGTTTGGGGATGATTCAGATAGTATGCCCCTAGTCTGGCTTTGTGTTTATTTTTCCTGTAGCTTGCTTTAAAGGCTACAGAGCCTTTCTTTCCTTGCCCTGGTAAACCTTGGCCATCCTGTAAGGATCCTGTTACCATCAGCTGTACAGCAGGTCAGTCAGGAAGCTGAAGCTTCAGTAGAAGTCACATTTTGCAGCAGACAGCAAATTAGCAAATACAACCAGTAGTGAGTGTAACTTTGGACAGGTGTGCGTGCTCTTTGTGGCCTGGATAGAATGAGGTGGGGTGTAGATTATTTTCAAATACATCACGGTAAGAATGGAAAATCATGTGCTCAGGAACAAATAGTTGTGGCCGTTCTCTACATTGGGAATGTGGTGTTTCGTGAGGGACGGGTTGGGCTGGCTCACAGAGTCCTCCAGAGGATCTGCTTTTCTGAGATGTGCCAAAAGCTACATGGGAAGGTGCTTTGGGAACAGACAGAGAACTTGTGGAGTTGGACTAGATGATCTCTGGGGGTACCTTCCAGCCTGAACCATTCTGATGCTGTCATTGCATGAGGACTGGCATCGCGTTACTGGTGTTCCTTTCAGTAGAACGTTTATGTCTGAAGGGAGGAGGAGAGCTACACTAGCAGCAGTTTTTCTGATGCTCTGGAGAAAACTGGGCAGTGTTGGCATTATCTTTGCATTGTTGGACTTTATGTATTTATGAATTAAGTTTGAGTCTAAGGCAGGACTAAAGGCAGTTCACTTTGGTCACTTTTAATCACATGTCTACAGACTTGTTCTGGAACCACACTCAGCACCTACTGCAGGCACAGTTCTAACCTTCAAAAATGAATGCTGGCAGAGCTGAGGTTGCCCATGAGACCCCTCCCTGAACAGGATTTTGAAGCAGTTAGAAGAGCTGTGCCAGCTATGTTGATTTTTAAAGAGTTTGTCCCTTTTACCAGCTTGGAGAAATAGAAATTTGCCAACCATAGGTTTTGAAAAACAGCCTGGAGGATTTTCTTCTGACATAGGGACTACTCTTGAACTGCCCTTAGCAGAAGTTAGTGAATGTGTTGGGTCTAACTAGACTTCAGCTGCATAGACAGAGCTGATTTAATCTGTAAATTTACTAAAGGTGTGTCTTTTAACATTATGAAGCTAAAGGTTCGTGAGGATCTTTCAGTGCCACAGTATCTGTGCTTTCTGGTTCACTCTGTAGAACATTTTGGAGGTCTGAACTTTACTTGATCTTGTTGTGTTTCAGATACTGCTGAAAACCAAGGAACAGAAGGTTAGCCCAAGGGAGATCGCTGAGAGAATAACAAAAAACATTCCTGCCAACGAATGCATTGAGAAGGTTGAAATTGCTGGTCCTGGTGAGATAGTTTCATGGTTATACATTTTGTATGTTTTAAAGCTGAGAGAGCAATTTTGTACTGGATGGTGATCAGGAAAGCTGAGCTGGGTTCAACTGGTTGTGATTTGAGACTGCTGTTATGGTGGGAATTAGCTTCCTGTGTCTCAGTGAGCTTTGTATCCCTCACTTGTGCAGCAACAGGAAATCTACCTCTATTAGAATTGGCAAGTACAACCTTCTGCCCTTTAATTAGCAATTTTTCCACCGATCCTTAGGGGACCAGCCCTTCCCCTTGGAGTATCGGTGATCCCTGTCAGGCCACAGTCGAAATCACAGCGGAAGTCGATACGCCCTCTCGCTGTTGCCTGTCATGGTGAGGAGACCTTGTCTCAGCACCCAGATGCTAGTGTAGCACAGAGGTTATGGATTTCTGCATCTGGTTTGTCCCTGTGACCCAGGAAGAAATGCAAAGGCTGCAGCATCAGCACGGAAATCACATGGCACAGCCCTGCGAGTGCTCCTTCATTAGCAGAAGTACAACACTGTCACCCCACAAGCATGGAGTATCCCAGATGTAACTGTATGGTTCAGGATGTAAACCATAACGCTTAAAAAAAGGAGACAAAGCAAAATTTGGTTTTGCATTCTGCAAGTCCTTGCAAAATTATTTATTTTCTCATTAAAGAAAGTTTGTGTAAGTTCACCTTTGAGTGACAGTGTGCAGAAAGACATTCTGTCAGTGGAGTAGCTTGCAGAATCTAACTCCTGAAGTAAATGCTATAGTGCTGTGAAACAGTCTTGTAATCAGGGAACAGAAATTGTCTTCTGGTGACAGCTTTGCTGTCCTGATGCTGAAACGTGTCAAGCTGACTTCATACACTCTTGTCCTTGATGCAAGGAAGAAAGGTGGAAGGAAACAAAAAGTTGTTGGAGGCACTTCAGCAGCCCCAGCACTCATTGCTGGTTTTCTCCTCTAAAGGTTTTATCAATGTCCACTTGAGAAAGGATTTTGTGTCGAAGCAGCTGAGCAGTTTATTGGTGAATGGAGTTCAACCACCAGCTGTGGGCAGAAGGAAAAAGGTAGGGCAGCAAGCACACACACACCCTGCTCCCATGCAGAGGGAACATGCTGGGCTGCGGATAGCTTTACATTCCCAGCCCCCACCCACCCCAGAGTGGTTTGTTGAGCAGATGTCCATGTCAGCTGGCTGTTAGAGCGGAGTAAGAGTGTGGGACTGGGGGACTGGGAGCTGTGGGGTAGGCTGCGTGTTCCTGGTGTGGTCTCTGGAGGGTGAGGGACAGGGCTCCCCAGGACAGCATGTCATGCCAGGGTCAGTGTGGGAGTGTTTCCCACAGGCTGGAAGCCTGTTCTGATGTTCCTGCTGCACCTGTTCTGTTGCTGTGTGCAGTTGGCAGCAAAGGGGGTGAAGGTCAGTGGTGATGAGCCTTGTTCTCCCTGCCCCCCAACCAATTCCAGACCAGCACATGGATGGGGTGCTGCCTTGTATTCATTGCTTCCTTTGGTATAAGGTGGTGGTGGATTTTTCATCCCCGAACATCGCGAAGGAGATGCACGTTGGTCACCTGCGCTCTACCATCATTGGGGAAAGTATGTGCCGCCTCTTCGAATTTGCAGGTTATGATGTTTTGAGGTGAGTTGACTTTTGGGTGCGGTGGGCTTGTTTGGCTAAATCTATGTAGCACCTGTCTTCAGGCTTTGGTCCATATTGGTCTTTTTTATAAGTATCTGACAAATAATCCTCTATGCATAGTAGGATACTAAGCTGAGCAGGTGTCACAGGGCTAGGAGTCAAAATGGACAGTAGCTTCAGGGGGGGCCTGCCTGGTTTTGGTTTCTGATGTTACTTCTGTGCTTCTTTTAGAATATACATTTTAAAATGCATGTATTTTAAATCATATGTTTAAGAAGTAATTGTTATTGTGCTCTTCAATTGCTTCAAGGTTAAACCATTTAGGAGATTGGGGCACCCAGTTTGGAATGCTCATTGCTCACCTCCAAGACAAATTTCCGGATTACTTAACTGTTTCTCCTCCCATTGGGGATCTCCAAGCTTTTTACAAGGTATCTGTAGTAACTAAGTGTGATATTTATGTCAACATCTGAAAAGCAGATTGAGGAGCTTTACAAATTGCAGTGTAGTCTGGACAAACAAAAGAATTGAATCACTCACTATTAACAAACTATTGCAAAAACCCACCACTGGGAAACGAACTGTGGTGTTGGGTGTTGAGCTGTCTGTGTGGGGCATGATTAAAGGACTTTGTGGGCACGCTGCCCCTCTCTTCTGAGATGGGTATGCTTGGAGAGCCTGTGTCTCATGCTAGCTTGCTTCAGGGGAGAAAGAGGCGCTTCTTCATGCGCTGTGTTTTGCCGCAGGAATCCAAGAGGAGGTTTGACACAGAGGAGGAGTTTAAGAAGCGTGCCTACCAATGTGTGGTGCTGCTGCAGAGCAAGAACCCGGACTTCATTAAAGCGTGGGAACTCATCTGTGACGTGTCGCGGAAAGGTGACTCTGCCAGATTTGGAAACCAGAACAGGGAGGCTTTCCTCTCCTTCCTGTCTGAGTCCAGCCTCTAGTTTTCTTTTGAAAAATCACTGCCACACTGCTACAGAAACTTTAGAGATCAAAGCCAGTACAACCAAAGTGCTGGGCTCTCTGTGGAGGCTTTCAGCAGAGTCTTTTGTCTCCTGAGTTCCATTCTGGTGGCTTCACCAAGAGATGGAAAATGCCTTTAGGGACTTGCTCTGCTCATTGGTAAACATATGCCACTAATTCCCACTGTGTATGTTTAATGGGAGAATTTTGTTCTGTTTCCCTCCTCAAGAGTTCCAGAAAATCTACAACTGCTTGGACATCACACTTATAGAGAGAGGTGAATCATTCTACCACGAGATGATGAAAGACATTGTGAAAGAATTTGAAGATAAAGGTGAGGCTTTTGGTCTCTAAGTCAGAAATTCTGCAGCTGTCAGGATGAGGAGATAACCTCGCTCCTGTTCAGGAGGGCTTAGAACTGATGTTTTTGAAGTTGCATGTTCCCCACCCATGCTCTTTTTCTCAGCCACAGATGAGGACAGATTTTTAGCAGGGCCTGTAGCAGTATGACAAGGCGCAATAGGTTTAAACTAAAAGAGGGTAGATTCAGGCTAGATATAAGGAAGAATTTTATTTCTTTATTTTTACCATGAGGTTGCCCAGAGGGATGCCCCCTACGTGGGAACATTTCATGGTCAGGTTGGATGGGGCTCTGAGCAATCTGGTCTAGTTGAAGAAGTTCCTGTTCATTGCAGTGAGTTGTAATAGATGGCCTTTACAGGTCCCTTCCAACCCAAACTATTTGACGATTCTGTGATATATGACACTTCCTAGTCTTAGTGTTGTGACTGTGGGAACCTCAAGACATCTCTGCGAAGACAGTGGCAGTTTTTGGGTCATGTTGACCTTGAGACTAGCAAGAAGCCAGATGGAGCATAACAAGTCTCTGGTTTTGTGATTTGTTCCTGCCTGGATTTGGCAGCGCGTGAGCCTCACCATCTGAAGTGTTCTGACCAGTCTTATCTCTGAAGGACTTTGTGCCAAGTCCTTGTTGCATCTCCATGAAGTTCCTGTTGCCTTTACTGCCATACTTTGTCATGCCGGTTTTCTGGTTGTAAAGGTGAATCTGGATGCCAGTGAGAGAAGTTTTTTAATCCAGTTAGGTCTCTTCTGGTAAGGCCAGATCTGTACAGGTCCACTTCCTTGTGCATAGTCTTAAACTCTGGAAATGCAAGGATGTGACTTGGTTGGTAAGGGAGTTCTCATTTAATTGTTATAATTCTCATAAATTATTGGACACTGTGAGTGCATGGCCTTTTCTTTCTGGTAGAATCTGGGAAGGGAAGTGCTTCTGCCTGTGCTGGCCCACAAACCTCCCCATGTGATAAACCAGACCATTCTCAATTGCTTTTCTAGGATATGTCCAGGTCGATGATGGCCGGAAGATCGTGTTTGTCCCTGGCTTCCCTGTCCCGTTGACAATCATGAAATCAGACGGAGGTTACACGTATGACACATCTGACTTGGCTGCTCTTAAACACAGGCTGTGTGAGGAGAAGGCCGATATCCTTATCTATGTTGTCGATAGCGGCCAGGTGAGTGTGCCAGTCTCTGCTGGCACAGACCATCAGAACATGTGTTCAGTGATGGATGCACCAGTAACATAGGTAGAAGGCTGTCGGGATTTTAGGGCGGGTGGTGTATTTGCTCTTGTCCTCACTGGTGTAATGGTGAATCTGGTTTGGTGGCTGGTGGTCTCCACGCAGGGCCCCTAGAACCAATTGATTAGGGAGAGACCCAGTTACCACTGGAGGTTGGTGAAGCCTAGATCTCAGTAGGTGAGTCTGGAGTGAGGTTTGTACTGCTTGTACTCAGTCTCGCTTGCCTGAGGGGATGCAGGGCTGTTAGCTCCTTGTCTGAGCAGTGAGGGGAACTGGCTGGCTGCTGTTTCCATAAGCCAGGAAAACTCTGAAAGGTTGAACTTTCTGAAGTGGAATTTATCTGTGGAGCTAGGAACATTTTAAGTCTGATTGTGAAGGAGATAAAGCTGGGGAGAAGACTGGTACCTGGAGGAGCGGGTTGAGAACCAGTTGTTGGTATTTGTACCTTGCAGTCGGTGCATTTACAAACAGTGTTTGCAGCTGGACAGATGATCGGCTGGTACGATCCCAAAGTAACCAGAGTGGCCCATGCTGCCTTCGGAGTGGTGCTGGGAGAAGACAAGTAAGTCTTTGGATGTAGTTCTTCCTCTGCGTGTGCTCTGAAGGGGATGTTTGAATGAATGCAGAAGATTTGCTCTTGCATGTTGACAAGTATGTATGTGGCATACCAAAAAACCCCACCCCACCACCGCATCCCCCGCTGTTACTTGGAACTGTGTGGCCTGGTCCTTGTTCCACATAGGCACTGGTGCTGTGGTCTGGTTCCCTTTTGGGCCTGGGTTCTTCTGCCTGGTATTTGGGGTGGAGTACTGGCAACATCTGGTGGCAGCCAGTGTGAATGCTGGGAGTTGGCAACGTTAGTATAGGCTGCGATTGCCATTATTTTGTACCTGCCTCACGGTAGATGAATGAATTGTGTCCCAGCCTGCAAGCCAGGCTCTGGATTTCTATCTCTGGAAATGTGGCAGAACCGGTCTGCTGTGAGGTCAGGTGCCATTGCACACCTGGTGGGTTTGCTGTTAGTTTGCTCACAATTAAAGGTGACTTGGGCTGGGCAGGGGCCTGGGATGGGTGGTGTGTCCTGCCTGATGTCTGGAGCGGTGACTGTTCTGGTGTTCTCTCAGTTTTGTAGCTGTGTAATGTCTGTTTTTCCAGTGTGGAGGAATTTGTGGGCGTGTGATTTTTTAATAAGCCCTAAGGTGTGAGCAGCGGGAATCCATGCAGGAAGTTCTGCTGCACGTTCTGGATCACCTGAGCACACATGGCACCTTGGGCAGGGGGTGGGCATGTTGTGCCTCTTACACAGGTGGTCATTCTGGCTGTGTGTTTTCAGGAAGAAGTTCAAAACTCGTTCAGGGGATACAGTGCGTCTTATAGATCTGCTGGAAGAAGGGCTGAAGCGAGCTATGGACAAGCTGAAAGACAAGGAGCGGGACAAGGTAGTTGTGACAAGTTGTTTATCTTTCCTGAAGGCTTCCCAGATGTGTTCCTAGACTAAGGGCTTCCATGTGAGCTGAGAATACAGACACTGCCCAGGAGATGCCGTGGGTTGTGTACACAGTCGGTGTGGTTATTGGATAGCAGTTTGGGCAGGTACTGTCACGGGGCAAGAAGAGCATCCCTGAGTACATAGCAGTGAGGGAATGGGAGCTGCAGGCAGCACCCTGGCTTCTAGCTGGTACTACAGAGTTTCTGAGGATGAGAGGAGAGCTGGGCCTGGTGGGATAGCTGGGCTTGCGGGTACCATCAAGTGGCCCTGGTACAATGGCAACAGCAGTGACTCCCACAAGATGCAGGAGCTGGTGGCAGAACATAACGTTGCAGCCTTGACCTGCTGGGCTAGTGGTGACTTCTGGTGATGGGTGGTTGGGGATCTGCCAGGGACTTTGGCTTCACCCTTCCCTTGGAGGCTGTGGCTGAGTTTGCTGGAAGCCCTTTCTTTAATGAGGTTGCTGTTTGTCTCGCATCCCCACGGCCTGGAGAGAACTGGATGTGGAATGGAACAGAAAGGCCAAGCTCTTTCCAAGCATTGTGTGAGGCAGTGGAGTTGGGAAGTGCAGCTCCTTGGTGGGTGAAAGGTCCCTTTTCACAGAGGAATGTGAGGAAGCATAAAAAAAACACCTTGAGAATCTCCCAAGGGCTTGTATGACTGGAACACAAAGCCCTTTGCTGTGCTGACAGGGCACTGTTCCACCAGAGAGGGGCTTTGTGAGTGTTTGGGCTTTCCAGAGTGCTCTCCGGATAGGAGGGACACATGTTTGGTGTGTGTACTCACTGTCTGTAAGAAGCAGGAGCACAGTTTGAGTGTCAGACCTGTACGGCAGATGGTCCATCATGGGGCAATGAGGTCCTCCAGCTGTTCAGAAGTGGAGGGAGACAGCCCCAGCTTGGGGAGGCTGCAGTGCTGTTGGATGGTGGGAGGGAGGGGTGGATATGGGTTGTCTGGTGCCCCAAGGTGAAACAGTGGGTGTAAGCATTTCACCAAGTACCACGTGGGTAAAATCCAGCAGCCTGGGCTTTCCTCTTGAGCTGCTGAGTGTCCCAGGCTGCCTGTCCTGGCTCAGGATGCCAACACAGCGTTCTTCCTCCTGACTGTTCTGTTCTGTAATGGCAACAGGTTCTCACGGCAGAGGAGCTGAAAGCTGCCCAGACCTCAGTCGCTTTTGGGTGCATTAAATACGCAGACCTCTCACACAACAGACTGAACGATTACGTGTTCTCCTTTGACAAGATGCTGGATGACAGAGGAAATACAGCTGCTTATCTGCTGTATGCCTTCACACGGATCAGGTAGGCTGAGTGTGCTGGGAGCCCCTTGGAGTTGGTCTCAGACGCCCTCTGCACCTTTGTCGCACAGGGAGATGTGGGGAAAGGGGTGACTTTGTGACATGATGCTGTTGGGGTAATGGGTAGGAGAATCCAGCTGCACTGGTGTGCACTGACCTCTGCTATGGGAAACAGAGCTTCTCTGTGCAGTGCACATCCCAAGCATCTGGCTGGCAGGGAGGGAACAGTGGGAGTTCCTGTTAATTTCATGAGAGGATTTAGGCAGTTGGAGAGGGGTGAGCCTGTGTTCCAGCAGCTGCTCCCCTTCTGGTACTGCCATGCCCCCCAGCATTGTTCTGGCAGCCTGAGCCCAGGTTGGCATGGCGGCAGCAGTGGCCCTTGCTAGTGCAGGTGCCCAGAGCACATCCCTCCCAGTTCCTGCTGGATCGCTCTGCGGGCTGTGCCTCCCCTGCACCCCAGCACTGGTGCTCTCCTGGGGCCCAGGAGCGCAGGGTGCGCTGGCCCTGGGGAGGCTGAACAGTGGCAGCCTCATGAGCAGACTGTTTTGGATCATCTCAGGGCAATTGCTCGCCTGGCCAGTATTGACGAGCAGATGCTGCGGAAGGCAGCCAGGGAGGAGGTGCTCATCCTCGACCACGAGAAGGAGTGGAAACTGGGCAAGTGCATCCTGAGGTTCCCTGAGATCCTGCAGAAGATCCTGGAGGACTTGTTACTGCACACGCTCTGTGACTACCTTTATGAGCTGGCCACCACCTTCACCGAGTTCTACGACAACTGCTATTGCGTCGAGAAAGACAGGCAGAGTGGTGAGTGTTGGGCTAGGGCTGCTGCATGTGCGATCTGCAGGGTGTTCCACTGTGCCAGAAGGCTGCTGCCACGCTCCCTGCTCCTGCAGAACCAGTGTCAGTGTGGGAGTACTGAAGATGGCCAGCAGGCCTGTGTTGTCATCTGCCTGTGAACAGTTTGAGTTGCGAGCAAGCAGGAACCTGGAAACGCAGGAGCTGTTCCATCTGCCTGGCTTGGGGAGAACAGGAGGGGGCTCGGCGTGCCCAGGGCTGGGTCATGAGCAGATGGGGTTCCTCTCGGGAAGGTGGCCATAGTTGTCCTGAGCAGCTGCTCCAGCTCCTACGTTTGTGTTTTCCAGGCCAGATCGTGAAGGTGAACATGTGGAGGCTGCTGCTGTGCGAAGCCACTGCCACCATCATGGCCAAAGGATTCGACATCCTAGGGATTAAGCCTGTGCAGAGGATGTAGCTGTGCCCTGTGGGGAGACAATAAAGGGACTAAAATCTGAGCAGTCTGTGTCTGTTCGGGTGGGGTTGTGGTAAGAGAAGGTGCTGGGGTTCCGGGGGAAGAGCACCCCTTCAGGAGAGGAAGGGAGGGAGGGAGGGAAGGGAGAGAACAGGAGCATGGCTTCAGAAGCAGTGGGTCCAGAGACCGGCAGGAGGGGCCATGGGCATAGGTCAGCCGTTCTCTGTGCAGGGACCAAATCCCACAGGCCCATGCTCAGGACTGCTCTGCAATCTGCAGAGTTTAAGGCCTGAGAATGAACACCCAAGAGCACCTCTGGGAAACCCTCCAACCACCTTACTCTGATGAGCCTCAGTACCTCGTTTGCCAGGTGAGAGCAGGTCACCCAGCTTCTGCTGGCATCTCTGGCATCCCTTGGGCAGAGCACAGAGCTCTCAAGGGAAGCAGGCAGCCTCAGCCCAGCCGTGCAGTGGGGAGGCCCTGGTGCACTCAGAATGCTTGTCTGGTGGAAGTTATGAGCTCATCGAGGCAACAGGCAGGTAGGTACCTGCAACAGAGACCAAGCATCACAGAACTTCAATGTAACACACCAGGGAGGTGGGAACCTGCACACTTCCAGGAGTACAGAGGGGTACAGGTTGTGGGTCGCACAGCCTACAAGCAAACCCACAAGCAAACCCATACAGTGCATCCCTGCTGTGGGCTATACCAGCCCTCAAAAGGGGTGGCTCCAAGCACCCTGGAGGTCAGTGCTGCTTGGCTGTGTGCTGGGGGAGCAGCACCCTCAGTTGCCAGCAGTGCTGGTGCAGGCACACCATGCCATTTCTCCTCTCTGGGCTGGGTGTGGGCAGGAGGCCAGGCCTCCAGAGAGCCCACTGTGGTCAGGGAGCTGCAGGGGCGGGCTGCTCCAGGGCCAGGCACAGTACTGCAGGGTAGGGCCCATCAGTGTGTCACCAGCCAGGTTCTCATCCCACTGTACCTGAGGGAGATGCAGGGCACGCCTAGGAGTGGCAGTGGCAACCAAACGAGTCCCAGTTGCAGGCGCATCCATCATTGCCGAGGTCAAGCCAGGCAGGGTCATCTTCTGTGGCTGTAATGGTGTCAGCTGCACTCCAGCAATGGCCAGCGACAGCCACGGTGACCAGACAGAACAAGCACCAGGCTCCGGGTGTGGGTCCAGAGCAGCGGGGTGCATGCCCAGACACAGGCATGGCTGAGGCTGCCCCATGGCTCTGTGGGCAGCCTCTCCTCATAGTCACCAGCAGAAGAGGAACAGTCCTTTCCAGGTGGTCCTGGGTGCCAGCACCAAACCCATCCCCTGGCAGGGCAGGTGGCAGCCAGCGGGGCCCTGGCACCCCTCGGTGAGGGGCAGCCCCACAGCTCACAGGCCTGGTGTCAGCAGCACTTGTTACACAGTGCCCTGGCCATAGTGGGAGCCAGATGTTTGTGGGCCCAAGGGCATCTCTGAGTCCCTGTGAGGCTGTTTTAGGGATCATGCAGCCAGGGATGGGGCTGGCTTCCACGTGCCCAGGGCTGACTGTATGGTGGAGGGCTGGCAGCGGGCGTCAGGACACCCCAAGGGGCCTCAGGGATGGGCAGAGGGGCTCAGACCACTGCTGAGGACATGGGACCAATGGCCAGGCTAGGGGTGGAGGGGGTCAGTTAGGAGCCCTGGCCAGTCAGGGGATGGATGTCATGGGGAAATCAGGCCCCAGGCTGGGCTGGGGGTACTGGGTGTCACTCAGAAGCAAGGGGCTGGTTGGGGGGCCAGTGCTAGGGGAGCCTATGGGGCAGGGGCCATGGGGCAGGGCTGCATGTCAGTTCAGGACAGCCATGAGACGGCAGCCCTTGCTCAGCAGTGGTGCTGGAGCAGAGCATGAGGAGTCCTGAGCCGACTGTCAGGGTGCTCCAAGGGCTGGCAGCCCCCCGAGGGAAAGGGGCAAGTGGGATAACAGGGCTGGCAGGGCAGCCACCTGGTCCCACGGTACCTGAGCCAGGCCAGAGATGGCAGCCAGGGTCAGCCAAGAGTCCAGATCATCAGGAACATTCACGGTGATGAGGTCTGAGGTTGAGCCAGGAAGGTGGGTCAGCAAGGGAAGTCAGGATCAGGTCCAGCGACAGCAACCAGGGTCAGCCACGGTCTAGTGATCACCAGGCAAGTCGATAATGATGAGGAAAGGCCAAGGTCAAGCTGGGAAGTCAGTCTGTGGGCCAAGGTCCAGGTCCTGATTACTGAGGTCCATGGCCAGGCACAAGCATGGCTGTTGCTCTGGCCAAGCCCCAGCAGCAGACCCTTGACTTGAACCTGCTCCCTCAAGGCAGGATGGTCAGCCCTGGCCTGCGTGTTGCTGCAAGAGCACATGGCAGCCTCTGCCCCACCTGCTTGCTAAGCTGGCCCTGAGCCTGAGGAGTCAAATCTCCCAGGAGGGGGCAGAGGGGGCTCTCATGGCCCTCGCAGATTGTTGTCTGAGCTGCAGTGCCAAGCCTCTCTGTGCTGCAGTTAGTGGCTCTCGTAGGCTGAGAAGCAGTGGGGCTGGCAGGGCTCTGCCCCAACTGCTGCTCTAAGTGGATGCCCACACTGAGCTGCTCAACACATCCGCATTGCTACAGCGTGTGATATACCTGGAAGAGCCTGTGGCACTCTGTTATCATGTGGGCCAAGCCCTGCGTTGCTGCCAGGTTGTCGTTCAGCTCCCTCTGGTCTGGCTTCCCCAGGCTGCACTTCCTCTGGCTAGACCTGCAAAGAGGGTAAGGCAAAAGGAAAGCTGTGTGACCCGGGGCTGGAAACCAGCAGCTTCAGTGAAACCACACTGCAGTGGGGTCCCTCCTGTGCCATGCAGGGGCTGGCATTATGCTGCTGCAGCAAGGTCCACAGGCAGTGATCCCATCCAGCTCACCCCAGAGCACCCAGGGCAGCACTGACCACTCATAAGGTATGCCCAAGAAAGGCAAGTTGTCGAGGCTTGTTATGCCCCAAGCACATCACATGCTTGGCCAGAGCCAGCAATGACTCCAAACTGATTTGTGTGCAGCCTTCAAATGTCAAGCTGCTTTGATACCCTGCAAAGCCTGGGCAGAACCTTTTAAATCCTTTGGCCCAAATCACACTGAACATATTTCAAAAACAGTCCCCTCTTTAAATTCATAATCATTCTATTACTTCATTAGTCCTGGCTTCTGATACTTTCATCTATGTGCGCTCCTGCCATATGGCTTGGAAATTGAGTGGAAGATAAGAGTCCTCAGTGCTGCTCCTCAAAGTCAGACCCGTCAGCTCCACCCTTTGAAGTCAGAGCCCTGTGCTGCAGCATTAATGCCCAGTTACAAAAAAGTTAAAGCTTCAAAGCATCCAGGCTTCCAAACAGTGACAACAAAGAGAAAACTCCATTTCTATTTTTGGTCCCAGTATTCTAGAGCAATGCTCAGACAAAGCCCAAGAGGTGCAGCTCCCAAAGTGTGGCTCCCAGGAGCACAGACATAACCGCAGTGCAGGCAGGACCTTCTGCCACGCCAGCTCCATCGCATCCCCAGCAACGACCGTGTGCTCCCACTGCTCAGCCCTGGGCTCTAATTCTGCTTGGGCATTGTCAGATGTTTTGTGCTCCTCAGAAGAAGAGCCCTTAGTGTCCACTCCTCTCTCTCAGCTCTCCAGCTCTGCATTTCTAGCGTGAGGGATGCCAACAGCACATCCTGCAGCTGCTCCTCTGGAGACAGTCCTTGTCCAAACATCCCCGAGCGAGGCGGTGAACTCGCCGCTCGGGTGGGTGCACAGTGGAAGTCAGCTGTCCCTTTCTATCCTGGTACGTGTCTGTCGGTACGCAGGAGCGTGGAGTAAAGCCAACAGCCCTGCCTCAGGAGACCAGATAAGACATGAATGCGCTCAGAGATTATTTGTCTGCTTTGGCCCAAGGGCACCTTCCTCCCTGCACGTACAAATGGGATGTTATGCAACCCAGATACTTTTACTTATTAAGATAAATGCACAGAATCCCCGTGGCTCGGTCTGGCAGGAACATCCCCTTATCACCCAGCAGAACCAGTGCCAGCAGATGCTGCAGGCTGCCAGATACCTGCAGGGCATTAAAGCTGCGCTGGGGCTTAGGCTGGCAGCGCAGGGCTGCTCTGGCGAAGGCCAGCACTGCCTGGATGCAGGCGGTGGCCCACGAGCTGGATTGGGGGGCTGCTGGCCCACAGGCAACTGCAGAGTACAGTGTAGGGGGGAGGCAGGCTGGCTCCCATGTGGACTAGTTGGGAGCATGACGCCAGACTTTGCCATTGCTCTGCCCCAGACAGCGAGCTGCTGGATGGTGCCTGTACTGCGGTCAGCTCCTGCTGGCCCTGAGCAGCCCTACTCGAGACAAACCCTGAGACATGGATGCCATCGCCCCATTAAAAGCAGAGCCAGATGTAGAAAACTTTGCTCAGGCCACAAACAATACAGACAGCAGCAATGCCAGCATTGAGGTGCTCCTACCTAGTGGAGGAGGAGGAACTATCCCGTCTCAGGGTGTTCAGGTGAAACAAAGACGGTGCAAGACAGACAGCAATGTTGGTTGGGGTCATCTGGTTTTCCTCAACACAAGCAACCACATCTCGCAGGAAGAACAGGAGGATTTTCAAAGCTTCTCGGTTTTCCTTTGGGAGCAGGAGAATAGCAGCCTGGACAGCCTGAAACTGCTGATCCTTCGGCATATCTGAAAAGAGAAGAAATGATGCAACTCACATGTGACACGCAGCAGAAGCATCCATCACCAGTCCCAAGCAGGGGACTGAAACTGTAGGTACATCCATTCTCCTTGTCTCACAACAGACGAGGCCAAGGCCATTACCACAGTCACACCACCCAGGGAGTTTTCTCCTCCTTCCTGCCAAGATGCACATGCACACCCAGTGATGCTGGTGCTTGACTTGCAATTTGTCTTGAACACCATGCTAAGGAACTTAACCCAAAGCAGCTCTGGACACAATGCAAACAAGGGCTTGTTTCCCATACAGTATTACTCAGGAAGGACACTGTGGAGTAGATAGTTACTCTGCTCTCTTTCCCTTTCAGCATATGATCTTACACTCATCCTTCCAAGAACAGAAAAGACACCACGTTAGAAAATAGCTGGCCCATAGGATGCAGATGGGAAACTCCTAAGTCCAGAGCCACAGTGAACTCGTCTCTTCCCAACTGTCTGCCCGAGCTGTCTCCTCTGACGACAATGGGACATGGCCCTTGTATTCTGGCTGCTGCCTTGTACAGCTGGATATTAAGGTATTCAAGGAAGTGGAAAACTTCTGTCACCTACATTGGTAGATGTGGAGGAAGGATTCACAGAGCCTGCTAGTGAATATAGGCTCGGGAAGGTCTCGGAAATACTGCTTCACCATATCTGCCACATCAAATGCTGACTGCCCCTCGTAGCACACGTTGTTTGGGTTGGTTTCATTCATTTCTCTTAAAGACAGAATCCTGGATTTAACACCGGATTTTCGGAACAGGCCAACCTGTGGGAAGAAAATTGTAAAGACAAAGGTAGGAGTGACAGGAATCAAATCTCAGCCAAATAAGTCACTGAGTCACACAATGTTGGTAGTTGGAAGGGACCTCGAAAGCTCACCCAGTCCAACCCCCTGCCAGAGCAGGATCACCCAGGCTAAATCACACAGGAATGCATCCAGGCGTGTTTGAGTGTCTCCAGAGAAGGAGACTCCCCAACCTCTCTGGGCAGCCTGTCTCAGGGCTCCATCACTCTCACAGTGAGAAAGTTTCTCCTTGCATTCACATAGAGCTTCCTCTGCCCCAGTTTGCACCTACTGCCCCTTGTCCTATCACTCCCATCACTAAGAAAAGCCTGGCTCCATCCACCTGACTCTCACCCTTTACATTTATAAATTTAAAATTGGTCCTTTGCTTTCCTTTTCATAGCTAAGACCCTATGGAGTGGGATCTAACACCACATGCTTTTGTATCATTAGAGTAGCACAGATATTCCTCCAGGCTAACCGTGACTAACGCCCACAGAACCAGCTGTAAAAACTTTTTCATGTGAAAGACAGCTTATTAAGTTTGCTTGCTAACTTATTTAATGCAAAATTACTCTTTTTAACTTTTAAATTCATTACTACTGGCACCTCTCAGTTGAGCACACTACGGTCACAGCTAGTGCACTGACGTGTGTCCATCCAAAAGCAAATGTCCACTGATGCTGTGCTGGAGCAAACAAACTCACCCTGAGGGCCACAAGGGTCAGGTTTAACAGCTGATACATCTGAGACATTTAATACCTCTACAGGCTGCCAAAGGGCAATTGCTGTTCTGTGGGAAATTAGGATTTTATTTATAATAAATATCACTGGAGTGTCAGCTGGAAGTCTCCCCTGAAGTCCATCTCAGCACAGCTTCTGCTGAAAGCTTGCCCGTGTGCCACTGAGACGGTATGACAGTCATTGCTTTACTTCTGTTAACTAAGAGATACTGCAACTGTGGAATGGAGCACATGGCTTTCATAAGGCACATGCTGCTCTGTGCCACCAAACAGCACTGCCACCTCACAGGGTGCACGTTTCCTACCTCAGCGTGATACCACACACCTGTACAATTGCAAAGCATGGGGGCAGCCCGGAACAGCTCTTTCTTTAACTGACGTGTCCCATGCCACTGGGTGTCCCATTCCTGCACACGGCATAGGCAGCACCCGCTCCCACTGCTCACATCTCCAGGCAGTGGAAAAATGTGGGTTTGGGATCCAGAGGAGATGCTGCAGGCACTGCCCTCTCGTGCTTTCTGTGTCTCTGCCTAGCCATATGGTGCAGCAGAAATACAGCTACGTCAGCTCAGCCACTACCAGCCCCAGGACAGAGGGGTAACAGCACCGTGGGACAGGCTTACTTCCCATGGGAGCAGAGACACAGTGCCACACCAGGAGAAGCAGCTCAACTGTCTGCCCGAGAGAACTGACCGAAGGCAGTATCAGCAAGACCAGGCACAAAAACATGACACAGGACTAAAGTTGTTCCCAGAAGGAAACAGAATCGGTATTTCCTTGCAGGCTCCACTCAGACTTACACATCCCTGCCTGTTCCAAGCCTTAGGAGACAGGAAGGTCCCTCACAAAGCTGGGAGCTGAGGCTGGCTCCCTGGAGCAGATCCATTTGCAGACAGAGAGCTGCTCTGGGCTGTCCCAAGCTCATACCTGGTCAAGAAAGTGGCTCCTCAGATAGTCCAGTGCTTGCAGTATTCCATTAGGCAGTGGGCAGCTTGTTCGTTGAACGTTCAGAAGCAGAGGAACCCCAAACACGTTCTTGTCCTTGTAGTCAGCAGCTTTGATCTTTCTAATGAACTTCGGTATGGTCCTGAAAACAAAACCCAGTGCGTTCAGCTCCTTGGCTCTCCAGCACAGCTCCACCTCCTACTTCAGTTCCTCACCTCAGAAAGAGCTTAGTTACCCTAACCCTATTTAGCTGTCCTAACCGTGCTTAGTTGCACATCCCCGGTGTGCGTGCTGCACACCTGCACACACAGCGTCACAGGACAGAGGGGAGATCATTACAGGTGGTCACAGGAGTGACTGCCTCACGTCGAAGCTGAGGTTAGCACCCATTGCTTATGGACACTGCAGGCTTTTTTCACTTCCTTCCATGTTCAAGTCCCGGCTCTCTATCACAAGATAGTAACTAACTGGTATACCTAAGTCCAGCGAGTGACTGAATTCACCCCTGGTTTAGTTCAAGCCAGGCCCTGATGCTAACTGGCTGGATTCTCAGCCCAGCCAGCTCCCACCTCAGGCCCACAGTCTCCAGAAAGGACCTCTGATAGAGCCCTGCAAATGGACAAATCAAAGGAGGAAATGCCAACATGTGTTAGAAGGAGTAACAACACGACCACCAGCAAAAGTGCAGTCCTCATGAGAGGACTCCTGGAGCCACTGAAATAACCATAAAACTGCTGGGGGTTCAGCAGGATGGAACTGTTAGTGCTAGATGACTTACCAGTTCCAGCCCTGCTTACTGGAAGGGGAGTATCTGTCCATGAGAGCTGTGAGTTTCAGCAGAGCCAGCTTCTGTGTCCGGGCTAGCTGGGCAGCTGCCTGGCCATCTGTCTGGATGGAGAGGCTTTCCAAGTTCGTGCTGTCCTCCACAGACCAGTGTCGCTTTGCATGCCTAGGAGATAAATACTGCTCAAGCTTAGGACTGTTTCCATCATCCCTGATAGCTTCCTGCCTGTATGTGTGAAGCACCTAAGGCTCTGAAATACCAGCATTCTCCAGACACCACGCCATGAGTTGCATTTAAGCAGGGTAGCCCTCACCCAGGAGGTACACTAGCAACACAAAATGCTTTAGAAAGAAGCAGAGCCAGCGGGCTGTGAAGTCTGATTGCAAACACCCAAGTGCTCACGCAGAGCATGAGCACCCTACTTTCACACGAGGTCAGAGCAGATGTAGGTACCAGTGTGCCCACAGACCAGCAGTACCTGGCTCCATCAGCACAGACCCTGCTGCTCACAACAGCCTTGCTAAGGGAGACATTGTTTGGGAAAAACAACTGCATTTTGAGTGGAGACAATCAATAGGGAAGGGTTTCCAAGGGGCAGTCTACTGGGGAACCCAGGGATGGCTGACCTGTTGGAGTCTGTCATGTATGCCAGGCCTGCAGAGCTGACTGCCTTGCCCAGTTCTTGGCTGCTCTCTTCCGTAGTTTTTGGGATGCCTGCTGTCCTATCTTCCAAGCCTTCGGTTTTGAGACAGGTTTCTCTAGGCAAGGATGGATACAAAGAGGTCGAGTCACTGGCAAAGTCCGAATCCCCATCATCTGAGAACTTCTCTGTCCACTGATCAACCAACTTCTTGAGACCATTGACATCTTCTATAACATTGTTCAGTTCTGAAAAAACGTCATCATCACCCACTTGTGCTGCCTCCAAAGGATCAAGTTCAATGTTGGGCATGTTGTCATATACACTGAGCCTGTTTCGTGTGCACGAAAGGGGACTCCTGGGGGCTCTGGACTCCTTGGAACTGCTTCTGCTCTGGCTCCTCCTACACCCATGGAAACTCCCAGTTCTCCAGTTGACAGAAGAGCTGTCTACTGGAGACAGGGAGCTGTTTGTAAGTGCTTTGGGGAAAGTGCCAGGTTTATGGCCTTGTGGTATTTGAAATATCTGGTTCCTTTGTAACTTCATGTCATTTTTTAGGTTTTGCTGAGAAAGATCATCCCACAGCAAGAACTTGCTAGAATCCAAGTCCTGTACACACACCTCCCTTCTTTCACAGTGGCTTCGTGGCTTTATTACAGGACTTGGAGTGCTCACTGTGCTGCTATTTTCAGGCTGATGACTGCTATTGCAATGTTGGGGAGAAAAGGAAGAATTGGTCTTTGTCTGGGTGCTGGAGAGGTCAGAAATATTTACACAGTTCAGCATCTTCATCTTTTCTTCATTAAGTCCTTCCAGAAGAACAGGTTCACTTATTATGGGTTTGGTCTTTGACTGACTGCTCCTTAAGTTGCAGCTTCTTAAGTGCAGCTTCTCCATTTTCTTTAGAAGGCTCTTCCTCTTTTTATATGGCGACTTATCCGAAAGCTTCTCCTCACTGGTGACACTTAAATATTCACTGGGGGGAGGAGAGCAACTAAAAGTAGAGTCTTGTAAAACCACCTTAACCGAGGAACATCTTGAGGAACTCGTGCTGGTTTCCACATCTTCAAAAGGTTTTGTGAAGCTAACAATGTCGCTGTCACCACTGCTGGTACTGTGAATTGAGGACGCATCATGCTTCTCACCATGACCCAGAAAGACAGTATCCTCGTTGCTGCTGCTCTTCAGTGTTGGGCTGCCTGGGACTGAGGCACTAGCACCTTCCTCTACTGGGAAACCTTCTAGGCTCTCAATACGAGACCATCTCTGACTGGACCTCTCATAAGCCCATTTATTACTTATTGCACAAGGTTCATCATCTTCGGAGTCATCACTCTTAGAGAAGGAGAGAAAAAAAGAGGTACAGTTGAAGGGCAAAGCGTGGCAAACTTTAAATTACCAAAAAAGGTAACAAAAAGGAGACTTAAATTTTGTGCTTCCCTCCAAAACCCCCAGACCAACAGATGGAAATGTAACCACTTGGCTACTGAAGGTCTGCCCTGAGCAATGCTATTTGAAAAACACCCTGACCACTGACTCGCAAGGGTGCTGACAAATCCAGTAACTGTACCACAGGAAAAAGTGAGAGATCTGATCTGAGGAGGAAAAAAATCTGTTTTGTAGCAAATCCAAGGGTTTTCAAAGATAATAGTGTTGGATTTGCATGGCCTTTCCTACAGCCAAGCAAATCAAATGCTCTTTCACACTTCTGTGACCAAAACTGTTCCATTTTCAGGTAAAGAAGCATTTGGCTGTGAGACTGTGGCAACACCACTCTTTGGCACATGTCTTGGAGACCTCAGCCCCACCAGCCATTTGCTCCAGGAGCTCTCTTTGCTGTAATGGCTGGATGTCTAATATTGGCAATGGGGATTGTCCATTTTAATTTCTTATCTTTGGTTAGTCAATAAGAGTGAAATTTCACTTCAGGCCTTAAACAAGATGTGAAACTCCTTAGGAAAGTAAAAAAAGACATGCCGAGGTTGGGCCCTGGTGCGACTATTGGCCAGTAATGGCTGTCAAATTATTTTTAAAATCTGTCTCAAACCCCACTCCTAACCCACTGTACAAAGCTACAGATGGACATCACATAATTTCAGCCTCCACGGCTGTGCTTTTCAGCAAAGAACGTAAAGGGAAAAGTTTTGCAGCATAGAAGAGAAAGAGAAGCTCAGAAATTGCTTCATAGACCTTTTAAAGCCAGGTTTTGATATGATAGCAAAACAGACTTTTAATGAGCTCACTAGGTATATTTCACAAGCATACCCGCTTCCTCTGACGGCTGATTTCCACTTTCATTGACGCACACCTGTTCAGGGTGTTCAACCGTCTAGGGCGTGAGCAAAGAGACAGAAGCTTTAAATTTAAACTATTTAAATTTAAACAATTTCATTTATTTGTGTGTTTGTTTGATTGTTTGTAGTATACTTATTTATTTATAGGCTGGAGCTCACTTCACCTGCTAAACAAGCTCATAGTGAGTCTGACTTTGCACTGATGATGCAGTTTGGCATGTGTGCTGTGAAGAGCTGCAATGACTTCAAAACAATTACTTCAAATCAATACCTTCATTTCTCACTCAAAAAAAAAAATCAGGAAAAGAAAACAGAAAATGTGTCTCCTGTGCAGGTCATTTTTGCTGTTTATCTCCTGGAAGAGCTCTGGGGAAGTCACAGGAGATCCCTGCACTCTGTCACATGCAATTCTAAAGAGCAAACTGTTGTGCAACCATACAGAATCACAGATTCAGAGAATTGTAGGGGCTGGAAGGGACCTATAGAGATCATTGAGTCCAATCCCCCTGCCAGAGCAGGTTCCCTAGGACAGGTCACACAGGGAGGCGTCTACAGAACCTGAATATCTCCAGAGAAGGAGACTCCACAAATCCCTGGTCAGCCTGTAATTTGCTTGTGGGGAACCTATATAAGGAGAAACCTTCCCACTGTGAGGGTGACAGAGCACTGGGACAGACTGCCCAGACATGCGTTCCTGTGTGATTTAGTCTGGGTGATCCTGCCCTGGCAGGGGGTTGGACAAGATGATCTTTTGAGGTCCCTTCTAACTCCCAACGTTGTGTGCCTCTGTGATTCTGTGAACTGGTTATTCTTTCTCAGCCTGTAGACATTCTACATTATGGAGAAGGCAGATCTGATGCTTAGCATAGCGTCACTGAGCCCTCGGATGGAGATGATGCACAGACACACATTTAATTTGCCTTTAAATTCTTATAGCACCCAACTTTGGAGGTGCTGAAGTATGTGCTCAAGTGATTTCCTTCAGCCACAGCATTGGTGACTTTGTTGGTCTGACAAAAACTAAGGCACAAAAAGATGAATGGCAAGCAACTGTGGAGCCTGGAGGTATTAAAGATGATTCATAATTAACACTTACCTGAATAGTGATTCAATCGCATCTCCATCTAGAAATTCATGATCTTTCCTCACTGTTTTTACATCAATGGGAAACTGCATATCTGTAAACACAGAAGGTGACTCTGAAATCCGGGTTATAACCGCAAAGACTGAATTTTGCAATGTATTTCTCATAGGTCAAGTAAATCTAAATCTATTCCTGTAACTATATACGCACACGTGTGCCTGTCAAGTAAGTGAGGCTCAGTTCCTTGGAGCAAGTGGGACAGCAAAGGCAGGTATCTTCTGGCTGTTATCATTGACAGGTAAACTCCTGCTCATTCCCAGGAGCTTGCAGTGACCAAGTGCTACAGCCATGGAAGACAAAATCAAAGACTGCTTTGGAAGGTTCTCTGCCCTTTCTGCTTTCATGTGCAGTATAAAACTAGGGGGGTTTTACATGGGCTTTGCTGATGGCAAGGTACAATGCAGCATGTGGCATTCCTCTTTGAGGTGTAGGGAGCCCAAGAAAGTGCTGTGCTTGAAGCTAGTCCATACGCCCACTGAGGATTCAGCTTCTGAGATTTAAGCCTTGCAGATGAGGGGAACCAGTGAGATCCATCAGCATTTTCTTGGCTTACTTTTTAAACTTCATTTTCCCAGCCGAGCCAGGACACAAACAGCAAGGTAGCACAGAGCTTTGCTCTCCAGAAGCAAGGCAATGTACATTTCCAACAAACCACAAGACTGGCAGCTTACAGAGGAAACCTGGTAGCCTCAAACAGGAAGCATTTCCGTGGGATGTCATATTTCATGTGCTACAGCCTTCAGATTTGGCTCTACTTGCAATTTCAAATTTTGCAATGAACAGGGGAGGTAGGAAGGAGCGCAGGCAGAAGGCACGGCTATTTCTTCTAACTTCTTGTAATTCTCTCTGTTAAGAATTAGCTTTTGTTACACTCAGTGCTTGTAAGGACAAGCATATTTTAAAGAGCAGCTTTGAGGTGTAGGCAGAAGCATTGTCTGAAAATTATACAAGTTCTCAACAAATCTCTATTTCCTCCACAAGCAATAAGCACTCCATAGTTTTAACAACATGGAAGCATGCTGAAATTGCATTGCTTGACTGGATGACTGCTTCTGTGTATCTGTTTCAAAAACTTAGGATTGCAAGATGATTTTCCAACATTCTTTTCCAAAACACCCATAAAACAATCTTGCTCAGGGCCATAGGCTGGAGAGCCTTAGATGAGTTTTGGTTGCAAACAGTGAGTCAGAAAAAACCCCAACACTCCAAGGAAAAGAGCCTGAGAAAATTATAAGCTACTAAAAAAAAAAATCACAAAAGCAGAAACCTGGCCAAGTTACAGTCTAACAGTAACCAGGAAAGATTTGGTCCTTTACAGCACTCTATTGAGCCCCTGCTAACTTAACTAAGGTGTCACTTCTGCAAGAATACACGGCAGGGAGTTACCATTTTTCTACAGGTTGGCACGAAAACAGTACAGGATTTGGAGGTGCTTCCATCAAAGGTGCCAGGTTCTGAGATATCATTTATGGAAACAACTCTACTTGAATTCAGCATCTTGGCAAGTTGTTGGGGTCATACCTTCAAACAGCTGAGCGTATTGGGGAAACCCAGCAGCTCTCAGCCAGTCGCAAGCTTCTCTGGCTTCGATTTCTGCAATGAGAACATGAAATTGCTCACTCATGGTACTCACAAGAGGCAGTGCTTTCTCAGTATAAGCAAGCTAATTTTATCTGGTGGATACTCAGAGGATGTTGGATATGAAAGTTCTGTTAGTATATTACTACAAGGGAAGAAACTCTTGTGTCCAGCACACTTGCGTGTGCTCTGGAGTAGTCATTCCAGCGTAAGATTGATAGCGAACCTACTAGAGTCTAGATATCAGCACATACTCGAGCTGTCACACATCAGCGTACATCAGCTACCCCTGTGTTTGGACAGTGCAGCATCTGTTCTGTGTCGAAATGAGTCACCAGAGAAGGGTGTGTGATACACATGTCTGTGCCCTCGCGCAGCAAAGCCCATTCATGCATTCTGGTTCTGGGAGATGATGATAAGACTCAAACAAATCCTATAAATACACTTTAAATGCTATCACAACATTAATAACTCTGGGTACAGCAGTGCACTACGTTCCCAGAACTAGAGTTCTCAGGAGTACCTGTTGCTAGGGTCTATCAATATTTATTTCCTTGCCAACTACCCACACAACTTGGCAGTGACTTCAGCTCAGCAGATGTCAAGAATTAACTGCTTGCTTTGTGACAATCCATAATGCCCTATGGCCGATACCCCGACATTCCCACTGGAGCAGAATGTAACTTCACAGCATTCACCACATTCCTCAAAAACATAAACACAGTTAGGAGGAGCATAAGCCAGCAGGCTCTAAGCTCTGCAAATACTAGAAGTTTCCGGGTCTGCTGAAGGAGAGGATTCCCACACCACATGTTTTGCATGTCTATGAGAAGGCACCACAGACACCAGAAGGCACAGATTCCATGGAAAGAAATGCTTCAAAACTCCCTTAAAATCAAGCGGGCTCTGTAGAGAGGACTGTTTTTAAAGCACCTTAAAAAGCAGTGTGCAAGGCTAGCTGAGCAGCCCCATTTCTTAAAACTGCTTTCTTTACACGGCCACTCAAAGGTGAGGATTCCAAGGCCGCTCCCATCATACACACCTCCTCAAATGCCCTACTGCTTTGCTCTAACTTCTCAGTTGTAAGGCATCGGTGCAACTGACTGAAGAAACTCATATCAAAAAACTTGCAGAACTGCCATGGTTTTATTATTCTACTTCTAAACTTTAAATTATTTCCATTATCACTTGAATAATTTGGACAATGCCATCCATAACAATGCCTTTCCTGTGCAGAACTCTATGGCTTTTTCATCTGAGAATAAAGTGATATCAGGGGATGATAAGGACATTTCTACATAAAACAGATGCGTGACTCCTTTTTTTTTTCCCCAAGCTGCAGAATAGAAACTAATTTCTTCCACAATAGCCTATATACACTATTCCTACCTTTATTACTATACTTAGTGCCGTAATTTATCATCATCTTTATCATAACACAGCATTTACTGAATACCAAGACAGGGGACTGATAAAACACAAGCATTGTACTCACAGAGCAAAATAGGAAAGAAAAAGAACTCTGTAGAACAGAGGCAAGGGCGTGACCAGCCTCCACAAAGACAAAGTGATTTTCACTCAGACAGACCCAGCAGACTCACGCACCCAGCTCAGCTGTGGAGAAGCTCTAGCTGTGGAGAAGCTCTAGCTGTCCGCATACCAGACTGCATAAGCCGGTGTTCAGCCTTCCAGAGCTCTCTGGGAGAGGGACTGCGCAGGGGTTGGAGCTTCCCCAGTTCCCAACACATTAAAGCAGAACTCTATTTTTAGAGCAAAGCCTGCTGTGAGCAGCAATGCTAATAAAAACAGGCTAGAAAGTATTTTGCAGCCAGTGATGACATTTGAATGACTATGACGGAATACAGTGAATGGCAGGACGTGAATGAACACCATGGCAAGGTGGCCTCTTCCATGGGACAAAGACATGGGATACCTTTACACAGACCCATGTTGCAATGCCCCTGCTCTGTTAGGTGTCAACACATGGAGCACTCATATGTTCTTTGCCTACAATTATTTGCCATCAGATTTGCTGCAATTATTTCAGCACTAAAATAAGAACCAAAAGGGTCCTGCTGACACCTCTGTATTTCAGGGACATCTATGCTGCCTGCTCCCAGTGCCACTGGAAACTAAAGTCACAAAGGGATGATGGATGCCTAGGAATGTTGCTCTGATGAAAGGAAACTCCCAGACCAACTTGCCTTACTATGACAATGATCAAAAGGAGAGGAGGATATAAAAAAGAAATAAGAAGTAATTGCTCAGAAGGAAATAGCTGCTCTCCACAGGGCTGCACTCAGCACTGACGGGCGAGACTGCTTGGCTTTTAATGCACGTGCAGCATGAAGGATGAGAGAAAACTCGTTAGAGAGTAATGGCGGGATACAGATGAAGCAGCCCAGCGGTACTTTCCGTCAGAGACCCCAGAGAGGTCTAAAGCTCTGTGAATGAAAGTCACAGTGACATAAGAGTAATAACCATGAGTAGCTTTCATGGCTAGCACTAACATACCCACCTTGGGCAGTAGCTACTACACGCCTGCAACAGACACTTGGAAACCCTGCCCCGATGGAGCAGTCCTGGCAACTTGCACGGTGCTTCAAGGCGTGCATTTAAAAGCGGCCAAAGGTCAGTTTCCAATCTAAGATTCCTTCCCCAAGTGCCCAGTTTGATGGCACCCACACAGCCTCTCCTCCCCATGCCATGTCAGCACAGACACGAGAACAGAGAAGAGAGGACTGATTCTGACATGCATATTACACCAAACTGGAAGGTAACAGGAAAAAAAACCCTGAATAATTTTGTTCTTTCCTAATTGCTGTCATTATAGGGAAGATTTTTTTTTCTACATGGCACTAATTCCCCTACAATGGCAGCAGACAAGCAGACGCCTAGAGCCCTGCCTCAAAACCTGCTCGCTCTGGCACAGCACTGCCAGTGCAGTGAGATGCTGCTGCTACCTCCCCGATCACTGACAATCCCGAGCTATCGCCATCCTCAGCCTCCTCCAGAGCTGGAGCCAAGAAGCACCGGGCGTGCTTGGCAGTTTCTCTACGTCACACGCTGACAAGTCCTTTACGCAGCAGCTTCGATCCGGCCATTACTGGTTGTGCTGGCAGTGGAGGAAGTGACAAAGCTTTTTCCGGGTCCATTTGAAGGTAAAATGAGGAGTTTCCCATAGCAGCTTTCTGGTCTGTATATCTTCCCAGGGCTGTAAAAATTCCTACCGCTCCCCTCTAACTTACAGCTGCTAATGAGGAATTTGATGTTATAGATACATATGTTTGTTGCACTAGAACTGTGGCTTCATGAAGACCTTTAGAACTTCATTACACTTGTGACAGTATTTTTAAGAGCTGGTTTTCCTTCAGTCATGTCCTCTTACTGAAAGAGTCCGAACATTCTGTCTGCTCCAAGCTGGCGGCTCAGCCGCGATGCTTTCGAAGCAGGCTGTTTGCGCTGACCAGGGTGAGCAGTCAGGGACTTGTAAAACTGTCAAACGCTCCCAAAGTTGACACGGATCATAAATAAGTGGAAATGTTTATTCTGTTGTCCCTTGTGCAATGTAAAATAGCACAGCCTAATTGAACTTTATTAACTCACTTGAAGAAGAGAGGGGGGGAAAAAAAGGATTGCTGCTTGGAATTTTGCCAGGATAATTTAGGCTCCATGCAGATAGTGAATATAAATGTCTGGAAAATGAAAAGGCCGAGCTATTTGTCCTTTCATTCCTGCTTTACTACCACACTGATGTTTTGGAACTGCAGCCAACTCTTCAGTTATCACAGCTGGGAACCGCAATGTATCCCAGTACTTGGTGGCAACTTTAATTGCATCTTAATGCAGCTCCTCAGCATTAGCTTCCCAAGCTGATTACCCGGACTCCCCAGCTGACATTAGGATCTTCGCCTGGGTCCTTGTCATTAGCCTCCCGTGTCAGTTACTGGGACCCAGACAACTTTAAAGGCATTTTCTTCGCAGAGCACATTAACCGGCTTGTCAGTGTTGGCTGATCTTTTAATTGCTCTACGTAAGCTGGAGAAAGCAGTGTTTGCCTTACAGGAATTTCTAAGGACTCGAGGGAATTAGGTATTTAATGCTCATCAGCTTTGGGAGAAACTCCCCAATTTCCAAACCCACACTTGAAAATTCTTATCCAAGCCAGTGGGACGGGAGACAGGGGATTTAGGTCCCTGCAGCCTCAGCCCAGATACATTGCTTCTCCATGCTTTGGTCCTGCTGGCTCTGCAACAGGAGCAGGCACAACATTTCTCTGGTGCAGAAGCTCCTTACAACTGTTTTTTTTTTTACAGGACCCTTGTACATGATTGAGAAACAAATACATGATGTAAAATTCCTAAGAAGAACTGTGACAGGAGGGTAACTGCTTGCTTCCAATAGAGCCAACATCAATAAACCCATACCACAGAAGGCGCAAAAACCAGCCAAGTGCATTGTCTGTGCTCCCTCATCATGTAGCACTAAGTTACCCTTATTTCTACAAAAAGACAATGCCACTGCCTGTGACACAGGTTCAACCCACATGTTAGGGACTATTTAACCCATCAGAGGCTGGCTGGTAAGAGATTACATTTAAGAAAGTCAGATAATCAGCACTGCTGTGGGTATGCAGTGCTGAGCCTGCTGACAGCTGCTGAATCTGGGTCGATGGACAATCTTTCACTTGGTCAATATACCCTAAAAAACCCCCCATCTGTTGGTGTTCAAATACCTGCAGCAAAGTCAGAAAAGCTACTGAATGTTTCCTAAATGCACCCAGCTATGCCGGCGAGGCATGCCGTGTTCTGCATCCCAAGCTGGGGTCGCTGTAAGGGCAGAGGCTCCAGAGCAGGGACCCCAGGCTGGGCACTGGCACCAGCACTGCTCCCTCGTAGGGCACAGCTAGTGGTGCTGGCCTGGGGCCACCTCCTGGGCCCAGATCCCACATGCAGGTACAGCACCTTGTTGCACTGCAGGACGGATGTCTCATAGCTATCTACCCATGTGGGATATCTGGCTGCACAGAATCACACCTCATCCCAGTTACTTGCATTCCTTCAGTGTGAAGGAGTAACTTACTGAAGGCAAATCAACCCTTCATGGCTCTGTTGCTGGCTTACCTCAGTGTTGTAACATTTCACCAATGCCATTTTGATGGATTGCTCAATTTTTTTACAAAACTCGCTACTGTACCATTTTTGCTTTCCTAGCAAATACCTAGAGCAACGTTGCTTCTATCCTCTCCTCCAAAAAATTAAAGTTGGTGCTGCATCCTGCAAAATTGATAATCTGCCTAGCAGCAGACTTTTTAACTACAGATGGAGCAGATCAGGCATTGGCTTTAAATCAGTGATCCCAGCTCCTGAGCATGACCCAGCCACACGATGCGGCTGTTGTGTTGCAGTTGGGTCCCTTGCCACAGGTTTGCATGGACCAGACAGAACCTTTACTTTTACTTTGCTGATATAGACTTGGTCTAGACAAAAAATACTTTGTGGTCTGAAAAATTCATAGTTGGTTGTGCAATGGATTTGTGCTGTATCAGCCTGCCATGTGACCCTTGCAGCAAACTAGCTTTCCCTGCCTTTGCTATAGCTGATGCTGCTATGATTTTATTTTCTGCTTTTAACGTGCTCTTTTACTGACCTAACCTAATAGAGCCCTTCCCCCGCCAAAAAGCTGTGGGTTGTCCCTTCTGTGGCATTAAATTTTAGAAGAAAAATTAAAAACCTGATATGATTCTTAAGCCAAGATGAGCATCACAAAATTGAAAATAAAAATACATGATCAGCCTTTACAACCTGAACAACCATCATGTGGGGATGCTCAACAAGGCACAGAGCGTCCTGGAGGCTGGTCTTTGAAGAACATATCAAAATCTGATACATTTAAAATTATTTTCCTGGAAGGTAGACTTAAATCACTAATAACTCTGTAGCTGCTGGACGATTCAGCATTACAGTTCAACAGGGCACAGACACAAGTGTAAATGTCTGTGCAATAACTTCATGTAATGTGGAGGCTCTTACAGTTCGGAACCTGAAACAGTGGAAGAAAAGGAGAGTGAATGCAATGGATAAGCACAAATTTCCTGTCTGAAACAAGGATTCTTCTGAATTGTTTTATCTAAATGAAGACTTAAGAAATTGTCATGCATCTTTCTCTTAAATTTCATTCACCCAAATCTCATTTAGGTTCACTCTACCCTAATGAAGTTGCAATTTATAGGTGTGTTTCATTAGAGTTGTTTGTTTTACATGTAGCAATCAAATGCAAAATTTGCACAGAATTATGGTTTCTTTTTCATGCAGTTGGTTCCTAAACCAGCCATCTGCATTGCACAATAAAAAGGTGTTGGGTATCAGCACTGGGCTACATGATACTAAAAAAAATAGCAGGTAGTGTGATACGCGACATCTACCTGTGCTTAGCTAAGAAAGTGCTTTCTGCCAGACACACCCAGAGCAGTGGGAACTGTACACTCCCTGCACTGATTAAATTCTCAGCTATGTGCTTGGGTTAGAAATTTATCATTTGAATCTAGGAATAACATTGGTAGACTGCATCCCCATGACAGAAGTGCTCCAACTACACTATGTGGTTTCTCTTCCTCACTCTCATCTTCCTCAGAGTTTGCCATGAGATGACACTGCACAGCCCTAACATGCTCATTTTCTCTCTCCTTTAGGTTGTTGTTAAATTACTTTAACAACACATGTAGGGCAAGCTTCCTAGGGTTGTAGAAAAAGCCTACAGAAAATATTACGGGGGGGCACTTCAGTATGGCACAGCGTTGTGAAGAATTTCTGGAGGCTTTTCAGGAAGGAATCACATTCTCCTCTTGCTGGTTTTATCCATCCTGTAGTGTGATGAACCTGGGGACCCTCCCATCAGCCTCTGCTCAGAGGAGGCTCGGCCCACAGACCATAAGCTTATGCTCTGCAGATGCTGGTTCTTCGCACCTCTGTCTGAGGTAGGAATTTATGTTTTCACCGGGATGTTTGGAATGACATCATCTCAGTTTCAGAAGAGGCTTTTGGGTATTTTCACAGCCCCTTTTCTTTGGTCAGTGGGGACAGGACAAGGGGCAATGGCTGCAAATTGGAGCACAGGAAGTTCCACACCAACATGGGGAGGAACTTTTTCCCAGTGAGGGAGCCCTGGGACAGGCTGCCCAGGGAGGTGGTGGAGTCTCCTTCTCTGGAGATATTCAAGACCCATCTGGACGCCGACCTGTGCAGTATGAGCTGGGGAGCTGCTTTGGCAGGGGGTTGGACCTGATGATCTCTCGAGGTCCCTTCCAACCCCTACAACTCTGTGATTCTGTGTGATTCTGTGTGTCAAACCCTCTGCACAGAGCTGCCTGGCCACAGACTAATGGGGCTGCTGATGGAGGTTGCCATGCTGAAGGGAAAGATGACAGAAAAGCTGTTCCCTGCTCACCTGGGCTCTTCCCTTCCCTGTTGTGCAGCTCGCCAAGGTCCATTCCAAAACCTATTCCTAAAGCCCCAAAGTTTGCGCCATCATTTGAAAATGGGATCTTCTCCCCAAATGGTTGGTCATTAGTGCTTGATTTCTGTTTCTGAAACCACTTCCCCTTGCTGAAGACTCTCCAGAACCTTTGTATCAGGTTGCATTAACAGCCAACATAACTTGACCAAAAAAACAGCCACCAGCCTGCCGCAGGTCAGCACATGTATGGATTGTGTACACAGCGTCTCCAAGCCAGTTACATTCCACCTTGCTTAGACACTGAGATTGCTCAAATATGGCAAAAAAACAATCCCAGGGCTGGTCACGTTAAACAGCTTTAAAAAATACTGCATGACCAAAATCAATCATTTT
The DNA here is from genome assembly GCA_022605575.1 of Laterallus jamaicensis coturniculus. Taxonomy (NCBI): domain Eukaryota; kingdom Metazoa; phylum Chordata; class Aves; order Gruiformes; family Rallidae; genus Laterallus; species Laterallus jamaicensis. The sequence goes on from JAKCOX010000016.1 coordinate 2,073,288, forward strand.
CATAAATGAGCCTGTCACCTCTAAATCCCCCAGTCATACTGCACCAAAACTGTGCAACCCCCCAAGTTACTGAAGTTATTTTGGACAGGCACTGTCCCAAGAAATGGAGTCACATCTCATTAAAGCCAAGCATCTTGCATATTTTAATTCTGATATCACTGGAATATTTCCCATGCAAGCACATTTACCAGAGACGGCCTCACGCCTTCCTTCCCATCACTCCCTTTTACCGCCTCCCACCACAAACGCTTTTCAGGAATCAAAACTGAAAGGAATTGCATTTCTGACTTTCTCTTAGTAAGATCCCAAAGTAATTGTTTTCCATTTCCCTTCCTGATGATCTTGAGTTATCACAGGAGATCAAAAACTATAACCTGAGCTGTGACTATGCGACTAGGCATCAAGGCAAGTATTTCTATGGAAACAAGTTCAGAGAAAAGCTGCATGATGGATTGTGAAGCTGGAGGAGCTGGGAGGAAAAATGCAGAACAAAACAAAGGCAATACATGAAGACAGAGTTAAAAGAGAGGAATAGTAAAGGTAGTGGGGAAGAATCGTCAGTTACAAAGACAATTAATACGCTCAATAGAAAAGGGTTTAAAATAGGAAATAATCAGATAAAACAAATTAAAATCAGGTTTAGGAAACCAAAAACTTCCCAACAGGGAAATCCATGGATTGAAAAGTATTTTACCAAGGACAAAGACCGAAACTTTATCATCTGTGACTCGAGGCAGATTAGAAAAACTGCTAGTATGTGTATTTCAGGGAACAAAGATGCATGAGCAAAAACCTGGACTGCAGGGCTATTCTTCTTCTCCTGTGACAAGAGTGAGCTGAATAAAGTCTTTAACCTTGCTTAAAAAAGAGGAAAATAATACTGTTAAAAATAGATTCTTGGATACACCGAAGTGATGTTGAGACAAAGACAAAACATTAACACATCATATTAGAAATGTAGCATCTGGTTATCATTCTGGTCTTTCCTTTCCACCAGAAAGCATCTGTGTGAGAACAGGAGCATGAGAAAATAAGCACATTTAATGCCACCCTGAAATTAACAGTACATTCCCCTCCTTCCCCAAAAATCAAGATTAAACGGTGTAGCTCTGAGTCAGTCAAAAAGCTGTTGGAGTGCAGCGCACACAAACTCATGGTTTGTCCAGGCTGTAGGCATTCAAAATCACTCTGACCTGGTTCTTACAATCTTCACCATCAAAATCTTTCAAATAGTGTTCACAGTATTTTCTCCACCTCCCGATCACCTTTGCTTGACTGCTTTCATTGGGACCTTTCGGTGAAATCTGCAGCAGATAAGGCTCTCACATTTCCAAGCTCATGTTGAAAACACAGACCTGAACTCTAGAGATACTCCTGCTATGGACTTTGGTCCATGACAAGGTCAGGTAATCATTAGTTCTCATTTTATGTCTTCCTTTCTGAACTCAGCCTTCAGCAGTTAGGTCACAGTGATCTGAAAGGTCCTTTCCAATCAAGACAATTCCATGATTCTATAATGGTAGGAAATGTGCCCCTTACCTCTTGTAGAAATCCCTGCAAAATAAAAACCAGAGACAATTCCACTTCCAATACCAGACACCAGAACTAAGAATAAACCACAACACACGCACCCTGCATCCTTAGACAGAGTTGGTCTTTTTATATGGCTGTTTACCTGCTGCTACAGTAACTACCACTGCTCTGTGTTGTTATGAAGGGAAATACTGTGGAATTGCTGATTCTGAAACAGAGTATTGCCTTGCCCAGCAGGTGACAATGGCTCTGTGTGACCTTCATTCCTTTAAATCCCTGTGCTCCTATTCCCATTTAGATTGTGCAATCCAGTTCTCATCAGAGCAGGTCAAATCTCAAGCTGGAACTTCACTTTTGTCTTCTGTGGTTAAAAGTCAAGCATTTTTTAAAAGAGAAAACACTGTGCTATCACAATGAATTCCAGGGATTTTCTCAAGGAACTTTTATGGTTAGACTAAACAAATTGAAGAAATCTTCCAGAGCTAGTGAAGTTCCTAAAACGTGGGTGAGAGAATGTCGCAACAAAAAACGTAACATCTTGTTTCATAGACTTGCCAAGAATGTTTAACTTGAAAAGAAACTCAGGAGAATTGTGCTTGTAGTGGGTGCGTGGAACGTCCTGCAGAGTCTCCCCTCCAGGGATGTACATCCATGTCAGACCTGGCAACAGCACAGAGAAGAGCTTAACTGCCTGGTGCAGAGAATGGGGTACCCAGAGCAAGATCACAGCTCTGATTCCTGCAGCCAAGAAAAATGAGCAGAGCAAACACTTTGATTCTCTCCATCACATCTCTTTCTCTCATACCTGAAGAGTCAATCCCAAAGGGAAAGGTGTCACTAAAGGCAGAGCCACCATCCCTCACGCAGTCTCTACATAAAAGCATTGGCACTGCAGACTATCACCCCGGGTGCTTGAGGAGCACAGCTCCACAAAAACGGGTCTTCGGACAGAGGCCTCTGCTGAAGGGCAGCACTCAACGCCTTAATTTCAGGTTTTTCCCTGCTAACATGTAGCCAATGATTGAGATACGCAGAATTGGTTTGAGAGCATATTGAATTCAAATGACCATCAACTTCTCACTGTTGAAGCTCAAAACAAAGCCCATTTTGCATAGGTTGCAGAAAAAAATAGGCTTATAATGTGTTACTTTTCCTCCTTCCAGCACAGTAACCTCTCCAAAAGGTTTTGCCATCCCTGTCATTAAAGCACATTTCCAGAACTGCAAGAACCAGCTGTACTGGGGTTATTTACACCCCAGGTAGAGGAGGAGGCTTGCTTCACAGAGTGGTACGAGCGAGCTGTTGAGCTGCTCCTGAGGAAGTTTTAGATCATACCCTTTATTACTAGACCCAAGGTAGTGGGGAATGGGTGATTCTTAACTCTCCTCACACACACCATATGAGACCTCACAAATACCCTGCCATTAAAGCTTGGTTTTTATCCAGAATAGTATTATTTCACAGAATACTTTTCCCAGCAAAGCGGTCAGGCTGGGATCTGCTACTCTCCACAGCAAATTTTGGAAGCAATACCTTGTTTCCCCAGGAGGGAACCTTAGAAAGGTTTCATGGGAGAAACAAACCAGAAAGAGCAATCCACAGCACAGCCCTGGAGATGCGTGCCAGGTCCTGCAGAGGCATTAGTGAACACAGTGTCCTGCGATCAATGCCAAAGGCAGTATGTTAAACGGGAGCGCCAGACGATCCCACAGAGGAGACACAATGTCAAGAAACAGACGAAGCTCCCCTAATTAATATGTGTTGAATTGTACGGGAAAGGAAAGTATCTTCTTTCAACTCTTCCCACATAAGACGCCAACAGACTGTAATTAGTTTTGATTCACAAAGCCGCATTTCACAGCCCCCCTGCCCATTGCTACCTCCCTGCTCAGATACGGCATCTGCTTCTGGCCGGCTCCTGATGGGATGCCTATGTGGAAGTGGTGCTGAGTGACTCGCCAGGCACCTGGGCATGCCAGTTCTGAACCAGGATGGGCATCGTTGTGTTTCCCTGGCAGCACTGCTTGGGTTTTCAACATAACGCCCCGCTGCTTGTGAAAACTGTGTGTGCTGGTACCAAATTCCAGGCCAAAAGAAACAAGTGTAAAAAAAAAGGGAGGGAAGGAAATCCAGCAGCAAGTGGCCATTCCTGCCAGATTACCCAACTCGCTTTGATTGCCTAACACACCCCCCCCCCCCCGCAGTATATAACTGGGTGGAAGTCAGGAAGATAAAAAAAATCAGAGCTTCTGGTGAGTTAGATGGAGTTTAACACAGCCCTCATCTGCCAGTGTTCACAAGTTAAATTTTACCCAGAGGAAGCAGTGGGGGAAAGAAACACCACACCTTTGTCTCACCTCTGAGATGCAGTCTATAGTCAGTGGTGTCCCACATCTTCCGAAGGCATTCTGAAATCCATCCACCTCTTCCCAGGGGCACCCAGCCAACGGCACTTCTTTTCGACCAGGAGTGACTGTCAGCCCAGTAGCACATTAAAGCGCAATATTTTATTGCAGGAGAGCTAGGTACAATAGTTCCCATGAATAAGAAGCACTAGAATATATAAACTCTGGAAATACAGGTATATTAGAACAGTAAAATCTGAAAGGTAGAAAGGTTTTCTTAGAATACCAACTAAACAGATTTAAGAAATACTGATTTGAACTCTACACAGTAGTTCACATCCTAGTTTCATTATTCGCAAGCATTTGTGAAACAATAATTTTGCTCAGATGAATGGGGGGGGCACCCACAGATGTTACTTGTGGCTAGCAAACCTGCTCTTTGGTGCAACCAACGAATAGCGCAGCGAGTCAGAACAGATTGCATTCCCCCATAGGCTGAAACTCTTTACAAAGATATGTGAGGAGTGTTTACCCATCTATTTCCAGGAGCACGTAGAGAAGAGAGGAGGAAAAAAGCCTGGTGGTTAACTTGAGCCAAGTCTATAATTATAGATTATGGAGTGATTTTATGATACAATTTATGTATGCCATTTGCTGTTTTCCCAGTCCAAGTCTATCATCAACAGATAATTCTTCAAAACCTTCGAGACCTTTCCAGAAAACACTGTGATTCTTTTCTGTGGGTTATTTTCCCTGTGCACGCTTTTCTATGACATGTGCTTAAACTTCTCATTTGAATCAGTTATGTTAGCACTGTTTGCGAGAAATAACAGCCAAAAGATTCCAATAAATAGCCTCAATAAATTCCACAGGTAGCTGGAGCATCTTCCTCTAAAAAGCAGAGCAGCTTCTATCTGGAGCTCAACAAGGCTGAGGCTCATTTGGCTTTTCACTTTGGCACTTTAAATGAGAAGAAGATGTCAAAGAGAACAAGAATAAAGCAACCAGTGAGGGCGAAAAAGACACTACAGATCAGACTCTGTAAGGCAAAGTGTAAAATTGCAGTAGCGACTTGTAAATCCATTTTGAAAGTGTAGGGAATGCGCTGTCTGGACACGTAACTGCAGAGGATCTCCCATTGCAGCCATTAGATGGATTGTGACGAGAGCCAAGAAACAGGTCAGTGTTCTCAACGCTTTGAAAATCGTTTCCTTTGCAGCAATTCTAAAAAGCGGAAAAACCTTGGAAAGATGACAGAGGTGCTCTGATCATGTATCTCATTTTTATAATAGGTCTGGAATTGGTGTCAAATTGATTTCAAGGCAACAGAAAACTAGATTCAAATGCTATTGTAGGCTCAGCCTCTTTAACAGACAGTAATGTATCTCAACGTTGCCCGGTAGCTTATTTTAATCTCTACATGGTAATTGTTTATTGAAATAATAGAATACCCTTCACATATGAAAACAGCTTAAAAAGCACTTTATGAATATCTTAAATCTCATTAAAAATATTTAATATAATTGATAGCACCCAGCTCTCACATTATCACAGGAGTCCCATGTCCCCTCTGTCCAACACCCACTTGTCCTGACCTAAAACTGCCAAATAATACTGAGGAGAAACTCCCTGCTAGACTTGATCGTCCCCTCCTCCCGTGAGGAGGGCGGCTTAGCACCACCAAACTCCCTCACCTCAGGTCCCACGTGCATGGGGGGCTTTCTAGTGGGCGACTGACTTTGCTCTGTGCTTTATGGACCCAGCATGTCTCTCGTCAGTGTTTAAGTTGTGTACATAACTCGTGCTGACCTCTTCCTTCTTCACTGCAGCGCTCGCCTGAGCCAGAGATCTGTCGGGCGTCACAAGGCTGCTTACTTGACGCACTATTTTTAAATAACTCACAAATATTTAAACAACATTTCTATCAGCATTGCATGTTTAGAAGACATCCAGAAAGGACAAGACTCGCCAAGCCAGTTGGCCCAAAGTGAGACCTGCACCGCAGCAGCGAGCGGAGCGGCCATGACTCAGGGCAGCTTATGCAAAGTCCCTGGCAAGAGTCCGGAGGCTCTTAGCGCCCCAGGGAAGGTCCTCTGTGAGACAGGCTAGGGGACACAGCACCCTGAGCTACCAGGCCTTAATTGTGCTTTAGCCACTATCTGCATTCTATGGGATAGTAAAGAACCCAAAGCCACTAGTGAAGACATCAGCACCCAGTTTTGGTTTTGTGACCTCTGTCAGGTCCTTCAACCTCTCTCCTGCTCCTCTGCTAGAAGAGCTGGAGCACCTATTCTGGCTAACTCACCTTTGCTGATTCTAAGCCAGGCTGTAAGCCTAGGTCTGAAGACTAGCTGAGCCAATGATCCTTCCAGACAGCAGTACAATGACAAAAGCCCATACAGATTGTAATTGTAATTCTAATTTAACATCCACTTAAGATACACAGCTGTATTTTCCATAAACATGTCTAGCTGACCATGAGGGCTGCACTACCAGGTGATGGGTTGCAAATGGCATCCACTCTCCAGGCACTACTGTAAACCAATTTTACAACCAGTTTCTGTTTTGGAAACATAGTAAAGCCAGTAAAGCTTGGGTTTAAAACCCTAAAGGTTGGTTATTGAACTGCTTTGCTCTAACAGGCTTTCAAAGCTCAAAAGTATTTAATGCATTTTGAATTTGAAGGAGATTCCTGTTAAGGTGTTCAAAAAAGAAATACTGACAGTAAACTGCTAAAACCCATGGAAAAAAGCACTTCAGATCAAAAGACCTTGATTCACTTTAGCTCATTTCAGATTTCAGCAGTGTCCAGTCCTTGCCTAAGACTGAAGCAGGGCTTGATGACAGCCTGCTTATGATGGGCAGCTGCATAATGTTCTTGTTTGTATCCAGGCATACACAACTCCTAGCTTATTGAGCCAAACAGTTTCTCCTTAGATGGCTTGGCTGTGTAGGCTGTTACAGGACGTGGAGTTGGCAGGTCACAGCAGCATGTGTTGTCCTGAGAGAGGGCTGGCGAGAAGCATGAAGCAGATGTCAATTCTTCACCTTCTTTTTTAAGCAATGAGGCAGATAAAGGTAGCTAGATTAGAATCACAGAAAATACACACACCATTTGCATACACATGGCGCTGGAATGGGCTGCCCAGAGAAGTGTGGATGCCCCATCCCTGGGGGTGGGATGGGGCCCTGGCCAACCTTGTCTAGAACATACCTGGAGGTTGGTGGCCCTGCCTGTGGAAGTGGTTTGGAACTCTATGATCCTTGGGGTCCCTTCCAACCCAGATCATTCTATGATTCATTTACTCTGCTTGCCATATACCTACAAAATTACTTGAGTCAATGTCACAGGCTGGTGTAGAAATAGATCTTGAAGTTATAAGGTGCACATTAGCTACTTAGGCAAGGTAACAAGCAAAGTATGCGTTCAGGAAAAAAGTGGGTTATTCTGTCAACACCTGCATGCCAACAGATGCAATCCCCTTTAAGTTGTGCCCTGCAGAAGAGCTCAGTTTCGCACTTTCTGCAAAGTGACCTAACATTTAGCATAATAGAAGCCTGTTATATATTTCTGAGTAAGACCTGTTTGCAGGGAAGAGACCATCTCCATGTCTACGACTGGTGAAGTAACAGGGCTCAGGCTGCCTGACCCCCAATGCTCTTTCCAACACATTGCCCCTACATCCCAAGTCAGAAACCAGGTTTCAGCCGAGGTCAGTTGTTAGAGGTGCCACTTCCCATGGGCACAAACCTGTCAAGAGTGGATGGGGCAGCAAGTGTGTACCACAGTCCAGCAGTGGATGTTTTGAAGGCTGCTAAAAGTTCAGGGGCACTTACCTTTACCTAAAAGCACAACCACATATTTCAGCAACAGGGAGATTTGTCTTGTCTTCCCCCATTTAAGAGTGACTGTTGCCGTCAGGTTCCAGCAGAGCCCAGGGAGTGCTGCACAGTCTCTAGCCATGGCATTTAGTCCTTACCTCAGATAACGCAGAGTCTGCACTGACAGGGCCTGATGGGCTGGTTTATATCAGTATCACTTACCCAACTTCACTATAAATTTGTGCAGCTCTTGCAAAGGAGGGAGTATTATGGAAACCCAAAGCATTCATACACTCCCTCCTTCCTCCTCTCTAGAAATGCCCCACTTCATTTTTAAGAAGCAAAAGCAACAAAAGAAAAAAAAAAGAAAAAAGGGCACTGCTCCCTTGCAACATCCAGCCAGCATAAGCAGTGACAACACCCACATGAAATATTTTACCATTAATGGCTCCAATAGAAAGCTTTCTGGATGATCTATGGAAGCCCTGCAATCAGGAATATTATAAGCTGTGCTCAGCCCCATTTCAAATTGATGAGAGGGGAGTTGCCTTCACTTGTACCATCAAATTTAGAAATCCACTTAAGTCCTTTTGATGTTATTTGAACGATCACTTCTGAAAGGTTATTAAAAATGCAGCTAAGCTGTATTTGTTTTTTCTGCGATGTCTGGAAAGTGTAAACACTTAAATCATCAACCAAGTGCATATCATTCATATTCACCATACCTTTTAAAAGCATACTTAGCATACCACTGAGAAAGATTACTCTGCTGACAGAAATCAAGCGCCTGGATTAATTTAAAGGAGTGCATTTCACAATCCATCATTCCAGAATGTGAGAACAAGGAACTGCTCAGTTAAATTAACTGGTGAGTTACTCTGGAACAAATTAAAGGAAATTCATCTCTGCGCTGTGTCTACTTCAGATGCGTAATTCGGGGCTGATGCTATTAAAAGCCATAGAGACTGGCTGGATTTTACAAAGTCTGAATCATTTTACAACCTATTTATTTTTTTATTTGCACCCTTGCACAACGTGGAAGCAGCACGATTAGTAGCTTGGAACAGGAGCTAGTTTCAGGCCATCACTCTTCAGGAAAGTTTTGAAGGAGTACAGGTATGGGAAACCAGCCTGGGAATGGTTGGACACAGGCAAAGCCAAGAGGAGAGCAAGCACAGAGGCTGCTTTCTGTGCCCACTGTGCTTGAAGTGACACCAGGGTCTTCTGACGTCAGGTTCTGCCCCTGGGACACAGTGGACATGGACCATATCCATGTCCATCAGGTAAAGTACTTTCCTTAGACCATTCCTGGCCCACATCCACCTTGCTCAACGAGGGCAGTTTGGACTGAAGGGGTTTTTTCTTCTGGAAAAAAGTTTTACTTGATAACCCAAGAACTCACATGCAGAGGCAATCACAATCAGCAGAACATACAATCTACTGAGATGTCTTTACAAGCAATAGAAGAAATAAAGAAACTTCAGAGTAATGAATAAGTAACTTAATGGGAATCTAGCAAAGAAGATACGTCTGTGCAGAACTCCCTGTTGTACCTGTTTGCTCCTGCTTTGCAGATACTGCACAAAGCCTAAACTTCCCAGAGCATATTTGTAACTTTTTTCTTTAATCTTTAGATAACCATTTTCCCTTTAAATTTTCATCTTTTTCTCCCTGTTTCTGCATAGATATACTGAACCCAACCTTCTCATAGCAGAAAAAACAGTAGTTTGAAAAAGAGTGCTCCAATGAGATACAAACTCCTTTAAAAGCATTTAATCCTCAAAGGAAACCAGAATATGATCCTCACAGGGCTATACTGACAACATTGCAGGCAAAGCATTGGCATATTTCACTTCATTTCCCTAACGAGGGCTCATCTTGGCAGGGCACAGCAGTGGCCTAACAGTACAACTGATGCTTCCTCCCTCACCCTGCAAGGCCAAGAAGCAACGGAGAGCATGCAGGAGAAAAGCTCCCGCACACACACATCTGCATCATGGTGCGGAGGTAATGCCTCGCACACCTGCACCTTCCCTGTCAGCCGGCTGGCACACAGTGGCTGTGATGGGGGAAAGAGTGTGGAGGAGCAAGAACATGCACATCCACCCATCAGTGTCCTTCAGGGTATGATGGGGGAGCAGGACTTCAGCTGGCCTGAAGCGTTAGAGAAGTCCTCAGGGCATAAAGCTTCTTGGTCTGGGGGTCAGACCCCAGAGGAATGGCAAAGCTGCCCTGGGATCAGGGGATGCACACAACACCTGAGGCAACAGCCAGGGATGAAGTGTCTTGCTCTGCTGGCTAAGCACCACAGACTACTTGCTCAGCCCCATTGGGGTGGGCAGGAGAATGGACACAGAAAGGCAAACCACAGGCTGGGTGAGGGCAGTTTGCTGGGACAGCATCGGGAGGGGGAACAGCCACAACAGGACTTAGAATATACACAGCGGCACTTTACAGACCAGACCCTCAGCCCGTTTCCCCCTGCCCAGCCCCTTTTATGGGGACATGACATCGCAGGGGATGGAAACCCTCTTGGCCAGCTCAGCTCACCTGTGCTGGCTCCTGGGGGAAACTCGCTCTGTCCCAGCCCAAACCAGGACACTTGCTCAGAGGAGTCATGGGCCAGCCAGCAGCACTGCTCTGGCTCCTCTCCCTGCAGGCGGAGGCCACGTGATGTTTCACCACGCAGGGCATCTCTGCAGGCGGGTCTGCTTTCGGTGGGCCCTGTCGCTGAGAGGCCAGGCTGTGAGTCAGCTCTCCTCTAACCTCATGAGCATGAAGTAACAGCCACGAGCTCTTACCTGAAGCTCATCCAGGCGCTCCAACTAGCACACACAGATTTCACCTTTGGTAGCAACAGCTCATTCCTCCATCTGCTCCCAACCTCATGCATTGAGGTGTATCTCATAAATCTCATATGCTAATTGGTCTGGGAGATAATATTTCTGAAAATTCTGATTTCCACCACAGCAAAGGAGGCTTCTCGGTTCCCCAGGTCCCATCTGCACACTCTAGAAAGGACCAAAATAAGGGGGGAGGCGTTGCTCTGAAGAGCTGTGCTGACTCTGAGAAGGCGGAGCAGAGGAGACATGCTGCTATTCTGCAAAGTCACTCAGCTGGTGAAAGGGCAATGCCAAATGCAAAGCTTCCTTACAAAACCCACCCTTCAGGCCCAGCTAGCTGCCACACACTGCCTTCTGTGAACTCAGCTTGGGATATCCTATCCAGCATCCCAGTGCAATTAATCCTTCTCTATTGTAAATAGGAGCTTCTGCTGAAATCCCAGCCATTTATTTTCATACACGTGGCAAAACACCTCTTTCTTTTATTGTCCTAGTCAAAATCAGCCCAATTTTTCAGGCTGATAGGGCATTTGGCAGTAATGCACTGAAATGGCTCTCTACTGCTGTATGATAGCCGAGCGCTGGCACGGGGAGATTTATAACACCGAGCCCCAGGTAAGGATGCTCCATTTTCCTGCAGACTGATTAGTGCTGTCTATTTCAGTGATTTAAGTGTTTTTTCAAAGCACACATTTGAAGAGCTGAAATGGATACATATTGTCAGCTTCTGGCAGTTTAAGTGCAAACAGCTGCCCTGAAAGCTCTGTGCAGTACCACAAAGAGATGAGCCTCTGTGAAAGCCAGTCAATCAAAGAAGATAAATCTTTGTGTCAGTTCCAATTATCGAGATACTCCAGTTAACTTGGGGAATCACAGACATTAGACTGGCTTTAAATGCCCACGTGGCTGGGACCATACCATTGCTCTTGGGAGGCAATTTCACTGTCTGACAGATCAAGAGGCTTTTCTCAGCTAGTTAATTCCAATTAAGTTTTTCCTCTCAATTTCATCCCACTATCTATTATCCTCAGTCAGCTACCCTTCGCAATTCCTCTCCCACCATGCTGCTCATGCTAACGGTCCTGGAAACGGTGACATTATTACAAGTACCTGGAGATGACACCCGTGAGACCTCCTAGCCTCAGAACAAAGATGGTTTCTGTCTTAATGAGCTTCCTTCAGCTGCGAAGGCCTTGAAATAAAGCTATACACGTTAATTTAGATATACCAGCAACCTCCCCTCTTTGTGTTTCGCCTCTTTTGTCCTCTAATAAGTTTTGTTTCTTCTGGCTACCCTGACTTCAAGCACGAAGATGGGTTTACACAGCATAACCCTGCTGCAGAATTACCTCCTGATACTTGCTAGAATGCTACAGGCGCCCGTGTCCTGGAAGATGTTGCAAGTATAGATAAGGTAATACAAAAATTAAAATTTTCCTGGCATAGTGCTGTGTCATAAACCTTATGTAAAGGAAAAATTACAAGGGATTCTAATAAATAATCCCCTCCAAAAATTAATGGGAATTACACAGTAGATGGGAATTACTGTCATCTTACCTCTGACCTCAAAACAGGCTAGTCACACAGCTACCCGGCTCTCCTGCCCCTAACCACACCACTGTCTCTCACGCTTAGAAAGAAAAACAAAATTCAACAATATGTAAACATATTCCTTCAGCTCAGGAAGGTCAAAGGTTTTGCAAGTTTATTTCCAGAAGTGGGAGGAATTCAGCCTTGTTGTCAGTGCAGCAGCAAGCCCCAAAGGGTGGCATACACCTCTGGGGAAGCAGATCCCCTTATCTGAGGGCAGGCAGAGAAAGCCCAGGGAAGGGAGGTGAGGCACATCAAGGGTACGGATGCCCCTTCACCTACCCCTTGAAGGATATGCACACCCTTCTGCATAGATTTACACACATGATCAATTTTACACCCCACACTGTCCTGCTAAGACCCCAGAGAAAAAGCATGCACATGGTCAAGCCAAGGTTTGAGCTCCAATCCCAATTTACACCAGCATAAAGGAAAGTGCTACCCAGCACAGTATTTATGTTACTTAGGCCAAGGAACAAAAGTAGTGGCAGCTGTGAACAATTTAAAAATCAAAACCCTGATGGGAGGACCTTCACGCACAGGTTTGGTTTGTTGTTGCAGCTGACTCTCTGCATCTACTTTTTTTTTTTTCCCATTCTTTTCAGAGATGTTTGACCTTAAAAGCAAAAGGATAGAGTAGATCAGGAGGAGTGTTTATTATGTATGAGCTATTCTCCTTTCATGTTAGCAAAACCCTTTTGTAAAAGTTGGCAAAAGTCCCTGTTACAGCTAAATTTCAGACCCATGGGTGATTCGGAATTTAACATTATTTATGTCTCCATATAAAAAAAGCAATGAAAAGGAAGCAAATTCAAGGAAAATAATCAGAGCACAGCTGAGGTCTGGTAGCTTTACTTATTTAAACCATTCAAGTCTATCACAACCCTTGCCTTCCTTGATGTCAGATAACTTTCTCAGTGGTTCGAGAGCTCGCTATGTAGAAGCTGGTGTATTTGCAGAAATTACACATCGCCCTTATGTCAGTGATGTTTCAATGGCAAGGAGCACAGAGATGTCAGTGCTGTTTCAATGGCAAGGAGCACAGAGACGTCACCGCATGCAAGGCCTGACTCGTGAGACAGAGCTTCTACGTGGAGCTGTGCCGACACCAGCTGCTCACACCACTGTGCTCACACCACTGCTGCACTGGTAGCAGCACAGAATTTGCAGCTCAAATCCTTGGCGATGCAGGTACAGAGAGGAGTGCTGCAGGGGACCCCACTTCAACCCCCTGGCCTTCACTGAGGGCCCGCTTCAACCCCGTGCCCCTAGCCCTGGCTCTTCCATGGGCTGAGATGACTAGCAGTCACACTCGGCAAGCCTCACTCACTCACCGCGGTACGTGGCTCCACAGCAACTCGCCTCCCAGGAGCTGCTTATAATGTAAGCGTAACTGCTGAGTCCAAATGAGACCTAATGTCCAGCCCTTGGCTGCCAGGGTTGTCCGGGCTTACATCACTGCAGAGACCATCGCTCCTGAGGGGTGAGGTTGCAGAGAACATTTTTAGGAAAGGGTTATTTGTGTTTGCTCTTTCCCAGGATGGTCCCAGGTCAAACCAATGCTGGCTGCTTTTCCAGGCCTCTCTTACTTTCAACTAACATGCACACATCGAGCAAGCTACCAGTTCAGAAAACAGATCTGCTTCTTGTCAGACAAAGACAGAGAGTTTCCAACAAAGCCAGAGGAAAAACACCACAGTTGCTTCTTTGACAAATACACAACAGAGAAATCACTCTCCGAAACCTTGTAGCATCACAGCCAAAGGCCAGTCCTAGTACCAAGACAAGCACTGTCCATACTTCTTCCTTGGCCACTCATTGTTCCAGAAGCTCTCACTTCAAAGAGGTACCACTCCGTGATGCAGTAGCTCCTCTCCCCAGTGCACTGAACATGAGGGAACGACAGCAAGGAAGAAAGCAGCACCAGACAGCCCCTCCAGAATGACTTCCCCAGGATTTAGGGGAAGCTGTTATTATTCAGCTCGGGGTAGAGATGAGCTATCTAAGTTTTGAAGAAGAGCACATTTAAATGCACAATAGTTTTTACTTTGAGGCATTCTCCCCCTCCAGCATTAGCAGACATTAAATATGTGCATATTTAATGCTTCACAAGCTCTGCAGCAATCAGGCTGGATCTGCAAAGGGAACTTGTCTGGGTAATTCAGGTGTCTGGGTAACATCAGACCCTTAAGGTACAGCTAGGGTGACATTTTGGGAAGTATCTAAATTTCTTGAACTCTTCAAGCTCCACTGAAACTTGCTTGAGGTGAATTTGAATGGAACTTGCTCTCCCAAATCTCTTTTGTGTTGTAGAAGAGGTTAGCTTCTGTCCTTAAATTTCACCATAAATAACAAGCAGATTCTGCTTGGAAAGTTGAGTACAGAGTAGGAGTTTGGACAGCACGATCATGAGCATAAATGAGCATCACTGCTTTGAATATTAAAGGTGTATTTAATGCGGTCAACAAGGTCAAACAGCAATTCAATGGGCAGATCCCAATCATAGCCCTCAGGGCATATTACCTGCAATCAGATGCAGGAGTAATTGAGTAATTCCACAGACTTAAGAGTGGCATTACAGCAACTTAACATATGGCTACAAAGGGGCTTGGGGAGGTTCAGTGATTTGCTGAAGGGGAGAAAGAGTCAAAAACAGGGCTGACATTAGACATGAACAGCTAATTTCATCACACAGGTAACCAAGCACTGGAAAGTCTGCTTCCAATTTATGCTCCATAAAACCTCTGATCTGAGTGTCATAGTTTTCACCATCCACCACTGGAAATTCTAAGAGTCCCTCACTCGAAGGACATATCTTACTGACCACAAGCACTATGTCTGGAGAACCTGAGAGCGGGAGACAGCTGGTGCCTTGGCTCCAACAAACAGGAGCGGGGCCTGCGTGGGGTCCGAGGCAACAGGCATGGCACAGCAACACTTGCTGAGCGGGTACATCCCTGCATGGGGTAGCAAGAATGTGCCCTGGGCTCCTGAGCTTCAGCACTGGCTATTGAGCTTCAGCACAGACTGCTGGCCCAGCAGAGCACTCACCAGCCCTACCTGACAGCCACGTGCCTCTCACAGCAGCTGTCACTGTGAAACGTGTGCTAGGGCAGCATTTCCTTTCTTCTACTTGGGATGGGTCCCGCAGTCATTTTTCCACTAAAACGCTCAAGCATTTTTTTTTAAAACATCTAAACAGGAAGAGACCTGACCTCTCCTCCCTGAACATCGTGTGCTCTCTTCTCCTGGCAACACAGGAAGGCTCGTGTGCCAACTGCGGTGCCAACTGCGGGGTGAACCACAGGGTGGATCCCACACCTTGGGACTGCACGTGAGCTCTGCTGGTGTGTGCTGGGGAGTGTGCACAGCTTGCCTTAAAATGTTCAGCAGTCTTGGGGTTTCAAAGTCCTCCTTACTCTGCAGAGCATGCCCACCTCATTCCAGCTCACTGTCGAGCCTGACCATGCAGAGGGACCCTGAGGTCCGGTCAGCAGGTCATGGAGGAGCTGCCCCACAGCTCTGACACAAAAGGAAAAATCCCACCGACTTAATTGGCCTGATGTTGGGCCAGATATGGAGTCAGGTAGGTACTGGGCAGCTCCTCCTGCATGCTTTCACTGGGCACAGAATGGTTTTAGGCGTTGTTTCCACTTGGATATCTGCTGGCTCTGGGGCACCACCGCTGCCTGCTCATCTGAAAGGCACAGTGGCTGACGGAGAGCCGCTGTTTTCCCTGCCATCCAATCACTTCCCACCAAAGTTCCAGGGAGGAATTTCTCTCTCCCTGAGAGGGACCAGCTGGACACCTCAGGGGCCTGCGCTGTGCTTGAAGACCCAGGCCACCGAGATGATGGATGCAGAAGGCGCAGAAATCCTGTCAGCTGGGCATGCACCAAACACAGCCCCAGCTGGGAGGGGACCCGGCGGCACTGCCCATTGCCAGGGTCTGGCATCTTTCCTTGGAAGGGCACTGCCGCCATTGACAGACCCAGCACAGGGGATTTAGTTCAGACAAATGCCCCAGCATGTTGCTTTACAACGTTAAGAGGCTGGGCAGCTCTGAAGGTAGCACCTAGAAGCCAAATGATGAGGCAGCTTCCTTGCAGCGAGTGAGTACAGAGTCTCCTGGCACCAGCAGATCACAGGGCCAGGGCACTGCACTCAGCCTCAGGGAGCCCAGCGTGTCTGCATGAATCCAGCCAACACCGGGGCAGGATGACTGGAAAGAGTCAGGCTCTGACCTGAGGAGAAGGAGAAGCTAATGCACTTCCCTTCCAGGAGATTTCCATAGCCTTGGGAAAGGAGCAAAGCAACGCTGATGCCTGACAAGCCCTCTGGCTGTGCAGACGCTGTGGAGCGTGAGCTGCTGGGACAGTGAGCTACCTGCCCTGCAGCCCCTAGCACTGGGGGTCCCCTCACCACCCTGATCTCCAGTTCCCTGGGCTTTCCTTGGGCAGGTTTAACTGCCAGGCTCCTGATTCAGCTCTTTTTCTGGTGCGAATCAAGTGCTGACACATCCAAGGGTGACAGAACAGTGCAGGAGTGGGCAAAAACCCCAACAACAAAAAAAAAAACAAGTGAAAGAAAACGTATGGCCCTGCACGTTTCTGTGCCCACACACTCCTCCAGTGGTGCCACTGCCCACCAGCCCATGCCTTATCTGCACTCTCCTTGGGAAGGCCTGATGTGTCCAGAAATCCCAGTCAGTAGATACACTGGCATGTATTACACATAGTAGCGTGAGCCTTGCAGCAGTTTGGTCATGCTGCAGAATTAATCTGAGATTAGTGATAACCACAGAAAATGAAGAAATTATTTTTTTAACTGAGGTTTTTTTTTCCCCAAAGAGTTGCTGTTTTAAGTCCCAGCACCATCCTACAGTAGTGAACCTGTCAGACAACACCACCTTCCCACCCACCTGCACATCCACACAGGAGGCAGCTTCTCTCCTCGCACTCCAGCAGTAACTGAGGCTTGGGCAGGTGGTCTCTCCTGGCGTGGGCTGCTTGGAGCAGGAGCCAGGTTGCAGCTTTCGCCCCGTGGGATGATGCTGATTCCCCAGCTGCAAACTCCTGTCTCTGTCAAGATGCAGGTGAGCACTTGGAGCTGGTGATGGGCTGCTCACACTCGCTCCAGGGATGCTGTGTTCACCGGACAGAGGTATCTCTTCCATGCAGGAGAACAGAACCCAGACCAGCTCCGAGAACTGCCAGCAGGCCTCAGAAGATGGACCACCACTGCTGCAATGTCCTCACTCAGACTTGAGACACTCAGGTGGGACAGCCTGGAACAGCTTTTGCTGGTTTTCCTAGTCTTTATTTGCACCTCACCTTTTCTCCTCTCTGTGTGTTTGCTGAGCATCCACTGCCAGGGTGGCTCAAGAGAAAGCAGCACAAAGTATTTTGGGAGGCTCCTGATACTAAAGGCACAGTCCCTGGCTGCAAGTAAATGGGATTTGTGTATGTTCTGGACTGGTGCCATGGGGAAAAAAATACAATCCCAAAGCAAAATGATAATGTGGTATTGGTCAGAAAGATTCATGTGGTGAAAATTAATAGTAGTGCCTGGTTTGCAGCTATAGCCCATCCATCCCTGTGGCAGGGAGAACAAGCTGCTTCGTCTACGTGCAACATGATGTCTGACACTCAGGTCACAAGCTGTAATTTAAATTTCTCCAAGTTCCTCTTTGTTTAATGTCCTATCAGTTTGGAAGCAGCTCAAGGAAAATCCCTGTGATTTCCCCTTCCAGCTGCTTTAACCAACTCTAGTTTCTGTAATTAACAGCCCAATCAGTTAAAGCACTGAGCATACAGAGCCCTCTG
This sequence comes from Laterallus jamaicensis coturniculus, assembly GCA_022605575.1. Lineage (NCBI taxonomy): Eukaryota > Metazoa > Chordata > Aves > Gruiformes > Rallidae > Laterallus > Laterallus jamaicensis. The sequence continues at coordinate 2,091,246 of JAKCOX010000016.1, forward strand.
CTCCGCTGGCCTGAGGAGACACACTGGGCCCACAGCCTCAGTGACAACTGCAGGAACAAACCTGCCATGGATCAAAGGGCATTCAAGTGCAAAATGAGTTTTCTTTCTAGGTAAATTTTGAGAACTACAGGGGGGTTAGGAATTATTTTATTGAACTATGGATCCTTTTGAAAATCCCTTACAGCCTATGAGAGCATCTTCACATCCTGACATAGGAGGTAGAGCCAGCACAGAAACAGCTGTGTTTGATGGACATGGGGAGAAGATTGGATGCACACATATACTTGGAAAAAGAGGGACTTAGGAAGTAGAACATTGCTTTGCCCTTTTCCTCTTTGGCAGTGGTGTCAGATGGGGAACTGCTCGCCACGTCCAGTCTGGGAGTGGGCCCTTGGTCTTTCAGGGTTGCTTGTAGGGTACCTCCAGTGGCACAAGCGTGCGGGCTGGGGTTGGTGTGCTGCTGCTGTTCGGAAATGGGGATCTACTGCTCACAGGCACGCGCAGCCTCAGGTACCTCCCCATGGGCTCCGGGGGCATCCAGGCTAGTAAGCGCTCCATGCAAAGGGCCCAGACCCATTCTGACATGGAGGACATGGAGGACACCTGCACACTGCGATCTGGGGGGGGTGCAGGCAGTGGCTTCCTTCCCCACAGCCAGTGGGCAAGTCCTGCCTCCCTACACACTGTGCCCACCCAACACCCCTGAGTGCAAGGAGGCAGCAGGGAAGGAGCGGTGTCCTGTACAGGGAGCTGCTCTCCAGGTTAAAGATCAGCATTTGGAGCAGCTCAGGCTGGGCAGATCCTGGTCTCAAAATCAGCGGTGCTACTGAGCATGAGGAAAGAATATCACTGTCTAGCTCAGGTAAAACCTGGATGTGTCGGCTGTTCAATCAGACTGTCAAAAACATGCTCAGGTGGTTGTGTGGCCTCACCAGTCTGGGTCTGTATGTAGACCACTTCCATAGAATCTTTAAACTTGGAAAAGACCGCTAAGATCATCAAGTCCAACCATCTGTCCAATACCCCCATGTCAACTTCCACCAGGAGGTTTTAAATGCTGTCATTCATTTATTTCTTCAGCAAAGGTGTTGTACTTTAACCTAGTTCCAGTCTTACACCAACACACCCAGGTTTTTTCATAGAACTTCAACAAGTTTGGAAGATGATGTGCCTGTCCCACCACTAGCCTGCCCAACCCAACCACATCCCATATTCTGCCCACTGCTCAGCACACCACTCAGTGAGGAAGCACACAAAAGTAGCATTGCCTGCACTGCCGAGCTGATTAAAGATTCAGATTGGGCGAGAGAGGAAGCACTGGGTCCAGGAAGGTTTCCTGTGTGCCTATAAATATCTATTTGATAGGGTTTAGGCAGAGGTCAGTACCAGACAGCTGCACAAGCTTGGGCCTCCTTTTCCCTTGCGCTTGCGTGAAAGGGACAGCACAGAGGGGTTGACAGCCAGCACGTCCCCCTCAGGGAGGGCTTTAGAAACCTATCCCACTGAATTAGCTGAAGCTAACAATACTTTTCCATTAGCTGCAGTGGGAGAAAGGCCACTGGATACCTGCCGGGGAAGGGTCCCATGGGGTCACCCCTGTGGGTGAACCTTTTCATTCTTCTGCAATTCTCTGACTTCACTGAATGACATAGGAAAACTAAGAACGTTTTCAAACCGCTGTAGAAGACAAAACGGACATAAGGGTGCTAGTGACTCACTGCCACAGAGGGGTTTAGGGAAGAGCCTCGCGCTGCTCTAGGTGGGGGTCCCAGCGTCTGTGGCACGGCTGGTCCCCAGCTACAAACCCAAGCACACTGTGACATCTAGTGGCAAGTCACCCTGAGAGCCGGGAGGATGAGGTGTGGGACAGGTCTTGTCCACAGCCCCTGGACAACCAGCCACATCACATGCACCTCTGTGTTTTTACTACATGTTCATCAGGCCCATCCTCATGCAAAATTACATACTTATGTGGCATGTTGAGTACAGCAGCTGTTTCAGCTATTTTTGCTTAGGCCAAGACATGTCAGAGTACACCCATCTTGGCAGACAGCTCTCACCTTCCTCACAATAGGCAGGAAAGCTCTCGTCCTTCTCCCCACCCCAGGCAGTGAGTGAGCTGCCCACAGCATCACCCCCCAGAGCCAGGGCATCACCCCCCAGAGCCAGGGCAGCTGCACAGGGGCACAGCACCCAGCTGGGGGTGGATGCAAGCTTGGCCTTGCACCATTTGACATGGCTTCCAACCTGTATACCTCAGAGGTAACCAAAGCTGGTGTATGACCAGCTCAAGTGGCCCTGCCAACAACGAAAGGCCTGTGTGCAGGCAGAGAGGTGAAGCAGCAACCATGGCACCATGTAACTTATTGCACATTCACCTCCACCTCCTGCCCATCCTTTGGCAAGGGCTGATTTAGTACTTCCCCCTTTTTGCAGGCTCAGTTCGATTCCATGCATCACTATCAGTCACACATTCAGTATAGGTTGAACAATGACACAGAAATGAAGTCAATGGGCTTTATCTAACAAATAGAGAGGGCGGATAGCATAAGTCAGGGAAGTCATCTGATTACCATGGTGCTTTGTGAAAGGAGGAACAGTTACCAATATTCGAGGAGTAAAACTGATTAAAAGGTCAAATTTGAAGTGGATCCTTGGTTTTGTGCGAGAGCTGGGAAGGAGAGCAGGAAGCTGTTGTGCAGCACACAAGCAGAGTCTTCTTTGCTTACCCACCTTCTGTGTACCCACACAAACCTCCATCCTTTGCAAACGCCCCGCTCCTGCCCCACTGCTGGAAGAGGCTGGAAGCAGAAGCAAGGTGTGCTGTGTACCACGAAAGCTGGAAGCGAGCTAGCCAACACCAATCCTGCTTTGGGTCACCGAACCAAGCTGAGACTCACAAGTGCTCCCCAGGACCCAGCAGCCAGAAGGGTTACCAGACTAAGGACTTTAGGGTCCTTCCCCGGTGCTGGGCCTGGCATGGCCAGGGGCTCAGCCCCCCTGTGCACCAGCCAGCATCCCTCCAGGTCATTTCCCCCCGCATTTGTTGCATCAGCACTCAGATGCAAAATGTTCTTACAGTGAACATCTGGCAATGTAACCTATTCTCCTTGTATGACATTTAGCTAATGTCAAAACCACAGTCACTTCCAAAAGACATGTAATTTTGCCCCTTTAAAAAAAAAAAAGACACCTTTTCCACTGCCTTCAAAACCTATGTGCACCAGAGGATGCTCAGCCCTGGCTTCCAATGCAGCGAACTAATTGTGTTTCTCCTCAGCTCTCACGCCCGGCACACTGCCAGGGTGACGCAAAGCAATGAGAAATAAATTGACTCGAAACTTGGCCGGAGAGCATCAGCAAACAGAGGGTTGAAAACTCAGCTTGATTTATTTTATAGAGAGGCAAAGCACAAGAAATGCAGTGTTATTCCCAGTTGTGGTCCTGGCAAATAGTCCTTAGAGCCCAGCAGAGCTGCCGGCAAGGCTGGACAGCCCCAGCCCCAGCGACTGTCTGTCAGGGGAACATTGCTGGGAAGGGACAACATGACACTAATTCATTTTCTGAAAACATTCACTGTAACACTTCCATCTCCTGCCCAGAGAATACAAAATGTTTTACATGGAGCGATAAAATAAAAGCCACCCTCTGACATGCAGACACTTAAAACCCTCCCACGGATCTGTCAGTTACTGTAGGATTTTTTCAGCGTTGCAGAGCAAGCCTTTCACAAAGGTGGGAGCTGAAGCTGGCACAGCTGATGGGCGGACCAACACCAGGATTGCCCCAGCACAGGGGCAGCAGCTCCCTCAGACAGGGTGCTGCCAATGGGGTGCAGACCTGCCAAAGGGACCCAGGTACAGCAGGAAGGAAGTGGGAGAGCAACCAAAGGGTTGAGCCCACTGAGACTGCAAACATGCCCAACCCATACCCAAACCCCTCCTCCTGCTCTGAGGGGGATGGGGAGGGTTCAGGAGCATGGCTGCATGCTGACGCCCAACGCAGCGCCCATTACTCCTCCCCAACCCTGCTGCCGCAGGCTGAGGACACCCATTGCAAAGGTCCTCTTGGCTTTTTTCCTCCTGGCAAACAGATGATGTTTGTCATCACCTTTCAGGCCAAGGCACCAACATTCAAGGTGACTTCTCTAGTGCTGATGCTTTCCCCAGGACTGACACACCTTCCCCAGCATGACGCACTGCTGCTGCTTTCCCAGTTCCACTGCAGCTGCCCTGCTCTCTATCCCCATGGGAAAAACCTTGCCCTACCCATACACAAACAGGCAGGGAGGATCTGTGAGGAGTACTAAGGGTCCTGGGCAGCCCAGGAGGAGCCTCCAGTGCCCTCTCCTGCTGCCTGGCTCCCCCTGGGCAGGCACTCACTGGGAGACACAGGATTGTTTAAATCTAACAAATAAACCCTCTGCTTCCTGGCCCACAGGAGGAATTTCATGACTGATGACCCACGAGATGTCAGACAAGCCAAACCTCGCCTGTGTGCATAACGGCATGCCCACAAGCATACATACATGCCCCCAGGAGGTCACCCCACCTCTGGGTCTCTCTGGGCCCCCTGAGCTGCTGCCAGCCTGCCGGGCACTGCACAGCACAGGGAGCTGCTCCCCTCCAGCCAGGCTTTGCCAGAACTGCAGGAGCCCCCTGTGTGCCCTCCAGAAGATTGAGCATTACATTGCAGAACTCTAATAATTACTTTTTTTTTTTGTCTAAACCCCAACCAAAATCCATCAACGCAATGTAAAACACACTGTTTTCTGTCTAAATGAGTACAGGCAGAAGCAGAGTGTCCCAGCAGGGAAGAGCCAAACCCACACCTTCGCCGTTCCATCCCCCAATTCAGCTTCCACCCTGTTTTGTGGTAATAATGTTAAAGAACTAAAAGTAATCAAGGAAAGAAAATAAACCTCCTCCTACCTTCCATGGGGAGAGTGAACAGCAATGTATCACTGTCCTGCACTGAAGTTATTCCTGTGTCCTCACAAGCAAGTCCTGCCCGGGGCAACTGAACTCCAACCCCCTCTGCTCGGCTTTAAGCAGGCCCGCCAAGATCCCACCCAGGATGGGGTGGGGAATCCTCCCTGGGAAAGAGCAGCTCGGTCACAACCTCTCCCAGACGCTCTTCATATCTCGCTGGGCTCTGACATGCTGTTTTCTTTCTCTCAGCATTCAGCAGCAGCCCCTTCGGCTGCCATTTCGCATCAGCACCGACGCCCAAGTTTCCAGCAGGGATCGAGTCTGCCAGCGCCAAAGGTGTGGGTGGCACAGGCCCCTGCAAGAAACACTGTCAGGAGATATGTACAGGAAACAGAGAGTTTAAATGAGCTGTGGGACAGGGAGGAACGAAACGCGCAGAGGTACTCAAAGCACTAGAGTTACGACAGTGAGAAATCCTCGATAAACTGGAGCGTGGCCCAGCTGCATGAGCTCAGGGTGAGTGCTACAATGCGGACACCACCCCTGACACTCTGCTCTAGTTTTGCCAGAGGCAGCAGGGAAAAGACACTAAACGTAGCACTTTTCCACTGGAACTCTTACACAGCAAAGGGTTTTCTTCCTTAAAACTATCTCTCCTTGACATTCATCCTGGCTGGAGGACAGGCAGCGGCTTGCGGCTCAAATTGGTGTCGCCATGAAGCGTGTGGCCGGGTGCAGGCTGCACTGAGACAGCAGGCTCGAGGCAAGACAGCTGCGGGAAGGCAAACATGGGTGATGAGGGGGCAGCACCCACCTCCGCACCAACCCACCCGAGTGCTAGGCAATTTGGGGTTTCACTGGCTTTCAGGTAGGTGCTGGTAGCACATTTGGGTGTTAGTGTGTTTAATGCCCGCCACGTGCATTTGTTCAGCTCCCAGCAGAGCAGCCAGTCCCTGGCTCCCCCCGCCATGGCTCATGTAGGGGAGATTTAAATTTACCAGCCCAACAGAGAGATGGAGAAGCCAGGCAGCGTACAACAGCAGAGATCGCTGCCGTTATTGCTGGGAGACCAGAGCTGATCCCCGGTCTCTGCAGCTGCTCACAGCACACAACAGATGCCTGATGGGGCACCAGAGCTCATTACTAATTAACTCCGTGCAACACAGTCTCACACCAGGTAACAAGGTTAAGCACTAATGAAAGAAAAATCCCAGAACTTTCCAGGTCCTCGTGGCTGCCAGACACATGCAACAAACTGAAATAACTCCTCATGAGTTTGTAACTGGAACACGCTTCCACATCACTTGTGGAGGGAGACACAGGTCCTGATTATCCTGACTGGGATGTGGTTAGGATAGCCATGGACTTCAGTCCCCTGGTGGGGACACTGGTGGGGTAAGAACAGAAATTGGCTTTTAATTGCTTCTGAAAGAAGATGTCTGAAAATATAGCCATTTCTGACCCGAGAAACCAGAAGAATCCAACACAAGCTTCACCGAGAGGACCCTCTGCGAAAGAGGCCCAGGGGACAGTGTCATCCCTGGTTGACTGGGGACGGCACTGCCTGGAGAAGGCAGCATTCTGCAAGAACCCATATGCAGTGACACAGAGAATTAATTACTCTTCAGAAGAGGAGCAGAACCAAAGCCAAGCTTTGTGAGCAGTTCCACTGCCCCAGGCTGCTGCACTGGGCTTCCCATGCAGCTCAGGGGCTTTGAGTCACATCTCCTGCACTCATGCACAATTAGCACTAACCCCAGGAGACCTGGCACCACAGCCTCACCAGGGCTGAGGCAGCAGGACACCAGGACTGTCTGATGCATTGGGTCTCTTCTAGCCAGCCCCCTTCGTGCAGAGCCAGAGGGGACTGTCCCATGGCTCCATGCCTACGTGTGACGCCTGCTCCCCGGAGGCGCCTGACCCCGGCTTCCTTCCCAGCCTCTCTGAACTCCCAGGCCCTCAGAGGAACGGCACTATGATATTTTTAGCCTGTTTACAAAGACAGAGCAGTACATTTCTGTGTGGCTTGCAGTGAGCGAGTACAAGTTCTGTAGTTGGTGGGTCAGTAGGCAGCCATCTGGGCAACAACATGGAAGTGGTTTGTCAGGGTAGGTGCTGACATCAGAGAAGGAAAGAGAACATTGACGAGAACATGACCACAATGCCTTTACTTTAACAAAATTTTCTTCTTCTTACACTCCTCCAAGTGACAAGCCTGGCCACACTAGCAAACCTACCTCTGCAGGAGAAGCAGGATGGGAGCGCCACAGGCTCCTGCTGCTCCCCTCTGTCATTGCTGGAGACCATGAGACCAGAAGGAACCACAGGCTTCCAGTGCCTGGATCATTTACATGGCCTCTAGTGAGAGCACTATGCACCTCACCATTTTCTTCCTTCAAGTGCAGTGATTGGGCTAAGCACAGTGGCCCAGGAGCAATGGCAACGCTGGCCAGAACAGTAATGAACCTTCTGCAGCTTCTCCTTGAAGACTCCTGCAGTTTGTGCATGAGTCACGTTAGCATTTTGTCCATCCTGTCATATGTGGAGCAGGTATCATCTTCCCCTTTCTTTGCAGACATCTTCAGGGTTGCTGATGCCCATATCCCTAAATCTAAAGTTTGTTTTAACTGGGGTGGTATTGCCATATATGTTGTTTGCATACAGGTGTGCTTCTGTGGGCTTGGAGTCTTCACGTACCTGCACCTGGGCAGTGCTGGGTGGAGGAGACCAGGTAGTTGCATCCAGGTCTGGTTCAGTATGAATGTGTTGAGGTCATGCTCTAGCACCAGCGAACAGCATTTGCTCTTCTTCCATCACTGACAGCTTTTATTGTAGTTTTGGTGTGGACAACATTATAGTTCCTTCACTAAATGTCCATTCAGCCCCATAACATCCACCCATGATGCAGGAAATTGGGATTGACTGCAGCAGAGCATTGGTTGATCTCCATCACACTTGCCTGCTGCCCCTGGCCTCAGACCCTGAACCTGTTCCTAAGGGGAATGTAGGATGTCCTCAGGCTTCCAGCCAGGTACACACCAGACCTGCTCCACTCTGCAGCCAGGAGGAGTCTCAGCCCACATAGCCATCGCTTGCACTTCTACACAGAAGAAAGTGGTCAAGCAGAGCAGCAGTTTGTATCGGAGCTCTTGCATCTAAGTCCAAATATTACCGCAGGGCTCTGTCCCTACCCTTGAAAAGCACATGTCCATGCTGCTTTCTCACAGCCCAGCGCAACTTGTGTGCAACTGCCTGTTCTGGAAGGTCGCCCGGGTGAAAACAAGTCAACACAAGATGTTTCATCTCAAATCCGGGCCCCTCAGAGCTGTGTGCTCAGACACAACCCCAGCAGGGGCCAGGCTATGGGTGGCTAATACACACGGGTGGGGAAGGGATGTCTTGCAAGGAGCGTTTGGCCAGCACAGGTCTCTGTCAGTGACTGCAAGACCAGAAAGAGGGAGAAATCTCAACCCACAGAGAGCCAAATCACCATAGATTCCCTACAAAAAAAACCTTCAGAGGGCTTGGCCCTGACACCCTAGCTGTGCTGAGTGGAATGGAGCAGTGTGGGCTCAGCCCAGGGGGAATGTCTCTCCCCGCTTGCTCAGCTGCCAGTGGCAGAGCTCCATACTGCTCAGTGAGAGCCCAGGAACCGCTTCAGCAAGACAGCTGCTGTTGGGGGAGGAGGCAGTGACCATGCTGAGTGAGGGGACAGCCTTGTCCCACTCCCAGGTATGGCTGCCTGCCTCTAGCAGCACCCTGAGCACTCAGGCTAGGCAGGGTCTCACGTCCCTCCCGCTCCCACCAGGCAGGCAGAGGGCTCTGCAATGTGCCCTGCTGCCTACAGAGCTGCTGGCACAGCAAACCCCACTGTCCCTATGCCCTCTGCTCAGAAGGCAGGAGGGGAGACCACTGGATCACAATGTAAATACAAAGCCTGCGGTGACCTCCCTGGTGATGCCCACGGAGGAACTCCCCACAGCCAGTATGTCACACCCCAGGAGAGGACCTTGTGTGCTGCTGGCACGCTGTGTGGAGGCACCGCGGGCAGGGGACAAGTGCCTCTGCCTGGCCAGGGGGCTGCGTTGGCCGGGGCATGGAGACAGCACCACATAACCCCGAGGGACCCTCCATGCAGCCAATGCTGCCTCCCAGTACCAACTGGCACCGAGGCCATGGGCAGGGAGGTGGCACAGGCAAAGGCACGCTTCAGTTTGTTAGGATTACACACGGCTTCGCTGGTCCCTGGGCAGAAGGGGAGGGACCAGGGTCTCCCTGGGTGCTTGTGACAACACCACAAAATAATTGTTGAGGCATCTGGCACTCTAGAAGGTACCCCTGACAGAACAGAGGAGGAGAGAAAAGGGGTGTACTTGCCACCCCTCCCCCCTCCCCTTTCCAGCATGGTGGACACGTGTCTCAGTCCCTCTACTCCTGTGAGCCTGTGAGCCCCCCCAGCACAGAGCACAACCTGCCACCCAGGAAAAAGAGAGGACCCAGCCCCAAAACGGCTTCTAAAGCTTTATTCCCAGCCCTCCATACTATGCAGCGGCTGGACTGGCACCGAGTGATTCACTCCAAAAGGCTCTGGCTTGGTTCCCCCAAAAAGCTCTTGGTGTGGTTTATATTATGTCCCAAAATAGAAACAAAGGGCTGAAAGCAGCTGCCTGCAGGAGTTTCTTACCTCTCCAAAGGCAGCCCAGACGCCAAGGTGCAATGCAGGGACACCAGGAGCAAACGTGGTATCACCCAGTGCACCGAGTGACTACAGCGTTGACATCCTGCTGGGCTCTTGTCCTTGCTGGAGGATGCCCATGGCCATGCTTGCTGCAGCACCCCACACCTCCCAAACCTGGGGGGTGCTGGGGATGCAGACATTGGGAAGGGTTTGTGTACTCCCTGCCTAGGCACCCAGCTAACAGCAGGTCTGGTACCATTCTTGGGGCGTTATTCCCCTCTCCTCTGCACTGACTCAGAAATACAAACGCACTGAAGAGTTTGCTAATTCCTTCATTGGAAAGACTTCTCACAACATTGTTTTTATAAGAGAACAAATGCAATAACATTAGGCAGAAGAAAATGTATCTCTTGCTGTCCTGAATACGCTGCTTTCTTGGTGGGAAGCTTTGGTTTCAACACCATTAAGTAAGTAGAAGAACTAATATCTCAGTCATGATTGAACTCAGTCACAATAACTTACAATGCCTCTGTTACTGTACAGAAAACAACACAATTAGAGTGTGAAGAATTGCTTTGACAGAGTAAGGAGTTTGCCATGCCTAGTTTTCCCTCATTTTTCTGCAACATAAGTCTATCAAACACACTATATTAAACCCATCATTTTCTCCTCTGACAAATAACAAACCATATTTAATATGTATGGAAACTTCATCTCTAGCCCCTATCGCCCCCAGCAGCCCGTGCACAGCACAGCCCTTGGGATGAAGGCCCATGCTGCTGGGACACATGCAGGGGCAGCAAGGAGCAGCTTCGGCCAGAGTGCCACAAGTGCCGCCGTGAAAGGCTCTATAGCAGTAAAACACCTTAAAGAGCACGTTACCAAAAGCCCATTAGCTTGTGTTTGGAATAAGAGATGGTCTCTGCGGGAGTTTGAGACTGTTATAGCTTGAGTTTTTAAGTGCCACTTAAATTGTGTCACCCTGGGAATGGAGAGGCTGAGTTCTAGCAGAGTATGTACTTTTTCTTAGGAAGCTATGGGAAGTATTCCTAGTTGTTGAACTGTTATTTTTTAAAGTAAAAAAATACCTTGATGTTCCATTTCTCACAGTATCTGTGCGCACTCATGTGAGTATTTATTTTTCAGTTAATATCAGGACTACTATTTTATAGCTTTTTCTCTGAGAAACCCAGAGTTGCAACAAACTGCCCTGTGAAGGCTGACCATGACATGCCCCGGGACCAGGGGCTTGTGCCTTTCCACCATCTGAGGGCAGAATGGGTAACACAAACCCTTCCAAGAAACAGCAAGTGCCTCAACCTTGAGCTCCCCAAAATGTTTCCTACTCATGCCGAACCTTACTCATGCTGCCTGGAAGAGCTGGAATGTCAGTTCTGGCTATTGTTTTACAGAAGAGAGACCATCCATCTGGCACAATTTGTGTTGCTTCTACTCCTCAGTAGTATTGATGCTCCATACACCTACTGACCATCGCTTTGTATGTACATGTGATAAACCCCTCGCTGCTTCCCATAGACCATAATGCTGGTCTGGAGCGATGTGCTCCACAACTGCAAGCAGTGACTAAAGTTTGGTTCAGCTGTTCAGTCCAGCTCAAATGCTTTGGTGCTCCAATGCCAGTCCTACCAGCCCACACAAGTTCAAGCTAGGATTTTCAAAGGAGCCTGAGGACCTTGGAGCTCCCTGAATGATGGATCGTACAACTCCTGAAGTCTGATTCCCTCACTGAAAGTCCCCAGTCTGTCTGACAGGACTGGAGGAGTGTACCACACCTCACTCGCAGCATTGCTACACTTCCAAACAGAAACTTCAGTTCAGCCCACAGAATAACTTGCTTCTTGTTTTGGAAGAGAAAGGGGGTATTTGCAATAACAGTTAAGCCCCTTGGTGCCTCTGAAAGGTCTTCTTATAAAGAGTAAAGTGCCTTCAGGCTCAGGGGAAAAAATAAATGCCTCAGTTTGGTGGTCACAGCTTTGACTTATTTCAAACACAGTTTCGGGACCCGAGAGAGGGAGTCCCCACTGGCAAGAGAACTTTGAGCTGCCAGGTGAAAATACTGCAACAAAATCTCCTGTCTCCACAAGATGAATGTGAGCCACAGGTGGAGAGAGCTCTGTGCAACCCACCAAGCCTCTAAAAAAATAATTTAGAAAGCTATTTTTCAGCAACTAGAACACTTATTACCCTTGTCCTTCCTGATGTACCTCCAGCTCCCAGCTGGGGATGGGGACCACATGTGGAAGAAGAGGAACACCACAGGCACTGTGCTTACCAAGCCCAGGATTCATCTCCGTGCTACGCAGAGCAGGGTCCCAGCACAGTCCCAGGCCCCACGACCCCCCTGTCCGTCACCGGCCCTGTGCGTGGGTCAGCTGCCCGAGGCTCTGTTCTGTGCACATCTGTGCTTCCTAACACGCAGCCTGAGAGCTTGGACGGACAGGTGGACAGAGGTATTATTTTTGATAACCTACAAAGGCTTCCTGCAAAGCCACACGTGTTCACGTTCACATCTTTCTGCAAACGCCACAATGTTGAGGAGCCCAGAACTGACCCTTTGGCTTGTCAGCCCAGGCTGGTTACCTGAGCAGCAGCCACTCCAAAATCCCACGTTCCCAAAAGTTGCAAGCAGCTGTTTCCATGGGCTTTCACAATGCAGCACCCTAGAACCCTTCCTGCAATGCACTGGCACCAGACGAGCTTAGGGGTGTAACCACAAGTGTTCCCTGGTCATACCAAATCCCCCTGTCTGCTCCATGTAGGGCTTGCCCAGTTCCCAGCAGCACTGGCCAGGCAGGGCTGTGGCACAGCCACCTGAGCAGCACTGAGGCTCCCATGGGACATCCAGCACCCAGCCTGCCCTCACAGGGCATCCTCCAGCTCCAGCAGACATTGAGCAGTGCCAAAGCCAGGCACCTGGGGATGGCAAGGGTTAGCTCTTGGACTGAACTCTTCATGGTATGATCAGAGCAGCCTCGGCTTACATGCAAATGCCCAGGACAGTTGGGAAGCTCAGATATAAAGTCAAAAGCTGACCTTCCCCACATGCTGGGGCGTTGGCTTGATCCCTGGCTTTGCCTCATGGCTGTAACACATCTGCTACCATTCACTGTGGAGCACCAACAGAATGAGGCCTGTCAGATCTTTGCCTCCACACCAGTCCTTGGGATCGCCTGCTCCTTTACACTGTAACCTTGGCCTTGCTTTGATGGGGCTGGATTTCCAGACTGAAAGGATGAAATAGATTTAGTGTTTCACTTGCTTTAGTCAGGCCACTCCCCACCACCTGGCCTCTCATTTTCACCCAACCTGTTCAGTTGAGTCCTCAGGAACAGAAGCCTGTGAGGGCTCAAACAGTGGAAGGAAGCAAATATGAACTGGAACAGGAGTTCCCTGTTCATCCTTCAATCTAATTCGCTCCTACTGCTGCTGGTGCAGGCAAAAGCCAAGTAACGGGTCTGAGCCTGTGTGTCCCACTGCCCTTCTGAGACCCCCACACTGCTCTGCAGCACAGCTGGAGAAGCCAATGCAAACTGCTGACATTCACAACAGGGTCTCTCCCCAGCCCTGTTGAGTAGTCGGATGAAACACCAGCCAGGCAGCCACAGCAAAGCCTTGTGGCTTCTTTTGTGGTTGTTTTTAAATCGGTTGGGAGCAGCAGGGCTGAGGCACTGACAGGCTGACTCCTGGTCTCACCTCTGCCATCAGAGTGGTTCCAAAGAATGTTTATCAGTACGGTGATAGGCGCTTTATATACATAAGTGTATATATATTTGTTTGGGGTGGTTTTGGGGACGGTCCAGTTACAGGACAGCTCTGAGCTGTATGGCCTGAGTTGTGCAGTTCTGTGAGAAACTGCATTGTGTAGCACCAGTCTCATATACTTTGCTATCAAGTCCTGTTACTAGCATTATATCTATCTCTCTGCTATCCCAGTAAACTACCCTTATCCCAACCCACAAGGTTTAGGTTTCTTGGGTTTTCTTTTCCTTCCCTTACCCTCTCTCTCAATTCCCCTCCCTCCCTTAAAGAACAAGTGGCTGCGTGGTGCCCGGCTCTTGGCTGGGGCAAAACCACGACAGTTCTTTTTATATTGATATAGCCTTTTTTTTTTTGGTAACTCCCATCCACGGAAAGCTTTGAGTTCAGCTTAAAAATAACCTCAACACTGCCTCCCAGTGCCGCAGCAGCTGGTAGCAGGACGTGACAATTCGTGCACTCAGAGATGCTCTGGAAGGGTTTAGCTCAATCCCACACGGGTTTTCCAGAACCTCTGTATTGATTCGTGCTCTGAAAATCTGCCAGATCTCAGGTCAAAGATTTCTCTGGAAGGAAGTCCTTATTATTCACCCGCCAGGTATTTCTCACTGCTGCTGAAAGCAGATGAGTTTTCACCACAATATTCCAGGCTTAAAGTCCCCAGAGCTCCTTCCAGCAATGCGTCTCTCCTGGAAGGAGGTTTTATTCAGCATGTGTTTCAAAAGCATTGATCTCATCCTCACACAATGCTCACATGTGTGTCCGTCTGTCCATCCCCCCGCAACAGGCCAGCAGCACGTTCCTCTGTACACAATCTTGTTTCTCAGAAGGTGAGTTTTTGCTATATCTCCTGAGCAGCAGCACCCAAAAGCTGTTGCCTGAGGGAATATTTCTCAGCTTACTCCTTCAGACTTATTTCTGGGCTTGTCCTCACAACTGCTTGCGCCTGCACAGCTGACCAACACCATATTTTAACATGTCCCAACCAAAACTCCAGCCAAAGACCAAGCAGAGATACTGAAAGCCAGAATCCAGCCATAGATAAATCTGGAAATGTGCAGCTCTACGTACAAAGCAGCAGTTCAGAAAACCCACTTGGTCCCACAAGTGGAAAAAGCAGCAGAGGTGAAGACAAGCCCTCCGGTGCAACACACCAGCATGGCACACAACACGGCAGCATCACAAGGAGCGTGCTGACTGAACAAAGTAGAGGCATTCTCATTTTGTGATCAAGGCTGTAGCCCTGATGCTCACTTCACACCAGCACGGGATTAAACATGCTGTTGGACTGACCTGCGAGGCGCTTTTCCCTTGCGCTCTTCCAGAAGCCATCCCATGCCTTGCTGGCAGAGCCCCCAGGGTGGTCGCTGAGGCATCTCCGCAGGCGGGGCTTCCCCGGTGCCTGCATCCTCACCCCTGCGGATCCAGCTCCTCGGAGAGAAAGTGCAGCAGTTAGGACCACAGCAAATCCATTCGCTCAGCATTCGCCTCTTCAGCTCTACTGGAAAAGTTTCTGCACAGAAGTTGTCAGCAGGTAGGTCACAAACATCCCTCTGGCAAGAGCGGGGAGCAGAGCCCAGGGGAGCAGAGCCCAAGGGACCGTCCCCACCACGGAGCCTGGCCCAGCCCTGAGACTCGGCTCCCACCTCGCATAAACAGAGCTGTTCCCTGCTGAGCAGGGTAATAAATAAAGAGCCAGGCTACGCATGGTGCTGGAGCACTGCACCTCTGCATTGCCAACCGCGCTGCACTAACCGTCTGCGTCACTGCTTCCTCCTCCTTCAGAGTGAACTTACAGGGTCTGTGCAGTGGGTCGTGTGCCTGCCATCTCCCTAAGTAGCATGAAGTCATTTGAGGGATCTCATTGGATTTGTGGCCATTTCTTTTGGTATTTATTCTGAGCGGAACAGCCCAGTCTAGAAGCCGATGGGATGTTTCTCCTGTCTTATGGGATTAACCCGAGTGAAGGTTTTGTGCAAAGACCCCTCGAACAGAGCAGGACTCGCATGAATCAGTTACCTGAGGAACATCCTCAGAGCCCTGCTCCAAGGACACCTCTCCCCTGTGCTATTCACTCTCTGAGCAGCAACAGGAACATACAACAACCCTTGGCCACATACCTGTTTGGTCACATGCCTGGAAACAGCGCCCACATAAGTATGTTCTTGTAAGAGCATGCTGGAAGAGCTAGAGGCACAGTCAGGCGTTAAAGTCAGATTTTCTCCCCGTGTGAGACACAAGGAAGGAACATGTTTGCAAAGGAAGCTGCTATGTGCAGAAAGCAAATACCTGACACGTAGCTCCATGCTGATGAAGCTCCTGATGAAGCAAAATCAGCCCTGGAAAAAAAAACAGTTAATGGGGAGGTAACCTGAACAGAAGGTGACTGTGAATGACTGTTGGACTGGCTGCGCATAGCCACCGCTTCCATTTTTGGCAGCAGCTTTGGGTCTGAACGAGTTTCAGTAGCATTTGTTGACATGAGTTCAGTGCACAGCAGCACTGAGCGGGCTGCTCCAGCACACACATCACCCATATGTGCACTTGTCTGCACCCAAGTGAGAAGTCACCAATCCTCCCCACAGCCAGATGCTCTTCACCAAGCACCCAAGTGCCTCAGAAAGGTCTGAGCACACCACGGGAGCCGTTACAGCTGGTTCCTTGGGTTACAGACTGATGCTGCGAACCTGCATCCCCACTGAGACAACTTAATCGATGTCCCTCACGTGCATAGTTGACTTTTGGAAATGCAGGTGTATACATATGCCTTCTCCAAGACTTATGGAGTCAGTATCACAGTGAAGAGAAAGCACCAAGCACATGGCTCCATTCAAGACAGGTTTTGCTTTGGGCAGACGTGATCCCCAAGCGTAACTGCACATGTATCGGGGCCACAAGAGCAGCCCTGCTGCACTCCCCCTGCCAGGCAAATGCAGGTTCATGCTGTGCAAGTGATCTGCAGACCCTCCCTGCCTGGGCTCAGGATGCGCCACAGGGAATTACCCTTCCACAACGGTGAGACTTAACGTGATGAAGGCATTCAGGTTTAAAACCGACGTAAGCAGCCACCTGAAAAGCGATGGCAGACACATGTATCACAGCTTGTACAAGAGGCTGATTTCTATCCCGGTGCCCAGTGGGCTGCGTGGGGTTCACAGAGAGTCCTCTGAGGATAAAGCAGAGCTCCTTGCCACTGGTCCCGCAGCAGGTAGAGGCATCACAGAGCCCTTGGACATGGCTGCTGCTCAGAGGAAGGAAAAAGCATCAGGAGTGGCTTTGACAGATATGGCAAAGGAACAAAATTATGTTCCTTTAATGCCACCCCAGTACAGTTACGCTGGGAATGCTTCTAACCAAGCACAGAGCTTTTAACATGAAAAAGCTGTTAAATGCATCTCGTGCCACCTGCAGAGCTCTGCTTCAAGCCCGCTCCTGCAGAAGCACAGTTTCCTACCACTGCTATGAAAAGGACAGGTACAGGTTGCTGCTGATGTCCCCCTCCCCATGGCAGCTTTTCCCCGAATCCACAAGGTGCCAGGAGTTGCTGGGGGCAGCTTCATGCAGCACCGGGCAGGGGCTGCCCATGAGGGCTGTGTGCTGCTCGGGGGTCCCCTGTGTATGGCTAGCACCTCCCTGTGTGGAGACAGCAAGCCATGCTCCCGAAAGCGCAGGATGACCTCCAGCTCCAGTGCCTCCTGGCAACCCCGGCCACAGCCAGACTGGCACGCTCCTGGAGTGCTGCACAGACGTGCCTTGCTCCATCTCACGTCTGACTCAATGCCTAACGGGTCTGGGGAAGTCACCTGCAATTTCATGGAGATAGTGCAGCTGTAAGGAAGAAAATCTGCTCCATAAAACTAAAAGACAAAAATGAAGACTGAACAGTCAGGCTGCTCACATCAGAGAGCTAAAGCTCCTCCTTCTGCCTCCCAGAAATGGCTCTTAAACACAAGGCATGCTAAAAATAAAGCTGTGGCGAGGAAAGAGCAGCACAGTAACATTCCTAGAAGCTTCTGGCATTCATATCACCACCTGCAAGGGGCGAATCATCTCCCAAAGCATCAGGCCATTCGGTGTGAAGCAAACATCCTCACTCAGCAGATGTGTTTAGGTAACAGCATTTTTTAATTACCCAGAATGGTAAAACAATGTATTTGAAGAAAAAAAAAAAGGAAAAAGCCAACAACTAGTCATGAGAGGCACTGCAAAAATAGTCTGAGCCTGCCCGTATCATTAAAGGCCAAGATGCAACTGGTGTGCACACGTTTAGCATCTCCCTCGTGAGCAGCCCAGCACTGTGCGGCTGGGTTTCCTCTGCACGCCAGCGAGGCCGTGGGTGTGATGTGTGAGCATGAGCTGCAGCTGGGAACCGCGTGCCTGGGCCCTGCCGCTCCAGCAGAAGAATTTCAAGGTGTGTGTGAGCACCTGCATGCTGCTAAGGGATAATTAATGACCTACCAGCAAAAGTTAAGCTCCAGTCATCCCTTTGCCCAAAGAGACAACTTTATTAGCCAGCGCAGAGGAGCATTTACTCACAGCTAAATAAAATACATGGGTTGAAGGTAAGTGGCTTATCACTTAGCCAAAGCCTCTTCCAGCACTCTGGGCACGCTGTCAGAGAGAAATGTCCCGCGCCTGCCTGGGGCAGACAGATGCTGAGCAGCGGGGCTGGGCACAGGAATCAAGACACACTTGTGATTTCCTACCCATCCCTAACACCTAATGCTGTCACTTCCCAGAGCAGACCACGCCAAGGGAGAGGTGTCCCTGGCAGAGGAGGTTACAGCCTGAGCAGATGTCCCTAGCTCTGGGCATGCATGTTAGCAAAGAGCAAACCTGCTGTCTGCCCTCTGTAACCTCCTTTACAAGCACCACAGCAGCAAAAGCAGCCTATTATCTCTCTTGCCCTGTCATACTGCTTTGTTCAAACAGCAACACGGACATTGCTCCTTCCCTCCTGAAGATGAGAGTTCAGCCAAGATTTTAGGATTGATTTTAGGTAAGGCAGGAGCAAACAGCGCTGTGTCACAGGCACAGACACCGGAGTTGTGTCTTCTCAGGCACGTCAGCTCTGGGACTTGCCTTCACATTCCAGCTGTGCTCAGTGAAACTAGACTGAGACATCCACAGGAAGGCTTTGGTTGCCTGTTTAAGGTTATTGCACAGAAACACACATCCTCCTACACTGCAGCTGTGCCCACCCAGCTGCCTGTCCTATGGACCCTGGTACTTACCTCCCCCGGATGCACTGGGAGGGACTAGGGCACCGCACCCACCTCATGCTCAAGTCCCTGCCTCCCATTTTGGACCTGCTGCTCCCAAAACACCAGCCAGCACACACTGTCAACCTGTATGCCAAACTGGAGGCAGCAAGCATCAGCAGAGAGCTGTAGGACTTCTCAACCTCAGAACGGGCAGAAGCAGACAGACGGTCACAGACAAGCTGACAGTTCCAGCAGGAAAAGAGCAGACCAGCAGTAGCTTTACTCACAGAATCACAGAAGATCAGGAGTTGGAAGGGACCTTGAAAGATCATATAGTCCAATCCCCCTGCCAGAGCAGGATCACCAAGACTAAACGACACAGGAACACATCCAGGCGGGTTTGAATGTCTCCAGAGAAGGAGACTCCCCAGCCTCTCTGGGCAGCCTGTCCCAGGGCTCCATCATGCTCACAGTGAAAAAGTTCCTTCTGCTATTCACATGGAACTTCCTCTGCTCCAGCTTGCACCCATTGCACCTTGTCCTGTCACTGCCATCACTGAGAAGATCCTGGCTCCATCCTCCTGACTCTCACCCTTTATATATTTATAGACATTAATAAGGTCACCCCTCAGTCTCCTGAAGCAAAAGAGGCCCAGCTCCCTCAGCCTGTCCTCATCAGGAAGGTGTTCCACTCCCTTAATCATCTTGGTGGCCCTGTGCTTGACTCTTTCAAGGAGTTCTACGTCCTTCTTGAACTGAGAGGCTCAGAACTGAACACAGTATTCCAGGTGTGGTCTCAGCAGGGCAGAGCAGCAGGGGAGAAGGACCTCTCTTTAGCTACTCCAGTGAGTACACAGCCTGGAGCATCAACAGCTAGAAAAATGGAGTCCTCACAAGGCCAAAGCTGCTAAAATGAGGAGTGAGCTCAGGCTGTTCACGTGAAAAGACCTGCCAGCATGCTGACCAGGCAAAGGTTGGTGTCCCTGCACCAGGATGAGCCGTCTCTCCTGCAGCTCAGCTGCCACTGGGAACAAACGCTTCCCCATAGTCCTTCTCCCTGCCTCCTTTTCCCTTCACTCACAAAAGCTTAGGTTAGGTGTTACATTCCCCACACACAGAGCCTGGAAACAGTGCACTTCATATGAACAAAGTTTCTTTTAACACTTCTGTGGAAAAGTCATGACATCACTGGTGCTCCTGTAACACCCAGAGTACTCGTGATGGATGGCCGGTCACTCATCAGTTCTTAGTTTTAAATAAGCTTGTTATTCTTACACCCTTAGGTTATGGCTGCCCTCTTAAACACTGCCATACAGTTTGGTTATTTAAATTTTTGCTTTACCATAATTGTCCCGTGGAGCATATGAAACTTCTACACCAGGAGAACAGCAGACATCCTTCCAATAAGGCTGGGAGTCTGTGCCAGCACAGGGATTTTCACGCTATTTTAAGCATTTACAAGTTGTCTCAAGCCTTAAACGATAAAAACATCAAGCAGTGAGAGTGCACTGAACTCAATATTTTGCTATTCAGCTAGCCTGGTGGGAACGCGCTAGTGCAAACATTTAAGTGTAAGCACCAGCTGGAGCCTCTTCCTTCAGCTGCCGCCGAGAGGCATCAACCAGGTAGCAACCAGAACCACTGGACAGGCATGCAGGCACGACCCGGAGCTGCTGCCCTAGAAGGGAAGGTATGAGCTGCAGTCAGGCTGCTGCTGCGGTGAGGGAACGCAGAGCCGCTTTCATCGCGCTGGGGCTGGAGGTGGCAACAGGCAGCTTGAAAGGACCAAAGGCGGGTTCTGTGGAAGCAATTCTGTGGCATGAGGAAGATTGTATTCAGCCTAAATCATTAAAGGGAACTTGTTTGAGTCGTTTCACATCATCGCCCTGCCAAGGGAAGGGTAGGTACTGCCCAGCCAGGGGTATGGAAGGGCCAGTCAGACCTCTGCGACACCTCCCCTTGTGCTTCCAGCCTAGTTACACACATCACATCTGGCCCACAAGTGCTTTAACTGGCACCACCGGACAAACAACTCCTTTGTATGCGATAGAAATGCAGCTGTACTGAGCACACAGGCATCAAAGTGCCTTTAGTCCTGGCTGGACCAGCTCCCCCGCCTGCAAACCACACTTCCCCCTGTCAGCCCACCCCAGGCTCGGCTGCAGCCTGGCTCTGCGGGCACTGCTGCAGAGGCTGTGAGAAGTGCTGAGCTGGGCCAGACCCAAATCCAACAAAGCGCTTATGGCCCAATGAGCCCTGGGCTGGCACGGCTGGCACACGAGCTTTTGCAGGCTTCCAGGAGGATCTGCAGGGAGAGGCAAGGACCTGGAAGAGATGTGGTGCTCTCCAGACCCACACCAGCTGTTCTGCACACTGAGGAATGACTAGCAACACACTGGGGACTGTGCCCTGCAGAGCTGCTCCGTGGGGGCATGAGGGAGTCATTGGATTAAAATAAACCCATATTTTTTTGAAAAATAAGGATTGGAGAATAATGTTTAAAAACAAAGGCATGTTTTCCAGCAATTTACTCAATGATCACCCATAGCCAAGTAGCAAGGAAAGTAGAGTCCAGAGCTGAAGGAATGATTTCATTATTTTTAAAATAAGATACTTTCAGTTCCCTGGGAAATTCTCTAGAAGGATAACTTTGTGCCAAAAAAGCGCCAGCTTTAATTTTCATAGTCTCAGAATGATACGTTTCTAAGCCTAGAACCAGGGCAAAAATTTGCAGCTCAATAGGATCACCATGTCTCTGAAGACAGAGAATGAAGAGCCAAGCAGCAAGTCATTAGAGCCTGAAAAAGATACTCCCTCTGAGTAAAATACTGCTGCTGCATGCATGGGAATAGGAGAGGGTAGGACAGCAGCTTCACGTATCTCCAGAGAGCACAGGCATTTAAATGAAATGTAGAATGCTACAAACCAGAACCGTATCTCAAATAAACATGTAAGTGACAAGTGTTATTTCAACACGGCTAGTTTGGGATCTGCTGACAGCTGTTAAGAAGTCCTGGGAATTTTTTGCTCCAGCAACACTTCCCATCAGCACGGGCTGCGTTGGCTGGGCAGGAGGCTTCTAAGCATGGAATTTCTTCTGGGGTTTTGTTGATGCCCCCGATTTGGAAAAATCTGTTCCACATCCTACAATCCGCTCACTAGAACAACTCAAGACCAGTGATGTGTCAATCCAGTACTGCCAGGAGTGGCCAAAAGCCTTGTTGTGCCATCACATTGCAGGGTGATGTTTTTTTCTTTCAGTGTCGAACTGTGCATCCTAAACCCCAGAGCTGGGAAGTGTGAAACCCAACGTCACCTTCAGCACCGCATCTGCTCGTGGGAGGCAGTCTCCGTGCCAGCGCTCCACCTCTCAAGAAGCAAAGGCTCAGCCGGTCCCCTAGAGCTGCCCCAGGGGTTCGTACAGTGTCAGACTTGATGACACCGGGAACATGAGCAGCATCACTCACTGTGCCCACTCACCTGTCCTGCAGCAGCCTTCTCTGAAGAGAAGCCACTCACTTTCCTCTACATCACCCCCATTTTCAGGCTGGACACTCCTGAGCAGGACCATTACTGAGCCCGTGCTGCTGCTGGCAGCGGCTGCTCTCCCAGCGCCTCAGGGAGCTCCGGGGCACAGCCCCTGCGTGCCCTCACCTGTGGGGACTGTGGAGTGGGGGCACACCCCAGGGATGCCCCAGACCCGGGTGTCCACAGAAACGTTTCCAGATGGAGCCAGTGTCCCGGGGGATCGCCTAGGCTGGATAAAACACGGACTAACAGAGCTCAGCAAGTATATCTGAAAGCAACACTGGAACCTGCCGAGACGGGGTCACGGCGGCGGGGGTCTGAGCCCCCAGCCGAGCCCGCTGGGACCAGCCGCCGCTTCTGGAATCGCAGACTGCACGGGGCTGGAAGGGGCCTGTACAGCCCGACGAGCCCCCCTGCGGCGAGCAGGGACACCTTCCCTAGGGCTGCAGCAGCCAGCACAAGGTAACGCCAGCACCGGCACGCTGACCTGCTGGGCTTCCTTGCTCCAGGAGGGCAGATCAACCCCGCCAGCCCGGGCGAGGGGCGCGGGAGGTCGCAGGCGGCTCCGGCCGGGGCTCCACTGCCTGGAGCCAGCAGCCCGGCCCTCAGACAGCAGCTCTCTCTGCGCCAGGCCGGAACTCCCCCCAGGAGCCACCAAAAGCGTTGGCCGCGAGTCCCGGGACCCCCGGGGTTGCCGCCGGCCCAGCCGCGCAGCTCCGGCCCCAGCACCGCACCGGCCCAGCCCGGGCGGGCGCTGGGCGCTGCCGGGGGAGGCGGCGGAGCCCCGCAGGAAAAAGGGGGGCAGCTCCGGCCGAGGCAGCGGGGCCAGCCCCGCACGGGCTCGGTCCTCGGGCACCTCCGTCGCCTCGGTAGGACGCGCAGCTCCCCCTTCCCTTCTCTCGCGCACAGAACCAGCTGCTGGACGGACAGAGAGTCAGGCAAATAAAATGCGCCCTCTCCCCGTCGGGGAATCGAACCCCGGTCTCCCGCGTGACAGGCGGGGATACTCACCACTATACTAACGAGGAGCGAGAGCGCCGTGCGCAAACCTGCCATTCCACCGTCCCCAGGAACCCCCACGCTCATCGGCCGCTTTCATCACCCGCGCTAATTACCCGCGCTAATTACCCGCCGGTGCCGCGACCATCATGACCCGCCGGTAACACAACGCCGGGCAGCAGCAGCCGTCTTCCCGGCCGCGCTCCGCTCGCACCGAGCCGGCGCGAAGCCCAGGCCGCCGGCGCTGTTCCGGCCGGCAGGAGCTCGGCCCGAGCAGGGTCAGGCGCCCGCGCGGTAGGTGCGTAACACGGCTGCCGGGCGCGCGCTGCGGGCACGCGTGAGCTCAGCTCCGGCCCCCGCGCGGCCGCAGGACACGGGTCAGGGAGCCGGTAACGGAGCCCGGCTGCCGGCCTGCCCGCGGGGGAGCCGCCGCCACGCAGCTTGACGCGAACGCGGCATCGCCTTCCCAGGCCGAAACAAGCAGCGGAGTGTTTTTATGTGTCCGCACACTAAAGGAGCCCCCGGCACAGCGCCGCGCTTGCCTAGAGCTGTTCTCAGCCCGGCAGCCGGGCTGTCTGCGTGAGCAGCTCGCTGCCCCTTCCCCTGCAGCTGAAAAGAGACCTTGAACCCCCCAGGGGTCCTGTTCTCACCCCTTACAGCAAGGAGCAGCGGTGTGGTGTGAGTTACATCGCTGAGGGAGGCTGGAAGGGGTTTGTAAAAAAAGCTTAGGCTCTACCATAGACTGGTGTGGGTTGGAGGGGACCTTAAAGACCATCCAGTCCCACCTCCCTGCCGTGGGCAGGGACACCTCTCACCAGCCCAGGCTGCTCAAGGCCCCATCCAAACCGTCCCTGAACACCTCCAGGGAGGGGGCATCCACCTGTGCCAGGGCCTCACTACTTACCACAGCACCTTGTAGAGAAGAATTTTATCCTAATGCCCAATCTAAATCTACCCCCTTCCAATTTAAACCCATTCCCCCTCATCCTATCACTCCAGGCCCTTCTAAAAAGTTCCTCCACGGCTTTCTTGTAGGCCCTTCAGGTACTGGAAAGCCACTCCAAGATCTCCCTGCAGCCTTCTCTTCTTCAAGCTGAACCAGCCCGACTCTCTCAGTTTGTCTTCATACAAGAGGTGCTCCACCCCTCCAATTATCTTTGTGGCCTCCTCTATACCTGTTCCAACAGTTCTACGTCCTTCTTATGTTGGGGACTCCAGAACTGGATACAGTACTTACTCCAGGTGGAGTCTCACGAGAGCAGAGTAGAGGGGCAAAGTATCTGAAGGTTTTTTTACCTATCCCTCTCCATGCCATTGGTTTTCCTGTGGAATCAAACCCTAATCCTCAAAGGATGCAAGTGAAGTGTTTTCCTGGCTCATGTAGGTCTCAGGTCGAGCGGACAACTACCCATGAAACACCAGAGACAGGCAGGGGGTTAACTCAGTGGTAGTAACGGATTAATTGAGAAAAGCTGAAACAGCTATGGCCTCCAGCTGCCATCAGCTCTACACCTCATGCAAATGATGCCTGAAGAGGCCAGAAAGCTTCTGAACTGATCCGTTTTAAAAGCAAAGTTCTCAGGCTGTTGAAATCCATCACCACTGCTGGTAGATCTGAAGCTTAAGTAGTGCAGGACCTCTGGCCAGAGGGCTCTGCCTGTGAGTGGCCTATGCCAGCACTGATGGGAGAATGAATTTGGGAGGACAGCAGGCAATGTAAAGCAGACTGGAATCCAGGGGATGGTGAACAGTGGCTCACTTAAAAACTGTCTGCCATTAAATATCCCAAACAGAAAGATTAATCAATTGCAATTTAAAAATATGTGAATGGAATGGCCAGAAAAGAGACCAGGTTATTGGGCATTGAGCACTTTCAATTCCCTGGTACCAACTGCTATCAGTCCCACTGACCACGGGGGTGGGGGGTGGTGGTTTGGGCTGTGGCTTTTTCCTCCCTTACCCCACACTTGGGTGCTTGAGCACACCATTAGCTCAGCCACGTGCCTTGCATGAAAGGGAAATCCTTTACTAAAGCCACTGCTTAACCAGGGCACAAACAAGCAACAGCAGCACACTCAGTGGAGAGAGGGAAAAGAGGCATCCATTTGTGTTGCCCAGCCCCAGCATGTCTGGAATCCTAGACCTGGCTTCAAAACAGCAATTCAGCTTTTCCCATACCCTGTGTGCCACTCTCCAACGCTGACCTGAAAGGTCTTAATGTAATGCCTTTTCCTCTTAGTTTTTAATTACTGATGTAAACCCTTTTGTTTTCTGCATGTTCACTGAGAAACTGTACTGTCTGCTATCAAATGACATCAGTAAGTCTCCACAGGCTGCAGCCCAGGCCAAACCCTGTTCATATACATTTATATCGAAGGCTTTATCAGAGGTGACTGGGTAATTTGCATATCTGGACACATCTGGGTTGTGAAAGTCTCATCACCTCTTATACACAGCCCCTCCAGAACAGTGAGGAGAACTGCATTGCTCACAGGCTGCAGGCTGGTCAGCAGCCACAAGCCTGTAGATCTTGGCTATTATTTTAAGAGAGAGTGATCCACTGCAGGGTGCTCCTTCAGGGAAACAAAAATGAAACACAGAACTGTGCAGAGCCTCTTAACTTTCCCTGGACGAAGTTACACTTCTCTGTGTATCCACCAGCCTGAGGTGCTGCAACAAAACCTTTCTACTAAGAAAAGTCGCAGAGGTGGGTGACAGGACTGCTAGGGGTTGGCCTGGAAGCAGGTGTCTCTACCCAAAACAAGAGAATTCAGAACGCTCTGGTCCCTGTTTTCCTGAGCTGACAGGAACACAAGGCCTCTGGCAGGACTTTTCCTGGGAATTCAACTGAAGTGATAAGCTGTAATAAATTGATCACATCGAAAAAGTGATAAGGGGTTGTTCAACTCAAAGCAAAGTGAATTGTGCAGATGGCATCAGTTTTGGGGGTAACAGCAGCTAACACTGCTGCCAGGTCAGTGACATTGACATACGGTACTTTTTAAAAGCTGTGAACTTGCTGCAAGCAGCTCCTCCAGCAACACCCCCCTCCATCTCCAGTGCCACCAGCCTGGGCATTAGCTCTTTGCATTTACTGTGCCCGCTCCCTTGCTGCTTCCAGGCGTGCATTCCTGCCACCGGCCTCTGGCAACCAGTCTTCAGCCAAAACTGGGGGCCATTCACCTTGGAATAACGGTCTCCTCCAGCAGAACCACTCCGCTTTCTCTGTTAAGCTTCATGATCCCTGGAAAAGCCTACAGCAGCCAGTGCCTTCTTCACATCAGGGTCCCACCTCTGAGCTGGGTCCCTGGGGCAGAAGCACAGGAGCCTGGCACTCCTGGGAGAGAACAGTTAAGGAGCCCTGGAGCTGGCTGGGCACACACACATCTGTCCGAGGACAAGGTCACAGCCACCAAGAAAGGTTCCTCATGAAGAAAGCAAACCAAATGTCACGCCCATCCTCAGGAAGGTGTATTCGTGGCACTACAGGCTGGCCAGCCTCGGCCCAGTGCCCAGGCAGGCACGGAGCAAGACTTACTGGATGGCACACAATGGACAGGACAGGGATTAGCATGGCATGGCTTTACCAGTGACAAATTGTGCCAGCTGCCTGCAGTGATTGGCTCTGTAGCTCACAGAGGAGCATTGGACATTGCAATCCTGACTTCAGTGAGCCTTTTGACATTGTCTCATAGTTAACTTAGACCCAAATTGGTAAAATACAAACAGGTAGACAACAGGTTAGATGGAAAAACGGGCTGAACTACCAACCTCAAAGGGCCATGACAAGTGGTACAGAAATTACTAAAAATTTGATTTCAAACGAATTTCTCAGGTGCTTACTCTGCCTTGGTATCACACAGGCCGCAGACCCTTCTTCCCCCTCAGCTGATGGAATCTATTTCATCATCTGCTTGAAATACACTGTCATTTTGGATCTCTCTTCCATTCAAGTTTCATCATGCAAAACTCTGCTAGAACACTTTCCTTACGCATTGCTCAATGTGCAAGCTGTTTTAGGGCAAAATAATTGTATGTAAATCTTCATAATTACATAAAGACAAACAATGCCAAATGCTGCAATAAACCATGGCGAAATGCTTCTCACAATCAAAACTGTTCAGCCAGAAGCTGGAGGGTTGATAGTGTCTGTGTATCACCACGGTACCTGTCCCCACATGTTGCTCATCAGCTGAGGCATGTTTGAGCCCTTACACACTCCCAGTGCACACATTCCCTTTGTACACGGCCTAGCTTTACGTCTTTCCCTAGAAAGGCAGCATCAGGACTCAAAGAGCTTTGCTGTGTCCTTGGAAGAGAGTTTTTTACCCATTATGTTGCTTCTTTCATCACTGCGTACGACCCTGCCGTTACAGAGCTACTCTCACCATTCCCCTCACCCCCCCATCCAGGGCCCCCAGCTGCGGCCTGGGCCAGCTGCAGTCACCGCAGCGCCCTGAAGGCCAGCCGCCCTGTGCCCCTGGGTGCTGCTGCTCTGCTTTTTCCTGCTGCAGCCTGAACGGGCAGAAGGTGGACAGACTTACTGAGCACCTGCTGATGGACAGAAATGCCCTTAGAGCAGGGGGTTCACTCTGGGACAAAAGGCAAACTTCATTTCCAACCTATGGTTCTAGAAACAGGGAAGTTACAAGGATTATTAAATTAGAGGTTTGCACTTCTGAGTCACAAGTTCATGTACAGCTGGCAGAACAGTCTTACAGTAAGGGGAAGTCACTTGTTTCACAGAAACTTTTTCTAAAAATCAGATCCACAGATAAGATAGAGCTAAATGACACTCACCCAGCTCACCCCCTCCCGCGTGCACACTCACAGGCTGCACTGGGAGGCAGGGAAGGGCCATCGCTGAAATGCAAAGCAGCTTCCACAAACACTCCAAGGAGCAAGAGATTTCTGCATTAAACATCAGCAAAGCAAACAAATCAACACAGGACACTGTCACAGGATGCACTGCCAGCATGCCACTGTGGCACAGACTTTGTTCCTGACGACTTGTTCCTGACGAATGGATGCCCATTAGGCATCCAGTCAGAATGACTTCAGGACAATGCAACTGGGCTTTTCAAAACATAAGCAATGAACTATCCCAACAGAGAAATAACTGTAGTTTATATATATATAAACATACAAGTTACACACAAAGTATTTTATTCTACAGGAAAACATCACTCTGAAGCAGCTGTGTGCACCAGGTACTCACTTCAGCTAATTTGGAAGGCAAAAGCTTGCGGTAGCTTCACCACATGCTTTCTACTTCCCAACCACAAAACTGATGCTCTTCAGGACATTAAATGTTTGTAGAAACAGGACCTGAATGTAAGGCCTGTGAAATATAGGCTTTTAACAAGGCAGAACAGAGAAAAACAAGGCAGAAGAAGAACAGAGCATGAAAATCACGCCACTCATTTCCTTAGTA
Organism: Laterallus jamaicensis coturniculus; assembly: GCA_022605575.1. NCBI lineage: Eukaryota > Metazoa > Chordata > Aves > Gruiformes > Rallidae > Laterallus > Laterallus jamaicensis. Next base: position 2,119,797 of record JAKCOX010000016.1, read on the forward strand.
TAGTTCCACAACCCCCAGTATCAACTATCACAGCAATTTATGATGCTCAAGGAAAAAACACCCCCAGCAATCCGTCCCCTCCAGCACACAAACACAGGCGAACAATGAACAATCTGAAATTATTTATTAGGAAAAAACAAAGTACTGTTTCAACATTCAAACAGAACAAATGGTAATAAACCCAGGAAAATAAACTGTAAAGTAGGCCCATCACAGCGGGGTTGGGTTATGACAAAGTAAATGAAATCCCAACTTCATTCATGCAAACGAGCAGTCAAAGATTATTTACAGTTTTGACAAGATGAATTACAGCATTGGCCAAGTTTGGACCCCAATCAAATTACTCAGTGACATATTAAAGGGATCTAGTCTGTACATTCAATAATGAGAATCTATAAAAAGAAAAATAATTTAAACAATTTACAAGAGCTGTATTACAGATGGCAATAAGGGTATCATTTACAAGAGCTGTATTAACAGGTGACACAAAGGTATTAATCGGTAATTTATGAATATAAATTTGTAGCACACATTTTTACATCACTTCTTCAGTGTCCAAACAGTAAACAAGAAAGTGGAGACATGAGTGCAATGTAATAGAATAAGGCAACTTAACCAAATGGCTCTTCGGAGAACCTCCTTCCTACAAGGGTTTACAAATTATAACTTTGCCTGTCCGTTTTGCTAACTAACTAAAACGAGTATTTGAAGACAGCAACTGGTGATTAGAAGGCCTGTGTATGACGAGGCAGGAGATGGAAAATTAAACTCATTTGTTAAAAAGCCCAACTCAGGAAATGGAAAAAAAGTAGATTATCAAAAGCCCTCTATATCCTCTATCACCACCACACTAATTTTCGTGTTCTAGATGTTGTAATTCTGTATGTCTCAAAGTACTAATTCACTAGTCAATTAAATTTTGCAATGCATAATCTGTAATTAATAAAACCTTCTCCCAAAGCTTGTATTTACAGTGTTCTTTAATTGATGCTAGAAGAATTGTGAAATGCCAGCAATTTATAGCAAAGATTAGCAACCGACACCCCAGATTCCAGTTTATTTTATCAGCAAAACTAGCACAGTTGGCTTTTAAAATTATTTTCAACAGGTATTTCTGCATTGTCAACAACCTTCCCAGATGCTTACAGTAATGGCTGGTTTTCTTGAAGTTTTAACAAATGCCAACCCTGTTCTGCTTAGTATTATATGTTTAAACAGCTACAATGACAAAACAAGATGAAGGATAACACTGAAATCCAGCAATGAAAAGTCATCTGTATCAATGCACCACGGGAATGTGACAGGCCGTACGTACAGAGAGCAGCACAGGAAGACCAACCTGCCAGTGGCTTGCCACTTTAACCATCCACATATTCTAAAAAAAACAAAAAGGAAACTTGAAATAAGGCCCAAACACATTTGCAAATGATAAATTTTAAGTCTGTCAAAAGGACCAGGCCATAAATATTTTATTTACAATTTCTATTTAGAAACTTTATGCTCAACAAATGATTTAGCACCAGCAGGAATATGCAGCATCGCATCACTGTGCTCCCCAGGGAGAAGACCTCGAGGCCAAACCTTGCTCATACTTGTTTCAGAGAATAATGTACTCAAGTGAGCAAGATTCAGCACTCAGTTATGCAAACCTAGACTGCTCAAGCATATTCCATTAGCACACTATTAATTACAAATATATTACAACACCTTTTGAGATGTTTGCAGAGTGTTTTTAAGAATACTCAGTATGCTCTACATGTGTGAAGTAAACAAAGCTAATAAAAAAAGTTTCTTTTAGACTTCTTTGAAACTTAAAGAGTTGGTAGTTTTATCTCAGATGACAGTACTGGCGATGTACTTTGGACTATATCAGTAAAACTTAAGAGAATGTAAGCAGGGAATTATCCCTCTGTGCTCTGATAAAGTGTTGGTGGGGCTTGGTTTTTTTTTAAACCTACCACGGTCACGTCTGAGGACTTAATTCACCCATTTTATCCACGAGAATTGCTAAGTCTGCCCCCTCTCACTGTGCATTAACAGGAAATGGGAAAATTAATACTACCCAAAGAGTAACTGTACGTGTCAAGCGTGTTCTGTAAATCCTGTTCTTAAATTCTGTGGGTTCTGCACTGTGACCCACAGGTCTTGGTTAAGTACTTCTAATGTGACCCAGATTTTTCTTCACTTTTTAACCTAAGCAAAGCTCTTAGGTGTTACATGTTTTTTAAGCCTATATAATAATTAAAGAAAAAATAAATGTAGAAAGCTCTGTTGCTAGGAAAACACTGAGAAGAGAAAGAACTCATCTCATTATGTGTGTAAATGGAGTCAGGATAAAAACTGACCACAATTAGCTCAACAGAATTACACTGATCATTTCTTTTCTGAACTTAACTAAGCGTTTCCTCAGGATTACAGCCATCCAATATCCAGAGAGTGAACAGTGAAAGGGATATTTAAAAATAGGTTGAATGTAAATTTAGACATTAGGGTAATGTGCTTTTAAGCAGCACCGATTTGCTCTAGGTAAAAGACACTTTAGTTCCAAACATTAAAATCCTACAGTTGTTTGGTAAATTTAAAAACCAGCAGTTATTGCAACTTATCTGGAAGTAGGTGTTTCCTGAAGACTTATACTGGATAGAGACAAAGAGCTAGCATTACACTGTGCAAGGCAAGGCAATTATAATCACCTCGTGTGCATTACCAACAGCTCACATGCACATAAGAATCTCACTGTGCTACTGAAGGAAATGTATTAACAGAGGTGTTGGCAGGATCACACAAGTGCCTGCCTGCAGAACACTACAGGAAGACCTTCAAAAGGCAGGTCAGACATCCAAACGCCCTTTGAAAATCTCAACCAAACTATAAGACAGAGAAAGTGTATCAATGCTGCTTCTCTCTGAATGGTTACATTTACTGAAGCAAGTGCTTATATTTAAACCTCTGCTAGCTTCAGTAAAGAATGCTGAGGATGTGTTCATTCCAGCTTGCTAGATGTTCCAAATGTATTGAAGTTCCCTTCCTGTTCAAATTGCAGTTACCTTAAGTAGAACTAGAAAGGTCTAAGTGGTTACGTTTAATAGCCAAACCAAGTTTGAATAGTTTCCTCTAAAAATTATTTGGCCAGAAATAATCTGTTTTTACCTGACTAAAGACCTGCATGATTTTTAGGGAGATACTGATACAATAAAACTGTGCGTAACACTTGAAGATCAAGTTGGAGGAGTAAGACCAAGAAATGGAAAAGCATTACCCCGAGATGAGGGTACAGGGATTGGAAGCCAGAAACCTGATGCTCTTCTCCCAGCATCTCAAGCTACACTGGATTGAAGGGGTCATCTCCATGGCAAATAAAATTACCACCTATTTTTTTTGGTAAGCAACGCTAATTAGGAAACATCATGGATAAGTTCCTAGTACCAGCAAAATTGGCATTATATGAAAAAAATGAAAAGGCACTCACATGGCTGACTGAGCTGAAAACAATTACACATTCAAAGTGAGCTTTACATGTTGCTTTAGAAGAAGTTTCACACAACTTTCCTCTACAAAAGTGGTTCCACAACAGTAGCCCTGAGAAAACACCCAATTTTCTCTAGGGTAGTACATACATGGAATCAATTCATTCTAAAGCAACTTCAACCAGTTAGCTTTGAGGAAAAGAAATGGTGGAGATGAAAGTGAAATCAGAGATCAGGAAAAGCAAGTTACTTCAGTGATTTCTAAAAAGAAACAAGCCTCTTCAACCTATTCAGAAGTGGATTTAGAGGAAAAGACTTGAAAGGCTTATCTTGCAGCTATTTGTGATGCCTCGTGTTTCTACTGGTGGTAGAGTCAATCTTTGGAGACTCTAGTAACAAGTTCTTAAGTTGAGAGAAAACACGAGATCAAACTCAAAGATGTGGCTTAAATACAAGACCCTGGGCTTTACAGTAGGGCTTGAAAACAACTGGTCGCTCCTGTAAGGAAGTAACAGCTGAGCTGGTAACACGAGCAAGAGTAAGCCATTTTCTTTAGAAGCTCAGGGGAAGTGAAACAGAGGTAGGGCATACGTCCTGATTCTCACAGTAGTTTCCATACAGTACAGCTATTCAAGAATTACTCCATTAATTTATTCTGTAACTCTGTACAATTTACTTTTAAAATGTTATTTTAGGTCATCTGAACGTCAAATGGTTTAAATTAACCATGGTCATTAAGTAATCATCTTCTACATGTGCTTCTGGTATAAATATACAAGTAACTTCCAGCCACTGCTTCAAGAGCAGCTCAACACAAAATGAGAAGTGAAGTATCAATAAATACGATCTAAAGGAACTGTTTCTAATCAAAATGAGGTTTGTGTCTCAAAGTACCTCATTCTGGGAGAAAAATACACAGTTGGTTTGCAAAATTTTCAGGAGGCAGTAAAAATATTCAGAAAATTAGGTTTTTACAAAATTTTATAACCAAATAAAAGTCACTTTCTGTAGTCTGCAACTTCAAAGGAACAGTACATAGCATTTATAAAGACATTCTATAAAAACCATGCTCACTATTTTCTGAAGTGCTCTGATTTAGCATTCGATCAGTTGAACTGTGAGTACAGTTTTGGGGGGTTTTTTGTCTAAAAGAAACATCAAACAAGCACAATGGACATGTAATACAGGTGCCAGGAAAAGCAACAGTAAATGGAACCGCATTTGTGACTGGCATTGACCTTGCAGAACTGGCTACTCAAAGTCACTGGACGCTTAAAGGATCACAGAGCTTTTATTTTTTTTTAAAACCTATACTGTTAGCATGGTGCTTTAAGTAAAGAGAAGACTGAAAATAGCACAGAGAGGCTTCCAACACACTAGGTGGATGTGTCTATGAATACAACACAGCCATGCTGTGGAACACTTGAACAACTGGTTTTAAAAATACCTTAAAACCCAAGATAAGAACATGTTCTAGTCTGGTTGCTCCTCATGCACTGATAGGAAATATTTAACATTAAAGTGATATCATAAAATTGGGTAGCTCGTTAGTCCACAAAGAGTCATATAGCTAATGACTATATAATATCCATATAAGTTTAAGGTCTCACGCCCTGGCTTCAGGACTAAACTTATTCCAATAATCACAAATGTATATTCTAAAAGTAGACAGAAAAACCCAAAGATCAGTTTCAGAATATGGATTTTATCCCAAGGCCACAATTTGATGAATGGTTTGATATTGCAAGTGCACTAAATATTGGTCCGCTCGGTGCTGCAATACAAACTCTGACGCTGTCCTCCGCTTTGAAGAACAAACTTCCAAATCCAAAAGCTGACAGTCTCTCATTTCTGACATCTAATTAGATTTTGACAAACTCTTTCTAAAGTTAAAAACACATTTTCAAATCAGTAGGAGAGGGCAGAAGTTTTCTAAACTTCCACAGAAATGAGCCAAAGCAACAGAATTAAAAGGTTCCACATTTAGTCTATTTTCAAGGATTTCTTCAGTTCTCTCTGGCTTTGTGGTACTTCTATAAATGACAACGTGTGTTGTCAGAATTTGAGACCTGCACAAAAAACCCCTCAACCAACCAGAAGGCATTTGGGAAGTCACGTCCTCAAAACCACCACCCCAACACCACCCAAAAGTCTGTTTTCATTAATCATTAATTTATTTCCCAAATTCAACCAAAGATAGAGAAGATCATCCCAAAATATCAGCTGCATCTTCAAATAAGTGAAGGAGGCAAGTGAATTTCTTCACAAAATCTTGAAAACATCAACTCTTTAATCTGCTGCTTTGGCTGATTTTTGTGTTTCTATTCTTCCCACTGAAAATTAAAGCATTATTTCCACTACACATACAAATAAAATAATGACTGTGTTCACTGTGGGAAGCAATTGTCTACAGTTTTTTCATCTTGTAGATAGTACCTTTCTGGTTTTGAAGTTGTTTTCTGTAAGTACACATGTGAAATTGTGCTCATAATACAGTATAACTAATGAAAATAATTTTTCATTCATCAATTATGTACAAAACCAGTGGGCCTAAAGCCTCAGGAGTAAACTTAAAATGTTTTCATGCTAAGCACTTAAAAGGTTCGGCAGTCCTTCTTCTGGAAGCTTGTTTTCAGAGGATGTATTGCATATTAAAGGTTCAATACTGGCTACATGTACCAAGGAACATAAACGGTATCCCCTAACAGTTCACTTTTCAATGCCCAACAGAGTGAAAACCCCTTCCTTATAATGGCAATACTCAGTAGCTAATCACTTCTTAAAAACAAGCTATTTTCTTTTCCCCCTCCCCAAATTTAGTTCCTGTTGCCACACACAAGCGCCATTCAGGTGGAAAAGACTTCAGTGCAGTGACATCTGGTATCTCAACTGAAATTTGGCAGCCCAAGGAGAGCACCAACAGCTCCAAAGTATCCCTGTGCAAAACAAACAAACAAAATATTTCAGGTTCAAAGTAGGGTATTAAATTCTGCACCGATCACATCTCAATGACACCTGGCAGACCAATGCTAGAGGAGAATGCCATACATTTTTAATATATAACCTTTAAGAAACATTTTTTAAAATTTCATGAAGCAAGTGTTCTATCCTTCTTATCTAGCTTAACTTTAGGAGATTTCACCTTAAACCTCCTCATACAGCGCAGGACTTTGAAGACACATGTCAATGACACCTGAAGCACAGAAATAAGGTTGGGTTTACTTTTCCAAGAGGAGCTGTGTATCTTAGTTGCCAAGGGATCTCTGACATCCCTAACAACACAACTCCTGAGGTACACGTCAAACATTTCTTAAATTACCTGTACCTTACATCTTTAAGGAATTATGTCTCAGCTTCAACACCCTTCTTTGGATTGTATACTTAGCTGCCTTTAAAGAACAACATTCACCTCTCCCCGAGGAAGCGAGATGTTCCCCCTGCCTATGACTGTGACATACAGATGTGTCTGGAATCTGCATTTGACCAAATGCAACAGTTTAAAATTTATCCAAGAAAAATCTGAAGGGGTAGAGCTAACAAAGAACCATTCTGCTATACATGCAGGCACTAGCGCCAAGACAGACTTACTGTCAGTCTCAGGATAAGCAAGAAAGGAAAAAAGCTGTGAGAATCAATTGATGTGGAACAGATGTAATGCTGTAATATTTGCAGACCAACAGAGGACAAAAACTGCCAGTCCACTGCCAAGAAGCTACAAGTGTCCCAACTGTTACACCTGCAATTAATACTGGTTGCCTGTATTATATTTAAAACAGGTCAACTGTGTCAGCATTACACGCTGATCTTGATTGCGGGCACTGCCTAAAAGCAGGTTAGTCTCAGAGCATAAAACCACTACAACTTTAGGGTGTATCTGTGGTGGTGTGAAAGCAGTCCTTATTAAAAGCAGTCTTGACTTTGAGGATGTTGCTCAAGCTCAGTTGAGAACAAAGTAAATATTCCAAAGGCCCATGCTTTAGATCTCCCTGCAATCTTTTGAAATACAATGTTTACTGTTGTTTCCTCCCCAACCCAAGGAGAGGCTGTTGAACCTCAGTGCAGAGCTTAACAGCTCCTTGTCCCTCTCCGAAGATCTACAGTGTGAACTGAGATACCCTGAAGTGACTGAAGTACTTCCCTGGCAGAGCACGCCGTCCCCAGAGAACTAACACAGTATGACAAACCTCCTCTTATTTTCAATGTTTACAGAGTGTTTGGTGTCTCAGGATATCACACACATGAGAGCTACTCAATACCTGCATTTTTGATTTATGGTAACACAATCTACCCAGATAAATGAACCATAGCTTACCTCGTGTTCTAGGAACAAGGCCTTCAGCTGGCCTTTAGACCAGTAATCCAGTGCATACGCAAGAAGCTTCATTGACAAAGTATTCACACGTAAAAAATTGCCAACAAACACAACTCTGTTTATTTTCTAAAAAAAAAATAAATAGAAAAACAGCCAAGGATTAAGTCTTTCCACTGTTTAACACAGCTTTGAAAAATTAAGTAATGAAAAAACAGTCTCAAGCAAGGGAAAATAACAACCCCAAACCGCCCACCATTATAACACGGTTCCAGAATTTGGAATGCAGCATACCTGGGTAAAAGGAAGCACCATGCAACTCTCACAAAGTAAAGGACTTAATTTACAGAGAAGTAGCTTTTGTATTTCAAATTAAGTGAGTGTTTCCAGTAAGTAAGCCAAAGAGACAAACAAATGAAAAATACTCCTGTTTGGTAGAGAAGCCTCAATGCCTTCATAGCCCTGTACAATGCTGCTTGATCCATATGCAACAAGGCAGCACTGTAAAGAAGCCGAAGACAGTAAGACATGAGATGCTCCTTTCATCTTCATACCTCTGTATAAAATTAGACTGAGACCTAAATACAAGTGAGCTGTAAATATTCATCAAGTCTAATGTAAAAAAAGTGAAAATTGTTTCATTTTCCCCATTCACTAAAATAAATCCAACATTAAACACAGGTTTAATGTTATGAAGGCACGAACCAAAGAAAATTTAATTGTGTTAGTGCTTAACACAGTGCTTCAGTAAGTGCTTATGTTAGCTGAATATTCGTATCCAAGTTGCTACAAAAACTAGTATGACAATTCAACCTGTATTCAGATGCCTCATGTCCAACCGTCTTTCACCATCCTGATTAGTTCACAGTGAAGACAAAATAAACACACTCTTAAGGCACCCAATCAAGTGTAGTTCTGCTCTGTAGCAGGAAGTTAGAATAATTAAAATCCACTTTATACCTCAATTCAAAATACTAGCTTGTGGGTCCCTATTAACCATTTCTTATGCTTTGTAGTTCTGTGACATAGCTGGAATAAAGCTAATTTGTGCTGTTAATGAATTCTGATTTGTATTCACTTACCCCCACCCTTAGATATAAATTGCACATATCTGCCTCAGACTATTAGCAGGTACTTTCAACTTCAACCTCACTTGAATTCTGCCGTAAAGTTAAAAAAGTGAAAGTTAAGTCAATACCCACAAAATTAACTTTCTTCTCTGAAACTGAGAAGGAAATTCAGTGAGAACTTGCAGTATTAACACCAGAAACATGTATAGTCTGGCTCCTAAGCAAAAGGAGGGTTATGGCAATGTTATTTCTGAGACTATACTGTCCATAGGTTTTAATCAGAGCTCTAAATACAGGTACCTTTAGTCTGCTCTAGGAAAGCTGATACGAAACCTCACTTTATCCAGTTTGTTGATAATCAAAAGGGAAATCCCTACTGCTCACCCATACCTTTTATGCCTAAATTCAGTATTCTGCCAGATTCCTGACTGTTCATGATAATCATATTAAAACTGAACACATACTGGTTCCGTTTAATGGAGCTTTGAGAAACAGAAGATAGCAGGAAATTGTATCAACCAGTAAGAAGACAGGTGACAAAACTATCTGAAGTCTCAAGAGGCAGTAAAAACTAGAAATAATGCTTAACAAGAAGGCAGACTTTCTGTGAGCTTTAATCAGAGAATAGTTTCAGCTTGAAGAAATGACCAGAGGCCATCAGTTCCTATGCACTGCTCAGAGCAGGTCTTTCAGCAGCTTCAATACTGAAGTTGCTCAAGTCACGTGTTTTCAAACACCCCAAGGACACAAAGTCCACAGTTGCTAAGTCCATGTTTCAGGGCTGAACCAATCGCACTGAGAATCTTTTTTTTCTCTTCGCAGAATCACAAGGTTGGAAAAGACCTTTGAGACTGAGTCCAACCATACTCATCCTCTACTAAACCATATCCTTGAGCACCTCATCTACCCATCTTTTAAATACATCCAGGGTTGGTGACTCAACCCCCTCCCTGGGCAGCCTGTTCCAGTGCCCAATAACCCTTTTGGGGAAGAACTTTTTCCTAATGTCTGATCTGACCCTGCCCTGGTGCAGCTTGAGGTCATTCCCCCTCATCCCATCACCTGTCACTTGCGTGAAGAGACCAACCCCCACCTCTCTACAACCTCTTTTCAGGTAATTGTAAGTGGTGATAAGGACTCCCCTCAGTCTACTCTTTCTCCATGGTTAACAACCCCAGTTCCCTCAGTTGCTCCCTGGATGGTTTGCTCTCCAGCCCCTTCCCCAGCCTGGTTGCCCTTCTCTGGACACACTCCAGGACCTCAGTCTTTCTTGCAGTGATGAGCCCAAAGCTGAATCCAGCACTCAAGGTGTGGCCTCACCAATGCTGAGTACAGGGGCACAATCAATTCCCTGGTCCTGCTGGCCACAGTTGCTGATACAAGCCAGGATGCCATTGGCCTTCTTGGCCACCTGGGCACACTGCTGGCTCATATTCAGCCAGCAGTCAACCAACACCCCCAGGTCCTTCCCTGCCAGGCAGCTTTCTAGCCACTCTTCACCAAGCCTGTAGTGGTCCAATCAGAATTCTCTATGCTACAAGTTGTGTCCACTGCCTCCGGTTCCTCTGCTGTGCAGAGCTGTACCTGGCAGCGTCCTCCCTGTAACCTTCTCCAGAGAGCAACAAGCATTTCAGGATTCAGCTTCTTCAGGTGTAACCCAGACCCCTCAGTGTCTGCTTATATGTTAAGTGCTCCAGGTTAGGGCTCTGTCTTGGTAACCTATTCCACTCTAGTTTGCCAGTGCTTCACTTTTGGTGATGGCTGGGAGAAGGGAGAAAGACCTCATGCCCAAAGTATCACCCTCCTCTGACCTGCTGGCTACGTGCCTGCTAATGTACAAGGCCTTCACCACTGCACCAATACGCTGCTGACTGACACTCAGTTCCTCTGCCAGCACCCTCCTCTTTCCTGCAATGCCCCTCCCTAGCCAGTCTGTATCTCACCTTTTGCTGTGAGGATGCAATCCTGAAAAATGGAGTTGCTACTCTGGACTCCTTATGCCATTAGGACAACCTCCCACAAGATCTTGATTACTAAATCACACCTCCTGCCCTGAAACTAGACTCCTGTTCTACTCAAGTCCATCTAGAGTCTCCATTCTACTACTTGCCTTATCTTTAACCAGAATTTTAAATGCTACTATTTCAAAGCTGTTACTGAAATCCTTGACCAGCTCTTTGCTCGTGAACAGTGATCCCTCAACAGGCCTGCCTGGTCAGCCTGCCCAACACCTGTGTCAGAAAAAGGTCTCTGGACAACCGAGAAGTATGGATTGCTTGTGATCCACCATGTTAACCTTCCAGAGGAGGCTGGGTTAGTCCCTCATGAAAACAAGGATTTATGGGTCCTCTTGTATCCCACAATGCATGTGTTTCTGTACAGAGACATAATTTGGGCCCACAATCAGAGTGTTTTTGCAGGAGGACTTCAGGGCCTTTTACCACAATGTCCTTTGCTCCTCACTCACCTGCAGGCTTTGGGCTTCACACCCTAACACAGCTGGTCTGAAGCCCTCCTCATCAGGCTGCCCTCCCTGTTGGCAAAGGTCTTTGCCCCACTTCTCCAAAGGCAGTCAAAACACTCTGAAGCACTTCCTAGTTTTTTAATACTAGGTGAATTTCTTCATTTCATTTGAGAACATACTAAAAGGTTTAAAATGGTACGTCATTATAGCAGTCATTTAATGTGAAACCATGTAATAGACCTCCAGTTAGATCATTTCCTTGTCAGAAATGTTTACCTCATTTACTGCACACATCCGGGCAATAGAGCCGATGTTGTTGGTGATGGTGACCAATATGGCTCTTGCAAGATCTTCTTTACTAACAGATTCTCTCTTCTCTTTGTAGATCATATTCCCAAAACTAGAGCAGGAAAAATTTCTATTAAGTACAAAGTGATTCATGGGCATTTGAAATAATTTCAGAATCTAATTTTTATGCTGCAAGAACTTAAGTCTCATGTTTCTTCTTAAGGAGCTCCCTTTTAAAGTCTGTATTAAATACAACAATATGACAACTGACACTATGACCTGTGTATTTGTTCCTTCACAGCAAACAGTCAATCTTGTTACAGTAATGACCCCCAACAAAGTGTTTGTTTAGATTGGTGACTTCCATGAACAAGCATCTATAGCAAAAAGTAGCCATATTCCTAGGCAAGACTACTCTGCAAACCTAGTCACTGCAAATTAAGTTAATGCCTAAGTCTGGTAAATCCTCCAACCCCCTCATGCTTGCTTCCTCACTGTTGTAGTTTCACGTGGCTGGGTTCTGGTGGTGGTGGGTGAGGGGCTGCAGGGTGACTTCTGTAAGGAGCAGCTAGAAGCTGTATAAACACCAGCAGATTCAAGGCTGGAGTCGTCATTGACCAAGTCCGAACCCATCAAGGATGGTCATAGTGCCCCTGGGAATCATATTTAGGAGGAAAAAAAATGCAGGCGGCAGCTTTAAGATTTACGGACTAAAAAGGCAATGTTTGCACATAGTAAAACCTCTCAGCATACACTCTCTGAAAAAGCTTAGACTCAGCTGGCTGGAGAGGGAGAAGAATGAAATGACTAGAAATTAAGACCTCTTATTGATGAATAAGAGGGAAGATTTAATAAACTCTCCTATGTGCGTATTAGTTTTGCTTCCAAAGTTTATTCTCTTTATATTTCTTAAGGGTAGAGAAGCTGTAACACCACCAATAAACTTCTCCGTTGTAATAAAACTTGCAGCTCTGACAAAAATCCTCTGAAATTGGCAGTAAAATACACCCATTCTCATTGTGCAAAGCTTTTATGTTCAAAAGCTTTCATAAGTGAGAAACGTAGTTAAAATATTATGACAGGTGCCTGTACTGACCATAATGTTTCAAAAAACCCACAGCCTTAAAAAAAAAAGAGAAGAGATATTACTGTAACAGCAACAAAAATGCCTTCTACTCACCTTCCCCCTGGACAACGCCCTACTAAAAGATTCTAGAAGTCAAAAAGTAATCTCCTTCATTTTCCTCTGCACTTTGTTCTTGCCACTCCTGTTGTCACCTCAGACTCTCTCTGACTAATGTAAAGCTGTATATGACATAACACAAGAGGTTTCTTCAATACTTAGCCAGCAGGCACCTGTAGTTGCATGTGGCTTTAGCTCTTCAGGAAAATGGAGTACATATACTTTCAAAATGAAACATAACTTGACTACAGTAACAATTTGATAAAAGCAGTTTTCTCTGTATTCATAGTTTAGGCCTCATTTTTGAAGCCACTCCCCCGCCCCCCAATGAGCAAAAGAACCAACAAAAAGATCTCTTCCTTACCTGGATGCAACAGCCCATCCTGGCAAGCCAAATCTTTCATAGTCTCCTCCATAAATGTCTCGAACCAGCTTGTCAGCGTGTGTACTGTCTCCTTTGGATGCCATTTCCAGAGCTTCTTCAAAACTTTCACAGCCCGTCAACAAACTGCATAAACCAAGGAAGGTCCCTCCACCTAGACTAAGAAGAAAGAAAAGTGGTTGCTTTTAAGTAGCATTTCCTCACATGAAAGATTCTTATTTCTGACTAGCAAAACGAACAAAGCCCTTCAACTTAAGATACCAAGCTGCCTGCTTTCTTGGTCAAGATTCACTACACAAACAGCTGTCAATCAAATTAACATTTATAATAGTCACTCACAAGACACTAACCATACAACAAGAGTTAACAAATAGTTATAAACTCTTGAGACATAAGCTGAAGACTGAATTAGATACTAAAACTCCCTAACGTGCCACTGACTCTGATCCTGGATATTTTCTGTAAAATGTGTGGACATATTTATTCTTATGGAGCAAGAGAATTACAGTGTCACTGAACACATCCTCAAAGTTTAAGACAAAAACCTACAAATCTCACACTATGGAGCACTTCTAGCACTCACCGACTGACAAAGAGGTTACTGTCTAAATCTCATCAATAACAGATCTATGGGGATGGGCTTCAACAAAAGCAGCTGTAAATCAAAGACACTTTTCTATTCTACAGAAGAGGCAAGGGATAGGTGGGGGCATCAGGGAGTGGAAACACTTTGGAAACAGAAGGGAAATTCCATAGAGTAACAACCCCAACTTCGGCTTTTAAGTTACCTTGTTCCAGTTACTCTTTTGTAGTTGTCTTTGGAATGGACTGATAAAATACTGACTCCTGAACCAATGTTAACAACCAGCAATGGATACGGATCATCCAGGTTAAAAGGCATCTTTTGGCATCTCTCAGGATCTGAGGCATTTTCAAAATAATAGCACTCTGCCTGGCCATTGAAGCTGACAGAGTCTATGTACAATAAGCCTTTGACAAGGCAGTCAAGCTCATCCAGTTTGTGCAGCTGGAGGTTTCCAATCTGTGATAAAAAAAGCAAAAAAAAATAAAAATCCCAGGGTCAGCATGTTCAAACACTGCTTAAGCATGCTAAAAATTCATCTTTGTAACTGCCTGGCTTTAAAAAGCCATCTCAGGTGACCAATTCAGGAACTTCAATCTCACTATATAGACAACAACGATTTGAGAGGTAAATTCTGAATATGCCAATTAACAGATTACTCCAACTACGAATCTAGATGTCAGACTTGAACCAAGGATAGGCAGCTAAATATCTGCTTTGGTCAGCCCGAAGATAACTTGTGAGATACTAAGACATGAATCCATTGAAAAATAGCAACATTTTTCATCAATCTAAATAAAAACCTGTCACCAAATACTCTCAAGGCCCTAGCAAGCGTCATCTTGACGACACTCACACATCTGCACATCTTTCCAAGGTTTGTGGGTTTCCTCCCCCATCTAAGAGGTCAAACAGTCATTTTTAAGATGTCAGCAGATAAAACCTAAGATAAAAATCTCAATGGCATCATACATTATGTCCCTGCAACTTTATAAACACTCTGAGGATTGAAAGAAAAAACACAGGTTGAAAAAATCTACAGGCCTTTGAGCTTGCTACAGTTCTTCCTCAATTTTGCAAGTGACATTTAAGCTGCCATTCTCTACTAAAGCACAAAGACAATTTAGGGATGCTATGGATTTCAGGTCAGCTGTAGTATCACAACATACTTAATCCACTTTTAACTCTGTGCTTTTTATAAGAAGAGTGACCGTGCACTGTCCCTTCCTGCGGCAGGGAGTTCCAACAGTTAGAGAGATCAGGCAGCTAATCCAAGAAAAACACCCATAAAGTCTATCCCTGAATCAGGCAAGCTCACGTTTAGAAAGCTGCCTGCAGCCAGATTACAAAGTTGCACAATCAGAGCAGATTGCACACTGCTGACTGACATCAGTACCAGACCACAAGACTGCCAGCCCCCTCCTCTTCTCCCAGGTCCCTCAGCTTTTCTTGCCACAGCACAGGTGTGAAGCTACCTTCAGCGTTAAGCAGATCAGGGAACTGTTCCAACATAAAATATTTGTCAGGTTTTAGATAA
Source organism: Laterallus jamaicensis coturniculus (assembly GCA_022605575.1). Taxonomy (NCBI): domain Eukaryota; kingdom Metazoa; phylum Chordata; class Aves; order Gruiformes; family Rallidae; genus Laterallus; species Laterallus jamaicensis. The sequence goes on from JAKCOX010000016.1 coordinate 2,135,080, forward strand.
TTAATTAATTCTGCTGTACAAATTATGATCCTAGCCCAAAAATACTAGCTTAACACAAGACCGGCAGAGGAATGGAAATACACAGAGTTTTGAAGCCAAACATTCTGTGCTACTGAACATCTCCTTGTCTCTACAAGCACAAGAAGTCTGAAGCCAATTTAAAAGTAGGACATGTGCACGTTGATACTGTGACAAGATTCTCAGTAACAAACTATCTTTGGACAGAAACTGCATCTAAACAAATGATCAATTTTGCTCATCAAGGGAAAAGTCAAAACACCCCAGGAAAATCCCACACTGCTCTGCAGTTCAGAAAAGACTGAGACCCTCGTTTTGTCACAGATCTCTAAACAGAGCACTGAACTAAATAAAGATAATCCAACCCACAAACATTGAAAAGCTATCATCAAAAAAACTGGTTAGGAAAGAAAATCCAAAGTGAGACAAACATCCCTCAGCAGTTTAAGCACATTTCCCATCAAATTAGATGGCACATTTCCCATCAAATTTTCCACAAATCAGAGAGGTCAACTTCCCATAAAGGAGTCCTGCATTTACTGCATTAACAGAAGTTTCTAATTAGCTGTTAGAATTAGATCTTTGTGTTGATTATGATGTCACAAAGCGTATTTCTAGATTATGCTACAGAACAATAAATAAATAAACCTTTGAACATTTCACAGTTTCTCAAAGCACTGCCTACATGAACCCAACATCAGCAATGCCTTTTGCACCAGGCTCAGTATGAGGAAGGATAGGCTACCTACTGTGCGAAAGTCTTCTTCAAACTTGTAGGCGCCACCGCCAGTGGCACAGAGCACCGTATGTAGTGTGGAAAAGTTTTTATTTCTTCCCATTTGGATAAAAGTAGGCAAATCATGAGTTGGGAATCGAATAAAGTGCAAATTTCCTCTTCGAGAAAAAATCGTTAAGTCTTTCAGCTCAAGGTGGACATCCCGAATGCCAGTGGATCCATAGGCTACATTGGAAGTCAGGTATTTGCGGATGCTCTTCAAGCTTTCAACTTCTTCCTGCTCCTCCTCTGCAGTGATATCAATAGGTTCAAAATACGCCAGTTTCACCAAAGTTCCCCCAATGTCCATGCCAAACCACGGAAAAGCTGTGAAGATACAAGAATTGATCAATCAGCTTTGGTAAAGTGGAAAAAACAATACACGTAACTTAGGACTCAGCGCTCTACTTTTCAACAGACAACAAAATGCCTCCCAGGAGCAAAGAATTAGTGCTCCTTTCCATTACCTGATTTTAAATCTCTCTGGCCACAGGAAAAAATGAGCAACTATTTTCACACATTTAAATGCTGTCACGAGCTCAGAAAGCCCAACTAAAAATTCCCCAAACCATACGCCATCTTTCATACCAACTCATAAACAAAATCCAACCTGGCTTTAGAACAAAGGATTAAAATAACCGTAACTTCTAAAATAATACCTTTGACATAGTTTAGCAGAGACTGCAATGCACACTTGTGAAAAAGCAGGTTACATATTGCAGCTGACAATAGCAGCAGGATGGGTGTTCCTCCTTTAACAGCTACCTTTTGTTCACATAACATGTTTAATTTGAGGGAAGCATTAATTTATTTGCATGAGTTAAAAAAAAATGGCAATTAAGATGCCCAACTTCTGGAGCTGGAGAGATCTGCGTGTATCCCTTACAAGTCACAAAGGGCTAACAAAAATGCCTGTTAAGAAGTACATGCAATACAGAACATTAATATTACTGAATCTAGGGAGTTTTGGTTGTTGGGGGTTTTTTTGAGGGCTTTTTTTTTAATCTTGGCTAGGAGGCAGGAATTTCTGCAGTACAATACACCACTAACACACAAGCATTTTGACCCTGTCATTTCTGTGGAATGACTGCAATTCCTCACAAGAATTCTATGGTTTATGCCATCTAGGACGTGATTTGAGTATGTCTGTATCAATAAATCCTCCTCTGTGTGATGAAACAGAAACTCAGTAACCCTACAGCAAAGACATCATCTTCATCTGAAAGCTTCCCCACTGTCATTTCCCAGAAACAGTGTTAAAAAACTTAATTTCTAAGTTAAAGAAAGATCCTGAACGTCCAGCTAGAAAGTGCCTATTTTTCTATGTCCTAATTGACACTATCACACCTTTGGGGTTTTGTTTTGGTTTTGCTTGTTGGGAGGGTTGTTTTTTTAATATCCTGCAGAGTTCCAATTTCTACTTTCACATGCAATTAATCTATTATGGAAGCATGAAACTCAGGAACAAAACTGAGATGTTAACATGTTCATAAGATGTTATGCTGATGTACATTACCGGTGGGGATCTATCCTTAAGAACAGCCTAACAAAATATTTGAATGCATGCAGTCACGGCTGGCTGTGCGCCACTTCGTTTACAACATGAGTGCAAAAGTTTAAAAGAAACTTAAAAGTTGCCTCAACTTTCAGGAGTGATTATTTGGAGAATATTGTCAGATTGAGTCCATAACCTCAGTCACATTGAAAATCAAAATTTAAATACAAGTCCTGTGAGTAAAACCTAGGTCTGAGTGGCAGTAAGTTAGTTCCATAAACCCGATTATCTGTTCTGTGAAGCTGAGATCTAAGCATAAGACTAAGCCTAAGTCGCTTCATTGACTGTATGACTGCACACCCAACTTTTGTATTATGAGGTCAGACTGTGACGACCAAGGTTAGTTGATGATGTATTAAGCATTCTCACTAAGTTTCAGCCTCTTGTGGTAAAAAAAGAGTCATAAGACCAAAACCAAAGAAGGGAAGTTGATTCACTCAGCAGATCAGAAAGTGTCTGTAGGAGTCAATTCAAACCATTCAGAATTTAACTAGGACACAGAAAGCCAAGCACTGCCTGAAATACTTGGGATTCTTTCTGCTCAGTGGGCCTACTAATAACTACAATCTAGTCTTCCAACAAGAAAGAGGGGGGAAAGCAACTGTAAACCACATGATGGACTTAAGATGTGGCGCAAGTCACACCTGTTTGTCAGAAGATCCACTGCATCCCATGTTAAATGGTCCAAAAGGGTTTTGCAAACAGAGGGTTAGTCACATCCCTAAAATCTTAAGGCTTGTACACCAAGTAAAAAACAGGAATGGTTGAACTGTAAGGAAGTTTATTCCGTAATTGAAACAAGAACATATTTTGTGCTGAAAAAATGGGATCATGCTGTACAGTATTGGTTTTCTGACTTAACTGAGTGATCTTAACAGCAATTTAAAGCTTTTTTGACTGAAGAAACAGGTCAGTTTTCACCTCTGTGACAAACCCCAAGAGGTTTCACATTTTTCTATTGAAAATTTGTCAAGATTTGGCTGGTTAGTACATTGCTCAAGTTTCATTTGCAAGGTGGAGGAGTTCTGACAAGCAACTGGGCCCACGTACTGTTAACTTACCCTTTATACCAGCAACCCAGAAGAAAGTATTACACAAGGATTCTTGGGTATGTAAGCTGCTCTTGATTGATTTATATACAGGTCTAGCCAGGAACATTATAGCCATTTTGTTTCCTAAATGCATAAGGGGATAGATATGCACATCTGTACACATGGCAACCCCACAATCAGTTGAACTGTAGCTGCAATTCTGTGACTGTAAGGATACAAGATTTATCTGAGCTTCCACTACCTTTAAATATTATAAATACATTGATTCTACCGAGTTAGAATGTAACTGTAGATGGACACAACAACATAGAAACTTTGTGAACTGTCCTCCTATTGCTACAGCCTTCCAATCAGTTTGCTTTAGGTGGATCTTGGCTTTGGATCCATCCTATTTGCATGCAGGGGGATGGAGAAAAGAGGAACCCACGAGAAAACACCAGTTCCTCTCTGTTACTGAAAAAGTGATTTAATTTGCAGGATTAAGATAAGGCCACAAAGATTCAGCATGGAGAGCATGTTTGACTTTCCTACCAGACTTCATCTCCAGAGTGCAACCAGGCTAACTGTGGAAATGGCTGAAGATGACACATCTAGTTTAAGTCACATCACAGACAGAACTTCTGTATTCATACAATGTATATGAGCACGCTGCTTAAGACTATGTTGCTACTCTTTTGGGCACGTTCAAAGCACAAGAGTCTTCACTCTCACATGTAGTATTTGCAGCATATACCAGCACCTGTAGCTGGTGCAGCCTTTCAATCAATGAAAAATGTAATTCTGAGACAACCCTGTATTTGAAAGCTGTCTTGGAACACGACACTACCCTGGCATGCATCTTCAGCTGAGGATATAAAAATGACTCAATTAAAAGGATTTTTATACAGTCTGTGGGTCACACTACAAGATTTAAGAGCAGAATGATGGCAGCACAATCTTTTTGGGGAAAAAGAAAAAGTTATCCCCAGTTATCCACCTGATAATTACAGCAGTCATAGCTAAAGAAACATGCCTGGATGAGACCAATACCAACTGCACAACCTTAGTTTCAATCTTACAGCTCTGGAGATACGAGGTTTGAGGACTTGCACAGCTGTAACCATCGATCTGCAGCTTTAATTCATAAGGTGAGTCAATGTATCTGCATTAAAACAGAGCTTTTTCTGCAGCTCTATGGTGATTTGGTCATAAGAGCTTTCTCAGCTCTTCATCTTTATAACTGGTCTTATTCCTATGAAGACTCTACAAAGAGTGCCGAACAGCTCAGTAGTATTCCTTGCTAAGAATTTAACTGCTATTCACAGATCAAATTCCAGTGCCCTGTCTTTTCAAAGTTCAGCTCCTTTCTGCTGAGGTCTGCCGCAATTTGAAAAAAGAAAAGCAGGAATGGAGCCTTTTACTCAACAAGCCCAGTTATCTTGGTTAGACTATACAAAACTGCTTCAAACACATTCTGCTTTTAGGAAGTCAAGCCAGGCTCTATCTAAAATTACACAAATTACGTATTTTTACTATCTGAGAAGAGACAAATATGCAAAGGAGAAGACAAACTGGGAATTCAAAACTCATTCAGTTTAATGTGATACTTCACACCAGGAGGAAGCAAGAGGAGCACCATAATCTCCAACCTCCTTAATCCCAAATCCAGATTTTCCATCACTCCCCAGCTCTTGACAGGAGCTGCTGTTGTCCCTACACAGACACAGCAACTGGAAACCTTTGCTGTAAAGCAACAGGTTGTTCCACACAGGTTGTGTCATGAGAGGCAACCTGCTCAGAGTTTAAAAAAAAGCCAGTGATTCCCTATCAATGCAATGTAGAAAGCACCTCCCACACAGGAAGAGTGCTGCGGTCAAGTAATGCTGTAGCAGTTCTGCCCAGTAAGAAACTCCAAATGAACTGTTGTTATTCTTTAGAACTACAACGAGGCCCCATTCTCTTGTATTTGCACTTCTCAAGCTCTCCGTGCAGTACCTAGATTCTTGCAGCAATCTTAAAGTTACCTGCATCTTATCACATAAGGTCTTTATATGCCAAGAGGAAATAATTACAGTAAAAGTCTCTCTCACGCCAACACAAGCACAAAGGTTGAATTTCCTCTTCTCTGGGTTCTGTTTCAGCAGAGCAGAAGACTTCGAGGTTCTCCACCCAGATCACACACCAGTATTTTCATTTGCACACACCTGGTTTGGATCCAAAGCTGCACACTCAGACTTAACTACTCCCTTACTCAGTAAAGCAAAAGACCCCTCAGTTTAACGCTCTATTTGTATTTAGCTTTTAAAGACCAAGAGATAACTGGTAAACTTTCCTATGAATGTAATGACACATCTGAAACACAAACGCCCTGAAACACTTCCTTCTCACTGTAAGATAAAACAGCAGTCTGGGCGGACCCTGCATTAAATGAGTAAGAACCAACCTTTGAAGAGGAGCTACCTCAGTTCAAGCAGGAAGCTTTGCACCATGAAAAAAATAAAAAATTCACAGCTGTCTGTGATAAGAGAATAGGCTATCAGATTGTGTCACCTCTCTAAGAAAGCTTATGTATTAGTAAGATGTAATACTGCTGCACTTCAAGTACAAACATGGCTTAGGCAATAACTGCCAAAGTGTGCTGCAGTTCATGGCTCTGTATTGGCTTAAAACACAAGAAGGGAAAGTCATCACGAAGTCACATGAAAACTTAAGCTTACTTCTGCCAGCACTGCAACAGTTATTTATGAAACATGCAGTTTTATCAGCTCTGATGCACAAAATTTATCTTCTGATTCTGGTCAGTACTTTGTCTTTGATAACAAAACTAACCTTGATCCATTCTTATCCAATTACTTATAAGACAAGTTAACTATGTAAAAGTTACACTGAACACAGTGTTTATAAACATAGAAACAATATATCTTGCACTTGCTCCAAATGCATTTTCCTCTATGTACAGACAGACATTCTTAATGCTTCCAGTATTTCCCCAAAACTTCACAACAGAGGGAAGATTAAGGGTAAACTAACACCTAAATCAGACCGCAGAGCCTAAGGTAGCTAACATGTCCAATGGGACAAGTAAGGAGAAAATACATCAAAGGTTGTTGAACCTTTGTTCATCAGGGTGGGATTAACCTGACATCCTGGCAGCCAAGTGCCTTTGCTGTACCTACCTGACACAGGTTGAACATACGAGCCTCTACAGGGCAAAACTGCACATCAAGTGTCCCTTAGCCCCTGAGACATCACAGAGTTTCTCTGCTTTAGTAATTTTGTAACAGCTTTTTGCATTAAATATCCCAAGTCCAGCTCAAAACAGATTTGGGCTGGACAGAATCAACACTCAAATTAAATGCATCTGACCTGCACCGTCACATCCACCCATTGCCCTCATGGGAAACCTTCCTCATCAAACTCTGTAGACTCACCACTTTCCCACTCAGCCAGCCCCAATCACACTACAAAGGCCAGGCTTACCAGTGGGAGGACAGGTGGTAATGGGCAATTACTGTAATTCTTCATTAGCTTTATCACATCTACAAGTGGATACCAAGTAAAGCCAATACAAGACAAAATACCACTGCTTTCATCTTCTCCCTCCTTGCTCATTCTGTTAATTTTGTTGACAGCAGCGATCTCTTTGGGGATGGGTGTTTTTATTAAGAGGCACAATCTAACACAGATGCAATCACAGCACAGACTGTGCCTGGCAGTATTAACCCAGTATTAGAAATAAACTTTTCAACCACAGAGAAATGAGAGCCTTTAACATCTGCTACGGGCTAACAATAAGCTTTCAAGAAAAGGCTAGGACACTGTAAGACTAAGCAGCAAGTTCTACAAACAGAAAATTCAACTTCTCCAGAAACCTGAATGGATTTTTCATCAATCTTACTATGCAAATCCTGCATGGGATCACTGTGTCCACAATGACTACACGTGTCTGTAGAACTACACTAGAGAAAGTAAGATTTTAATCTTTCCTTTATACTGATACAGCATTCTGGAAGTCTCAGCTATGTTCTTTCATACATTAATGTGTCTCAATTTGCCTCAAGGGAAATGCAGGCATTTGTTCTCAAACTATTTGTAATAAACAATCAAACAAACTGTAAACAGCAGCATCCACTGCGTACTAAAGAGAAGTCTTTGCCTTTCCTTCAGCAGTCCATCACACTCCAGAGCCAAGGTGAAGGACACTACCTCCCCTGAAAAGCACAGCACGCTGGCACTCAGCTCCTGTCTGCGCCTCACCTTCCCCCGCCAACATGAAGAGCGCTCTCTGAATGAGTGGCTTCTCTCTTCCCTTTAAGCAGATCTCATGCAGCAGCAGTTCTGCAAGACTCTTTGCTCTCACATTTATCATCTCCACCCCCAAATAACCTTTGGAAGTTTCTCTTACAAGAGCAAGCCATTCTTCTCCATAAGGATTTCATCAGAAGAGCTGCTTGGAAGGGTCCTTTGGAGGTCATCTAGCCCAGCCTCTCAGTCACACTAGCAGGAAAATTGCCAACATGAGATGAGGTCATCCACGACTTTGTCCAGCCAGAGACTTGAAGACCTCTGAAGTTTTTTAAGAATCCTCCAAAGATGGAGACTCTACCACCTCTCCAGCTTCCACTGCTATGCTAACAAGTTAGTACAAGGTTTTCTTAATTTTAATTTCTGTTTTCCTGCTTTAAAAATGTCTATCACCACCCATCACCTGCAAAAGGGATTTAAATGGCCATTCACTAGTCTCTTTCAAGACAGCCAATCTCAGAGGCCAACGTTGTAAATTCAGGGGCATTTCTCAGCATGTTTACAACACCGAAGCAGCACCAGCACAGGTCAGGCTGAAGGTCTGAAAGGGAGGCCCACATCAGAAATCCTGACCTTGCTAGGTGGGTACATCTTACCCTCATCTCTCTTGGGACAGATATGGCACTAGTGCAATCCTGCTTTCTTCACAATGCCAAACAGCACAGACAGAAGTACAGATAAGCTAAAGCGATCTTGTCAATTCCACTTTACAGGCTCTTAGACTAATGACCTCTTGTTAAGGAATGATTAACCATTTCCCCCCTGCATTAAATTTGGCTCCAGCGCACAGATGATTCAACACTCACTTCCTCTAAGAAACCTACACCCACTCAGAAATCCTACTGAAACGTGCCTACAATTGTATCAGCCAAGTAATTTGTAACTAGACAGTCTAAAAGTGGTATTGTAAGCCCAACCCAGCCTTCAGGTCAATTTGAGCACACAAGCCAAGTGGACAGCAGCATCCAGGCACACAAGCCCCTGAATTTCAATGGACTTTCCCATCTTTGGTGCTTCTGTGGGCCTTCACTGCTTCAAACATCCTGCTGCTCTCCCACTTCAGCCAGTATGCCTAACCAGGACTAGAGATCTGCATGGTGAGCCTAAAGTTCACTGCCTAAGAAATTCTGTGGTATTCTCTTTAAAAAAAGCCACTGGCTTAAAAATACACTGAAGAGTCAAGATGAAATAAACAACATAGCCTGATGCTGTATTCTTCCCCTCCACTTCTTATGCAGTTCCAATTCCTTCCATTCTAAAATCAACACCGAAGTTCAGGTTCAAGAACTGGAAGAGCAGAACTACAAATTTAGCCCACCGAAGCAGCTAACACTTCTTAATAACATCTGGCATTGTTATTTAAACATGAGGCTGAAATCCACCGCTACAGAGACACTGCTGAAATTAGCAGTTTTCTGCAGAAGCAGCAGCCATGCTCTCACCATTTAAAATTACTGAACCACTGTAACATCTCACCGCCAAATACTGCTTCAGAGTCTTGATATCATTCCTTAAATATCCCACCAGGGAAAAAAACTACTGTCTGAACTGTACTCTTCACAAACACACTTACAGTCAGTCCAGCAACTTCCACACTGCACTAGTAAGAGGTGATGGCTGTGTTCTGCAAGACACTTGTTTAGGGTTTCCATATCACGCCACAACAAAGTATTCCCACAGACAAACTCAATTTCAAGTTTATGGCTATTTCTAGAGCTACACTAATAACACTTCCTGTGTTAAATACATGTTCCATATTCTCGCTGTGCTGCCCAAACAATACATTTAAAGTATACATTTGCAATGTATCATCTTAGTTGCCTGCTCTTTGTTAGACGGGCACATCTCAGAATAACAGAAGGCCTAGCTCTTCAGGGCTAGCCATCTCTTCCATACAGTAACTCACCCAGAAAATAAGGCTTTAAGTATGATAAAGAAAAAACTGCCTCACGCAGCAGAGCAATGCCTGCATCTCTTTCAGGTAAGGCACGCCTGTGTAAGTTTGACACATCTCCCCGGTGTGTTGACTTTAGCAGCCGCACATCTGTTACGCTGGGGAAACGGGGCTTGTCTGCAGGCTAGCTTTACCCCATCCAACTCTTTCTTCCGATTAAAAAAATACCGGTAATCTTAAACATTTTGTTTGCATTGACTCGAGTCTGAACCGTTCTTGTGCCCCCAAATTAAAGCTGGTACCCAAAAGATGAAATAGTCAGAGATATTGCAGCTGTGCTTATTAAACGGGAGCACTCAGCACGCCCTAACGAGGTACCTGCGCCCAAGTATTAACAATATCCTCTCTAAAAAAAAAGCTGATTAGCCCTTGAAAAACAAACCCGTGGCAACCGCAGCCGCCCCTGCGTGTGTTTAATGTCATCTTCGTTAAGAACAGCACGCACCCCAGAAAGACTGGCTCGATCACTCCTACCCAGAGAGGCCCTGCCAGCGCGGACACGGGCTGCGCCACCAGCCGAGCCCTCACTTACAGGGCGCACAGGAGCGAGAAGAGGCAGGCGCGGCCTCGGCACGACCCGCCGAGCCAGCCCCCGGCTTCCCCGCCGCCCGCCATGGCGGCTCCGCACGCCGCCTCCCCCCGGCCCGCGCTGCGGCAGCCCGCGGCCTTACACGGCTTCTTGGCATCCTTGATCTTCATGGTGCGGCGGCCGCCCGGTCCGCCTGCCGGCTGGGGCGGGCGGGGCGCGGCGCTCGGGGTGGATCGCCTGCCCCTCGCCTGATGGGGCGGGAAGCGGCGGCAGCTCCTCGGGGCCGGCCCTCGGTCTCCTGATCCGAGGCCGGTGGGCGGCCGGCGCCCGCCCTCCTCGGGAGCGGCGCTGGCAGCGCCCAGCGCTACGCCCGGGGCCCCGGCAGGTGCTCGTCCAGCGGCGGCATCCGCGCCCGGAGTGGGGCAGGGAGACGGGGCTCGAGGCGGCGCGGAGCGGCCCTCACACCGGGCCCGGAGCGTCGGCCCCGGGGCTGCCCTTCCCGCCGCCTCGGGGCACGGCCGCACCCGGGCAGAGCGGCCCCTGGGGGCGGAAGCACGGGACGGGCCCCCGCCGGGGCGCGGCCCCTCTCGGCAGGAGGGCGGCCCCGGGCCCCCGCGGAGGCCCCGGCCGAGACGGACTACCCCCGCCTCCCCCGCTCCGGCACAAGATGGCGGCCGGCACCGGGGAGCCGCGGCCGCGCCACACAATGGGGCCGAGGCGGCGCAGCGGCTCCCCCCCGCTCCGGCGCTGCCGCAGCGCTGCCCCCCGCCCCGTCACGGGGCTGCGCGACGCGCGCCGGGAGCCGCAGTCCGGCCCCGCCCGCGCCGCTGCGCTCTGCCTACGGCTCCCGGCGCGCCGCGCGGCGCCCTCCGCCCCCCGGTCACCCCACGGCCCCGCGCCAATCGGGAGGGGCCACCGCAGGGCGGGGCGGGGCCCAGGCGGAGGCGCGCGGGTGGGCAGGCTTCGCCTCTCGGCCCTCAGGCACCCCCGGGCGGAGCCGCCCCTCGCGGCCTGCGCGTTCTTCCGCCTCCGGGCAGCCCCTCCGTCGCCCCAGGGACGCGCGACGGCGTTGGCCGTGCAGAAGTGCGGCGAGGGGCCCCCGCAGGGGGGCCGAGGCCAGAGGGAGCCCTCACGGAGGGCTGGTGCCGCCGCAGGAACGCTGTCAGCAAAGCGAGGACGGGGCGGTTGGGGGTCACGTCCCCCGGCCGGGCTGGGCGCACTCAGGCAGCTCAGGGAATGGCTCCCTGGCCTGGCTGGGGCCCGGCTCGGGTGGCCTCAGCCCGCTGGAGTTCTTCCTCAGGGCACAGGCGCACGTCGTGCCTTTTAGCAGCCTTGTGGAGAGCCTCTCCTCGCCGCGGGCTGACGGCAGGGCTCTGACCACCCGTAGCTGGCAGGTTTCCCATCAGCTCCTGCCCCGCTCCGCTTCGTGAAGTGCCATGTGGCTGTAGGGCAGCTCCTGCGGAGTGGGGTGGCTCTGGTGGCTGTGGCCCGGGAGCAGGGGTTAGGCATCAGCTCTGCCTTGGAAGCCAAAGTTTCCTGATGAGTCTAGACTTCTGCCTCAGTGGAAGTCTGGTTTGAAGCCACCCTTCACAGACTGAGGAAGGGCTAAATCCTCACCTTCCTGGCTAAGTCGTTTTACTTGCCTGTTGGGTAGAAACAGGAACCACTGCCTCCTCATCCTCCATTCCCTCGCCACTCCTTAACACCTACTGAAAAGCCTTTCACCCCATGTTAAGTGATCCTTGCTTGCTCAGGGCACTACATACCTTAAGGAAAGGATTTTGAGTGTTGGCCTGCTGGCAGCCTAGCTCTCTTCTCCCAAGACATAGGCCCTGACAATATTCTTCTGTTCCCATGAGAGAGGAAAAGTTACTCATGCAGAGAGGCTCTTAATAATCACATTCTCAAAACACAGCAGCCTTGCTGACAGAGGTACAGGCTGCCCTAACCCAAGAAGCAGTTATGGGAAGGGATTTGGGAGTAACAGAACATGTTAGGAACCAACCATAACAAGATGGTCAAAACAGCAGGTGTGTGGATGCTTTTAGGCATTAAAGGTAAACTAAGAATATTTAGCTACAAGATAGGTTTATCAGAACTCATTATAATTACTAACCAATCAATATGGTGTGAACAGTGTGTGTAACCAATGAGCAGTTTTTTAGCTTGCCACGTCTGCAGTAAGAAAGGTATATAATCTGTGTGATTTCACCTAATAAAATGGCTCCCTGGCTTCCTGGCTTCACCTAAAATTCGTATAGAATTGCGTGTTGCTCTCTGCCGACGCCACACTGGATCCCAGGAGAGGACAACGTTTGCCTACAGCCCCACAAGGAAACACCTCAGATGTGGACCTGTCCTGATGTCAGCTGAGCTTTGCCCTGATGCTGGCCACCTTTGTGCATGGTGAGGGAGCACAGATGCCTCATTTTAGGGATCTGCATCTGCTTTGATCACTGGTATTTTGTTGGGTCCCATTCTAAAACTTGTCATAAAAGGATTTCTTCCTCATTTTCATCCAGAGTCTTACATTAACAAAGGCAGCATTAACATGCCTGCCACCCTCCATTTACTGTTCTTCCTTTCAGAAATGTCTGTATCTGGAAAAGTTACTCTGAAGCTTTCTTAGTGCTTACTTTTGTCCTTTAGAGGAAGCCGAGTGTATTAACAAGGCTGCAGAACTTCTCTCTTCCTGTGAGCTGTATGTAATTGTGGAAATTCCCATGTGTTATTCTTGAAGAGAGGAAGTTTTGGTGCTGCTCTGTGTCTTCCCCCTGCAGTGTGGTTTACCATTAAAATTTGAAACGTAGGCATTTACATACGTACTGGGGAATACAAGAATTTAGCTGCTACCTGGAAGTTAACTTGTGCCTGTTCACAAACACGCACTGTGATCATAAGATACAGTCTTTCATTTCCTGCCCGTGACCAGACTACAGAGCGTGGAATGTTTTGTGTTAGAATGAGCTGCCTGGCCTGGTGCAGGCACCGCTGGTGGCTTGGGGAACACACAGCTGCAGTGGGATTTTTTTTTTTTGGTACCTTAATCCTGAGGTGGGTTTTTTTCTCAGACACACATTCTAACACCAGAGGAAATGAAATGCCGTCTCTGGGAAGTGCCAGTTGCACTGGCTTTGAGGTGCGGCTTGAAGATGAGGAAATCCTAGTGTACAGCCTGGCAGCTGCCTGGTTCCTGTGCACCTGAAAGGGGCAGAAAACTTCCTGGCCCAGCCTTTCACCAAGGAGATACATCTGCCTTTCCAGCAGTGCAGGTTCAGGGACTGCTTTCCTGGCAGGGCTGAAACTAGAGGTGGTGTACCTGGGCTTCTGCACTGGAACCCACTGGATGCCCACTGGAATACCACTTCAAGCTGTTTCTCTAGCAAACCTTCCTAATTCTTCTGCCCATCTAACAAATGGGAGTGAGTGAACAGCTCTGTGATGAGCTGAGGGCTGTTCAATTAAAAACAAGCTCAAGCACTGCGTAAGAGGAAGGTGAAATGCTTTAGCTGAATGTCATCCGAGCTAAGACACAACAGATAAAAAAACAAGCCAAGCTCAACTCGGAGCCACCTCTCACTTGTCCCAGGGCAGAGCTCCTCCTCAAACAAGGAGTTTGGCCTGTGAGAGGCTCAGAACGTTCCTTATTTTGCAAGCCACGTTGGTTTATAGGTCATCACAAGTGCTTCTAGATCGCAGCTATTGGTACATCAACCAGCACGCTGCTTTGAGTATCCCATAGGAAAACTAAATCCGACCATGAATGTATGATCCACTATGTAAATGTATGTATATATTTATCTATATAACCAATTCCAAGGAGAAGTTGTTAACAACTATCCTAAAGTGCTGTACAGTAGCCACGTGAGGGATCCTACAGGAATGATGTAACAGAAGGTGAGGACTATTTAAAAAAACCCAACAGTATTTATTACAAGGATGCTTTGGGGCAAGACAAAAATTGCTGCATTAGAGTCTCATTAATTGGCATGGCCAACTCCATCTGTCCGGATCTCTGTGTAACCGCTTTGGTGGTTACATCACGCCAAACCACCGCCAAACCCCAGCACGCTGTTTATAACCCCCTACTCCACCAATTCAAGGAGCACTCTGCCCAGCAGCACCCAGTCAGGTTTAGGGGATGCCGGTGTGTACCTCGGGAAGCGCAGGGCCGGCCGCAGCCCCTGCCTGTGGTGTGTGCTCCCACCGCAGGCGGGTGCGTGTGTGCCGGGGCCTGCGCGCTGATCCCATCCCATCCCATCCCATCCCATCCCATCCCGTCCCGTCCCGTCCGTGCGGGCTGCGGCTCCCGGCCGAGTCACCTGTAACTAACGGCCCCTCACCCGCTCGTCACCTCGCGGCGTCTGAGGCGCCTCGAGTGAAATCCTGAGCCGGCCGCCTGCCGCCGGTGAGGCCTGCGCCGAGACTCGGCACGGCGGGCCCAGGGCAGGGAGCCGCCTGGCACTGGCCCAGCGCCTCTTCCCGTTGTACCGGCGTCGTGAGGCGCGTCCCCGAGCCCTGTCCGCCCTGTCCGCCCAGCAGCTCCTCCCTGCGCTGCCTAGGGCCTGGGTGCCGGCGGCGGGCGGTGCGGCGGCCTGGAGCAGCCCGACCGCGGCAGCTCGGGAGCCGGCTGCAGGCGAGGCCGTGCTGCCAGGGAGCGCCGCCTGCTGCCCGGCCCCGCGCAGCGCCGCGCCCCGGCTGTGGGGCTGCTCCGCTCCGCCCCGTCCTGTTCGGTCCCGCACTACTCCGCCCCGCCCGGCTGCTACTTCCAACGCCCACAGCTACACGGGGAAAACAAACCCGAGGGCTGGCTTGGGGCGCCTTGGCTGGCATTGGCCCCAGCTGTGCTCAAAAGCGGCAGGGCACGCCCCGGGAAGCATCCAGCACTGCCCGACTTGTATCCACTTTACCAGGACTGCACCTAGTCCTGCACCTCGGCTTAGCCAAACAAAGCCAATTCTGCCCATCTGGCCCGCTGAGCTCAGGCCTTGTGATGCACGCTGGAGGTGGGAGGTAAATCGTGACAGAGGTCACAGAGCCCAGAAGCAATGTGGCCCACAGAGAACCACGCAGGCCCCACAGCAAACTCCCCGCACAGCCAAACACCGTCGCCTGACCAGCTCCCGCTGACCAGACACATCAACGACAGAGGAGCCTGGGACAGACAGTTCCTTGGCACTGGCTGCCTCAGGCCAATGGCTAAACCACGATAGCTGTGGCACGGCACTGCAGGCCGGAGCACAAACAAGTGTGCTTTATCCCCAGGCCGCACATATGGCACACTCATTGAGGAACCTGTGCGCTGCAAAGCTCCCAGCAAGATGAGTAACCATCGTGCAAACCAGTTGCTCTGGCCAGTAGCTAGAAATTTCTGAGTAGTTCCCACTAGGTTTTTATTGAGCTCAGCTGGGTTTGCTTTAGGTGAATATGCTACCATCTGCTACAATTATGTAATTAACCTTCATACTTCAGGCTTAATGATGCTCATTAAGGTTGAGTGTTTTTATTGGTTGAGTGCTGTCACCAGTTTTGTATGGAATGACAAAGGCAGCCCTAAGGGCTGTAGTCTGGAGCATAATTAGCAGTATGTGAGCGTTACAGAGGGACACGGGTGAGGGAGGGCCGAGGGCTCAGTGGCAGCTTCCCTTTCCTCTGCGTGAAGGATGGAGTGCAATGAGCAGAAGAGGTCTGTTATGTATGGTCATGAATGATATTCAGCTACAGAGGTGTAGCAGCAAATTTGGAACATGCATGCACCAGAACATCATGAGACCCCTGTCATCTACTTCCTCAGTCAGGCCTCTGACCCCAAGTCCCCTTATTTCTTTGTTTATTCTGTCATTACTACATCTTTTTGTTGCAGGTCTTTCTTGACCAGTTAAAGGCAGCGGATAAAATACCAAAGAAAATGCCCAGGTTAAAAAATAACGATGTGGCTTAATTCATCTGGGTGTCTAAGGCTTATGAAAGGTTAGGTTGCGATGGCATGAAAGTACGTATCCACTGTTTATACCACATTCAGCTACAGGTACAGCTGTTCTCTGTCACAAGCGGAACACATGTAGTCCTCCCATCGTGTTCTGTGTGGTCCATACTCAGTCTAAAAGGTCAGGCTCAAAACCTCAACCACGCGTGGAAATAATCTGCATCACAACACATGGTACGTTACAATCTTCCATGACCCAACAATTTATTTAAACTTACATCACAATGAGAATCTATTAATAAAATACATCAGTTCACACCAGTCTGCATTGCCGTTTTTTTAAGGGTAAGCATCTTTTTTCACTTTATATTAAAACTTTATAGAGGTAAAAACTACTGCATTGTACCGGCAGTTCCTGAAATCTATTGTAACATTAGGCAGGTCGCAGAGGAACTTTCAGAGCTAATTACAGTTCAGTTAACCACATGTTTTTGGCACATCTGAATGCTTTATATTTTCTTCTTAACATAAAATAATTCTACAGCAAGTCAGAGAATCATTGATGTAAAGCATCACTATCCAACGGCATGTGCTGCCTAAAAGCATACAAAAATTGCATCATTTGGTTACAAAACATACCCTTAGTTCTTTATCCCAACACTTAACATCGAGGTGCCGTGACAGAACAGGGCCAGCCGTGCTGCATTGCTGCTGGTCGTTCTGCTGTAAGGCCGAGCTCAGATAGATCCCAGAGTGATGGTGTAGATGGCTTTTGCCTCATCAGTTAAGGCCATTCCTTTTACAGCACATGCAAGGCCGCAAGTAAACATCACCACCTTTCTCATACGCATTGCTGCTCAAGGGACAAAGCGACAGCAGTTTGAGTGGTGTGAGAGGGGCCGCGTTTCCACAGGCCCAGGCAGTTCAAACTGTGCAGCAGAACACAGAGGGCTTGTAAGCCGCTGCTCAGTGTGGGTTTCTTCTGCCTGGCATCATAGTAGCCTCTTCTTTAGGGGTGTTTGAAGTGTTTTAAGCGGGAATGAACCATTAATGGTAGCAGTGTGCCAGGCATGTATTTGCACAAGTGTCTGTGGTGACTTGCACGAATTTTTAAAGCCTGCACGTCGTGGGCTTGCGTGATTTTTGTTGTCCACCACAGACTCCAGCTGCTCTGAACTTCTGATGTTATATTCAAACTAAAAAGCAGCCCAGTCTCCTTGCAACCAGGGTTAGCTTTTCCCTGGCTCTTGAGCTGTATTGCTTCAGTCAGATTTAGGCACATTAACTAGTGACTGGTTTATGCTCACCGATTTCTGGCTCCATGGACAGGTGCTTCTTTTGCAAGACAACTATTATACTGGTGATGTCCATTCTGCTCAAGTTGCTCTGGTAGTAGCAAAGAAATCTGGATGAACTGCTGTGGTTGAGGAGACTGAAGTAGCAGAAGAACCTTACACGTTAGAACTTTTTGGCTGCACGATGGCCAGTCACTTTGCTTTAATGGGAAGTAAACATTTACACTTTTCCTGGCACGACCGCCTTCTGTGCATCTTAAAAAGCCCTAATCAGAACAAGCCCTTTATCTGACTTAGCTTTCCTTCCCATCCTTTGCTGAAGCCTCTCACCTGAAATCTTTTTGGGGAGACAAGTCAGTGTTCCCAAAAGGTGCTATGGCTGCTAGGAACCATGCCAGACCTCACCTCTCTTAGAGATATCGAAGAAAGGACCACAATACTTGCTGTGTTAGGGAAAGACAGACATTATGCTGGTAACGAAACAGTTGTTGATGGGGATGTTTGAAATTTCTAGTAAAAGAAACTTTAAGGTATCTCTGGTATCTTTGCTCGTGCTCACTGACCCAAAAGGTAGCCCTGCCAAAAACCAAACTCTCTCCCAGAGTCCACTTCAGCCTCACCTTCATGATGAGAATTTCTCCCTGCCTCAATTCCCATTTCCTAAGCAATGTTTGCTCTGGAGGCAGCTGAAGCTAATGGGAGTCCTTTGGGAGGCACAAGTGCAGGATGTGAAGGAGTGCAGAGGGAAAAGCTTCAGCTGGAGCGGTCAATCTGCATGGAAGGCGAGACCAGGATGGGCTGGAGCTGTAACTGCTTTCCCCATGCAGAGAAGAGAGTGCTGCTAAAGCAGACAGATGTCGGCTGAGTACCTTCACATGGATATAGTGCAACTTCTGCTTGTTTAAAATGCTGTGGAGAAGTAGCCAACCGTACCAGAACACGGATGAACAGGCAGCTGCCGCCCAGCTGACACCCATGGCTCCAGCAGGAACACGAGCCACTACGCAGCAGATCTGCTCTGGCACCCGCAAGTTTTCCACGCTCTTTACAACCTTTGCAAGTTAAAGTGTCAAGGCAAGACAAACCATGTAGCAGTGCATTCCTTGTATTTCATATACAAAAAAGGGCTGTAGGCTGGGAGCAAGAAGGCACAAACTTGGGAAATAACAGTTGAGGAGTTTACACAAAAGTTCCATATCATTTATTAGGCATTACTTAGCACTCGTTTCACATTTTGCCCCCCAATTTCCCAAAGCAACATATATTTTTCCCCACTTCCTTTCCCTTCGTCCCTTTCTTTTGGATAAAGCTGCCTGTGCTCTATAGATACAGTTGCTGAAGGATATATTGCAAACACAGTTAAACACGTCGTACACAGCAAAAAAATGTATTATAGTATTAGGATAGTCAAATAATGTCGTTAGCCTTAAGCTGCGGCAGTGCCTGCGTGCTACAGCGAACCAGCTCAGGAACAGCAAGCGGAGCCACTGTACAGGAACAAAACAGCGTTGGCAGTGTTAGGCAGAGCAAGGGAGCGAGGGGGAGGCTTTCTCGGGGTGCCTGAGCAGGCGAGATGGCTGTCGGTCATGGGGAGCCGCTCTGAGGAGATCCAACCAGAGCCTCGGAGGTTCGCCAGCCCAGATGGGTTGTGCCGCAGGTCCTTGGAACACCTTAACATTTGTTCATTGTGCATACACATCGAGTCACCCCCCACGTTTCTCCTGTTAGGCTATGTTTTCTTTATATATATATTTTTTTTTAACTTTTAACTTTTAAATTTTTTTTCTTACAACTGTTAAAAAAGTTTCATGGTAAAAATAACTCACTATATGGTACATATGCCCAAAGTGGTGCGATACTTTATATAATAAAAGATGAAAATAGTCACTTTCCATAATAAAAATAAGTTCTATTTTTTGTTTATTTTACAATATACTTAATAATTCTTTTCTTCTTCACTCTGCAAGTAAATAGGTCCTGTTTTGATAGCGCTTCTGAGTCGATTAAAGTGGCAAGAGACCAGAGAATGGCTTATAAGCATTTTGAGCAGCCGCATTCCACATGTCTCTCCAGTTCTTCCGTGAAGGTGGAGCCATCCACGCACTGGAAGAAGTATTTCCGCCTCTTGCTCCGGAGAGGAACGCAGCACTGCCCATTGCCGCAGCCACCGCGGCACTCCAGGCGGGGTACTTTGGAGGCAGTGGCACATGATGTGTAGCCCTGCTGCTTACGGACTACCTCTCGAATTACCTCTCCTTGGCAGAGATTCTCTGGTAAGACAGCAGAGATGGAAAGGGAAGAAGGAAATAAAAGCGGTAACTATTTTGCCAGATATTGCCCGAACAGCAGCAGACAGCCCCGTACGTGTAGTGATATTCACAGCAAACACATGGCATGAGAAGGACCTTCATCTTTACTGCTTTGTACCTGCCATCAAACTAGAGCTTGTGTTACACAAATGTGTATCTGGCAGGAGGCAGAGGCTGAGCAGGCCTGATGGCTTTGATCAGCACTTCTGGAAGTGCCTTAATGAATGTTGAGTGTTGAATCCTGCAACACTCCTGCAAAATATGAATTACTTTTACTATGTCTGCTCCTCAGGATCAAAGGTCAGCCGGCTCTGTGTGACATTAGCGATCTGGGATACCTGGAAACATCTGTGCTGCTCTGCCGTCACTTTGCAGCAGCCAGATACGGTTTGGTGTGGCTGTATATGTGTGTAATTTGGAAAGTCTGTGGTTCGTTCACAGGAAAGGAACAACCTAAATAAAAATCCTGTAAGCCAGCTACTTCCTTCTGTCCAGGAGCAAAATAAAAAGGGAGAGGGGATGAATTTAGAACTCGCTGGGTTTCCAGCAAGCCTTTTCAGGTCAGGGCAGGAGAGCAGAGCCCATGCCCTAGTAGGAGATCCCAGGCCCACCTGTGGAATTCTCCAGGACACCCACCCAGCTGCACCAGAGGGAGCAGCCCCAGAGTCTTTCCTGCGACTTCAGGGGAGCAGCACCTCCTGCTCCCAGCTCCTGTGCTGGTCATCTACAAAAGCCCCTGGTATGCAGGGTAGGACCTCCCTTCCCAGTGCTGAACCTCACAGCCGCCTCTCCTTTAAACATCTTGCCAGAGCCTGGAGAGCAGCAAGCCTTGAGGATTCAGAGAATAAAACTCTTCACTACAGATGTCCTCCTTTCCATCTGACTGGACAGTAGCTAACTGGCAGTGGCATGGTTCCTTCCTCCTCCTGTATTACCCTGCAGAGCCTGACTTAGCTTTACCTTCTACTCTCTGCATTTACCCCTAAGCACGAGTCACATGAAGAGAGGTAAAAACAACGGGATAAAGCAGCAGTGCCACAGCCCAGTGTGCTGGGCCCTCCGGCCAAGCGTACCTCTGTCACAATGTTCTCCACTGTAGTTAGGATCACACTCGCAGTAGGGTTCCCCATGCTCAGAAATTTTACACTGCCCGTGGTTGCATTTCAAAATCCTGCAGGGATTTGAGGAATTGTTCTTCTTGTCACAGTACATGCCTGTGTAGCCTTCCATGCACTTACAGGTGTAAGCAACATTGGCCACCATGCACTTACCATGCAGGCACCTGGAGAAAGAGAAGCATTTAGAGCTGGCCTGTATTAGATGGGAAAGTTCCCTTTCCCAGGGATGTTTGCTTTTGGCATTTCTGCCCGTTTTAATTCCAGGCTACTGGAATTAAAACCAATCCAAACCCAGCAGTTCAGTGTTAAACACTGAAGAAACCGTGAATTTTCAGTGAACACTGGATAACAGTCAGAGCATACATTTAGTATTTGCGATCGTAGGTGACATCTTTGGAACCCATTCAGCTCCTCTGTGAGCATGGACCCACACAAGACAGCTCACACATAATTCCTTAGCAAAATTCCTCTGCAAATACTACCAGGTGATGAAAAACAGTGTGGTAAGTGAAGGCGCTTGCGTAAAAGCTATGCAGACTTATTCATGGGAGTTGTAGTTGAAGGGTTCCCTGGCTCACATGGCATGCAGTGAACTTTGCTATTTCTGAGGAATACCGCGGGGAGGGGTGTGGATCCTTAGCAGGTTCTGACACCATCCCTGGTGGGTGCTGGTGGGACAGGGACAGACTTGAGATGGACAAAGGGCAGGGAAGAAAGCAACAGTGTCCAGCCAAGGGAAAACTACTCGGTGCTTATGAAACTTTGCTGTACCAGGTCCTACTTGACATAAACTTATGTCTCTCATTTTTATTCTTTCTGGTACTTTAACGTTTTTCCCTGCTTTTGTTGAATCTTTGGATATTACGTTTTTTAAGTTTTGAACTAAAAAGCACAAATAATAAAAGCAGTTTCAGTCAGGGCAAAACATGCAAAATATTGTAACAGAGTGAATCACAGTCTGTGTAAAGCAGGATTTTGTGTCCCGCTAATGAACGGTGTGCTTGGATACCAACTTGTGCTATCATCAACTACCCGATCTTTATGGTGTCATGTCCTCATGGAGATTAATCTGAGAGTGTTGGGGCAGCCACTGTATGCCCCCCCAACACAAAGGGCTTGGCTTTAAGGAGACAGCTCCAAAAGGCTGAAGCGATACTGTGGGACAGTATGCGAGCTTTAAAAATATGCACAGCTACTTCCCTTAGCACGGGGGCTACTTTCATGTTGCATCACCCTCCTCACATTACGAGAAGCAACCTGTCATCTCATAAACATCTGCAACTCCCATATTTTTCTCTGCCTAACCACCTCAGCTTCATACTGGCGTTGGAAACTCAAGGAAGTGTTTGGGTCTCTCAGTGTTTCTTCACTTGGGTCTTCATACTTTTGGTCTGTGAACCGTCAGGTGCTTCTCAACACCTTCCTGGGTTCAGTACTTAGCAGAATTAAACCCAGGAGGAAGTTTAAGATGGTACCTCTGCCAAGTCTAATTTCTGCCCTTAGAGAGTGATTATTCACTGCACCAGTTACCTGCCAAGAGCACGTGCTTATGAAAAGCACAGGTAGTGCAACCAAAGTAGCTTCTAAACCAAAAGTACTTCCACCTGCTTATGGACCAGCACTGAACTCTGCAGGCTGCTGCTCTGGCTGGGCTGCTGCCCTAAGCAAGCAGCAATTCATCCAGCGTTTCTCACGGAATTGCGGTTATCTGGCCTTTGAACCGTGAGCACTTTGCTCTCATGCTCCCTTCGCATGGAAGCCCACACTATGCTGCAAGCTTGTGCTTTAAAGGGGAACTTCTGAGTGTAGGATTTAATCCAGCCAGCTATTTGGGGAATGTAAAACTGTCCACATGGGAGTGCGTGATGGTCTTGAGGGAGTCAGTCCGAATACGAGGTGCAATGCTGCTGTGCGCATACCCCAAGGTGTGTGCCTCCCACTCTGCTCCGGGTAGGTGCAGGCACTCCCCCCATCAGGGGTAACCTGCACCCGTTAGCAGGAGGGTTTGTATTTTAATGCGTGGAGTCACAGCTGAAAGCATGACCCGCAGTGCTAACACCTTAGGTCCCCCAGGACAAAAAGCTTATTTGGAGAGGGAGTGACATCGGAACTAGAAGTGGAAATTGAGAGTTGCCCTGGATACTGGCTCACAACTGTCACTAATTTAATGTGGGAACCCAGCACCTCCAAAAATAACAGCTTTACAAGATGAAACGTAAAATACACGTTAGCTGTAAAGTTTCCACCCTCCCATCAGCATTTGTTTGAGCTTACTTGTGGTTAAGGCATGGGTCTCCAATCTCCTGGTCACACAGGGGGCCGGTCCAGCCTGGGTGACACTCACAGATCACACTTGTTTTCTCCAGGGACCGGCAAATGCCGTGCTTGCAGATGTTGCAGGATTTGCAGCCCGGGAGGACTCCTAATGACTGCTGTGGTAAATCCTTGAAATCCTGCAGCTCGTTATTGATGCGGACGTCGTGAATACATCCATGGAAACCATTCGGTGTCTTATCTGCACCCTGGCGCAGCGAAGATAATCCAGTAGAGGTCGGGATCCCTTCAGATAAGGAAAACAAGGGACGGTTTACTCACAGTTACAGTGATGGCACATCAGTTATAATGGCTAACGGTTCTTTTGTTGCAGCCTCTTCCAATCTTTAAAGAACTAATTTGC
The DNA here is from genome assembly GCA_022605575.1 of Laterallus jamaicensis coturniculus. NCBI lineage: Eukaryota > Metazoa > Chordata > Aves > Gruiformes > Rallidae > Laterallus > Laterallus jamaicensis. The sequence continues at coordinate 2,158,572 of JAKCOX010000016.1, forward strand.
ATAGGACCTTTGTAAGGTAACACAGTCCCACTGTCCCCATTCTGCAAAGGGAAAGGAACAAAAATAAAATCCCTTGCCCATGCTTATGTAAGAAATACATGACAAAAGAAAAGCCAAAAAAAGAGAAAGCAGCCCATTTTTTCTTTGGCCAGTGGTTCTTGTCCTTACAGAACGCCCCTTCTGCCTATGGTTTCACAGCAATTATCCTGAAAGATTTGAGAATGCCTTTACTTGGCAGCAGGTAGCTACCACCTCCAGGATACAGCATTACCAAACCCAGCATTACTCCAGGAGTGCTCAGAGTGTGCCCCATTGAAACGAGTGCAGGGAAATTCTAGGGCCAAGGAGCAGCACTTCAGGAGGCCAGGCCATGTCCTGGGGACAACTATTCTTCATCTCGTTGAAGTGCTTGGAAGCTTCCACACACTCAGGTGTCCAGCAGATTCTTTTGGATGTTGTGTTTCACCCTCCTCACTGACCTCCACTTGCGCTGCAGAGCTCCACTGGCACAGACCAGTGCTTCCATTTGCAATCGAGTAAGGCCTCTGAACTCACTCTCTGTAAGAAACTCCACTGTTAAAGGTGGTTTTGAACCAAACCCAGCATCTATCTTTGACCGTGCCTTAGGAGTGAAGTTGCTAGACCAGGTATTAGGAGAGGTGGAGGAAACTGGGCACGTGAAGGCTCAGGTCTGCCCTAAAGCTTAGCGTAGGTTAGGAACAACTGCTCTAGGGTAATTCAGTCAATTAATTAAACCGGCTGAAATAGAATGGCACTTAGCATCCAAAGGAGCACTACATGCAGAGAGGTGGCACATGCAGAACACTGAGGGTTCAAAAGGAGCAAGAAGAATTGTAAAGGGCAGTAAGTCAAGTCCTCACTGAGCCCACAGGTTCTGGTATCCCAACAGTCCTCATTTCAGGCCTCAGGCTTGTCCTAGGAACTCATTTTGGTGGGTACCTTTTGAAAATTAGTATTGATCCGCAATGCTCATCCACTAAACCAGCTTTTCCACATGATTACTTCCAAAGTTCACTGTGCATAAATCGCTGTGGGGCTGGTCTCTTTTATGCTGTGCTAGAGGAAGGAATTGTGATGGCCTCACCAGCAGATTGTCTTTGATGTGTAATGCTCTTTAATAGCCTGTGACATTCTTAATAGGAATCAATTATAAAAGTTCAGCTCTGTACAAAGCATGATTAGCCAGTTTTCTGATTTACAAGGGCAATACTCGGGGTTCTTTTACAAAAGTGCTATTGAAGGGAATTATTTACAAAAGGCTTGACCAGCACCAAGTGAAATTGCTGTTTCTACTGTTGGCCTCAATGATCTAGTTAGAAAAAACCCAAAGACTTTCTGAGTCTATTAATGTTCTGCTGACTTGTGTGTTTAGAATGGGCTGACTAAAAATTCAAGAACTCCGTGTCACCAAAAGGAGAAATGTCAATATCTAACCCAGAATAAAGACGTGAGGGTTCTGGCCAACACAAATCAACTGGGCAGAGCACAGACTCTTTCTGTCTCTTCAACACCTAATCTCTGGCACACTCTTTTTTCTGGGCATCTGTTCCCCACCCACTTGGCCTCTCCTGCCCCCAAAATTCAGTTCTGAATGGGAAAACACTTCTTAACTGAAGTTCACAGAATCACAGAATCATAGGGGTTGGAAGGGGCCTTCAGAGATCATTGAGTCCAACCCCCTGCCAAAGCAGGCTCCCTAGGACATGTCGCACGGGTCGGTGTCCAGACGGGGCTGGAATATCTCCAGAGAAGGAGAATCCACATCCCCCTGGGCAGCCTGTCCCAGGGCTCCCTCACCCTCACTGGGGGAAATGTTCTTCCCCATGTTGGTGCGGAACTTCCTGTGCTTTAACTTGAGGCCATCACCCCTTGTCCTGTCCCACAGACACTGAGAAGAGGCTGGCCATTTCCCCCCGTATCCCACACCAGATTTTAGAAACATTGATCAGATCCCCTCTCAGGCTTTTTTCTCCAGGATGAACAGTCCCAGTTCACCCAGCCTTTCCTCACAGGGGAGATGCTCCAGGCCCTTAATCATCTTTGTAGCCTCCGCTGGACTCTCTCCAGGAGATTCCTGTCTTTTTTATTCCAGGGAGCCCAGAACTGGACACAACTGGAGCCTGACCAGGGCAGAGCAGAGGGGGAGGATCACCTCCTTCGACCTGCTGGCCACACTCCTCCTGATGCACCCCAGGGATCCCATTGGTTCTCGTAGCCACCAGGGCACATTGCTGGCTCATGGCCAACCTGTCATCTACCAAGATCCCCAGGTCCTTCTCTGCAGAGCTCCTTTCCAACAGGGCATCAGTCCATCCTAGTATCTTTTTAATACTGAGGTTTTGGTTTCCACTTGCAGTGAGAAAGCTATTAGCCAAGAAGTTCTTAGCTTGTACATTGATATGGTTCGGAGGTTTTAATCTTCCCCCACCCGAATTTTTAGACCTCTAAAATTTCATCAGAAATACAGCTCATTTATGGTATTTCTAAACCTACTATTGACTTGCTTTTTTGCCATGACTGTGCTACTTCCATTGTATTCTTCAACCCTTCATCTTGGTGCCAGCCAGCCCTGAAAGCTTCAGGAATGACAAACCGCTTGCTTTTGCTGTGACTGTGTAATGGACACACTGCCTGCGTGGAGCTGAGATTAACTTCCCGATCTGGCACTTGAGCTTGTGCTGGCCCTGTAGGGGGTGTTGATGGGCTCTGGAGTATGAAGCAGGACAGCAGAGGTGTGGTTTCCAGGCTCCCTGCTCAGGGAACCAACCTCTGGCAGAGGGCAAAGGCGAACTGCTAGTTCCGATGCCCCGTAGAGTCCTCTCTGTGGAATGGGAAGTAGTTTGCTTCAAGGAAAACTTGTTAAAATCATAAAGTCCAGAGCAACTCACTATACCTCCGATGTAGAGGGGTGTGTTGAGGCTGGCAGATGACTGTTTCTGGAGTTTTCCTAGACTCTTGGGAGTGCCCTTGTCCACCACCAGGTTCAGCGTCTGATTCAGCATCACGAGTTCCACACTGTGAAACTGCCCATCGTTCACTGTTTCCACACTGCAAGGGAAAAAGAGGGTAAGAAGGTGATGGTAATTCTGCACTGCTGCTGTGGCAGCCTCTGTCCCGTATGGCACTGGCAAGGCACAGCTCCCATTCTGTGCTCCTCCAGGGCCACACATTTTGGTTCTCAGCATTTCCTCTAGTGTGCATCTCCAAGGTACAAATGTTGATGCCTGTGCAGGCAGTATGTACACATACCTAACACTTGGCAGGACAGCCAATCACGATAGTAGCTACTGTAGTTGTGTTTCCCAGGATGGAAGAGCTAGGGTGTACCTACATGATATATTTGCTTTGGTGACAAAAGGACACAAAATCCCCAGTGCTTTGCTCCTGGCACCAGCTCCTCGCCCCTCTGCCACGCTGCTTGGTGCACACACTGCAAAGTGCTTCACTGACATGATTCTGGTTATAAAGTTAAATTATGCCACAGAGGCAGGGATGTGCTGCAGTTTGGGGCAAGAGACAGCGGGGACCTCTGAAGCCAACTCTGCCTCCCAGCAGATGTATCTCATAACTCAGGTGCTGCAGCATGAGGACAGGTTGAGTTACTTGAAGCCAGAGAAGGAACTCAGGAGTTCTTGGCTTATAAACACTGGGGGCCGTTGTTCAGTGCAGTCCTAACTTGATCACACTGAAAGCAAACAAAGTGGTACTCCTTCGTGAGAAACATTTCGGTGTAGATGGGGGCTTGGGAACAAGACAGCAGGAATTTTGGGGAGGGAGGGGCAGGAAGCAGGCAGCCACCTGAGCAGGCAAGATATTAAAGGCACCACATATTTATTGCTCAGGGGTTCTGAACACTGGTTTCTCAAATGCATGCAGCCGGCAGCGAGTCAGGGAATTTGGCAGCTCCTCACTGGTCCACCCCACGTACAGTCTTCACCTGCAGTTCAGGCTCCCCGAAATTAAAAGATGCAGTGGCACAACTCAATTTGCATTACACTGTCATGTTTTATTTTCAGGGCAGCTTCAGTTCTTGAGCCTTTATGCTGCAGGCTGAAATGCTCTGAAACAACTCCATAGCTTCACGCACTCTTAAAAGCAAGGAGGGATTACCTGCTCTTGAGCAAAGAGGGTTTCAAATTAGGCTGGTAGTTACAGACGTGATGGACCTTTTCTGCTGCTGTAGATCTAATTAGGTGGTGCAGCCTCTGCTCTATATGCACACAAACACCAGTGCATAATGAGAATCTAATAGCAGCAGGGGTTAGAGCCAAAAATAGACTGTGGGCTGTGTAAACTGCCCACATGCCAGTGTGGCAACTCATCTTCAGCTTGGCCTGCGAGCACCCTTTCCCAAAGTGCCCCCAGCAGGCTTGCTGGCAGGGTGATGGTTTCTGTTATGTAAGAATAGAGACAGAAAACACCAACTATGGGATTTAAGAATCCTGAGATACTGCTTAGCCAACGGTCTGGATTTGGGATTGCTGCACAAGTGGCAAGCACTGTATTAAAGTGTAAAAGGTTGGGCCAAAGAATGGGTCTCTGCTTGGCACCTTCTGTCAGTGGTTACAGTCACAGGTCAGGTTCCTTTTAGGGGTTTTGTAAAGCTCCAATGTAGCAGCCCCCGAGCTTCTTACCCAGATTTTCTTTACTATCATCAGAGAGGAACAGGCATGTGGAAGGAGTGGCTCCTTTCTGAGGCTGAATCACTTTCTAGATGTACCCACCTCTCAACCCAGATGACATCCCACCCATCTTTAGCACCCAGTCCTGAATAACTGATGTTTTAAGGCCACTGTAGCATGGAAACAGGACTTCAACTTCAGAAACAAATCACATTACTTGGAAATTACCAGAAGTCAGTTGTTCCTGGAAGAAGTTTCATTTTTATAGCGTTTTACAGCAGACCTGTCCAAACCAATTACACATGAGCAATGTCCAGCAGACAGTCAGCACTACAGCACTTCTGAGGATGTACTTGAGACAAGCGCAGAGCTGACTGACTCCAAGCTGCACCAGCATGCTGCTACAGTACTGCTGGCCCCATAGGCTTTGGGGGTGTGTCACGAACAAGCTAGAAGCTTACGTAAGATTACACGGGTTAGAAGATGACAGCAGTATGTGAGCACCTTTACTCTGTGGTTTTACATAAACGTGAAGTAAGCTAGTTCTGCCATGGAACAGCTCTGGGGAAAGCTCTGTGGTGGAACCACCTGGCCTGGACCTGCAGGGAAGCAGCTGGGCTGTGGCCACTGCCCATCCCCAGGATGGCAAGAGAGCCCTGGGGAACCAGGCCTCAAGAACCTGGAGCTGATGGCACTTAAAGTGCTTTTAGGAAAAAAACTCAAAAGCTTGACATTGTATAAAGATCCATATTCAGTTGATCCCATGGACAGTTTGGCTCAAAATGCAGTTATATCAGGGACACAGCGAGGGCAGTGAGTTGGTGGGCTGGGATAAGAGGCTGAAGGCTTCTGCTGGACTCGTCATCAAAGGTGAGTGCATGCACCTCAGAAAGGTCAGCCTATCACCACAGAACCTGGGTCAGCTGTACTTGTGCCCACACCGCTAGCAGCCTACTTCATGGATTGACAGCTTAAGGAAGTTTGAAAACAGCTGCTCCAAACTTTCTGTTTAGATGTTCCTGAATCCTGCTAAGTATCTGCCACAGTACAAGAAGCAGCTGTGCTAGGCGAGGCGCTGACTGGGTGATCCTACTACTACTGCCTATCTCGCTGCTGTGTTGCAATGCTTAATTCCGAGGGGTGAAGTACTCCGACTCCCAGCTGAAAGGTGCGAGATAAATGGAAGTGCGTATCTGTGATTGCTGGTCTAGGCAGGCGTGCCAAGGGAAGGCAGGAGTGTAGCCAAAACCCATTGGCTCTGCGATCTGAGCTCGGAGGAGGTGGGACGGCTGGCTGTACGGCCGGGAACCCTTCCCCTGTGGGATTGCTATCTGACGTGAGTGCACAAAAGTACATTGTTATCTGAAGAAGGCCAAGCTATGACCATTTGTCAGAGGACAGCATTATCACATCTGGCAGGGCTGGTTCTTCCGTGGGCCAGGATTTCGCAGGCATTAATCACCTACTCCTCCGCAGCGTGTGCTTTTTCCAGATTAGGCCTTGGCTGACAGGCAAACCAAAGTCTCTGCATCCCAGTGGGGGTGCAGGCCACCACCTCCAGCAGTGCTCACACCTTCCAGCACATCCAGGGCTGGGTACTGGAAAGGGAGTGAGAGGTCCCTGTCCGTTGGTACACCTGGATGAGTTCTGTGCAGTTCTAACTCTCCCTTCTTAACTTGGAATTAAAATCTCTGCACCTGGACTTGAAGAAACAAAGTAACTTCAAGCCACCAGCCAGCACCCCAGTTTAAAGCAGAACAGGCTTTAGATATGCACTTCTTTGCTTTTTGAGACGATGCAACCGTATGATAGAAAAGCTGTAGGCGGGCACCCGGGATGGCACAAAGTCCCCAGCCAGGATAGTCGTGTCAAAGGCCTCACTGCTGCCACCGACAGGAAGACGCTAAGGTGCCTCTGGATTTTGACAGAGATGGAGATGACACCGAGGGAGAAACCGGCGGTGAGAGAAATGCTACGCTAACTGCTCAGAGCCTCTCGCGTAGCTGGGCCTTTAGGAGACTCAGCAATCGTCTGAGACAGTTGGAGACAGTGGCTTGGCTGGAGATGAAGGGAAGAAAGCCACAGACGCTGCACAGCGCATCACGACACAGCTCGCAGCACAAACTTGCTGCGCTCGGCTTTTCTTCAGGGCCCTCTTCCTGACCCAGCTCTCTGCAAGGGTTTTATTAAAATCTTAATTGAATTCTTACTGGGGATCAGGTGGTTTTACCGGGCTCTTCTCGCACCGCGGCCCGTGGCACGCAGATACCTGCCGCGGGACCGGGACGTTACTGGCATTCACCGGCACTGCGGCGCTGCCAGCCCCAAGCCCGCCGCCTTACACGGGCCGCGGTGCGGGACAGGGGCCGCGGGCCCGAGCCAGGACCGCCGGCTACGGACGTCGCCGGGCTCCGCCAAGCCCCGTGGCCGAGGCGGAGCGGCCGGAGCGGCGGGCGGGCGCCAGAGGGCGGTGGAGCATCGCGGAGCGAGCGGGGCGCTCGGGGCCGGGGGAATCTGTGGGCGGAGGGGCGCTCTAGGCAGGGGGGAAACCTGCGCAGAGGAAGGAGGGGGCACTCTGGGCCGGGAGGGGGGCTCTGCAGCCGGGGAGGGGGCACTCCGCCGCTTCACCGCCATCGCGTCCCTGGCTTACGGAGGGTTCCGAGCCGGAGGACCGTACAGGCTCCGTCCGGCGGGTCTGTCCTGGCGCGCTGCTCCCCGGTTCTGTACTGACACGGATCTCGCCGTGTCCCTCACCCGAGAGCTGCCCTGACCTTACTCAAACCCTTCCTTCCCCAAAGGTTTCCGCACCTTCTGGTTAAATCACGAGTACACCTGAGCGGAGGCAGGGACAGGGGGAAGAGCTGAAGAAAGCAGCTCTGCGCCCAGGTGGGATGCCCCCACAGGGGAGGGAGGCCACTAGAGAGGGCTCTGTAGGTGTCACTAAAATGTCCTAGCGCAGGGGGCTCTGTCCGAGCAATGCCAGCGGTTGAGCCAAGGGACCCACTGCACAGGGCACTCACTGCATGCAGGCAACAGACACGGCTTCTGCCAGGGCGCTCAGACTCCAGAACCAGAGAGATGAAGGGAAAGGGATGTGCATTAAATGTAAAACCCCAGGGAATATACGAAAGAACTGGTTTCCACCCTCACTTTGGATTTATTTCTCTTCCTCCTATAGCTCCTTTCCCCCCGGCTCCAGCCCCAAGCACACACAGATGTTAGGAACAGCGAGTCCCCTTGCTCTGATACCGCGAGAGATTTAGAGCTGAGCCACTGTAAACATGCCAGTGACCAGAAATGCATTAAGGAATTAAAGCATTCAGTTTGAACTTGTAAAAGTTGGGCTTTGGGGTTAGTTCCACTGACACGTAATATACCTGTAGTGTAGGTGGCAGGGAACAGCAGGGCAGAGAAATCAAAACCAAAAATAGCTTTAAGTTATCACAGCAAACCATGTCACTGAGGAAATGTATAGACATCAATTATGCAAATGAGGACATCGATTCATTAGCTACAGTCCTCAGATTTTCCTGACCTCAGTCTTAATGGGGACATGCCTCATTTGAAGCACAGAACAAAGCAAACATGAGGATGGTGAGTGAGCAGAGAATGAAGGCCACATGGAACACTGAACTCAGATAGAAAGCATCTGAAGTAGAATGGGATAAGCAGAGGTACATCCCCAAAAGTCTGTAAGACATGACAAGGGCAGGGACCAGAGAAGTACCACCAAAATGAAGACAGACAAGGTGAGAGCTGCAGGAAACTGCATTGAGATGGTAGTGATCTGGGAGTTAAAAAACTCATTCTGTGCTAGGCTGACATCAGGTATCAGTGGTGACAGCATTTCACCTTTCCAAGCTACAGCTACCTCCTGCCCTTAGTTCCAGTTATAATCGGTCCTTGGCCTAAAATAGATTTAAGCTTCTCCATGGCAACAAAGGCAAAATCATAATTGGAGTGGTGTTTGTGCTACCTCTACAATAACACATCACTGCAAGCGCTATCATCTTCTGAAGCCAAATAAAAACCACATGTTGAGCAAAAAGTATGAAAAACGCTAATGAAACACAAGATTAGGGAAATAAGAGGTGAAAGAGATATATTAAAGCACTCAAGTTCACTTTCAGCTTAAAACACACTCCCTTTTGTTATGTTCGATCCTGTTTTACATGACTCAGGCGTTAGGTCTCCTAGGCTGAGGGCCCTCGACATTAAGATTTCTTTACCTCGACACCTCCATTTTCATTCGCTTGACTTTATACCTTTTCTCCTACTCATAACTCTGTAGACCACCCAAAGAAACCATCTTTCTCTTCTTGGTGTTTACAGCCCTTAAACACTGGCAGCTGATTACCGTATCTCCCCTAATGATCGTTTGGCCAGGCTATGCATATCTAATTTCCAGTTATAATTCAATTCCTGCAGCACCCCTGCCAACACAGAAAGTTATTGTATTACAGACCTTCCAGGGGAAAAGCAAGGACCCTTTTTATACCCCTGCAAGATGCAATTAACACAATCCCGACCCCTCTCCCTGGGTAATTCATAAAAGGGTCAGATTCATGGCCAGGGTAAATTCTCCTTGTTTGCAGTGAATTCTCAGTGTGCCCAACATGGGCAAGGGGGCTGATGCCTCCCTCCAACCCCACTGCTGGGGAGCTGATCTGGTCGCTCTGATCAGCCTGTCCTGATCTCTCTCCCGAAGCTGAGCCCTTCATTCTGCTGGGAATTCGTTAAATGCAAGCGTAACGGCGGTGAAAGTAGCTTGGGGGAACTCTTGAAGGATCGCGGTGTTACCGCCTTCCCATCTTACACCCCCAGAACGAGCCTGCGCGTGGCGGCACGCGGCGCATTGCGGTGCGGTGAGCTATTGCATCTCTTTGCTGTAACACGCCTCATATAAAATAACAAACCCAGTAAATACAGAGTATAAAACCAATCACATAGAGATTCTGCAAAGCTGCAGGGACTCGTTCCGTTGTCCCTAAAGCACCAACCAAGCCAGCACCTCAAGCAACACAGAGGAAGGTGGGGCCGGCACAGCCACCGTATGCATGCAGCCGGGACACACCAGGACAGGCAGTGGCACACCCCCCTCACAAACAGGGTGCTGGGGCTCACTTTTTATGCCTGGTATCATGCAGTATTGCAAAAGGCTGTGCCACTCCACTGGATACCAGGTCTCCTGATAGAGGAAATCCACAAAGTGTCCACACAGAGTCATTTAATCAAGGGAATATATACGTCATCCATCCATCCATCCATCCATCCATCCATCCATCTATCTATCTATCCATCCATCCATCCATCCCCTTTGCAGCTCTTGAAAACAGGAGGGTATCTGCCCATTAGCAGCAGGGAGCAGGGCCACTACCGAGTGCATTTAAAGGGGTTTCCAATTGGAAGGACAGAGCAGGATGGGTTATACCTCAAATTGGAGGCTAAGCCCAAAGAAAAGGAAAGCTGTGACTATTAGAAACCATGGTTAGGAAATGAAACTGTTTTCACCTCATCTGTGGTAATATACCTACAGTTATAGTTGTACACAGAACGGTGCTGCAGCTCTGTTGTCACCCTCAGTGCCAGCCCTGCATGCATCACTTCTGGCAGAGGCCCTATCTAATGAATCCAGACCCCGGTGCTTGGTACAGACGGGATATAAACCTATCACATGTGGTATGCCTCTAAACTTTGGGTTAGTCACCATGTTCACAAGAAATTTACAGGCAGGAAACCCCCCCCCTTGCTACATATTGCTGTAAGACAACCCCCTCGCAATTCAAGACATGCACCAGCTACTGGTGCACAGGAGGTTTGTAAAGTCATTTTGACTGATTAGGTTTATTCCATCATCATCTATTATGAGGATATTTCAACCTTCCTCTGACGTAATCAGTATCAACTAACTTTGGCAATACACTATCGACTAACGACCTGTGGTGTAGCAAGAAAACACCTTTTAAAATCCACATGCACACCTTGCTCCTACTCACTGCAAACACTGTTGAGCACAAGAGCATGTTTCCAACACACAGAAACCAAAGTGACTGCTCAGAGGGTGGACTGACAGCAGCGCTAATGTATGACGGCTTGGGAGCTGCCAGGACCGCTCTCATGGTTTCACCAATGCTCTCACTAGAAGAAACAGGCCATATCATGGGCAAACTAATGATGAAATCAGGTTATCTGCTGGATTGGAAGAGATTGTTCTTATGTCACAATTGCTTTGGGATTGGCTAGGCAGTTTTAAGGCTACTGAACTGGCTAAAGGTTACCCCAGCTACTGACCGACAAACAGGGGAAAACCTTCATTTGTAATGCGACATTTTGCATTTTCAAGCAGCAATTTTCTTCTGGAGGTAGCACTACATGATTTTTGGTTACAGTCAAACCACTGTAGAAAACAGCTTTTGGCCTCAGCATTCACTTTTACATTACCCCAAGACTACTTTGAACATGAAAACCAGCAAGTACCTGCAAGGTGCTGAGCTATTTCTAGAGTTCAGCAAACTTCCAAGAGCAAACCTCTTCCTTCCTGATGCTCTTGAAGATGCTTTTGAATGGTTAATGCTCTCCACTGCAAAGTAAAATGTCAGAGCTGTCAAGGATTTGCTTTCTGTCTTTAGGCCTAACCATCTGCAGTGCTTTGTATGGCCAGGGCAAAGGGGAGCTGTGTGGGGCCAGTAGGCTGTGAAGTCCGGCTCCAACTACAGGCTGAACTTGGAGTATTTTGCTACAGCGATTCCTTTTGGGTGTCCTCATCATCCCCCCCTTCCTGCTTCTGTTTTGTTAGGAACTATCCCTATCTCATCACCTCTCATTTCTTTTTTGGATTAGCACTGGTGTCCTGCTGACTTCATTACATTTTTATTATTATTCTGTGCTGAAAGAAATAAGCATCCTAATGTTCCTGTGCTCAAGTTACATGTACCATGTGTGCTGCACTCCTCTGTCCTGCACAGCTGTTCCTAAAGGGCTGCTGCTCAGCAAAGCCACCGATGGGGATCACAGAATCGTAGGGGTTGGAAGGGACCTCCAGAGATCATTGAATCCAACCCCCTTGCCAAAGCAGGGTCCCTAGGACATGTCGCACGGGTTGGTGTCCAGATAGGTCTGAAATATCTCCAGAGAAGGAGACTCCACACCCCCTGGGCAGCCTGTCCCAGGGCTCCCTCACCCTCACTGTGAAAAAGTTCTTCCGCATGTTGGTGTGGAACTTCCTGTGCTCCAACTTGAGGCCATCGCCCCTTGTCCTGTCTCCACAGACCATTGAAAAGAGGCTGGCCATTTCCCCTTGTGTCCCACACTTGAGATACTTATAAACATTAGTAAGATCCCCTCTCAGACTTCTCTCCAGGCTGAACAGTCCCAGCTCACTCAGCCTTTCTTCACAGGGGAGATGCTCCAGTCCTTTAATCATCTCCGTAGCCTCTGCTGGACTCTCTCCAGGAGATTCCTGTCTTTTTTATACCAGGGAGCCTAGAACTGTACACAATTCTGATGGACACAGCCCATCTCCTCCAGCTTCCCTGCTGTCCCCTTCAGCCGGGAGAGAGCTGCCAGGAGATACAGGGCAGCCGTGCAGAGACTCAAGGAACAACAACACACCAGCTTATGGGTGTCTGGTTTAGAAAACAACATCAAATTGATTTGCCCAACAAAATACACAGACTGATAACAATTTGCTTATACATTCCTAGGAGGTGATTTGGGAGAAGGAGGAAGAACATCTTCTGCCACCTATTTGAGGCTGACTTGGGTTTGCAGCAGTGCCCTGATTTTTGTAAGAAATAGGGATGCAGTGATGGGGTAGATGGCCACACTCCTAACCGGACGGATACAAATAACACCTTGACTTCAAGCGGCTGTAACGAAGTTCATCCAAAGAATGAGTTAAAATGCACAGACCCTCTGCATGGAGGAGCAGCTACAGAGATTATTTCCTTCACAGACTGGTGTAAGTTCTCCAGAGTTTAAGGGTGAATGCTGAGGGGAAGTGCCCTGTCTTTGGGCAGGTCAGTTTCCCACACACACTGCAGCACCTGTGTGTGCCCGGGCAGCCCGGCGTCTTGAGTGCAACTTAAACTGATAGCCCCAGACTTTGGGCCCTGAAGAAGTGACCTGGGACTACTATGGGCACGTGGCTTTAGATGGCCTCTGTCTGACATCCCATGCCTGGCACGCAGGCACACCAACTTGCTTTGTGAGAGGTTTTGCTGCCTTTGGGTAAAGCATCTCACCCCGAAACATCCTATGTGTACGCACAAGGTTAGAATCATAGAATCATAGGGGTTGGAAGGGACCTCAAGAGATCATCGGGTCCAAATCCCTGCCAGAGCAGCTCCCCAGCTCATATTACACAGATCGGCATCCAGACGGGTCTTGAATATCTCCAGAGACGGAGAATCCACCCTCCCCCGCCCCGGGCAGCCTGTCCCAGGGCTCCCTCACCCTCACTGGGTAAAAGTTCTTTCACATGTTGGTGTGGAACTTCCTGTGCTCTGACTTGCAGCCATTGCCCCTTGTCCTGTCTCCACTAACCACTGAGAAAGGGCTGGCCATTTCCCCCTGCATCCCATACTCAAGATATCTATCAACATTAATAAGGTCCCCCCTTAGTCTTTTCTCCAGGCTGAACAGTCCCAGCTCACTCAGCCTTTCCTCACAGGGGAGATGCTCCAGGCCCTTCATCATCTTTGTAGCCTCCTCTGGACTCTCTCCAGGAGATCCCTGTCTTTTTTGTCCCAGGGAGCCCAGAACTGGACACAACACTCCAGGTCGGGCCTGACCAGGGCAGAGGGGGAGGATCACCTCCTTTGTCCTGCTGGCCACACTCCTCCTGATGCACCCCAGGGATCCCATTGGTACTCTTAGCCACCAGGGCACATTGCTGGCTCATGGCCACCCTGTCATCTACCAAGATCCCCAGGTCCTTCTCCACAGAGTGCTTCTCCAGCAGGTCATCCCCCAGCCTGTAAATGAAGTGAAGCTGAGGGTCTGCAGCACGGTGCTTCTGGGTACTCAGATATTACACTGAAGAGAATGTGCTGGGCGGAGGTGAGGAGATAGAGAAGAGATGAGAAACCACCATTCCTGCAATGGATACTGAAGAGATTTACTACGACAGGAAGTAATTAACAAGGTTTTGCCTGCAAAGTCCCCTGGCAGCCTGAAAGAGAAAACTTTACCCGGCCTAAGGCTCCTGTCAGCAGAAGAAAGTTTCTGAATTTCATGAACACAAATACTTGATTCTGAAGCTAAAGTTAAAAGTTAGATGGTATTTTAAGGTCTTGGCCTTACATTTTCACTATCCAACTACACAAAAATCCAAGAAAAACTAGGAAAATGTGATGTTTGCAGTTTGACAAGAATGTACCTGTCTTTTTTTTTTGTCCCATTCAAATACACCAGAGCCCTTTATAAAGGCAAAACCCAGTTCATCTGTCCTTTCCCTTGGCTTATGCAAGATGTATAAATGCATTCAAATTTTACAACTTTTACTGTGCAGGTCAGAGATTAATACCGATTTCTTTCCTTGTAGTTGATGCAAAATCTCTAAGGAGTACCTGGGAAAATAAGTGTGTGTGATAGAATAAAATGAATTGCAAATACCCAGAATTGCCAAGAGCTCAGTCATGTCTCATGGAAATCTCCAAAAAAGAGTCTGTTTAGAGACCATCCAGAAGTATCAAAGAGGAATCCCACCGGGGAAAGGCACACCACAAGCTGCAGACTACAAAGGTATTAGGAAGAAGAGTCATGCAGTGAGTCTGCAAATAGACTTCTGGTAAAAACAGAGTTGGACAAGCTCTAATAATGATCCTAAGGATAACTAATTCCTTCACTCCTCCAGCACATTTCTTCCTAGAAGGCAATGAATTAATGGTGAAGCCTCCCAGGGTTTTTTGTAGATAAGCAATTGCAGCTAAGCAGAGGCAATTACACAGAAGTCCCATCTCCTGCATCTCCGGAAGATGTGGATGCCCTTCTGTCACCAGAACAATCATTCAATCTCAACACCAGAAGAGCAGAGGAGAGGTCTAGGAGATCTGAGTAGAGAAACAAAGTCCTTGAGTATTACGAGGTTCACTTCTGGAGTGGCCCAGTTAGGGTCCTGTTGTTGGACAGCGAGTGCTGGTGGCCATGCCGGCTGCTCCCTGGGCTCCAGTGCCACAGGCAGAGCCTGAGGGACATGGAACAGCACGGACAGTTTGCAGACGCTGCTGAGGTAAGAGCCTTGTGCTGCTCCCCAGCCTGGAGGGAGAAGGAACCTCGCCAGGAGACACACAGCACGTTTTTAAAACACGTTTTCTATTATTTTTTGTGCATTTCTGTGCTTCTGTGCCCAGAGAACCAGATTTAATTTGTCATCCCACAGCCATCACATATGAGGCAGATACCTTAAGAATTTCAGCTCCCTTACTTCAGGCTTTTTGCTTTAACCACAAGAACATCCATCTATGCTACTTAAGAATTAGCCAGCCCATGAGAACTGCGTGATACAATCTATAAGAAATATGTTTAATAATGTAGCATTTTGGAAAAGAGATTATGCCAGGATGCTTTTAAAAGGAATCATAATGTAATTTGGGTGTAGGCTCTGCAGAAAGACAAATACAATTAATACATTTTCCTAACTACCTCCTTTTTCACTGCTGTCAGGAAGCCTGCATGAAAACACATGATTTTACTCCGATGACGTCTGCATCTAGCTCTTTACCAGATATGACAGTCTGTATGCAACATGGCAATCTGGGATCTCTGGAGGGAATTACATCAGTGGTTTGTGTCAAATTTCTATTTTCCATTTCTCTTAGGAAGGATTAATTTAGTATCCAAATCAATGTGACTGTATAGCAGCATAAAACCTATCAGAAAAAAAAAATACAAGCAAAGTCTTATCTCTGGTTCAAGGAACAGACGAAGGAAAAAAGACAGAAAATAGGAAGCTCTCCCTACAGAATCCAGTCAAATGCATACTGGTATCACTGGCTGAATGCTGAAGCTACACAACTACCTGCACTTTTTTTATCCAAACTTGTAACAATTGGACTGTGTGGTAAATCAAAGCAGCCCTTTCTTCATCAGCTGGTATCTGCGCAGATTTACTTTATTTCAAGAACTCACTGCTGGCTCACTGCTAAGTACTGCCATGGCATGGAAGAGTAACTCTCACCAGTGCAGAAACCAGGAGGTCAATAAAGCACTTGGAAACAGATTTCTGTTCTCATAATTGTGTAAAATGAAAGAAACAACAAATAGGAATCCTACTTCAAAAAGGGATCTTCTAGAAGATGCTTACTATGACACCCAGGATACTATTATTCTTCACCTTACAAGTGAGGGGTTCCCACACAGACCAGTGAGCTTTTCTTCTTCTAAAAGGGCGAGTTCAATCATTGCATATTCGGGATTAACTTGCCTTTCTTTCTAACCTGATGATAAATGGCAGTGTATTTTAGGTAGTCCTTTCCACTGGACATTCACTGACCTTTATCTGACTAGAATGAAGATCTGATGTCAACTTTAACCTTTCTATTCTAACATACCGTAGGAATGAATATATGTAAAGCAAATCTGAATGTACAGTGAATTAGCCCAGGGCTTTTCCAGACTAACCTTGTACAGCAGCTCTAACTAAATCTGCTCAAAGGAGCACCTAAGCTGCAGGAACAGGCCCACACCAATGGTTAGAGACAACCTGCTTTCAGATTAAATGAAATAGCATGTCTTACTTGCTGGTGGCTTCCACACCTGCTTGACAATAGGCTTTGTCTTATCCCTACAGGGTTCTACTACCTGTATAAGACAAGTACTGTGCTAATTTTACCATTCCTAACTTCTGTTAATAAATCTTATCATGGAGACTGAGGAAATTACAGATAATGTGACTTGCCAATGACTTCAACATCACATCATAGGAGTGCCTGAATCAGCCAGCTAAACATCTCTGTTACAATGCAGGGCCAGGTGAGTTACAGGTTCCCTGCGGCTGTAGCAGGCACAGCTCCCACCAGGCAGTGTTTGAAGGCCACCTCCTCTTTTGGCAGACACTTCTGAGGAAAACCAAAAGCCAAAGCACTGTTCATCTCGTCCAAGAAGTGGATCTCTTTGGAGGATAGCAGTGCCTGATATTGCCCATGAAAACTAATCTGATAGTCTTTCAACCGAGCTTCTCAGAGACAAACAGTCGACTTTTGCCAAGAATGAGATTTAAAAGAGGCACCTAAACAAGACAGAAAGGAGTAGGCAGTAGAGAAGGCAAACAGATTTACCACTGGTGAGGCTAAGACCTGAATGTTTCCTGTTCTGCTAGTAACCTTATTTTTAACGAAAAGTGAAAAATCATGGAAGCTACAGAAGAGAGTTCTCCAAATTCTTAAGGTTTAGGTGAAAAGCATCACATTGAATCAGGTATTCATGTCATCAAAATGCAAGCTGGGGGATTCTGCAATTATAAGTACAGATAAACGCATGGGGGACAGTATAAACTACCCAAGGGCTTTCATTTCCCTGGAGAAAGGCTTTAAAACATCCAGAATGCAGCAGGGACACAACTTCAAAATTATGGCCAATGCCTGAGTAATGGAAATGACTGACCACTGGCCAAGCTACTAATGAAACGGGGGAATTTCTATCATTTGGTGCTTTTTCAACTTGGCTGGGAGTTATGTCTTAGCCAAACAGTGATTACGCCTTAGCTAGAAGTCAAACAGGATATACAGGGAGGTCAGACCAGACCCACTCATGCTTTACACCCTTAAATCCTATGATTGTAAGGAGAGAAGCAGGTTTCCTCCCCCTTCCTCGGCCCTTAAGGAAAACAAGTCTTTTAATCTATTTAGAGGCCCTTTTTGACATTCTTTAGCTGTAGTTTTTCTCAATCAACCTAATCTTTTCCCATCAAGCTCCATGCTAATCCCATTTTGCTCCACTCCTTAAACTAATAAAAGATTAGAGTGACATTTCGGAAAGGGCATCGTATTAAGCAGCTTCTTTCCCATCTCAACAGATCACACAGTACAAAATGTAGTGAACAGACCATTAATCTTATGGTAATGAGGTGTCAGTCTGAATGGAGACCTCCTCCTTGATCAATATGAAGGGCGCAGGAATAATGAGGACACTGCAGCTTGCCATCTCTGGCATCTTTGCCAGAAGGCAGCAGATCCATAAAGTGTTGTTGTGATGGTGGTAACAGCTCTTGTCACCACACCGCTCTGCCCTTGACAATGGAAACCCAGCATCCACATAGATCCATCACCCCTTGTGCTGCCCACACATAATAGTAATTTCCCTATGTTCTAATTAGTGGCGTAAAACTGTTTAACAACTTCAGCTTTGCTCTTACATGAAATCAATTACGATTAGCAGTCACACACAGAGACTTTTTCACACCTATCCAGCTGGGGAAAATCATGAGCAAACGACCTTCTTCATTCTTACAGTGGACCAGTCATTGCTCCACTGACATCCCGCAGGCATTATCCAGTTTGCTTTTATACAGAAAGGACTTTCTCACTTCTCCTCAAAGAAAGCTCTGTGCTGCCACTGTTCTCCTGAAAGACTCAAGTTTTACCAACTCCTGAGTAAACTTGCCAGAAGTAGTACAAGGCTCTTTCTGGCCAGTGATGTTTGGTGGCATCATTTCCCTTGCTCTGAACCAAAAGGGCTCCATGTTTGTACAGAACAAACTGGAGCAACAGGGCTTAAAAATAATCAGAAGTTTGTTACCCGTGGAGAGGCGGCTAAAGGAACAGAGGGAGACATGAGCAGCACACCTCCCACTCTGAGGGAAGTGCCTCTGTGCATGGGTTTCACTTCTACATTTGCTTTTCTTTCTTGTGACTAACAAATAAAAACTGTGGGCTTGGTAGCCCCAAAAGTCTGAAGGCCAAATGGACCTAAAGTTTACCATTGCAACTTGTGCTGCTTCATGGTTTGTGTAGCTACTGCTGACACAGGTAAGAGTTCTTCCAAAAACACTCGCCCTGTAGAAGAATTCAGCCCTCCTTCTCCTATGTGACACAGTCTGCTCCTGCAGTAGCACAGTCACTGCTCTGTCTTGGTGCAGTAAGTTAATACTAAATATCAACATGAGAGAAACTGATTATTTGGAACCATTTCAAGGACAACGTTCACCAGAAATGAAATCCTGATAGCAGATGAGAAAACATTTTTCTGCAATCAGAGTAGGACGCAGTATCACTGTATTGCCAATTAATGTCAATTTTTAACCACACAGCCTCTAGCCAAGTCTTTATCCTGATTTTCTTCTCTAATTAGGTACATAAAGGAGATACAGTGGAGTAAAATAAAAGGTTCTCCTCCCATGCACGCTTCTTAGAAAAAACCTACTTCCCATCTCTTTCGGCTATCGACTGCCTCGGTAAAGCTCAGCTATTCACCTGTACACTGTGGTAGGCGGCGAGTTCAGGGTGTCATAGATGAGCCTCACGTGTCCTTGGTACAACTCCAGAGCCAAAGGATCATTGTCTCCTTTGTATAATAAGATGCCATTGTCCTTGTCTGTTGCTACCTGTGAAACATTAATAACCAGGTAAGGTTGTTTGAGAACAATTAGAAAAGAAAGGAACTTATATTAAACATCAAACCAAGATCATATATGCAATTTAAATATGATTTAGTAAAGAATATATAAAAGCAACAATGAGAGCAAGAGCCACGAGACACAAAAAGGTGCTGGTGATACTGAGTGGGCTCATACACTAGCAGATCAGAATCCAGCTAAGGGAAAGCTTGTTTCAAATGAGAACTACTTTCCAAGAGGTGAAAGCTGCTATTTATTTGGTCCCTGTCAATAGAGTGTTCCTGTATTTTTGGCAGCACATGAATTCATTCCTCAGCTGCTGCTCAGGCTTGAAGTGGAGGTTTAGAAAATCAACTCTGGCAGTAGGAGTGCGTCACAATTACAAGCAAACAAATTTCAGCAGGTGCTGATCTGTTCATAGACTTTTTATGAACACAAAGATGGAAAGAAGGACCTGTCCCCACATCTAGCTTAACCATGAATTATTCACTCAATCTGAATTATTAGTAAGTCATGCTGAGTTCAAATGGGGCATTTAGAGTCAGGAAGAATAGAATAGCCCTTCTCCCTCTAGCTTTGATGTGTATCAAGGAAAAAAAAATCTTTAACACTGAATCAAAAGACAAGCACTCTACTTCCCCAGTCGACAGCTCTCAAATGTCCCTGTAGTATGGGAAAAAAAGAGACAAAATGGGATGTTTGGATACAACCTACCTTATATTTTTCAGTGTCCGTATTTAGGGACATTTCTTATTTTTTATAATGGCTGTTAAATGTCAAAACTAAACAGAACATCAAAAAATCTGTTTGCATTTTTATATATATTTACATATTTATATGTGTATATTTAAGTACTGTCATCCCTTTTCTCTGAAAAGATTTTTTTTTAATTGAGCACTCTTTAATAAGATTTCCTCTGTCTGTTCTTAATAATCAAAGTTGTATTCTAATTTTAATCCACTAGTGATTAAGTACTGGATGCAAGAATAATATTCAGCCTGGGAAACAAGTGAAAATGTCATCTGCATGTGTTTTCTGTAATAATCAGTTTTATTCTTCAAGCTATGGCTGACGTAATGTGTTTTGTATGCTTGTGAAGACAATGTCCAGATTTTCAGCTCTAAATTTGACCTATAGTCCTTGGAGTCTTTGGGACCCATATTTTAGAGTGCCCATATTTTAGAATCTCTTTTGTGGTATTAAATAAAATGGAATTTTGAAGGAAAACTGGAGTTTCAAATATACATGGATCAGCTTCGTTTTCATGTGAGCTGTATACTCAAGCTATTAAGGAAAAGATAAATATTAATTAGAGAATTTTCTCATTAGAATAAACTTTGTGGGAACCAGTCTTTAAAAATCTATTCCTAATGTGGAAATTTGGCCCTTTTCCCCATGTCTTGACATCGGTGTTTTAATTACAACCAAATTCCATCAAGTAAGTGTAGAACATAATTTCCAACTGTGGAAAACAATCTCTTCAAACTGGGAAAAGAAACACAATGAAATAACAATACAGGGATGAGTTTTCCTCTTGTGCCTTTTGAAATGTGATGCGTGATTTATAGGAGTAGTCTGTCACAGAGAAAATCCAGATTAACAAGCAATGGCCTAAGTGTGAGATGTGTCATGTCACACATGTGCTCCACACATCTCTTCGTTAGAGAAAGTATTTCCTCATTAGAAAGGATTTCCTCATTTATTTTGAGATATTGGGGGGGGGGGGTGGAAATGATCAGTTTAATGCCTACTAGACTATAAATGCAAAGACTTCCAAACTTCCAAATCACTTCAGTATCATATTGGAGTAGGAATCCCCAACCACAAAGACAGTGGTGTCATGGCACAATAATATTTATGCTCCATTGCCTTCTGAGCCTTACACCTCAACCCAAATTTAGGTGTAACAACAAGTCTGTAACAAAACCCCAGGCCCTTTACTGAACGTGCACAGTGGAAGAGTGAGCAAAACACTGTCTGGCAAGGCCATTCAGAGCAGCCTCTTTTAATAAGTCTCCTAGTATTAAGCACTAATTTCTACAGGACGAAACACAAAGCTGTAAATCAATAAAATGACAGGGGGGTTTTCTGAATCATCTCTAGTTACGGTGCCAGTCTGGGAGTGAGACAGTGGTGAGATTCTGGAGGCAGGATACGTGTTCACAAAGGTCCAGCAGTGCTGTATAATGTTTCAATAGTTTTAGGGCAGACAAGTGACTCACAAGCTGTCTCTGACTTTGTCAGCACCTTGGTCAATAGAACCTGTTCCCTCAGAATAAAAGAAAATCTACATATGTATATATGACTGCTTAGAAGAGCACTGGGCTGGCAACAGATGTTGTGCCTGACATACCTGGAGGGAGATGTTTGCCTGAGGGCGAATTTTGGCTGATGGCAGCTCCACATAGGAATCTTTCCCGACAAAGTTGACTGTGATGAGCTTCTCGCACTTCTGCCCAGCAAAGCCAGCCAGGCAGCGGCAGACGGGCTCCTGGTGCGCGACGATGCACTGGGCCCCGTTCTGGCACTCGTAGTTATCACACGGGCTCGTCTGGAGCAGAACCATGGGTGGAGGAGTTTCACAGAAAAGCCCACTGCAGAGGGTAAAGCAAAGAAAAAGCAGGCTCAACAATCACCATTTTCTGAAGGCAGGAAACACTTTCAGACGCCGGTGCTACACTACTGCCGTGGTACTGAGATTCAGCTACCATGTGCCCACTTCGCTGCGTGAAAGCTGAACAGCGTAGAGCTGTACTGAAATTCCCATGCTCTGTCTCAATGAGCCAGCTCACATCCCAAAAGCAATTTGTACTGCACTCTGCAGTGGTTATTTAGCTCTGCAAGGTACAGCACTCTGTCTAAAACAGCTTCATCCCACATTGTGCCGTGCAGACGTTCACAGCAAAAACTGGGAGCCGTTTAAACTCAAATCTGAAATTTCCTCAGCTGCTCTCCCTGTCATCCAGAAACATGCACCACTGCTCTGCTAAAAATCCCACTCGAGGCTCTGTGCTTTGAGTCTGCTTCTGCTGGTGGTAAGCAAGGTGAAAATCCTCTATTTTTAGTATTCCTTACAGCCTCCTTGCTTGCTGTACTGTATATCAGCAAGTGTATCATCAACAGATGGGCAACTGCTAAAATGGTTCAGAAGCGATGCACTGCTCCCATGCCATTTGATGGGCAGCTGCCCTGAACTGGTTGTTTCTAACAGCATCAGGATCATCAACGTTATTTTAGCTGACTTATTATAGCTGGCAACATCCTGGATCAGAACAATGCAAAAAAAAGGAACATCTCCCAGAGGGACATGAAAAACAAATGCCAGATCTGAGTACTTGTGAGATCGAATCATACTCAGATCTGGAGCAAAGTGCTGTGGTTCGGTCTGAACTATATGAGAGGCTGAGCCAAACCCCTATGTTGGAACCTCTAGTCTCCGAGGCTTAGGCCACACATCCCAGGGGCACATCTCTCGGGAGCAGCGGTGGCTCAGTCCCCAGGCTGCCTTCTGGGGTTTGGCAGGGCAGCACGCTTCACCCCTTATTTGCTGGAATGACTCAGCTACACCAAAGAACTGACACCAGAGGGGAAGGAGCAGGGGAAAAGGAGAAAGCGCAAAAAGCTGCAGTCATCTTTCACTGTGATGTCATGTGTCAGACTAAACTACAAAAAGTAGATGAAACATCTCTGCCCAGCACACCCACTGGGCCTGTGCCATCAATGGGTACTGCAAAGGGACTGGGCCAGGCTCCCTGGCTGCACACAGCATGCCCCTACACCCCAAATTTCTCACAACAACCACTGTCCAAACTCTCCTTGGACTAGTGAGAGAACATGAACTCTTTAGCTCCGAGTTCTGTGACTGCTTGAAAACGTGTAGAAATTAAACTGATGAAAAATTGGTGAGTCGGGGGCGTGTGTTGCAGGCTGTGCTGCAGGCGGGACGCGGGGATAGCTGCAGTGAGGGCTGTGGGCTCCAGCTCCCGCATAGTCTGTCCGTGTCACGCAGCGTTTGTCAGCATAGGGGCTGAGGGCTCACCAGGAGAGGATTGTGGCAGATCCATTTGTGCAGTGAATAACCCATCAGCCCGGCCCCGGAGCTGTGAAATTCCACTTGCCCTGCTAGGAGTCTCCTGCCATTCAGGGAGCACTTTGTGCAGTAATAGCACCCTTACGAAAGCAAAGCAAATGCTCCAAACCTCACTCCTCTCCAGCAAAGCAGGTGAGACATGGAAACTCAGTGATTTTCTAGGCAACGTTCCCAGATACAGAACAGAAACCCAAGCCGTTACCCTACAGTATGTAGCACTGATACAAGTTGTGCAAGAACAGCAAATACACCAGCGACAACGTACTCAAGACTGATGTTGCTTAGCCACAGAGGCCAGAACCTGCTGCCTCTTTGCCAGAAGGAAATGGAGATGGCTGCTTTCCCTGCTTTCCTTTTTACACTTTCTCACGTGCCATTCTGCATGGAGAACCACAGCTCTGCCTTTGGCACTACGTGAATGACAGCCCAGAGCTCGCCCTGCCCCGGATCTCCCAAACACACACCACCCTCTCCCACACAAAAGGGAGAGAAAGACACAGCAAAACTGGGGCGGTCTAAACCCTGTACTGCATCCCAAGCAATGGAGTTGCTCTGCTTTTCTATCACGTCTGAGAGAAGAGACATGGGTTTACACTGCTACTTTAACAAAAGGCAAACTGGAAGAATGCCTTGAAAGACACAAACATTTGGGGTATGCACGTGGGAGGAGGCCAGAAAAGCTCTGCTTTCCCAAAGCCATTACATAGCACAGAACACTCTAACCAGTTGCCTAACTGCCCAAAGCTGTATGTGGTGGCTGTGTCCATGTGATGTGGGTATGGCAATCAAAAATATGTTGCACAGGAATAAGCATGAGGAGGGTGCACAACACAGCTGAGGGTTTCAAGGCCTAAAGCCCAGTGCTGTGCCGGCCTCTTGTGTGTGTATGCCCTGCAGGGATGGTCCCACTCTGGCCACACTCGGGCTGGCTGTGCTTGTGTACACCAACATGCCGATGTCCCTTCTTAGCCAGGACTTCTGGTACTTCTCAGGATAAACTGCATTTCAACACTTTTCTCTTTGCAGAACCCTAAACTTCCTTTATTCACTACAGGATGGAGCAATGTTTCACAGCCAGCCTTCCCACACCCATCCATCACTGTGGTTAGTGAGGATCCCTCATCTCCCCTCACTGCCTGGGTGACTCTTGGTGCTGTAAGTGGGCACAGCCATAGGCTGCTGTTACGATCAGCAAAGGGTTTGGGGAGGAGGGGGGAGCAAAGTGCTCCCCATCAGCCAGGTGATAAATACACTCTTCTAGAACAGCACAGGAACATCCTCTACCAGAATCTCGCACAGGGACAAGCCAATCTATCCCTTTAGATACAGGTATCTCAGAAGTGTAATCTGGCAGAAAATACTGCCAATCAATAAACTCCGTTTGCTTTGCCCCAAGGAGTATCTGGAGGAGACACACAGGGTCAGTACAGCGTTCAGCCTGCTGTGGGCAGCTGTGGAAATGGGAGCACGGCAGACAGCATGGCATGGGGCAATAGCTGCATATGGGAAACAGTTGTCTTTGCTCAGTCTGATACGTTTCTCAAAGTAAATTTGTTCTTGGGAACATTTCTTTGTGAACACACCTAAACTTGGCATTATTTATGGACTGAAAGACTTTGCTTCCTGAGTGAGAGACTCTGCTGCAGCTTCTTCGGAGAGCCCCAGAGGTCACCCCATTCCTGGGGGGTGAGCACGGTACCTCATTGGGGAGGCACAGCACCATTGGGCAAGAGATGGTTTGGATTCCCCATTCCAAAAAACCACAGGAAGCCTGTAAAACAGCAACAACCTCATGGGAAGACAGACACACAGAGAAAGCAGTCCTTGCCAATTGAAGGTAGGCACTGTGGTAGCTGCCCACCAGCACAGCAGTCAGACCAAGACGGAGCTGATGAGCTGATACCACATCAGCTTCATATCCCCGCTGCTGCCAGGCACCAAAGTGGGCTGCCCAACGGGAGCACTTTCCTGTTCAAAGCCTGGTTTCATTACGAGTGTCATCTTTCTCTCCAGCACAGGGCTTTAGGGCTGGCTGGCAAACACATCAGGAGAGCCAGCAATGGGATCAAACTGGGATCAGCCCCACAGATGGCTGTCACCCCTGGCCTGATGTCAGATCTAATTTGTTCTCCAGAGGTGACTAGCAGAAAGGAGCACTGCTAACCCAGCCCATTAGCTTTGTTCTACTTAATGTCAAACATTTTGTTTTGTCTGTGAGCAACAACTAAAAAGCTGAAGGAAACTCAGTGTATATAATTCTAATTTCATGGAAGTTAAAAATAATAATAATAAAAAATCCATGCGACCCGCAACAGCCTCCGCTAACGGGAAGCAAATGGTGCAAGAAGCCAGCGTGTCTGTGCCTGGCGCTGCTCTGAACGACACCCCGAGTTCCCAGTCAGGCTCCTGTGCTGTGGAACCCCTTCAGTGGGTGGCTTTACAAGTGTAGCTGCCCTGCTCCTGGCATCCAGAAGAGACATTGGCTACAGTGTCTGTGTCAAGGCCTTTTCTTCTTTATTTAAAAATATTTTTTAAAAATCTATTTTTAGAAATAATGAATACTGTTTATTTCCCCAGCAGTGGAATGTGGAGCACAGCCTGACTTGCATAGCTTGGCCAAGCCCATTCTGCCTGGTTCAATCTCATTTATTTAAATAATCACTGCTGAGTTTCTTACAGCAAACTATCCCAGTGGGGAACTCTGAAGCATCTACAGCGAGGAGGAACAACGCTTTCTATCAAGCTCAGCAGCCTTAATGTGCGCTTCCCCACCAGAGCAACATTCATCAGGACAGCACTACTGTGAGGCTGATTGCTAGAGGGAAGGCTTGATAAGTTAGGTTTTATCCAATGGGATTCACAAATCCTCAAAAATGGCTTCATCTGCAGGGGGTAAACGAATGTTATTTTGGGAAGAAAACATTGAAAACTTTTCAGGAGGGAAGTGTATTGTGCAGTCACAGAAGGTTGCGGAGCGATAAGGAAAGGCTCTGTGTGGGGAACTACACACGAACAGTGGGTAGGAAACACTAAGGTGGGAAGAGAGGTGTCTGCGTGTTGGTCCTAGGGATTTTGGGGCTGCCATCAGAGGTGCATCACTTTGCATGTGAGTTCCTATGCTGTTAAGTGCCATTTGTTCAGCAGTGCGAGGATCTAAGTCTTAACATCCTTACTAATGTGTGACTCCAGGCAGCTGTGACGTACAGCATAGTGACAGCCATAAAATTGTTACAGGGCTGTGCATTTATTACACCAGCACAAGCTCCAGAGAACTGGGTGGTCACTGCAAACTTACTGCTGAAAAATGATTCCTGATACTTCACCAAAAACTTTGTTAATCATCATCTTAGGTCTCCTTGTTACCTTTGTCAGACCACCCTTGTGTTCTCTCCATTGATACTTGCAGCCTTCGAGTGCCTGCAGTTATCTCCTTGCTGCACAGCCCAGTGCTGGAGGCACGCTCTGTGAGCTGCTGAATCTATAATCCTTAACATCAGAAACCTGAACTCTGTCAATCATCATCTTTGCAATTGCAATCTTAAAAGGGGGAAAAAATCAGATTCCCCTTCAGAGCAGCGGGCCTTTAAACTACTGGAGTCATGGAAAGAATAGCAAGCAGATGATATTTTGTTGGCAGAATTCTAATTCTGAAATCAAACAAGATCAAGGACTATTCTGCATGGAGAACACAAGGGACTTCAGCTTGCTGTCTGCCTTGGCAAAGGACACTGCTTGTGCCCACCGCGATGTTTTCCTCCTAAAAGATCCTCGCTCCCTTGCATCTTGCACAGGAGATTTAGGGAGGTGGCTCAGACTAGTGCAACAAAAAGAAAGCAAGCAGGAAACCTCAAGTTAATCCCGACTCTGCTGCTGACAGGCAGCAGGATTACTTTGCTCACCCAAGTCTATGTTGGGCTATGAAGCTATGAAGTGTTGTCTAGCCTAGTAATAGAGTTTTAGAACTTTGTGTGGAAAGATGCTGCCTATTCTTGGAGGACTTGTAGTGGAATGAAGCCCCTCATTTGAGTGAGGGAGCAGGCTGTGCTGTTCCAGATTCTTCTCTTGAAGTCCCTGATACGAAATCAGCCAATCCACAGCACTGCCCAAACTGTACACATGAAGGGACCCAGGACAGTCTTCCACCTACCTGCGCTGCTCTGGTCAACTGGTCACAACTCAAAACATCTCTGCCAAACACTGTGACCCTGCCTTCCTGGGAAAAAAATGCCTCTCCCTCATCACTTTCTAGTGCTGACGTGCCTTAAAAGCCAGAGGACCTGATGCACACAGAAGCCTCCTGGTCACTGCCGTCTGACAATAGGCTTGAGTTACCCTTGACTCCAGACACAGCTTTGCAATCCCATTTCTCTCTCTAACTATTAGATAACAGTGAGCATTTACAATTCCACTGTGGGACAGCCCCTTGTTATCCTTTCCAGTCACCGATCTGCAAGATCCCTAAGGCTGTCCCAGGGATTGAAGCAGAGAGTGAAACACAGAGGAGAGGGTACGAATTTGAAATTCAGAGGATATTTGATATCCTGCAAATAACAAGTCTGATTCTGTGAAACCATGGGCTGACATCATGTTATATATCATTGCCTATCCAGGGAAGTCTGTCTGCTTTGCAATAAAAATGTGTGTTGAGAGGGTAAAAAACCCCCCAAACCAGCAAAGATGAAAGCAAGAAGAATGAAAACAGTTGCAGATACAAAGCAGAGAGAATGATTTATAAGTGTTCATGCAATTTCTGCTTTGTCAAGACTGATCTCTTCAGGTACTCCTTCTTTGTCTCATGTGTGTATTTCAAACACAGAAAAGGTTTAGCTGGAAGGAAGCCAGTATCCAGCCTCAGGCAATGATTAGTGAATCCATTTGGAGCAGCACACTTATCTTTGACAGACAGAGAGATCTCCAGGAGTCGGATATATTGGCAGCTGTCAGAATCTGACACTGGAAATTTACAGCCCAGATCATGCTGAGCCCATCCACCGACAGGCCCTGAGATACCGGCCCAAACCCTTCAGGCTCATGTTTTGTTGCAGCCAGCTCTGAGGGTCTGTATGTGTAATTTTACTATCTTTGCTCACCCTGGTGTGTGCAGTGTTTATCTCCATAGGATTGATGGGAGCGTGGTACCTAGTGTTTTACCAGCAAAGGCCAGGGTGGGCAGGCAGACAGGCTAACACAGCTCTGCACAAAGGGCAAATTGCTGTTTTCAAAGCAGGAATCATCAATCCCCTGTATTGAGTTAACTCGTTAAGACCTACTTCAGCCACAAGATTTGAGGCATCCATCTAAGCCATCCTTTCACCCAGGAATGACGGATCGATACCCTATCTAGGGGCTGCTTATCTCTGAGGATGACGGCAATTAAAGAAGGTGCCCCCACACTATGCACAGAAGACAGTCGGGAGGAGGAGCTGACTCTCACGTACCTGAAACCCTGAGGACAGACGCAGGTGTAGCCATTGACTGCATCTACGCAGGCAGCTCCATGGCGACACTTATGGCCCACGCAGTCATCATCATCTATTTCACAGTGTTTTCCACTGTAACCCGGCAAGCACTCGCATCTGAAATACAAGGAGATCACTGTTAATAGCTTGTTTCAACATTCACAACAATAGCACACACAGGCAGCCTAGCACCAATCTGATTTGAGATGGAAAGGTGTTAGCAATTATTCCTGGAAACATCAAGCACAGTTCCTGCCATCAGAAACGCTCCAGTCCCTCCTGTCGGGCTGCAGCTGAGGTTCTGCAATCTGCTTAAATTAAAGCTGAGCAAAACATTACCACACTACTGCTTTTCCTCAGCCAAGTCTGTGGAGAAGTGTACTCATGTAGTGGCCTCCCAATTATGCTAAAGATGACAACATCTTCCCTAACCTTACAGACTCAGTGGGCAATATTCTGCAAGGGCAGTTGCTCTGGTGTCTCAGACTATGATTCTGCCCATGTCTGCATGCTGCTGAGTGTCTGGAGTTGGCCCCATGCAGCTACACAGAGCACAGTAAGGCTCTACTTTCCAAATAGGAGTGATCTGCAGGCAAGTCATAAAACTCAGCCAATTTAAAGCAAAAGACCACAGTTCTGAGATCACCACCTGTTTGCCATCCATTTGCAAGGCAGAGCAAATGTTGCTGCAAACTATGGAAAGTTGGCTTTGAAGCCTGTCCTTTCCCATGGTGACATGCAGGTGAAGCATGTACCTCCTGCTACGGGGCACCACCATCCATAGGAGCAATGCAATGGGATGCACCCAAACCTTCAGATGCTGGCTTTGTTTTATTTTACACATTCTCAAGTTTGTGGTACAAAGGCTGTATCAGCATTTCTATTACGAGCCCTGCAGACGTTTATAACCTGACAATAGAAAATGCATCCCAAAGTCTCTGACTTGCACAGTCTTTTGGGACTGCTGAACAACTTTTTGAATCTATAGTGTAGACAATGTTTAGTTATGAGCATACTTTAGTCCATAAAAAGCATTTTACTCCTCCCAGCTGCATGTTACTGCACATCTGGAAAACAAAAGGCGCATCACTTAAACCAAAACAAGGGAAGAGCTACAGTTAACTTCAGCAATAAAAAAGAGGGCTGTGCTCTTGCTAGAGCCCCTTGTTTGGACCCAGTATGCTTGCCACTGAGAGCTGGATGAGGAGAGACATCATAAAGTTGATGGAGGTGGCATCAAGAGAGAAACTGCTGCTCCACCAACCTGCTCCACTTGTTTCCTCCTCCTACCTACTAGCAGCCTGGTAAGTGCAGGAGGAGGCTCCTTGGGAAAAACCTCTTCAGTGGAACCAGACACATGGGAGCTGATGAGGAAAGATATTTCCACTTTCCAGGCAGCAGTCATTGTGTTGAGCTGAGTGTCAAAAGAGTGTGTTTTGGCTTCTGGCTGCTCCCAAGCTCATCAGGGCAAGGCAGCACGGTGCGGGAAGCTTGCCAGAGTGCACCAACAGACCCTGGGTGTGCTGATGACCAGAGAACAGCTGCCACAGCACCAGGGCTCCAGCAACCACCTAGCTGAAGCACTGGGAAGAATGTGACCTCCAGTCTCCCTTTTGAAGCTTGTGACTGGCTAAAAAAGGAGGACACAGGGCAGAGCCCCCCAACCTGCGGGCTGTAGGCTGCATAATGCCATGTGGAAACATATACTTTCTTTCTCCACACTCACTACAGGAGAGGTCCCCACCACGACCCTCTGCAGCCACAGGATGCTTCCAGTGCTGCACACCTGAATCCCTTTTTTTAGATCTCAGTGGCTCAGGGAATACCCTGACTAACATAACAGAGATAATCAGAGGAAACCTAAACCATGTTCCTTTCCTAATCTGTAAGAAGTAGGCAACATTTTCTGGCAATGTTTTAGTCAGACCTGCAAGCAAATAATGTCAATCAAAAGACTTGGTGGGGGTAATTGGCAGCATTTAATCCTGTTGCTTTTTATTGATCCCCACAGTCCTAATATAAAGTGATGTAATAATGAACGACGTGCAGTTCCTTATTCGGGGCTGCCATGCATCAATTTTATGATGTGTATTGGCTATCTCAGTAATGACAGAACCACTACTTTTCTCTGCAGGGCTGCATTAAATCAGCATTTTAAGCTGTCAGGTAATAATTCCAAGCTTTAGAATAATAAAGTATATTTATACCATGCTCCAACATCAATACAGTGAATGGAAAAACACGCTCTTTTCCTGAAGTTATTTTTTTAGAAGTAATTTCATTGTGTTAAATGGTATTTTTTTGTTGAGCTTTGTTTTGTTTTGTTTTCTGGCATACAGAAGGCTACTCTTCTTCTATAATAACGGCACAATAAGGATGTGGAGGCTGGAAGTGAGGAAAGCCACCTGCAATTTCAGCTTAGAAAGCAAAGAGCTCTGTGCAGCCAAACACACACTGGAATAGTCCAGTTTGCTTCCAATCTTGGCTTTCCCTTTACAAACATGGAATTCCTTTCGGGTCAATCATCTCTGAGCATTTTGTGTGTCACATCTAGGCCGAAGCTACCAGAAATCCATAGCAGGTAGGAAACTCAGCCACACAAGTGCCTCAGCCAGCCTCCTCCTGGAAACCCAAGGTCTCCTCTATCAGGGAGCGATGGCATGGTAACTCTGTCCCTATCTCACATCGTGCCAAAAAGTGACTGAGCATCAGGAAATGTGTGCAGTAAAGAAAGCAGCATATTCTAATCATGCATAATATTCATATTCAAATCCTGGGAAGAGATTAATTTACGTGATTAGGTCAGTTATCTCATTTCCCAGTGACCATCTGACACCAGTACAGTTGAAATCTTGTTTTCTGCTACAGTCTTGCAGTGATGGCAACATTCCCAGTATTAGAGAGAGCCTAAAAACATGTCTTGTGGTATTTAGAATGTTGGCCTATCCGAGGGGATTTGCATCTGCATGCACTCAATGTCTATTGTATTAAAGCCGTGAATCATGGCTCCTATTGCAGGGCCAGAATGGATTTCCCTCCCCGTATCAATAAATAACTTGGCTTCCTTTTTTTTTTCCTTTGTCATCTTTTCCTCCCTCTGCAGAGTTGCAGACGGACCACAGCTGAAGGCAGGACAGACAGGCTTGTGTTGGACTTCTCTCCTTGTGGCTATGATACTCTTCACTGGTGTGTCCTACTCACATGCCCAGGGCACAAACTTGATGAGTGGAAGATCAGCTCAGGAACAAGCTTGGATCCTGAAACTAATACTCCCCACCTCTGTAAGCAGAGGTAAGCCCCTCTCCGGGAGAGAGGACTGGTGCACGAGCCTGGCTCATTCTGCATGTGGCACTATACTGCACTGTTATGTGCTAAATGTATGGCACATACATCAGGCTGCTCAAGGGACCAGCAACCACATGGGAGCAGAGGTGGTTGTAATTTTCAAAGACCCAGCAGCAGCAACCACATATCACTGCAAAAGCTGCTGAGGGCTTTCAGCCCATTTCTAATGGTTTGGTGCAACTAAAGTATGAAAGAAAAAGTAATACTTGGACAAATCTACATTCAAGGCTGGGCAGACTCCTTCACCTCTGGAGACTGGCCTGATAGAAAGCTAAATGGGACAGAAGTAGTCAAGAAATTTTAGATCTTCCTGTAGCATTCTCTGAATAGGAAGAATAACACAACAAACAGTAGTGCAAAGTATTTAAGAAGTAGTTATTTAGACTGCCCCTAAACCTGCATTTCGGTTAATGGCCCCACAGTGAAGGACATTTTTCCAGCAGGCAAGCAAGAAAAAGTGTCTTAGTTACTCAAATGTTTTAGGTGGGATGTATGAAGACGCTTCCAGAAAGGGTAAAACTCAAGACCACAGTTATCTCCATCCCTTCATACATCATCTAGCATCATTAGGTAATTTGAGGTACGAACCCTTGCCTCATAACATGATGTAGCTAGCGGATTAGCTGAATGATGGATTAACTAGGAATGAAAGTAGGAAAGACCATCAGGGACTGTTCATGTACCAGCACACACCTCCTTATCCAGTCCCTCTGCATCATTTCACAAACTATACTAATAATTTAACAGTTTCATTTTCCTCATGCGTTGGAAATATTTTTGCCTGGAGGTTTTTCGCCCAAACGAAAGGCTTGAGTTGTACAGACTGACTGTCTAGCACAGATTCAGCTGCCCTTGGGATAGTCAGCATCTCTAAAATTTTTGTTTCTTTCCTTTTAACTAAACTGAAATGTTCTATGCCTTAAGTTTACAGTAGTATGACACGCTGGTTGCTTCACAGGACACAATCTGAAGCCAGTTGCTAGTTACCAGGAAGACCAAAAAATCCTACCATCCCACCCCTGCAACATGCTAGCTGTGCTGGGTAAGGGCATCCCTCCCAAAAGCCCAGCCCTCCTTCCCTTCCTGGGATGGAATTAGTGAGCCTCAGGACTGCATCATGGCTGTGAAACAGCCTTAGTGGAAAGTGCAGAACACAGCTTCCAGCTGCACAGAACTCTCTTCAATTTGTCTCCCTTTCTCCTTTGATTCCAAGATCTTTTCTTGACAAGTTTTCACAGCGCTTGAATTTTCAGCTGACTGTCTCTATCTGCTAAATTGCTCTGAAATTCCCTCTTCAGACAAGTGAGGACCACTGCTACTATGCGTCTCTCAAACACCCCAACCCCCCGATGCTCAGCTCTTGCACTGCCATGTAAAACATGAGGCTTCCCTTTGCCCTGCAAAACAGTCAGAGTCACTCCAGTCCACAAAGGCAAACACAAGAGACTCACCTCCTCTTCAAGAGAAGAAGGTGGTTCCCGAGTGAGAGCCGCCCGGTTCAGCTGTTTTCTGCTGAGGTGAGGAAGTGTGGGGAGAGAAGCCCCAGCATGGCCAGGGCTGGCCTTTGTCAGTGGACCCCAAGACCATGAGCTATCTTGGAAGACAACAGCTGAAGTGGGAATACAACTGAAAACTGATCCCCAGCTTTATGCTCTGGCCACAAGTTTATCTTTCCCTTCTCAGTAGTTACAATGGGGACTGGAATTTAGACACTAAGCCAACACAGGCTGAGGAGGGCTGAGTTATATCTGTTAAGGTTCCTGTTGTGCTGCTTGAATTGATGGATGCCCTAAGGAATCCATAAGGAAACTGTCCTTTGCTTCTGATGCAGGATAAGGCACTTTGCGGTAACTCTTCCAGAAGTACTCCTTTTGCCATGTTCTATTACAGAGTAATTTCTCTGCTCTGGGGGTACATCCATTATTTTCAAGGAAACTTTGAAAAAAGCCTTGAAAAAAATGTATTCACTTTGAGGGTGACAGAGCCCCTGGGGACAGGCTGCCCAGAGAGGTGTGGAGTCTCCTCCATAGAGACCAAAAGCCTGCCTGGACAGTGTCCTATGCAGCCTGCTTGAGGTGATCCTGCTTTAGCAAGGGGTTGGACTAGATGATCTCCAGAGGTCCCTTCCAACCCCCACCGTTCTGGGATTCTGGGATATTTTGATGACTTCTCCCTCAAACTCATTGCCAGTTCAATCCTAGTCAAGCCAATGTACGGATCTGCCCAGTGTGTGGAGACCAACATACACACACTTACCTGGTTCCTTTGTCAAGGGGAAGACATTTGGACTCGTGTTGGCACGGATTTAGATCAGGAACGCAGTGGTTAATCACCTCATCACACAGTTCACCTGAGGGAAAAGAGAAAGCAATGAAGCTGTAACATAACTTGGACAATGCTGAAGCAGCTCCAACCATGATGTTCAAGGATTGTGAATGCTCCTAAATGGAGAGCTGAGCAGGAAACGACAATATTGCTTGTGAGGGCACGTGAGACGTCATTAAATTGGGCTCCTTTGACCTCTGGTGACTGTACTGTTTCTATCACATGAATTTGCAAGTCTGGTTTCAAAAGCACTGACACATAAACTCCACTTGGCAACAGACTAAGGATCAAAGGGGCAGGTCCTGACCCAGAACCTCTTATATCAAAGCAAGAAAATGACACAAAAGTGAAGTGGCTCATTAGACTGTAACATTTTCACACTGAAACATATTTTAGCCATAGTTAATACTCTGCCAAAGCAGCTGATTGGACACCATTTTGGAAAAGAACAACAACCCACAAGCCCTCCCCCCCAAAACCTCTGTGACTCTCAATAATAGGAACCAGCTTTAGGGCTGTATGCAATTATAAAACATTCACTATTTATAAAAAAGTACTAGCTCTATTGTGCTCACAGGAGATGATGTCTTTTCAGAAAAACACCCATCACATGTAAGCTCAGCTCAGCTGTTTCTAGGTACAGTGTGTTACATGCCATGCACCTCCCTGGATTTGTATAAATTTTAATAATTAATGATTCTAGAATGTTCAAAACCAGATAGTTTATTTAAATTACCACCCTTCTCTGAGTTCAAAATTATTAGGTCACACTTCAGTACCCCAGGATTTGAGATGCAGCCAAAGACCACAGAAATCTTTGCCTTCCCAAGAAACCAACAGAAACCTACCCCACACCTCCCAGGGCCTTGCAGGAAAAGCAAAGGTCAGGCCCCCTCAACATGGAAACTCCCAAAAGCTGCAGCCCCAAAGTCCCCCACGCAGCTAAACCAGAACACCACATCTGCAGGGTTTTGAGGTTATGCATATTTTGTGTGCGTGCCTGTACATGATACATACCATCACATGAGCAACAAGCCACGTGGATAGTGTGGGAAAAGGGATAATGTGGGAGGCACTGGGGGACCAGCGATATTTTAGCAGTATTTTCTTGAAGCTGCTGCTCCACCTGTCTTGTGAGAAACTCTAGTTTCAAAAATCCTTACGTTTCTGACTGAGGTGGCTACACAGAAACACTTGAAAGAACAAGCCAAGGAAACCACAAAGATCAAAATTCCGATGGAAAACACAAATCAGAACTGTCCATCTGCCATCACTCTTGTGATCTGGGAGGGATAACAGCACAATTTTGAGGATGACTTTGGTGGTGACAGGTATGGCTTAAGTCGTTAAGACCCCTGCATGACTCTTTTAGGTGGTTTCTCCTACATCTCCAGCTTCCCTGCAGTACAAGCTACGTAGCTCTTTATTTTGCTCTTCAGATGACAATGGCAGTCTAATACTTGTTTGCAAAAATTACACTTTTTTTTTCCCCCCCCAAGCATGGAACAACTCATATACCTGCTTTTAAGAGTTGCCAGGCTTAAGTGAGAAAGGGGAGCAAGAATACAAGCTCTGGAGGCATGAGGGAAGGTGCTGCCAGCATAAACCCTGCCTTCAGGTGGCACACGTACCCTCATGACTTTTAGTGGGCCAGGTTTGACAGTATTGGAGAAGTCTGGCATGAAAATCTGCAGTGGACAGCTTATTGTTCATAGTATCAGTTGTAAGAGAACCAATTCCATCTGGTGCCAAGGAATCTCAGGAAGTCACCACTATTAAAAACCACCAAGCCATTTTACAGCCCTGGACAAAGCTTGGGCAAATGTAATGCATGTAGTCAGCTCAGGAAGAGGGACATGCCAGTGAAATCCAATGCTGCAAATCCATGGGAATCAGGGAAACAGAACATTGTCTGGACTTGAGGCTTTCCATTGTACTTTCTTACTCCTCAGAAAAACTAGAGATGTTCAGGTCTTACAAATACGAGCACAGCTGTCATTGGGTCAGCCATGAATGCATTTTTGAGGTGACAGAACTGGAGAAAGCTCTGCTAACTAAGCAATTCCCAAATCCACAGCCCAGCAACCCTCCCAAATACTAACAGGCAAAGCAACGCCCTTGGCCTTTGGGCAGACATGGACACATGCAGGTCAGAACTTGCTACAATGCTTGGACAACTTGCCAGTTCACCCTCTTGGTATTCCTCATGTCTCTTGTGTGCCACAAATCTTATGTGAAAATAAACAGGGGAAAAAAAAGTAACTGGCTGGTGACATGAAAAGAACTCAACTATCTAAAGCTTGAAATATTTTTGGAAGGCCACTTAATCATTTAATAACTGAATACGGTGTGGATAGATGCCTTCAACTATCCTTTCACTAAAAATGGTCAATATATGCTTTT
The DNA here is from genome assembly GCA_022605575.1 of Laterallus jamaicensis coturniculus. Taxonomy (NCBI): domain Eukaryota; kingdom Metazoa; phylum Chordata; class Aves; order Gruiformes; family Rallidae; genus Laterallus; species Laterallus jamaicensis. The sequence continues at coordinate 2,195,391 of JAKCOX010000016.1, forward strand.
GAAGTTTCTATTTATTTTTTTAAAAGAAGAGGAAACAGACTTCTAAAAAATAAGAACAGTTTCATAAACTCTCAAAGGAAATCATAATTCTTCTTAAAGTATTCTTCTCAAGTCTTGACAAGTGTTTAGAGATCCAGTAAAAATCTCCCCAAGTGTCAAATATTATGACTCACTGTGTCATTCTGAAGGCACCACTATCAAAACGTAGGAGGAATTCTAGGCTGGGTACCAAACATAGCATCCCAAAAAATTTATCATTTTCCATGCAAAACTTGGAACATTTAAGGATCCTTCCTGTTATTTGTCCCATCTATCACTCATTAGGGAGCTCACTTGGGAATGCCTTGCAACTAGAGCACACTCATCTCAGGAAGAAAATTCTTCTTGACAGATTATTTTGGGCTCCACCAGTGCTCACTAGATGCTGCAGAAAGCGTGCCAGGGAAATAAAACACTTTCTGAAAAGCAAAACCCAAGGCACCAGCTACACAAAGACTTTCTCATATTTTATTCACTCAGAAAATATCCAGGCCAAAAAATCTGCCCTCAGACCTGAGAGTGCAATATTCATTGGCCTCTTTCATGCCAGAATCAGAGGAAAAATCTGATCCTGTTTTTTTGGAGTGACATTGGGCTGGTTCTCTGTGCAGCAATTAAAGGTCCGGTCCAAATTCCTCACTGGATAGCTATGTGAACCTGAAAACAAAGTGGCTGTTAACCTCAGGCCAACTTCTAGCAGCATGGATTCTTTTTGTGGAAGATATTTGATCATGCTAAAACAACAGAAAACTTCAGTGTAATCCTTTCCCAAATGTAGAAAACCATCCAACCTCCCCATTTTCCACTCTCTGATGTATCAGAGCTCCAATTTGGGTACACAAGGGTTTCTGAAGTGCTTATGTAACAGACAGAAAGGTGACAACTGTGTTTCTTTTCTAATCAGTCAAGCCTTCTTTTTCTTATCCCAAATAATGTTTTTGTTTCATCTAGCTCTTTTTCATCAAAGCCAAAGAGCAGTTCAACCCACTGAAGAACAGATTAAAACTGTGGCACAGCTTTACAAGAGGAAAACCACTTAAACCATCAGATTTGACTTTATGTAGAAGCAACCTGAAAGCATCAGGTTGATAATGTTCTGTGGTCTATAGAACTGAGGTTTGGTATGAAGCGGATACCTTTATAAAGACAGGCACAACCCTCTGCTGTGCGGGCACTGCATTTCAAACTTCTTAAGGCCAGTTGTAATGTGCTGCTAACTAGTGCTTATTTAGGAGAGCCAAGCATTAGACAGATGATCTGCCACAAAAAAGCAACTTTCAGATTAGAACCAAGATGTACTGACAGGTGGAACACTGACAGGCGGATGCTGTCTCATGCATTAAAAAAAAAAAAAGAGACAAAAAAATCACAAAGTAATAGAAAGTGTTTTGCCTCTGAAACTCCTTCCCTTGTCCCCTTCACCAGTGCTGCCAGTTGCCTTTCAAAAAAACACAGCAAAATATTTTTTTGTCTCATGCAATATTTCCCTGCTCTTATTTTTTCAGCAAAATCATGAATTTCATGGGGCTTTCCACATTCACTTTTCACAGGACTCACTGCTTATGAAGAGCTGCCAAGAAACATGCTTAGGCTTTTCTGTAACTTTCCACATGTCTCAGAACGAAGCCAAAACAACAATAGAGCAATAAAGACAACTTTTACACACAGTTTAATAATCATCTTTCTTTTTTTCCACTCTGCTATCAAGAGAGCTATTTATTTCATGCCACATTACACTTTTAAAACCAGGATCCAAGCTACACTATTTCTCCTTAATCGGTAAAAGAGACTGGATGCAGTAATAGTACTTTATTTATTTATCTGTAAGTAAAACTGCAGTTCTGAAGGAAATCTAGACCACCAAGTTGCAACCAATGAGTTTGGTGATTTTTCTTTCATTTCTATTGCCAGTTAGGTGATATTCTGCACTCTCATTCCAGGTATTCGCTAGGCAATCGATACAGCACAGAAACATAGAAAATATTCTCATCCTTAATGTGAGAGAAGCTTTTGTAGGGCCTGGAAGACTAAAAGCAAAAAAATGCCATCAAGAATTTCACAATACTATTTGAGAAAAGGAAAGTGCTTCCAGTGCAGAAAGGATGAAGAAAGCCTGGCCTTTATCCACAAAGCAAACTTTTACAGGCTGCAGAGGGAGAAGCGATGTCTCTGAGAGGTTATACAGCATGTTGCAATTTTCCAAACTTTGGCAGGTAAGTCAGAGTGGAAATCTTCTCTTTACTGCTAAGTACTGCCCTGTTTTTTCTCATATGAGATTACTCATTTTATATCTAATAACTTGTATCGGAAGAAATGGTTTTTGCCTTGTGTTTTTCTCTTCTCTCTTTTCAGTTATTAAAATGAAGCCAGGGCCAATTGGAAATTTCAGGGGCACAAAGAACCTAAATGTTGTTGGGTGGAGCAAACATAGGATGTTCCCCCAATAGACTAGTAAAGGTGATGCCAAGAGAAAAAAATCAGTTGTGAATGTTGTTGATGTTTGATGAAAAAGATTTGAGGTTCATCTAAGAAAACGTAAAAAATACTTTTTTGACTTCCAAACTGTTTAAACTTGCAATGAAGAAAGAGAAACTGTCTAAATCCTTCAGTAGCAAATGTACTTGGCTGCCACGTTAGACACCGAAACAGAAAAGAAATTGCCTGGAATGCACCAGGGCAGAATTCTAGGACTGGATTGGTAATTAGGTTTGCTCTTGCTTGATGAACACTGCCCACAATACTTAGTAGGCAAAGAACTAAAAGTTACTTTATACTTTTTATCGTTAGTGCTTAAAAAGCTTCTGAGTTTTCACGTGTCGGGTTTGGCCTGTTAAGTGGAAACTTAAATTTAGACTCCACGATGAGATTCCCAAAGTAGCTTGTTTTGCAGAATTAAAGAATCATTTTCTCTAATCTTGAGGTTAGAGAAAGGGTTAACTGATTAACCTACAAGATCTGTGTAGAAAAATAATGATCCTTTCACAGTCTCTGAGTTTTGACCAAGGCACGTGTTCGGTTCTGCACATTGCCAACGTGTGAAAATCATACTCAACAGCACAAATGCCATGATGCCATGGTATGCAAAACATTAACTAAACCAGATCATTCCCAGGTGGAAACCTGCATATAGTATTATCCTTCAGAACCACCATGTCTGGAATAGATCCTAATCTTGCTGGACCCTCTACATTTTTGAGCTCTATTACTTCATATGTGTGTTTTCCAATGATGTGATTTGTCTGGAATCTGTTAGGGATCAGTTCAGTTATTCACACAATCTAGAGCATCCAGTCACATTGGAGTTGCCATACATTTCCTAACATGTCCTTTCAGGGCTGTTAGATACATCACTGGATGCACTGTAGACCCATTCCTGTCTGAATGGGGAAATAAATGGTGCTGTGGTCAGTTCATAATGCTTTGTCTCTGCCACTCTGTCATCCTCTTGCTGTTCCCCTGCTCCAGCATGGGCTCCCTCCCATGGGATACAGACCACAAACTTCTGCAATGTGGGTCCTTTCCATGTCACAGAATCACAGAAGGTCAGGAGTTGGAAGGGACCTCAAAAGATCATCTAGTCTAAGCCCTCTGCCAGAGCAGGATCACCTAGATTACATCACACAGGAATGCATAGACGTGGGGTTTGAATGTCTCCAGAGGAGACTCCACAGCCTCTCTGGGCAGCCTGCCCCAGGGCTCCGCCACTCTCACAGTGAAAAAGTTCCTCCTTCTTTTCACATGGAACCTCCTGTGCTTCAGCTGCACCCACTGCCCCTTGATCTATTGCTGCCATCACTGAGAAGAGCCTGGCTCCATCCTCCTGACACAGGCTGCAGTTCTTGAAGAACTGCTCCAGCACAGGTCTTTTCCATGGGATACAGTCTTTCATAAATAGATAGAAGTGACACAGCTCCTGCCAGAAAACCTGCTCCTAACATGGGCTCCTCCTCTCCAAAAGCCATATTGCATAGGCTCTCCAGGGCTGCAGCTTCTTTCAGGGCACATCCACCTGCTTTGGTCTGAGGTCCTCCCCAGACTGCAGTGTGGCTATCTGCTCTGCCGTGGCTCTCCGTGGGCTGCAGGGGTACAGCCTGCCTCACCATAGTCTTTTCTGTGAGCTGTAGGGGAGTTTCTGCTCCAGCACCTGGAATACCTCTCCCTCCCTTCTTGGTGTCTGCATAGTTGCTTCTCTCAAGTGTTATCATCAGCACTGCTGATGTGCTTAGCTTTGGGCAGTGTCAGGTCTGACAGGGGAGCAGCTCCTACTCAATTCATTAGAGAAGGCACCCCTACAGATCCCCTCCTTCCCTGCTACCAGCATTGTGCCGATACGGCCTTTGCACACTACTGACATGCTTCCTCCTGGCAGGTCTCACACGGCCATTGCTGTGGTGTTGGAGTGCTGAATGCCCCGACTGCCCATCAGTAGACTCTGCTCATCCTGGCTTTAGTAACTGTGTGGTATGTACCACCTGCCACTACATGGGTAAGTAATGGGCTGGCGGTCAACGTCTGTGGTTCTTCAGAAATCGGATTTAATGAAGCATTAAACCCCTTTGTGGATGATATTCACTCCACCCATCCTTTAAGACAGTAGTAGGTGAGATTATATTTTCTTAGAGACATACTGTGGTCCTGATGAACAAAGAGAAAATCTCCTGTGTATCTGGTTCCCCAAACGTGATGCATTACATTTTACAAATGGAGGAGAAGGAATCCTGGAGCTGAGAGCTCCAACATGACAGGACACCCATGCTGAGACTAAAGACAGGCTGCAGTACTAATTCCTTCTTTGGTCCCCGCACAATGAGAGGAGTCCAATCTGATAGCAATGACATGTGGTCCTGTCTTAATGAAACAGGGCTGGTGGGCTCAGGCTCTTGAATGCAGCAAAAAATCTTGCAACTCTTCCAGCACTTCTTATTCATAGTTATACAAGTGGGAAATGTGGGTGCCTTTTTATTTTTTGCACAGAAAGCAAACACACTTCACGTGTGCCAAGTAAAACTAAAACTGAGAAACTTCCATGTAAGGCAGAACTCCTTCAAATAAAAGGAAGAAACCACACCAAACTCTGACCACAATCTTCTGTTTGTCTCGAGGAAATCATGGCTAAAGCTCCAATGTTTTGAAAGTTCTTTTTTAAGCCTTTGGTGGTAGTCCAGGTCCTTGTTCAACCACAAGGATGAACCACACTGCCTAAAAGTTTCCTGTTCCTATACCAAACATGTAGTTAACAATCTACAATGCAATGATCCAGTTCAGCTTCGTTCAGCTGTCACTAGTGCCTGTCTTGGGGATAGTTGCACATCAGCCTCACAATGGTTAGTGATGGGAAATGGGCTGAAGAGCTCCAGCAAAGAGTGTTAGCCACAAGTCACCACACAACTTCTCTCTCCCAGAGCTGTTTGGCTTGGCTAAGTGCTTGGCTTTGGGAGTTGTTTGGCTTGACTGACTGCTTGGCTTTGGCCATGCAACATTACCACCATCAGATAGCCCAGAAGAAGGGACCATAATCGCTAACAGCAAATACCGTTCTGTCTAAAAGTAGCATAACTGCAAAACTCTCAGATACCATTCACCACAGGACACCACAAGGTCCCCTAAGGTAAAACAGATCTTAGCCTTCTCTTCCCAAAAACATAAAACCAGAAATAGTTTCTAGTGCTCCACTTTTTTAGATTTTTTTTTCTATTAAACAAAGTGCTTGCAGCTTTTTCCCAGGGAAACAAACTATTTTAAAACACTCGCTTCCCCTCCTCCCCACCATGGGATGCAATGTATTTTACAAAAGACCTATTTTAGAAAAGCCACTGATTTTATTTATTTATTTCAGTTGCAGAACACAGAGGTGTGGCTATTTGCCACAGGCTTTTAAGGATCCTTAGCAAAACCTGAAATATATCCCAATTGTTTTTGTGTGTAAGCACTGCTTTTTTCTGCTTCTGGCTAAACTCAAATAGAGGAAGGAGAAGTCACAACAAACAATCTAAGCCAAATAAACTAGCAAGCAAAGCATCAAGCCATTCAAAGTACCTAGTATATGTTTGGTACAGCGCATTTGGTCCTTAATATATGTTTGGGCACCCTTTCAAAAGCACTGGGGATAGCAAGGCTGAGAGAGTGCCCTGTAGGAGTATGAAATTCTATATTTGGATCCAGAACTATAAACCAAACAGCTTATAGTTCTTATGGCTCTTAAGATGGTCTATGACAGGAGTGAATAGGAAAAAGGAATGGAAGGGAAAAATCCTATGAATTTTGTCCTACATTTCTAAGCCACAAAGGTAGGGAGATGTAAAATGTTTGTAGCAATATCTGGAGAGAGACCACGTTAAAGCCAAAATGACAAACATTACAAAGATACAAAAAGAAAAAGAACCAGGTTGACTGATTCATAGCTTCCTCTTCTGATGTTCCTGTATGTGGCTCTTTCTGAAGAGGAGGAAAGCCTACAAAACTCTGAGGAGGAGCTGTAATCCATCAAGTGGTCCAACCAGGTTATAAACCAGCCCACAGGCTGCTCAGGCTTCAGAGCTGGCTGGATGTTGTGTATTATCCTGGAGGACAGACTTCTTTTAATTTAGCTTGAGGATTAAAATAACCTTGTGGGAAGAGGAAAAACAGGGCATCAGATGACAATAAAATCCATCAGGACTCTGCTATACAGCATGAATAATAATTTGGTTGTGTAAAATACAGGCAACAAACAGTGAAAATAGAGAGTTTAGAAATGGTGAGGAAACCTGGCCATTCAGGAAAAGGCTTGAATCTTTTATTGGGCCATCCACTATCTGCCTAACCTCCCCCTCAGGCTTGTTGTCTTTTACTTATGTTTACTCATTTCATCAAATCCATTTATATTTGCACATATTATTAGGCAGAAAGGAACTAGGAAGGAGGCTGCTCTGTGAGTGTGGGTTGAGGTTTGTGCAGTCTTTTTTTTTAGAATGAAAGTGAAATGGGCCTGGAGTGTGGGAAATTCCTTCCCTCAGCAGCCACTTAACAAATTGGCCATTTTTCATCCACTTTGAGTAGGGGAAAAGCCTGTCAAAGAATCTTAAAGGAAAACACTGCAAAAAAGTTATTAATTGAAGAAAGATCTTTAGTCTTCATTATTCCAACCAGTGAAAGCAAAATTTATGCATTGCTATTTGGGATACTGCTTCCTAAAAAGGCTATAACAACTAAAACCAGTCAGACAGAAGATAAAGCAAGAAAATACTAAGGTATGAAAAAACCAAACCCTGGGTACTGTAACTCTGTCAGGAGTCAATATTTCCAACACATGCATTTTTAATTTGCATTTCATTTAGGAACAGAAGTTTTATGATTTAACCATTAGTCAACTAAACAAAGAGGGACAAGTGCTTCTTACTAACAGCACACACACAAAGCTCCTGGATCTTCCTCCTCCCTGTATTCACACTATCCTTTGTATTACACACACATTTATTTCACACATGCCATGTTTAATGTCATCGCAGTCTTACCAGTATAATGGCATCCAAGACATCCCAAAAGTGATGAGGGATTCAGACTACCTACTCCACAGTGCTACCAGAGCTTCTTGCTTCTACAGTTGAGAAAAGGAACCTGCAATGGCTGAGCTGGGCATCTATAACCAACAGCCTGAATGTTATTCAAAACATCACAGATTACCAGTACAGAAACATCCAGTCCAATCACCAGTGTAACAGGGACCACTCTTAAATTGACTTGTGTTGCAGAACTACACTGATCAAAATGTATGATCTGGATTTGCTCAGCCACAAAAGCCAGCCCATGAAACTTTAAAGAAATCTCTATTCTCTATACAAGCATTTAAGAAAGGGGGGGGGGGGGAGGGGAGAAGAAAAAAGGAAAACCAGATCTTGCTCTGTCTTCCTTGTTAAACCAAATCAGATTTTCCTTGAGATCTTCAAGACCTGTTCTCAAGCTCCCAGTGTTTTTTAATGCTTCACCTCTAATCCTCTTTCTCATTTCTCAACTTGCTCCTTCAATTCTGAACAACAGAACTAAATATAATACTGGAGCACAACACAAAGAGCTGTTCCTTTCATTGTCTGTCCTACTAAACACTCCCTGCCTATGGCTATCACAGCCCTTTGAGGTAAAGTAGCACAAGGAGAGCTCACTGTCCCCCAGACTGCTTCACAGAAAAGCTGCTTCCCTGGAAAGTACCCTCCATCATCCATTCTTTATTCCTACAAATATGAATTCCATACACTTGGCTACTTTGAAGCACAGACAGCTTGCTAACACAACGTTTAGCAGAGTCTGCACCTGAGAGGGAGGCAGGTAACTCAAAGCACAATTCTGAGTGCAGGAATAAGCATTCCTGACTCCTCCAGAGACCTGCTTTCTCTCCAAACTGTTAGCACTCACTATTCTTAGCATATTCAACACAATATTAAAGTCATCTGCACCTACTTCTTTTTCTCCTTTTTTTAAAAAAAAAAAAGGCACTGCCATAGTGGCTTCAGGTATTGCTTTGGTGTATAAAGGTTTATTTAAAGAGAACACACACACAGATGCCCTGGGAGTCTTCAGCCAAACTCTTAGTTCAAGAGATCCCTCTTCAGGTCAGGCACACAAATCCTTTTAAAGTGCTTCTTCATGGCTTGCCTTTGTGTTTCCATGGCATTTCCTTAGCTGCTGTTCATTCAATCAGGCAACTTCGGATGACGTCCAGTTTCTTGTGTTTGGATTCAACTCTTAGAGGACCCTCAAAACCATGACTCAGATTTGCTTGGCTCACATGTAACTTTTGTTTGGCTGATGGCTTCATTTCTTCTAGCCCTTTTATGCTGCTCCCCCGCCTTTCTGCTCTGAGGGGCCCAGGTGCACCTCTGCGGGGTGTTTCAGCCTGGCCAGCTGCACTGCAGTGAGTCCTTCCAGGTGACTGATCAGGTTTGATGAAAAATCCCCCTCCGAAATGGAGGTAAAGCAGGGTAAGGCAATTCTTTTATCACAGTTGACTAAACTCTTCTTATTTTTAAGCAACATGAACTATTGTAACCCTTCAGATTCCCACTTGAAGTCACACCCTTATTTTTGCAAACTTTTTCAGTTATGGCCCGTATTTTATTTTCCAGAAGCATTTCCTGCTCTTCTTCAAAAATTCAGTCTGTTTCAACTGCAGTCAAAGCTATTGCCTGCCCTGTGACTGCAAATCTTGCTGTGTGGTATATGCAACTGTACGTTGAAAAACTGGGGTCTAGTGTTGGACAAACTCCTACCAAAAAGCGTAAGTACAGCACAGTCTATTAAAAAAAATAGAAAAAAGAAGCTGGCAGTTGATTAATCAGTATTTCCAAACTGATTCTGAAGTATCACGAGTTCTCCAGACTGCCTTTTGAGAAGAAATCCCAATCTAATGCTTTACTACCTTTTTTTTGTCTGAAGAAAAACAATAAAATATATCTGCAATATGACTGTGAAAAAGAAAGCACGTATGTATAGATATTGGATTCAGTTCTGTACTAGATATATCTTTCCTGGCTGGGCAAATATATTTCCTCTTGCAAATGAAAAGACTCTGCCTCCTTGTACAGAGTTTTGTTTGAAACCACCCAAGAGCAGCTCACATAAATAGTGCACAAGTAAGCACAATGGGCTCAACGTCCAATAAGCAAAACTCTTGACTCTGCTAAGCTGAAGTTTTTCAGTTTTTGGCAGAAAAATCATTTTAGAACTTCAATAAATGTACATTCAACTCATAAGGCTTTTCTCAGCTAAAGATTTACATGGGCCTCCTTTGTATCCGCCACAGAAGTATTTTAAGAGTTTGGAAATTCTAGAAGCTTTCCTCCTGCCTTACTCAGCCACTCAAGCTTGATCCTCATTAAATCCCCTGACATGTAATATATTCCAGTGTACAAGAAGCCCTTCATTACTTCTCCATGCTTAGAAGGTAATAAACCCATTTCAAAGGATGGAAGTAGGAACTATTGCAGGTGTTTCCTTACCACTCCATGCTGAGCCAGGAAGGTTGTGCTAACGCAGTTTGAGTCAACAGTATGCTCCAGTAAGGACTTGAGAAAAAGCATTTTTAGATTCCAGTTAGGAGGGCTTCTGCTCTTGCAGAAGGTTTAGGAAGAAATGTATCTGAAAGGCAGGATGGGCGCTGGAGATACTAATTCCATTTCTAACTCAGTTACCAACTTCTGTCACTGTGGGCTTAGCAGGTGACTGCACATCTGCTGAGCTGGGCTCACTGCCATGGGTGCACTCTGAAGACTACAACTGAGCCTCCAGTTTCTTACACTGCTTTTGCTTCTCCACTTGTGAAATGGAGATAATGCGTGGAAACAGCACACTGGCAGTTTCGTTTCATTTAATAAATGCAGCCCTCTGAGGTCTCAGGTGAAAGCTGTGCCCCAAAAGCTGTTTCCCTACCATAATTTAAAGAGGAACTATTTTTATTTGCCAAGATTCAGAACAGATGTATATCAGACTCAGCTCAGTACTGGGAATATTTCTGAAATACATCTAGAGAACGTTCATGCTGAAGTAAAAATTTCTCCAGCACTTCAGACGTTGGTGTTTTTAAATGTGTTTTACCATGAAGTGTCAGTATTTTGACTCAGAAAAGTGTTTGTCTTTGTGAGCATGAGTATTGCAATATTGGTAGAACTAATTCCAGCAAGACAACCAGGTTGCTTTAAAATGGAACTAGATTCTTGGTTAATTACACACTCAAGGATAAAATATACATAACATTTGGCCCCTTCCCTTCAGGCGCTGAAGGGACTCCTCAAGGACTCCTGTTCTTTGCTTATGGCCCATTCTTACCTGTGTAATTAGGAGGGCAGAGACACACATAGTTGTTGATCCCATCCACACATGTGGAGTTATTCTCGCAGTCGTTATCTTCGCAGTCATCTGGGTTTATTTCACACCGCTCCCCCTCGTACCCGAGGGGACATGAACAGCTTTGAAGAAAGGAAAAAAATGACAAAAATTTAGCGTGGATCTGAAGGGGCAGGAGGTTTGAGGTACAGATCTGAAATTAAAACATATACAAGTGAGTTGCTGGAGCCACACTCAGTGCTGCCATGAAGTACAGAGCGCTGTAACCCTGTGCGTTTGGTAAGGATGCAGTCTGATGTTTCCTGGGGTCATGTAATTATTTACACGAGACATAAAAGCATCAGCAGGAGACAGCCTCTGTTGTGCTTCCCTTTGCTTTCTTTGTTGATAACCCTAGCCCTGAACTGAAGCAACTAACTCCAGGACAGGAGAGTAAACACTCATCACAATATTCAAACCAGTGGCTTCTCCGTTGATGATTCTGTGAGTGTGGGGATACTTGCCTACTGAGGACTGCCCAATCACAGGGCAGCTTGGAAGCCTTTAGATAGCTCGCTCTCATTAAAGAACAATGGCTTGAGTCTACAGAGGTGAACCTTCTCTTCTCATTACCACTGTCACTTGTGCAAACACAAAATGTTTGGGAATGATAAGTAAGGTTTTAGTACTGCTGCAGCTCCTCCAACAGCTATTTGGAGAGCTGATGATGTCTAGATAATTCAGCTAAAACACAAACAAACAATGTCAGAGCTAGTAATGGTTCTGTGAGGACAGGGACACGAAACATTTTATCTCACAAGCCTGTGATGGATGGTCCCTAGAGGAAGTGTAAGAAACTAAGTGGTTGAAGAATGACCTTAATTTTTTTCAGTCTTCGCTTCATCACTAGATCTAGAAGTTAAGGTTGCTGAGAAAACCTTTGTATTTTAAACTAGCTGTGAGTGATGGAGAGGTTGAGGCCTCAGTTTCCTAAAACCAGAGTCTAAAAACAAGTGTTAAGTGCTTCAGTCATCTCAGTGGCTTCTAAGAAGTCAGCAATGGTATCTGAAGTGTCAGTATTGCTGTTGGCCAGTCACAGGAAGTGTTTGTGTGGAAGGGAAGGGTTATCTTCGGCCTAAACTACATATTCATTCAGCTGTTCATTCCTTTTCCCATGCATGTTCTGGTGGCAGAAAAGGAACTGAACAAATGTAAAGCACTGGCACTGAGGATGAAAGCCAGTGAGCTCTAGAGCAGTCAACACTTACAGCCACCCACTGCTTTCCAGAGGGTTTCCAATGCAGAGATAGATGCAGGGTACTTTTTTAGCTCAGATGGAAAAAGTGGACAGGGGGTGGTTACCCTGCTGTATGCAGGTATCATGGGGTTGAGGTGGGGAATGCTCTGGAGAAACAGAAGATCTTCAGAACTTGTGAAGGAAACTGCAGCACTTTCGGTCTGTTGCTCACAGTGTGACAGCTGCTTCTCTCCCTCCCCTGTGTCACAGATGGAGAAGAGAGCAGGGACTCCCAAGGAAGCGATGACACAGAGCCCTGCATCCACCTTTGGTAGGTCCCAGGTTGGACCCTGAGGAAGAGGTTAGATTCCTCATGACATAGGTAACCTCAGAAACTAAGGGAGTAACAAAGGTGAAGAAAAAACGATAGGGAATGTGGCTTGAGCCACCACAAGAGTAAAATCTTCTAGCTGGGTACAGAACAGGCATATAGGTCAAATGCTAACAGTCGTCTTCATTCAGTTCTGCAGGGACCACTCACAGGTCGTGAGAGCTAGAAAACCTTCACCATGAATAACCAAAACCAAACCGCTCAAATAAATCCAATTTAGGACACAATAAATCAATAAGAAATATTTTCTTTTCCTGTCTCAGGCTCAGCATTGCTAATAAAATATGTCCTCTTGCTGACCCTGCAATGATCCAGAGGATCACAGGAGAGAGATAAGACAGAAGAGCTGGCACACCATCTTTTGTGGCAATGTAAGTGTCGGGGAGGGGGTTAAAGACATCTAATTAAATACAGTGGCACATTCATCATGTCTCCCTTTTCGATTACAAAACCCCATTTTCAGGGGTTTATAACTCAGCCATAAAAATACGCTTCAGGCTGCAACTTGGCATCCAAGGTCTCAGTTTGGGAGCACAATTTTTTCTCTCCATTTAAAGAAAAGCAACAAGAGTGGCTTTGTGCTGGTTATTTTTATGTGAATGTAGCACCATTTTTCCTTCCACAAAAGGACTGGGACAGCTTGGATCTATGCAATTAAAATTGACATTATTAAATACTAGCCCAGTAATGGTTGAACTCAGCACAGTTACCATTAGTAACAATACATATGGGATAGTTAACATACAATTGCTCAGTATTAGGACACATTCCATACTGAAGGAAATGTCAGCATAATTGATGACATTTGGCTACTGGTCCCTATATGTTGTAGGGAGTCCTTACATTATTGCTTACGCATGATTCTTTATTTTGATTTAATTCAAATGTGCCAAATATGAGAACTGAAATTAAAAGAGAAAACATACAATTGGGGACCCGGATTGAACCATATGTTGAAAGAATTGCAGTTTGGGACTGTTTGCATGCATTTTCCCAGAAAAAAGCATAGAAGAAAAATGAAGGTCATCAAACTTGGGTTCCAGCTGACCAAGAGAGAAAATTAATTCCAGAGACAATGATGAAAACTTTGTTCTGACTGAAGAGTGAAGCAGTGTGAGACAGCATTTCAGATGGACCTGAGAAACAATGGAGCCATGCAGGAAAGAGCTATTTTCTAAGACACTGTGAATGCATAAAGGTCCAAATTCCCCATCCCTCCAGTTTAGGGATTTTCTGTTAGTCTTGTGTCTTCCTAAAAGAAAAGTACTAAATAAAACTCCACTATCTTCACAGAGGTGCAAGGGAACACAGAACTTAATGACAACATTTCTGGGTAAACTTTTGGAGCTATATTTAAAATTATTTTTTTCATAAAGCCTAACAAAACAGTTTAGCATCTGTTTATTAAAACAGACGTAGGTAGAGTGTATCACATTTCAAAAAAACCCCTAAACCTCTTAGGTAGAGATAGTAAATTCTTTCAGGAATATTACAGTTTCTTGGAAAAGGAGCTTTTTACATCTACATCCCAATGGAGCAGCCTGCAAGCCTGGAAGTGCAAAGTTTTTCCTTGAACTAGGCAGAATTAACACTAGGGACTTAATCAGTTCCAGGATTTTACATTTATGAGGGAACTTAATGTTTGTTGAAAATGCTAAAGAAAACGCTCTGGAAAATGGAGGGGGTTTTGTATGGAGAGAGGTTAAAATAATCGAGAGACTTTGTTTCCCAACACCAGAGGTTATCAAAGATGAGGTGGTTGCCTGTGGCTGGCTGAAGCAGAGCTGACAGCTCTGCTTCCTTTGTGAAAGTCTCACAGGCATGCTAAATGACCAGGATATGTCTGGATGATCATCTCATTTTATCAGTCTCAATAAACACCTTTTTTGGCAACTTTTTGTCTAAGGCGACACAGATGAGATCAGAACACAATAAGCAATTCAAAGAGAGGAAGAACTTAATGTTTCTAATCCCCTGTTGCCACGTGATGTCACTTCACTACCCTTTAATGCAGAAGGCGTCCCTGAAAAAAGTGAATGTGTAAATTACTCAGAATTGAAAAAAAGGGGCAAGAATAGAAGATGCCAAGAAGGACTGAAGAACTCCGGCTGAACCTTTGCCCTTCAGCTGCCTCACCAGGACCTGCTATTACAACAAATCTGAGTGGCTCACTCCCCTGCTGCTGCGAGCCCTTGTGGGTACCAGGCACAGCAGGCGAGTCAGGCTGGAATCTCAGTCATAACTATGAATTTCCTGTCTTTGCCTGGGGAACATCACCACCTTAGCATTATTTAAAAGGTAATTTTCTTGTCTAAGGCTACAGAAACTCGAGAGTTAAACTGCTTGGCATTTCATAGGGAGAGAGCTTTGGCTTAAGTTTCCTTTTTACAAGAGTAAAGATTTGACAAGTTTGGCAGCAGAGCTTGTGTATGAATATATTTCCCTAGGGAAGAGAATATACAGAAGATATAATTTCTTTTACAGGCCACACAACAGAAAAATCCAAGGAGGCCTCTCATGAAAATGTTTTTGACATCCACTTCCTCACAGTATATAATCCAAGGCAACATTTTCCCATCTTGATGAACACAATTTATAGGCATGTAGCTCTGACTGCTGCCATCCACCAGAGACGAAATTTCCCACCAAAACCCCCCCAAATCAACCAACCAAATTCAATCTCAAAATGTTTCTTTATCTTCCCCTTCACTGACTGCTCCATCCCTACACCACATTTCTCTAAGACACGTGGAAGCCTCATGCTCGTGTTCTCCAGAGCAGCTGGGGCTGTGGACTGCCTGAATTAAAAACATGGGAGAGAAAATAGAGCAATGGATAAGCTGAACATTTAGTTTTATGAAGCAAGATTTTGATGAGATATGGTTTTATGTGTCTTTTATTATATGAACTGGAACTATATAAATAACTATAAGAGCAGAAACCTTCCCCAAAAAGCCTTAAATGTTGTTCAGCAACAAAACCACCCCTGCAGTTTTGTAAAGGGTCTCAAAAACAATGTCCATTTGAAACCAAGGCAAAACCTTAGAAATTGTGAATTACTTCACAAGACAAATTCAGACATAGCTGTTGTTTCATGTCATTCAAAACTTTTAAATTTCTGCCACAGAACAAAATAAAAATGCTAAAGAAAAACCTGATCTAAAATAGAAGCTGAAACCTTTTCATTCCAATTTTATGGATATTATAAAATGCTTTACTAGCACATTTTTAATATCAGCTAGATTTTTTGAAAAATGAGTAATGAGTGACACAGAACAGAGATTTTAATACAGTACAATTTTGCTTTGGCACAAGCTTGAAAAGCTACTGAAACAGCATTACATGAGGATGACCAGAAGGAACCCAAACTGAAGACTACCAGACCTTTATTTCTTTCAAGCTGAAACTGAACCAAAACTTCTACTCCAGAAATTTCTGGGTTTGCTAGAATATGAATCAAGAGGAGGCACATCAGATCACAAGTGCATAGTACTGGTTTCACCAAAATCTCAGGGGTCCTGTCCAGCACCATGACCACTTGTGTGGGCTATGATCTGCAGAACCTCCTCATCCTCTGCAACCACCATGCACCAGTAAGGCCCTACAGATGCATCTCTACCCAGGAGATGCGCTCTTCTGCTCGCTCAGGGCCTTGTCACAGGCATCCTACTATTGGCAGGTGAACAGGAGGTGGGTACTAAACCCCCATTGCACCTGAAGTCCTGTCAGTCACCCAAACTTACACCTGGCCCTTTCTTTTTTGAAAAAAAAAAAATTAAAAAAAAAATCCTATTTCTGATGTAAGATGATACAGATTTGCTGACTTGGTTAAGCAGCAGTTAACCTCAGTTGGAAGAGTCTTAATCACAGGTGAAACTAAACTGGGAGCAAGCTGAAAAAGTGTGCTGCTTATACCATTTAGAAACCCTGCAGTTCAGTGTGTCTCTCCAGCTGTCACTGTAGGAAGTTATATATAACTGAAGACAAAGTGGTAGCCTCAATAACTTATAAAAGCTTTTAGAAGTGAGGTTTCTGTATATGCAACTGAACCAGCAACCTGGTGTACTTCTGTTCATATTTTGTTGATGAAATAGCATAAATACTGAGGAGCAAATCTATACAAATTTCATCAACTTTTTATAAAAACAAGTCTCTATTGACTTCAATGAGAACTAGTGGTCAAGGCCTCAAACTCAGCTTTTCTTGGCTGCAAAGTAGTGCCTGTAGCTGCACCAGTCTCCCAGTCACCTCACAAAAAATTCTGGACTTCTGGAGTATCCCCACCTTCATAAATGGGAGATGTCCAGCTGTAAAGGGGACTCTCTTTGAAGGCGTAATGCCCAAGATGTGTCAATCTCCCCACATTTTTTAATCCTTCCCTTAAAACCTGTTTGTCTACAAGATTCTTCAGTAGGAAAACATTTTGCATCTGGTTGTCAAGCAACAGATGCTTACTTTACAAATACAAAAAAGGGTATCTGTGAGTCTGAAACGCCCTGAGGAAAATTAGCATTCAGATAACACAATGCAGATCAGAGAGACCACTCAAAATAGCTCTTAAGAGTATATTCCCTTATGAGAAAATAAGGAGGCCTGTTTCAGAGGAAACTGTGTCACCAGTGAAACCAGATTAATTTTTTTGTATAGGAAATACGTGTCACATGCAGCAGCTTTCATAAAGTAGGCATAACAGTTCACTCTCACAAAGTAGAAACACGTTTAATTTTATAATCTCTTTTTAAATGAACTTTTGTGTTAGTACCTGAATCCATCTTTATTTGCCTCGGTGAGGTGGCAGGTCCCTCCATTCTGACATGGATTTTGAATGCAAGAATTAATGGGCACGCTGCAGTCTCGACCCTATTTGGGAAAATTCAAAAGAAACAAGGTTAGTAAGACTCCTGTCATCTGAATCAACATCTCTTGCTCCCTCACCTTAAGTGTGGCACCATTTACAGGAGGTCTGTGGTCTTCAGACCTATCACATCACCTAATGTTCTTTATTGATGGACAGATCTATTCATCACTCAAGTGAGAATATGGGTAAAGCAACTGTTCTGACCAATGCAACCAGTGGGTATCTTGGTACCATTTCAGTTTCAAGATTTTAGTTAACTCTTTCATTTAACTGTTTTAAAGAAACAGATGATTTAATTATTACTCTAACACATGTTAATCTGTAATATTAGTTACAATGTAAAGAATTAATCATGACCAAAGGTAAGCAGAAGGCCACACACAGTCAGCACAAGACCACATGGAGTCAGCACTCATTCAACTGCACTTACCAAGTGCTCAGTTAAAGACTGCAACAGTACACCATGCTCATTACTACACATCATCAAAACCTAATTAATTTTTATCATGGGAGCTGAGTTTGAATTTCTCTATAGAACACACTGAATCCTGTTTGAGATATGATCATTGAATCAGTTCCCTTCTTAAAGATAGCCCCAACATATACGTCACTTCACTCAGCTCTGCTGTTACCATCGGACATTTTATTGGCTCTTCAAGTCACAGACATATTTCTCTGATCATCATATTCTGATTAGAACAAGATAGTTGTAAATTTGGCAAATACATCGACTGGTCTTGATTTTCAATTGCACAGTAGGGTGAAATAAAGACACCTGAAAGCCTCAACACTCAAGGGACCTGTGCAATCACAAGAAGTTCAAGAGATCTCTTTATTCTTCCTACCAAAGATCCCGTTAGCAGTGGCCTTGTGCCAGCTCATCTACTGGAAAGCTGATACACGACTGCAATCAAGATGAGAACAGTACCTCAGGAGATAAAATAATTTAGTCAAGGTTGCTAGGTTTTTTTGCTTTGCTTTAAAAAACATCATTTACATTGAATTTTAGAGGAATAACAGTAGTATACAGCTATACATAATTATAGCTGTTTTAGAAGAAGATACAGTAAGGACTAGGAGTCTTTAGTCTGGAGGAAAGCAAGCTGATGGGAGTGAGATAACTGAGGTTTACGAAATCATGGAGGTGGTGAAGGCAGGATCGGTCACACACTAAACCCCTCAGCTGCAGAAGGACACTTACTGATGTTAGAAGATGAACTTAATAGAGAAAAGAAAATACTTCTTCCAAACTATGAACTTCTGGGATGTTTTTGCCACAAGAGGTTGTGAAGTCAGATACTATAGAAGCCGTCAGACAAATTAATGGACAATAGGTTCAAAGCAGATATGAAAGGCAACAGGCAGACATCCGCATACCTAGTTGGATGATGGTGGGTGCTGGGAAAATGGGAGAGGAGTGGTAGTCAGGTGTGTGTACAGTAGTGATTTGCTGCTGCCCCATGAGAGATCAAATGCTGCAGTAAATGTACTACAGACTCGAGATGGCATTTCTTGTTTTCTTACCCCAAAGTTGTTTGAAAGGCTTATTTGGCTCACAACAAGGAATATGCTCCCTAACTTTTTTTTTTCCTAAAAGAACCTAGCTGCTCTCTGAAGAAAGACTATGTGGCTTTGTGCATTGTGAGGGAACAGATCTCTCAGGAAATCTACACCAGGTGGGGTTTGATCCGTTTGTCTGTGGCTGCCTGTCTGTTTGGGAACTCTTGCTCGGGAGTGAAGAACAAATATGCTGGTGACATCTTTCTAACCCTTGCTCATCCTTGCCCTTGTCTCGCTTAGATCCTACATTAATTGGAAGGTGACGCCCAGCTCTAGACTGGTGTGCCCATTTCCAGCAGCTGGGAGGCGGGAAGCCAGCAGGACAGGGCCTGTGCTGGTTCTGTGTCAGCTCAAGCTCCATTCCTTCTTTAAGTACTATAGAAATAACAGAAGCAATCTTAATTTAGCATCTTAATTTGTCTCTGGAGTGCTTATCTTGAAATTGGTGCAGCCTCAATTAAGCCTAATCAAGGCATTAAAAACCAAAACCAGCTTATAAGTGTTAACTTTTCTGCAGCGCCATTTGTTCTGATCTGCCCATATGCTAGGCTCTCCCATTCCCTCATCATGCAGTTCTGCCCTCCAAGTACCCCTGAAGGCTTCCGGTGTATTGTCAGGTAGGACATCCTGCCACGGTACTGTGAGGAGAAGCCAGATGTGCAGTAATTATACTTTTGTCCAAAACCACAGAGGAACTTTGTTACAGAAAAGAGAGACAAAGCCGTTATTTCTTGAGGCTCCTCCCCAGCATTCCCCCAGGAGAGGAGAGGCAGCTTTGCATTTCAAAATCTGTGCAAATACAAGGAAACAGGGACATCCTTTTCCTTGCTTGAATCAGAAGCGAAACATTTCCAAAGAACACCAGAAAGATTTGGCCAACCCCCGGCCTCCCTGTGAGCTCCTTCTCCGGCACAGCAGTGCAGGCAGCACTCAAGGACCTCACCCAAGTCCTGGCAAGGATGCTTTCTGCTTCATCCATGCTGTGTTTGCCAAGCAGCCTGTCTTTCTCCATTTGAAATCCCGAGCCCCCAAATGTCTCAGGGAAGAGCTGGGAAAGTGCCGAGGGAAGCTCCTGCAGGTTTTATTTTGGCACCATGTGGTCCTCAGCACTACACGGACACGAGCCATGCAGCATCAACGCTGATCCGCTGCCACCCTTCTGCAACACTGCCTGTGTTTGTCCATCTGTGTGTGAATCCTGTGGGCTTACCAGGCTATCCCAGTGAAGCTGGAAGATGCCACCTTTTATATTTCTAATACCACAACTACTTCTCTGGTGTCCTTGAAGAACCATTTTATAGCTGCTTCACTCACATCAGTTACTTCTGTCTCATATGCACTTTCCACCCCTGCATTGCTAAATATTAAGCCCTCTGCAGCCAAGCAAAGCAGAAACCACAGCATCTGCTTTTCTGAAGGTTTTTGTCACAGTTGAACATTGTGTACAACAGTCCCATCACTTCTACTGTAATTAGATTATTTTGAAAGTTCTTGTAAAAATTTAATAAAGATAAATGTTAAAATGAGAGCAAGGCATTTTCAGTCTCTCTCACTGGCACATGAAATTTGTCATGACTTAGACTCAGCTCTCGTTTCTGTACTGAACATGGCTGAGTTATTGGCTTCTTGGGCCCCAGGCACCATGGAAACCGATCAGTATGTGCTGCTGAACCAGACTTAATTACAACGCTAAGTTGCTGTGTGGCTTTAGGAAAATGAGAGTCTCTCTGACTCAGTTTACTCATTGTAATAAATAGGCAAACAGCACTTACTCTTTCTCTGAGGATTACCTTCTGTGAGCTGACTTTATCAACGGCACATTGAGAGCCCACAAAACAAGCACGATTCCTCTAACACAAAAGACTATGAAAACCAAAGAATTCTGAGAGAAGCTGCAGAAAATATCAGTACTAATAAATCTACAGCAAACCAAGGCCATTTTATTTCTGTATGAGACTGTCACTACCCAGAAGAGCTTAAAGACATTCTAGAAACATCCTTCAAATGAATAATGCAATTCTCTAGTCTCAATTTACAGTAAGATTGTTCTTACTGGAAAAATGGAATTGCTGTCAAGCATCACTAAAATTAATTTACCTGGGAGTTGGGAAAAACTCTTTGAATTACATTCTCTGGAAATAACTATTGTTACAAAGGAGAATATTGTATATTCGCTTCAAGCCTAAAGAGCCTTTTAATGAAGCCTGAACCAGAAAAAGAGGTGAGACTTTGTGTGAAGGACAGCCAGGAAGACACAACTGCCTCAGCAATTCACAGAAAGAGGATGAAGGTCCCTTTGTGTGCAGTATTTTATTTCTAGAGCTTTTTAAAGCTGCAATATATTTGTGTCTAGTTTACCAGGAAAGCATCAGATCAAAACCACCTTTACGTAATTTCTCTCATTTTCTGCAGGAGAGGAAAGGATTAGGCGTTGAAACATAAAATTTCTGCAACTGATCAGAAGCCTTCTATGTTCAGAGTCCAGCTGCCTTTTTAAATCTGAACTACCTCACCTGCTCCAGATTTTATTTGAGCTGCTCCAGCTCCGTATTTCAGTGAATGAGAACAGAAACTTCATTAGTTTTTTTAGCCATACTTAGAAAGTGTCAGCTCTTCATTTCATACTCAACAGTAATTAAACATACTGGGCATGAGTGCATATACAAGCTGTCCCTCAGTAAAGCTGTGCCAAATACTCCCCTTTACAAGTACCCAAGACTGGAAAACATTACATCATGACAGTAAAACACCCAAGAACAAGTAGCAAAAACTAATAAGGACCTCATCAAGGAGAACAAAGGATAGAGGAGGGGGAGAATCACACTCATTGGCTTAAATGCTGTTTCACCCACTGCAATGATTAATTTTTTAAAAATTAATTGTCACAAATTATTATTGTCTAGAGACTGAGAGCTTCACTCAAGCTTGCATGGCAGAGATTTGCGCCCTGTCCTTCACCTGTTTCTAACAGCAGCAGCACAGATAAGAGGTGGCAGCATGGAGCTTGCCACAGGCCACCACAAGGTAGAAACCTCCTGGTGTAGAAATCTCTCTGCTGACTGCACAGAGGTGTGATCAGGCCAGTAGTAGTGGACACCTGCAGACAGGCAGAAGCCAGCTTCGATGGATGTGAGTATGGAGACTTCTTTCCAGCTCTTAGAGCCTTGTTCAATGCCTACAATGCTGGAAAAACGAGCTACACAAAAGAAATACCAAAGTTTATTTGAGTTATTAAAAATATATGGTGTGTTCATAACAAATTCTGTTTAGATGGTAAATGCACAGAACAGATGGTAGCGTTCATGTGTTTAGTAAAAATACTAGACAAAGACAAATACAGTTGATAGAGACTTTAAATTAAGAACTAGGGAATTTTCGTAAACAGCTTAATTTTCAAGCTCTAAATACAGCTAAAGCTTTTGGGAAATCAGACAAAATTACCATCTACAAAGACACTCTGTTGCAAACCCAGTCCTTAATGTTCCTAATACTGAAAGTAACGCATCCACATCCAACTCCCAGCCTCACAAATGTCAATACACCTGGCTTGTGGTGCCACTTAGGCATTAACTTCCTGGTCAGAAGTTAATGAGCAATCGTTGCATTAAGGGAAAAGGCTAAGTAGATCTTCCACTTGAAAGAAAATTCACAGGAAGATAAACTGAGTTCTGTAAGTGTGGATTCAGGAATGTTATTCCAACTTACAAGTATCTGCCAGCTTTCAAATTTTAACCTCCTAATGCTGTAAAATTAAGAAAAATTGGACACTTCCAGCCACTATGTGTAGTTTTTCTCTGCTTCCCCAGAGCTTGGAAAGTGTTTTATTAAGCACAGTTTTATGCACAATTCTGATGTACACTGATTGCTTGAGTGTTAAAAGAACATCTGGATGTGCCAGCGGGACTCGTTCATACATGCAGACCTGAAGAGGCCTGATAGCAGAGTGAAGGGCTGAATGTGGCAAGTAAACAAGTCCTGATGCTTCAGATAAAAGAATGAGACGAGATGGGATGAGAGGAGAGGGGGAAAAATAACCAGAAATAATAGAAGAGGCAGACTCTCAGCACAGGAAGAGAATTCAGTCAACACTCTCGAATGGGTTCTCTACTTGAGTTTTGCTTCTTTCATGGTCAGCAAAGTGAGAACTATGAATATTTTCCTGAAGTTATGGCATATAGCTTTCCAGTAAAGTATAAACTGATGCTCCAGTGGTTTAGCTGGTGGCATCTTTACCAGCATCTTCTTTCACCATGTGAAACCTTCATCCCGCTGTCATAAATAGTTAAAATTGAAGAGTAAATATAAATATTCCCAAGGCAGGAGGGGAATGAGATATTTCATGAATGAAGTTTTATCACGTAAACCTCAACTCCACTAGAAAATTAGGCTAGGACCTAAGAATGAGATATTCAGCAGCTTTCTTGTAATAAACACATTTAGCAGCCATAAGTGCCAAGGAAAAACAAGATTTTTGCACAACTGACTAAGGAAACATGATGCCAGAAATTCAGCCACACAGCCAATACCCTCAGTTCCAAGTTTGGTAGAAAAAACTCTCTCATGTTACATTCATGATTGTGTACTTCAGGCCTTTCCTTCCAAAGAACCCCAGTATTTGCTATAATGAGATTGTGAAATGAAAAAGTTTTATGTGTACTGCAAATCTAAAAGCAAGTTCTGAAAGTTAGTATGCTATCTTATGCTAACTGCAGCATGAAGGACCTGATGGACATGTCGGTGATCACTGCAAACACAGCTACTCAGCTTTCTGAAGGGAACACTTATCAAATAATTAGAGAGGTTGCAATCTGAGTGAAGAGCAGAACTAACTTTAAAACATAAAATTAATCTAAACTCTTCTGCAGGAAGGGCTAAAAACTACAGTATTGGGAATTACTCTACTGTTATTTTACCAATGGAACCATTTGAAACTGGTTTCCTAAGTGATTGCACTAAGACAGCTTACACACATATATATCTATATACAGTAGCCTGAAGTTCTTCAGTAGATCCAGGTGATAGTGTTTCCCTGTTTATGCTCTTTCTGGCCAGGGATATAATGGCCAAGCCTCAATCTGGAAAAGATGTAGATGACGCTCACTGGCAAGGTCAAACAACTACTAGAGCTGGCAGGGGGTATGTTAGATCCATCTGCTTAGGCATATATACAAATTATTTGGCAAGACATGGAAAATATCACAGTAGCTTTGGATCAGACGGCTTTTAGATTGCCAGGTGGAAGTTGAAAGATTTTGATCATCTGCTGCTCATAAAAGGCTGTGACTCCTCCTGAATGCAGACCTTGCTGCAGACATCCACACTTTGGATGCCTCCAGCTTAGGGGACACACAGTGGTGAGGAATTAACTTTAATTTCTCTTTAGTTCTCTGTCCCAATAGGGTAATGAAAATATTCTGAAGGGTGCCATTTACAAGCAAATTTATTTAGTAATTAATTTCACGAATTTCTGATTTTGAAAAATGTTTTAAAATAAATTTGAGTCTACCTAGACATTCCTGGTTTCTTTTTTTATTTCATTATCATTGTTTTTACAGCTGTGCTTTCATTGATACAGCAATACCACAAAGTTGCCCGCTGTTCCCAAGCATCATGAGAAATACTATTTGGTTAATGGCACAGAGGCTAGATTATGAAAAGAAGATACACTGATACTGGGTTTAATGCTGCCTCCCACTCCTCACCCCACATTCAGATGATTTAACTCCTTTTGAAAACTTTTTTGTCTGAAGTAAAAATACAGATAATATTTATATCCCATGATGTTCAGCACTGTAGTTATTCTCTATGCCAGTCTAGCTCCATCTGGCATCTGATTAAACAATAATTGGGCATGGCAGCAGCACTTCTTAGTGACTTCCTTGTCCTTGTTAATAAATCACAATTGTCAATTTATAGCAAATTAGGTGAACTCTGCTCTCTTAAGCCTCATTTTATTTAAATCAGAAAGATTTATGATCCTCCAGGGTATAATACACCTTCCACTACCTCCGTAGCTAAGTAATCAAGAATATGTCTGTCAAAGTCAAAGTGCAAGGTTTCATCATATTATTTTTTAAAATCTCTGGTTCTTCTCCTATGAGAACGAATTTTCATTCTCAGTGGACATCTGAGGTTTATTTTGCAATTATATTAATTACCATGTAAATCCTGATTGTCCTTCTAAACCTCTCCTTACATAAGCACTTTGGGTTTCAATGGGCTTTTGGGCTTTTAATCAATGACAGAAGATATATCATTTGTCTATCATGGAGTCAATTCACATAGCACATAGCTGTTTTGAGTCCAGCAGTGCCAAACTGGATGGGCAGGTGCTCTAGAGCTTCCAAGGTTATCTGATCAACTGCCTGATGCAGGTTACTCTGTGAATGCTTTGGGAAATATAGGGGAAAATTAAGGGACACAGAAAACAGTTGATTTTGCTCAGGGTTGCATCTCTTAATAAAATCCAACCCAAAATATCTGATGTAAAGAGTAAGAAATTGAATATTTCATATGGAGTCTCCACTTCAAGCAATATTCACGAATGAGAACATTTTCATTCCCCTCAAAACACTTAGGGGCCTATTTATTTTAAAATACACATTGCAGTGACAAAAAAAATTCCCTCTCAGGCTATCAACGCCAGCGGCTCTTTTTTAACATGGATGTGGTAAAGACAGTTATAAAGCCAGGACATTTGTTGAGAAAACACAATTCTTATTAGTAAGAAATAAGAAATAAAATACAATTGTTGTATTTTAAACTTACTGCTCAAGGCAATTAACCTATACCTAACAAGCTACTGAACGCAGTCTGCATGAAGGAGGAGGAACCACATGCAGGAACCCAATGAAACCTAACACGAGGCAGTGCTTATGTGATTAAAAACTTCTCCAAAGCACTCACTAGATTTCTGAAATAAACAGAGCTAAAGGTGCTTAAAGAGTCACAGTCCATTTGAAGAAACTTTTGCTGGTGTAACCCTGCCTGCTGAGGATGCAGGCTTTTGGTGTGGAGCTCTATGGAGAAGGACCTGGGGGTCCTGGTTGATGACAGGTTGGCTATGAGCCAGCAGTGTGCCCTGGTGGCCAAGAGAGCCAATGGGATCCTGGGATGCATCAGGAAGAGTGTGTCCAGCAGGTCGAAGGAGGTGATCCTCCCCCTCTACTCTGCGTTGGTCAGGCCCCACCTGGAATACTGTGTCCAGTTCTGGGCTCCCTGGTATAGAAAAGACAGGGACCTTCTGGAGAGAGTCCAGAGAAGGGCGACAAAGATGATTAGGGGTCTGGAACATCTCCCCTATGAGGAAAGGCTGAGTGAGCTGGGTCTGTTCAGCCTGGAAAAAAGAAGACTTAGGGGGGACCTAATTAGTGTTTACAAGTATCTTAGACATGGGTGGCAGGGGGAATTGGCCAGCCCCTTTTCAGTGGTCTGTGGAGACAGGACAAGGGGCAATGACTGTAAGCTGGAGCACAGGAAGTTCCGCACCAACATGCGGAAGAACTTTTTCCCAGTGAGGGTGAGGGAGCAGTGGAATAGGCTGCCCAGGGAGGTGGTGGAGTCTCCTTCTCTGGAGAGATTCAAGTCTCGTCTGGACGCCTATCTATGTAATATGAGGTAGGGAGCCTGCTTTGGCAGGGGGGTTGGACCCGAAGATCTCTTGAGGTCCCTTCCAACCCCTAAGATTCTGTGATTCTGTGATTCTGTGATCAGTTCTGTACTCATAAAAGGTCTCACACCGAAATACATGTTATATCAGCAAAAATGACAGCATAATGTGGAAGCTGTGTAAAGCTTCCCCTGCAAGGCCGCTGTTCAGAGATACCAGCAATCCGTTCTAGCCTAACCCAAGACTGTAATTTATAGGGGGTTACACTGTGACAAGTAACCCAGGCAGGCAGGGATGCTCTCAGAAGCAGATGTGCAAATGAATATTTCTGACTACTAAAGAAATCAAACATTCCTGCTCTGTTCTGCAAGAGCACAACGTCTATTTCAGAGGCACTCAGAAGTGCCAGGAGGGGACCCCCGAGGGGCCATGGAGCAAAGTGTCTGTGCTGCCCTGGCTCAGCGCTGGTGCCTGTGGCACTGTCAGCAATGGAGTGCAGAGAGCTTTGGTACAACTTTATCCTGCGCTGTGTGTGCACTTACACCTTCTGAACAATCTACTAATTTTCCAGCTAGTCTGGCTTTGTATCATTGCTGTTAATGGGAGAGAGTTCACTCTCACTCGCTAAATAAAGTTTTCTTCTCAGTTTCGCCTGCTTACAGCAACTTCACCAGTTCCATCCTCCCCAAAGGAGAGGGGAAAATAAGGCAATTAACCTCCCAGGACAATCTCTGTTCATGTTCTTGGACAACAAAAGAAACCCAAAAGCCATACTGTCAAACACAGTCAATGCCAAGAAAGCCTCAAGGATAACAGATGACAGACAATCACAAGAAAATCTACCAATAAAGATTTTCAGCTGTGACCAACTACTTCAGCTGATTCAATTATGTGGAAATGGTGGGATGCAGAAAATTAAGAGCTGGTTAAAGAGAACTTGATTAAGCAGAGTTATAGCAACCAGCAATCACCTGAAAGACAGACAAACCACAGAGGGAGAAAAATTATTGTTTAGTGTAATAGCACCAGGCAAACATAAGAACAAGAGCCTGAAATTCAGACTAAGCGCCAATAAAAACTTCTCCTTAACCCTGGGAAAAGAGAGACTGGAAGCCTGGTCTCTTAAGGCATTTAGAACTAGACCAGAAAAACAGTAGTAAAAACAAAGTGAGGGGAACAATCCACACTGACAAAAGAATGAATATGACTGTGCCCACCCATGGGTATAGCTCACTATCCACCTGATGCAGCACTGAACCAACACAGCAAATGCCTGAAGCTGCTCAACATCTGCTTTCTTGCTGGCTGAACAAAAATGGCAACACTTCTTCAGAGCTGGCTTTTTTGTGAAAGCCCTCATTAGGGCATGCCACCAGACATTACTATGCCTTTTACAGGGCTCGTGGTGGGTGTATGCATGCCTATCACCTTCAGCCAGCAACTGCGGTGGTAATCCCTCCTTAAGCCTTTCATTTTTATGCTTTCTAAATGTAAATCTCCATTTTCTTCAGACCTGCTGTAACAGAAAGGTCAGAAAGAAACGAAAATCTGACTGTTGCATAGTACGGTTTTACAGAATAAGCATACATGGGAAAATCCTGTGATTTCTGCCCAAGGAGTGTGATATGAAATTATAACCATCTACTGCTGATACTGGTGTTTGCCCTAAAATTCCATACATAAATATAGGTCTACTTGTTTTACGTGGCCACCCGTTATTTCTCATCTCTAGAGGCTTTCTGCTTTATTATACGAAGAGTGGAAAATGCTTCTTCAACATTCATTAAGAAGTATTTTAAGTATGGTTAAAACAAACATACAAAATAAACCAGCCCAGATGACATAAACACACACTCCAGGAGAATTTATCAGAATGAAAGTTCAAGGCAGAATCAGCTGCACTGATTTCTTCATATGAAAACTTGGCATTGAGCTTACATTCCCCTGTCTGTCCCCCCGACCCTGACACTGGGAGATGAAGGCAACCAGGACTGAGTAACATGTGAAGGCAGAGATGTTTCCTCTCCGGTCTCCCATGGATGAGGGCAGGCTGGTTTAAGAGTTTCTTCCCATTTCTCCTCCTGTTGCAATTCCAACTCAGGGGTTTATTTGCACACTGACTGATGTATATGGGGACTCATGTGCGTATGTTAGTAGGTCCAAAGAAACAAAAAGATGGAGTTACATTTCTGATCAGTACTTGCCTAACAAACCAGGCACAGACTCTCATACAGCTGGCATCCATCAGCAGCCAAGCTCTGCACTCGCTTGCATTCGTAGAACCCCACCCAAATGAGCATAACTTAGTGAGAAACTCGCCCATCGAAATAAACTTGCACTGTCTCAGCCTTGACCTGTAAGAGCTGGCCAGGATATCAGTACATGAGCAAACACTACCATATCTATGTTTTAAGATCAGTTCTGTGTTGATTACTCCTAAAACAGCCATTATTCTAGGACTCTGATGGATGATTCATGTAACACTACAGAAGTACACCTACATGGCAAAGTGCAAAAAGAGCAAACATCATTTACCCTGTGCTCCAAGCCAACGCAAGGCCACATGCACCAAATGTAGCCCCATGAGCAGCACCGAGTGTGTGCTGAAGGTACGGGGTCTGTACTAATATAACCTGTTTATCAGCCCTGTGCTGAGCAGTCACAGCTTCTGCTCAGCTCTGTCTATCCGCTCAAGTGCTGGCACATTAGTTGCATCTGTGTACAACATGAGATAAACACAAATCCCACATATCCCAGAGACACTTTGTTCCGAGATTCTCAATTTCTAACCCTGTTTTCAGGGACAAAAACCTGGCATGGGGGGGCTGGGAGGAGGAAGAGCCAAATTCCTAGCAGAACTTTGGAGCCAGCATCCTCACTGAATATCATTCTGGCTTCACTATAATGCCTCCCACCACAAGAGTCTGGCTGCAAAGAATACTG
Source organism: Laterallus jamaicensis coturniculus (assembly GCA_022605575.1). Lineage (NCBI taxonomy): Eukaryota > Metazoa > Chordata > Aves > Gruiformes > Rallidae > Laterallus > Laterallus jamaicensis. The sequence continues at coordinate 2,224,822 of JAKCOX010000016.1, forward strand.
TCTCTCCAAAGCCCAAGAGCTTTACCCAGGATTTTTCCAATTGTATCTGTCACTCCAGATGACTGGTGAAATCGCTTGAATGCTCAAGATACCACAGTGCTGCTAGAAAAGTCAGGACATTGGCTGAACTCAACAGGGAGGTGAAGAGAGTTAGATAAAATTTACAGAGCAACTCTACCACAGACATGCATCAGCGTCTGTTGCCTGAAGTGTGGGATATGTGCTCTACTGCTTTTACCTACCTTCACTTTCCATTTCAGCTTTTGGTAACAGCAGAACCCAGAGCTGACAAACATCCCACACCCCAACAGCTCAGGCTCCCATCCATCTGAGCAATCACAGGGGCTGAGGTGATGCCTAGGTAGTACCGCTTTTCATATGCCAGGTTGGCAAAGCTCTTTCATTCCATATAAAGCACAGACATATTTTAAACTCTCTTTCCTCAGTTCTACAAATAACTCTTTTTTTGGCAAAAAATAAAACTCCTTCACTTGTTGCTACCTCAGTTTTAAGGAAAAAAAAGCGTGAAAACCACAAAACCCAGCCAAAAATCCAAATGGGTGCTTCAGAATACAGCAATGGCAAAGCACACTGAGCACTGGTTTCACTCACCTTAGTTTTTACTACAGCTATTGAAGTAAATCCTTTCTCAATGGCTTATTGATCGCAAGTTTGATGATTCCCTTGAATTCAAACACCCCTGGACTTGATTTTACAATATCAAGGGGAATACATAAAAGGCACACACTCTGCAGGATAAATGAATTAGCACAGTACCATTATCTGTTGATCAGGCACCAGCTGCACTCACACACACACTCGCTCTGCAGGTGGCCGGCAGCTTTCAGAGACGAAGAAAGCTTCACTTCTCCACGTGTAATCATACTTCACAATCTAACCCACACATTATTTAAATCATCTTTCAAAGAACGCTATGGAGAAGAGGGGGTTGGGAATCACTGGATAATTACACCTATGCCTGTGTTTAATATGAAAACACAACTTTCATAACATTAGGAGACGTTTCCTGCCAGCACTGGTGGCACCCTGGAGCTGAAGCTTGTGCAGCCTGCCATTCGCCCTAGGAGGCACTCTCACACCTTCTCCTGCTGCCTTTGGGGCTTCGTCCCCAAAGAACCACCCAAAAACCACTGTTCCAACCACGGTTTATCTATAGCAAACACATTCATCACGCATTTTAAGGAAAGAGCAGCAGCAGCAGCAAAGATAGCTATCAGCACACAGCCTGCCCCATTCCTAAGTGAGCAATCCATATTTCTGTCATCAAACACAACTGCCCGGCCCTCTGGCCTCTCAGCTCAGGTGGTCCATGAGTTATCTCACTTTTTAAGTTTACTCAAACCCATCATGGGCAGTGTTACACACTGCTAAGAGCCCCATAAGGTATGCATTCTACAGCAGAAACATTTTTTGTGATTCTGAAAAATAGGAGATCGAGTCATCGTTGATGAGATAGTGAAAAATAACACCATGGGTTTTTGCAACCACACTTAAATGGTCCAAATTCCTGACTCCATCAGGCACCAATGTGGCAGCTGGTAACTTAGGTGGCTTCATGCTCATTGGCCCACTGTTTTTTTGAGGGCTAGATGAGCAGAGGGAACCCAGAAAGCTGTCTGTCCCCTTCCAGGGGACACTGTGAAGCCGACAGCTCATTTGAATGAATCTATATTTGAAAAAAGGGTGGGTTTTCACTTTATTGATGCACTCTTCCACACGGGATTTTTTCAAAATCTACATCAAACAAGGAAAAACAAATGCTGAGAGGGCAGATTTAGGGCAATTTATCAAGGTCTGGGAAATGGCTTCCAGATGGATAGAGCTGCTTGGGGCTGGCTGGTGAGAAGGAAGCAAGGTATTGTTATTGAATTAGCATGAATCTCTGGTGGAGAACTGCGTGGTAGATAGAATGCTCCTTTCATATGGTTTGCATTTGGACCTGTCAAATTTCATTTTAATTCAAAAACCTGTGGTAAAGACATGCAGTTCTTTCTTGCTTATTAAATTTCCACCAGCCTTTCCTGTACTGTTATCCAGTCAGTACTTTTAAACTCTGCTCCAAGTGCCCTGCCTGGGTCTGTTTACTCTTTGCCATGCCTGGATGACAGTTTGGTGCTTACAAGCACACAGGTGGGTTTAGGTTTTACATTTACATACTGAATGGCACCTGAGAAAGTGTGTGAGAGAGGAGAAACGCTGGATGCTCTATGAGATGTTTAAACTGAGTCACTTCAAGCCTTTATCAAAACCTTTCTAGGTAAAGCCATGTATGTTAAGGTCTAATGTACACTAGAAAGTGATTGCTAATATGGCATCTTGGCTTGTATCAGACACAGTGTGGCCAGCAGGTCCAGGAAAGGGATTGTGCACCTATACTTGGCATTGGTGAGGCCACATGTCAAGTACTGGGTTCAATTTTGGGTCCCTGACTGTAAGAAAGACATGGAGGTCCTGGAGCATGTCCAGAGAAGGGTAGCCAGGCTGGGGAAGGGGCTGGAGAGAAAACTTTACCTGGAGTGGCTGAGGGAGCTGGGGTGTTCAGCCTGGAGGAGACTGACGGGAGACCTTATCGCCACCTACAATTACCTGACAGGAGGTTGCAGAGAGGTGGGGGTTGGTCTCTTCACCCAAGTGACACGTGATGGCAGAGGGGGAATGGCCTCAAGCTGCACCAGGGCAGGGTCAGATCAGACATTAGGAAAAAATTCTCCACTGAAAGGGTTATGGGGCACTGGAACAGCCTGCCCAGGGAGGTTGAGTCACCAGCCCTGGATGTATTTAACAGACAGGTAGATGAGGTGCTCAGAGATATAGGCAAATAGAGGACAGGTATGGTTGGACTCAGTAGCCAAGGTCTTTTCCAACCTTGTGATTCTGTGATAACTAGAGGATTATTCTTGATTATCTTTGTTAATAAATCCTCCTTTTGTAAACATGTCTTCTAGCCTGTAACAAACACCTCCTACTTTGAACTATCTGGATATCTCTTCTACAAAACGGGACTTACAGGTTACGATACATGCAAAGATTTATGCATTTTCCTTGAATTTTTCAAATTATCCCACCAGTGACCTAGTCCCATCTGAAGAATTCAACCTAGTTTATGTTAAACATCAAATTAAATAACTGTTCCATTAACCTGAGGACATAAACAGACACATTTCCCTCATTGCAAAGCCAAATCAAATTGTAACCCGGTAGTTACTTTCAGATGAATGAATTTTTGACAACATGGTCTTTCAAGATCCTGGAAGAGTTACTGAATGATATGCAAATGGATGGAAGGATTTTGAATGAGAGGAAATTTCCAACAGCTTCTTCAATTAGTTAGGAGAATTGTTATTCTTGTGTACCAAGCGTGGGGGCACTGGGGGGAAATAAAAGAAATGAACTTTACATCTTCCCTTTTCCCATGTTTCAGGGATCTACCACAACTACTCTGTTAGCATCTGGGATGTATCCTAGGCAAACAGAGAAGGGAAACGGTGATATCATCAGAACCAACTAATTCCTAAAATCCTACCAGAAACGTATGACATGGATACTTGTGCTTACTTCCCACACATATGTCTGGTCTTGCCTGTCTTTTTTCTCCCTATTGTTCTTATGACTCTGTGTTTTATGAGCATCTGCTTCAAATGACCAAGACTATGTAAGAAACATCCAATGAGGCAAATAAAATCACAGTCTACAGGATGCAACCTACTTCTTTGGCCGTAACATCCAGTCTTCCCCCAGGCTGCAAACAGATCACATGCCTCATTTATTATTTACATATAAACCTTAAGCTACTGACTACTGAACTAGGTTTCCAGCTACATCAACTCTGAAAAAAAGTCTTGGAAGCCTTAAGCTCTCATGACACCTTGTTAACAATGGGAGTTTATATATCAGTACCAAAGGAACTGCACTTCTCAATGACAGATTTTCCAGTTTTCTAATGTGCTATCAAGAATCTGACACCGCGTGCTTGCGACGCTTGGCACCTACAGGATGTCACATCTGCAGATGATTCCATGGACATTAGTGCTCAGAAGTCAGAGACACCTGAGCTAGTGGTTGTGTCTAATTTGTTATCGCCTTTCTGCTAATTAGTCCGTGTGAGATGGATGTAAGCTAACAAGTATCAACATTCTGTTATTATGGACTAAAGTGGCCCTTAATTCTCAACTGCCTCCCTTTTGGCCTGGCAGTCTATGAAACAGTTATCTTGTTGCTGGGGAAAAGAAAAAAAAATCAAAAGGAAGATCAACTTGCCTTTGATATGGGTGTCTATATCACAGAATTGGAGAGTGCCCAAGTTTGGAAGGGACCTCTTGTTCAACCACCCTGCTCGAAGCAGGGTCAGCTAGAGCAAGTCACTCAGGATTATTTGTACAGCCACGGTGCAGAAAGAAATGCCTTTCCTACTGCCAGGATAAAATTTGTAGTGGGCATAGTTGAAAGGTCACACACAACCTGCTTAAGTAAGAAATCTTTTGAGCTTAGCTGCCTGTAAAATTAACTTCTCATGGTACAACAATTAACAAAACAGGAGGGATAGGGAACACTCTGTTGCTTTTCATGGAATTTGTAGTCATACCTTGAAGCCAAAAGGGCAAGTGCATTGATAAAACTCCACTGGATCACTGCTGCAAGTTCCATTGTTCTTACACGGATTGGAGAGGCAGGGGTTACACTTGGACACAACACTGATATCTACTGGCTCTGGAAAGGCAAAACACAGTGTATTAGTAGAGAAATGGATTACAAAATTAATACTTCCTGTGCTCACACATACATTTTTTCCTAATGTGGTATTCACCCTGCGTTGGCACAAACACACATGCTGTGGGTGCAACTTTACACAACAGCATGGGATTCCCAGGGATTAGAGAGATTTTAAGTACTTAAATCCAGTGCTAGGCAAGTCTCAGTGATGCTTATATTCTCCTGGACGTGCAAAACATCAGCTCTGAAAAAACATGCTGCTCCAGAGAGTGGGCTTATATATATGGCTTTCAGCAATTTTTCCTTCTCTCAGTGCTGGAAGTTCTGCAATAGCAACCCCTGGGGAACTATAACATGACATTTCTATGGCTGGTAACAAGAATGAAAGTGCAGATGCACCAGCAGAAATGAAAAACATGCATAAGAGAGATTTAGTTAGAGGCTTATGGGAATATTTAGGTGCAAAGTGTTCTACCATCCTTAACTTTACAGAGTTCAAAACTTATTTTCTTCCTGTTCTGCCCAGAAGGATGATTGATTATCAACTTTCAGCTACCTCAGCAAAATGCAACAAAGACAAGTGTGCAAAGATATCAATATATGCAGGTAATTATACATGGCCATATTCAAACCATTTCATAAACCATATTTTTAGCAGAACTTTTCCAGAGAAGTAGTGATGTTTGTGGTGAACAGGAAAATGAACACAGACCAAAATAACACTAAGGACATTTGGGGTACTGAGACAATCAGTATTTTATTGATGAGATTATACAGAAAGCCACTTTAGAAAGTATAATGTATGGTTAAAGAAATGATTTTGAAGTGGCTAAATTTCAGACATTAGTGTGTTAACAGCTTTTACATGCAAAAATAAACACTAACACTTTTAAGACCCACAAAGAATTTTATTTCAGTTTTAAGAAAATAGGTTTTCAAAGAACTTAAAATCAGTTTTGTGCTAATCAGAAGTGGGCACAGAGCTTCTGTTACTGCATGATAAATGATAAAGAGGAGTAAATTGTGAAACAGCCTGAAAGGGAAGAAAAGCAGCTTATACTTGATGTTAGAGAAAACGTGGAGCTGTAGAAGGTTACCAAAGCTAGGGATGAAAATATCCCTCAGAGTCAAGGCTTTGCTTTGGACCATCCTGAATGAGATACAGAAATGGGTACCAAGGAGTCCCAGTGGAAAAGCACCTGCAATGTCAAGGCTACATCCTGATCCCATGCTGATGGTGGTGTTATCAGGGCCACTGAGTGCACGGTGTAACACACAGTGAGGCAAACACACACAAGAAGTAACAAATCCAAAAAATGAAATAAAAGACTCGTCACCCTCTTCTGTCTTTGTGTTTATGCCTAACTAAATGCCATACATGTTTTTAATTTGGAGTTACAACAAGAGGAAATAACATCTGAATTTCTGTAACTGGCAGGAGGTAGAATGAGACATATCCGAGCCACTTTTGTCCTGAAGGTAGAATATATAAAGAATATATGAATGCAACCCCTCAGAGAGCTCATGAGACAAGTGTGCTGCTCTTCAAGATTTAGAGGTCAGTAAGCTAGAATTTGCTCTATTATTTATTTCTTTCACGCACATATATATATTTTCCATTTATTCCTATGGCATAGATCAAAGCTAACCAGCGTAGGAGCTAATAAGAACAGTGTTAGTTCCTAGCAGTTAAGTAGTTCATTAGTTTGCCCTTGTGGATTTGATTTATAAATCCATATAGCAAAATGCCTTCAGCCCAGTGCATTCCTTTCCTTTACTACATAAGTAGGAGGGCAATTTAATAAAAAGCAGAGCTGAGTTTGCATGACTTGCACATTACATACTGTTCGTTTCTTGGCTCTGCTGAGACATAAACTTCTGCTCAGTCACAGACTGAAAACACTGGTTAAACTACCAAATCAGGCACTTTTTTCCCCCAAATCTATCTTCTGTGATGAGAAAAAGTGAAATTTGGTAGGCTCTGGAGCTTCTTGGCATGTCCTGCCACTTGTCCAGAGCACCAACTGTTGCTGTTTGTCCAAAGGCCACCTCCAGGTCAATGTTTTTCCCCCTTTTCTATTCAGCTGAAGAGCACCAGAGACAGTTGTCATAGTAGAAAACCCACCAGCTTTCCAGTGGACCAAAGTATTATTTACATAAAAAACCCATACAGATCTTTTCAGTAGTCTGGATCACAGGTTTTCTTATCTCATATCTAAGAGATGCTTACTTTGTTTTTGAGAGAAAGTGAGCACAACTATTCATATATCATAGTTTCACAGTGAAGAAGTCATCTAGCTTCTCTTTCTGGAGTATTTTTCAGATAATATTTATTGTTTAATATTTAAATATGAACATTTTCTGTTTCCCTTTGTGTGAACAAGTACATTATTTGGTATTTTAGTATTTAGAGTATATTTGTACTTCATCTTTGAGAGGCTATTCTAAAGTCTATAGCTATGGTTATAGTCAAAGTTCCGATAGTTTTGAGACTGGCATTTCAAAGGAATTAAATTATAACATTACAGTTTTTAAAAATATATTTCAAAGGACATCAAATTCAGCTCAGGCTTGGGCACTTGTGTTCTAAACCCACTTCAAGACCATCATTTGTTTGTTCAGCAGTTTAATCCCTCTATAAAGTCATGCTGACAAGCAGTACCATAAATGTGCGTGACACTGAGGCACACAAAGCCAGGCTTTATGCCCTCATTTCCATTTCTAAGAGAGGTTACTGACCCATCATTTCCACTCTATAGTTCCATCTTCATGTACTTGCTGATAACCTAAACATCCAAAAGGCTTTTTACAATAACAATATTTATTGTAAAAGTAACAATAGGTATCTCCTAACTTACGTTCAGTAATAAGCTACTTTATCCACAATACCCCCTGTGTTCCTTAGCATTTGTCTGTGTTCTCTAGTGCAGCACACTCCCTTCACTGATTGGTCCTACTTGTTAATAGCTGCACCCCAACCTTCTCTGAATGAATGCACACTGCATTCATTCAGGAAACCCTTTCCACTGTCTACAGTTTCTCATACAGAGGTGATGAGACAGTGTGCAGGTCATCAAATGCAAATGTACGTCTGGTAAATGTTTGCTTTCCAGAAGAATACTCAGTTTCTCAGTTTTCAAGTGAATGTACACAACAACTAGAGTGTTCTACATTTTTAAAATAACCCTTATTTTACCAAAGTTTTCTGGAGTAGGTAGAAGGCCAAAACCAACTTACTTGCTCAAATAAATTCTAACAACATCTAACATACACGCTAGCTCACCATTATATAATGTGGTGCAAGCAACAGCAATGCTAACTCTTCTGAGGTTTGCTGGGTTTTTTCCAGTGGTGCAGTTAACTGCACTTTGGGGAGGAATACTTGAAAACACAGCCTGTATGCAATGTGATGGTTCAGAACACAAAAGCCAAACCAATTCCTCCCCACAACCCCACAATGCATTTTAAAGCCAAACAGCTTCCGAGAGTGTGAAAATAAAGCTCTATACATGAGGAAAAGCAATGGGACAGAACAGAGAGCCTCCCAGCTTGTTCCTACCTTTGCACTGGAAGTGGTGAGTCGGTGTTGTAAGCAGCAGCCTGTCCACCATGGTGTCAGGCCCACTGCAGCGGGCTATCCCTGGCTCTTTGTACCCTGCCTTCACCCACTCAGAAAGCCAGCGGAGGTTGCAGTCGCAGTGCAGAGGGTTGGTACCTAGAGCCCTGGTGATGTAAAACAGTTAACAGCAGTTATTTTGTCTTGCAGCAATGATAACATCCCTGATCCCATTGAGGCACATTTTATTCTACACATTTACAGGAATGCTTAACTTAAAAATGTGGGAAAGCTCTTCTGAGTGTCCAGGAAATCTTTTAGATTTATCTCCTCCAGTATTCCCACTCTTTTACTTTCTTCCCATCATTAGTTAGGGAGGTTGTATAAATACCTAACAACAAATCAATCTTTCAAACAATAAATCACTTTTTTCAAACATTTGTGCTCGAGCACAGTCGCCTCCCCAGGCATATTGCTTCCATCAAATTTATCAGGTTGCCTTCTTTTATTTAAGTCTTTGGCCTTCGTGAGTATATTCCAACAGTGAATTGTGTAATCTAGTTTGGATCTGATGACACACGTTACTGTCTCCTCACTAAAAGAACATGCACACAGAGAATACCCCTGTTTTCAGAACCATAGCCTGGTGTCTGCTGTTTGTTTATGGCTTTGAAAACACATCTGGTCACCCTATCACTTGAGCTGGGTGATATGATCGAAGCAGATGTATTCACACAGTGTAATTATAATTGACAGAACTTTTTCATTTTTCACAGAGATTTATCCAAAAGAGAACAAAACTTCTTACCGAAAATTTAGGTGCTGCCTGGACCCATTTGACTATTTTTTCTCTTAAAGAAAGTTTTTCAGGCAATCAGTCAATTACGAAGTCCAGACTTCATAAAAGACAATTTAAAGCGTGAAGATATGCACGTTGGAAGTTTGAATTTGTTTTGATAAAAGTAAATGTGAGGCTTTAGCCTTACATCACCTGAATTGCCATGGGAAGAAAATTAACTAAATAAAGATCAGCACAGGGAAGAGAGACTACAGAAAATGATAATTAAAATTTGGTTTTAGACTTTTCTACTTCTGCAATTTTACTATTTTTAAGATGGTATTTTAAACTCAAGCTTCTTTCAAATAATACCATATTATACAGGATATTAAGATAGAAACCTCAGTAAATTTGTTGATACATTTCTATTGGAGTGACTAATGAACCCACTGTGCCCTAGACAGATTCATAACGAGAGTTCATAGGTTCAAACCCTGTCTAGGGCTCATTCATCAAAATTAAATGCGTACTGCAGCACAGTATTAAAAAATATCCATCCATTCCTTCTGTAAATCCATTGCTTACAATGGAAAAAACCTACTGGGTTGACTTTTTGACCCTGTAACTGTGATCAACTGGCTCACTTGTCCAAGGTCAAACAAAATGCAGCAGTGAAAGTTGGACTGCCACATATAAACTGGGAGTGGGAGGATGACGACAACGGAGAACTAGTTACTGTGTTAATTCACCTCTGTAAACTGCATTAGAAATAGAGCTGCTGGATGGATGCTAGAAATGATTACCAGCACTGTTGCTGTACAACTGCAGATGTATCACATGTATCTTTCCATCATTTGTTTGCGGTTTTGACTTTTTTTCTTCATTTCTAGGAACTACAGGGAATTCTTATATTCACGAGTTCTGACACACTCTCTCCATTTCTTTGCCCATCGTAGCAAAACATTTCCAGAAGGTAAAACTCTTGTGCTGCAATGAAATACCAGCAGCAGCAGTTTCAGAATGTTGTGAAGATATTTTTGTTCAGACATTGTTAATTTTGTTTTTTGGGCAACTCGGAATAAAGTAAATTAAACTAAATGTGGCCATGATCACGTGGAGGAACAGAGGAGGGGACAGCTTATTTTTATAGGTAATAAACATAAATTTGAGTAAAGATGAGACTATTCAACAAGATGAAGAAACTGAGCTGTTTATCAAAAATTCTATCTGATGGGAGGAACTGCTGCCCAACAGCAGCCATCCCCAAGGGTGTCTTTGTGGAGTCCTGGGAGTGCTAAGAGGGTGCTTTATTTGTGGGCAGTTTGGGAAGGTGAATCAGTTACAGAGTTATGCATATCAGTGGTTGGTAGGACAGCACACACAGGAACCAATCGACCTGAGAAGGTCCCAGTTCTACCCCAAAAGACTTGGGGGTCTTTTAAAGCACTAATACATGTCATTCCTCAGTAGTGCCATGACATTTTTATCACTGCTCTGGGCTGAACAAGTTAGTAGAGTCATGGCTTAAATAGGTGATTATATGATTCAAGTATGTGAAGCAATAAATAGCAAACAAAACCAGTGTGCATATGGCATATAGAAACCTCCTTCTGTCTTTAGTGAAGTGTATCAGCTACACAGTTTGCTATAGTTGTTACATTACCACAATATGATGGTCACAATGAAAATGAAATCTGGTGAACATTTCCCTGTAGGCTTTAGATGCCCATGGAAAAATTGCTTGAGGTATCTAGAGCTCAGTTTTGTTCTTCCAATTACAAACCAATGTAAAGCTATTACAAAAGTCTCTGACTAAAATCTATAGTTTTGGCCATGCTACACAAATCTTTCTTTGCAATTTTAAAGGTTAATTTGATACCCTTCCTTTCCGCCCCCCCCCCCCAAACTGCAATGGTGCAGAAAACCCAGGCTTCATCCTGCTCAACACCTTGGTAGGCAGCTTTCTCCAACCATACAACTGATCATCCTCTTAGCCACACAGCTTGTAAATTCAACATCAAATTTTGTTCTCTGCATTATGAGTTTGATGAGTAGCAACCACTTGTATCATTTTCAGAATTATTCCAAGTGTATGCTTTCTCCTTCAAGATCGACGTACCAGGAAGAGCTCAACATGAATTTATTTTCAATTATGTATGACTTTCTTTGAATAAGCACAGCTCTTTCTGGCATGTGAAGAGTAAAATCATTGTGGTTGCTAAAAGTTTCAGAATCCTCTTTAAGAAATTGGAGAGCACAATTGCACTGTAAAATTCAACTGTTCAACTGTGCAAATTATACCCCAGACAGGTCTTATTTATTTTATGGATCCTATTTATTACTGTTCATTTGAGCTTTGTGTATTTTACATTTCTGGCAGCATATACATCTAAACAGATAGACTGCAGTGATTGTATTGGGCCAAAGGGGTTTTTATCTCTCCCTAAGGTGAACGGTTTACCCAGGAAAATTGTATCTGCACTTCATTTAAAGTAAACCCCAAGGAAAATCCAAGCAAATGGGGCATGATATGTTTATCTCTTGAGTTTTAAAATTACTCTCTGAAGCCAGATTCTCAGTATGGAAGGTGTCTCTACGCCTACAAAAGGAGATACAGGGCTTCAGCACACTCAGACTTTCATTCCAAAACAACATATGAAATGACTTGACTATACTGCGAAGACAGTTTTGTGCAAACCAAATTATTTTCTCTGACTTAGATACCAAGGTGTAAGGTTGAATCAGAGAAGGTTACTTCTCAGCTGGTGTTGAAATCGCCTAAGTTGCTCACACATTTCTGTCCCTACCAAGCTAAGAAACTGAGGCAGAAAGCTGTTACAGAAACAGTCTGTGGACATATTTGTATGCAGAGGATATGTAAATATGAACTGACCCATGTGTTCTGAAGGGCATGTTTAAGGTTGCAAAGACAGAAACAGAGATATAAACCCTATGTTTAAAAGCACACATATCTGTTTAGGTGTCTCGACATGTACACATCAACATCTACCCGCACGCATGCTGGCAGCATCAGGGCAGAAGATATCCCTGCCAACATGTGGAACTAGGCACTTTACAAAGTGACCAAGCCAGACCCAACCCTCTGATTACTGGAGGACAGTAATCAAGAAGCATGCTACACAGAATTATTTTTCCTTTGCATCCATTGGCTACCAATACGCAGTGTCACACATGATCTCAGTGAAGAAGCATTTTCTGTTAGGTCCTTGGCACCAACTGCTATGCTTCAGGTTTATTTCATAACTGTCACTGCTATTTGTCTTTAAAGTTCTTCCTTCAACTGAGCTGCAGTTAAAAATACCCTGGACCTCTAGCAATGCAACAGTAATTTCCTGAGATATCTGAAACTTCTAATAATTTTTGCAAATTATGGACTAAGGTATTAATGCTGTGAAATTGCCAGTTTCCATATGATTAAATATTTATGCCTGAAGTAGCGATCCATCAACAAGTTTATAACCTGACAACATTTCAGTATGCAAAACATATGACACTTACTAAGCACAGAATTCACATTTGCTTAATATTTGCTCTTTGTGGGAGGTTTCCTGTCTCACCCTCAGACCATAATAACACTCTGCACTTCACACAGACAATGCTGAAAGAAAGCCTTAAACACAAAGTCCAAGAGCAAGAGCAAACTGTCACACTTCTCATTTGGTTTCCCTTAAGAAAATATTTCAGTAACTAATAACAACAGGTTCTAGTGTTTTTAGTTGCTTTGGACAGATGTGCTATGAATATCCAGAGCAGAATATGGAAAGGGAGCAGGAAAACAGAAAAGCTATACAATCTGAAATTTGTAATAATGTAACTGTCTCATACATCTGAAACTATCAATTAAGCAGATGAATCCAGACAGAAGTACTTACAGATGGGACAGGGACACCAGGTCATTGAAAGAACCTTCTGGAACGCTGGAAATATCGTTGCCATGGAGCGTCCTAGAAGAGGGGAGAAGCAGGAAGGCATCACACCATGGTATCTTATCTGCTCCCCACAAGCGAAGGGATTGCAGCTTAAGAAGGATACTCAGTTTTGTTTGTCTGAGAGTCTCCCTAAGCTCCACAGCTCACGAGCTTCCCTGCTTTATTACTGCTACCTCGAGATGTTGACATTTAAAATAATTATACAATCAGAATTGTTGGTGACTAATATTTTAAATTAAAAAGGTGACATACTATTTATGCCATTAAAAGTATATTGATGACAAGCAGACCCTCACATACAGACCTGTGTGCTCTAATAGAATCCCATTAGCAGGAAACACAGAAAAAACAGAAGGAGAAAAATAGGAACCATGAAAGTTAAATTAAATATTGACTTCAGAGAGATCCTAGGAGACAGCAAGGGTCCATGAGGGCAAACATATCTGCAATTTCACATTCTAGTTTCCCATTCTTACAGTAGGAAATACCTCTTCGTATTGGTATTTTAAAAATCCATTTGAGAAATACATTTATGCTACCAGGGAAAATACTTGGAATCAGTTGTTTTAGGACATTATTCACCATTTTTCTAGCAGGGTTTTCAGGATTCTTGTGAAAGGGTTCTCTGCTGTTTCCAGGACAATTTAAGCAGCCATGTTATCACTTTTCTAAGAAATACATTTATGTTTGTGTTACATAGCAAGCATAACTAGAAAGACTTTTCTTGCAGCTTGTAGAGCACAATACTTGTGTTCAAAGTGCCAGACACCAGGGTAAAAACTCCGTATTTGCGATTACTTGTGGGTTTTGTTGCAATCGCAGCTGAAGGCCCAGGTACAGAGTCACAGTAGAGGCTGTGACAGACAGAAGGAAGAGCACTTGGTGTAGCACCAAGGTTATGGTCAGACTGGAAAACACGCAGCAACAAATGAGTGCGTGGGAGAGCACAGGATGCTGGGGGTGACAACTGCATAAGAATTATCCAGATAATGCACTAGTGACGATATACATTCGTGTGAGATTTTATTTTATACATAACTATAATCAGCTACCCAGCCACTGCATCCTCTGCTGCACTAGATAACGATCTGGCAAAAAATAGCACAGAGAAAAATATTTATAGCGTATTCTAACTCATGGAGTTTGTACATCACTGAACACCATTTACTGCTTCACACAGTAACAGACAGAACGAACTTGTAAGAGGCCAATGAGAGTCGATTCCGCTGGATCTCATTAGCTGTTTCTTAAACAAAAGTTGGTAGAAAACTGTCAAAGGAAAAGGACATCAATATTTTAAAATTATATTTTCTTTTTCAGTTCTCCCCTGAGCTCGTTCAGTTACAGCTAACTGCTGTACTGTTTATGTCCTCTTTCCCGGGTCCTGGAATTACTGTCAGTGCTCCAGACATGGCAGAGGAAGGTGGAAAACAGAAACCTGCTGTGAGTCAGTTTTGTAGCAGCTCTTTCCCTTGAGTCATTTATTTTCTACTTTACCTGGTGATTTGTGGAACACAGCAATCACTTTTTTTTATTATTATTTTTACTTTTTGTGACTGTACAGATGCCTGGAACGGTGCACGCCGAGTTTGTTTAAAACAAACCAAACATCTGGCCCCATGGAAACACACAACAGGCCCAGATGAAAAGAAAAGCATCTCCTTTTGCATCCTTCCTTCCCTTTCTCCACCCCACCACCACTCAAAGCTTCATGGGGACCTACATGGTGCCCTGTGACTCTTCTGAATTCTACCTTTTCATTCTGCCCCACACTAACAAACCCACCAAGGAAAGCCAAGCTTGGCAGGGGAAGATAGACCCTTTCCTGTCTCCTGTGAGCCTGAGCCCTGCCATGGGGCTGTGAACTATGCGAGCATAAGCAGTGCTACCGCCATCACGTTCCACAGCTGCTCACTGCAGCTGCAGTCTCTTTAAGTGTTTCTACAGAGCAGGAAACCACAGAAACTACAGCAGATTTATCTTGCTGGCGTCCTTCTCCAGTTCTTGATGCCAGTATGCCAAAGACTTCTCCTTCCCAACATCTTGATTCTGAAATGTTCCCTTAAGCATACCTAGGTTTTGGCTATCAATAATAACACTTGGCATATATAAGGATGTGTCTCCAAGCAATTAATCTGAACAGGAAGGATATGGGCTCCCACACAGTAACTCCAGATAAAGCACACACACTAACTGTATACAGAATGAACAACGGACTGAGGCATACCCCACAGCTATTAAATATTTTTGTTCATATGAGGATACAAGGTCAGACCTGGTCAACAACTTGTCATCAGAATATTCCTTCCTTAATGGAATGAGCTTATTTAAATAAGCAGATGCTCATAATGAGCTTATATGATGATCTTTACTTAAGGATGTGCAAGACTATTCTCTCTGAACAGACAGCAGAACTTCTGTTTATCTTCACGTCATATCAGCTATGTTTATTCTGTGAGGGGGTGCATTTTCTTTCCTAAATGTCTTGGAAAATTCTTCCAAGAGAAACTGAAGAATGACAAAGCCATTTATCCGTAAAAGGTAAAACCATCAAAGATAAAGAACCATTTGGAACAAACAGCTTGACTACAGATCTGGAACACTGAGGCATGTTGCATGGATGCAAATGTCTGCCTTTTCACAAAAATCACAACGCAACATCGTCAGCTACACTGAAATGATAAATGACAAAATGCTAAAAACCTTAAATCCCAAAGTCATAAATAGCAGCAAAAGAATTCAGAAGTGCAAAAAATCTTTTTGCTCTTGGATCAACACAAGAAACATATTTTTATACCATAAAATCCTATAAACAAAAGGTCAAAGAAAGCTTAAACATTTGGACAGTTAAAGCACACACACTGATGTGTGTACTCGCCCTCAAAAGAACAACTTGTGCTCTTGTCTAAAAACTGGGAAGCAGCAGGAATATGAATTTAAGGGGATGGGGATCACCTCCCAGAGCACAGAGTAACAACCACTTGGAATTCTTGAAATAAAAGCTTTCTTCAACACGTAATCTCAGGAATTCACTACTTTGTCTTCAACATGCCCTTTTGGGTTGGTTTTTTTTGTTGTTTGAGGGGTTGTTTTTGTTTTCACTAAGGGTTCCTGCCTCCTAGCCTGTTGTCTCGTATCATTCAGTTACGATTGACACACAAAGGGGATGCTTTTTCAGTAAACAGTGAACTGCCCCATAAAGACAGAAATGTGGCTAAAAGCCTGGCTGAGCTTACAAGGCCACAACCCATGGAAGGCAGACACCTACAATGAACCCCAAAGGATGCCAAACCCACAGGAACCAAACACACCTCAGATATCAGAGCGAGCGGGAAGTCACAGGGTCACTGCTCAAGGCTCGTAACAGCAGTACCTTGCACAGATTGGCTGGGTAAGTACAAGTAGTCATTCTGCAATGCCAAAAACCCACAAACCTCAACAAAAAAACCTAAAGAGAAATAGTATTTCTGTTAGGTCAATCCAGTGCAGGATGCAGTAGTTAAAAATATGGCAAAAAATTGTTTCCAAAGAGTATTTGTATTTATTTATCATCACACATGTGATGTATTTACTTTATCATCACATCATGCCATGTTTGTGTGAGCTTTGAACTGCACTAAATATCCATCAGGTTTCAGTAAGATGGGAACATCTCATGCCAGCAACATATTCTGTTGCTCATGTTATAATTTCTTTCAAAAATGTAACATGGAAATTTTTTTAGGGATTTGAGAAAGAAGTTTTATTTCTGAATTGCCTCTTAATTAAATCAGGACAAAATATAGCAGGGACAGGGAGGTGATTGTCCCTCTCTACTCTGCCCTCCTGAGGCCCCACCTAGAGTACTGTGTCCAGATCTGGGGTCCCCAATCCAAGAAAGATGTGGAACGTTGCAGAGGGGTCAGAGGAGCCACGAAGATGTTCAGAGGGCTGGAGCACCTGCCCTACAAAGAGAGGCTGAGGGAGTTGGGCTTGTTCAGCCTGGAGAAGAGAAGGCTGTGGGGGGACCTCATTGCAGCCTGCCAGTCCCTGAAGGGAGCATACAAACAGGAGGGGATTCAACTTTTTAAAAGCGTAGACAATGGCAGGACAAGGGGGATGGATTAAAACTAAAGGAAGGTTTGGATTGGATATTAGGGGGAAGTTTTTTACAGAAAGAGTGGTGAGGTGCTGGAACAGGCTGCCCAGAGAAGTAGTGGATGCCCCGTCCCTGGAAGCGTTCAAGGCCAGGTTGGATGGGGTTCTGGGCAACCTTGTGTAGCTCCAGGTCTGAGGTTGGTGTCCCTGCCTGTGGCAGGGGGGTTGGAGCTCTATGATCCTTGGTGTCCCTTCCAATCGATGCCATTCTATGATTCTATGATTCTATGATCAGAAGTTACAACATTGTCACACAATAAAAATAATCTTTAAAAGAATAACTTCAGGTCAACCAGAGTGCTCTAGTATTTATCATTACTTTGTCTCAATCTCAGCTTTTAAAATCCATTTACATTTGGCTTCTAAAAAGACTAGCTTTAGACAAAAAAAAAACCAACAAAAAAAGCAAAACAGCAAAAAAACCACCCCAGAAGTTTGCACTGCAACAGCCTCATTGCAAAAAACCTGCTGATATCAACTTTTGGTTATTAACAAGAATTCTGAAGTCTCTATGCTGAAGTCACTCCTGGCATGCTTTGGTGGCTGTGACGGATGCGCCAGGTGAAGACGACTCCCGACTAAAGGCCTCAGTGTGCAAACACTGATACACGGTCAGGCTTAAACACAAACACGTTGACTTTGCAGTCTTCTCATTTGGGCTTGTGCTGAAAAGTGTAAGAGAGAGGATGGAACCAGGTATCTGCTAAAGATCACCTCCATCGTATATCAATGATTATTCGCATTTTCAAACACTTATTTACTAGAGAGGCAAAAAGGAAAGAAAATAAGGAATCTGGAAGACACATAAGCCTGTATGAGAAGGGTCTGCTACCTCCAAAGGCATGCCCAACCATAGGTAGGGAGATCTCTACATCTTGTAAGAAAAAAAGTGTGGAAATTGTTTTGCTGATGTTTTCTCTTTTAAATTCCCCTGAGAATATGGATAATAAATAACTGACAATAACACATTTCCCACTGTCACTTGGAAGCCATTTTCTCTCTGGAGAATTGATTTTTAGTAACAACATAGAGGACATGTGGCACAACTTGTAGCTGATACCAGAGTTTTGCAGGCCATAATAAATCAAATCAATCTGGAGGCTTCCAAATGCATGGAGCAGAGACAGAAATCCCCATTCAGGCTTCATTTCACTTCTGCTGCTCTGGGTAAGACAGGGAGGGCTTCTCCCTTGAAAGAGGAAAGTGGGTTTTTTTCAAATTTTTTTAGCAGATCATTTTAAAAAGCCAAAAGATAGCAGTTATTAAAATATTGCCCCTTGGTTCTGTCCATTCGTGGCCGGCAAAAACAGAAGTGAAAAGACATATTGTTGCTATTGGAAAGAGTATATCTACACTGTAATTCAGGGTAGGGAGTCCCAAACTAGCTTTAATCAAGCTAGCTTGCATTATCAGAAGCGGGCCTGAAGACAGATCCATATGAAATAATTTATTGGGCCATGAAACGGAATATATTCATCTGTGGCTGAATTTCAGGACTCTCATAACAGCTCAAATGTGACCATCCTAGAGTGCTAGAAATCGGAGTCCCAAGCCAAACTTAAAACAACAAATCCAAAACACTTATCTTTCCTGTTTCTAATAATGAAAACTGGGAATCTAAAGCTGTCTTGTAAGTTTAGAGGTTGAAACCTAGATCTCTATTATACCACTCAAACCACAGTGAAGAGCTTGGGCAAACAGCATTGCCTTATTGCTTCCACTGTTACAGCACTGCCCGTGTTGACACCTGAATTCCACACTTAGGGAGTCAGCGCGCTGCAAACATTGCTCTACAAATCCATAGGAATATCCACATGTGAATGACATCTAATTTAAAAATAGATAATTAAATAAATTCTCATTTGATCTTTCAAAGCACTCAGGACATATTCTTCAGTTCCTCTGTCCTGACCTTTAAAAAAGGTGATTCTGTGATTCTGTGATTCTGTTTTCCTACAGCGCACCAAATAATCTCATCATAGATGAGCTATTTAATTTGTTTGCTTTCAGGTTATTGGTAAGGTAATGATGACCCTCTTGTGTTGCTGGGCAGTGGGGAAGAAGGTGACTTCACCTTGTCCTGACAGCTGCACACAGGGTCGTGTGTCCACCCAAACAAGTGAGCAAAGCCAACTCAGGGCTTTTTTCCCATGGGGCAGGTGGGGAGTGAGAGACAGTAAATATGAGACTGAAGCACAAGTCAGTCTATAAAAGCTGGGGGGCTGCTTGTAGTAAGGAATAAGCCCATAGCCCACACCGAGACAATATAAAGAATATGGCTTTCAGAAGAGATTGTGAGCAAATTGTTCAATCCAGAGAGCTGCTGAAAACAGCTATGCTGGAAAGAAAGAGAGCAGAAAAGGATGTCCAAAGAAAGAAACCACACAGAGACATCTGTGAGTGTGCCACCAGTCAACAAATAATTGCATTTATGACAAAGACATTTGAGACAGGCACCTCAGCATTCCTGGCACCCAGACACTGGCTTGACTTACTCATTGTTTTAGCGTGGGACTTGTACTGTCCCTTCAGATTGCATTCTTTTATGTAAAAACCTGCTGGCAGAACTATAAATTAATAAAAAATATTCTAAAAATGCAGAAGGTTTCAGTAAAGACACTCTTGCTGAAGCATCCAATGCAAACTTACACTCCAAAATATGATCAAATTTCTACCAACAAAAAGTCCTTTCCCATGGGGCACCAAACATTGGTAAAGTAGAAAAGACAACAGACTCTATCCAGTCTCTCAGAGGTCTGTTTTCATCATAGTTCTTGTCCCTGAACTATCAGAGAAAAGTCATTCATCTAGCAAATATGTAATTGCTTCTTTTTAAAGTTTAGCATTCACCTGCTCTATTCATTACTGGACATATTGCACCTAAGTACAAGTACATTGAAGCTAATTGTGTGAAAATATTTATGACTATGGATCAAGTGAAAGCCATCTGCTCATTAAAAACCTGCCTGCCATCAACAGCATTCTAATAAGCTGCAAGTCGGCAGCATCGGAGAAGTGATACTTACAGCACTCGAAGAGACCTGAGCCCATTGAACGCGTGGACTGGAATGCACCGAAGTCTGTTGTAACTCAAGATGCTGGGAGGAGGAGAGAACAGAGTTACAACCTTGTATTTTCTCAGATTATTTCACTATCAATTCAACCCCAGAGAAGCGTGGAAAGCCACGTGCTTATGTAACAAGATACACACTATTTTTTCCACACCCAAGGTGGTGTCTGAAGAGCAATTAAAATTGTTATCAAAACTTCGGACTACTTACAGCGTTGATAACTGAGTCATGTTGCTGAAGGTGTAATTGGCCAGTACACTTATGCTGTTGTTGCTCAAATCACTGAAGAAATACACAGAGAAAATATCATTTATATGTATAAATTGAGAAGTCTTTTTTAAAAAGATTACATAATATTTGTGTGCAGCAAAAGGCTTGCAGGAAATGAAAAGTCACATATAAATTGATATAATATTTTTCTGACTGACTTTGAATAAGCTCTAAAAAGCAAAGCACACTGCACTCCCCTAGAAAGCCACCAACTCATCAATATTAAGGCACATTTCCATTGTGTAGCATTAAAAAAAAAAATCAGTGAATACAAGCTAAATTTTTGAAGGACAACTTAATAAATGATACAAGCACGGGTGAGTATTTACTTGCTGAGCAATGTATCACAGACATACCATTTACATATGCTCTTCACATTGTCAGCTACTAGAACAAAATTTTATTTTTCATTAAGAATAAGTCTGTCATGCTCAAACAGAACATTTTGTTTTGTCATTGCTCTCCCATGAAAAACAAAATTAGAGATGTTTCCAAATAAAACACTCTGTTAAAGCAGAGGATTCCAGTTTTCCCTCCACGTTGTTTTTGTCTGAGGTTGTTCTGCTCATTTGACTCGCGTAGCTACACAGCCCATTCAAAGAGGATTTGAAAATTTTGGAGGGATAGCTCAGCCAAGAAATTTCACTCCTCTCTATTTCAGCAAGCAATTTTTAGAACAGTCTGGTTGTGTCTCTGTGTGACATGCAAATTTTCATTGCCTTAGCATTACAAATACTGCCTCACCTAGAACAAATTAACGCCATCTCCTCTGTTAATGACCTTTACAACATGCCCCAGATACATCTGCCAAGTGAAACTCTAGCAGGCTGTGTGAGAGCTGCATCCTCTCACAGAGGCTGGGAGCTCCTGCAGAGGAAGGGTCTCTGGTGCTCTCCATCACCTCACTCTCCACTCTTCACAAACACTTATTGGCAGCAGTGACCACTGCGAGCTGCTTTCCAAATTCAAACTGCAGAAGGTTTTGAGGTGTTTTTTTTCCTGTCTCCCCCCCCCCAATACCAATTATTTATGTTCCACCTACAACATAGTGCAAGAACGAGTCATGTAATTTTCTTGACATTGAAACGACATGTTTCTTACATCAGTGTCAGGTGTTTGAAGGTGGAGAGCCCCTTTGGCACAGCAGTCAGATGGTTTCCTTCCAAGTATCTGAAAAAAGTCAGGTTTGACAATTACACAAACATGTTAACAAGAACTCCTGTCACTCAATCTGTACCATGAATGAGGAAAATATAAAGTCAGTCACTAAGGAAATTATCTTTGATTCATTGCTCTGAAACTACAACAGTTTCTCCTCTATAAGTGAATTATCCCACGTGCAAATCACGACAGTAGCTTATTGATTTATTTATTATTTTAAGACTTGGCAGTGACTAGAGGATCTCTGGTGTACAGCAAACAGAAACGACCATTTGGTTCTATGACAGCAACTGAAAAAGGGGAGAAAAATTGTATGGCTTGTGCCCTGAACTGAACATTACCTTCAACGGGTTTCTGTAAGAATGCTGAGTACTGACTGACCCCGCAGGAAAGTGTTTGTCTTCTGTAAGCACCCTGTACAGCTGGCACTGCCAGGTCTCTGCGGTGCAAAAAGGCTCACTTCATGTGTCAGCACACACATACATGCGTTTGATGCCACATTCATTACAGGAATACCTGCCATGGCATACACATGTCCTCACACTTCTTTTGCAAATTATGCTGCTACAGGGGGAAAACCTGGTACAAATTGAAGACACAAAACCAAGTTCTCTTTGAATACAGGTTCCTCCTACGAGCACTAGGTGTGTTTAATAAAATGACTTATAGTTGTAGGACGGAAGTTGTTTGAGACTGACTGTGTCTACTCAAACACATGCACAGCAGGGCTAAAGCTTTTTGGGATAATCCTATTCCTCACATGAGCACACAGTGCCTGTATTTTGCATTTTTTGTCCAGTAAAGCAGCAAGAAGATTTAACAATCAGAGGAAAAATGCTGAACTAACATCATACTTTCCAAAAGTTTGACCAGAAGAGAATGGGTGCTCAAGACTCAGCTAACCTGTGGCAGCAATGGGATGTGGGCCTTAATTACAAAGAAATGGAGAGAGAGATGCAGTTCTTTTCCTTAGCCTTAGCTTTTGGGAGAAACTGTCTCTTAATCTTTAAGATACCAATGTAACAAGGCTCCAAAGGAGCTTGTCCACTGTGGTGCCATGATGCTGTCAGAGCAATTCTCCAGCCACCTGCCAGAAGCTGTACCTACTGGGGAAACAAATCCAACCTTCTCAGAAAGTACTGTGCAGGACGAGGGCATTTCTCCCTACACAGGTGAAGATAACAGATGAAGTATTTCCCTTCCTTACAAGAGACTTTGAGGGACTTCTAAGGTAGACACGGGGCAATGCAATTGATGTTGTATGTTTTAAAAGATAATGTAGCCAGGAAATGCAGCCCATAGACACCAGAACACTTACTGTGCTGCCTCTGCTGCTGAAAACTTAATCTGATACTCATGTTAAGAATTTTTATCCCACACATAGAGTTTCCTTTTCTTTGGCAACAGACCTCCTTATTCTGCATTTACTATAGCAAACAACAATAATAATAGATTATTACTGTGCTGTATGTTCCCACTCGACATTAACTATAACAAGCACAGATATATTTATGTAAACTAAATCCAAGAAAATTTTCCCACAACTTTATTTTTATGTAATTTAAAAATAAAATCTATAAACAGTAACAGAGTTTCTTATGTAATACGTTTTATAACTCCTGTGCTGGTTTTGGCTGGGATGGAGTTAATTTTCTTCCCAGTACCTAGTACAGGGCTGTGCTTTGGATTTGTGCTGGAAACGGTGCTGACAACAGAGGGATGGTTTTGTTCCTGCTCAGCACTGCTCACACAGAGCCAAGGCCTTTGCTGCTCCTCACCCCACCCCACCAGCGAGCAGGCTGGGGCTGCACAAGGAGTTGGAGGGGACACAGCTGACCCCCAAGACCAAAGGGATGTCCCATACCATATGACATCATGTGCAGCAGATAAAGCTGGGGGAAGGAGGAGGAAAGGGAGGACATTCAGAGTGATGGCATTTGTCTTCCCAAGTCACCATTACATGTGACACAGCCCAGCAGTCCTGGGAACGGCTGAACACCTGCCTGCCATGGGAAGTTGTAACTGGATTCATTGTCTTGCTTTGCTTGTATACATGGCTTTTGCTTTACCTATTAAACTGTTGTCATCTCAACCCACAAGTTCTCTCACTTCTACTTTTCAGACTCCGCTATCCAGCTCTGGGGGGAATGAGTGAGCACCTGCATGGGGCTGAGTTACTGGCCGAGGTTAAACCACAACACTGTCACATTTCCTCCCCTCCTTCAATTTCAACATAATGCCCCTCTTACCATTTTGTGCTGCCTCAGCTCTCTTTTCAACTAAACTACTCCAGCTAAACTAGCCCAGCCTTTTGGTTCTCCATTCCGCCTGTGCACCGGATCCCAGCAAGGCAGCAGTACCTTAAAGCATGTGCTGGTGCTGACTTAACTTCTGCTAGGATTAGGCTGGGCAAGCTGGACTACAGGCTTTTGAATTTGAAATAAAAGCAAAATCCTTCCTTAATGAAAAACCCCCTACCAAACACATTACTCTCACCATTCACAAAGATCACAAGCATTGAGTGACGGTGTTGTATAGCAAACAGTTAGCCCTTGCAAAGTAGTGATAGCTGCTCTGCTGATGCTGAGCATCACAAACCAGAGTATGGGTTCATCTTGCCACATTTACAACTCCCATGGAATTCACATTCAGCAAGTGTAAAGTCACTTCCTTCATTTTGACTGAATTTGTTATAATTTATTTTGAAAATGGAGTTCCTCAGTGAATTCACACCATACATCATTACATAGAAGATCCTCAGAACTCAACCACATGTTACCATTTAAACAGGGAAAAATCATGTTTCATTTCCCCAGTCATGGTCTGCTATGGATGTAGCAAGCTGCTGGGAGTCTGCGCCTTCTCCTTCATCCCAGAAAGTCACAAATCTTAAATCCATGTAATGAGGGTAGGTTAAAGTTCCAGTCTTTATTCCAAATGTAAAATCCAAAGAATTTCCAAAGGAAATCAAAAGCAGGTCATGTATTATGTATTTGGAAGCTCTATAGGATTTTCTTTCAGGAAAGGAAACTCAGCTCTTGCAATGTGTTGAAATCTTCTGAAATAGATTTTCAGGATATTCTCTTGTTGATCCCAGTATGAAACAGTCTGCAAAGTGAACAAACTGATGGTGGTGAATCCAAGGTGTGTCCCCCCCATTTTGCTTTCTGGTGCAATCAAAAGTCAAGGGTGTACGTTTTAATTGAGTGCTTCATTATTCAGGCCAACGTAGACATGCAGACCCCTGGGGTTAAGCTCCTACAGAAGATCTGCTTTGAATAGCTTTGGATTTGTACAGCAAGCAACTGGATGGCTTTTTATATATGTGCTAGCAGAAAGCTGCAATACTTATACCAGTGGTGTAATTTCTGAACAAACACCATTTTAGACTGAAAAATTACTGATAATACACTTTCCATCCATGGGTAAAAACAATTTGCCACCATTCAACCTTGCACCACATCATACAAAGAATGGCCATATTTTCTCAACAAAAGGCATTAATTCTGAGAGCACATGTAAGTGCAATGAATTTGAAATAACCAGAGCTTTTAAGCCTAAGAGCAAGCAAGAACCAAGAGGATCTGACATGTGAAGAAACCAATTGCTGTTGCCCACCATGGGCCAGGCCTCTGTCAGAGCAGGGAGAAGATGCAGGGGCAGCAGTTCTGCACGTTGGTGGGCTGAAGGTGATGCAAGAGGGCTGGAAGCTGGACATAATGAGTATTCCTAAGGGTGAAGGGACAGAGCCCAGTTACAAAACTCTGTGTATTTAGGCAGAAGCATATATAAATTAAAAACCATAGATGAAGCTACAAACCCCCAGCCGAACAAGGCCAAACAAACCATAACAGGATGACATGGAGGGAAGATTGTATTTTTCATTCTTTTCAATCCTTAGCCAAAAGAAGAGGATGTACGTGGCATCCAGCACACAAAGAATGATGGCATGCAAAGAAATGCTGGCATGAATGAAAAAAATGTATGTTTAATTTCAATTCTCAAAGTCAGGTTATTAATAAACAGCCAGAGTCAAGAGTGGGTGTCAGCTGCCTTAATACAGACACACTGTCTAGCATCCAAAACAACCCCATTTGCTTCCTGAAGTCTCCAGACTCTGTGGTTTAAATATCAGATTGGATTATCTTTTTTTTTTTTTAACTGCATGAACACTGCTGGGAATCCTAAAGTCTCAGTAATGATTTGTAACCAACAAGCAATTACCTGAGCCAAAACTGACACCCCCACTCCCTCCCAAACACGTGTTCATGTTGCCATAAAATTCCACCAACTGTTTACCAGGAAAGGTTTCTTCTAAAGCACGACCGATTGCTGGTGACAGGTAACTGCTGGGCCAGGATGGCTGGCACTGTGGTGCACGGCCTTTCCTTGCTCCAGGCTCTGGGAGCCCAGTGCCTGCAGCAGCCCTGGGGCTCATCCTGCACCTTCCACACACACTAACATCACATGTAAAAAAATTGAAAACTATGCACAAAAAGATGACAGCTGTTCTTTTTCCAACTTGTCTATTTTTAAACTGAAACCTCTTGGATTGGAGGTGATATAACCAGCACAAGGTGCCAAAGCATCATGTAACGGTTTGAATCACTTGGAACCTTTTTTTGTACTGAAATGTCTAGTCAGCCATAAAGTCAAGCTCACAGTGGAAATCTGTGCTAAAAGAAACTGGAGAGAAAAACCAGTTTGCAGGCAGTAATTGAAAAGGCACAAAGTCTTTCCTTTAATTTCTCTAAATATTTTATGTAGAATATTATAGTACAAAACCAAAAAGATGACACATGACAAATTTATACAGATCTAAAATTAAGTAATAGTCTGAACTTTTTTATGCAGATGCCAAATGTCCTAAAATTTTGAGGCAAGTTTTATTTAATAAAAATAGTGATCTAGAAGATAACTGGACTGTGAAAGATAAAACATCCACCAAGCATACACTTTAGGAGCTTCGATTACAGTTTCTTGAGAAGAAGGAAAATTGAAATATCTATGTACAAACCTAGATCTCAATTTTTCTTAAATTTTGGCAAATTTGGACTCTGGATTTTGCTGCATTTTTGTGTCAGAACACAGGATACAGATCTGCCACACAGAAACGTGCTGTGTTTGAGACAATAACAAAGGCCCTAAATTAAAGCTTAGCATTAGTCTCTATTAGTGCTAGAGTCACCTTTCCAATATATGCTCAAGCTTCACCAGTCATTGAACACAGTATATGATAGTATTGATGATATTTACTCTTTATAAATTATCAGACTGGAAATGTGGATCTACATCCTCTATTTCAGCTGTGAGTACAATATCCCCCTACAGAACTACCAGTTCTCTCTATAGGCGAGTTTTCCTCCTCAGCAAATTAAGCAGGCTGTAAAACCTTTTATGACACAGGACTGTGTACGCCTCAGCTTTGATCTAAATTGCTTCTCTCCCATATTATCAAAGGAAAATTCACTGAAGTCTGCGTTAAGGGTCAGTGTATAAAATAGTGCAGATTGCCAGACAAGGCAAAACATTTGCATTCTCAAGCAGATGATTTTCATCAGCTATCCGACTTCAGTTACCCCTTTGATCAGCGGCAATACGGGCACACTGAACAATGGCCCTAAATTGTTACAATATTCAGCACGTAGGGTAACTAACTGCTGAGAGTGTATTTGTTGCCACAGTTTGCACAGACCAGGTATGAGCTGCTATTTTTAGTCACAAGTCAAGAAAAATCCCAAGCATCTTGGAAGATGAAAAGGAGGGTTGAAACTGGTGGCAAATCAATCCACCTCCAAGTAGATGTGGCAGCAAATACATGGGAAGAAGTCATCGCAATGACCTTGGCAACTGGAGATTCAGCTGAACAAAGGTGCCATGCTAAGGCTGAGGGAGCAACAGGCAACAAACTAGAGGTGGGGAATAAAGAGCTAAAAGACCGTTCAGTGGAACCCCGCTGCTAGCAAGCAGGCCAGCCACCTGTGAAAACTCCTGTCAAGCACTGAATGAGCTTGGAGGCTAAATGGTCCTAACACACAGAACAAACAGCACCAATGGGAGAGAGGTTTGTGGGGAGAGAAAGAGAAATGGCAGAAGTAATGCAAATATTAATACTTATTAATAGAAATGGGAAGAAAAACAATAACCATGATACATGGATGCAGGATTTCCTAACAATCCCATCAGTGCTATCACATATAGCTCAGTGTCACGACAACATTTGGAGTCTAGAGATGACATGATTAGTACATATTTATTGTAAAATACACCATGCTCATTATGTTACAGTTTATGCACATGCTGTCCACATAATTGCATCCAATGTTTTTCCCCAATGCAAAATATTACGTGCTGTAGGTCCATAAAAGCAGCTGGATGCTGTCAGATAAGACTTTATTAGAAATAGACCATACTTTTTGTGAAAAAAAGAAAAAACTTGTGTTCACACACTGAGGTAATACGTAAAAGGAAAAAAGAGCATGGGAAACTTAGTTCAAACAGATTTTTTTTTTTTGAGGGGGGGAGGGGAGTGGAATTAGAAGAAGAAAAGGAAAGCCTAAAACACTAAGCAGCAGTGAGGCTGAGTTCCAAACTAGCTCACTGAATGAACATTTTACTTCTGAACATCTGGACTAGAAAACTAAGTATGCTCAAAAAACCCAAGGCTTCTCTGTAGAGCAAGCACAGTGGGAAAAAACATAGGCAGTATGTAAATATCCTGCAAAGGAATTTGCAAGAAACGACATTGTATTTCCCAAGAAAGCTAAGAGAAGGCTTCCCCATGATGACGCGGTTTTGTGAAGGAATAGCTGGGAAATAGACATTTCTTGCATCATCATCCCCCTAAAAAGCCAGGAGACTTAGTGATCTTTTCAACTCTATTCTAAATGGAAGCCTTTCCTGCCAAGGTAATCCCTCCTCCCAAGGGTGGTACAAACCAAACATGGGGATGTCTCCTGTAATTCCAAGCTCTAAATATAAAGGAGATAATGGTTTTCACATGTTTTGTCATTCTACACATTGAAAACAGAGACTCAAGAAGAAAGCTGGAAGGAACAAGCCCATGTCCCTAGTCCACCACGTAATAAACGATCAATGGTGATCCTTTTTGCTGAGCTTCTGTAGAGTGAAATTTGGCCTGGCAAAGGGCAACACTTTCCCCGTGTGCCTGAGCAAGAGGTATGTTCATTTTTGCACACTGCTATTTAGTATGTGTGACAATGAAAGAATTCTTGGCTAAAGACTATTTTAAGACCTCTAAAAGAATTTAAAAGAGCTTCTGTGAAGGATGTGTTCAACAGTAACAGACAGGCTTATCTAGATACAGGGCAGTGCTTTTTCTTGACTATGTTGTAGAAAACCCACTGTCATTCATTAAAAAGCACTGCAGCTCACATGCCCTGTGAATGAACACATCAGTGATGGAAGTTTATAAATGTCAGACTGGTCCATTCATAAAAATCCCACTAACATGCTCCCCTGTGTCTTATCCCGTTCAGGCCTCCCACAGGGAGGGAGCTCTGGGCTACCAGGACAAGCTGTGGGCTCCCTCTTTACACCCTCATCCTCTCCTTGGCATGACCTCTGTCCTTAGTGACTGTCATTTTGTGAGAGTGCCCGGTGGGAGCCCGGAGACCCCAGCATGCTGCCCAGAGGTCTCTGACATGGGAGCACGGATGGGGAGAAAGGCAGCTCTGGCTGCAGTGACACAGGTTTTTATTTATCTGAGCACTTGTGACCGCTGTGCCGATGAGAAGGGTGAAGGCATCCTGCCCTGGTCCTGCTGTGGCTCCCTCCAGCCACACAAAAGCCGTGATACCTTCTGCAGCAGGTACTTTCTGGTTTCAAGAACTAATCAGATATCCTTTGCTACCATGTAACCAAAACAGTTTAAGAAAATACTCCAGCCTTAGGACATGGGTCAAGGATCTGTGTCCCCTTTCCTGGGGAAAAGGGGGGTATTTTGGTGTGAGGGGGGCAAATAGATTGAACAAGATAAATCTCTTGCACCCCATATACAGAAATCTGCTGGGTTTTCTTTGTCAAGTTTTAGCTGCCCTCAGAATGAGACAAGAAGTGGGGTTCCACAGGACATGCCATCTAACACAGTAGCAATCACAATTCTCAAAGATGCAACAATAAAAATACTTAAGCTCACACTAGCAACCTGGGACCTAGGTGACACAGCCCCTTCTAGGTTATGGGCAACATCTGTGTATCAATCTGCAAGCAGAAAGAATGCAATTAAGACTGAATCTGCATTTTTTATTCATTTCATTCCTGTCACAGTTTCCACAAACACAAGAAATTGTTAGCTTCAGTACCTGCAGCTCATCTTTGGGTACAGATACAAATAAGGAGCTCAGTTTATGCTGGTTGAGAGGAGAGTGAGATCAGGACTGAATTTTGAGACAGCTGGGACAGATTCAAGGTTATATTTGCAGAACATGAAATATTCAGAGCCAGCCAGTCCATGGCTGACTGTGTTCTGCTGACACATTTCTGGATTGAAAGCAAAAAGCCGAATTAGAGGCTTGCACAGCCAAGACGCTCCTACTGAAGAAGACAAGTCACGTAAACTCCTATGAACTCAAACTGCTCAGTTCCAGGCTATTGCCTCATTTGCCAAGAAATAGCTTAAGAAATATAGCAGTTTTCATGAATGTGAGATTAATTTCACTCTTTTTCTAAAAGTTATGTCGTCAGCATATCAGATAGTATCAGTAAAACTCAATATGCAAAATTTTAATATAAAAAATTCCTCATTGTGGCAGTGGAAATCAAAGTAATGTCTGTGATATCTTATTGTTGGCAAGTCACATTTGAAGGCAATGAAACCTGAACAAGAACAGAGCAGAAACCACCTCGCAGACTTTTTTATCACTCATGGCAATATATAAGGGAATGCAGGCCAGGACTTGGCTTTTAATTCAAACCATTATTACCCATGCCCTGGTTAACAGAGTTCCAAGGATGTATTCATTACTGCAAAATTTCCATGTTAATTTGAGTTACCACATACACTTTCACTACACTCTTAATTCAGCAACGAAGTCTCGTATTTGATAACAACATTGGTAAAACCAGAGGAAACCTCATTCTCCCACTGTGAAGGGCGTAGAAAGATGTGTATCTCATTTATCAGCTGCCTTGTTACTAAACAGTAAGAATACTATCAAATACTAAAAAAAAAAAAATCAGATTTGAATTCATTGCAAAATTCACTGAACATACCAACTAATTCAACCAATTACTTTCACATAGAAATGTTGATCAGACTGTAACAAGTTTCAGTAACGACTCACCTGGGATAGATTTGCATAAGGACCTAAAGGGGAAAAGCTCAGTATTTCTGTTGCCAACTTTTTAAGCCTAGCAGTTCCAGCAGTGTATTTTCTTTCCATGGAAAGAACCAAAGGCAGATGAAAAGACAACTAGAAAGATGGTTCTCAACTAGGATGAATTTACTTTACAATTTAATCTAATTATCTGTTATTTTAGCCATTTCATGAGGTTTAGAGAAAAGAATTCATTGTTTGTTTCCACTACTGGCTTTCTTTCCTTTTTTTTTAATCTCCTCAGAGCATAATTAGCTCACAGCTGCCTAAGTCAGGCACATATTTTCATCATCCTTTCAAATTGCCTGTTGTGAGCTTAGGCTTCTCAGAAGCACAACAGGATTACTGGACACCAATATATGTATTTGTTCCCTACACAAAATTAATGGGTAGGAGGATAGATAAACTATATTCCCATTACAGAGCAATGTATCCAGTCAAGGGACAAATAAGTATTAAACTAGCAGTCAAAACATATGGAAAGCACCAAAGCACAAAATACCATCACTAAAGTCAAAGACAAAAACCCCAAGGCCATACAAAGCCTCATTATGATGTAATTTCATGACGTTCTCATGAAAGGAGCTATGTAAAAGGTAACTTACAGCTCAGTCACGTCTTTGGGAATTCCTTTGGGCAATATCCGCAGCCCTTTGTTGCTGCACCGTACCACTGAGTCCACACAGGTACACTGTGAAGGACAAGGAGGTGAAAGCAAGCAGCTGCTTTCATCATTACCTGCAGGGGGAGAGAAATGGAGTGTTAGGAAGTCAGTGTTACAGCCCGAAGTCATGCACTTTGCAGGTTAACTGCTTACAAGGACCAAGGAGTGACATCCCTGAATCCATGGTAACCATCACAATATTTTAAAGTAGATCCAAAACACTGGATCAACCTGCCTTTGTGCAGGTTCTTTAGGTGACATGGACAACAGTTCAGAAACTGAATAGTAGTATTTTAAAAGAAATATTTTTCCCTGAGGAGTATCTACTCTGTAATTTTGCAAGTTACAGTAAAATCAGTTGTGTGAATCCCAAATCCTCCCCCAATGTACCAGCTGAATGGAGAACTTGACCTTAAATTCATATCGAAGATGATTTACTCTGCTTTAGAAAGACTTTAAAAAAAAATTTTCAATTCAGCTTTTAGATGTTAATTTTTCTACTTTTTAAAGTCAGCCTGGCACTTCACTTATCATCTGAATTGTAAAACCTCATTGTCTTTGACAAGGATAACCAAGCAAACAACAAACTGAGCAGCATACATCCAACTGCTGGTGATCCATCTGTGCACACATAAAAATAACTACTTTCTCCAAAAATGGCTTCAAAGGTCCATAAACAGCAGATTAAATCTTGTAATTGAAGAACAATAGAGTTTCTGCAGAAGAAACCCAACTCTCTGAAGTTAAGAACATTAAAGCATGGATTTTCCCCAAAAGCAACAGGCTTTGCAAAACATAAAGCAAATGCATGCCACAGTACCATGACATACATGAAATGAAAGACTGAGTGACACATTCCTTAGATGACAGTGAGAGGAACCACACAACTGCTTGTGAGCCCAGGCAGCCTGAGCTGACCAGCATGGAGATACTGTGCTGCGACCCAAGAGCTGTCGTTATGTGCCACAGACAGATGTGTTCATTTCTTCTCTCTGTTGGATGTACCCATGACCACTGAGATTAAAGAATAAGACTGGAAGCCCTGGTACAAGATAATCAAATGACCCACAAATGCATGGGTAGGGAATCATTTGACTTTGGAAGGGATGGAAAAATAGGGAAGATATTTTTCCTCTTTCTCCCCAGCTGAGTTTAACAAGCTCAATGACTGGAAACAAAATTCCAAGTCTTTCACAAACCTGTAGAAAGGACATGTCTCTTCAGCATATGCCATTTCCCCCTATACTCTGTTTTACTCCCTGCCACCACCTACCTGCCATTCACAATGGCTATCTGAGTGACTGTAGGACAGACAAAGCTCCCAAGCAAGGAATGTCATTTTGTGGACCAGGATTATATTTTTTTTCCTCCCAAACTAAAAGGGAATTATTCTTTTATGACTAAACTTGAGTCCCTTGAGCTCTGAGTCAAAGCACCTGGGCCTGTTGCCAGATTGCTTGACTAGGACAGGAATTAATTTCTACTCTAAGTAGGAAATTTCTATCACTCTCTGGTCTCTTTAGAGGTATGACTAACTGCAGCTCCAGCATATCTGGTCTTAACAGGCAATCACAGACCACAAGTCAAGTTAACAGTGCATTCATCAGTCAAGTTTTCTCCTTACTATTTTCTCTAAAATCTGCTTAATCAGAAGACAAAGAACCACCTGGGGAATGAAAGAAATGTCAGGATATATATATATTTAATCCTATATGGACCCGGCAAAGCATTAAGCATCACTGAGTCATTTCAAATGATATCTAAGTTTTTTATTTCCCAATATTCACACCCATTATTGGTGAAACTGAACAGTATCCAAAACTAAAAACCTTTCCAAGCAAGCACCATCCCCACTGGCTAAGTGTATGAGTAAGGAAGTGAGAAGAAGGGCCAGGATTACATTATGATTATATAAAGCAGAGAGAAATTCATTCTTATCGTTAAGTGTAAAATAGTAGAAATTCAGAAACTGGAAATCAAGGATCAAACTAAACTCCTGATAGGGAACAATGATCTCTAGCTCTAAATGGCTGTCTTCATCACTAAACTGAAATGATTACCATGCAGTATTGCTTGATAGGAAGGGTGGTCCTCAAAGAGCTGCCAATTTTATCACAAATGCCAAATGGATCTGGATTTTCTTACCCTCACAGGTGAAGTCCTGGACATCTACATCTTGGATTGGAATATCCTTCAAGAAAAAGGGCTTCAAGCAGCGTGGATTTCCACTGACAATTCTCTTCTTCCTCAACCATTTTCCCAGCCAGGCCAAATGGCAGTTACAATTAAAGGAGTTAGCCAGCAAATTACTGAAACAGAACAAGACAAAATGGCATCAAGAATGAACATAGAAAAATACTGAAATAACTACAGAAAGATGATAGGTTTCAATCCCAAGATTTTTCCTGCCACCTGTTTCTGTGAGATCCTCCTCTGTTCTACAGATCAAGGAAGGTCTATGCAGGCTGGAACTAGGGTTGTAATTAAAATATATGTATAAACACACATATTTTTATGCATAAACAAAAATGATACAATCATAGAATCACACTGAGTTTGAAGGGACCCATAAGGATCATCAAACCCAACTCATGCTTTATACTCACCCATACCATGGTCCATACAAACCAGTGCCAGGTAGGAGCAACTGGCAACCTGAATTTGGATTTCTTAATGAAACTGTAAGGATAGCACTCCTTATGTACATATACACATATATAAAGCAGTACTGTCAGCTTGAGATACTTAATGAAGCTTCCTAATGCCAGTATATCTGTAGTGAAATGCATCTGCTTGGCTGCCTTGTGAACTTTGTGAGCTCTACATCAAATCTTGCTACAGGTTGTGAGGTATCTTTCAAATCCGATTGTAGCCCAGCTGTGGCACTGTGCTGCCCAGTGCTCAAAGCAACTGTTTGATAGCCTCCATGAGAGGGATGGAGTTTCAACATAGCTTGAGTTAGCAGCATTTAAAACAGGAAAGCCCTATCCATCCTGTGGTCAAGCATGAAAACAGATCTAAAGCAACTTGTCAGTGGAACAACTGTAACACAGTCAGTATAGAAAAGTATAGAAAAGAATATTATTCATTTCAATTTCTTAATAGGTTGTGATCCTTTGCAAGAAAGGAGTGTAAGGTGACAAATATTTTAAGCATCTTTCTAAGCTAACTAGAATTGGTGACAAGAATCTTGGAAAAAACCTTTAGTTTTCTAGAGTCCTGTACCAAAAAGCCTATCCACAGTTTGCCTGCAAGCTTTTTTATGACTACACTTGGGATGAAGAAAGAGGCTAATATCCCTGGTAAATAAAGATGGTTATCTTATGTACAAAGACGGGGAGAATCAATAGCCTCATTGAAGAAAAATGAGCTGTCAGAGCCCTGTGCATAGAAAATGAAGTATATAAGCTAACACTGATGGAATTCTCACATCATATGTGAGTATGTCCAAGAGTTACTATTTTGGTAGTACAGAAAAAAAAAATTAAATTCTCTAAAGCATAACATATCCTAAAGACAAAAAAAAAATCTTAAAGGAACAAGCACTTCAAATGCAGGTGGAGTAGCTGAAGACCTTGCAAAACTTCACTTGCAACTTCTACAAACCTAAACATGTAGTCAAAATCACATTAGGTTTTCAGCCAAGCATTTCTTTCAGAAA
The DNA here is from genome assembly GCA_022605575.1 of Laterallus jamaicensis coturniculus. Taxonomy (NCBI): domain Eukaryota; kingdom Metazoa; phylum Chordata; class Aves; order Gruiformes; family Rallidae; genus Laterallus; species Laterallus jamaicensis. The sequence goes on from JAKCOX010000016.1 coordinate 2,260,139, forward strand.
ACCATACTGCTGAAGGCAAAAACATATGGCACAATTGAGGTGTGGCAGAAAGAAAACAAACCCAAACCAATTCCTAAATTATATAGGTTCTAGGCCAACATCAAATACCCACAATATGATTTACAGCTGCTTTCTGCATTGTAAAAAAGCATACTTCAATCGCTGCACTAGCCTGGAGCTTTGGGTGTCTAATTACATGTAGATCTAGCACAGAGTATTGCACATTGTGTAGGGGAGAACTGGGGGAGAGGAGAAAACTCAGTGTATTGTTCAACAATAAAAATACTCAACTCCACACTGACTACATCCAAAGACAAGACTAACTTGCTGTATAAAGGTGAGAAAGGGAAAAGGTTACAGAGGAGCTTTCACACAGAACGTGCAGAAGAGCACTGAAAACATTAGTCTAATTCCAGTTACTTCCCTTCTGAATGCTCTTCCATCTTCTTTAATCCATAACAGGACCACATGCAGGATGCCTTGTATATTTTCCATACTGACATAGTTTGGCATGACCAGAGTGTTCAAACCAAATGTTTAAACCTCCAACGCTAAGGGAACCAATGCTTCAAAGCCCATTTGTTCCACTGAGGGAAGACAGTGAGATCATATTCACAGAACAACTTCTGTGACACAAACCCCTCAGATGCAATAATCCACAACTGGAAACAAACAGCAGGTGTGTATCATCAGGTTTCTGGAAAACCAGCAGCTCTGGATGTAAAGACCATTTGGTCATTCAGAGAACATCTTACTGGGACATATCAAAACCTTTCAGAAACATTCAAACATTCAATCACGGAATTAGCAATTATCCCTGTCTACAGAGGAGAGGTTGCTTTGACTTCATGTGCTACTGTTCACTAGTTGAGCAGCAGTAACTATCCAGGAACCCCCATTTTCTTCTGGACAAACACAGGTTAACATATGACCTAAATTTTATTAAATACTTGGATTAGAATTTGGACTCTGTTTTTCTTAGAGACTAAGACAGCACTAGGTTATTACATGTAAAATTAACAAATCTACTGTTTTGCAATTCAAATAATTCTGGATAAAAAGAGGACAAATTTGTCACACATTACACATGTCCTCCTGCCACTTTAGGACACCTAAATTTTGTTCTTTGTCTGCCTGCAGACCAGTGATGTTTTGTTTTAATGTAGTATGAAGTTCATACATGTACCTATGTAGATGCTCTTTCCATGGCAAGACTGTGATGCAACTTTTGGAAAAAAAAGTAAGATCATGGCTCTCTATAAACTATCACAGGGGATGAGAGACGCCACCCTGCTTCACTTGAAAAGCAACTGAAAGTCAGGAAAGCCAATTATTTCCAAAAGCTTTACTTTGGAATCTGGATATTCAAGTGGAAGTACTTAAATCACACATAGTAACATCGGCCAGACAATTTGTTATAAAAATTCTTAATTACTAATCAGATTTCCTACATGTAAGTTAGTGATTTAACCACTCAAACTGAAACAAAGCAATCAAGCTTTTAGCAAAGATGATGGACTAACATTAAATTCAAAAGTGTTTACTCAAGGACACAGACATTTTTAAAATCAAGGGGGAATAGCAGTCTTGAGGAATGAAATATGCATCTTCTACTAAAGAGTCTCTTAGAAATAGCAAATAAGCCATAGAATATCAACTATGCAAATGGATTCTAGCTACCTGTTAGAAACATGTGCTGAAATTTATCTGGATATTGTTGACATTAAGTTGAAAATATATCCTGGAACTCAGGATAAGTTTATATTAGAACAGTTGCATGTCATTCTGATGAGCCAGTTATCATTCTGGCATTAGCTCCATGAAGCTCATGGAAAACCAGCTCTGTTCGCAAATATGCCCACTTGGCTGTGTAAGGACTGAAAGACATGACTGAATGCTCTGTATGTAGAAGTGCAAGCACGATAGAAATTAGGATGCTACAGCACCTAGTTTGATTAGTAACAAATATAAAACTGCCTTTTTTTTTTACCAGTAACTTCCAAAACAGATGTTCTTCCTCTACTGAAAACTATGAGTCAGGGCATCATTTTCAGAGCTGTCCATGTTTTGATATCAATGAGGCTGACTCACAGCCTCCTAACAAAAGGAGCAGTATTTTTTAGGGTGCTAAATATGCCAAGATAAAAATGGAAATGTTAAACTTTGTATGAATTTCTGGCTCACATTAATAGATGTAAAAATAAGTCATTACAATACCTGATTAACTCACAAAGTGTGGGTTGAACAGGAAAAGCAGTCATACTATCTATCTTCAGTAGTGTTGTCATCTAATATATCCACCTACAGTGGAGTACTGCTAGGAAATGAACATGCCTGAATTTTGCATTTATATGTGAAATATCACTATGGCCTTAAGCAAATGGCTAAAGAAGACCAAAGCACACCTCCTCCTGTCTGTAGATCAAGCACGGAGAGAATATGTGTCAAAGAACAAAGTTTTTCATCAAGGACCCTGCCATGAGCAATGTAAGTCAGTGGCAAGGGAACGCATTCTAGCTAGCAGCAGTTTTAATTGCTTGTGCTAGAAACTGTAATAGACATTACCCACAGGTGAAAAAAGAGGAAAATGGGCTATCTTCTAACAAAACATGGCAAAGACATCTCTATGCAAACAAGGTAGGAACTTTATAGACATCAGAGCCATTAAGAGATCCACTGAAGGAAGCAGGAGATGATTTCATGAGAAGCAGGCAGGCATTGCTCGCAGCACAGGGAGAACAAGCTTTCAGCAAGTTCTACTCACTTGGACTTGAAAACAGACAATAAAAATAATCTGGTTGTGTTTCTCTTTCTCCACCAATTTCAAGGAGGCTTTTGGGACTACAGAAAGTAAATGGAAGGAAAGTCTGAGCTCTTTTTGCTGCATGGAGCTCATGCCAAAACGATAACTGATTTGCTGGTGAAAAGTTATAACAACAAGATGAAAGTGCAAGCAACAGGACAGCTGAGATTCAACGCTTCTTTCTTTCCCTGAACATTATGGAGAATGAAATGCAATAGCACCAACAGTTTATTTTGACTGGACAATTAGGATGTATTTTCAGGGCAGTGTGAAGGGAATTAAGCAGACAATTTCCATGAACAGCAACATCAGGGTCCCCATTCACAGCTGGAAACAGAGAACAGACTTTCTTTCTATATTTATCAGTCTGTACTTTATTAAAAGTCCATCAGAAGAGGGGTGGCCAGCAGGGACAGGGAGGGGATTGTCCCTCTCTACTCTGCCCTCCTGAGGCCCCACCTAGAGTACTGTGTCCAGATCTGGGGCCCCCAATACAAGAAAGATGTAGAACTGTTGGAGAGGGGTCAGAGGAGGGCCACAAGGATGATCAGAGGGCTGGAGCACCTGCCCTACAAGGAGAGGCTGAGGGAGCTGGGCTTGTTCAGCCTGGAGAAGAGAAGGCTGCAGGGGGACCTCATTGCAGCCTGCCAGTACCTGAAGGGAGCAGACAAACAGGAGGGGAATCAACTTTTTAAAAGGGCAGCTAATGGCAGGACAAGGGGGAATGGATTAAAGCTGAAGGAGGGAAGGTTTAGATTGAATATTAGGGGGAAGTTTTTTACGGAAAGAGTGGTGAGGTCCTGGTATAGGCTGCCCAGAGAGGTGGTGGATGCCCCATCCCTAGAAGTGTTCAAGGCCAGGTTGCATGGGGCCCTGGGCAATCTTGTGTAGCTCCAGGCCTGAGGTTGGTGGCCCTGCCTGTGGCAGGGGGGTTGGAGCTTTATGATCCTCGGGGTCCCTTCCAACCCTTGCCTTTCTATGATTCTATGAAAATGGATACACTACAAAAAGCATGTAAACATATTTAAGAAGCAAGGGAAATACTTCAGAGTAGGATTAAGAAATATAAGAGAATTATCAGAAAAGCTTAGGCTGGGGTTTTCAAATTCACATTCAGTAGGATTTGAGTATTTTGTCCTCTTTGGTTCTTCTGAAAAATCTAAGCATTAGCTAGTAGATGTCTTCAGGTATTTAACTAATTTACCTGAAATCCAAGAAAGCTGTTCTTACAAAATTAGACTTTATTTAAACTAAAGTGATTTCAGTGATCTAGAGTGTACGGTAAGCTAGGAACTTCTGAATCTGCAGAGATTGTTTTACATGAACGTCTACCATGCACCGCACTAGGCTATGACACAGCAAAACATACTCATCCTGCCTGAGCCTTGTAACCTCAAAGGTTTTTCAGCCACTCCAGCTGAAGCAATTGAAATGTTTTTCTAAATCACACTCTGAATCCCCCAAACCTGTGGTTTCAATAAGAGGGGGTTTTCTCTCCCTAAATGAGGTTTTCCATATGTGTACAATAAGCAGTTTGATTTTTAAACTCAAACGTTGTCTTCTTAAAAAGAAAGCACAGAATAACAGCATCATGACATGGCTGTACCATAAAAAGATAACTTACATTGTAGACAAAGAAACTAATGTGCTGAAGGCTCCAGGGGTGATAGTGCTGATGTGATTGTCATACAGAGAAAGAAGCCTCACTGAGCTCAGTCCAGCAAAGGTGTCATTGTTTATACAGCTGATAGAGTTGCTCCTCAGCATCCTGCAAGGATTAAAATGGAATTAGAAACTACTGGGAGAGAGTATAATTTCAGGATAGGTGGTCCTTTATCTATGGCATCAACAGATGCTTTGGCAAGCGTTGTACTCCATTTTTATTGATTCTGAATTACAACACAGCTATGGGAGAGTTAGATTCATGCAAACATTTTGTCATGACATTAATACAGAGTTCTACCACACAACATTAGAGGCTGATAGGAGATTAACATCTGAAAGTAGTATGCAGTTAAGATCATGGTTAGTGGCAAACAAAATAAAAACCTGAAGTCTTAATTTAGTAAATATCTGAGACTAAGTGAAGATGTATTTCAGAGATAGTTGAAAAAGACTGTCAGAAATGTATGACAATAACAATACTAGCTGCATTACTTTTACTCCTATCATGCATGGTTTTTGTAATCACACTGCATAAGTATTGAAGGAAACAGCATTCTCAGCATAAATCAAGGAATAACTTAGGGAAGATTTCCAGACCTAACACAAGCTCTGAAATGTCATTATAATCATTAATTGACAAGACAGAAAGCAGTAACCATCCTATAAAATGGTCTTTGCTCACTGCTTATACCAGATGAATCAGCGCTGTGTTTTGGAAGAAACATCTCTCTGAGTTGTTATGGTAACAATGAACTCGATGATAAAGCTCAATTAATCTGAAAGACTGTAATATCTTGTTTCACTCCATAGCAGAAAGGCTCATGTGTATTTGTTACACTGCATGCCAATCAACATCTGGGTCTGTAAACATCGCTGCACAACTGTGATTCTCCTACTTTGGAATCCACAAAATATATGCAGCTCATGATGCTGTTCCAGTGGATTGATCCTCCAAAAGGAGGAGGGTTAATTCCTGGGTATCAAATTCATGCAGTGAACAATGAAAATGCAGACTCCCCTAGAAGCTTGGATTTAAATCTCAGATTGGTGTCTGCCAGCTAGGCATTTAGATGCTGCATCGATAGTTGAAAAACACCAAGGAGAGATTAGATATGGCTGGGAAGAAATTCAGTGTGATCACGAACACTCGGTGTTTCGGACCTGAACACATTAGGCTGGTCTGTGTTACTGTTCTCTGTGTACAGTCACCACCACAGGCCCCGTGGCCTCCATCATTCTGGTTCTGCAACTTGGGCGAAACTGCCTCACAAAAGATTAACAAGGCACAGAGACATGTGCCTCACATGTGGAGTACTAAGCTGCCTGAAAGCCAGGTCAAGACCACAAGTTCTAAAACAAATAGGGTAGTAAATAAGAGAAGTAAAGCCCTCAGTGACTGAGTAGCAATAAGAAGCATTTTCTCCATTCTGTATGTACAGTATCAGGACTGCAAAACAGGATGACCAAATTTGGATGCCAGTATTCCATGCACAGTGATTTATTACATTTCAGGAAACATCTGGTCTTTTAAAAGTGGACCATGACCCTATCCTGTGCGGCCTCTTTCTAAAAGACTGCAATTTTAATGCTCAAAGAAATTCAATTAATGGGTAGAAATGTATGTCCCTCAAGCTAAAACCTTTGGTTTCATATCATGGTTCGCCATGCACTGTGTGCCCTTCCTGAAGGAAAACTTATACTTACAGATCCTCATATCATGCTGTGTATATTTAGACTGCTTTATCAGCTAGGGGGAAATGTAGGTCAGGTCAGCAGGATAGCTTGGATGTTAAGCATCTTTTTATTAAAAAATGCTGAATTTTGTTTAGGAGCACTGCCACAGGCCACTTTACAGTGTAAAAATTAATTGAGTATCTATGGTCAGTATTTTCAAATCCCTTAGTAAAGTGCATACACTAAAGAACAGATGGCTGTAACAAGAGAAAAAAAATCTTTAAAGGAACAGGCAAAAAAAAGTTTCATATTTGTCATTACAGGCCAAAGTCCTTGAAGTGAAACTTGGGTTTGTTCACACACTTGAGTAAGGACTGAAGTAATGGTGCCACGACACTTTGCAACATAAGTATTTGATGCTAATGAATAAATTACAGGTTTTAAATTCCGTTTTGATTCCTAGAGTCTGTTTACTGACAGCATCCACCTAGTCAAGTGCCCGCTTTCTACAGCAGGGAAGGCTATGCAAGAGAGGTATTTTCCCTGTAGAGATCATACATATGCACCAGGAGTCTGCCATCACCAGAAGCTTAGACCCTGACTGCTTCTCAGGATGGTGGACAGGGTGGATTAGACACTATCTTGAAACCCGGTCTGTGATCTTTCTTTGACTATCTCTTTTAACATGAAAATAGATTCATGTCAGGTACTGAGGGTTTATGTGTGTTAGTTCTCTGAAATACATTGCCAAGTTAGTCTCACTGCAAAAGTAACACCAAACCGATCCCCTCCGCATCTGGGCTCTACGTCTCGCTCACACTCTCCCCAACCACAACCATACTAAAACTATAGGCACACATAGTTTTTATGGTACTTCGTGTGGGCAGCCAAGAGCAGGCTGTGGCTAGTCCATAGCCATGACGGTGCTTGGGGGATACTACACTTGGTGCAGAGCGGCCAGCTACTTTCTGTCAGCAGGACCTGTAACAATTTGGTTATGTCTGCCTTAAAGTTGTTTATCTGCAGCTGCTGCGATGGCAGCAATAACTTGAGCTTTTCTTCTCTCCCTACCTCTTGATTTCATACAATTTGTAGGATATTAAAAATCCTTGAGGCTCCTAGCCTGCTCTGGGGTTTGGTTTAAGTAGACCACCAATTCCAATTTGGGTGGAGATGGAGTGGGAGGATGGACTAGCAGACAGCAAACACGTTCCTAAATGCCTTGTTTTCATAGTCAGTAACAAAATAAAAGCATGAAATTATTAAAAGTGCCCAAATTTAACCCATGATATGTTCTCCATCCTGAAGTTACTGAAAAACTTTTTTCCACAGAAATAAATCTCAAAAATACCCAGGTCTAAAACTGTATTGAAGACTTCATGACAGCGATACAAGACCCTGCCTTAGAGCCTGTTGTCTAGGCATTGCTGAACTTGAGCAGTCCTGCTCAACTTACAGAGGAAGAGAGAAAAACAGGTCTTCACACTTACAATGTCTTCAGCCCTGTGAGGCCTCTAAACATTCGTCCATGCACTGATTCCAGTTGATTCTCTGTCAGAATCAGTTCCTGCACTCCTGACGCTCCGTCAAACGTGCCCTCTCGGATCTCCTTGATCTTATTATTGCTTAGATTTCTGGAAGGACATAATCAGTCACAACGAGAAAATGATTAGTGCTTTATTCCAAACATATGTCATCACACTGGAAGGAGGAAGATAGGAAGAATGTGTTTGTTTTAGTGGTTATCTAGAGACATTCATTCAGCAAGGAGAGCATTCAGAGGTTCAAATGTATAATTACTGTGCTTACAAACAGCCCCCCTTGACTCATGAAAACCATAATTATATCAGCTATATCAAAGTATTTAAATTAATGGAATTACCAGCTTTTACACCTCATGTAATCCTGAGCACAACTACAGGCTGGGTGGAGAATGGATTGAGAGCAGCCCTGAGAAGGAGGACTTGGAGGTGTTGATTGATGTAGAGCTCAACATGAGCCAGCAATGTGCTCTTGCAGCCCAGAAAGCAAGCTGTGACCTGGGCTGCAGCAAAAGCAGTGAGTTCAGGAGGCTGAGGGAGGGGATTCTGCCCCTCTGCTCTTGAGACCCCCCACCTGCAGTGCTGCGTGCAGCTCTGCAGTCCCCAGTGCAAGAAAGATATTGAGCTGTTGGAGCAAGTCCAGAGGAGGCCACAAAGATGATTAGAGGGCTGGAACACATCTCCTGTGGAGACAAACTGAGAATTGGGTTTGTTCAGCCTGGAGAAGAGAAGGCCCTGGGGAGACCTTAGAGCAGCCTGCCAGTACCTGTAGGAGCTACAGGAAAGCTGGGGAGGGCCTGGTTACAAGGGCAAGGAGTGACAAGACAAGGGGGAATGGGTTTCAACTAAAAGAGCAGAAACATAGATTAGATATTAGGAAAATTCTTCTCTGGGAGGGTGGTGAGGCCCTTGCACAGGGTGCCCAGAGAAGGCGTGGCTGCACCTGGATCCCTGGCAGGGTTCAAGGCCAGGCTGGACGGGGCTTTGGGCACCTTGGGCTAGTGAAGGGCATCCCCACAAACCATTTTGTGATTTTATGTAATTCTTGCTTACATGGGTCTCAGAAATGCAATACGGGGGGTGGGGGGTTTAACATCTGATTACCTCGCTTGGATTGGGTGCTCACCTGGCCAGAATCAGTTAATGTTCCTACTACTGAAATGGCCACCATACTCTGAGATACAGATGACTTTTCTCTAGTGTCCTAGGACCTTTACTCTTTTTAAACTCAACACTGGAGTAACGTACAAAGCTGCATGACTGCATGGATCTGAAACAGATCTTAGTATGTGCACTCATGAACTCCCAGGCACTTCAATTGAACACCACTACTCGAAATGGGTATCACGTAATTCTCAGTTCACAGCTACTGCAATAGCCAGCATTATTTTCTAAATATTTACTCTGCTGACACAGTCTCAAGATGTTTGCTTATAGATCAACACAGGAAAACTTCAATCTGCAAAGTCAAATGAAGTTCTGATGAAATGCAAAAGTAATCTTTTGAATATTTCATATTCCTGAAGAAAACCAGTGAAAACTTCTGAATGATAAAATGCCATCAGAGATGTATAAAAATAAATGGCATTTAATTATTTAAAAAATTTACATAAATGGCCTTACACACATTAAAACCTTGGGCCTCAGTCCTTCAAGCATCTCCTCTGATGCCCCATATAGATTATGATGAATAATCCTATTTGCTGAGATTGGTCAGGAAACATGATTTTTTTGTTTCAATGTCTACAAAAAAAGAGAAAGTAAAAGACAAGCTCTTCCTCACAAGAAGATGCCAAATTCCAACACTATTACTCATACTGAATAGCATGTTATTCCAGAAACGATCCCAGTACACACGCAGCATGAGTAATAGTCTCAAAATCCAATTCCAGGTGATATAAAACAAATGACAAGGCATCAGATTAACACCTGGGTCACTCTGCTCAGAAGAACAGGCAATCTTGTTGGGATAAAAGTTGAGAGAAGACATGGCAACAGGACAGCTTGGCCTGAGAGAGAAATAATGCGGGTCTTGCTCTTTGTAGAAGTCATCACATAATAAAATAAAATAAAAAATTAAAAAAATGAGTCTTGAAGATATGTTTCATGTGGGAAACTTGAGTACCCTGCTTTATGTCTGCTGAACAACTGTCAGATAGTGGGCCCTACAGCATGTGGCCCATCACCTCTTGTGCATTCTGTGATCAGAAAGAATAGGAGTATGCCAGCAATCAGCCAAAAATAACATAAAAACATATAGAAATACTTACATGCAGATTTTGCTTTCCAGAAGTTTAGTACTTTTTGTGCTAACACTCACATGAAGAGTTTATGTTCAGTGTCAAAGCAAGTCAAGGAAGGATATTCTGACATATGCATTTAATTTTGGGGCTCAGCTATTTCTCTAGTGGAAATGTTTATTGTTCAGCATCTCTTTTAAATGCTGGCATAAATAAATGCTCCCAATGATCCATTTCCTGGTAAAGATCATGCCATTATGCATATTTGCACATAAAATAAATTAATAAGTAAGTAAATGTTTGTGGTGGGACGGGAGGGAGAGTTACTGTAATAAACAAAGACTTCGACTTTCAATTCACAGAATGCAGAGTGACCTACACTTGTAGTTACAAAGTTTTATTAGTTAGGTTTTACCATCTAAAAGACATTTAGTCACATATATTAAAACATGGGTGCAATTTTGATGGATAATTTGATGCTCAAGACAAAAAGAGCCAATATTGGAGAAAAAGGCTAGCCATAATTTGCAAAGGAATTGGCACCTTTATAACATCCAAACCATCTGAACTTCAATTGCTGCCAGAGAACTTCTGTACCTAGGGAACTTACTCATTTGAGTCAATAATTCCTGATCATTTCAACACCACAAAATTACACAAACACATGCCAGCAGCTTCAGAAGCAGTCAATTATACATATACCTTTCCCATGCACAAGACCTGAAAATCCAAGATTAAAGGCTATGGTGAAATCAAAGTTCCAAGACAGAGAAATGACAAGCTTTATGATAGTAAATAGGTAAAGACAACACTCCCCTGCAAATCTCAGCTGGAGTACTGTCAAAGCAGATGTTCTGCCAACCTGGATATCTTTATTTGTCTTCCTGAATAAAAGCTTCCCATATCAGAATACAACAATAACAACAAAGGTAGATGACAGCAATTGTCATTGTTTTAAATGGAATTGTTTTAAATGAATGTTTTAAATGACTATTCATTTAAAACAAAAGTACCCTCCTTAAAGTCTGACCTACAAAAACAATAACCATGAGACATTACCTACTTGTCAGCCTAGAATTACCAGCAAAAATAATCAGCTGACACAAACCTTGGAAAAGGAAAGGAGTGAAACTTTTGCCTGCTCTGCAACTCAGAGAGAGCTCTACTTCATCCCTGCCAGCACTAAAAGAATCTTTCATATATGATCATAGCACTTGACAAGGCATTGTGTTTTTTAATCAGAAAAAGACTTTTGATGGATTCCACAGCAAACTGCCACTACAGAAAAGCCCCAGTCTCTCACAGCACTAAGCTTCTACATGGAATTCTTGAAATACTGGAAGACAGTAGAAAAGAAAAGGAGTCTTTCATACTTCCCAAGATACCTATGCCCTCTGTTGGGACCCAGATGGGAACCTAAATTCAACCTGGTCACTCAAGAGGGCTTATTGTTTCCATAAGGACTGCCTGATTTAACCTGGTGATAACACTCAATCCTATTTCCAGGCTTTGATTTTGAGCAAGAGGTAAAAAGAAATGTTCAGAAAGCCTGGGTTTACTTTATGTGGGGCTGCGAATAGGAAATGATCTAAGAAACTATCATGGTGACATTGCTCACACAGCTCACTTTTCAGTCACATTTTATTTACTTTATGGCTAAAGTTTGTAATAATATTATTTCTGTTGATCTTATAACTTCAACGCAGAAAAAGCTGGATTCTATTCAGACTTCACAGAACCATTCATCCTGCTGTACCTGCTGGGTCAGCTTTAACATTTCAGCATGCCATTCATCGCTGCGTCACCGTCCCAGCAGAGCACAGTCCAACTGCTGCTAAGGCTCTGCTTGGTCTCACCTCAACCCTGCGGTTCTATCACACAAACAGCCTGTTCTGAGGGGGTTGCCTAGAATATTCCTAAGTATATGTTGGGATGAACCCCCCAGTGCTGTTGCATTCTTCTGGAGGGCACTGAGAGGGTTTTACAGATTTCACCAACGATCTGGCTGGCTTCTATACAGTGAGTTTTCCTCAGAAGCAGGAAGGCATTGAAAGCCTTAAATACTACAGACAGACAGTGAAGTACACCCAGTGACACTCCTATGTTCCCTCAGCAGAGCAGACTGATGGCCTCACTGGAAAAAAAAGGGAGGCACATGAGGAACCCAAATGCCATGTACCACAACACTCTCTACAATATCATTTCCAGAAAATAAAGTCCATTTCTGTAGAACAAGTGACAGATGACTCCAGCTTCAATTGCCTTGGCAAAATTTACGCTTCGGGGAGAGAACAGCAGGTAACAGCTGTTTCCAAGGACACAAACTACTTTTTACCTCCCCAAGGAACCTGAGATTCTGTTTAAGCTGACTTCCAGCCTGCAAATTTTATCATTTTTCGATTTTATTTTGCATGTAAAATGTGTTAAATCCCGTGCTGACACTCCACACAATTTAATGTAGGAGAAATATTTACAGACAAACTAAGCCTCCAAAGACAATTATATACTAGAGGTGGGGTTGGCAGGACCAGCCACTGCCAAGACAGCCTGACACTTCCTACGTATTTTATGTTCACTCTGTAACTTTGGCAAGATTTACAGAATGAACTGTCAGATATCCCTTTCACTTTCTGAAATAAGTATCTTTTATTGTTCTTTTCTCTGATGAAAGAAGTCAGTCCCCTTTCTCCCCTGCAGCACATGAAGTATGGCACTTCACCTTTTTACTCAGAATGTGAGCTCACAGACATTTTTTCTCTGCATAAACAGCTGCTGGCACCTCAGTGGGAATGGGCAGTCCCACTGACGCCCTGTAGGCACTGGGGAGCAAGCAGGCTCTGGAGCTGACATCTAGGAACTGGAGCCTTTCCCTAAGTGTGAGCATCCTGTTTCAGTAACCAAGTGTATCGCCTTGCTCCCATTGAGTTAGGTACCTAAGGAGTTTTGGAGCTTGAACCTGTCTGCCATGGCCAGAAAACCCCTCCAGGCTCCCACTGCCACAGGTGATCCCAATTCCTGGAGAGTTTTTTCACTAATTAACAACTTCAGGCAGTCCTGGGGAGTCGTGGGGTCCCCACTGTTTGTTCCATGCTGAATTTGGTAGTTGCTCTGAGAAAAGAACTGCTTGCTTCCACAAAAGTCAAACCTTGCCCCTCAATGGTAGTGCTGCCCCTCACCTCTGCCTGATGTGAGATCTTGCTGCGGTGAGAGAGGCAACGTAGTCCTCTGTGAGGGCAGAAGGTTCCAGCAGGTCCTGGAGCTCTTCTATCTCACACCCCCAAAAACCCAAGTCATGGAGCTTCTCCCACTATCACTAAGCTCAGAAATACATCCTCATATTTCTCCAGCACTTCACACAGATTCCAAATGCTTTTTTTTTTAACCACCACTGTGCAAAATGCTAGGAACATTCAGATATGTGAATTGTAAGAGGATGACCAGGGATAATGTAGGTCCCTTGCTGAATGAGGTGGATGTCCTGGTAACAGAGGATGATGAGAAGGTGGAGATACCAAATGCCTTCTTTGCCTGGGTCTTCACTCCAAAGGCCCCTCGGGACCCACAGATCCTGGATGAAAGTATGAGTGTTTGGGGAGGTAGGGGAGGTCCAGGAGAGGCTCAAATGGATTCATGCACACAAATCCATGGGCCCGGATGGGATGCATCCACGTCTGCTGAGTGAGCTGGCGGAAGGGATTGCGGAGCCGCTCTCTATCATCTTCAACAGGTCTTGGAGAACAGGAGAAGTGCCTGAAGACTGGAGGATAGACAATATCACTCCAGTCTTTAAAAAGAACAAGAAGAAGGATCCTAGCAACTATAGGCCAGTCAGCCTCACTTCTGTCCCTGGAAAAGTTATGGAACAACTTGTTCTGGATGCCATCACCAAGCAACTGGAAGAGAAGAAGGTCATGAGGAGTAGTCAGCATGGATTCACCAAGGGAAGATCATGCTCAACCAATCTCATAGCCTTCTATGATCTCATCACCGGCTGGGTGGATGGAGGGAGAGCAGTGGATGTCATCTACCTTGACTTCAGCAAGGCTTTGATACTGTCTCCCATGACATCCTGATAGCAAAGCTGAGAGAGTATGGGATAGATGAGTGGACAGTGAGGTGGGTCGAGAACTGGCTGTCAGACCGGGCTCAGAGGGCCGTGATCAGTGGAGTAGAATCTGACTGGAGGCCTGTGACTAGCAGTGTTCCCCAGGGCTCGGTGTTGGGTCCAGTCCTGTTTAATATCTTCATTGACGACCTTGATGAGGGAACCAGCATCCACCCTCAGCAAGTGCTGATGATCCAGAGCTGGGAGGGGTGGCTGACAGGCAGGACACTGCGCTGCCATCCAGAGAGACCTGGACAGGCTGGAGAGCTGGGCAGGGAGAGACCAGATGAGATTCAAGAAAAGCAAGTGTAAAGTCTTGCACCTGGGAAGGAACAACCACATGTATCAGTACAGGCTGGGGGTGACCTGCAGGAGAAGAGCTCTGTGGAGAAGGACCTGGGGGTCCTGGTTGACGACAGGTTGGCCATGAGTCAGCAGTGTGCCCTGGTGGCCAAGAGAGCCAATGGGATCCTGGGGTGCATCAGGAGGAGTGTGGCCAGTAGGTCCAAGGAGGTGATCCTCCCCCTCTACTTTGCCCTGATCAGGCCCCACCTGGAGTATTGTGTCCAGTTCTGGGCTCCCTGGTATAAAAAAGACAGGGATCTCCTGGAGAGTGTCCAGAGAAGGGCTATGAAGATGATGAAGGGCCAGGAACATCTATCCTATGAGGAAAGGCTGAGAGAGCTGGGGCTGTTCAGCCTGGAGAAAAGAAGACTGAGGGGGGACCTAATCAACATTTATAAATATCTTAAGTAGGGGATGCAGAGGGAATCAGCCAGTGTCTGTGGAGACAGGACAAGGGGCAATGGCTGCAAATTGGAGCACAGAAAGTTCCACACCAACATGCAGAGGAACTTTTCCCCAGTGAGGGTGAGGGAGCCCTGGGACAGGCTGCCCAGGGAGGTGGTGGAGTCTCCTTCTCTGGAGATATTCAAGACCCATCTGGATGCCGACCTGTGCGATATGAGCTGGGGAGCTGCTTTGGCAGGGGGGTTGGACCTGATGATCTCTCGAGGTCCCTTCCAACCCCTACAACTCTGTGATTCTGTGAACACAGTGCTTGGAGCCTGGAAGGCACAGCAATGTGACTTTAGCTCTCACAGACAAGTCCTACCTCTACACTTGCAAGATGAGGTGATGAGGTAAGAAAGCAGCGAAAGCAACACAGAGTTCAGGGCATTTTAAAACACCCACTGGAGAACACATTAAGTTACTTCTGGACTGGGTTAGATCTACAAGAATCTATGGCAACCTTTTTATTCTACTCTAAAGAGTATTAAACATAAAGATGGATTAAAATTTAGGTTATGTAAATAGCATTATGAGATTTTGCAGCTAATCATTCAACTTGATGGGGTTTTTTTTTGATAAAAGGCATTTGCAGACATGTTAACCTTTTAAAAACCAGCAAAGTAATCTTAGCAATTTAATTCCAAAATAAAATGTGGCCTAACTTTGCCTTATGGATCTGTGACCTTTTGCATTAAAATTTATTAAATCCTGAGCTGACACATCATATAGTATGATTCAGCTTAGGAGGAATGTTTACAGACAAATTGCACTCCAAAAGCTAATTATACACTAGACGTGGGGATGGCAGGACCACCTATTGCGAAGGTGTCTGACCCATACCAGTTTTTTATCTTTCTTTTATAACATTTGCAATATTTAACAGAATGAAGTGGCAGATGACCCTTTCATGTTTAAAGGTAAGAGATTTTAGTCCAATTTTTCTTTTCTTTTTTTTTTTTTTTAAATCAAAAGGACATATTCCAGGGAAGAAATCTAAACAAATATACCAATTTTTTCTCATATCTGAAAACACTGAAAAAATCTTTCTTGTGAAAAGCCCAAAGCACTCAAATTTTGATTTCAAATTTCTTAACTGGTAAATACCATGTAGGTGTTTTATCTTCCCTGTGAAAATCTGTGAGGATTTTTCTGAATACTTTGTCTTTAACAAAGAGATTGAAGATTCCTGCCACAATTCAAGGAGAATGCATGACTTTTTAAAATTATATTTAATTTCAGGAGCTAATTTTCCAGAGCTTTTTTTACAACAGATTCTTCTTGAGATGATATCTTCCTTCTAATGTCTCTCAAGCCAGCGCAGGACACAGAGCTACAGAGGGCGCACATTTCTCTATCCAAGTACCTACTCTACCAGCCTGAGAAGAAATCTCCTTGTCTGGATAGAGAGGCAGCCCCAGAGAGATCTGTGAAGGTTATAGAAACAGCTCAAGGCAATGCAGTGGAGTAACCATGTGTGAGGGCTAGGAAGGGAGCCCCACTGAGAAGAGCAGGGATTTTGTCAGCAGTTAGAAAGAGGTAACCAGGGGTGGGAAAACACACTGGCCTTACACTGAGGCAAAACAGAGCGAGAACTGAAACTGCACTGAATGCAGAGATGAAGAATGTAGCAAAGGGCTGGGAAAAGAGTCCAACTGAAAAGTACTATGTGGCTATAAAACTAAAGACTATTTTCACATCTATACACTGGAGCGCTCCTACTATGTCAAAACCACATCTATGAGTATTTCCCTTTGGAAAGTGTAAGAAAACCCAAGGGTCCGTGATAGGCAAAAACACGCATTCAGTCACAGACAAATGACAGAGCCTGAGTGACAGAATAACAAATGCAAGACTACACCTGGAATACAAATAAAATCTGACAGCTCCTGAAGGCCCAGTTTACTGACCGCCTCAGTAACCAAAGTTACACTTGAGCATAACGTAAGAGGAGACACCAAGCTGAAACACACATCAAGAGGAAGGAAGAACTGATTCCTCTACCTCTGGAACTATACTGGAGCATTACTAGCCACAGTGGAACTGAGGTGTTGTTAAAGTAGTTTCTTTGCAAATCTCCCAGACACAGATCTGTCACTAGACATAAACTAAGGGACAAACAGAGGGCAACCACTCAAATGCCCATTCAGATATTCAGAGCCCAGATACTCAGACACATTTCAGAAGGAGGACTATAGAGGTTAAATAAAGGTGGAAAAATATTAAACAAAAGAAAAAAAAAGGTGATTTAGGTTAGTGGCCTGCCACTGCAAAGCTCTGGACTGGTTTCTTGAGCTTAGGAAGCAATGCAATTTCCAGACAGATCATTCCACCTGCTTTTTACTTTTAAAACTTGAACAGGCAAGGAATATGATGAGACAGAGATAATAATGCCAGTAAAATAACAGTCAGATTTCTTGTCCTGTATACACACTGAAAAAGGAGGCTTTGATCAATATTCTTCCTCCTTAATTTAGCAGCAGCAGTAAGACTTAATGCAGAGCACATGGACCACATTCCTGCCACACACAGAGAACTGCTGCACCAAGACCATTAGCTGCGGCGATCCCATCCACTGGTATTTCCCTGCATTACCCTTCTTGCATGCTGGAAGGAGGCCTCTGAATTAGCAGAAGGCCATATAGTAAAGGCCAAATAATAACATAGAAGGAAAGGGGAGCTTGCTGGTTTTTTTTTTTTCCCCTGGTAAATCCTTCCTTTCACAAAAACTAGGAGAACTAGAAAAAAGAAGCCTAACCTGGCTTTTTAAGGATCAAGCTACTGACTGAGGTTATGGTTGAAACGTTGTTCTACTTACATGAAAAAACATTCTTTTCAGAAAATCCCTTTATTCCAATTGAGATACTCCTTTACAACATCGGCCAGAGCAAAAGGAATTAGCTCAACTATGTAGATTACCTAAAGAGCCACTAAGAATCCATACGGGACACACTTTTTATGAGGTGGGGCACAGCTACTTTTTGCTGTCCATATGAACTGCACCTGTACCCCTCGGCTCTCATCACCTGCCAAGAGCAGAGCAGAAAGATTTTTTGTTTGTTTCACAGGAAATGAACTCTTAAAAACCTCTTGTAACTGCTTCATGGAGCTTTTATGCCTAACAATACAGCCCTGTGAGGCATCTCTCCCACCTGAGTGATGGATGTGTTTGATGAGGACAGATGCTTTCCTATTTGTGTATACTTTTACATACCATACATTTTGCATTCCCATTCACTATCTACATAGACAACAGAGCACTTCCACATTGTCAACAACTTCTTTTAAGTTCACTGTAGCTATGACTTATGGATCATTCATAAAGATGAAGTTAATGTATATGGTTAATTCCCCAAGCCTGATGACCTGTAGTTGCACATATATAGCCCTCACTCCCAAACCTGGAGTGTTGCATCTGAAACTTGCAGAAACAAAACTGACATCAGAATCCCACTACAGTTTTCTCCAAAGCCCTGGGATCTTATCTAGCTCAAATGGCTAGCAAACTCCAGATGGCAAAAACCACGTCAAATGAACGCAGAGCAGAAAGCCTGGTTGGTTGGTTTTCCCAAATTACCTCAATTCTCACAGTAAACTCTCACTAAAATAAGCAGTTAGATGAGACATTAGCAATGGCCCCATAGGTTTAAAACTTTAAATGACCTCAGAAAGGTCCATTTAGAAACCTATCAAGAGGTATCCAACATATGATCCTCTTCTCCAAATAAAGCTCTTATTAAATATGTACATTAGAGAGTGCCAGGACTCAGACTGTTAACAGAATTGTACAGATATATTCCAATGACTGATCACCAAATTATCTAGTTGATTCTCCTCTCTAAAACTGTGACAATTGTAAGAAGCTGCCTCGTATGTATATCTTGCTATGACTATTTGAAACAATCACACTTGTTGGAGTTGCACAGTACATCCAAAAGACAAAACCAAAATGCTAAACTTTGTAGTTATCTCTAATGATAAGAATACATCAGAAGAAACCCTGGGACAGAATGCCCTTCAGTCTCCACACATCAAAGACTTTGAGAAATATAGCCTAAAGAATAAGGAAATGTCAGCCTAGGGATCTTCATCTGTCACTATGATTTAACTGGGCCTGTCCATCTAACAGGCAACTTACTCAGTTTCTTTAAATTCACATTTAAAAAGTGATTTCTGCTATACCAAACTAAAACTCCTTCCTTATAACCCAAGGCAGCATATGTTCTGGCAATCAAGTCACTCAAACTTACATTTTTCTGAGGTTGGGCAGTTTCTTGAAGAGTCCGATCGCTTCCAAAACAGAAATATCATTGTCATTCAATCGCCTGATAGGAACAAACAAAAAGACATTTCATACTTAACAGATATCTGTGGCTGTATCTCTGCAACACACAGGGCTGCCATACAGAGAACTATGACCTTTGTTGAGCAAGACACTATCTGCCATGTCTCTAAGACTTCCAGAGTGAAAAGAGTTTCGCTTTCAAGGAAAGGGAAGGAAACACTGAAGACCATCTATAGTAAAAGCTTAGGATGCCTTTATGAGTGCAATGCCAAAGGACAGTGCCAGAATGCCACCTTCTTCCAATGCACTGGGGTAGGGCATTATTAACATTAACAATTAAAAAGCCTTGTTTGTGTGACTAAACTTCCTATCACGTTCTGCTCATGGAGCAGGAGCTGTGGTCCATGTAAACAGAAGGGATCTGATTTCAGGTTCTTCTCCATCAAAGTGTACAGGTCTTCTAAATTAATGCAAAGGTCGCTGTCTTGTTACGCTTGGGATGCCAAGTTCTTTGATTATATGTAGCTCCAATTTTCTATGTGTTTCTGGATGTCTGTCCCTCTTATTTTTCTATCTTCAGATTTTTTATCTGAATTTTTATGGGGCTTTCGATAGAATAACTTAAGTCTAACAGGCTACTAATATATCAATACTAATATAAGAAAAGAACAAGATTGTTAAGTTACTGGGTAATAAATGTGTTCTCACATTGTTTAGCAGTATACTATGCTTATAATTCCTAAGAATCTCTAAAAAGTAATACATTTCATAAAACCACTTACAGCTTAACAATACATTAATTTTGAGAGCCATTTCACCCAAGTATCAGGCACTGCTTGGATGGAATGAGTTCCTGCTCACAGATTTAACTCAGAAGGGTTAATCCCTTAAATAAAAATGACCAGATGCAAAGACAAAGGACTCAAAGGTAGAATGGAAAGAAGCCATGGAACTTGGGCCATATAATGGGTCAACACTTCAAGAAGACTCACACAGGCAAGCTGATGCACAGGGCCATTGCTCCTTTCTCATCCCCACAGTTGGCATCAATACTTAAGGAAATAAGGGAGTTATGGAGCTTCTCTGAAATAAAATTAACTTCCCCTTTTCCACACAGGGATTAAAGTAGAAGGTGCCTTGAATTGGCCTGAATCCCTTTTACAGCCTTTAAAAACTAGGACAACCAGCATGCTGCGCTGAGCACATCTTGGAGAGCCAGCACTTACAGATCAGTAGTATATTCAGGAAGGTGACTGGGTAATCGGGTGAGTTTTTGGTTAGAGCAGTCTACAATTGTTCCCTCGCAGCGACACTTCTCAGGACAGACAAGGTCCATGAAACACTTCCCGGTGAATTTACTTCTGTAATCCTCTGACCCTGCAATAAAAGGAAAATATATACAGCAAACAGCTCCTGATAACTGCAGCAATAAGAGATTTTATGGAATCTACTCTCAAACGCTGCCTCCTGTCAGCTCCCAGCTCTGGTATACAATTTTAATACTTGCCAAAGCTTTTTGTTCAGCAATTTTTCAAATTACTCCCAAGACCAGCCTCTGTATTTTCACTCTTCCCTTGATAGATTAATTCCTTGTCTAACAAGCCTACCTGCTATGGTATTTTTTGAAGCACATCTAATTAGCTGTTGGGAGTCTGCTTCAAAGGAGCTCCAGCAAAGTCACTTTTTCCCACTTGGAGCTTGGTCCAGCAACAAGGAAAAGGGATCTCACGAAAGCAGGAGCTATCTTGGGGCTTTCAAATGACAATGGATTTTCAAAGATATTCAAAATTTTCAGACCTCAGCTACTAGAGTTATTTCTGAGAGCAATCTTTTACGAGAGAACCTTGTCAATTTTCCAACAATTAGATATCTTTATTAACTACATTAAATAAACAGCAGAGGAAAGTAAAGCAGTTTAAATCATTTTCATTTTAATTAAGGAACGAGTAGACCATGCTTAGTGAGAAGCACTCCCTAATGCACCATTATACCATGATTGCCAGACCTCTTTGACTAGGTTTTTGACCCGTTCTAATGAAATGCTTTTCCAATTAGGCTCAGTGAACTAATCTGTCTTTTCAGGTTTGTTTTAATAACAGCAGGTTGGAAACTTGATCTCTGTGCTTCAAGGAACCAGGAGTATTAATAAACGTGTATGTAAGCAAAGTATTTCCAAGATCCCACCATGTAATACCTGCCCACTTCATATTTCATAGTGGAAGCACCAGAATTGTCTCAGGAACCTTATGATCCTAACAACCCAGAAGTATTTTTAAACTTTTCTAGAGTTTTAAAAGTCAATTGCAAGGCTTTCACAGGAATGATGTAAATTCAATTTTTAAGAGCCTGAAAACGTCCATGAAAATTTAAACTTGAGCTGAAATTTGTTTTTAGAGACTTGATGACATTCATCACCTGCTTCCCCTACCCAGACTGATAAATACACCACTGCTCCTTTTATGATGGCATGCTATTTTCTGTAAGAAAAAAGAAGTCACCTAAAGGCACTATTATTTTAATTTATGTTACACGTTACCTCCACAGGGTGATGCAGGGAAAGCAAGCAATCCTGCAGGCAGTCTAATATTTTGACTCCATAGACACACTTCGATTTAGCTTAAGTCCAAACCAGATGATGAGAAAAATCACATACAGCTCTGTACATGGCCATTTCTGCAGTGCTAAATACTTTGCAGGTTACCATGTTTATTGTAAATTATACATCTAAAGTGAGACTTGGCTATTGGCAGCAGAGAACTTAAAATACTAGGAACATCGGGCATTTTAAAGTATTATAAAAAGACACTCTAAGGCTTTCCCCACACTGTCACCATTTAAACTCTTATACTTGCTAAAAAAGCCATCTGATTTCCAGTCCTAAAAATGCCATTCTTGGTAGTGAAGCTAAAATGTCAAGTGATGAGCACATCATGGCTTGATTACAAGAACATACAGCTATTCTTTCTTAGGTCTATGAGATGGTACATTTGTTTATGTTTCCTTGGAAATAATGGCAAAGATGAACAGTTATCAGGACCAGAGTTTATTAAAAGTTCTACAATTACAGCATGCCTTGAAAAAGCCACATTTTTTTTCAGTGATCAGAAAGCATCTTGGAAATCCCCAAATTAACCCACAGAGAAGCACTTCTAAGTTGTATTTTAAGAGCTTTTTTTGGAAAGAGTAATCACAAACACCATGAAGTTACACAGGGTAAGTATTTATTAAGTACAATTTTTAGTCTACTGATGGATACAAGATTCATCTTCCTATGGGAAACAACGAAGGTTTGGAAATCAAGTGGAAAGTTTTATGAAGGAGAAAAAGTGGTATATATAACATTATGGGGTGAAAATCAGTTTTGGTTTTCTCTCAAGCTTTCTGGCAAAGTAAATAAAGAATATTTACCACATTTTGACTTAGCAGCCTCACCCTTTCGATTGCACACAACTTTCCACACTGCATTAGCTGTAAGAAGTTGATCTTGCCTGTCCACTGCCTCCACACTTACAGCAGGGAAAAGCCCTTTCTGTTCAGCAGGACAGGAAGGGAGCAAACATCACCTTTGTACTTTCCTTTCTCAGGTGGGTTTTTTTAATATCTTCCTTCTAAATGAGTTTAAATAAGAGTTACCCAGGTAAGCACTGAGGCAAAAGTAATCAATAGCATGTAAATGCTCACCAAATACTCAGCCATCCGTTGGACTGTGAGGCACCAGGAGTCACTTGCCAAAGACTAGATACAATTTACTATTTGACCTGAGCTTTGAGATCTCTTGGACAGGTGGCTGCTCTATTAAGATATTCCCATCTGGGGTATTAATGTGAAATTCAGCCATCTGCTTGCAGAACTGTTTCAGTGTGTATCCATTTCTACACAGAGGGCTCTATCAGTGTACTACCACAGGGTTCTGAGTGAACATGACAGCATTCAGGAAGTACAATTAACCATCACGTGCACACAGTACTTCTGGCACGCTATAAAATCACCTCTGGAAAGCCGTGGAAAAAGAGATGCAGGGCAGGCACAGAAGAAACACTTGGCTTCATTTTACTGTTCCAGACTAGCTATTTGGTCATTTTATTATACCTGAAAGCATGTGTGCACTGTAGCTGAGAAGCCTGTGAAGCCTGTCTGAATCTAAAACATAACCTGGCTGAATTTAAGACATAAAGTTTCTGGTCATTTCCAAAATTAAAAAGAACCACGTTTGTTGTAAAATGAGTTGTCAAGGCAACAGCAAGGCCTGTGTTTAAGTGAGGGCAACTGCATTTATCTGAATTGCTAGTTACTCTGATAACATTTTCATTTCACAACCTATGTGACACCATTATCAGGTACCAGAGCACTGCAATTGCTCAGTATCATAAAACAAACACACATGCTATTCTACAGAACAGCAGTACTGAGATAAACATATTTCTATGTACCAAAACATTCTAGGTGCCTGTTTAATGCCTACATGGAAAATTTAAGAGACAAATACTTTTTTTATCCTGTTGTTCTTTGTAAGCACTAATTTGCAAATCTGATTTCAGTTTTTAAAACTTTACCCAGAGGACTTGAAAGGAGTGGTGGATGATCTGTTCTGGAAAAAAATTAAGCTGTCTCAACAGGGGCTTGAATACAGACCTGATATATTAGTTCTCCAAAATATAGATCCAGCGGCCTCAAATCTGGTACCACGTTTTAGCTCACTTGGTCTAAAACTTGGAGAAAAAGCAGGAATCCTGACACACTTCTTCATGACCACTAGAGCTCAATTCTAAGAGGTTTTAAGGAACAAAATCACAGAATCTTAGGGGTTGGAAGGGACCTCAAGAGATCATCGGGTCCAACCCCCCTGCCAAAGCAGGCTCCCTATCTCATATTACATAGATAGGCATCCAGACGAGACTTGAATATCTCCAGAGAAGGAGACTCCACCACCTCCCTGGGCAGCCTATTCCACTGCTCTGTTACCCTCACTGTGAAAAAGTTCTTCCCCATGTTGGTGCGGAACTTCCTGTGCTCCAGCTTACAGCCATTGCCCCTTGTCCTGTCCCCACAGACACTGAAAAGGGGCTGGCCAATTCCCCCTGCCACCCATGTCTAAGGTATTTGTAAACACTAATTAGGTCCCCCCTAAGTCTTCTTTTTTCTAGGCTGAACAGACCCAGCTCACTCAGCCTTTCCTCATAGGGGAGATGTTCCAGACCCCTAATCAACTTTGTCGCCCTTCTCTGGACTCTCTCCAGAAGGTCCCTGTCTTTTTTATACCAGGGAGCCCAGAACTGGACACAGTATTCCAGGTAGGGCCTGACCAATGCAGAGTAGAGGGGGAGGATCACTTCCTTTGACCTGCTGGACACACTCTTCCTGATGCATCCCAGGATCCCATTGGCTCTCTTGGCCAAAAAAAAAGGAGGTACACTGTCATAATTTCACATTGGTACTATTAATGTTGTTTGTAATTACAAAGAAAATCGAAGAACCTCAGATGCCCTTCTTCTGATGGCCCCACAACAGATAAATAACAAATCTGCAAGATGAGGCAGTATTTCTGTATAAGAAAACTTCTGCATGAGGCTCTCAAAGTCCTTTATCAATAGCTGTAGTTATCTCTGCTTTACATAGGGGGAAAGTTAGGTAGAAGTATGTTAAAGATCTTATCTAAGCTGTCAGAGCTAAAATGACCCACTTGGGTATGCTGACTCAGCTTTCTGCTGTGCAGCTACTGGATGATGCTGTTTTCATACAGGTCTTGTTACACATGTTTTTTCAAGAGATAAAAGATAAAGATTTGTCGACTCTTCTGCAGCTCGTTTGTCGTACGCTGCTTCATAATGAAATGCCAGCACATTGCCATAGCTCAGATCAAGTCCAAAGTCACATTAAGTAGCAGGCATTGTATTACAGAAATAGCATCCGGAGTGTACTGAAGTGCACCTCAGGGAGGAGTACTCACTGGACACAGCAAATAGAGAGATGGAGCTTACAGTATTTATAACATAAGACAACAAAAATTATTTAAAATCTCTGTAGGTAAGGCTGGAATCACCCTTGGATCATATAAATCAACAGGATGCCTAACTTCTAAGAGCAATTAAAATAGATTAATTACTTAGAAATGGTTATTCTGCATGCAAGCCCTCTGGAAAGTCTGTCACAAACATCACTAGGGCTACCCCCTGCAGCTCCCTGGAGTCTGGTTAAGCAGCACTTCACCTTTGTCATTTTTCCCATGAGAAAAGGGGAATCTCTCACCTTTTGATGCTTCTGAAACCAGCAGAAGTATCCCAGCATGCCATGCGGCAGGGAGTATGCAGCCTTCCATGGTGCTTGACAGAACCATGTTCAATTTGTATTGTTCTACCACATGGTTAGATCAAGCACAAAGGAAAACCCCATGAACAGCCAGAGTCAGAGTTAGGCAGCGCCAAAGAGAGAAGAGCGTTGAGAGGAAGCAGCATGGAGAAGCACAAGCTGAAGGTTCACGGAGAGCTGCTCTCCACTCCACCCATGCAAAAAGGTGCTGGATACAAGAGGTCATCCTTTATGCTACAACTGCAGGAACACCCTGGAGCACAATCGGGGTTAGTGTACAAGAACAGAGCCCAGGTGAATTCAGAGACAGAACTGACACGACAGAAAATACTACCAAAGCACTGCAAAACCAGCTCCTTCCAGGAAGGATGTGCAACTTCCACCAGGAATTGAATGCCCAGTCTGCACTGCTCTTTATTAGCTACTTACTCACTCCCAGTGTCTCCTTTCAGTGTAAATGTCACTTTGGTTTGCTCCATTTATTTAAATGCAAACTGAGAACTGCCGAGGCTCCCATTAATAACAGTAGACTCTGAGCTGATGGCCAAGCTCTGGCATTAAATGCTCCCCAAGCTCCCTTTGAGCTTGATTTCAGCTCGCGGTGGCCTTTCATGCTGGTGGCACTTACACTGACAGTCTGTAATTACAACTGCTTTTCCTTTTATTCTTTCCAACTGCACTTTACAACGAGGTAGCACACACAAACTACTGCACATTAAGGCAAACAGGAATATTTTGAATTCTGTTTCTTGGCATAATATTTGTTGGGTTTTGTACATCATTTGCTGATGGAGGTGTTCTTTCTTTCTGACACGATGGATTATTTCAAACAGCTTCTTGGAATTCATTGCTGCACCTCTGACATCTAAAGGAGGGCATTCGGTTTGTGGCTTGACTGCTCCCACTGAAATAAAACTCCCACTGACTTTAATGTCTGCAGAGCTACACCAGTGGAGGATGCTTTTGAAAGTCTCATCTCAAATGTTCTTGCAGGCTTTGTGAAGGAGAGAGAAAGTGGCTGTCCTCTGCAACTGCTCCAAATATGTTGCCGGACTTCAGTGAAGGTCAGTGCTTGTGCTTTTTTCAAAAATAAAAATCCCTTTCCTTAGTAAGGAGTTTGCATTACCCAAAGAACAAAGTCAGCATCGAGCAGATTATTCATTGCCTACACGGAGAACAATGCAAGTACTCGAGCAGAGATGACAGATAATACAGCAAGGGACTCTGCCTCACCATTTTGCTATGAGCCAGCATTATTAAGCAGAAAGTCAGCACACAATTCCATGGGAACACCAGAAAAATAAGTTCAGTGTTAACTTAGTCACCTCACAATGAGGGTTTGTGTACAGCAGTGAAGTAAGACAATTCAATTTACTATCTTTACAGTCTAAGAAAGAAACTAAAGCAGCTTTTTAGGGGAACCCAACACAATAACCCTTCAACTCCCCACAAGCTGCCAAAACACCCAGAGTCCGGACTGATACAAAAATTAGATTATTGTCCTTTCTGACTGATGCAACTTTTCTTCCATGATTTATTCAAAGTATGCACAGCCCTGGAATCCACGCCTCATTTCTTTAGAAATTACAAATCTAACTAGTGTTCACACCAATAATTTTGTATGGCTTTAGCACAGAAAGAAGCAGAGTTCCACATCCTTATTCCTACACTGGTTCAATAATGCAGCAACTCTCGCACATGCTCTTCAACTAAATTAATCCATAATACCCTTTTAAGCAATGGGAGGTAATAGTTCATACCTTCTAAAGAGTTGTATATTATATACTGGCATTCAGTGTGAAGTGGAGTATCTGTTATAAACTCTGTAATTTCAGTGTCAATGAACTCTTTCAGTCAGACTGGAAACAACTGCAGTCAGAGCCCTGCAAACGTCTTCCTGAGAAATCCCAAGAGAATATTTTGAACAAGTCTCTATTCCTCTGCTGCACTAATTAAACATCACTTACAATACCTGCCCAAGCTAATCATCAACTACAATGAACAAGAGGTACCAGCACACAAAGAAAAGTCTGCCAAAACCCTAATTTATGTCCCTAGAATACATAAGAGTTAAAATACTCCACATTCTGGCCTTCCTGCTTGTCACAAAGTTGTGCAGAAACATAGTCCCCTCCTTTTAATTTTTTTTTCCTTGACACATAGAATAGGAAAAAAAATAACCTCAAAAATCAGAAAAGCAATTAAATTACATTTAAAAACCTATTCCGTAAGCCTCTGGATGTACATAAGCCCATTCTGCATAAATGTTTGCAAAAAAACCTCACCAAACTTGAAAAGGGAACGATCATATCTCAAGATAATGATCACTTTTCATTAAACCCCCATACCCTTTAGATACACTTGTCATCCAAGCAGCAGTGTGTGGTTTGCTCTTAGTGTTAATTCACCTGGGGGAATCTGAGATCTGTTTGGTTATCAGTCACTGAACCCTCAGTTTGCTAAGAATTTGTAGAGGACTCTGCTTTTTACTGCCCCATCAAGCTGTAACACCTCAGAAGACCACTGCAGTCTCAGAATAGTCAGCTAAAAATTTATTGTCCAACTGCAGCTCAATCTTGCACTAGTTTTAGCTGACTAGCTCCCTTCATGCCAATGACTCTCCAATTATTTTCTTTACCCTATTCAAGTGACCACTATACACATAAAAGCGCTGACTCTGCATCTCTGCTTAATCTCAACACACACAATGGCAATGGGAGAGAACAAACTGTCCCACAGTATTTTTTGAGGGACTGAGCTTCCTGTCATAATGGAGATCCCTCCAGAGGACAACGTGGATCTCAAGTGAGGAATCTATGTTGCTCTTTTATCTGCCTACATGGGGAATCTTGGAAAACTCTGTTGTTTGGATGCCTAAGTGATATGGATGCATTTGCAAGTCAACCTTTCTTCTCCCTCTTTTCATTGTCTCTTTACTGTACCCGCAGATAAGAATGTTGCCTGATAACAAAGCAGTTCAGATGTTTAGTTTTTTTGAAGACTACTTCAACTTAAAAATAAAATTAGGCACAGCCTAACATGTCCCTTAACCCGGGACATGTTAATTTTCTTTCTAGCTAAAGACCACACTCTCTGCCAAACCGCCCCACCTGCTTGATGTTAAGCTTGTGCTCCCTTGAGTACAGCCGTTTCCACTCAGCCTACTTTCTCCTACAGCAGGGCAGGAAACCTTTGGCATTGTGTCCCTTACGAGCTAGTGAAGGATTAGAGTAACTAATGCAAATGTTAACATAAAGATCCAAATCTGCTATCAAAGATTTACAGAAAAGGGAGGGCTACCGCCTGTATACAGTACAGCCAAGTTTCTTTGTTTCAGCAGGAACATTTCTACAGTACAAAGCACTTCAGCTATTAAACACAGCAGACGTGTTGTGCTCTAATGACTTTGACTTCAGAAACATTTCATGCAAACCAAAGCTCAGATGAACTCAGCTACAGTGTGCAGTGAAGACTTCAGATTCATAATTATGAGTTCAGTCTAGGATCTAATCCGCAGGTGATTTGTGCTGTTAGACGACCTTCTGTTCAGACAGAACTGTTCTTATCCACAACAAACACATATCCTGAATTTCACTAGATTCAGAGTTTCCAAAGGTACTTTTGCTGAGCCGTTGTGTCTTTCGGGGTGAAAAAAGAAGCAAACACCCCCAGCATCTAACTGAATAAACCCAAATCAAAACACAACACTCAAAAACCCCTCAGAAAGAAATGTGAATGCAGTTAATCCTCCAGTTGTCCAGACCACAGGCAATGTTCCATATTCCTTTCTTCTACTCAAAGGCCCTGGTGAGAAAACGTCCTGGAGTTTGGCCTCAGACACGACTTCCTGCAAAGGCCTAAAGCTCCCTGGGCAGGACTTCTAATCCCCACCACTGTCACCTCCAGCATGGACAAACCTACAAGCTGTTTGGGCCTGGTGCCTCCTCAGCACACTAGCAAGGCAGACAAGCAGGGGGCTAACAGTGCTTTTCATCAAGCAGAAAATGCTAAGGGCAGGAATGAGAATAGAGGCTGTAAATGACTGTTTGATTACTAAAAATGGATGGAATTTGAAAAGTTGTTATCAGCGTGATTGGCAAATTACAGGAACAACTGCGAGTATTTCAATCAGATGTATTAGGTAAGATCTGGATTAAATTCACTTGCCTTTCATGAGTTTTGAACACTTGAGAAGCAGCAATACATTGCAAAGAGCTCAAAGAAATTAAACAGTGTTTGCATGTTGCTAAGGCAGAGTAGGGGATAACCGAGGGAGACCAAGGGACCAGATACATCTGAACTGCCATTGGGACTGGACAAAAAGCCCTGACGTGCAGCCTGTGCTCTCCTGACTTTGAACACTTCATCCACTGCAGGTCTATCTTTCTAAGGCTGAAACAACACAGAAAAGAAAGAAGGAAATTTCAGGCGATCACAAGCAATAGGAACTCTGTTCCAAAGTAGACAGGTAAGCCAAGAAGGTGAATATGTGTGAAGACAGAGGGTGGAAAAGACAGATAAAAATTTAGGAGGAAAACCAAAACCAGCAAGAAGTAGTTTTATGAAATGCCTTGGAAAACTGCGAGTGAACAAACAGAAACTACATTACTATCTAGTAACACGAGAGATACAAAACTAGCCCTAAACGTGCAAGCTCTGGATCCATATGTACCACAGAGGATGGTTTTGATTTGGGCTGGGTTAACAAGCAACAGTGTCCAAAAAGGAGAGAACTGTGCTGGCAGATGGTTCATTGTCCTCCTCTGGTTATTTCCTGTGCTTTTGATTTGTACAGCACTATCTGGAACTGATGCAACTAATTAAAGTCAGTTAGAAATGATGAATGCCCCAATGTAAGAGAAAGCAGGGAGACCAGTTTACTTGATGGTATTTCAAATAGTAACCTTATTTCTAAGAATTAGAATATAAAGAGCTTTTGTGGCACAATGCTTGCAGATATACATACCCTTTGATCACTATCAGATATGGTTTGTGTAGGTACAGCAGGTGGAACTTTCATTGCTTTTGAAATACATAATATACTGAAAAAACCAAACATATCATGGGGAAAAAAAAGACACACAGCTGAATACAAGGGCAGCTCTCTGCAAAAGCTATTTCATACACAGTGTCACACAGCAATCAAGGATCCTGCCAACTCTTGAAGTGACAATAAGCTACCACGGAGACAACACAATCTGCTCATAGATTCATTTTCCTTCCTCCTAAATCCCTGTGCTGCTTTAGAAAACAAAACTGCTGTGTAGGGAACTTAATCAAATGCTACTGGGCAGAAGACTTTTGTTGTTGCTCTCCCCGCCATTCCTACTAAGAATGGGAGCCTCCAGTGACCTAAGGCTGGCAAGTACCAATGGAGCCTTGGGTGGTCCTAGTGGGCAGATGCAGCCAAAGAGAAAACAATCATCAGAATTTTACTATTGCCACTGAAAATGACAGTATTCCTCCTTTCTAAACAGGAGAGAGAGAGAGAGAATTAGTCACAGCCTGCTCCTCCAATTCCTCTTTCAAGAAAACCCTTTATTTAGTCTCAGATTCTATAGCTGTAGGGAGAGAGTTGAGCAAGGGGGAGGTTTATTATTATTTTGGTGCACTGCATTAAATGGAAGGCAGAAAAACACAGGAAATAGCATCTACTGCAATCTGAGGCTTAAGCATATTCGATAGTATTTTCAACAGCTTTGCCTGTCTCGCAGCCCCAGGCAAAAACATGCCCCTTTCCCTGCTGTTCCTTCATTTCATGCTATAATGCTTCCAATTCTCCTTCTAAAAAGAATTATGTACATGATCTACCTGTTGCACAGAATCTCCTTCCTATGCCTACTCATAACCTTTGCAGATGTTGCTCCATCATGATCAGTAAAAGTTTGTCATTTGGTTCAGGGAGGAAACAGCATCTGGGAATAGTGCTTCAAAGGGAAACTGAAATAAAAGGCAAGTTCTTGCTTAATACTATCCAAAAGGATGATGGGGAGTTGGAATGAAAACTGAATGACACAATAGGCAGAATGAAGTTTTCTAGATGTGATTTTTTTCCCTATGCCGCATATGTTTGTCTTCACTGTTTAATTTAATTAATCAAATACATTTCTTCTTAGCCCACCTGCATCTCTGAATGTGTCCTCTTGACATTACCGTCTTGATGTTCCTCTACCATTTCAGACTGATGAAACTTCAACCATCTCAGTTTTTCTTCCCCATTCCCAATAACCACCCTTCTGTCCTATCCCTGCACAGAATGCACTTCCCTTTCTTCCCTTCATTTAATGAACAATCACATTTTTTCTAATGCCAGGTCCTTCATGACAGTTCCCTTTATGATACTTCATAGAATCCAAATGAACGTGGAAAACGTGGAATTTTATTAATTCATAAAAAATGCTCCTTTCCCCAGAGTACCAAGGATGGGAGAGAGAATTGGAACACTGTGAGAGAACTTGTGAGTTCAGATAATGACAGTTTAATAGGTAAGACAAAGCCACGGAAGCAGAGCAGGCCAAGGAGTTCATTCCCCACTCCTCAGGACAGCCGGGCTCTGTCACATGTAGTGGTGACTTGGGAAGACAAACGCCATCGCTCTGAATGTCCTCCCTTTCCTCCTCCTTCCCCTGGCTTTATCTGCTGCACGTGATGTCACATGGTATGGGACATCCCTTTGGTCTTGGGGGTCAGCTGTCCTGGCCGTGTCCCCTCCAACTCCTTGTGCAGCCCCAGCCTGCTCACTGGGGAGAGGAGCAGCAAAGGCCTTGGCTCTGTGTGAGCACTGCTGAGCAGGAACAAAACCATCCCTCTGTTGTCAGCACCGTTTCCAGCACAAATCAAAAGCACAGCTCTGTACTAGGTACTGGGAAGAAAATGAACTGCATCCCAGCCAAAACCAGCACACCAGGTCAGGATAAGATCCCTCACACTTAACTAACCTCTCATATTCACAAAGCCATCTTTCTGCCCCTTGGCATATACCAAAGGTATTAAACAAACTACATGAAAACAGCAGGATCCTGAAACCAGAACCCTCTGAGAAGAGAGATGAGCATTTGCAGTATGTTTTAAAATAAAAATTCTTTTCTCATGCACTGAGCAAAAGATGTAAAAACTAGACAGGGAGAATCCCGTAGCAAGCAAGAACCCTGACAAGTTACTAAGCACTGTCATCCAAGTGGGATTGCACAGACTCATCCCTGGATAACACAAAGCACTGCTCAACAGTCTGGCTTTGAGTGATGAAGATTCATACCTTATGGACTTTACTGCACAGAGACATGCTGCATTAAATCCTGGGATGAAACATATTCCTCAAAATGAAAACATGGAAAATTCTCGCTAAATGCCAAGTCTGAAGCAGCCATGATTCAAAGGGACAACATGAGCAGAACAGGTGCCAAGGATGCCTGTTCTCTGGATTGATTTACAAACTAAGATTCTTCTGAACCATTAGACGTACCCCCTGTCTCATGTGAGCAGACAGTGAGTCGACTTCAATGTATGTCATCGCCATCTGGAAACTCTACAGGCAAGGAAATCGTCTCTATTGAGCTTTTGAATAAAATTAGTTTTCATCCAGCTGAAATCTTTGTTGTGAAGCTGTACAATCCCTGCTCTCCTCCTTCATAAGTCAAGTTTATGCTTTCTTCATGTGGTTTTAATATACTCGTAGAACTGGAGACCAAGGGGAAAAAAAAGCCTAATGCCTCAAGAAAAGGACACCCAAGATAAGAACTCACACAAAATATTATTCTCAATGTCACCAGGTACTATGTTCTGCATTGTTACTCCTCTTAGCTATGAGCTTTCATAAATGATATCAGATGGTGTTTGCCTTATCCAACAGCCTGCACCATTGTTCAAGACATGCATGCATATACAGAACATTAATTTTGTTAGCCTATTAATAAAAGCAGAAGAAAATAACAATGGCAAATTTGGTAAAGATTTATAATTATCTGTTTCTGCAGTCTCCTTTCTAAATTATATGTATGCATTTTCATTTCTAATTTCTTTAAATATGAATATTACTGAATAATTATCTTCTTACTATGATGGACACAATCCAAAATCCTAGATAAAAGTATCTCATAATTTCAGTTCTGGTCATAAATTTTGTGGCTTGAGTCACAAGTGATTGAAGACTTTAACAAGCATGCCCAAGAAAAACTGAGTGCAAATGAAGTTATCTTTACTGTATTTTCCCCATAAAGAGAAGGTTTAGCTCAGCATATTGCTCACAGAGATACACAAAGCACAACGGCTTGTTTTGGGCTGCTGCCATTCAGTTTCATGCTGCATCTCCATCTAGAGTCATTTATCTTTTACCACCAGGAACACAATTAATCATGTTGGAGGGTTTTTTTTCAGAGGATAAAGACAAAAATCATAGTAATTTTTATAGAAAACACTGCAAGGTACTCCATCAATAACTGTTATGTTTCTTCTCAGTACACACTAATAGATTTACTCAGTGAAACCTGCTTGTCTTTACAATATACAAAAATGCAGTAATCTAAAATACATATAACCAATGGAAAAAAAAACAACATGAAGAAGCATTCTGCTTAGTTGTACTGTGTAAGGCAATAAATGTCCTTTTACTGATAGGTGGACCATAAATCAACAATGGATAGGGTTGAGAAAAAGGTGTTTACGTTATTTGAGAGGCTATTTTCAGGTGGAAACATTTTTCAATCTAGCACAGAACACACAAATCTTTGCCTAAACTATGATGCAAGTTTTGATTAAAACTTATTAAAACCAAACATCTTACCGAAGTTGATGGCAGATTTACTTGAATTAGTGCATGTTATTTGTTGACATAAAAAAAAAACCCACAACAAAAAAGAAAATAAATGAAAGTATGTGAATTGATGCTGTCCCCTCACCCCCAGCTTCTTTTCCATCCTAGATCAGAAATGCCCACTGCCAGTTGTAGAAAAAATCTCACTCAGCCTTTTAGGTCTGAGAACTTGAGATCAGCTCCCATTAAAGTCAACAAGAGTTCTGCTTGAATACAAACAATGATTCATCCACCTTCCACCCCTTCAAAATATGGCATTTGCTACATGGATTTATATACATCTTCATTGTTTTCCTTAGACATTTTGCAACCTAGCAATTCTTTAAAATTAAATGTCACAAGCTTTTCCCTTTTTCTTTGTTTTTAAGTGACACACAGAAGACAGCTAGAGACTGCCTTTTTTTTTTTTTTCCTTTCTTTTTTAATCCATAAGGTAATTGGCTTTCTGGAGAACTAACAGAATTTTCCAAATTTAATTTTAAAAGATGCTCCATAATATCCATTATAGCAAACACTGTCCTGCAGATTCGATTAGTAGGCTCTCTGGACCTGCTTATTTCTGAATTGAAAGTGCAGTACAGCCTGGATAAATGAATTACCTGAGCAGCGGAACTTCTTGCTCTTGATCTGGCTGATTCGTTTGTTGGCAAGGCGACGCGGATTGCTGCATCGAGCGCCGCTGGTTTCTATCGGATTATCCTGCAGGTAATCAGCCAGCCACTTCAAATGGCAGTCGCACACAAATGGATTCTGAGCTAAATGTCTGTGAGAAGGATGGGATGTTTAATCAGAAGTGACCTGTGACACTGTACTCCATCACTGCTTTTCACAAACGCAAACCTGAAGAGTAGAGTAATTGAATAAGCTTCCAAAAACCCAGGCCTGGCAGAAACCACACAGAGCTGCACATGAATGGGAGAATTCTGTGAGCTATCACATTTCATAGCTCATTAAGACTGCTGCAAGTCTTTTCACAGAGGAAACAAAAATTAAGATAGCAAAGCCTGCTTTAAAGGACATAGACCTCCTGTCCAATGTTTTCTCCTGCGAGCCTGATGCACCCCCTTTTGAGAGAAATGCACCTTTTTAGATGCATCTGACCAAATATAATTTTGTATTCTGGCTTAAAAGAAATTTCATTGGAAAACCCTGTTTCCTAGGGATCAAACTGTAAATTCGAAAAGTCCTTGGATCTGCAGAAAAACCAAAAGAGACACAGAGATCTTTTCTCCAAAGTTAACTTGCTATTTGCATATACTTGTATTTGCAATAGTATTCTCTTACATGTACTTGTTTCCTGGACCAAAAAGTTTTACTTTTGAGGCTGAACTGTTGATGCAAGGTAGAATTTGACTCTATCATTCACCAAATTTTGCACAGCATATTTCCTACACAAATGGAAATAGTTATTATAGCATTGATTTTATCTGGATATTTAGACTTTGTTAACAAAAATCTGCTGGAGTATGTTAGAGGGAAACACCATTTCTTTGCCTCTACGATTCATTCCGTTTGACAAAGATGAGCACTGCATCAGGAAAGTTTGTCAGGTCTGTCTCAGAACCTGATTCTGATCTCAGTTAAGTTAACTTTTACCACTCCCACTTACTTCCAAGGGAGTAGGACACAACTCTTCAATAACTGCCAAGGCAGTAAAAAAGACAGACATTTAAATTTGGTTTGGACAGAGGTATATAAAGTTATCCCCTCACAAGAACTCTGCTCTGTTCCTGTGTGTTTTCCACCTGTAGGAACTTCATTTCTTTTCTGTTTGCAGTTATATTTATGAACTGTCACTTAACAGAGTAAGTTAACAACAAGGCAAGGGCTGCTGAGGAATGGGATGTGAAAGCATACATAGCAAAAAGTGCCTGAGGACACTAAAGATTACTGTTGTAGTAGAGCTGTTCCTAGTGTGAAAGGTCCAAAGAACAAACAAGGATATAGAGAAAGGGTATGGGACTGGTTTTGTAGCTCTTGAAAAAGGCAGAAAACAGCAATCACTTGGAGTCCTAAAAATGGGAGAATGAATCAAAATATTTAATGAAGAAGTGTCTCTGTGTGAAGCAAGAAGTCCATTCTAAGTAACGACGACCAGTAGTGCCAATAAAACCCCAGGGAAACCAAACAGACTTTTTTATGTCTTAAGGATGTTGCCTGTTATTTAACTTAAAAATTCTTATATGCCTCTGTAAACAGACCTTCCCTGTTGCCCCTGTTTACATATATATCTATGGACATATACAGCATGTTGCAGCAGAAGACAGCACAGGGAGGAAGGCAAGAGCAGGGTGGGCTCTACATGATTATTCCAGTGTCATAATGATTTGGAGCAGTACATACTGGCCAGGTGTCTGCTGGAAATTCAGTTTGTGCTTGTGGCAGCCTGAGGAGGTAGCAGGTAGCCTGCTGCTAGAAATCACCGCTACTAGTTCATTTTTACATGAATTAACACATTTATAAAACTAATTTGACCAATGCATTACCAGTATTAAAATATATATGTATGTATATATACATTTGCAGTACTACAGTAGATGTATGCATATATATCTATAAACAGCATATAAAGTCCAGGACATACATAAATACATACACATAGATATTTTAATACTGGAAAAGGATATACTTACATGCTACATAAACACACAAGTCTTATATCTATATATGCACACACACATATAAACACAGACAATATTGGGTGAGGGGGCTTGTTTTTCATTTGTATCAGGCTGCCAACTCCAGCTCTGAAAGTACTATTTACCTTACTATCTTACTCCTACATCTTTAGGATGAAACCTTCTGTAAAATAGTGAATAATTTCTATACTTTTGCTTCCAATTTTGCTTCCAATCCCTCTCTCCTACCCAAGGCCTCCAAGTCAAAGACAGAAAATGTTTAGTCAATTTTCTTAATGGGTCAAATAATAAAATGTATTATTTCCCTTAAGTGGATGTCAGCTGAAATATGGTTTCAGAAGTCACAAACTGTTCAGCATTACACAGACCCAGTAAGGAGAGATGCCAACTCCCAACTAGCACATTAAAAATTATTAGGCAATGGTTTTAATAGAAACTGCTGTTCATGTATTGTACGGGGTCAAATTTACATACTATCTTCCCTACAACCAGTATGAATGAATTACTCTGGGAGCTTCATACACTTATGACATTTACGTCCTTATTGGCAGGCTGCACTGGTAGCTAGCTGTGCTGATTTTATGCAATACCACTATTATTTCTGTCAGAAAAGGAGGGGTTACTCCTGTGGGGTCTCTTCCAAATTATCTTAATGTCAGATGTAAAGCCTTTGCAAAGACAAGCAACATCTTTGGGGGAAAAAGAGCGAGCTGTCATTTATGATGTGCTTGCATACTCACAGAGTCTGGATCGATCGGAGAGGTGCAAAGAGCCCCTTGCTGATGGTCTGCAGCTTGTTGTCATAAAGAGATAGCAGTTTGAGATTATGCAGACCTTGGAACGTGTTTACCCTCAGGCAGTTGATCTTATTGGCATTGAGAAGCCTGAAAACAGAGGAAAGGTTTATAATTCATTAATCTTGCAATAATCAAATAAATAACTTTGGGGTTAAATCTAAAAAAAAAAAAAAAAATTAACCCAGACACCAAAGCCAACCCACACTGAAAGGTCTTCAATTGCCTGTTACAATAAAAAGGTGAAAAACCCACAGTCAACATTAGCACCGCCAGAGCTGGGGAATATATGGGCATATAGCAGAACTACCATCTTAAAATACTCAAATGATATTGACAAGGCTGAGAAAAATGGTACATTGCAAACCGTGTAGGCTGTCAACTCCATTTTCTTGGCCATGAAATTCTTTCTACTTTGTCAATGAGTTTCAAAGGGCTTAGTATTGCAACAACGTGGCTCTCCAAGGCATCACACTGATACTGAAGCAGAAGACAAGTGTGTGCATGTAGGTAAAAAGGAAAAGACACCTCTTACAGCACAGAGACCTTCCCTTTTCAACAAAGTCCACGTACACCCCTACAGACAACAGGGCAACCTACCAGGGAAGAAACGCATGCTTTTCTCTTGTTTCAAAACCTGACTTCAGAGGTGTTGCCTCTGCACAGAACCCTGCCTCTGCATTGCTGAAACCTTTGGAACATCATACACTCATCACAGCTCTCTGCTCCTACTGTCATTTTGGCAGAGCCTCATTACTGCAGTAAACAGCTACAGTAATTGTGATACGGAAAAAATGGACGCACACTTGAGTAGAGTCCTTTTCCCAAGGGGAACAGGAATGCAGCACTGAACAGAAATGAGAGGGCATCACAGCAGAACTCACCTTTCTAGCCAATAGAACAGTCAATATCAATTTACATAAATTTTCTTCTTTATATGTCATGGAAAAAGAAGTTTGACATCAGATAAGAGAAAGCCCCATAGAAGGCAAGGAAGAATAAGTAAGGTTAAATTTTTGCATGAACTAATAGCTAAAATAATGTTATGAAATCATAGGCAGCACTAGTTTGACCCCTCTGTAACCCGTATTTCTGTGACTGATTATTATGTGACACCTAATCCACACTCCTGTTGACTCCACCAGAAGTAAGAGTGTAATTTTCATATGAGGCTACAGGAACTGTTCCTCCCATGCATTCAACTTTTGAGATTCTGGTGCAGCAGCAAACCTCAATGTCATCTCTCACTACTTGCTTCATACAGCCGCTCATGTGTCCAAGCCAAAACAATCGCCATTCCCTTTCCTTCCTCATGAATTATGCATTTCTCTTTCAAGCTCCTAGACTACCTTTCCAGAAAGAACAGGTTAACAAGTTATTAGAAGGCAGAATCAGCTACTGAGTTTTGAACAATATCCTGACATGCACTTAGGCATTAGGAATCCTTTGGTGTCCAGCCACTGTCCTTGTGCACTGGTCCCAGACTGTTGTCAGGCAGCGCCCATTAGATTGGCTGTTCCATGGCAGAGGCTTGGTATCTACGTTACAGGGGAAGAAGCCAGAAACCAAGTATGGAGTTCAATTTATTTCACTAGATGCTTTACCCCCACTAATTTTATAGCAATATTTTCTGTTGCAAGCCTTACTTTTAACACAGCATAACACAAAAATTGAAGTACTACCAGTAATAAGGAAATCATAGAATCATAGAATGGCAAGGGTTGGAAGGGACCCTGAGGGTCCTCCAACCCCCCTGCCACAGGCAGGGCCACCAACCTCAGGCCTGGAGCTACACAAGGTTGCCCAGGGCCCCATCCAACCTGGCCTTGAACACTTCCAGGGATGGGGCATCCACCACCTCTCTGGGCAGCCTGTTCCAGGACCTCACCATTCTTTCTGTAAAAAACTTCCCCCTAATATTCAATCTAAACCTTCCCTCCTTCAGCTTTAAACTATTGCCCCTTGCCCTGCCATTATCTGCCCTTTTAAAAAGTTGATTCCCCTCCTGTTTCTCTGCTCCCTTCAGGTACTGGAAGGCTGCAATGAGGTCCCCCCGCAGCCTTCTCTTCTCCAGGCTGAGAACTACAGTTGTATTTGTATAGGTGGACAACGAGCATGTCTTTTGTGTGATGCTCAAGTGCACACGTAGCAGAGCTGTTATTCACATGCTGTTCATCTCCATGCAACAAGTGGGCTTTAAGTCTAACCAACATTGATCCCACTTAATAAACCCTCAGAGCAAAGCTGATCTAGAACTTCAATGAAATCACAAGATTTGAATTAATTCTCTGATTAGTTTCAACAATACATGAATAAACCCAATGCTGGGATTTAGAATTGACAATGTGGTATGTTTTCCTGGAGTGAATTTTCAATTACTACTGGCACAGTGATGTAATCTGTGACATCTCTGTGAGAGTCAAATACCAAAAATGTGAGAAACTGATCCTATATACAGCCACAAATACAGAGGCACCTCTCAGCATCACAGAAATTTGGAACAGTAAAGTGCTTGGGCAGACTGGTTAGAAGTGGGAATTCAGGTACTACACTGCTTTTCTGAGGTGCCAATGCCGATCCTGTGTATCATCTACACAATATAGGTGCAGTACCTAAATCTAAAGAGGACCAATAACGTGCCAAACAGTAACAAAGATGTGGTCATACTTGGATCTTGAGTTAGACTGATGCCCTATTTCTGATAAGAATCAGTGAGAAAAGGGGGAGTGAAAACCTGTGACAAAGGAGAATAAGTAATACCTACATTTTTTTTCCTCCTACTTACAGTGAGCTAGAGAATGACTTTTGGCCAGAAGCATTAAGGTTTATATTCCTCGCAAAACCTCTTGGTTATTTTAAAATAACCCCTCTCTGGCTATTCCCCTATATATATTCCAATTCTTTGCTTCATCTTCCCTGTCACAGCCCTCCTAATAGCACCTAATTATTTGGGTATACAAGGCTGGTCTCACATTGAGTTAAAAGTGGTTGTAAGATTTGTAATTTTTTTTTAAACTAAACAAAGGCAGAAGATGAAAACATATTCTAGGAAGCAGAAGCAACGATCTTCCTTAACCACTGAACCATGCTGTAAAAGATACTAAGAATTCCTTTTCATAAGATTCACACCAAAAGAAGGGGCAGTATTAAAATTTGAGTTTTACTTCAGCAAGAGGTACAGAGTTTTTATTGTACACCAATTTATGGTGAAAGTCAATTCTGCTAATTTTCCTATTTGTTATCAGCTTGGTTGGATGAGATATACACACAGCCTCCAGATGTGGTGCAGCAGTTAAAAGCAGGTTAAAAATTCAAGTAGAAATAAAACTACCTGCTACCCAGAGGGATGATGGATTATTAAATCGAGCCTCCATTTTCATCCCTCTGGATATGTTAAAACATGAAGAACTCTCTTGCAAGCCCAGGACCACTGCAGAACACAGGAGAATTGTTAGAGACCTTGTGGTTTACACACCACTGAAAGCAATGAGCAGGGCAGAACTATGATTCCATGAGCCCATTTCCTGAAAAAGTGAATTTGTCTACACACATTGAAATAATAACGTGCTTCAGTTAAGCCCTTTGAATGAACATGTACTGAATTGGCGCTGTAATTGTATCAGATGCTCATAAGCACCATCTGCATAATTAAGATGGTCCCATAATTGAATTATATGCCCAAGCACAGTTTCAAGTGATTAACATTTAAATAACATTTTGAACTCCAAACCCAAAATGATTGAGAAATTTCTTTTTTTAAGAGTGAATGGGGATGTTTATGTGGCTTTTCCCCTTAGCAATGTTTGTATTCTCAACCCAGTGAAGTCAAGTAATCAAACTATCATCAAATAACTCCTTAAGTCGCAGAACGAACAGCAGTCTAGCAACCTGAACACAGTCTGGAGGCTGCAGGTTGATTTCTGTTGCTACAGGGATGGACCAGAAATCATCCCACATTAATGAGCCAAAAGGAGAACATCAGGGAGAAAAGTTGCACAGAGGACTGCAAAACTTCCTTTCTTTTCAGCTAGCTTTGTGTTTTGACAGCAATGACAACATGATGAGAATGAAAACGTTTGGCATCCCATGAACTGGCTGGCACATCCCACATGCCAGACTAACTGGGGAACATGAGAACTCACCAGAAAAAGGCAGGTATAAATGCATAGGAAGAGAAGAACTGAAGTTATTTGCACAAGTAACAGCAGAATACAAATGGAATTTTCATTATTTTTATAGACTATCAATAATCAAAGGCTTCCACTACATTCAAAGTGACTAAAGGGCAGCAAAGAAACGACTCTTGGTAGAAAACAGTCCTTAGGAAATACAATACCTGTTACAAAACATCAAAAAACTTTTTTGGCTTTTTTTTTTTAAAGCAATTTATCTTGAAATGTATAAGGAATCAAGCATCATCTTTGACTGAACATAAGTTATCATGGAGAACAGCTGAAGTGCCAATATGGAAGTATCTAGTCAAGTATTCTATCATCCCAGTAGTCAACAGCAAGCAACATCTAACGACAGAACTGTGTGTGCCCTGCTTACTTATTGGCAAAATAATTATATTAGGTTCCAGGAATGCTTTAAAACAGGCTGCAGTGTAAGGGAGCCATCTGACTGCCTCTCACTGTGTCAAGATATTTAGACATCTAAAATTTGCATTCTCTAATGTGATGACTGACCACCAAAGGCTCTGTCAGTGCTTTAATTGATAATAACCAGTATGAAATCATCATCAAACTTGCTAGAACCAGTTTCAAGTATTTCTTCATGTTCAGGAAACTGGATGATGGTGATAAAAAATTCATTCAACATAAATTTAAATGGAAAAGTCACAAGCTAATAATGAGTGAACAGGGAAGCACAGAGCACAGCTTGACAGCCCTGTTTTGAGTGATTTTAAAGGCCTCCTTTCATACCTGATCCAAAAGACTGCAACTCCAGTTGAACACCATCTGTAAAACAACCCTACGGTACTAGTGTTGCTACTTGGAGAATTATAAGCACATGTTGTCATAGCACCCAGGCTTCTGCTATTCAAAATTCAACATTGTCCAACTTATGCCTGCAGATACGGTCAACAGCTGATCACCACATGATAATTCAGATGCACAGCAGAATAAACACACTTTATCAACTTCCTGTGCTACAGGGGAGTTAGTTTCTTGTGTAATAATATCTAGGAGAGTTTATGTCAGGTGAGACCAGCTCAGAGCACTGGCGTCAGAAGTGCTAATGAATTGCACACTGACGTATGAACTAGCAGTTGTTCTGGGAAGTTGCATGCAGACAGTTTACAGAAGTGACACAGAAAAGGCAGATGCTGTTGCAGTCTTTCATTAGTGCTTGACTGTAATTGTATTTCTGTGTCTGGCAGATGCTGCTCCCTCACTTTAACCACAGTTATTGAGTTTAGCAATATTATCACAATAGCAGCCTAAATACAGAAATCTGAAGGAAAAAAGCTTGAGGCAAACAGCTTGAAAACAATTCTAAAGCTATTAAAGAGGTCTGTGCAGAGAGTATTCTGTCCTGGACTAGAAAGACAAGGGTTGCATAGTATCTCTGATGCAGCCAGAAATATTTGAAGTAATCGAAGGAAAAATTCATGTCAGTTTGCTAAGAATTTAGAATCCCAGAACCCAGAAATGACTTAAGTTGCAAAGGACCTCCAGGGATCATCTACTCTGAATGCCACTCAAAGAATGACCAATTGATAGCTACTTAATGCAGATGTTTGCTTTATCTCAGAAATAATTATTTCATCAGATCACAGGGTAATTCAGAATGGCAGGAAGCTTGTGAGGTTTCTTGTCCCGTTAGACTGCTAAAACCAGGGTAAACTGTAAGGTCAGACCAGGTTGCTTGGAGATTTATTCAGCTTGCCCTATAAAATCTTCAAGGACAGAGAACACAACTTCTCTGGGCAGGCTCCTCCACTGCTTGACTTGTCACTGTGAAAACATTTCCCCTTACATATAGTTGGAAGGTCTCCTTTTTAAATGGTTGTTGTCTCTTCTCCCCAAGAAAAATTAAGAACTCCATGGAACAAGATTTTTACATCCCTTAAAGCTCAGAATATCATTGTGGGGAGAAGGGACTACTGTGCTAGGAAATGGAAAGCTGTAATTTCTTTATTCTGGCATGTATACACTATTTGCATCACTGTTTAATGATACTTATGTATATAACACTGTAACATATACAATACAAAATATTGGAACTGTTCTACATTCTTTAGAGTAATTTTGTATTTCTTTTTGTTTTTATTATTAAATACTTTGTATGGGTTTGTGATGCATTGGATTTTCCTTGAGCTTTTAACAAGCTTCAGAAGTATACAATAAAGGATTGGTAGATCCTATTTTAAGCTCTTAAGTACTGGGATTCAATTTACAATTACAAATGAACACAAGCACTTCAAACTTGGCAAATCTGTCACAGAGATATTTTCCAAGCAACCTCACCAGAAGAGCTATGGGACTACCAAGTATGTCACTCACTATTCATCCAAGGAGAAACAGCATAAAAGTCAGGAGAATCACTCAAAGCAGAAATTGACTGGTTGAGTTTTGGGAAGACCGATATAGCAGTTTCTGAATGTATATGCATGACTTGTCACTTCATACAAGTTTATTTTAAATAAAGGTCAGCTGAAGCTGTAAATATTAGGTCTAGTTCCAATTTTAACCTAGGTTAGACGACTGCATCTGGAAGACTAATTTCTCATGACTTTTAAAGTAACTTTACCTGTCAGTGCATCAAACTCCAGACACCAATAAAATTATTGGTCTTTTCCAACTACAATGTTGAATTTTCACTAAGGATAAGATATTAGGAGAAGGCTGTAAGCTTTTGGCTTCATTTTGCAAGAGGGGGAACACAACAAACCTCTGATTTCAATATGTATGTACCCAGACATCCATCTAACTCGAGCAACATCATAACAGTCCATTACAGGGATTCTTTCTTGACCAGCAAGCCATGGGGATCTCAACCTGAAGATGCACAAGCAGTGTATTACTTGTAACTATGCAAAGTAAATTTCCTCGAGGAAAAGGATTGAGAACTGATACTTGACAGACATTTGAAAAAGGAGCTTTCACCCCCCTATGTTTTGCTATAG
Source organism: Laterallus jamaicensis coturniculus (assembly GCA_022605575.1). NCBI lineage: Eukaryota > Metazoa > Chordata > Aves > Gruiformes > Rallidae > Laterallus > Laterallus jamaicensis. The sequence continues at coordinate 2,304,921 of JAKCOX010000016.1, forward strand.
AATCTCTTTATAGTGCAGAGATTTCATGATACCTTCTTGTTCTGGGAACTAGAGCACTGTGAATCACACAGTCTAGGACTCTAAATAAAACAGCTCCAGGAATGTTTGGCTTAATAGGCTTGCAGAGAAGCAAGTGTATTACTTTGTTATGAAAACTGCTGGTTAACAAACTTGGTGCCCGTTATCCACAGCTCACTGTCTTGAGCTACTTGACTCACAGTTTCACTGCAGACCGGCTCTGCACGCCTGCTCATTTGGGAGCAAGCAGAGCAACCGTCAGGTTTATCTGTCACAGGGCTGCTGAAAAAGTGCCACGCTGTGCCCCCTGCACAGTGACGGGCAGACAGTTTGGCAAAATCAAGGGCTTCTGAAAGAGCCTGTCCACATTCCAGGCAAAATGAGAGACAGGTGAGAAGGACATTTAACATATTCCAGCTTCTTGACAGACCAAGGTTAGTTTAAGGCCATCTGGACAGGAGTTCCAGCTGGCCACAACCAATGGTTACATGAAAGCTTCCACCGTAAACTGAAACCCTTTCCATTCTTTTGATATTCAAATGCAAGTTACACAAACAGTGATAATTAATCAAATGTTATTTCACAGCTTGATGGATTGTTGCCCCAATTAAATGAAAGATCCAGTTTATTTTTAAAAACCCAACAAATCTTAAAAAAAGAAATCAGACTCCCATTGTCCCTTTCTGGAAAAGTGTGTAGTGCTCTCAAATCCAAGTTGACCTGAAATTCTCAGAAGACACTTGATCCTGCCTGCTGAAAAGAAGAATGTATGTGTACAGGGTACAGGAGCTTTCTAGCATCCAGCCTCCTAGAAACTTCAAGCAGGATAAGGAAAATGATGTGGTCCAAGAAAAACTTACGTTCCATAGAACGGATGTGTAGTTGGACTGGTAGAATAACATCTGCTGCTGTGCTGGTTACAAGTGCATGCTTAGCAAGACTTAAGTTTTGCAAAGTAAGCCATTTAAAAAATGAATTCTGATTATTTATGCAGGCAATGCTAACTACTTAATATAGCTAACTATAATAAAGAGTTCAGAAACATTTTAAACTAAATCAATAGTGTTTAATAATATCCCCAAACACACTACACACATCCCCCCTCCAAAAAAACCCCCCACCTTATTATCCAACTATGCCTGGTTATTTTCTCTCCAAGTATAATATAATATTGGCTTACCCACCTCTGTCTTATATATATGAGAGAAATACAGAATTCTAATGCTAGCCAGGTGGTCTAAAGGTTATTCTGAATTCTCCATTTCCCACACACCAAAGTCAAACAGGGCAGCTTAAGATGCTGTCAGGCCTTAACGCAGCAGTACTTTATCCAGCTACAGTGCTTCTGGCATCAGTGGTACTGTCTGCCAATGGAAGGCACTTACACAAAACAGTTCTGCCAGAAAAGAAGTGGAATAATCTGGGCCTACATTGTGACAGTGTATTTAAACAGAAGAATAATGACAGTTCTGAGACACTCACTGGAGTTTTATCCAAAACATTAAACAGCAGCATTATCTGCTCTGCAATTTCACAGTAATTATTTTTCCCTTCTAAACACAATCTCAGCAATTTTATACAGGACCCACAACAGCTCCTTTTTTCTGATTGTCTACTGCCTTAACATAATGCCAGTATATTTTCCAAAAAACCACTCCAGCTCAAGCTTAGGAAATTATCCTGGCTACCAGGGTACCTTAATCAGAGCGTTCTTATCAGTGTGTCTCCAGACTAATAAGAAGAAATCCAATCTAGAGCCACTGAACACAAAATTAGATCTAATCACAGGGCACTCTTCCAACTGTTCAACAGCAGGTCTAAACCAAATGAATGCCATTTATTTTTTGGTATCCATTAAAATACTACAAGCAATCCCATAATAGCTGCTTCAAAGCCACGATCAGAAAAGTGTGCAGACACTTGCTTGCATTTAAAGCATGATCATTCGATGCTGTCCTTGCCAAGAACTACTTTACATTCAACCAGTTTCATGACAACCCTGAAGGGTTCCAGAGCCCCAGTACTCTGGGAAATCCAAAACAGGATAACCTGTGTATATCTTCTCAGTTTGAGAATGTTTAAGTGGTTGAAGTACACCTTTTAATGGTTGTCTGGCATATAGATTATGCCCCCATAACAAAAAAAGCATCACCTGAGCTAATTGAGACTGAAAAGTTACTGCATCTGGGCTTAAGTATGCAATTCATTGAACGCCACACCACATGCACAAAAGGGCTATAGTGTAAAAACACTGAAACCTGCTTAATGCTTTATTCAAAAGTTCTGGGCCCACATTTTTACAGGACACCTGTGAGCCATGGGTGGAGTGATTTTTCTTTTTCTGCTGGGACTGGGAAACACTGTACCTGGAAAGTGTCCTGGGTTAGACAGAGCAACTGTGTATCACTTCAAAGCTGTAACCATAAAATATTTTGGGTGGGGACGGGGGTGCATTTGATAAAGCTCAGATTGTTTTAATATAGTTTCTGTCTCAGAGGTCAAAATGACAAGTTAGGTTTTAGCTCTCCTTTTGCTTGCAGCATCTTCACCGTACCGAACACAACCCGAGTCTGACAATGACTAACACGGCAGTTACCTCAGCAGGTACCGAGTCCTGGCTTCTGAGCACTTTCATGCTTAGCTGCCAGAAAATGTATGTGCAGAAGGTGAAGGCAAAGTAATTGGGCTGTGTGCAAGAGGAGGTGAACAGCTTCCCACCTGCACAGCTCAAGGATTCTCATAACCAAACCTTATGTGCTCTTGCTTGCTCTTCTCTAGGGTGGTCCATGTTTGCAATTAAGCTCTTACAGATAAATTACATCTGAACAGTCCTTCACTTAATTTATAAAGCAATTTCCACTATTTCATATTTTATTTGACTTTGCTTGTGGATTTATAAATGAAATCTATACTTAATTTTTTCCTGCATATAAATGCAGAAAAGGCTGCAATTATTGAGTGACAAAGTCAATGATAATAACAAACACCTGAATATTATTTTCCACTTTTGTCAAGACAGCCAGAAAGACTTAAAATAACATGTCTAAAAGCTACTCTATATTTTATATACTCTATTATTTATTGCATGTGGGTGAAGAGGTGTGTGTGATACAAACCAAAATTGATTAAATTAGCAGATACCACCTTCACTTTCTGGGTGCACCATCCACGATGGCAATCAGAACATTATGAATACATATTAAACTCACTTCACTTCTGCCCTCTCTAGTGACTGGCTAATTTCCTTCCCTGTGAAGAAGTTACTGCTTCCTAGTGTGATTATGGAGACAAGTGAGTGAAATTTGCAGTTACACATTTGGCTTAGGAAATTTTTTATGCTATATTAATAAATACTGAAGAGACTATGTATGTGTCTTACCCCCAATCATGAATTAATTCACACATGGCATAAAATACTCACACAATATATTCTGAAATAACTGGTCTTTCAACTACGATGCATTTGGTGTAAGAATATGGAACTGAAGATGGCTCTCAACAATGAAATCTTTCATATTGCCATTTCACTTGCATACACAGGTACTTGCTACACAGTAGTACTCAAGGATCCAGATACTCAACCACAAATGCTAAATGTGTAAAAACAATCAGTTGGCATCCCCACCCACACGTCAGCCGGTGACCAGATTTCCTTTCTTGGACTCCAAGCCTCTCATTTCCTCCCCACACTTAAATCCTCTGTGTCTATTACCCACTATACAAACTGTGCTATAAAACTGTTGGCACTTTCTTTCAGTGTTTCAGCCGTTGCTTCCCTCTTGCCTGACAGAGAAACAATAGACACAGCAGACTAGCACATCCCAGTGAGTTTTCAGAGGAGAAGGTGATTATATTAATGCCAGAAGCTGAAAAAAACACCCCAGTAAATCTAGCTAGTCTGTAAAATAAAGAGGAAGGGATCGTACTCACAGCAGCTGCAGAGACACAAGATCATCAAAAAGGCCCTGGGGAATCTCTGTGATCTTGTTTCCATAGAGCACTCTGAAAGATACAGGAAGACAAAATAAATCTTGAGTAACAGACCAGTTTCGTGTCCTCCCACATCTCTGCATTATCATCTTTATTGATCTTGTGCACCATGCCCAGGATCTGTGGGCATTTCATTTAACTACTGATCTCATTTTCTTTTCAGAGAGCACATGGTATTAAATGAGTCGTTATGATTCAGGCTTCGTCTGGTGTTGGAAAGCATTTTTAATGTAGAAACTGGACATCATCCAAAAACTGTATCTGAAATATTTTTCATTCTGTTGAGGGATTTTTTGCACTCTTTTTAGAAACACATTAACTACTGAAAGGCACATTGTCTGATGCAAAAAACTTAGAATTCTGCTCAGTGATATGGAATTTAAAAGCCAGGGAGCACAAACCCGTTATAGATAAAATTTCATGTAACAAAAGCTCTTAAGATATAATTGGCATGAAATGTGACACAGGCATCATTGGATGAAATAGTATAGCTTCACCAGGGCTGCTACAGTTTCAACTAGCTAAGATAAAGAAATTTAGCCTGAACTGGAAATAGGCATATATTTCAGAAACTCAAAAATAATGTAGGTATAGTTTAGTTACAAAGATCAGTAAAGCTTTAATAACACAAATGAGAGTGCCTGTATTTATCTATTCAACCACAAATATATATGACCTGATATCCAGGATTCAGTTTTAATATTAAAAATGTTTCCTTTTTAAATGGAAAAATACACATATAATAGCATTAGAAATTGAACCAAAGGGAAAAACTAAAACCACCATTATGCTAAGATGCGTTACCCTGGGATCAGAGGAAAATCATATATGACAGAACACCCAAATTTCAATCATGGCAAAAGTATTTACTCATGTCATTTCTGTAAGTTCATAAAATTTGCCAAAACCAGAAAGTGAATTAAGAGCTTCTATGGTCCTGGGAAACAGGAGGAGGATTAGGCTACCTCTGAAAATTTTATGCCTTACCTAAGAATTTTAATAGATTTCAAATGCAGGAGAACAGTATATCTGTATTTCTATGCTCTACATAAAACGCAGTAAATGGTTATAAATGAGCTTTGCTCCTCATGTGTCACTAAACTGGTTAATTCCTAACATTTTATTGTGGAGTAATAAGCTTGCAATGAATCAAACAGTCATGTGAGGCTTGGATGCTGGCTGAAATCCTGGCTTACACTGTCTTTCAACATTTAAAATACTATGGTGAATTGAACATAGTGAAAAACACACACTTAGCATGATGGACAATTTACAATACCCCCTGGCCTTCCCAGAGTATTCCCACTTCAATTTACTCTTCATCAGTCATTGGAAGTGTATCACCTCTGTGGGAGAGTTCCCAGATCAGCTATTTCTGAGCCTAAATAAAATGAATCTAAATAAGAGAACACCACTTAGATGACAGAATCTAAACTCGAACATTCATTTTTCATTCCTTTTGCAGTTTAGCAGGAACTGAACTGCTACCCAAGAAAATAATGATCATCTAGCATTATATTTTCTCTAAACAAATGTAACATAATTTCTATTTATGTCTTGTGGAGCAAGGAGGTTGGCTTTTAATGTACTGTTACAGTTAGTGTTTGTTGTGAGTAATGAATGCTAGTACCACTAAATTGCTTCAACTGTTTCTAAATTTCAGCTGCAGAAGACGTGCAATTTCCTACTTCAACAAGATGTCATGCAATGTACACAGATTTCTGTATTCCCCCCAAACCTAGTCAGCAACGATGGCTGAACTTTGAAAGGTCTATCTGGCCCGTTTAGATAGCAGTTTCAAAACACAAGATAATATTCAAGGCACTAGAATTTCACCAGGCTCTAAAACAACAGCCAAATGGCTGATTCCCAGATTTCTTTCTGACCAGAGTAACTGATGTGAGTGCTTGTGTCAGGAAGCAAAAGCAAAACCTCGGCAAAGAAAATATTTATAAAAGATTAAAATATTAAGTTAATACCCACAGTTTCCACTCTTTCTGAACAACATTTCGTTTGCAATTGCATCACCTACACACAAAGTTTAGATGATAAGCTCTGTGATGTGAGGTGAACACCTTCCTCTGTTTTGTGCACAATCACCAACGCTGATCAGTTATGCAGAGTACTACAGTATGTAAGAAAGAGGTCAGCAGGGAAGCTCTACAAAAATACCCATGGGAAGAAGCAAAAAGAAGTATAAAAATATCACCCCTCCAGACTAAGGGGTATTCTGGACGTAGAGGTAAAAACAGTTATGTAAAGTAAAATCTCAACATTCCCAGTGTAGTTGCTAGTTATGTTACTACAAAAAGCAAGTATCAAAATAAGACCCTTAACATCATTTTTCCTTTACTTTTAATTTAAGAGTCAGAAGGCTGTAGTACAAGCTGAAATCCTGGATGTGTTTATACATCCTCTTCACCATTTTGAGCAAAATAAAACCGATAAAAATAGCTTACAAAACAAAACAAAGCTTCAATTTTTAAAAGCCATGAAAAGAAAAAAAAGGATTTTCAAACCTAATTGGGCTTATGTGCATGTGGCACATTAACAGTCGAACAAATTAACAGCTAAACAAAAGTCAGTATGAGAGCTCAGGCACTTGTCTCTAATTCATATTCATGTTCAGCACTACATGGTGCCAAATTAGCTAATGCCATTGTCTGCCTGCCACGCCAGAGCCGAAATCAAATGGTCTTAGAGAAAGAAGCAAAGAGAGGGGAGATGCATAATGCCCTGCATCTCATTTCTTGAGTTCCCCATTTCCATTGACTCCGATAGTGAAAAAGAAACTTTTGCTTTCCTCAGTTCTCTTTTTTCCTGCTGAAGACAGGAAAGCATACTCATTCCAACAAGTATGAGTATTGGTCAGGTTCTTGATCCAAGATGCTTTTGTTCTGAATGTACCAACTGCTCTCCTAAGAGTATTACGAATGAGTAAGCTTGCAGGACAGACGGGCAGCTCAGGCACATGCCACTGTTGCAGCTGTTTTCCCCTGTGCCCTGTCATTCTGCCCGTCTCACTGCATGTGCTGCAGTGTTTCCAGAAGAGCAGCATTGGGAGACAAAGAAACAAAAACCACCCCACCCCAAACCAACCAATAACTTGAAAAGGCCATGTAACAGGAAACTCAGCTGAGACAATTCAAGAACTTCATTTAAATCTCCAATTCTTTAAATTTTATGAGATTTGCCTGTGGCATTACAAGTTCTAAAAAATGCATGTTCACTTGCATCCCTCACATACATTGCAGGACATGCAGGTGTCCTGGCTCCTGTGCAAGCTTGGCACAGGAACACAACCTCCTTCTATCCTCTAGCACCTGGAATTTTAGAGCCAAAATATTTTTTTATTAAAAATACACTAACAAAGTAAATATTTAATAAAAATAAACTCAGCTGAGTACTTGTTGCCAACAGAGGACGAATCAGTGAATCAGAGCAACATTTATTAGGAGACAAAAAAATTACTAACATTTTGATCATGTGCTCCTGATTGTTCATTTGCTTCTCAACTTTGCTGGGAGACAGAGTCAGCCAAAAGGTCTGACAAATGCCATCTCAACAAGATGTACATTTTGGGAGACAGAAAAAAGCGTGCTATAGCCTAATTCTATAATATTACTCTTAAAAGTAATAATTAGAAACTAAGCAAAAAGTGACTGGACACTGATAAGTGCCCTTTTCATAGAATCACAGAACGCTTTGGGTTGGATCTCAAAGATCATCTCAGTTCCAGCTCCCCTGCTGTGGGCAGGGACACCCTCACTAGCCCAGGGTGCCCAAAACCCCATCCAACCTGGCCTTGAACACTTCCAGGGATGGGGCACTGACCACCACTCTGGGCACCCTGTGCCAGGGCCTCAGAGTAAAGAACTAACCTAACCCTGCCCTCTCTCAGCTTGAAGCCATCACCTCTTGTCCTGTCCCTGCGCTTCCTGGTGAACTGACTCCCTCCACTTTCCTGTAGGACCCTTTCAGTATTGGTAGGCCACAATTAGGTCTCCCTGGAGCCTTCTCTTCTCCAGACTGAACATGCCCACCTCTCTCAGCCTGTCTTCACAGGAGAGGTGCTCCAGCCCCTTGATCATCTTTGTGGCCTCCTCTGGACTCACTCCAACAGCTCCATGTCTTTCCTGTGCTGGGGACCCCAGAGCTGGAGGAGTACTCCAGGTGGGGTCTCACAACAGCAGAAGTAAGAGTTTTCTTACCATTCCTTTCTTTCTCTCCTCACCACACATGTGAGTCTCTTTTACAAAGATGGAAACCACTTCAAATGGGAAAAACATTTGTAAGGATGTGCAAACACACCAGACTTTCCAGCACACGAATTACATTCTTGTCTTTTCCACAAGGCAGGTCTATCTAACACCAGAGCCACCAGTGTGAAGAATCATTCACTGCATTTGTAACTCAAGCATATTTTAAAAATTTTTGGCAGGTAGCTTTCCAACATCAGGACACTGCTGTTATGGCAGAGGTGCAGCTGAGCCATCTGGGGGCTATATTCTAGAGGCACATAGAACCATTAGCTTGCCAGTTCACAGCAAAATGCTTTCAGCATGGCCACAAACAATGAGATGCAGTTCTTCAAAAGTACATGGCAGATTGGCTCACAACTTGGCTGCTATCAACCTTCCAAACAATGGGAAGGACAGCACACAAAGCACAGACCCCTGGCTGCACTGCAAGCATTGGAGGAGATCCCTGGAAGAAGCACTCTTTTCAGCTGAAGAGTTATTATAGATCTACAATAAGAAATTATACAAATATATAAAAGTCATAACGAGGAGTTATGTTTCTACAGCCTGATTCTGGCATCAGATTTTAATATTCTGCCAAAAATTTATCCATTCCAACACACAATTAAATATTAAATTTCCAGTTAAACAACTGATTGCTACTACTAAACTTCAAGTTTTGTAGCTTAAGCCAAACGGTGTTCTAACTAGCTAAAAATAAAGATTAAACAGTGAAAAAAGTCACTGCATAGATTCATCTAAAAGCTTGGGATGTACCAGAGAAAGCAAGCATAGCACCAAGTATCTTATTTTGGGTGAGAATGTAATTAAAGCATGTAACTACCTTCAGCAGCAGGGTCTTGAAACAGAAAAGACTCACTGATTCTTCACATTTTCTAGACATTCTGCCCCTCTTCAACAGTGTTAAAATTAAAGAATTTGCAGAGACGTTCCTAACACATGGCCTCTCCTGTGCACACCACCTTCCAAGGGTGTGAAACAGTAATTGCTGTGTTGTCAGTATTTTCCAATTTGGTCTACCTTACTTGTAAATGCAGTTGCAGTTTAGCTGCTTTGTTAATCCAGATCCCAGGATATAGAGATTTTTCCCTGGAGGATGAGACAGAACTTCTGGGGTTATGAAAGCCTAGAACAGAATCCCTTACTCTAGACCATATGGTTTCCACCTAAGTGTTCCTTTATTTTGGCTTGGCTGAAACATTCTTACTGAATTTTGACTTTATGCAATGTCTTTTTCAGTCCTCAGAATGCTTTTAACTTTCCTCCAGACTGTGAAAACAATTCTTGCTGGGAAGAATTATATTTCCCAAGCTACGTACAATGGCACAGGCTCAATAAGGATTCATGTTTTCAGAAGAGGAGGAATTGATAGGGGTAAAAACAGCAATAAATTTCTAATATCTGAAAGAAACTTAGACATGTAATTTTTTTTCCCCTGCAATATTTCATATTTCTTCAGAACAAGTTAGGCTAAATAAATCACAGTGAAACTATCCTAAGTAATTTGTTACCTTAAAATAAGTTTGGCAGTTATGGCAATAGACAGTGTTTTATTGCAGATTTCAAATCAACATGAATGAACACCACATACATCATCACCCCGGAGATGATGGTCTAAATGGGACTGCTATGTCAAAGTCTAGGCTGTCTCTTGTCTTTGTGCCGAGGCTGATCTAAGCTTTTAAATTGTTCACTAGCTTAATTCAGTATATGAACAAAAGCAAAGGAATTCTCCCTGTTCAGTGGTCTAAAATTTATTCATTCCATTTAACACACTGAAGGCTTAGACTATTTTGTCATATCTCATAAAATGTCCCCAGACAGTCTGGATATTGCCTCTTCCAAACCTATGTTTGTGGGAAGTTTACTGACCCTAAGAATAACGTATATCTTTGATACTATTAACAATAACCAAATGCTGATAGAAAACTCTCAGTGATATTGGACAGATTTTGAGTTGATTAAATGCAAAATTAATTTACTTCAGAAAGTGCAAGCAGCAATCTTGAAACATGAAACTCCTCATAGCTTAGCCCCCACGTTCTGTGCTATTAACCATTCCAGCTCTAGTAAAGTGCAATTCCAGCAGTGAAGTGCAAACACAACGTACCACAAAGGGAGCCATTCTCAAACTTTTAGTTAGAATTAACACATCCTCTTGCAGTCAAAATTCTGACACACTTCTCAACGCAATGGTACTATTTGCTCATGATTATATGGAAGGAAGTATTGGATGTCAAGACTAATCCCTCCAACACAAAAGCCATGGCTACATTACCATGGCTCACTGACACCTGTGCTGCTTATTGTGTTTCAAATCATTCTAGTTATTTGTTTCTTATCTTGGATACATCATGTGGTCCTAACTAACTGCAGTATCACTACATTGCATTGCCTTCAATGTATACATCCTTGCATCATCTCTTTCAGAGAAACACTGCCACTTTTTCAAGAGGGAAGACTTTGCTATAGACACACAATTTATTTGTCCAACAGCTATCACTAAATTTATGCAACATAAGGTGTTCCTCCAAAATACTACACCAGCATCTTTAAGACTAAAGACCCTTTTTCTCAGGCCTCCATTCTCCACAGCATCTTTACAGCAAACTCTCCACAACCCTGTTAGCTCAAAACTAGAAGCTGGATCTTACTGTTATCTTCAATTTTGTCCATAAACAGCTTTGAAGCTTGGCTTGCACCAAAAATATGCTAAGGATCTATGCCCTAGGGCCTACATATCGAAAGGGATCTTCAGACAGTGTAACAGATTGAAAACCACAGAACATACAGACCCAGGACTGACCAGTGACTCACAGTTGAGCCTGTCCATGACACAAGGGGAAAAGGAAAAACCAGTAAACTCTGGGAAAAGAAGAGTAAAAAATCTTAAAGAATGATTCTGGTTACTTAATTGATGTCATAATCTGGGAAAAAAACAAGTTATGCACATGCCCAAATATTTTCCCACACCATCATTCTATGAATAAGGACCAAAATCCTACTGAAAAACAGGCATGGAGAAGACATTTTTCCCCCTGCATTTGGGGAATGGAGAAGTCGAGTGCAACAACAACAAACATGCCTTGTTTTTGCTAAATGCAGAGAGAACTGAAGGTAGGCATGGCTTATTTAAAAGTGTTAAGATTTTGTGAGCTGTTTGACTACCATAGGTGGATTTCTTGTTAGAGAAAATACATAGATTTAAAATAAAAGCTTATGACCTGCTAGCATATGGATTGCTGAGCACTTTTAAAAGACTTAAGGTTTACATATTTTAGGGGAAAACGCTTCTGTAATAAACAGTCCTGTGTTTTGAAAACAGTAGTACACCATTTTTTCCTCCATCTCTACATAAGTACCATAGGCAGAGTACACTGAGAAACATTTCTGCCTAGAGACACTAACCCAAGTTAACTTCAGAAGAAAGCAGAGTAGCAACCCACTATATATATGCCTCCATTAGCCAGCTAGGCTAACAATGTTGGCTGGCTTCCAGATAAGCACTTTCACTCTCCTGGACCCATAGGGAGCATGGCAATTGCATGCAAGCAGGGAGTAAAGGGAGGAGCAGAAAATGGGAATAATGTAGGAGAAAAGAAAGCAAGGGGTTTAGGCAGTACAGAAGTACTTCATTTTTAATGGAAACAAAGTTGCTTACTTTGATTTGCACATTAATATTTTCCCCTCCTTTATTCTTGTTTTAACTCAGCTAGCTGAAGAGTCCAGCTGCTCTGTGCATGGATTAAACCTCACCGGTGTCTCATTAAAATGTATGCTGCCAATCACATTTGACTTACATATATGAAAAATAGAAGTTACTCTCAGCTGAGCTGAAGCATTGTATGCAGAGCAGTGTTCCTTCAGGGCATGCAGCTGACTAAACTTATTGGGGCCTCAGGCACCAAAAAGATGGAGCCACTTAAAAGAGAAAACACTAGTAAGCAAACTGTCTTACTTCATTCCTACCTCCTTGTTCTTTCCCCTTTGGCGGTTTCATTGGGAGGGACGGCACTTCAAAGGAGTCATCTTCTCTTGCACTTGTCTTTCTGCAGCTGACAGAACTGGACTGGTGGCTACAGCAGAGATCAGATGAAAGAAGATCCTCTACTTCTCAGAAGTAGAAACCTGAGGGAGGTTTCTTTAGAGAAACCCATATTCTGCAGAACAGCAGATAATCTTGCTCCATAAAGGTACCTAGGGCTCAGAAACTGAGCCAACTACAGAAGTGACCAGGAGAGAAAAACTGTCCGGATGTCTGGGTGACATGAAAGATCAGGGAACTAACCCCTGCCTATCAGCCACAGGGAAAACATTTGTAAGACCTACTTGCAATGAACAGCAAGAATAAAACCTTTTGAAAGAAAGTGGGAGCCAATGGCAAGCACAATGGATGACTAAACCTGGAAGAGGCTGACAATTTCAAGGTTGAAGTTACGCTGTCCTAGAAACCAGTCTGCCAAAGAGAGAAGAGTCAGAGTGTGTTACAACAACCTTGGGTGGCTGTGGTAGAAGGAAACTCACACTGGAGAAGAGGAAGTCTGCTCAGAGGTAGTTCTCTTCCTAAAGCCCTTTCTGTGCTGCCTCTCCTCCCCCTTGTAACCTTCTGGCATTAACTTAAGCACTATTTTACCCACTTAGATATAAACATACTTAAAATTTGGTTAAAATATCATTTTGGATTACTAGGCAGAGAATACACAGTTATTTCACTTCCTTCTGTAAGTTGTTTCACTATCAATTTCCACCCAGTTTATATTCTCCTTACCTCTCTCTCCACTCTGATGTCATAGAATGCACATTAGGTTGGAAGGGACCTTTAAAGCGCATCTAGTCCAGCCCCAACATGTGTGTTCTGTCCCACTCCCGAGGCCACCTTGGGGCATTTGAATTAGCTACAGCTAAAGATGAGTAACTTCTGAGTTGGGAAGACAATCCCAGTAGAAATGTCCTGCCTGTCCAGCTTGCTCCTAGTCAGGAGGTTTGCCAAGACCAGAAAGCTGTAGCACTGCAGCATCAGCAGTAGCTTCATACTAAGCCAAAACTGTAGTGTTCAGTAAATGTCATTCTCTTACTGAATCGTTTCCAGAGAGCATTGAGGAATCTCTCTCCATTTCCACAGCATGTTGAACAACACTGCCCTAACTGCTCAGCAAAGGCTAGCAAAACTTCATATTTCTGGCATTCTCAAAAAGGCTCATCCTTCTGCATGCTGGCTCAGAAGTTTACTGCAATGTATAAGTTTAGTGCTAAATAGCCTTCCAATATTAGCATTAGTCCACAAGTCATATAGGTTCTTAAAGTATCCAGTGTTCAAAGAATAAAATATGTAAGCTTTTAGAAAGAACCACATTCTTAAAAATCAGTCTTATATGAACATTACTGTGCTGAATGTTTTAAAACTGTCTTTAAAATTAACGCAGGTAAGTATCATTCCAGTTGAGACTACCCTTTTATCCCAACCTGGGACTCCTTCTAGCACTCAATTCTAGTTCATTCTCTATATGCAGCTTCTGACCTTGTATTGCTCTTCTTACCCATTAAAAGCTCCGCTGTTTCAGTATTGCTCTGGGTAGCTAGGTTGAAATATAGCTGCATTATATTCAACTTGGTGCTAAAACTGTTTCTGTGTTCTATAGAGAGAAACAAATGGCTGTCAAGAGTTCCTACCTTTCTTTTATCTTCTGTATGAAGGCATATTTTAGTCCCCTTCCAGCTTAATAAAGTAGTAATTACAGCTAAGAAATATAAACATTTTCTTACGAGCTTCAGTTCTTCCCTAACTGGTTTGAAAAAAACCCCCAAAATCAAATAACCCAAAAAATTCACAGGAGAGTGTAATCTCAGTTCTTTAAACCAGAAGAAAAATTCAGTATGGAAGTATTTCCCCTAACCTCTCCCTGATTAACACCGCTGAACCACGCCTTAGCTATGATGAGGGGTTTGTGGGCCATGATGAATTAGGGGGCACAAATTTGCCTTCAGGTGCACAAGTACAGTAGATCAACTAACACACTGGCTTTGAAGAAGCAAAGAAGTCACTAACCTTGGGGGTGTTCAGCTATAAAAGATCTAACTAGAGATGTGTAAACAGTTTCTCCTTCTAACCTTCATGACCAATTTTTCACTTACGAAAGATTAGATGCTTCACGCAAGCTGGCAACTGCACACAGGAACATAAGTTCTCCCAGACAGCACATTATCGGTTTTATTTCTCTTCCATGCAAGCTCTCCCCAAATGCCCATTCAGTTCTATTTTCTACTTACAATGAAATGAGAGATTTCAGGCCTTTGAATGAATCAGGTGCAATGTCAGTTATCTGATTCTTGCTGATGTCTCTGTAAAGAGAAGAAAGGATTAAAAAATTATTTGTAAACAGGAATTTGATGAAAATATTTTAGCTGTAGTTTATTGGAAGAATATACTTGATACAAAAGCAGAACTTGTGTGCTCTTGCAGCTCGCAAGGCCAATGGGATCCTGGGCTCCATCAGAAGAGGGGTGGCCAGCAGGGACAGGGAGGGGATTGTCCCTCTCTACTCTGCCCTCGTGAGGCCCCACCTGGAGTCCTGTGTCCAGATCTGGGGCCCCCAATACAAGAAGGATGTAGAACTGTTGGAGAGGGGTCAGAGGAGCCACAAAGATGATCAGAGGGCTGGAGCACCTGCCCTACAAGGAGAGGCTGAGGGAGCTGGGCTTGTTCAGCCTGGAAAAGAGAAGGCTGCGGGGGGACCTCATTGCAGCCTGCCAGTCCCTGAAGGGAGCAGACAAACAGGAGGGGAATCAACTTTTTAAAAGGGCAGATAATGGCAGGACAAGGGGGATGGATTAAAGCTGAAGGAGGGAAGGTTTAGATTGGATATTAGGGGGAAGTTTTTTACAGAGAGAGTGGTGAGGTCCTGGAACAGGCTGCCCAGAGAGGTGGTGGATGCCCCATCCCTGGAAGTGTTCAAGGCCAGGTTGGATGGGGCCCTGGGCAACCTTATGTAGATCCAGGCCTGGAGGTTGGTGGCCCTGCCTGTGGCAGGGGGGTTAGAACTCTACGATCCTTGGGGTCCCTTCCAACCCTAGCCATTCTATGATTCTATGATTCTATAACTAAAAGCTCATATTACCTTAGAAAAATTATGAGCTATGTAAAGACACAGATAGGCAAACTCCAGGAATTATCAGAAAACATCTGTCAGTACGATAGGCAGTAGCCTCAGCAAATCATCAGCTTCTCTATTAATAAGATCTTTCATTTTATGGGCAGTGAAACAAGGATTTGTATGAAGAGCTCTAAAGAACATCAGTGAGGTAGCCCATTGAATAAAAGCTGTTTATAAAACCATCTTAAGAACTATTAATAATGGAGATAGCATTGTGACTCTGTGGGGTGGCCCTCAAGCATGAGGAGCAGACTGTGACCAAGCAAAAATGTTGTCTGAACATTTAAATGCAGGCATCGAAGGCTAGCTTTATAACAGTACAGAGGATCATATTTTGATATAAGTGAAATGATAGATTGGGGGAGGAGAGGTTCCAAGGTAGGTGGAAAGTGCAGGCAGGACATGCATTAAGGAAGGCAGTGGGATTAATGGTGTCAGCATCGTGTTGGCACCAGAGGAATGGCTTCTGAGGCAGCAATGCTGTGTTTGTCTAAGAAAAGGAACCTTGCAATAAATGAGATGTAAAGATGAACGTATCCATCAACACCAGATATGTGTGTTATACTTGAACAAGATTCCCACCAAACCCTAGGAAAAATCAGCTGTTGGTCTCCATTTGCATGAAACAATATCAACAACTCTTAGGATGATGAAATTCTTCTGAGATAAGGCTTTTCCCACACCACCTCCAATGGGACAGGGGATGGGAAACAGACTGCTCAACCCCCACTGTCAAAGCAGGCACCAGTGTCACGGAGTTCCACACCATACCAGTGATGGTTGGTTTTAGAGAAAACAAGCAGAGCAAAATTCTACAGTGACCTTGATCTGGTGAGGCAGGCGAGAAGGGGAGCAACACAGCACAGCACAGTTTGCAGGCTCTGGGGAAAGTCTGCAAGCATCTGAATGGAAATTGTGGACCTTTGAAGCCAGCAGCGCTGTGGAGAACACCCAGCATGTTGCTGACCCTGTCAGGGAGCCCCAGTGAGATTCCACCACCTCAGCTATGTGAGTGGAATTCAGTTACAGCCTGCTGTCACTTTCAAGGGAAAAAGTGTGTTCCTGGTTTAGAAAATGCCCTTCAATTTTAGTCATAATGAAGTACACAAAGACAAATACAGACTATATCAAATTTCTTTACACATGGAGCCAAATTTACTCCAAACACGCAGAACTGGTTGCCTTACCATGACTGTCACTGCAATCCAAACTTTGTGTCAATCAGTTCAACCAGGTGCTTAGCTACAGGCGTAACTTCCAGCCACCTTGTTACACTCAATGTATCAGCCTGAATCAGTACTATCAAATGTGTTCACTGATACCTGAAGCTGGAGTTTCAGGTATTTCATGTACATCTTTGCCATTTCTTTTTCTGGGGCACATGCTAAGGATCCCAGTCAGACTCTACTGTCACTTGAACGAGAACTTAGGAATCAGAAAGTAAGAAGGGTTTCCACTCACTACATGTTCTGAGCCACATGTTCTATTGGTTAAAATGTTAGTGAAGTTCTCTGTTTTCAAATCTAGCTACACAGAGTGGGATTTTATTTGGTTCTTTTTCAAGGTTCACGAAACAAGAGCTCTGCTGTCTCCTAGGGTTTTCTATTATAACATCCTGCCTACAAGGACAGAATCCAGTGAAGGTTTCTGATTCTTCAGCTCAATTCACAGAAGCCAAATTTATGAAATGGCTACAAATTTGTGAAATTTTCTACAATGAAAGTAGAATTATTTTTACATATCAGCTTTTGTGAAACTTGCTTGGAGTGCCTGGTAGCATTTGCTGCTTTTTATCTAATAATTCTTACATAAGCAGAAGTCTGATGTGCATCTATGCTATCCATTTACCAAGGAACATATTGAAGCCTATTATAACGACATGATATCATGAGTTTGCTGAGCAATGCATAGCATCTGAAAAGGGACACCTAGGTTTTGAAACAAGTACTTCAGCACTGTTTTACTGATTTGCTACATTTCAACATAGAAACATAGAATAATTTCCATGCTTTCTCTCTCCCCATGTCCAGACACTAATGAGTGTGTAACTAAATGGTGCCTGAACGTGCATAAATGCCATGCTAGATGATGACACTCAGTTCATGCAGATGCACTACAATCAGCATTAGAAGATAATTAGACACATTATTTCCTTTCCATTAGAGCCCAAGCTCCAGTACTGTTGGATAAGGAGGCTCCATCTCCTTCTCACTTGACCCAGGAAAAGTGATTCACTTGTCCTTGTGCTTTCTTTCCCTCCCTTTGGTTTGCTTTGGCAAGTTCATCCAATTCTGTGCCTGATTTACATCAAGACAAAGAGATACAGGGTTTTTTAACCTCAAAGATTAAGCCAATTTGGATCACATAAGGTTCATTTTCATAGTTTTGGCTATCTTTGAGTCACTCAGTGGAAGTGTAGCTCTTTAGCTGGCATTGTAATAAGCTTACCAAGATTTCACCCAGGCAGGGAATAGGACTACATTAATCACCTCATCCTAGTCTCCCCACACCACTGACAGCATTGCAGAGATGATCTTTAAAGGTAGTTTAACACACCCTGGAGGGTGACTGTACTCAGTTACGACTTAGGGACATAAATTGGTTTTGTCTTTGCACCAGGGGAGCAAGGATACCCTGTGAGTCACTGTATAACATATGACTGTATGGCTTAAATGTCTTTACTGTAAAAGGGTTTGAAACAAAACAGATTTATTTTTAGATGCAGCCAAGTGCAAAACTATTAATAGCACTGGATGAGTATTCTCTATGTTGACTAACATTATTAGAAACAGATTACTTGATTATCTCCAACATGTAAAATGGACTATTCTCATTTGACAAGACTACTCAGCAAAAATCCATATCATATATGGTTCAGTTTTTAGAAGCTACTTAGCAAAACACAGCTACTGGGAAGGCTGCGAAATCTCAATGTGTTTTCAGCTAATATATATGGTAAAATTAATTTGGCAACAAGAAATACAACTACAAGCATCAGAGCTAGAGAGGTACAACCACATCATTCAAAGTAACTCTATGTACTTGGCTCATAACTGTGCTAGAAACCTGTTAATTAAAAGCCTCAGAAAAGCAAAGACAAAATGGGAGGTAACAGCATAAACTTTGGAACTTGCAGGCTAGAAGTGACAGAGCTATGGTACAAGCACTACTGCTATGTAACTTAATTCAAAATGGTACAGCTGGGCTTGGATACTTAATATAATAATGACAACAACTTCTATCTCTAGAGATGGGATGGTTCCTCCTTCAAGCCCCTCAAACCTCTTCAAAGGCCTTGAATAATTGAGCACTGAGCTAGGACCTGTTACATTCCCCCCAAAAATCAGGTGAGCCATCATCCAAGACTGTGTAATTCAACTGCATATCTGAATCCTACAGGTACCAAATCATCCTCCTGAGACAGATACAGTTAGCTTCATGTAATTCATTGTGTGAGAAGATGTGGGCAGTTATGATGAAGTCCAGGATACAAAAGATTTCAGCTCCTTTGCTAAAACCCAATCACCAAAATAACTCTCCCATCTTGAAAGCTATTGAAGACACATTCTAAACAGTGAACTTCAGCTAGATGCAAATGTAACACTTGAATGAATATAATCTGATATAAGCTTGAAGTATTAATATCAAGTTATATAAAAATTATCTTGGACAATTAGCTCCAACCTCATAGTTATCCAATTATTTAAGACAAGGAAATGGTATAATCTTTCAGGAAATAATAAACATTCCAAATACTGAGTGCTGCAAGTGAGGAGTCTGTTATCCCCAACATTCTCAAATGTATATTCACCATAAAGAGGAAAAGACAGTAAAATTACTAATTATATGCTAAAACGACCCTCTGAAAAGAATTCACTTCAAAAAGCTTATTAATATAATATCACATTAGCATTTTTTCTTCATTCATACTGTGAACACCATTAAATCAATAATCTCCATGCCATTGCACTAGTCCTTGAATTCAAAGTAACAAAAATGAAGAAATGCTGAGGACTTCAGTGATACTATGTTCTTCCTCTATAGGATAAAAATGGATAATTCTTTTGTTTTAAGAGGTAAACTTTTGACTAAAGTATATTTTGTGTTAAAAACATGGAGATTCTTGCACTCTGAAAAAATGAATCGAATCATCTTGTCAAATAGTGGAATTCAAGTCCTCAGTTAAACTTCATGTAACATCAGGGATGCCCAATTTAGAGCCTCACTATACAACAGGGATAAAACTTTAACAAAGAAACAGGTCAACAACCAAACAGCAAAACCTCATGTTTGTTATGGGACATTGTGCAGCCTGGTCCCAAGTTCTTCCTCACAAGGCTGACACATTAACTAAGCTTTGATACAGACTACATGGCATGATATCTTACTATCTATGAGTTCCCATCTCAATGAGTATCCCAATTACACTCCAGAAATCTGCTAACACAACTTGCTAACAGAAGTTTGCTGTGGAATTCCAACATGAATCACTTCACATAGTAAGTTGCATTGGGTTGAGCAGCCAGTAAAGTTAAGAAACAGTTTTTGGTCAACTCCCATAAAACTAGAGCTCACCAATCATGAAAAATGAAAGGAAAGTAAAACATTGCCAAAATCTAAAATTAGTCATACCTCAGAAAGAAGTAAGTATGACTTTAATAATTAAAAAGTTACAAGTTAGGTCACTGAAAAGGGATCCATCATTTTTCACTGAAATTACCGTCTTGCTATCTAATACAGCGCTTCTTTAAAAATACATACAGCTATATTGAAAGTAAGACAGAAGAATAGAGACTCTAGAAGATTGATGATTTAGCCTGTTAAATATTAAGATCCATATTTACAGCTCTTCAGCCCTAGGAACTTGGTAAGTTTGGACTGGCAAACACAGTAATTTTACCCTCAAATCCAAAGGCACAGCAAAAGCTGTCTTACGATTCCAAAAGCATTAGCTATCTGATAAGCCAGTGTCTTCTTGTAAAACGAGCTGACAGTGTCTTAATTCCATTAAGCATTGTTCACAGCAAACAAGAACTGTAAAGGGACATTTTTAGCTGTCTTAGCACTGAGCTACAAAACCTGAACAGCCTGTGGAAGCTACTGTTCCAGAGGTACCCATCAACATCTTGATATCATGGTGAAGCAGAAGTACCTTATTTTACCCTTGTCTGTATCGTTGTACTACTGTCACATATTTTACATACCACTTGAAAAGGGAAGACTGACCAGGGGAAACACCCAGATTATCTGCATGAGACTGCTGCTACAAATCACAAAAACTTTTTAAACCAAAGAGAAAACACAAGAGCTAGTAAGAATTGTCTGTGTATCCACTGGTGATTAAGAAACAGAAAAAAAAGCTCCAGCAGGTTTCTTTGTTTTCTTGTAAACAGTCAAACTATTTCAACATCAGGACAGTGAATGCACTGGAAAAACATATCCTAACTACTGCAAGAACATGCACTCCTGCTATAGCTGGGGTCAACTAAACCGACGTGCTGCAAACAGATACCAGAATGAATGAGAGGAAAAACATAGAGTTTAAAATCTTTTCTAAGGAAGCAGATTTGAAGTTCAAACAGAGTAACAACTAATTAGGTCGCATCATTTATAAAAGGAAGTGAAATTAAGCATTATTAAGGATTTCATGCACGGCTAGGCATCCTGAACCAAATTCCATTGTTGCTTACACTTTGAAGAGATTATTTGTGCAATCCCCAGTGATTTTGACATGGAAATTGCCAATATGTTTCTAAAATAAAGATACTGATCTTGAAGCTAGGAGATTCATGATTGCTCTTACATGTTGGTCTTATTAAAACTTACATTCTCTTAAGCTTCTTGTACTGGGTAAAAGCTCCAGGGGGGATGATTTTGATGAGGTTTTGTTCCAAACGTCTAAAAACAAACAAATATACACGTTAGCTACACAATTATAGGACAGGAATAACATTAAACATGATAGCAGATTTCTATATAAATATAAAACATTTGTATAGAGTTTTTATGTGAAACAGATTTTCTCTACTGAAAGCCACTAAACGGAGAAAAAAATTGAGAAAATAACTTGGAAAAAAATAATCTCAATGATTACACTAAATCGGTATAGACAAAAGTCACAGGCCCTAGAAATTGTACTTTTAAAGCACATGGGGTTCATAAAAAATAGTAGGCATAGTTTTTTTACTACTTAATCAAAGTTAATGTAGAAAACACAGATGCTTTCCTTGACTAGCTGTTGTAAATAGAATGTAGATATCCAACCTAAAAGCTATGCTATGTTGTGACAGTTTAATAAGCAGATTAGTAATACTAAAAGAGTAACTCAGGAGCATCGAGCTGTGGGAACATGCTGAAAGCCAAAATGGAATTCATTGCAGTATGAAGCGGATTTTCAAGGGGGAGGAGGAGAGTCTATGCTAAAGCAGAGCAAAAAAGGACTGCATCTTCCTATTCTAACTAAAAAATACTGAAGGTGTTCTGAAACACTGTTCTGACTAGATGAAAACACTGCTGTTTTCATTTCTGAGATTTGGTTTAGAAGAAGTACTCTTTATGAAGTATCATAAATGCACATATCAATAACATAAAATGTAAGAAACTTTAAGATACCACATACAGTAACCATTGAGATTAATTTTTTGTTCCTTCCTGAAGTATTTTCAAATCTTTGTCAGCAAGTTCCCTAAACTCCTGCTAAAAAGACTGCCACCTTCTTAGATGAACCCTAAATATTCATCTCCATTATATATATGATATATATATCATATAGAAGTGAATCCCCATACAAATTCAAATGACCATGGCAGCTAAAATTGTACAATCAGAATTGGAACTCAGACCAGAATTGCATTTTATCCAGCTCTAACTTATTATTCAAATGTTATGTATTTTTTCCAAAAGTGTCAAAAAGGAAAAAGTTTCAATAGCAAAAATCTGTGGTGGGAAGTGGTTTAGAATTGAAACACAAAAAGATACTGGAATGCTGGAATGAATCACTCTAGTCATTTAGAGCTGCTGCAGCAATGCAGAAGGGAGAAAAAAATTCAAAATGAGGAACTGAGATAAAATGAGATGCAGGGAAAAGTAAATCATGTTTTTTAAAAGACTTGGGAAAAATGTAGAGAAAACATGTAAGGCCCACCAGCCCGCTACTGAACAGCTTACCCTTCTGTTGCTCTGTGCTTTCAATAGACAAAAGAAAAATCCCCTCGAAAAACAAGGTATTTTGCCAGCTCAGTTATGCTCTAAGAAACTGTTTAATCATGAATATTGTGATTCTGACACAGCCAACTTGTACAGTCAGTGTGCATGCATTCTTTTATTTCTGCAGAGGTCTATTTTAATGGTTGTGATCAGAGTTAATTCTATTCCTTGTTTTGTGATTTGAATTAGTGTCTGAGATTTCCCTTCCAGTTGGTCTAAATATAACACGCTTCATTTCTGGCAAGTCCACAGTGAAATGCAAATTGCTGTAAGCTTCAGCACGCTACTATTGTTGGGTGTTTGTCACCAGAATTAGCAGTACACATATTCTTCCCATAAAGGCTTTTTGTCAGCTTGCCAGCTTGATGTGTAACTCCTCCCAAGTGTTTCTGTGCAGACACTTCTAGGAACAAAAGAGGGGCCTGCCTGTCCAATTCCCTTGCCTTTCGGAGGGAAACTGGGGGTTCACACATGCTGCACATTGGCGCAAACAGTACAGGGAAACTCAAACACAGTGGTGGGGGGAAACACAGCCCCTTTTTATAATCATTTGCATTTCTAAAAGAATTTTAGTGACTCAAGGTTGGAAATGGACAGAGAAATTTTATCCCTAAAGGGTAAAAAAGCACTAGAATTTGAATAGCCACAAATCCCAAGTAATAAGAAAAAATGAAAGCTCTAGAAAAGGTGGAGAGGAACATAGAGCTGTTTCAGAGAGCTGCCTTCTGAAGCAGTACTGAATTCTTGACCCTTTCTTACAAAATAGCAGATGGCCTGTACAGAAATAGATGGACAAGGCTGTTGTCACCTGCTGCTGTATTTTCACCTTAGCACCTTGTGGTTTTTTAATTGTAATGAGGCTCTTTCTAAATGAAGGACTATAGGCTACACAGAACACTACGCTCAGTACATTACATTTTGCAGATGCTACTGGAGAAGCAACATACATATCCTGCGGTCTCATCAGGGTCTGTTCAGCCTGGAGAAAAGACGACTTTAGTGTTTATAAATATCTTAGACATGGGTGGCAGGGGGAATTGGCCAGCCCCTTTTCAGTGTCTGTGGGGACAGGACAAGGGGCAATGGCTGTAAGCTGGAGCACAGGAAGTTCCGCACCAACATGAGGAAGAACTTTTCCCCAGTGAGGGTGAGTGAGCACTGGAATAGGCTGCCCAGGGAGGTGGTGGAGTCTCCTTCTCTGGAGAGATTCAAGTCTCGTCTGGACGCCTATCTATGTAATATGAGATAGGGAGCTGCTTTGGCAGGGGGGTTGGACCCGATGATCTCTTGAGGTCCCTTCCAACCCCTAAGATTCTGTGACTCTGTGTGTTTGGAGGTAGGTTCCAACTTGGGCACAAAAAGCAGATGAACTTGGAGCATTTCATTAAGTGTTGCATTAAATTAGCAGGTATTTTAAAAGTACTAATCTAACTTCCATTTACTTCTTTCAAAACTGCATGTTCTTGATTGGCAGGCGTAGGCTGAAAAACATGATGCAGATACACAACTAAAATACTGGAAAACAAACTATTTGTATTAAGACTTTGTGCTTTCACCTCTCTTGAACCATAAATGACATGAAGGACAGTAGAGGATGAAAACTCTCTAGGAAACACTAGGTTTTGCCAGAAGGGGTGTTGGCAATTTCAAGGGGATAAAGGCTTAATTATAAACCAGGGTTATTCATGATACAATGGGAAACGGCTGCTAGAGGTGCCATCTTTCAAGTAAAGTGAAAAATAGAGTTTTTACCTAGTACTGTAATTTTTTTCTACAAAAATTTAAAAGATAATCTAAATTTTACAGCCACATTTTGTTTCAGAGAAAATGACCCAGTTTACCTAGAGCATGACCTCTGGCAAATGGTATGTTTTCATTGCCTATCCCTGCAACACGTTGAAGTGCTGTCATACACCATATATCCATACGTGCTAGTGCAAAGCAACATCAGTGAGTTCATTTGGGGGGGTGGGAGGGTGGGCACCACCAGAATATATTATAGAATAATTTTACAACACATTTGAGAACTCTGTACAAGAGACACAGTCCTAAGAGGCTAAATTTTGATCATCTGAACTACCATCCCCCACAATTAAGATTTGTAACAACTCAAAGTTTTCCTTGATTTTCCTCTGGAACTTCATAAAAACATCCATTTGAAAAACTCCACAAGTAGAATTTGCAAAACTGATAAAATAAATTGGTGGCTTTTGTTCCTCCTTTCAGTTACCCATGTCACTGTGCCACGTTGCCTGCTGCCAGCTACATCGCTTAGATGAATTGAAGTCTACCTCCCCACTTCTGACAGGCAGCAATGCTCTATCTGCCTCTCAAAGCTTTATTGTAGTCTTTGACAACAACATCAAAAGACAACAATTTCTTTTCTCTTCACTAATATATTACTAGAGATTGGAAAGTGAGAGGATCCAATAGATTCAGATGCATTTTTCTTGCTATAACACAATGTTAGACAGGATAAAGTTCTCCTTCCCACTTTCTTCAAATGCCTTTGCAGCAATAAAAGCAGGAAGTAAACATATCAGAGCAAAAACCCAACAAAACAAACCCGATGAAGCTATGCAGTTAAATATGACAAGCGATCCCAGAGTAAAGAATAAGCACTCAAATTCCCATGCTAATCCATCTCAGAGTTCACCGAGGTGCAAATCTTTTCATCATCACCTCATCTGGTGCCTGTACTGCTCACACCCAGGATGGCAAGACACAAAGGATAAAAGCTCTGCCTAATGCAGCCTTGCTGGAGCTAGCTCACACTCTCCGGAGTGACTAAGCCATTTATCTTGAAGAGTGATTCCCCATGCAGAATGGGGGAGACAGACTTATTAATTTGGGCCTTAACTATCTCTCTTTCATTGAGAGAAAGAAAGAATTTGTTATTTGGGTCTCTAATGGAGCAGTTTGCTAGCAATTTTCCCATTTCAAACACCTTCTCAGCTGCTAATGTGTAATGTTTTGTCAAGCTTACCTACCCATAACATGGACAAATCACTAGCTTGAAGAAAAAGAGAGAGGGAGTGAAGGAAGCATCAGTACTGGTAATTCTTAGCTGTCAGATGAATAGAGCCTACAAATGAGACAGCCATGCTCTATTAACAGTGCCACCAAGCTCCTGCCTGAGACATGTCAGAAATGTCCCTCTGCACAGGGCAGTCATGAACTTCCCTGCTGGGAGAGACAGAAAGCGAGCGAATGAGCCAGATTGCTCCCTGGATCACATCGCTCTGCTCCCAGTGCCAGGGCTCTTTCGGGCTTGCATCATGCAGGCAGCCAATAACCAAAAGCAGTTTCTGAGAGAGAGAAAGCAGAAGACCAGATCAGTGTGCAGCAGTAAGCTGTAGCACACTCGCCCCAGCAGGATGCACACAACCTGTCTGAAGGTTGTTGGGAAGGGCAAAACTCTAGCTTTTCCCCTGCCCCGTGAGCAGGGATTTGCAGGGAGCTTGCTAAGGACTGTTTGGGGGAAATGAGCTGCCTGTGTTTTCCCCACAGTAATAACGGCCAGGGCTGAGAAGCAACGTTTGTATTAGGAAGGAGGAAACTTCTACAGCACATAGCAATCAAGAGACTGCTCCTCCTTGCCAAGGAGTGAGAACAACTGGACTATAAAAGCTGCTTGGACCATTATCTTACATTTACCTCATGTTTTGAAGTTGCATATCTTATCAGACATTTTGGACTCTGATGAAGAAAATTCCACAGACACATTTTCCTTATTTCAGAGGAATAAATCATACTTAAAATGTATTCTTCTTAGTACAAATATGGTCTATGTCTGATCCCAGTCCTGATCCCTTTCTCACCTCTTTATTTGAAATAAAAGCTTTATTCCTACCATGCACAACAGGTTCCAAGAGCTGCATTGAAGTATTTACCCAAAGACAGCCATGCATGGGAGGTACCCTTGTTGTGAAAGAAGGAATCCTGCCCTGCAGTTACACTGTCAGAACCTATGGCTTATTCTGCAAGTGAAAAACCCAGAAGGTGCAGTCATCCCCTTCACTCTGCAGCACTGAACAGGACATTGCCTTGCAAAGCACGAGGTGAAACACCTGCGGTCCTGCTGCTTCAGAGAGTTTAGGAAACATCACCACCAAAGATTGGCCTTTTTGTGGCTCTGTCTCTTAACCCTCAATTCTCTGACAAGTAGAAAACAAAGTTCTTTGCGAAGGCAGGATACTCAGTGTTTAAAATATCTGTGCTTGCTGCATGTTCTGACAGACAGTTAAACCTTCAATCTCTACCTTGGGCAGACTCTACCACTGCTATGAAAACCTTAAACATGCATGGTTCTCCAATACTTTTATACTGCTGCCTTCCACCACAGTGCCCGAATGGCTCCCTAATAAAATGAATAATATGTATTATAAATCCTCTCATGGAGTCTGCTTTAGGAAGTGGAGAGCTGAGAGCCAGTAAACTGTCTGCCTATATTAATACAGGGTGAGAACGAGAGTTTCCCTTCATATTCCAACGTTTGGTGATTTCAGTCTAGCTGTCAAACTCC
Source organism: Laterallus jamaicensis coturniculus (assembly GCA_022605575.1). NCBI lineage: Eukaryota > Metazoa > Chordata > Aves > Gruiformes > Rallidae > Laterallus > Laterallus jamaicensis. Next base: position 2,332,073 of record JAKCOX010000016.1, read on the forward strand.
TGCTATAGGTTTAAAAAGGACTTCTTAACTAATCACCTAAGGGCAGATCTTCCATAGACAAAATCCTGTCAAGAATGAAGTGACTTTTCAAAATAATCTACCTAGGAAGCTACATGGATAATTCTACTCATCAAAAGACATATTTCAGAATGAAAACAGATGTTTTGATGTGTTCCCTGGTACCACAGTGTTCATCTGAAAGTAGTGCTAGTGATGCTGGATTTTCTGGCATAACACAGTGAACTCAGCCTGAGCTGACAAAACTCTGTAGTTGAGCAGTTGGTTAAGGTAGCTGCTCGCAAACGCTGAACCTGTAACAGCAGTTACATTATGAATCCACCAGCTCTGTTGTGGGATGTTACTTTTGCCTCACATGGGGTACAGAAAACCAGGAAGACAGCAGAGAAATGACTGGTATTTTGCAAAGCAATTTTTGACAGAACACCAATTTCTCCATCATCATAAACAGCCAGAATACAGTAATATACTGCCAAACCTCATGGTTTCTGCATCTACCACTGTGATACTCCACATTTCTGGGTATAATTTTTGGCACTTCTCACGACCTTTCATCGTTACTTCTCTTTGCCAGGCTCATTCACTTATTTTCCTTGCTTCATGCTATGAGAGAAGATGCAGTTATGCACGAGCATGCTGCTGGTGAGCTCCTTCCTGCTGCAACACCCCAACTGCATGAACTATTTGTGGGCTGTGCCCAGACACAAAAGCAGGGACTTCAAGTGAGTTCTCTTGGGAGCCGTCATCAGTGGGTACAACCAATGAGACTGTACAAGGACAGACACAAGCTGGTTTGCAGTAGAATTAAAAATAATGTCTCCCCACTCTTCTTCTAAACTAGACAGAGATTATTTCCCACCTCAGCGATCTTTATTGGGTCACATGAAGTAGGGATCAGAGTTTGCAGGAAGAATTTTACCTGTATAGAGGCATGTGGTTGTGAACATAAACCCAAGAAAGAGAGACATTAGGTTGGTCAATTCCCAACTCCCTACTGCTGAAAAGCAGCCTAATCACATACTTCATTGAACCACCATGGGTGTGTTGATGAGTTTTGTGTTTCCAAGATGTTTTGGTATAGCAAACAGCAGAAGCGTGGATGCCAGGCTGGATTCCAGTTCAGACCAAGCAATCACCGTTCAGAAGGTTCCAAGGAGACCAGCTCACAAGGTGCCACACTGCATTCACATCAACAACACAGAATGTACTCAGAAGCTGACTCATCTTTAGACCTGTGTTGCACAGATTTTGTTATTTATTGGGTTCATCTAGGCGGGTGGTTTTGTTTTATCTGAATCTTGAAGCAGACACATGGTTTCTACAGTGCCTACTGGAAAGTGTTGTCCAAACCATGACAATTTCACAAATGTAAACAAGCAGAAATGGTTTTTAATACACCAGACTCCTAAAATTGGCTTCACTTTTGTTTCATAAGTGAAATGTCCCAGGAAGACAAGTCGCATTGCTATTTCACTGATCCTTTAGGAGGCCATTCCTGCCCAAACTCAGTTGGCTTCCAATCCCTTTGAGAAACTGCAGCACAGATCAATTCCAAAATTTTCAAACTAAGCAATGACTAGAGCTCAGGGATCTGAGGGTTTTGAGTTGATTTGCATTATATTTGTCAACTTGTAACAGAAAGATATTTTTAGACTTCGTGGAAATGGAAGCAGTAAACAGAGAGAAAGGAAAAAGGTAACTGTTTAATCTGTGATTGAGTTAATATGAAGAGCACTATGCATTCTGTACCTCTATTTTAAGCACACATTTACAAATACTGACAAGGAAAAGGTAAAACACAAGACATAAGTAGGAAAATTAAATGGCTTTCTGGTAGCTGAAGTTCTGCCACCTGTAATATTTTGTCAAGACAACAGATTATAGAATTTGAATATAAACATTGCTTAAATCCTGTATTTGTCACCTTTTTTTTTTTTTGCAAACTAAACAGAACACATGTAAGCCAAAAGACAATTAGTGTCTCATGCAGTAAAAAATTATTTAATTTCAAATTATGATTTCATGGTCCCTATTTTATTTTTTGTGATTCCTCCTACACTTTCATAATCAACTTCCAGGATGTACAAACTCATTATATGTTACAATCTCCTCATTTTGCTTGGCAAAACAGGAGGTTTTAGAGTGACATTTGTATTAGATAAAGATACATGCCATTTTGTTGATACCATTCATTTTTATTAACAAGGCTAAATTTATGTTCCTGCTGGGCAAAAGTGACATCTCTGGAAAAAAACCCATACATGCACAAAAAAAATCCAAACAAACAAATCAGCCACACAAAACCTACAAACCTTACTGGCCTCTCCACAGCTTGACTCAATAAAATTCACCTGTATATAACTTTTTTTCATTATTAATATAAATATCAGAAATATATAGAGGAGAGAAGAGGGTAAAAAAATTATACAGTCAAAATGAAAATAATGTGTATGAAATCTAGATGTAGCAAAACAAAAACATCTTCCTAAGCCTATAGATAACATAGCTACATTAAATTTCACAAATAATAGTAAAGATCTAAGAACTAAACCCAGCCTTGATCTCATAGCAGAAACTGCTTGCTGTTACTGCTTGTTTCTAACGCTGTGAAACATGCCTTCCTGCTTTCCTTTATCTGTCTCACCACAGAAAACACCTTTATTCTCGACATCTTTCATATATTTATATTTTCTCTCTTGGCTCTCAATCTAAAATATTTCATTTATTTCTTTATTATTTCTGTGTCTTACTCTCATAGATGATCTTCTGTGTATTTTTGGTCTGACATTAGAAATCTTTTTTTCTTTTTAATATTGAATGCAAGGAATGAATGACACAGTATGCCTAGTGAGATCCAGGAAATAGTAGTCAAATTTGACATGTGAAGCTGTCCAGAGTGAGTTTACAGCAGTGAATGAAAATCATATTATATGATTTAACTACAGGAGCCAACCTGATTCCCTAGCCAGAGAACTTGCCACCAGAGGCAATTATGGAACATTTATTACTGTGTTCAAAAATACTGTGCTGGCTTCAACTACAGTATTTACTGGAAGCCTGGGAGAATAATTATAATTTCCTTTTAGGAGGTAGAAAGACATTAAATACAGAACTGTCTTTTCTCTATCCCTACAGTTGATAGTTTCTGTACACTTATATTCTTGAGGAAACCATGCACATCTTGCCTTTCAGATGATGAGAAATTCAAAACCAATTGTTAATATATATGAAACTTTCATGGTACAAGTAATTTATATTCCATAGAAGAAATAATTTAATAACAATAAGTGGAGTTACCAGTGCTAATCTTTTTATAATAGCTTTTCTGAGATTTTATTTTAATCAGTGGAAAATTGTTTTTGAATATTCCAGTAATTTAAGTGCCCAGAATTTGTTGATCACTTTCCTCCAATCACAAAAGCTTCATTAAGTTTCCTAACAGGAGTCCCAACTCTCCTATAATACACACTCCTACAGGTACCAAAGAACAGAGGTAATTTCTTCCCAAGAGAATCACTCAAGCAACAAAAGCTACAAACTTGTCGACAGGTCTGTGCTATCCAGCACCACTGCCCAGCACAGCAGTGCTCTCATGACAGCAATTATCTAAATATTAAATTTATCAGAAAAGCATTAGCAGAAGGTGGTGCAAGTCAAATATTGCCTTTCAAAGTGACTGTCTTACAGAGAAGCAGGTTTGTTTTCATTTTGACAGAACCATGAGAAAGCCAACAGTTAAATGCATTACATTTTCCTTTGAGCTCAAACTCTGTCATTCTTCCCAATAATAGAAATTCTGCCCCAAAATCAAGCAATCCTCATATACCTACAAACATACCCAGTCACCAGTTAAGCTCTCCATAATGTCAATGACAAAATAAAGCAACATAGAACAAGTGACTCAAAACTGACCTTAAGCCAAACCTAGATGCTGGTGGAAGGGCTGCCATCCTATTTGACTCCTACTCTGCTCAGAAGCCAGACAGGAAGCTGTGGTTATTATTTCACCAGATACGGGTGCTTCAGCAGCTCTTTTCCTTAAGGGACTGTCAGCCTCTCTACTCTGTCTGGAGCAATTACATCAGCATTTAGACAAAAGGTCCTCATTGCTTCTTTAGATCCATCCTATCCAGCATTAATCTTAGTTTATACAATTATATTTCTCTTAATCTCACCAGAGAGCATTGTAAAGGTTAAGTAACATTGATAAAAGCAAGCTTGATATGAAAAAGCACCAGTCTGAATTCTAAAATCAGTTTCAAGACCTAAGGATATACTTTAGATTCTGGAGTTTGATTTATAAGTCTGCAGATGACTGGGACTTGGCTTTTCAAAGTAATTAGCGTTGCACAGCACAACACATTCAAAGCACAGCTCCTATTGCTGCAGCTGTAAGTCCTCAGCACTTCTGAATATCTCAGCTGAGTCAGCCAGAAACCAAGGACTACGTCAGTAGTGACCACCCATGCAAAGTTTGTGCAAGTCACTTGCCCAGAATCAATTAATAAAACCACTGGCAAGAAGAGATACAACCCAATTCTCTGAGCACCATTCATGAGATTATCTTCCCTACAGTCCTTATTTTAGAATTTTCCTGTTTCTGCAACTAAAGGGATCCTATATACACATGCTCCCCCACTACACAGCCCTGGTGCATCCCTAAATCAGAAACTAATCCAGTCTTTTCTCAGCAACATGAGACTAGGCTGTAATTGAAGTCCATACTACAACAAATACAGGCAAAAGCACTGAATTAAGACTGCAGCTACAAACATTAACTTTGGCATTTTCTAATTGTCCTGATTTCAGCAGGGGCAGAGTTAATTTTCTTCCTAGCAGCTGGTGTAGCCCTGTGTTTTGATTTAGGATGAGAATCATGTTGTTAACACGCTAGTATTTCAGTTGCCAAGCAGTCAAGGGCTTTTCAGCTTCTCCTATGGGTCTGCCAACAAGAAGGCAGAGGGCACCCAAGAAGCTGGGATGGAACACAGCCAGGACAGCTGCCCAAAACTGGCCAAAGAGATGTTCCATATCATATGACATCATGTTCCATATATAACTGGGGGGTGGGCTGGTTAGTATTGTGGCTCCATAACTAGCTGAGCATCAGACCCACGTGGTAAGAAATTGCACTGTGCATCACTTATTTTGTATATTCTTTTCTCATCATAATTATTCTCCGTTTTCCTGACTTGTTAAGATACCTTTATCTCAACCCAAGAGTTTTACCTTTTTCTTTTTAATTGTCTCCTCATCCCCCTGGGGTGGGGGGACAAGCAAACAACTGTGTGCCACAACACTATTTTGTTTTCTATTTATAATCTATTTAATTTAGTGGGTTCAAAACCAAAAGCTGACATAATTAATTCCATCACAAGAAAACTCCTGTGTAACAGAAGTACACCAAGCAGACCTCTGCACTGATGTCTAACTGGAATGGCAGCAGTTAAAACAGTAAATCCCTGTGCAGTCTAATAATTAATCTCTCTGTAGACAGTCACTAGTGCACAGGGACAAAGATTCATAAATTGTGTTTCTCAAGTACACAGTGAAAACGCAGGAAGACTCTAGAAGATGTGTGCACTTTCTGGTGAGAAGAGACTCCTTGGCTCCATCTCCTCCTGCACCACCCTGTCCTGGCCTTGCAGGCTGCCCACCCCCTATCCATACCACCCGATGTCCCAGGCCTCCTGCCCACCCTGCAGAACTTGTGTCCCAGGCTCACTACCAGCAATCTCAGCCCTTATCATCAATATTCCTCACCTTCTGAGATTCATAGCACTTTTATCAAACTGTCTTGATTTCCTTTGTTCCCAGTCTCTCTCATCCTCTGCTTTGTTGTTTCTCACTTGAGTGCAACCTTCTTTTCCCAGCAGCTTCTGTACTGGGCCCAGCTACTCTTTATTCTCTCATGTGTCTGTCCCAACCCAGCCCTTAGCACTAGCAATTCATCAAATCTTTCTTTTACACAACCTGAGCATCCTTCAGAGGAGCAGTGCCCAGTGCTAGCACTGGTGCCAGTGGCTGCTGCTCCAACAGTCTGGCTGTGTCTGGGTACCACAGCGTGACACCCCGCACTGTGGAGCGGAGAGTGCCAGGAGGGCCAGCCTTTGGGGGCTCTTCCCTGCTTTCACTCAGGAAAGACTTACATAGACTTTCATGAAACACAAAGACAGGAGTCCCCACACTACTCTTTTAAGTTGTACAACATTCTCAGATGAAAGCTGATCAGAAATGATATTCAAAATACAGCCTTGTGTGCAGTGATAAATAAAAAAACCCAAAACACAAAAGAAGTAGATCAGCCTGAGACAAAGAACAGGGAGTTTCTGATCACTCTCCATTACTGGGAGGCATTAAACAAACCTGGTAGGCAGCATGTTGAACCACTACAGACAGGCCTAGCAATGCCAGTACTCCCAGTGCCACACATGTGGAAGTGCAGGAACGTTGTCCTTTCCCTGGAATAAACCCAACCAAACACTAATGACTGAGAACAGGCAGACAGTGCCAAAGCTCAGATCCATTCAGCCCAATGTCATGAGCCAACCAACAGCTCAAACCACATGCTGAGTGAAAACCGCTGCTGTGGCACGCATCTCTCACAACACACTCCCAAGCTCCCACAGGCTGCAGGGCAGTGCCTCTTGCAGGCACAGCTGGTAGCTTGGGTTTTACAGGTCTCTACTACATCCTGGCTTTGCTGCCTGGGGGCTGAGCTGTCACTCTGACAGGCACTGCTTATGAGGTTGTGATCAAGCCCGATGAGAAGAACAGTCTTTGGCGACTTTGTCTCCCAGCAGTTCACAGGTCTTACCCTCCCTCCCTATAGCCCCCCAAGGTCAAGGCCATTCTTCATTCCTACTGTGTTCCCTATTTATCTCATTTGCATTTTCTCTCACCCTTTCTAAACAAACAGAAACTTCTCCTTTGATTGCAGATGCTATTTCAATGTAGTGAAATGACTATATCCTTCATTTACCAGCAAACCATCAAGCTGTATTTGTTTTGGTATTTCTTTTTCAAGAAATGCCTCCAGGTGCTTAATGACTTTTGTTTTCTCCCAAGTAGTCACACAAAACTTTTCTGTGCTTATTCTCATGCGTTTCTAACACACACTGCTCATTTTTCCTCTGAAAAAAACAGGAGAACCACTTTGTAAGCAGAGAATCTTTTATAATGTACAACACACAGTCTATATTCCTCAGCTTCAATTCCTTGTAACTCATTTTTCCTCTGTCAATTTGGATGCTGATGTCAGCTCCCCACTGAAGAAGAAACTTTATAAAAAGAAATGAGTTGTGTTCTGTACATTCTAGCTACCCAGCTTACAGAATTATGAAAAAGTAAGGCTGGGATACAGATTTCAATTTTCCCAAATTCCTTTATTTAAGAATAAACAGTGTAGCAATGAAGGCCTTCGGGATAATGCACCTTGAGGAGTAATACCTAGACTTCCCAAGTGGCACATGGCAGAGGTCAGCAGCAAGGGAAAATTAGTGTCATCTGAACCTTGTTTTATGCTCAGTGACAAGTGAGTTGTCTGTTTTGTGATGCACTTTTATTAATAAAATCAAACTTAGGACTTGTTGGCAGCTTTATCAGAGAAGGTTCTGCCTACCCATGCTAAGGGGTAGACAGGAAGGCTGAGTAAAAGATCTTTAATTAATACTGGAACAGAGAGTGAAATGTAGGTCACCTTTAATAACCATGTTAGAGTAACAGCTGTGTGTTTCATTTTTTGTGGAACAGTGTGTGTCAGTCAAGGGTTCTTACTGGGTACGATTTGGCTTACAAAGAAATACTGAGTTAAGGGGAACTACAGGAACTAGAACACTGTAACTGACTGTAACTAGTAACCAAGCAAAGGAACTTGGAAACACCCCAAGTGGAATTGAGGAAGGCACAGCATTTTAAGACTATCATATAAATACTATGAATGGACTAGAGTCTACAGAAGGAAACATATCTTAGTGGAAGGATATTTACAATGCTGGATAGGAACAGCTGAATGAAAACTACATCCTCTCAAGTAATAGCAACCCAGTCACATAGCTTGTCAGTACCCCGAATTCCATAGGAGGAGCCTCATCTCTAGTAAGGCTTAGATCTCTTAAAGATGATCAGATGATAGAATTCGACTCCAGAAAGAACTGTTAGGCAGCACCATACACAGCCACCTCTTATACAAAGGGTCGGACTACATGCTGACCGTGGGGAAAATCCCCCAACAGTACTGCTGTGTGAGAGCAAGAGAGGTCGGTTGCAGCATTCAGAGAGAATTTACTTGACCCTATTGCTTTAACATTACAGTGAAAGAGTATTATTCTGCCTATCATATCAAATCAAAAGACAGTCATTATTCTATGTGTAGCTGGAACCAGACCTCTGGATGGATTTTATATTGAATAAGCTCAGAGCAGCCTCAGACAAACTGAATTTCTGAGCAGTAAGAGAGACTTCTGCATAAAGCAGAACAGCTCTCATGGTCAAAGAAATTTATGTTAGAAGTTCTCAGAAAACACTGGCAGCTTCTCCCATCTTTCCAGAGACATATCTCTATGTGACTACATCCTTCACTCCATGTAACAATATGTAATACTTTGCCCCTGTATATAAGGCTAATTGCTCTTTTTTACCAGTACTTTTACAAAATGAAAACACCATTTTACCAGCAGAAAAAGCCATATGCAAGTGTCGTCACTTGCTAAGACATATTCTGATAGAATTACTTAATTTCCATATCTTCATAGGATTGATTCCCACAGAAAGTGAGCAATAACTGTTTTTATGAGGGTTACACTCTGAAGTTCTGCAGAACTTCTCCCATCCAAATTGCCTGTGAATTGCAAAGGATACATGCAGGATTAAAGCTAGCTAAGAGGTTTATCTCAAAAAAGTACTGCCTAAAATGCAAGAAGCCTGACAGACCTGAGTCATTAAATGGTGTGCTAAGAGCTTTATGTGGTGTCCTGTGGATCTAGAACCTCCAGGTTATAAACATTTCTTAAACTGTTATAAGCATCTTGAATCACTACCTCATCATCTAACTTAAAAGGCTAAGTCTTCCTTCACTTTCTGCTCTCCTAAGCTGCTTTTGCCATAAGATGCTGGGGCTAGGTTTGTGGACTAGAGCAGCCAAAAATGGAGACAGGACTTGGACACTTGATGCTTTATAACCACACAAAAGTTGAACTTTTCCCACTTGCTTTATCTCAGCGAGGTGCACGGCTGTTAGGAGAGTGCTGGAGCACACCAGTCCTCCTGCTGACACTGCTCTCCGTGTGACATGAAGCCACAAAGTTCATCTGACTTCTGCTAGCATTTTCAATGCTACAAAATAAAAACTCACAACTCTCTCCCAGCTTAATCCTAGTTTGTGAGTAAGCCTGAACCAATTTCATCCTTTGACTTGTATTATTGAACCATTCCAGCCACTCCTGAAAATCTGGACAGAATAGTTTTCAAAACAGGTGCCTTTCTTCCATGCAGGAGGCTGATGAGCTTAAAAACTGGGAGACATGGAAAAGAACAGCGCATTACACTGGCACTTACATTTCCCAAATGTCCTCTGGTAGGTTAGCTGGAATTTCTGTTAAGCCCCTTCCTCGACAATCCACTACATTGTTGCTACAGGTGCAGGCAGATGGGCAAGTGATGGAACTGGCGCTGCATGATGGAGGTTCAGACTGGGGACCTGAGACATAATGAAAACATTAAACATTAGTTTTGAAAAATGATCGGCTAAGATTTTAACAACAAAATACATCAGCCTCCGAGTTTTCCAGATCTTTTACTATATTAAGTAATAATTTATATGGATTCAGTGAATATAATGTGCTGCAACTCAAATGCAGCAAAAGTGTTTAAAAGGTGACTGCATTCTTACTCTTTTTCAGTCTCCACTCTATCAATCTCTTTCCCTCATGAACACTTATTTGGTCTCCTCCATGATCAGCCATAGCAATTTATTCCAAGATTTAAAAAATAAGGCTTAAGATCAAGCAGTATTTCTGAGAGTTTTTCTTAAAAGTTTCCATTACACAAACACTCTGTGAGTATTTTTGCACATTGAGAGAAGGCTGTGATCAATGATGACTTATGTTTTTGAAGTGAGGTAACCTGTTATATCATAAAGACCAGAAATATAAAGCTACTTTTTTTCATGACCAGACAGTGCAGTTAATGGAAACATGGAAAGAATTTAGAAAAAAATTAGTTCAAACCTTCAAATACTTGTTTAATCTAATAATTTCACCAAAAGAGAAGGCACTTAGAAGCAAAGACTTAGCGTGAGGATGCTGCTCTATATACATTCTAGTCAATCCATTAGACTCAGATTTAATTAAGTGTCATTAAGTTTTTTCAAAACTGTAGCAATTATATCAGTTCTACTCAAATGGTTACAATTCTTATGTTTAACATTTTGATATATACATATACATAGATGCAGATAAAACCTTGATTAGTGTAGCTAATTGTTTATCAAGATGTGGCAGTTATTGACTTATTTATGGCAAGTCATATTTCCAAGGGACACATAACTCTACTCTGCACTGGTCAGGCCCCACCTGGAGTATTGTATCCAGTTCCGGGCTCCCTGGGATAAAAAGGACAGGGATCTCCTGGAGAGAGTCCAGAGAAGGGCTATGAAGATGATGAAGGGCCTGGAACATCTATCCTATGAGGAAAGGCTGAGAGAGCTGGGGCTGTTCAGCCTGGAGAAAAGAAGACTGAGGGGGAGCCTAATCAACATTTATAAATATCTTAATTACAGGATGCAGAGGGAATTGGCCAGCCCCTTTTCAGTGTCTGTGGGGACAGGACAAGGGGCAATGGCTGTAAGCTGGAGCACAGGAAGTTCCACACCAACATGCAGAGGAACTTTTCCCCAGTGAGGGTGAGGGAGCCCTGGGACAGGCTACCCAGGGGGTGTGGAGTCTCCTTCTCTGGAGATATTCAAGACCTGTCCGGACACCGACCAGTGCAGTATGAGCTGGGGAGCTGCTTTGGCAGGGGAGTTGGACCCAATGAGCTCTCGAGGTCCCTTCCAACCCCTACAATTCTGTGATTCCACAAGAAACATCAAAGAGCATTTTGACCAGACACAGAGGGCTAAATGTAAAGGTTTGTGTTGATAAGAAGGGACAAAAATCACAACAGAAAAAGGGAGAAAAAAGGGTAGTTTTCTAGATTACAGTAGAACATAATCACAAAACATATTTGGCCTTTTGTTTGGAAAAATTAAAACATCAACATTATCAAATCACAAAAACATGAAAACACAGAAAACTACAAAGTTGTACATTCTTGGGGTTGGCCCTGCAAAGGACTCCTGAGTGATACTTTCAAAGTTATACCTGCAGGTGAACAAGAAATCCAAAAGTCTTTATTTGCATCAATTTACAATCCAATATCAATATAACAATTAAAGTTCTATAACAATGAAATTTTCATATAAATTTTCCTCTTTTTATTTCTCTTTCATTCCTATATACTCTCTGGTCTAGCCCTTCAATATGCACAAGAAATCAACTCATATAGCAAGTCTGCATAGAATCCTATGTTTTCAAAGTTTGGTAAATAGCAATGAAAAGCTGTGGTGGTTCAACCTGAAGCAGTGGCTGATGACCACACACCACTTGCTCACTCCTGACAGACAGAGCCTCCGTGGGCTGGGATAAGGAGAGTTTACTAAAAAAAATAAAAACACGGCAAAAGGAGAACAGGAACAGCCTGCAGTAAATACCACATACAGCCAGTGATAACAGAGTACTACACAAAGAGAAGACTGACCTGATCTCCCAGCCACACTCTGACTGACCTAGAAGCACCTCTCCTGACTCCCCTTTTATGGGAGAGTGATGTCAGGTGGTGTGGAAACAGCCCCAGCTAACTCAGCTCACCTGGGCTGACTGCTTGGGGAGGTTGACTCTGGCCTGGCCAGAATCAGGACAAAAGCTAACACCATAAAGATATCCTGTGGCACCTGGAAGCATCATTATTTTGAAAAGATATAGTTTGAAAAGATGTCAGCTGAAAATTCCTACAGGCTGAGTTTACACTTGCAGAGGGAGCGAATTCATTTCTGTTTGTCTGAATTTACTTTGGTTCAAGCAAGCAGTTATCCCCTTTAAATATCACTCTGTAGCCAGGGATGACCGAACTGCCTCACACAGCAGTATTCTGTTGAGTTTCAGTAGATGACGACCACTTTCAACTGTGTATGAAATGTGGCAAAATTAACATACTAGGTTCGAATTTGTTGGGTTTTTTTTTTTTTTATGGAGACATCAGCTGACTTTCTGTCTGAACAGCAAGAGAAAAACATGGGGTTCACCAGGCTGTGTTTTAAATATAGCTTTCATTGATGCTATTCAGAACTATGAGGGACTGTATTTTGGCAGACCAGATCTCAGAACTCCAGGCATCCAGAAATTAGATTTTCAGAGGTAGGGGCCCTCTTGAAATAATGGATCTCACAGGATATCTGTGGCATGGGCAGGAGTCAAATTCATTCTTTATGAGAGTGGGCAGCTGCGTTCATCATGAGACAATCCTAATGATCCTTTCTCCTTGCTGAAATATCCTGTCTCATTTCCAGTCTACTTTCCAGCTTCCATGACAGCTGCAGATGAGGAATTTACCAGCAACAGTCTTTTATCTCAACATAGAGCTGGTTTCCGTACTACAGCAGCTTTACCTTAAAGAACCACTGGGCAAAAATCTACAGTAAAAAACCACATCCAGTAATGTCATTAAAATCTAAATCATAATCTGTATGGCCCAATGAATCAAATTCCTATTTATCAGGCAATCTGAACTTTGACTTGTTCCAGTTTCAAAATCTTATTAGGCGTTGCCTTAACAAAGTCTACATACGTAAGCATCTGCATAATGAGTGGTAGGGATTTGAAATAAACAATAAAACCAATCTTCACTAGTTACACATGTAAAGCAGGCAGAACAAGCAGTTCTCCTGAGTCTGTCTTCTGGCTACAGAAATTCAGGGCAGACATCCCATCATTGTGAATTAATAGAATTCCTTCAAAATTAATGGAGTTCTGCTACATATCACCAGCAGCACTGCCAGCTCGGCCTTTCACAGAGCCTAAGGTTTCCATAAGATTTTAACAGTGACTACTTCCAGAAGTAGCTTATATTGCCTCAAAAGGCACACAGGCCACCGTTATCTTTGCAGAGGAACAAGAGGTTTGTTCTAACAACCTGATTGCATGCATTTCCCGCTTTCTCTTCGTCTGCCTACCTTGTGGTGCAATGCCCGAAACAAAATGAAGAATGAGGGAAGTGCAGACGAGCTACTGCAAGCTTTTAGAGATGGGGAGAAATTATCAAACTGGGAAGAAACACTTCAGAGCAATCCGTGCTCTCCAGGAGGCAAAAAGAAAGCTGGCAGCAAGGTCAAACCTTCCACATGCCCTTTATCATCACAGATCCAAGGTGCTTTCTGAAGAGGCTTTGGAGCAAGGGGAAAATGCATTTTACACAGTTTTAAGACTACAAGGTATCACTGGGGTGAAGGAAGCACTAATACACCCCCTTTGCGTTAGGGCATAAGATCAAAAAACTTGATGTATTGCCAGTTGGAGTTTTAAGACTCTACTGAATCAAAACCTACAGTAGGCGATTCAGAGGAGCTCAGCGCACCCCCCACACTTCGTGTGACACAGTACTGCAGAGTGCTCTACACCAAAGGAATGGATTGAAAGTAGGTTCTTATATTAAGCATTCTGGAAAGAGAGAAAAGACAGTAACACCAGTCTTTCTTGCACAAAATGAAGGCACCAACAGTAACAAGGTGGTAATATCATACTACATCTAATTATCATGGAACTTTCCAGCAACGTTTTGATTGGAAAGGCCAAAAGGGAAGCCAGAACATTATTTGTGCTGCCCACTAAGCCTTTTGGATCCTCTCCAAACAAACACCTGATACGTAGTTGACTGAAGCCAATAGGAGTCCTTTTGTTTACCCCAAATTTGGACCAAAAAGCATTTACCTGTGATTTTCCACGACAAAAAAAGAAACTGTTATGTGAACAGAGTTTTGATTTATGGCTAGTGAGTAAAACAAATAACCGATTAATTTACCAGGGAGTTATCATGACATGATATCAAAGTAGAGAAAGCAATATAATGTATTTATTTTTACTGCAGATGCAACCAAAATGGCATGAAAAAAATTACATCCCACTGAAAGAAACTAAGATAAAGAAAGGCTGTCTTTGTGTGGACTCTATTTTTCACATATAATGAGTAATCAGTTTTCTTATTTCACTTCAAATACTACAGAAAAACAAGTATTTTTATAAACTTAATTTCTCATTCTAAGCTTGAATTCTCTGAGTGCTCCAAAATATCTGATACTCCTGCCAGAGTAGATGGATGTTTCTCAGCGTTCACTAATATATACTGCTCTGAGTAAAAATACTTTTGATTCTACGCTGAACACAGCCCTCCATATTTGGTGATTTTCTTTCTTCTTCATGAGGAAAAGTAGATCTAGGCTGTAGATTTCTGAAAACTTTAATGAAATAAAAATACTGTGCTTAAATTGCTGCCATTATCTACCAATACTTTTGCTTATGTTTTTCCCTTTGCAAAGAACAAAATACTGCATTACACTCAACAGGCAGCGAGCACTTACTGCATCAGCTCTCACATAAACACTCATCTGTTCAGGTAAAGTTTTTTTGAATAATGGTATAAACTGAATTTCAAATCTGGTTTGGATTTAGCTGCTTCAATTAAACAAGGATCGATTGTTAGCTCCATTGTGGATTTACAGAATTAAAGTACAAAAAATCCAAGAGAGTTTTATCAATTAACTGTTTGTAGAGTTGAGAAGAGCTGGTAAAGAGAGGAGTGGTCAAGAAGAGAATTCTAGGTAGGCTGTAGAATTTCTCAAAATTAAAATTTGGGGATGGTTTTCATAGGTATGCAGAGTATAAGCATACAGATAGATGAAGGGCCCCAGTGCAGTACAGCCTCTAAAGAGGGGTATTTTAATATTGCTGCCAATATTTCTTCAAAAGGAAAGACACAGGAAAAGCAAAAATATTTCAGGATTTCTGTTTGCGTCCTTCGCAAGTGCAGTGAACTCCTTATGGAGTGGGTGCAACAAAATGGCCACAGACAAGCCATCTGCATTTATATTCTTTTAATTCTGAAGTTCTTCTTCCTATCTGTCATCGTGTCATTTCAGGTTTTTTTTCTGTTACACAGCGGCACTAGTTCACAATGTTAATTACATTTTCCCTAAGAGATAAAAATCATCAACTCAATTATACATTTTGCTACTGAAAAAACACTAAGAAAAAGGGGAAGCCAGGACAGGAACACGATTAACAAAAATTACTATGCTTTTTGTGCCAGATTTAATGGTATGACAGCCTCAATGATTATGCTGGTTAATACCTGGCATGGCATTAGGCTGTACCACTTCATTTCATAGTCTGAGACTATGGGTTCGGGGGAGAGAGGAGACAGGGGAGTGACTTAGGACCCAGCAGTTTACAGAGACATTCAGTGTTTTTTTTCAAATAAGCATCTTGTTGGCCTCTAGCCTTTTAAAAGCTGCAAATGGAATGATATTACAATTAGGAATAAAATGGTTATGGTGTATAAATGAATAGTTTAAATGTCACAGGCATTTAAAATAAATTTTGCAATGACTAAATAAACTAAATAATCTCATTTGCACTGACACCCAATTACAGCACACTTAGTAGTGTGCTTTATTACCTCCTCACCTATCCAATTGCCTTTGCAGCAGTTCTTTTCCACTACCAAATTTTTAGTTATTTATAAAAAATATTAATAGATTTTTAAGATTAATCTAAGAGGATTGACCAGCTAAAAATCTGCGGTGACATTAAATCACTTTAAGTATAGCAGACATGAAATTATTGATCAACAAACAAAACACTACAAGTACTGCAGATCTGTGGATATATTATGACCTTTTGCGGTTTAATTAAATAACCCACTGGAACTTCTATAATGCTGGGACATCTGAAATCAATTACTTCTACATGAGCTATAGTTTTCCCAGTAATACAATCTCAAAGCAAGATACCTAAAGCAGATGCATTGCTCCTGATTGTTGTTTGCATCTAATATTAAAATACACTTCTGAGTGCACAGTTCTGCACAGAGATATGGGTAAGTCAGTCACCACTCTGACTATCTGGGAAGTTGACATTCTTTACCAACGGCAAATATTCCACTAATAGAGAAAAATTTATACAAATGTGTTTATTCTACAGGACTGTGTGGCAAACGGTTTCCAGAAATACTTCCATCCATGGTGGTTCAACATCTTTTCACTGAGCACAACATTAAGTATTGATGATTAGTGACTTGAGCTCCAGATTGATGATGTTAATACCATCAAGTTCATGGTATGCAAAAATTTGCTAGTCATGCATATTCATTATTTGATTCAAGTTCACTATTTTGCTGAACATTCACAAATGGTATATTTATCTGTTAAAAAATTCATGACACATGAACACAGCTGAAGAAAGTCAACACCAATTGCTTTACAAACAAATATTGAGGAATAAAAAAGGAAATACTCAACTGCAGTGAAAGGAATGTCTAGTGAGAGAAGCCTACCTTATTGTACAAAGCCCCTAATTTGCATGTTTTGAAATACATCAGTAAAGTAACATTATTGACAGTCAGACCTTACTTCCCCATTGACTTATCCTGAAAGAAGTAACGTTGCAGTTATTTAAACAGTTATAGGACTGATATTGTATGGAACACTTCTAAACAAAATGGAAGAGAGTAGAACAAAGAAGCAGGCTCACCTGTAACAATTGAGATCTGAAAGGTAGATTTGCTTTTTTGAAGGATTAACAAAAGAGAATCCATGATACAATTTGAGTTCTTTCAAACCTATGGAAATGTTGTTTCTCTTAGGGAAACTGATTCCATTTAAGTCCTCAACAGGAAGGATTGAAAAGGTAGAGTCTGAACGTCTCCTATGCCCTGTACCCACACTGAGCTTCCTCTGAATGTCTTTCTCCAGCCTTTTCAGCACAGGCATTTTCACCTAAACCAGTCAGAACTTTCTGACTACTGCATCATAAGGAAGGCTATTAACATTTCTTTGTTTCTCTGAGTTCCTATACTATTTGCTCTCCAAAAACAGGCTAAAGACTTAAAAAAAAAGTTAATAGAAAGTCTTAAAAGATGTAGTCTTAAAAGTCTTTCTTAAAAGAAAGTCTTAAAAGATGCATCTACACATTGTATTCTCATTAAAGAAATTCCACAATTTCTATCAGAAGTCTGGAAGGTGCATATGAAGTGACATTTAAAAATAGATCCAGAAATAATACAGTGAACTTATAAATATATTCAAGCATAAAAATGAAGAGGGAGACAAATTATTTAAGTGAAAAGATACCACCTATACAAGGTTAAATGATAGATAATGGTCATGATCAATTATAAACCTGTGAAGAGAGTACAGTTCTGGAATGGCCTTCTTAACAGGTTATCCATTAAAGAACCTGAACCACTTCACAATGAAGTTTGATAAAGTTATGGAAGGGATGGGAACAGTTTAAGACTACCCTTTGAATTCCCGGGATTTGCTGGTATGTGAAAAGGAGATTTAAACATGACTTGATTTTGTTTAATTGCATGATCACCTTAGCTCCTGGTGTCCTGCCCCAGCTAACATAGGACCTTCCCTGCCTCAGCACAAACACTGCTCTCCTCAGGAGAAGGAAACCGGGATTCACTGCAGTCAGAAGCATTACAGGGTGACACAGCTACTTAGAGGATGTTGGGCAGAACGCGACATTTCTCCTGATGAGGACACCCGAGGGGTTCAGCCTGGTCACGAGCTCACCCAATAGCCAGGTCTGGAGTGAGGAACCACTTTTTTCCAGGTGAGCGGGCAAGGACTGAAGAACGAGGCATTGGTCCCTTTCCAGAGCCACCTTGGACCAAATTCTTCTCTATTTGGGACATGTTAAAGGAATGCAGGGCAATAGGGACCTTTCTCACTGTCCTCCTGGGACAGGCCAAGGCTACTGCCTTTGGTCTCTTGCTAGAGACCTCTGATACATTCAAGCTCTATATGGTGCCTGGAACTTACAGAATAAAATGCATATGGATCTTCTAAACAAATTTGCTTGCAATTACAAGGAATTAATTCAATGAGGTGAGAGATCCCTTGGGTACAGGGTGTCAGTGCCCGGGTGCTAAAAGCAGGGCTGCAGGGCCTCTCTGAGGAGAGGCCGGGGCTGCCTCAGGCCAGTTCCAGCCAGTTCCCAGCAGCCTTGCTGCAGCTGCCCCTGAGCCGGCCAGTGAAGCTGGTGGCACTTCTGTGACTGCGCCTTTGAGATGGGGCAGAAAGGTGCCAGGCAGTAAGGAGGGAGAAACAGCCCTGCCAGCAGCAAAGGCAGAGGACAAGGAGCAGGAGGAGGTGGTGGAGCAGATCTTGTTTCCTCCCCAGTCCTGCTGAGCAGCAGGAGTGAGAACAGCTGGGTGGGTGTCCGGAAGCTGGCCTCCGCCTGCCCACCAGTATTAATACAACTATATAAGGGCACCAAATTTCATTGTCAATAAAATGGAAATTCACACAAACCTGATACTGACTGTATGCAACTTTGTATTTGCCACCTATTCATTTATGGAATCCTGCAGTCATTTTATAAGCAGCTCCATGCTTTTTTTAATTACTCTTGTTGAGTATTCATAAACGTGTTGCCAATCACATACATGTATCGGACAGAAACAGTCTACAATAGGAAGTCTCGGCCACCAACTCCATGTCAACCCTGTTCCTTTTTATTTCACACCGCTGATCTCTGTGAACTAGCTCAAAGCAAGGCTGTGGTACCGACCCATGTCGTGACAGACTACAATGCATTTCCATTCTGTACCAAAATGCTACCAACTTACTAGTAATAAAATTAGCCAGTGGTTTTGCACACTAACATAAATAATATAATAGTTTTTTTATTCTTACAGCAACAGTTCAAAAGCTCAATGGCTGAATTATCAGTCCCCGACCTGCCATCATTAAATTAGCATTAAAGAAATACAAGCACTGGTTTGGGGGAAAGAGAATTCCAAAACAAGGGTAATTGTACTGAAAAGGGAAAGTATCATTTTTTGACAGTTAAAAAAAGAAGAAAATAAAAAATTATGGTAATTTCAAGCAAATATTCAACTTGCGTCTTCAAAGAAATATTAAGTGCCTTAATGAAAACAAATTTATCCCTCAGGCTTGCAAGATGATCCCCCAAATAAAAACCACCCTACATGGCATCTTACATATGAAGCAATTAAAAAAGTAAATTCTTACAATACGAAGCAACATTGAAATCTGTAAGAAGAAACCTAAAGAAAACTTATAACAAGCAAACTTTGGTAAGTAACAAACGTATTGAAGCATTTCTTTAGAGTAGATATCGATGTTTGTGGTAGCAAATGATAACAGGATGGAAAAATTCCATCAGAGTTCCACAGTAAGTTTCTAGAACCAAATTTAAAGTATGTTTCTTACCAAAACGCTTTAAACATGTTTGTCTAATAAGAATCACAGGTCAATCTCTTAGAAGGAGGTCAGAGTTAGATGAAATGATTATGCTCTCTTCGAAAAGCAATAAACCAGCTGTACAATAAGGATGTCGTGCATGGCAGAAAGTGACCATTCATAGGCACAGTGAAAAAGGCCACCTCCTCCCACTCTGTTTATCCAGCTTCCGTGACCATTAAAAACAAGGGCCATTAGCAGCCCCTTCTCTGCATGAAGTGGGATGGACTGCATGGGGAGAAATTGCTCTGCTCCCACAGGAGCAATTGCTACTGCCCAGAATGAGCAAAATCTCATTATTACCAGATAGTCCGCCCCCCTCTTTAGTTTCCAGGGAGCACTGATCTTCCCTGCAGGCAGCACCTTCAGGTCCCATGTTGAAAGCAGCAGACCGGCTGCTAGTTATGCAGATACACTACTGCACAGAGTCTTTTAAATAGGAGCAGGTGGGGGGAGTTCCTCTCCCCACACACTTTTCCTTTGGCATCTTCTGAATGTTCTCATTAAGACACTAAACTTGAGGAGTGCTGCTTTATTAGTTACTCATTGTTGGTTTTCGGTTCAACAATATGCTGTGAAGTTATTAGGAAAAAAACAGAGCAAGACAGGGTTTTGTGGGCTGGGCCAGAGAGTAACAGCTATGTTTTAAGATGGTTTGACCTCACATAAATAAATAAATCTGCTTTCTCATTAGAGCTTCCAGTCTGCATTAAGCAACAGGAAGCTAACATATTTCCCTCTTTATTATATCTCATTCCGCTATCTCGCTGTATGAATCAGAAACTCAACTCTCGATCTTCAACGAAGATTTGAATCAATCCACTATTTTCTTAAAATCAGTATCAGTTTGTTTAGCCAGAGATCACTAGATACTTCTAATGAAAAAGAGCATGAAGTAGGGATCCATCTTTCCTTTCTATAATGCTTCATTGTTTCATTATTAAAGAAAACTATCTTAGAAAAGTACTTCAAAATAATATATTTTATGCTTATAAATTTCACATGACAAGACATATAGGACAAATCAGATCCAGATAAATTACAAGATTTTAGAACCTGGTGTGTCTTACACAAGAATGGCATCAGTTCATTAACTGTTAGAAGTATCCATCTCTGGTCTAGTCTAGGAAGCCTCATCCAAGTCTTGATACTCCATTGTAAACACTGTCCACTGTAAAATACCTCAAGCTACTGACCAAAACTATACCAAATCTGCACCTTCAGAGTCAACACCGAGTCCTTACATACGCCCTCAGAACCAGCAGCTACAGCACAAGAGAAAAATCAACTTCCTCCCACGACGCACTGAAATGACCCCACAGGCTCTGCCTGCTTATCTATCAGGCAGTCACTCCGCAAGCAGCCAGTTAAGAACTGATGGCATCCGAGTGAGCTGTTCTGACAGCAGCTACCTGAGGACAGCAGGCTGAAGTATGAGGTATCATGCTTCCAAATGCATCTGCTTTATTCTTAGTCAGATGAACATTTGTTTGCTCATGTATATACTTGGGAAAACCAGAACTATTCATCATCGTAAAAAAATATAAATATCCCAGTGGGGTCAGCTCAGAAGGTCCTGCACAGAGCTCTGAAGAGACCAAGGTGCTGTGCATGATATAACTTCATTAACTCACTGCTTCAGCTTGCAAAACTTTACAGCCACACTAACGGAGATGAGAAGCCCATTATAACTTGACATAACTGATCAATATGTAGATTAATTTGAACTTCAATAAGTAAAGAGGAGATAGAAGAAAAATCAAAGAGCTCTAATAAAACTTATATGAGAGGAAAATGAAATAAAATTACTATCCTAAGGAGGTCACAGGAGGACAACAGGCAAATAGGCAGAGAGAGAGAATGTGTGTGTTTGACACATAGAGACTTTGAGAGACAGAGAGAAAGAGAATCCAGTTCAACAGTGAAACATCTGAGCACGGGAAGGAAGCTGGGTTTGATCCAAGCAAAGACTGGGAGGCTCTAAGTAACGAGCATAAGCCAGCACCCCCAGATGCTTCCCTGTTAGCCAAGGGAATATAAAAATAAACAGTTACCAAGGATGAGAGTGCAGGTAGTATTTCAACTGACATTAAGTCTTTGCTTAGTGCACTGTTTCTCTTCTCACAGCAACACAGCAGTGAATGGCAAGGTCATGGTAGAGCGAGCAGAGGAATATATCACGCTATGTGCCACGCATCAACAGGGGTACTCATCCTCGAGTGCTGCCCTATTTCCCTTTCTACAACATACTGACTGGTAGGAGACTGTCTCACCAAACACATCCCGGGGCTCATTAAGCGGCTTGGCAGGAGGAAGAGTCTGCTTGGAGATGTCTTTGGGAGCAGATGGCTTTAAGGCAAAGGCCCAGGAAGACTGCTCTGTCAGGGGTGGCTCTGGAGGAGACTCTTCTCAAGGAGGGGACAGCTTGCTGAAGAAGCCAGCCAGAAGGCACTGGTGGGTGACAGGAATACCAGCAGTACGCAGTGATGGCGACTGGCCATCTAGTCCCAACCCTGCTTCATTCTGTTAACGACCTTTTCCCTGCCTCCTCAGTAACACAAATCCAATTAGACATATTTGCAAACCTTTCTCCAGGCAACTGCACACTATTTAATCCTACACATTTCTGAGCCAAATGCTCAGGGCCATGAAGAAGTGAAACCTGGAATAACTTTTCCACTGCTTCCGATTTGCCTACGAGTGCTGTTTGAATTAGCATTTTTATAATTTATGTGCACAAGTCAACGTTTTTGAAAGACTCTCACTTTACATGGATATATCTCAACTTTGATTTCAGCAACATTATCCTGAGAGACTTTGCACCTAATGCTTCTAAGTATCACTGCACAGGATTGGTGCATAGTTTGCAAAGGAATCAAGAAATTTGCCAGAAAATTCCAGTTATGATGCTTCTCTATCAATGTTCCACTTCTTCTTTTTCAACTTAGGCTATTCCTTGGTATGCAACATTCAAAATTTTGTTTCCAAATGAAGATTTGTCATAGAATTACAAAAACCCCAACCCTATTTTTGCCTAAAAGATAACCAGAGGTCAGTTTTTCAAGTATGTTTTTCTTTTTCCCCCAAATTATTTGATTGATTCTCCTCTTTCTGCTTTGAAGCATGCAAGGGCACACGTTTTGAACTAGAATGCTCTGATGAAGCCATTTTGCACAGAGGAAGAGCTGGGTTTTCTTTTGCTCTGATGATATTCCCACTGCTGTAAAAACACAGGCGCTTGAAATGCTGAGCCCATGTTTAAACAGAACAGTTCACTCACTACACTGTATTTTAGCACTTCACAACCGTGATGCAAAGGCAGCTTTCACTGCCAGCTCAAGGCTAGTTACAGTGATTCACACAGGCTTAAACTTAATACAATTTCTTTGCAGAGGGACAAGTTCAGTTCACCATTTACCTCCTGTCCTAGTTTGACTTCATAGTCAAATGTGAACAAATTATGACATAAAATAAGAACTCTAATAAGGAGCAGGGAAGATTTATACCCTCTTTAAACTAGTGGCCCATGTTGGGCTTTCTGGAACCGGCACATACTAAGTCGAGTCCTCTGCTAAATCCTCCACTGAAACAAACTCTTCAGATGGATTTCTTTTTCAGTATATTTCATTTCTCAAATAAGGACTAGGGAATATGACTGATGGACTGTCTCAGTGAAAGCTTCTTTCTTTTAATTTTTATTAATTTATGTTTTAATAAAAAGCTTGGGAGTTCTTGGTCCAACAGACAATTGTTTAAAACCTTTTCCATTTTTGGAAGTCGTAGTCTGCCTATAAAGCTGTTTAGCTGAGTACTGGCCATGTTACATTTCTCATTCCACAAGTGTAATTCCCAATCCTGAGCTGAACAATTCTTTTCCCTTTACATTACTATATCATAAACCCGAATAACTGAACTCATGCTCTATGTAAAATTCCATAAGAAAGAAATGCCGTGGTTACATCTTTGGTAAAATTAGATTGTTCTAATAGCTTAATTCATTTCTCCATTTCTTTTCTCCTTCCTCTCCAAAGATGGTTACATTTCTAAATTTTTAGTTCAACCTTTGATGCAATTTATCAGCTATTCTGAATATTCTCAAATCTCCAAAACTGTGGAGAAGCTGCTCAGCACTCATGAAAAACACATCACAAAGTCGCTGGTGCACAACTTCATTTTCCATGTGCCAGTAAGATTTCCTGCACACCTCCAGGGCTGGACATTAATTTACCATCCATGGGATAGTTAAGAGGATCAAACCCTTATTCCTCAAGTACAACTATTTCTCTGTCACATGTAAATGAAACTATTAAAAAAAAGTATTCCTAAAACATTTCTAGCATGCGTATTTGTACTATATTTCAAGTCAACCCATGTACCAAGAATAAAGTTTCAGGGCTCCCAGGCTGAGAGAGATAAATACCTCAATACCCACAGTCCATCAAGATGACAACTCACATCCGCTTCATAACAAGATCCCTATGTCATTTACCATTTGCCCTGCAAAAATATCTCTAAATTTGTGTCCTGTATTTTCCCTTTTTCTTTCACCCCACAGTAAACATGCAGCCATGTTTCTCCTCTGCCAGGTCTCTTCCTTCCAACCAAGTTCAGAAATTTCCTTTGCCAATTTTTCTCTGCCTCTCTTTTTCTTTCTTTTTCTTCTAGAAAATGCATTTCTATCACAAAAGAGCCAAGTGCAGTTCCACAGACTTGATGAATAAGCCCAATGTATAGACACACGGTTTGTGCATCATCAGTCTTGTTTATCAGTGCAGGAACTTGGAGAACAGAGAAGTGCACTGGCTCCCTAAGAATCCTGTTTCAGTTCCTGGGATAAAATCTGCTCCTCTTGTTCTGCAGTCCAATCATTTATCAACAGACTGAAACTATTTCACTTCCTTTGTACTCCAGTCCACTATAGAGCTCTTCCCTTGAGAAATAACAAATTACTTACACTTTAATGATTTCTTACGTTAAGATCACTGCCAATGCTAAAGTAGGCAAAATTTGAGAACTGAACAATGGACTGGAAAACAGTAATTCTTATAAACCTGAAAAAATAACAATTTGGTCTACTCCCAAACAGTTTAGCAGTGATAAAAACAAAGAGGACTGCTATAGAACAGCATTCAAACACAACACAATGATTTTCACTCGCTGTTTGTGTGCGAGTATCAATATAAAACCATCAGTTGGTGGGTAAATGAATAATCGGCATCATTACCGGAGCAGACAAAGTCCTTCTTCTGAACCTCTGCCACGAGAAAACCCCGCAGGTTTACAGGTGCCAAGCAGAAGGTGAACTGTCCGATGGTGCGCCTCTGCCGCAGCCAGTCCGACAGCCAAGCCAGGTGGCAGTCGCAGTGCAGGAAGTTGGAGTGAAGCCGCCTACAAAACACAGAACAACCCTGAAGTTATCAGTAGCTTTTTAAACGGAAGACAGAAACCAGAACGATCAAGTGCAAGTCAGCATGGCTCCTCACTACAGCTTCAGTGGGATCATCGCAAGTTGCTGCTTACAGCTGGGTCAGGTCTCAACACTCTGCCTTATAATGCAGAAATGTCCACACATAAATTAGAGCTATTATTTACAATGTCTTGGGAGAATGAAGCTAAGGAATTACCTGCCTACAGGTGAATCATGAGCTGGCAATTCTAGAGAAAAGAGTATGCAGAATTTAAGATTCATCCAAGTTATCATTTTGCCTCTGAATTAATATCAGAAATAATTGCATGAATGTGATATCCTTGAGTGAATTCCAAGGAAGGCTTGTATAAGCACGAGAACCAGGCTGAAACATAGGATGTTAGCTGACCCTTCCCTCTTGTCTCTCCTTTGGACAGAGAGAGGGACAGACCCCACATACCAGAAGATTTTGATACCTTGCTGCCTGTACAAACTCACCAATGCACTTTTTACTGTGGCAATGTAACACAAGTGCGCAGGTTCTAGGCAGGAATTTTCAGCTCATGCTGAAGAAGGGGACCATGACAGAGTCATGCCACACAGCACCGCTGGGGCTGTTCTGTGTAGCGGAAGATACAGCCATGAAGCTCTCTTCCCAGCCTGCTTCATGCCTGGCACTAGAGCCTTGAGAAGCATTATCACATTGTGCGGGGAAGTCTGCAAAATTATGATGCATTCAGAGAGTGAATCTGGTAATTTTAATAGCTACCAAATTTTAGGTCAAAACAAAAAGCCCAGGACATTAATTATTTCATTCCCTGTAATGAGTCATACATTTGCAGTGCTACACCAAAGCTGAAATGATAAAACAGATTGAAAATCCTGTCAGAAATGGTTAGACAAAGCATTATTCACTAATATTACAGACATTACATATAAAAACCTCCACAAAATTGGTGTGCACAGGAGTTAGCCTTGTCCATCCACCGAAGAAATTTAACTGTCTATCTGTGAGATCTTTGTATGGCACAGCAGCAGAGCAGGGCAGCGGTGGCGCCCAGGCTGACAGTCCCCAGACTCGTCTGCCTGGAGTGGGCAGGCGCAGTAAAAGACCACAGATCTGGAACCGAGAGCTTATCCTGTAGTGATGGAAGACGCCAGTCTCCAGGGAGCTCTGCAAAACCTAACTGTTCCAGAAGGATGGTCGGGAGACCTTGGTTTTAGGGATTAGGAAGCTATTTACTTGACACTGCAGTAAGCTGGATTTCTAGTAAAATGTTTTGTTATTATGAACCATTAATATGTTGATTGAAAGAAAAATACAATTACAAAGAAAAGGCAACAAACATCATCTATCCAGCAATGGCTCTCAGGAAGACTTTATTCTAACTTAGCGAGTCAGCACTTCATTCAATCCTCACTCGCCCTTCCCACCACAGCGGCCAACAGCGATATTCACCAGCATCTTTCCATCTTTTGGGAACTGAAACGGAGCTCATCCCATGCCATCCCTGCATCTCCCATATGGATGTAGGCAGGAAGGAGCGATAAAACTGCAACTTCACAAAATGGGAAGTTTTCCAGTTCCGAGAATTGGGTTTTTTCCCTCACTGTATTTGTATAGCTGGTTTCTGGGTTTTCCCATTCTAGGAAGGTGAATCTTCACCTCTCCTCCACCTCAAGAGAGCCCTACCTTGTCATTTGCTCAGAATTTTTTGTGCAGATACTCTATGGTTTCCTTCTGAGAGGCGACCATTTATCTAGAGAGCCTATCAAACTTAACAAAGCAGCCCATTAGCATGTATTTTTTATAATTATATTGATGAATACAGCCACAAAAAAGACTTTTCAGAGTATTTCAAAAGTATAATACACCAATTCCCTGTGGACATGAAAAGCACTGAATGGATTTGGTA
This sequence comes from Laterallus jamaicensis coturniculus, assembly GCA_022605575.1. Classification (NCBI taxonomy): domain Eukaryota; kingdom Metazoa; phylum Chordata; class Aves; order Gruiformes; family Rallidae; genus Laterallus; species Laterallus jamaicensis. The sequence goes on from JAKCOX010000016.1 coordinate 2,358,996, forward strand.
TGTTTTCAGTGTAACCTTAAATAAAAAAAATAAAGGAAATGATGCAATGACCTATCTTGGCAGTCACTTGCACACGCAGTGACAAGAGGACACTTACCATTAAGCAAATAGGTATGGGAGACATGCTTTAACGTAAATAAAGCTGTTTCAAGCAAAGCAAAGCAGATCAATAAAAACTAATTCCTGTCTCTTCCAATCAAGGCTAGAAGATCAATGAAACTTAGCAACAGAAAAGACACTTCAATAAAAAAGCCAGCACAGTTATCTTAAAGCCAGCACTTATTTCTTTAAAGAATTCTGCAAGTACTTTGAAACCTTAATCACACTTCTTTTTTCTTTTCCCTGAGACTTCATGTTCAAGTTGCATATACTCTTTTATTTTCCTTTCTCTCTTCCTCTTAAATGGGCAGACTGTTTTGAGAACCATGAAGAAAAAACAACTTATCCCCAGAACTGACAGAGCAGATAGAGCTGCAACACCAACAGCCCCCGATGTCTTGCTCACGGATCTCATCTGTGTGTTAGGGATACATACAAGAGGGAAAAGACTATCCACACCGTGCTGGGCCTCTGCTGAGTGGGAAAAAGGGCTTGTCCCTACTCAAATAACATTCAGGCCAGGGATTCCTTACAAGAGCTGCTAAAAAATAGGTCTGGCAAGTTGTGAAACTGTTTGAGAAGGTGTCCAAACTGCTGATAATTTTTTTAAAAGCCAGAAGAGTCACCAAACTGCCATGAACATTTGTAATCCATTTGGACTGAATCTGCAGCTTTCTCCTTTCATGGAAACTGTTCTTTGAGGTTGTATATTTACGCAGGAAAAACAGGTCATCAAGTGAAATGAAGCTCAGGAAACCAGACAGAGCATTAACATTTCTCCCAATAAAATATCTTTATATAAATATTTTACATACATGAACCAAAACTATCAGTTTCACATGTGCTCAGGTGAATGTCAGTTGTTAGGGTGTTACTATCCATTTACACAAAACCAGGTTAAATCAAAGCAGCATTAGCCTACATTCTGAACAGAAGATATTCAGAGAAGACTGAGTGATACGTAGCTGTGCAAACTTATTTTATTAATAAATCTAATTAATAAAGCATTAATCTTGAAAAGCACTAAGAGCACTTGGGGACAGAGGAACAATTTTAGTAGGAAGGAACAGCAGAAGAAATTACAATATGCTGCTTGATTCCTGTATTTATCTTATATTAATTGCTGTTTTGATGATTTGTCTGCCTCTGTTGAAACAGATGGGAGGAAACATAGAAAACTAAACCATTTTACTGCATTTCCACCTGTCTATGGAGGATTTTTTAATCCCTGTATTGAACTGCTCAGAAGGGTACTCTGTGATATTTGGCAGCCTTTGGAGACTGAAACATGCCACTTGATACTGATGAAACTACCTTTACAGAACAGGAGGTGAATGAATACGAATGCAAGTTTGCAAAGGTGCCCTTTTAGCCATGGACCCTAAATTAAATTTCCAGCAAATCCTTTTAGAGTGGGTCAGCATTCATGTTCTGTAAAAAGTGGCTCTCAGGATTCAATATAAAAGCTTCCCTTTATAAATCCTATTTATGACTTCCTTCCCTCCCCCCCTTTTCTTTTTCGTTTCTTATTTTTTTCCTTAATTACAGCAGAGGGGGATTAGTCAGGGGAAGTCTCTGGGGAGCTATATACAAAGCCATCTCCGAAATTAAACTAAAAGGAAAATGGCAGAAGGCATTGAGCTCTGGTAACAGACAAGACTGACTAATCTGAAGCAGCCAGGCAAATTTTCTGGACCACTGTGACTGGATGAGAAAAGGCAAAGCTCCAGGAACCTTAACCCTACCTTTATCTTCCTTATTCATTCTCTTCTAAAACACAAACATCTAATTTCCATTTAATTACTTACATTAAGATCTGTGAATGTCACCATTTGATGAAGAATGTGAATTTAAATCAGAGGCTATGCTTACATAGATTGACATAGAGCCATTTTTCTTTAGTTCTGTAAACTTATTTAATATTATTTTACATGTGCATCTGTAGTATCCTTGAAGCATTTTGTTTTTTCAATGCCACAGAAAATTTTCAGGCCAGCTATTATTTCCCTTTCTTTCCTTTTAGGATTAAATGAATCTTGGTTGAGTTCAAGATTTTTGGAGGAAAAAACCAGAGACTTAAACATGACTTTTCCTCAAGTTGTGTACTCCCCAAAGGAATTGAAAGGAATATTCCTTTTTAGAGAAAATGGTTTTGGTAGGCTATGGCTAAATTATACAAATGCACACAGCCTAATTTTACAATCTTTGTATATTGGTCTATTAAAGCTGATCAGAGCTTTGGTGCTGGCAATAAAAAAATGGATTTGATGTAAAAGAAGCTTCTTATAAAAAAATGCATCAGAATGAGTGACATTTTGTTTCAGAAAGTGTCTGAAAGAGAAGCTTTTTTCAAGTTCTAAAAAACATTTCTTTTTTTATAAATAAGCATTCTGAATTTGAAAAGAAGAAATAGAATTTAAACACAGGATATTAACAAAATTAAATAATTTGATCCATCCGAGCAGTTTTCTCCATGCTGATGGTATTCCAGCTTGGAAGATGTTTTCATGTTACAGATTTTCCCATAGAAAAAAATTTTCCAGTTTCAGTTCCCAGTCACTTCCAAGGCAAACCTGGATCTTACTTAACCCTGGGCAAATCCAAGGAACTCGCTGCCAGAGCCCCAAGGGCACCAGCAGCCCTTACAACCCTGCCTGGCTCCCCAGCCCTGCCCAGGACCCCAGCCCAGCTGGGGGCTCTCGATCCTGTCCCAGTGATGCCACAGCGCTGCGGGTCTCCAGCCCTGTCCCAGCCCACCCCCTGGCCATGGGTCCCTGTCCAGGGGGCTGGTGTCCCATCCCACAGAAGAAGCTGAGGAGGCCCAAGGCGGCCCCCCCCACCCTCACAGTGTCAGGCTTCTTCACTGACCTTCTGCAACAGAGTACAGGGAACAGATTTAAATAAGATTATCACAAGACAACAAAGTTGGCTTACACCATCTTTTTTGTTTTTTTTAAAAATAGATTACTCACAGGGTCCTGATCTTTGGCATGTGATTGAAACTGGTGACAGGGATGCGGGTGATGTTGTTATTGTTGAGAGTACTGTTAAGAGAAAAAAAAAAAGAGAGAATAGTTGATCAATTATTTACATGTCTTCACCAACACACTATTTACAGAAACACTGCTAAAGCTCTTGGTTATAAATCTACTAGGCTACAGGCAGTAAGACATGCTGACATGCTGACCGATACCTCGGACGATTTGTGACAAGTGAAATATAGTGTTAGGGCAAAGCAACCAACAGCTGCCTAAAAACGGATGAAGGTTATTATTTACCATGTCTGAGTACCAAGGAGTGCAGGAGATGAGTTTTTATCGACTATTAGAACGGGTCCTGACTTTCTGGTTAAGCCCCCACTATGCTTGAAAACCTGGTGCAACTTGAGCAGAGGAACTTCAAGCTCCCCCGCCGCAGTAGGAAAGCTTTGCACTCAAAGTGCTTGCGCTCACACAAAAAGAGAACTGTTGACTCTATCAGGCTTGTTAAGGCAGCCAGTTTACACAGATAGACAGCTCAGGCTGCCTTTTGAAACACATGGCTGGACGGGGACCCTTCCTTTGGTTTCCTTATGAAAAACGTGAGTAGTGGAAGGGCTGTAATAAAGCAGGTCATGACCCAGGCGTGTGAGGATTGCTGCTGCTCTATCAAAGCACAGCTTAAAGAGAGAATGACCTCAGCTGCTGGTAGGGACCTCCTAGTGCTTCTTAGGAAAAATGAACTGGCACGATTATCATCAGCTGAATGTGCTGCTCCCATTTACGTTGCTCCTAATTATATCAATGACTCTCTAGCAAATTAGAAGCTATAAAGTTTATCAAGATAGCACAGGAAATGGAAAGCACTCCAACAGGGCCTAATTGCCATGTTCCAAGTGCACCAAACCTGCAAATACCGTAAGCCCAGTTTGTCATGAGAATTGATGGGGCTGGTGATGACTCCATGTCCCAGCGTGGCTGGCCCTGCTGCAGCTGCCGGTTTGGAAGGCAAGATGTCCTTGGCACCACAGCACAGAGCTGCATCTGCCTTGTGCGAGGCCCATGGCACTCCACAGCATCACTGGCAGGAGACAGTGCTTTTGTGTGTTTGTGTATGTGCTGAATAAAATACCTACTGAAGCAACCTAAAGGCAGATAACTTTTCCCTGAACTATTTAGTTGTTCCAATGTTATGTATTTACATAGAACATCTAATCAAAAGCTCTTGAAGACATCTGCAGACGTTAACGAGCCCTCTTGGTCATGTGCCAATTTTAAAACATTTTTACAATTCTGCCTAGAAGTCCCTTGGCAAAATCATCATCTACAACGTCAGCATATTAAAGCTAAATTAGATTATGCCCTATTAAGACTGTTTTCCTGGTACCCAGGAAGACAGACAGGCACACTGGCAAAGCCAGGAGGCTGAAGAGTAGCACCGCTATGCGCAGGCATGCTCAAGACAGGTGTGTGAGCGGGCTCTGACACCAGCAGCACTGGGTTTGTGCTGCTGCTGCGCTGCAGCCTGGCAGGCCAGAACAAACCCACACTGGTGTCGGGATCACGGCTGTACTTCAGCACAGTGCTGCACCAGATGGATGCATTATCGATCTGCAGCCAGCCTGGGGGCTGACATACCCATGACAGCAAACTGCACCAGCAGAGCAAATTCCCATCCTTTCCAAACACACGAGGAGAGCGAGCTATGTGAGTAAAAACAAAGTTTGGGAAATCTGGAGCCTGCGTGCGAGATCTGTTCCCAGAGATCTCTGTCAGTCAAGTCGCACACGTTCGCACACCAGGCGGATACGAGCTGTAGGTTCATCATGGCTCAGAATATAATATATAGTACCATGCCAGATCCTCTGGAAAACCTGATGATGCCAAAAATTGGACAAGAAACACTTAGCTAGTACTGGGATCAATGGATATATGGAGTTACAGGTTTGATATTCAATTCCCCAAACATGCAAAGCCTCAAACAGTCTATTATAAATTTACTGGATTGTCACCCAATCCAGTAATTGTCAACTGTCAACTTCAGAAGTCAACCTGAAAGTAAGCTCTTACAGATATCGCCAAGTCATTTCTTCAGCTGTGCATCACCATCCTACATGCCACTGCTTCAGCTCTAGAAGCAAATATGAGACACGATCTGCAGGGCTGAAGAGCTCCACCTTGGAATTCCTGCTAATGTCCTGATGACAACACAAATGTCCCACTGTGGCAGTTCATATGGCTCACATGAACCTCTTTGTCATATAAGTGCTACTGCTTTATTACTTTACTTAGCCCATGGTGCAAACCAAAGCCTTTTGTGGACAGCCAGCATAAGCATGTACATAAACACATACAGCAATTTCAGAAAGCGAACAAAACCTCTTATAAAGGCGCACACATACAGACATCAACAAACCCAGCCCCTAATATCCGTATTTATTTGCTAGTTACATTTGCACGTACGTGTTGGGAAGTGCAAACAGAGCTCACAAATGGAATTTCTAATTGCACCACCACAGTTTTTCTGTGAACATAAAAATAGAATTCACTCTCTGCCTCAGTTGCCTGTTACATGAAAATGAGCTATGCACTTGCTTGGAAGATTTTAGGAATACATTTACAAATAAAAGCCACATGTAAAGTCAGCTCACAAAAATCATATACATAGCTGACGGCTGAATAGGTCACGCGTGGCACTATGGGAGTCAATAGAAACCACAGGAATTCAAGGAAGACTTCCTATTGATTTCAAAAGGATGGGGATTAGATTTAGGCAGAACAGGACGTGACAGCGAGCTTCCTCCTGTGCTGAGGGTAGAGAACACATCCCCATCTCCCCGAGCAATTCTTCATCTGGATGCAGAAAGGTCAGACTTCACTGTCTGATTTGATGATTGAAAAATATTTTTGAATTTCTTGTTTAACAGAGAAAGCATTATTCTGTTCATGCAGTGTTTCCACTCACACTATATCAGATGAGGGGTTCAGGTTTTGCCCCTAATAAATGAAGGTTTCCAATAACTCACCAACAAATATATAATCATCCTAAGAATCCTAAGTCAGTGCTGAATTACTATATTCTTTAAACACAAATTTCAGGGATAACTCTAGTGGATAGCTATTGTACAGATGACTTACTAGCGTGGCTATTTCATTGATATTTAAATGTTAACCATAATGTAGGCAATAAAACATCTATGATAACAGCAATTATTTCAGGACAAATAAGGCCAAACACTGCAAAGGGCACTAATTGACAGTGAACTGTCTGCGTTACAGCCCGGTTGTAGCCCTGGGAGTTTAACCCTGCTGCTCTGGTTGTGCAGAGCACACAGCTCCCATGCGGTAAGAGCTCTTTGCCTTTTCAGTGGAGATATTTTCAGGTAGAGGTGTGCTCTAGAGGCGTCTGCAAAGCTTTCTGTCATGCACGTGAAGCCTTCCAAGCAACGATTCCCTAAGAGTCCGTGTCCTGACAGGAGTAAGCACACAACACAGCTGCATTTTAACATGTGAAGGGCAAAAATAAACGTGCTCCAGTCAACTGCCAGCTGCTTCAAAGCCCCAGTCTCATTTTGATCCAACTAAGAATCTTCTGACTCCTCCAACATCATATGGGGAAATTGGTATTCTGCTAGATTTTCCCCAGCCTTATGCCATCTCCATCTTCCAGAGCCCAATATACCCTTGTCCCTCGAAAAAGCACTGTCCTCTCCCTGTAAACTACTTGCATCCAAACTGCTGAATCAGGAAACTGAGGTTACAGACAATATTATTTATGCCAGGAAACTTCCCACCTTGGGCCGTGATCCTTGTCAGATTTTGCCAGCTAAGCAGAAGCAGACTGCAGCAGTCCTAAGGATCCTCCAAGGACTACTTGGAAGACGCATAACGTGGGATCAGCAGTCTTCGAGGTGGTACATCCTCCACCGGTATGAACTGTCATAGTCCCATTGACTTCAATTTACAACCCCAGAGGAACTGCTCTACTAACTCACTCCTCTGCCAGTTGCCCAAACTGGTCAGAGGCATGCATGGAGCTGCATCATTCCACCTGAAGAATAAAGCTGATTTATAGCTTCTACTAATCACGTATTTTTTTTAAAAGGAAAGAACGCTCAGTCTGCAATCCTGTCACGATTCGAAAACAATTACCTATCTCCTTCTTCAAACCCCTTGTTCAAATTTAACCACATGCAGTCGCATTCCTGGTCTATTCTGGCTTGCTCCAAATTCATGTACACCACTGTTGCAGTTCCCTGATGGAGAGTTGTTAATTTCAGACTCAGTGTAATTACATTAATATCATTAACCTGTAGAAACAACTGTCATGCGTGGTTATGCAGTATTCTTTTCTGTAGGAATACAGGTATTTATGACTAAAGAAGAGTCAGAAAAAAATATACTCTAAAAATTATACACTAGAAAAAAAAGAAAAATCACACATACTTTTTTTGGGGAAAAATAAAGGAAGGGATTTAAATTTTGCACCTTATTAATAATGCAAGTATTTTATTTTAAAAACTCAGGAATTAAGCACCCCTTCATGTTCCTCAGACTCATGCAGAGAGCAGAAATCCCAGGCTGTCAGATCGACAGTCAAACACTCTCAATTCTGTAAAATACAGTGTACACAGAGATTTTGTTTTTCTTACTTGGAATTCAAGTAATGATATAATTAAAAGCATATTATGAATATTAGAATGTCTGGTGACTTATTCATCTGAAATAACAAGACTTCCATTGCAACCTATCTACTCACTCTGTTCCAGTAAAGCAGCAGACATGAAGGAAAAACCTCTTCTGGTAACAATGCCAGAAAAAGTTAAGCAACATAGCAGAACTATTTAAGTATTAACTATTGCATTTCTTCAATTAGTACTTCAGGAAGTACACTGCAAAGCAGTAACTGCTTTAATGTTTCCCAGTCGCATTTCTTGTGGTACATCCATAGGAGGGTTTTTTTCTTCAACATGTCACCCTGTTTGATGACAATACCACCTGCTACCTCCTGGCTTAAAAAAAAGTTATGGTATCGTATTTTATCATTGGCAAAGGAAAGACCACCGCACAAATGTCCTTTTTTTTCTGAGTACATGGCATTTTCATAACGTGCACAGGTTACTAGCTGTGTATCAGTCCTACATGCACAGTGATGCTTCCTTCTTGTTTATGATTTGAATGGATTAAAATGAAAGGGGAAGGGGTGAACTCATCGTACACTGAAGACATCCTTTGTTTTTTGATGGTAACAGAGACTGATTTTCTTTCACATTCCATTTCTGCAGCTGATTAGCACAAAGAGCTAATCAAATTGAGAAATTATATGGTAGATTAAATTTTTGATTAACACTTTTTCCCAAGCCTTAATAAGCATCTACCATGTTACCAGAGGTCTGCTCCGCTGGCCAGTCAGGTTTCTGATACATGCCAGGCTGCTTCTGTGTCACATTTGGCTGATCACGGGATGCTGCAGCATTTGCAAAATTCTCAGTTAGAAGGAAATATTCAGGTGCATTTACTGAAAGGTGAAGGGAGAAACAGATCTGAAAAGACACCAGCTCATTTGTTGCATTTCTGGGTTTGAATGTCTTTTGCGTTCGGGCACTGCAGATTCTTTACAGGCTTCTGACACAGAAAATTCTAACCCAGGATAGCAGGAATCCTGCAAACCACCATGCTCCCCAGGCAGCACATACTCCTGTGCGTCTGTGGGCTTCGCCCAGAGTTAAACACTGATGTTCATTTTCTTTTCCTGTGCAAAACTCTCGAAATACACTGCAGAAGGAGCAAGGTGCTGAGCTGCCTCATTCTGTGATAAAGCTGGATTTTGAAAGTGAGACTTGGAAACGGAGCAGAAAGGCAAATGGGCAAGGCTGGCGGGGAGCAGCCGTATCAGGCGCTGCAGCACTGGTAGCGCTAACAAGTCTAACATTTCCTTCTGTCTCCTTCAATTACACCAGTCCTTTATCACAGGCTGCTCGTCGGCTGTGTATGTAATCCGTGTGTTGTGTGTCCATAACACCATGTAATTGGGCCTAATGCAAGATTATTATCTGTGCGCATGCAACGGAGAGCTACAAATGGTGCATCTGCAGGCTTGTAACAGTCCCCAGAGTGAATTACTGTCATACTCCCTGATTACTGCTTCTCCCACAACTGCCGCGGTTTCCAGGCTTCCTATCCCCAGTGCAACTATACATCCAGTAAATGAGACTGGAAAATTTATTAAGACTTAACCAAGGCAGCTCCAAGCATAATGAAGCCTCTGATGCGAATAGTTTTCTTGATATGCTACTTCTGTTCAGAATCGGGTGAACTGATGCAAAAATAACGACTGAACCGCTCACCCCAAGTTGCCAGAGGAGCTCAGAAGGGGACACAGAGGTCCAGCCCTGGATGTGACAGAAAGACAACTTCTCCGAGACCCCAAAGCTTTGGGAAGGGGTCCAGAAACAGAGTGTTGGTAAGTGAAATTATTTGAAGGAATCTTTTTCACAGCGTACACGTGGACTGAAACTGTTGAACACATGGAAGATCAGACATCTCCATCAGTATGTATGCACATAAAGAGGAGGATCCTGGGGTCTGTCCCATGTTGTTCATGTTGAGATGAAACATGAACTTGGGTGCCTGTACCACTAACAGTGACAGAACCTTCGATTCCTATGGTAGCAGTCAGACTGTTTCTCAGACCTCTCTCCAACTACATAAATCATCATTGAAAAGGGAAAAGAAGTTCTCTCTTCATTGTATTTGACAGGGGTTAAGCAAAGCAGGAACAGGTTTAAATTTCAGAATGGGGAATTTTGATTAGCTGTAGGGGAAATGTTTCTTGCAATAAGAACAGGAAAAATACAGCAAGGAGCTGCTGCAGAGTGTGCAGCCAGCAACAGGGGAAGCCTGTCATAACACTAAACAAATCCCTGGCAGGAATGGATTGGATGGTCCTGCCCTAGGGTGGGAACAGAGATGAAAACTTCAGACCCCTCCCAGCCCCCTGTGTACCACCTAATGTAACTAATGGCAGGGACATTCCACTAACTCATGAAAGTGAATCTAAGTCTATTTTTAGTAATAAAACCAAGACTTGAATTTTATACATTGCCATAATTAATGTTTGTAATTAACTTTGAGACTGCAGGGTAAAAGGAGCTATATTTTCAATAGTTGTAAGGCAGAGCCATTTTTCACAAAGGTCAGAAGAAATTTGCATTACATTAAATATTTATTGCTTTCTGTGGCCTCTGACGAAGCAGCAAAGCGGCTTGGATACTCCATCCTCAGCTCTGAGCACAATCCTCACCCTCACCTTTCAAGGGATGCAAGATCTGCTCATCAAGCAAGGTCCAAAACTCAACTGGACCTCTTCAGAGTTCTGGTGAGTCCTGAGTGCCTCTTGTATGCAGTCCCTTGATCTCCCCACAGACTGCTGAAATTAAAGCCCGTAATTACCACGTGGGCATATAATGAAAACAAGTGATGCTGCACTGATTAATCCATTACTCTGAACTGTTAGAAAACATACTGATCTCACAAGGCACCTTATTCACTCACATACAGCAGCACAGCTCCAATATGACACCTCAAATTAGAAGTAAAAGCACTAACAGCTGGGGTTTTGTCTCAATATTTGTACCCAACTCTAAAATGAGTTGAGACTATGTAAATGCTATTTTGGAACCCAATGTTAACCCAGGCAAATAATCTTCTAAGCAGTCTCCAGGTGACATATAAAATCCACTGAAATAAACAAAAACAACTAGCTGCCAGTCTGTGGGGTTTGTTCCAGCATTAGTCTTTCTCACCCAAGCACCATGAGAGGCTATGGCATTGTTACCTTGGGAAGCTGACATCAGAAATACAACTAGTCTCAAGGACTCAGAAGAAAGAAAATGTTCCTTTTAGAAATGTATGAACAAATAAAATAAATAACCTTAGCATGGAATTATGCACAAAACTGCCATCAGTGTTTACTGCTACAATTGCCTGATTCTTCCCATTCTGTGGCTGATTTTCATTTGCATATAACTGTCAGATTTTAACTATTTAAGCTTATTATAAAGGCCAGATGTTTATGGCAGATTTTGTTTTTCCCTTGAAGGAGTAAGATTATTTTCAAAAACATTAGGCTTTGAGGCAACTGGATTATTACAATAACAAACTCTTATGTTTAAAATGCCTGTTTTGTCACCCAGCAAGAAGCAGGGTGATCACATTTGCCTGTAGTGAGAACTTTAGGGCACATTAACCAAAGTACTGTAATTGCTGCATTAACCATCCCTAGGCACTGGCTGTGCCTTGGCTGGAGTCTCTGGGCCTGGCGAGGGCGGGAGCTGAGACTGAGAGGAGAGGAGAGGGAAAGACAGGACCTATAGCTAAGAGAATGCTTGGGCAAGCGATCTGGGTACAGAGATTTGGTTTAGGAATCAGTGCAAATGGGTAAAAGAGGCCAGAAAACAGTTGTATGTGTCTGTGCAATCCAAGATTGTATTGTCAATTGTATACAAGTGGGAGAAATATAAAGGATTCCAGTGACCGATGCTCAAACCTTTCCTGTATTACCTTTTGGCCTGCATGTGCACATACGTATCATTATGCCTCAATTTTCTTATTTAGACCAACACACAAATAAGTAAAATCTGTTAAAACAAGATAAAGCAGAAAAATAGAATAAAAAAGGGTTAAAGCAAGATAAGGTAAAATAAAACATAAAAATGTTGCACAGAGAATGAGGGTACACAGTTCATTCAGGATGTGGGCTTTGTCAGATGTTAAGTCAAGAATGCCACTCTCATGGTCTCATATGAAAAGTTTTACCACTTCCCCTTAAGGAAGCTGCTCTTTCTATCCATGGTCAGCCATACCAATCAAATCACCTCTATTAGCTACACAAAATACAAGGACCAGTTGCATCCCCCAATTCCTTCTAATACCTATGCCCAGTGAGAGTTGAAAAAGCTTTATTTTAGCAAAATTTCAATCAGCTTTTCAATCCTTTACATGGCATTTGAATTACAGGCAGAAAATACAAATTCAATTCAACCTGAATAGAAATTTTAGCTATAAAAGCATTGGTGCAGACAAAAGAACGCAGGCTGAAATTATTCTGCCACTGCTTTATTTTTAAATTAAGAATTCTCCATTGAGTTCTTTTTCTAATCTCAAAGATGGCATGGGAAATGCTGCCTTTACTTGCTTTTGAGTCAAGAAATTTTTTCAATTCTTTGCCCAAAGGCTACACAAATTGCAGCTGACTACATTGGGAATGACTGCTGTGGCTCTAAGTCCCAATTACATCCATAATTTTCTGTAAGTATTTGGACTCAGAGGACAAAAAAAAAAAAGTATTTCTGCAAACACTGACTGAATGTTTTACATCATCGGGGTGGTCTTGATGTTTCGCCATGGTACCCAGTTTCCAGGGCTGAAACTATTCCCTAGAACCACTGGGAACAAGCCCAATTATCGTAATACCCAGACCAATGTCCAGTGAAGTCAGTGCTAATCCTGTTGCTGATTTCAGCCAGGAGTGCATCTGGTCGCTGCAATCTATTTATTTAGGTGCAGATTTTCACAGGACCCGCAACAATCAAAGATGTAATTGTATCCAACTTCAACTCACCTACATTTCATTTGGTAGATTCATTTAAAAATATATATTTTTCAATTAATTAATTAATATGATTATATTAATAATAGAATTCTATTGCTTTCATATAAAGCAATTGTTAAATACTGCTGGTTTTTTAGGTTATAGAGAGATCTCTCTTACTAAATACAGCTCTTGGCATTACCCACCTGCATGCATGTCAGGTACTGTAGTTTACGGATTCTGAGCTACACCTGCCAAAATCAATGGAAACTGGATTGGGTTCTCAATGCGCACAGAGGTCTGAAAGCCTACCACAGAGTATTTGTGGAAAGGATGAAAAAGAATCAACAATACAGAGTCAGATCATACAAACCTTAGGTTTGATGCATCAGGACTCCAGCAAAATAAAATGGTTTCTCAGGCTCCTGCCTGAACTGCTTATTCTGTTTAGTCCTTTCTGAAGCTAAAGCAGTCTTATGAACATAATCCAATTCCAACTAACACAGTCTGATTCTCTGATTTGAAAGAAGAAAACTACTTTTGCCCTTAGTTTGGGCTGAAGGCATTTAATGATGATTTCCAAAGCAAAAGATTTCAGCATTCAGTCAGTTGAGTGCTGCAGTTTCCTTACAGCACTCAACCAAAAGTAATTCTAAAGAAACTGATTAAATTCAGATCAAAAAGGAACAGTAACATTCTTCAAAACCATGTTTTAATTTGTCCCATTCTGAATACACTGCAACCTTAACATTCTAACCTTGTGGGCAAAGCCTCTATTTTGATAGACTTCCCTACCCAAATAACGTATCCTTTAATACTTGTCCATTACAAGTATTAATACACACCCAGGGATGGAAGAGTCCTTCCAAGTGGCAGGTAAAAATTAGTTGTCTTTTTAGAGCTAGAGAAAGCGACCAAAACTAGACCTCTGCATCCATTGTAAGAGGCGATGTGACAATATTCAATCTCTTTGGGACAGTCATTGCGCCAGCCTGTTGCCACCTCTTCGCCAGCTGCCGCAATGCGGCACTGTCTGCGGGACTGCAGGCGCTGCTCCTCCCATGCTGACCGCTGGGACCACAGGAGGGACCAGCTCCAAACCCCACGTCTGCAGCAGACAGCTCTTGGGGAGCACAAATACAACACTGAAGGGACACGGCACTGGCAGCAGTCTAGCTTCAGTGTCTGGGTGCCAGTGCAAAAGGTTTTACAAAATCCTTTCAGGAGGCATCCATGGAGAGCCTACTGCCAGAACCCCAGGTTCCTGTTTCCCTCCAATGGTAGACCTACCAGGTCCTGCAGGTAAAAGATTGCTCCTTGCTCCTCCTGGTTTCAGGAGTGGGTTGCCTCAGATGCCTCTCAGCTGCCAAGGCCATTATGATTCCCACTGGGAGAGTGCAGTGCAAAGAGAACTTTCCTAGCTCCAGCAACATGACAATGGGCATGGTACAGCATGGAAAGGCAAAGGCAATTCTCAACTTTTGACAGCAGAAGAAGGAAAAGAAGCAAATCTTTTAAAGAGGGAACTTCACCTTTACTGCCGAAAGTGCCGCCCCAAAATGCAAGAGACACTGACCACATTCATGGAATAATCCATATTCAAACAGTACACAATGCCCCCACCTGCAATTCATACATGCTGGAAACGAAGGATAACGTAAATCTGCATGGATGAAATAGGGAACGTGTGATATACATATTCTGTGAATTTAAACGTGCACGTATGAACAGTTTTAAGGAAAAGTTACATTTATAGAGGAAAGAAATGTTTTGAAAGAACAAAGACAACACGTAGTTCCTAGTCAAGGGCAATTACATGTTTCCTGGTGAAGCTGGAAAGGGATCTGCTTTCCATCAGGAATTAAACATTGAGTTTTTCTTTTAATAATACATTAGGCAGCACTTGTGTGCATCACACAAGAGAAAGGTCAATATGTTTAAAAACACCTATCTTTCCAATTTTTACATTTCTCCCAAACACCACCTGCCCATGAGAAGCAGCAATACCTGCTTATATTCATGCACGCGGATGCAACACAGCTAAGAAACCGCAACAATTTGAATAGCAAATACTCACAGTGTTTCATCTGCTTTCAGTCCACAGAGTGAAAAAGAGCAAAATAAAATATACAGAGAAAAAAAATCGAAGCACTTGTGATCTGGTCAGGAATGTTCTACAAGAGCAAGAAGTAGCTAAATAAAAGGAGTCAACTGTTCTCCATACGCGGCTGTTTGTAATATCGACATGCATACAAAAGAAAATTAGGATTGCCATTGTGGATGGTCTGTCCTGTTTCAGCCTAAGTATCAGCTGCAGTGCCTCACCTGATGTCTAACGCCCTAGCCGTGGATGGGAAGACGGGGTGTCTCGCAGATAAAATGGATCCAACCCTTTTAAGACATCAGTGAAATTGCCCAAGGAGCCAGTAAGAAGCTTGGGTGCTCGCGGAGTGGACTACCCCCCTCCCCAGAGCCCGCCCAGCCCGCAGCCGCCTTTTGCACCAACGAGGGCTTCTCAGGGGCCTTCAAGCACCGTCGCAGAGATGCTGCATTGCGGCAATTTATCGATCACGGTAGCCATGTCCAAAGCTGAAAGCCATGAAGAAGATCGGCTTTCCCGCCCTCCCTTCTCCCCAGAAAAGCACTTTTGGTGACAGACACAATCTGAGATTCTAACAGTAAAAGATGTACAAGCAAATCTAAAATATCAGCTTGTCGAACAAAGACCTTGGTCAGTATGTGCTCCCATATCCCTTTATGACTGCCATCAACCTGTCTTCCATAAGGCTCTTTTCTATTTTACCCTCAAATAAATCCCAATCTCAGTCACAGTCTGGCACTTGCAAACCACAGATAGCTCACACCACCTAGTACCATGAAGAGGGATGCGAGCAATTTTTAAAGCCTAATGGCACGATTGTTCTTGTTTCCTTCGATGACTTTATGTAGCCATCCCACTTGATGCTCTTTCAACTGACCAAGCTATTTTCTGAGCTACCTCTGAACATACTCGAGAGCAGCACGGTATGTCACAGCCACAGTTTCTGGATGACCTTACAGCATCCTGAAATTTGTTTCTAGGGATCAGCAGAAGTGCTAAGCGTGGCCATCAAGGCTTGTTCGTACTAAAACAATGCATTTGGGTTTTCACCCCAAAACAGAAACTTAAGGTAATTCTGCTTCCAAGGTATCAAACCAGTTAACATGAAATTGCTGCATTTATGGTAACTAAATTAACATAGAAATTGTGATTATTTGGCTTCAAATTAGTGCAAAATTGTTTCATACTTCCACCATTAACGCAGCTCTTAAATTTTCTTTTTCTTAAGCACAGAATTGGATACACAACTTAAAGTCTATTTTACACCAATCATGTGCTTTTCCTTTTTAAAGATCTAAAGATTATTTCCCCCGATTTAACCATAGCATACATGCCTTTTTCATCATATATGCTTACCCATACATATTTACATTGCAGGCATAACCCTGTGAACAGCAGGAGAAGATGACACTACTTGATTTTTAGATCAAAAGGAGCTTTTACCTATGCATTTTTTTCAGGTGCAGATGTAATTACCTACTTCACTTGCAAGCTATCTCCATATTACTGTTTTGATTTTTACTTTACTACAGATAGAACATTGGTGTCCCAGCTGCAAAGATTGGGTAGTGCTAACAATAAGTAATGCACGGCACCCTGATCCCAACAGCTACAGCTTAAGGTTAAATATCGGACACAATGCTTCAAGTGGCAGACCAAGAATTCTGGTACAAAGATCTCCCATCACAATTTTACTGTCTTTCTAGAGAAGCGAGGCTTTTGAGTCCTCTCTGGTATAGAGGCTGGCTACAGAGCAGAGCCTTTGTCTGTGTTGTTCTATTAGCACAACAGAGGGGCAAATGCACCCTCTGAAAAAACATTTCTACCCCTACAGTCACAAACAATACCTTTAATTGCACCCAGAAAAAAGAGAAAGTAGTCATTATGTGTTTTGAAATCATTATTTTTTTAGTCAGGTGGTGAGTGACCCCAAAGTGAGCATTAGTTCCCTCATTCACCTCCAGTTTTGGACCTCGGACTGTGTCACAGAAAGGCTGAGGACGTCCTGGTATATTTGTTAGTGGTATCACAGAAATGTGAGCTTCACAGTCATGCTGCCTCTTCCCCTGGCCAAAGAGACCTTACTAATGCTGACAGGATTGCACCAGCTACTGTAGCATCATCAGCTGGCTGCTTCAGGGAGTCATATAAACAGTGAATTGCAAGTTATGGCATAAAATGACTACTCATCCACCTCAAACTCATTCCTTTCCCTCAGAACTCTGTCATCACTTCAACTTTATCTGTGGGGGCTTTGATTCCCATAGTACTCTTCAGCTCAGCTCTTGGTTAAGGTGTCGAGCTGCATGTCTGCATTAAATATACAGTGGAGTGTCCTCTGGATTAAGTCGTTCACATTCATTTGACTTTCAGCAGTCAAAATGCTTGTTCTACATCTTTTATATTACTGACGAAGAAACTATATTAGTCAAAGGGGAGGGAGGGCAGGTCACAAGATGAGCAGAGCATGCAAATGAAACAATTAATACCATGGGAGAGAAGGTTTGCCAGAAGTCTGTGTCTCTCCTGGAGTTCTGACTTTGGAGTCTCTCGGAGCAGACTGCAGCACCAATAAAGGGCTTATACTACACAAGCCATAAAACCAGGCTTCCTCAAAAACATATTGGTCAGTGATTCATGAAACTAATAATTCCAACCTGGCACTGTTCTTATCTTGGTAAATTCTGCAGCCTGCATGGCTCCAGGCTATTCTTAAAGGGAAAAAATTCTCCAACTTAATGGGAGCAGGAGGGGAGAATGAGCTCGGTGTTCGACTACTACATATGCTCCAGGAGGGGAAAAATCCATCTTTTCTAAATATGTAATATAATTAGGCATCCGCACTGAGGATTGATAGAAACGCTCATCAATTTGCTGGGACATGCCTGGAATACTGCAGGATTAGCAAAATCATTGATCAATGAATTTATGCAAATATATTCTCCCCATAAAGAGAGAGTTACATTACAGCACCAGTGATTTTTCAGAGGCGCTCTCTTGACCACTCTTATTTTACCTCAGCTGCTCTTTGATATAAAGCCTGTCACCACGGTGCCATCTGGATAGTGTTCCTTTCACTATGCCGTACTTCCAACCTCACATTTTGTAATACATTATAACAGAGGTTATCTCAGATTTCATTTCCATATCTTGAGCAATGACACCAGGTCTCTCACCAACATGTATCAGCAAATAAAACCAGTCCTTATCAAACAACCATGAGAGCACCCCATCTTTCCTCCATCAATTCTTTATGCTAATTGCAACTCTCATTTCACTAGGGTCCACTGAGGGTGCAGTACCTTCCTAAAAGTTCTCCAGAAAAAGAATTTCTGTAGTTAAGCTTATCTCCAACTGATTTATGTAACAGAAACCTTGTAATAATGACAGCCAGGTTCTTCAAGTGCATCTCTCCTTCCCTTAAAGGCCTGAAGCTATACAGGAGGCAGGAAGAATGGGAAGGGTATGAACTACAGCACAGTCTAATAAGTAATGGAGGAAAAAAAATGGAAGTGATCATTCTTCCACTGATAGCTCTGTACACTGGGCACACCATTTCTCAATTGCCAATCTGACTTCTGCTCTTCCTCTGACATAACTAGATTGCCCGTGACACAAGCTTCGCACAGAAAACTGAGGGTACTCACCAAAAAGCCAACCTCCTTGTTTATCACCCAGTTTCACCTAGCTGGTAGATACTTCAATTACTCATGTGCTGCCAATGGTTACTCCCTTCAGTTTTCTTTCTATGACACATAGGGTGTACATGAAGACTGGTGAAATGACTAAAGATATTAATTTTATTAATTTGCATACATTTTGGCTAACGTATAGCCTTGGGTAAAAACAAACAAACAAAAGCCAGTCATTTTAATTTTACTGTACTCGAGAGTAACTAAAATGTACAACATTTTAAATAGAAATCTCATTTTCATTACTGCATTTAGGTATTTTGATATCAGTTATAGGAATGCAATTTACAGACTTCAAATTTGATCCTGATTACCCCAACCGACCATAATTTCCAGCAAAATAGAGGAGGAAATCACATTTGTGTGGCATTTTCAGGCTTTCATTAAGCAATGACATCTCATATATTTAGAATTATGTCATGACTTTCGCTCCCTGTCTCTCCAGGTTGGGAAAGCAAATAAAAATCTCCTATCTAGTTAAGACATGCCCAGAATAGCATTGTCCAAAGAGGTAAAACTGGCTATATAACTGAGTGTTTGGCGTAACAGAAGACAACCCTAGGAACAATGAAATCCTGGCTGTAGCACAAAATAATGATTTACATTCAGAAAAGTTCCTTAAAGTTTGCTAGAACAAAAGGTAGCGTGTGTTACAAGCACGCTCATCCACGACATCTGCAGCAGAAAGAAACCACGCAGATTACTACATTTTTTTATGAAACAGAACCCTTTATAACAGGAGTGTATTGGACTGAAATAGGGAAAGTGTGAGTAAGGCAATTTCCCTTGTAAAATGCCTGCGATGACTGGATGTGTCAGCGGCAGAAGAACTGAGGATGCAGACCACAGCTGGTCTGACAGATCACGCGGTGTCCTGCCGAACACGACTCGGTGCCGGATCGGAGCTCGAAAGAAAGCTGTGTGTGACACTTGTGGGCGCTTGTCATGGAGTAGGGAGAGCGAGGCACCAGTGCGTGGACAGAAAAGGTTCTATATGCAAACGCTAATAGAATCATTTTAATTTCTAAGATTTTGGGGATGGAAGGCTGGCATGTTTTCATTTATGGTTAGGTTTTACACTCTGAAGAAATAAGTTTTTTACTGTTAAGATCAAGTGTTTAGGGCTCATTTACTACTGCAGTTACAACTCCAAATTGCTGTGAATATTTGGGTGACCGCACTTGCCCTTCTTCAGTATTACCTGTGAGTGAATTATCACAATTTTTCACACTAAAGGACCCAGGCTTGAATGGTGGATCCTTGCGTGCACAGTTTGTTGCTACAGACTCAATGGCATAGTCAGTGCTCATTCATTTCAGTAAACAGCTGAAGCTCAGGAAAGAGAATTTTCAGGCTCAGAGATATTATATGAAAGACCTACAAATATTAACATGGCTAACAGCAAACCAACCCCCACATCACTCTGTACTAGCGCTGTACAGCAAGAACTCATTTACCTTCTTTAATAGAATACTATCCCCAGACCTCCCAGGATTAGCTCTTGATTTTGAGTTTGGGAATTTTATTTTATATTTTTACAGAAAATCTGCAATGAACAAAATGTGTTCAAGCACCAGTCCCTCTGGCTACCATTATAAAGTAGGAGGAAGAACAGCTTTTACAATATAAACCAAGGAAAACACTTCACCTAAGCTGCCAACGGTGACTCGTAATTCTCTCCGTCCTGTCCACATGACACAAACTACCATGTCACCACACAGTTTTCCAGCTAGCCCAGTGAGGCAGAGCATTAATAAATATGCAATTTTAAGTGTTTTTTTTTAATAAACTGACTTCTGTGTCCTACTGAGAAATAGATCCGAAACCCACAAGTATTGTCCAGCACTTCCAGTCCAATGATAACAGCACGCTCATCCTCTCTGTTACCAGTTTGTCCAGGCTGGTTGAACCACCTGGAAATGATTTCCTTTTCTTCACGTATCCTAAGAGACTAAAGGTGAAAAATCTAAGCCCTGAAAGAGTTTTATCTCCTACTCTTCATAACTGTGGACATTTGGAAGTAAAGCTATGGACTAATTTCTAATCTCAAAAGGATATGAACATTGTGCTGCCACACACCATAAGGAATACTGGACAATTATTTTTAAGGATTCTTTGGGGTTTTTTTAATAATCTTTAAATGTGCTTACAGCTACAGTAATGCATATTTCTCAATAACACAGTTATTGCCAGGTATTGCCGCAGGACATAACGAAAAATTAAGCAGAGTAGAAAACCTTCTCCTATTAAAAATGACACTTCAGTTAGTGAAACTTTCACACCAATTTTCTTCAAGTTTTCTGTGCATTTCTCTTCCAACAGGTCATAAGTTATCTAATAACTTTTGCCTTCCCTTTACAGATACATCCCCCTTTTACATTTTACCACTGTTTCAGCGGTTGCACACACCTTTGAGTGTGAATGCAAGAGCAAACCCACTGAAATATGCTTTAGCCTTTTACAAAAAGGGGGAAAGGAAGTGTGTCAACAAGAAAAATCCCTATTTTCTCAACAGATTAAAACCAAAACCGTTATGGGAAGCCGTACGGGAAATGCGATGCACAAATGAGCAGAACCCAGCCCCAGTACAAAACCACCACAAAAGGAGGTTTAAATAGGCCTGTCAGTGCCGCATGTAATTTCTCAGACATTATCTTCACCTTGCTGCAGGCACAAAGACAATCAACAGAAGGCAGGGAAGCACTTGATACTCAACACTGCCATAGCTTTTTAACCCAAAACTCAGTCACCAGCAGCACTTGGCACCTGCATTGCAATCTGCATAGTTCAGCTCACAGGATCAGGGACACCTTTTGGGACATTCAAAACACAGACGCTCATAAGCAAAGCAGTGGCTGAAAGGTGATGTTTATGCTGGGAGCCTTGGTGCGGCTCAGGCTTCGGCTGAAGTTGGAAATCCATTACACCCCATCACGTACTGAAATTAGCCACAAATTTCCCTCATTTTCATCTTTGCCTCTGTGCTGTTTCTTAGTATAGGAACATATTTGTAACACAGAGAAAGAAAATTAGAGTAGTAAATGAAAACTGCAGAAATAAGTAACCTGGAATGATGGAGTGCTCTTCATTTGAAGGATAACCGCCCAACTTCCTTCTGGTTTTGCATGCACCAAATCACCACATGTTGTTTGAGGAGTTCAAGGTGAATGAAAAGTGAAATCCAGAAACCAAAGTGCTTTTAAATAAAATGTTCTTAATTTTGGGGGGTTTTGAGTAATGCTAAGCATTTTGTCTCTGCCCCAAGTTGTCTACAGAATATAGAATTCTGTAGACGGGTGGGTGTGCAGAGAAGAGATGCAGAACTGTAAATGTTTGATCTCAGAAAGGTCACAAGATTTCAATAAGATAAAGTAGGAGTACATTATTTGGCACCCTTGCAAACCGTTCAAATAGATTATTAGATTAATTTCTGCCAGAATAGTTATTTTCTATATTTGCATTACAGGTTAAAATATATTTCCATAAAATGCATAGCAGGTCTGAAATGATGAAATTTGGTTTCACTTGTTAATATTCTTTGATGGTTCAAACTGCTTTAATTTTTTTACAATTTACGACCGTTTTACAACTTAAGATAATGATATTCTCCAGGGCATTAAGCAAATCTATTTTGATAGAGAGATTTAAATGCTCAAACTTTCTTTGAAGAAAAACTTGGGAAAAAAGATCAGATGAGGTTGGATGTGTAAAACTTGTATTTCGTGATTGCAAAAAATGTACCTTTAGAAACAGATACCATCAATCTATTTTCTCATCTTTTAGAATTAAGAGTAATTTTCAGTGTAACAGTATGTGCTGAAAATTAAAAATGTATTAAAGAACTGATTATGATGTATTTTACATACCCTCTCTCTTCTCCCACCCACAAAGAACCGGCATAGATTTAACCAATTCAAAGCAGAGAGGTAAATAAACATATTCATCATTTACAACATCCTGGGGAGAAGGAATGCATTCCCAGAGACTTTGTCAGAGCCTACAGAACTCAGTATATTGTAAAAAAGACTCCATTTATTGTCCAGCCTGTCTTAGTGAAAGTTATAGCACAGGCTACTGTGAGTGGAGGACTGATTCACTCTCTGTGAATATGAAAAATCAGTCTATCAAAAGAAAAAAAGTCAACTGTATAGGAGTTAATGATTTTTTTTTTCTTTTCTTCCTTTCTTTCACCACACAGTAGACTTTTCAATCTGACTGACAAGTAAAACTTTATAGTGGTAACACATTACCTTTCCTGAAAAGTGTTATTAATATAGAATTCAAATAATACTCTTGGTAACATAAGTTCCCACCCAGATAAGATGCTCTGCAGATACCTACTTTTAGCTCAATATGAATGACACACACTGCCTGATCAACATCAGCATCCCAGCCTGGGAGAGAGAGAGAGGCCAAAGGGATCTCAGAGGACTCTGACAGCCCACACATGCAGCCACCACTCCCACGTCCCTCAGATAGCTGAACTTGCTTCTACTGAAACTGAAGGTAGAACTCCTTTCAGCATCAGTACAAAGCAGTTAGAACCCCTGGGGAAGAATTCCCTATGTTATCACATGTGTATTACTAAAACCACTGTGGTGCATGGCACAGTGGTGCCTATGAAGCCTGCTGGTTTGCCTGTTCCAGAAGGCAAAGGCAATGTCTTGACTGCTGAACCTCCAGGTGCCAGGGCTGTGTGAGGCAGGTGCTTGCTTTAACCATCTACCATTTGCTGTTTCATACCAGGTAACGTAAGGGAAGGATTTCAGCAGTCTGAGCAGCCCTTCCCTGCTGCGTTTCAGTGCACACTGCTCAGTGCTGGACCAGTATTAACTCCGGTTTCAGATGCTGAGATTTGAATTTTGGAAGGGTCTCTTCTCCCCGTCCCTTTCCATTTCAGCTTAGGACTGCATGCTTCCCAAGTATTAACTCCTTCAGCTTTGCAGTATGAACTTTCAGGTAACAGGGAAAGCTTTATATCAGTACAGAGAGTCAAAAGCTATTCCAGAAAAGGTCTCTAAGTGAACAACGAAGTGTTAGCAATAAGCAAATGATGTGCTCAGACACTGATTTCTGGGTAACACTGGGTTTTGCGTTACAGTGACGGTGCTGTAAATCTAATGTCCTTTTACTCTGCTACAGTCAACTTTCACTGTCATTTCTCTTTTTGGTCTGTGCTGCAGCTTTAACTGCCGATGTGTAAAGTTTGTGGCACATGAAGAGCACAACGTGGTGTTATTTCAGTCCTCAGAGAAGGATCCTCCCCAAAAGCCAATGAATGCAGTGAACAAGCCTGCCAAATGCCTGTCTCTCCTCCCTCTTACATACCAAACACCTTTTAAGCAGCTTTTTGTCTAGGGCAATTGTCAGATATCTCATAATACCGTTCCCCACGAACCTGTTACCCATCCGCTACTCGACATTACGCAGACCTGGCCGGGTTTCTGGCTGCAGAGCACACATCGGACGCACTTGGAATACCGCTGAACCCCATCTGTTCCACACAGCAGCAAGCACGGCAATATCCCTGCTCCTCAGGAGCGGTAGCAGAGAAGTCGTCTATTGTGGTTTAATTAGCAGGAGCCCCCAGCCTGGGGGAAGTGCGAGATTTCACTCTGCTACCTGCACCACCGGTCGGAGGTGGGAAGGAAGGATATCGAGCCCCCAGCTTCGCCCAGCACTGCAGCACGGGGAGAGCCACCCCCCTCACCACCCCAGTACAGCACCAAGTCAACTCACAGGATCTCCAGGTCGCGCAGGGCTCGGAAGGCTCCATCTTCGATGCAGCTGATCTGGTTGTTGTCCAGTTGCCTGCAGAAAGGAAGGGAGAGGATGAAGGCTGGCCGGTACGGGCAGAGCTGCCTCGGCGTGCCAGGTTGGGGGCTCCCCCGTCACCGAGGTGTCCCTCCACCCCCTCGCAGCGCCTGCTCGCCACCCCGGCGCAGGGCTGCTCAGCTGCCACGCTGCTCCGGCTCTGCTGGCTGCTGTCTGACAGCGCTGCACGCTCCGCACTCTGAAGCCTGTCAGGTCTCAGTAAATATTAATTGCGCCTTTTTTTTTTTTTTTTTTTTTTAAAGGCAGAAGGGAGTAATTTCATTACATTAGGGCATCCAATCCATTATGAGCTTTTACCGTCATGTCACTGAAACAATTTCATTAAGCTAAAGGCCTGTAAATCATTGGAGGTCACTGTGCTGCCCTCTGTGACCTCCCAGAATGCCTTTTTTTCTTTTACTGGAAGTTGGAGTCCTCTGTCCTGACAGTACTAAATCTCCAGGCTTTATCTGCCCAAGAGCTGTGAGAGTGCATAGGGAATATACCAATTCCAAATTAGACTCAACTAATCTAATTTTATAGTCTTTTTATTATTCTAAGCACCAAATGTCTGTGGTGGTTCGATGCCTCTCTGCATTGTTACTGGTCCCATCTGGTAGCCCGTTCTATTGAAAGATTTCTGACTAAATACAGATTCTGTCTAACTGCATCAGGGAGAGCAATCCAGTGACAGAAAGCATTATGCACACGTACACTTAAAACACTATTTTGCTTCAAAATGTGTAATTTAATATTTGGATAGTGGAAGTCTCTCATTTGTCTCCCTGCATACACATGATTTAAATATATCTTACGGTATACGTGGATACGGCAGTACAGCTACATCTGTCTCTTTTGCTTGCAAAATTAAAGTAGTATGTTGTAATTTATAATTCAGTGATTATATTTTCTGGCATCTGATCCCTTAAAATTTACACTTAGAGGAGCAAAATTATGTATCTACTCACATGTAAGTACAATATCTGCATTTCATTAAAATACAAAAATAGATGCAGGCTCCTGACTTTATAGTATACTGCTCTTTGCACAGCATGAACTTTAGAGGGACCATTGGCCCTGTGTGTGCAAAGCATCATGAACAAAGATATCAAGATTGCATTGCCATTTCTGGTTGCTGTTTGAAAATAATAAATGTATATGCAGAGAAAGCCAATAGATTACACCCATGTTTAATACATTTGTATACTTTCACCAACTTTTTTCCAGCCATTTGCTATACCTCATTTTTGGTCTAAATAGGTATTTGCCAGAACTTTCTTCTTGTACAGCAAATAAAGCAATAAAGCACAGACAGAGCAAACAGTCTTGATGCAACCCTTTAAAGACTGAGCTTGATCTACTAACATTGAGCATCTTGAATACGTATGTAATTGGATACCATGGGAAACTCGTGTCTTAGAACGCAGTCTAGCCTCGATGAACATCACTCTTTTTATGATTTAAAGATCATGAAAAACCATAAGCACCAGAAAGTCGACTAAAAACCTTAGCAAGCGTAAATCCCAGCTGAGGCTTCTCATAGCTCTTGTTAACTTTGGAGAACATGCTGAATTTGGTAAAACTTCAGTGAAGTCTCCTATGCTGACAGATACTGGGATGCACTACATTCAAAAGGGTCCATGCCTAGTATAGTTACTAACATATATACAAACATATTTATGTTCTCTCAGTTTCTCCCACTACCTAGCAAAGATGCTAAAAAATACATCTTTCTGACTGCTGGGAGGACCAGGGGCTGCTGAGTGGCTTTTTTCTGAGAACCCAGTTTAATTGTGTGGGTTGTTAAAAATTTGTTGCTCAAACAGAAAGGATGGTGCCTTGCAGGATGGATAAACTTAAAATGAGTTAAATATAATGCTGCTTGCATGACTAAGTACTTTACACTTCAGTTGGCTTTATTAAGCATAAAGTTGGCATGATGAAGAGAGAGGAGGTGCAATTTCAGAATATACCTCTTCTTCTACGGGAAGTACTCTATATTGGCTATTTTTATTTGAGTTATACTGTATTATTGATTTTTCTGCCAAATACACTAAAATAAGCAAATAAACCCAGTGTACTAGTCACAAAGTCTTCTGATTAAAGGGCTTCATGAGCTGTGTTTTGCCTTTTTTTAAAATGCTACTCTTATAGATTGTTTTTTGTTGAAAAAGCTATCTTAATCATGTTTCTATAGGCCCAGCCATGCCAGTGCTAACAACCAAGTTTAGTTCGTGTGACTAATCCATGGGACCACATCAAGGGAAACTTTTAGATGCCCAGAAGACAGGCACCTAGGAGGATAGTCAGTAGGGAAACAGTCATAAGACACACAGCCCATGTCTGTGTGCATGCCCCACAAACTAAACCTGCACAGTCTGGGAGAGTCTCTGGGAGACATCCACGTTTAATGATTCTTTGTAACAGAGCTCGTGTCTCCTGACATCTATCCCACCAAAACATTCACATCTGTATTTCAGCATGAGAATTTCTTCTCAAAGGGAAAAGAAGTATTAGTTGTCTTAGAATTAGGCATGACTGTTTTTAAGACCCTTCACCTCCTCATTTATTTCTCTCTGTGCAAAGATGGAAGTTCTGTTTCTTTGCATCTGTACAGCACTCTGGTGAGTAGTTTAGGGGAGAATGGAGATTTGAGAGTTTAAGGTTTAGAAGTCTTCCTTCCAAGGCAATGTGCTAGTTTAAAGTTTTGAGAAAACTTCAGGTAAAGCCTGACAGAAAGACAAAGACACGTGTTCAACACAGTTTTATACCTGTGAATAAAAAATAAGAACCCTGTGATGTGGGCTAGCAGCCAGATCACACACTCAAGGTGCGGGCGGCCTAACAGCTGTTAAAAAGAACATCTTTCCCTCATATGCAGAGAAAGTAAAAATTCAACTTTTTTTTAAAAAAAAGGCAAGCTCCTGGGTATTTCAGAACAGGCAGCACATACTTTCCCTTGTGGAACATACTCACATTTCTTCACTGCTGCTGTCTGAAGGGAGCACTCAGACCCGTGCGGGGCACTGCTACCTGAGGCACAGATCAGCTGCTCCAGGCCTACTGGTAAACTTAAGCAACAGTCTGAGTCAAGGGCAACTTTTATTCAGATTTAAATACCATCTTGTTTGTCAGTGCTCATAGCCTTTCTGGAAGATCTTCTTCTCCTAAACATTACAAGCAGGATGCGATGCATGTAGCAGCGTAACTTAATGGGGAAAAAAAGGTCGGACAGCACAAACTCAGATTTGAGACACGATTTTAAAATGGACAAAGTAGCTTTTTATACCTCTGTTCCTTCTGAAGGAACACAGCACTATGCTCAGACTTCATCTAAAACTATGAAGTGATTCAACCGTCTCTGAAGAAAATAAGGGGTGTGGCGCAGGAAAAGTGAGCCTCTGTGTCTAAAAGAGGCTGAAGGCTGATGAAACCCCAGCAACCGAGCTGTGTGATACAGCTGTACAATACTTAGGGTGCATTGCCAGGGCTACAACCTGAGGCACAAAGAAAACACTGCCAAACTTCGAACTTCCAAGTTTTTGCTATGTTAGATACCTAACTTTTACTTGGGTTACAGTGTTTGGGTTAGCTGTCCAATCTCTCACACTTTAGACACGATGCTCAGCCAGCTCCGTGGTGTTGTCAGGAGGGCTCTTGCTCCCATGTCAGTGAGCAGAGATCCCAGCTTGGGAAACCCAGCAGCTCGGCTGTGATTGAATTACTTACTCTGACCTCACCTAAAAGGCTCCAGGGATCTGAGATCTCTATGACAGGCAATTACCAACCAGACAATACTAACAGACCCAAAGAGCAATACCAGAAGATCTCAGAGAAAACCACATAAGCAAGGAAAATACTGAAGACGTATATGGGAGTTAGGTAAAGTCTGACAGAGAAATGTTTATAAACTATGTGAGAGTTTACAGAAGTCTTTGGAGAAATAGGTACCTTTCCTACAGCAGAGCATATGGCATGCACAATGCCATAGGTAATATTACAGTCTGACTCTAGCCATGGCTCAAGAGCTAGTCTCAGTTTTTATTGAAAAGCAGGAAAATTGTGAATGAATTATACACAACTGATTGATTGTTTTCTATCTTGAAAAATTGATGGTTTAAAGAAGAAAAACGAGACACAAATCACCATTCTATGAAATGAGAAATAACGCTGCATCCTCACAGATTTACATCACTGGACAGTTTGTGGTCTGGCCAAGACCCTGCTTTAACTGTTTAAAACACAATTCCCCTGACACTGTATAAGTCTGGCTTATCCACTTAGATTTGTATGTTATCTATCATACATGAGAGCCAATTTTCAAATAACATTTGGAAGGAATAGGATTTTATAATGCTGATATTCTTTTGCCATTTGAAATAATCCTTTAAATACAGAAGCTTGGAAGTTTTGCTCACAACAACAGGGAAAATTTATGTTTTCAAATACATTTGAGACACAAAAATCCCCAGCAACAAAGCTAATGTAATTTTTATCATGCTACTAGATTTAAGATTTTAAAAAACAAAACCATGAAACTGCTCTAAACTTATAAAGAAATTAATTCATCCAGGGTGCAGCTTTTACTAACATTAAAAGTTAGTTAATGTTTAAAATCCTACATTTATATTTCTGGCATAATTCCTCATAGTGTAACAACTAACCTCATGCCATTTAAGAGCTTTCAATATTTCTTCTGCAATTAGCCACACTCACATTCCCGAAGAAGAGGTCCTTGAAGCACCAACATCTCTCAATCACAAACTACATAGGCAGTGTTTTGTACATTGGATTTTTTTCAGTGAGATATTTTTTTTTTTTCCCATTTACAAACTTTACCTAGGCCACTGCAGAGATCAAGTGTTAATCTGGTTTTTAATTATACTGTGACGGTAGTTTAATTACTATAACCTCTTTATATATTTTGTTCAGAATCTAGTTAAAAATTTAAATAAAAGCCTGTATTTAGAAGTACTTGTAATAAATACTTTGCAGATTTCTTTGTTTCTCTTATTGTACATGTTTAGCATAAAAAGAAGTGCTGGAGTAATTGCATATTTAAGAAACTTCTACAGTTACAGATAGGAAATTACAACTCGTAGATATCTACTGCTATAGATCCCCCAGTAAGCAAGAGCCATTTCCTCATCAGGAAGAGACTCGTGTGTGTAACCAGAAGTATCCATACGATGGGCACTGTATTACTTGAATACTTAGAGGAGTTTTCACCAGCCATTTTACAGTAAGGCAAATTCACTGTCACTTGTTATAAAATTGTTGTTTAGAGAAAAAAGAATTTTGTAATTACATCTTCAAAAGAATGTAAGTTTAGACATTTCCCCCAAACATTTTCCAGTTTTTTGCTAATACAAACTGGTGGGTCTACACCAGCACTTTCCTCTAAGTTTACAACCTTGTCCTGAAGCCCTTCAATAACCTCTAAGAATTAGAGAGATACTCCATAACACTGTGTGTCCAGCCTCCGAACCAGTCCTTATAAAATTTTGAGAATGTTAAAATTTCAAAGGAGAGTTACTCAATACATCTATATAAAACTTCTCATCTACCAAACAAAAGTCCTTATCCTTAAATTAAATTGATAAGGAAGCACTACAAATAGTAATATTTCCTCTGAACTAACAATAAACTCATTAAAATTAATTAAATTGATAAGGAAGCGCCATTAATAGTAATATTTCCTCTGAATAAACAATAAATTCAATTAAATTGAAATAAAATAATTTCAAAGTAGCTATTAATGCATTTTTCACGTTCAATGTTTTCTCTTTATTGATGCTTTACTAAAATAATTCTCTAAGAACTACCTTATATTAGGAAAATTTAAAGAATCGATACCTTATATTCAATATTAAAAGGACTGATAAGTGGAGTAAATCAGTGGTGCAAAACACAAATGACTGCTGTTGATCAAGCTGAAATCGCCCTCTGGGATTTTGACAAGTGTTCCAAAATTCCTTTTGCTTTTGTTTATTCCCTAAAGGTGTGGTTTTGCCAAAAGCTGTGGTTGAATCACTGAGCAGAGGGAACTCATCTGCATGAAGTAATTGGGCACCGTCATATTCTCTGTCCTCGGTTTTCGCTCCTGACCTATGTTGTCAGGTTGTTAAATAGGAAGGGAGTGATATCTGATTTGGAGGAGAAGAGTTGCTTATAAAGAATTACTCTGCAGACTATTCAAAAGTATTAAGTGGGTTTTTTTATTACATTAACTCACAATTCAAAATGCTGCTGTCAAAAACCAGACATCATATTTGCTTAATGCAGAACTTACGTGACAAATGAACAAGTAAGGCTACTCCTGCCTCTTCCCACAAGTGTACATACACAGAAACCCAAGACTTCCCTTCAATATCAGGGGCTTAGAACATTTTTTTTCCTTTTTTTAACTCTCTCTGGTTGCTGATGTAACAAATAGTGCATACCAAGCACAGAAATGGCTGTCTCCATAGCAATTGGGCAGGTTTTGCGGTTTCCCTAGTTACTCTTGACTGATAACCATCTGTTGTTCTCCTCTGCCATAGCCCCAAAGGGGGAAAGGGGAAGAAATGAGGAAGATAAAATGGGTGATAGAGAATATGAAAGTTATTTACTATAGCAGTTTTTGCATTTTCAGAAGGTTTACACTTACTTAAAACTCTATTTTATTGTTATGTTATTGTTGAGAAGTAGCAAATACAACATGTAAGGAAAAGTTTTAATTCCACCAAATTAATAGGAGATCATACAAGGAAATCATTCTAGGAATATCAACAGGAAATCATGTCAGTAGGGATGCTACTGTGAAACCAGAATATCTGAAACTATGGCACTTGCACAGAAAAAGCATGCAGATGCATAATCTAAACAATTAGTAGAAATTTGTAATGTACCAAGGGCACGAGGTAGAGGAGGTGCAGAAGGTTAACCCACCTAGCTGCTGCAGGGGGGATCAGCCCACTAAGAACCACCACTTTGCACCCTCACCTGCAATAAGGGCTGGAAGTTAGCTCTGTTTACACATTTGTGGCCATCACTTCCAACAACCCTCAAGCCCTTTTCTCCCCTTCAGCATGCCTGCATGGTGCGCTGGGGAGACAGAGGGACCAGTTACCGTGTCTGCATCCCTCCTCAAGGGCAGCGGCACCACTTGCCCCATGGGCAGCCCTGATGGCCCTGCTGCCGGAGGCACATGTCAAGATGCTCACCATAAGCAAGGGCAATGTTTACATAGGCTCATGTACCATCATAGAATTACTTACATGGAACTAATAGTACATAAATCATGCTTTTTTTGAAGGAAAAACAAATAAGCCTCCACAGGCTAGCTGTTACAGCAGATCAATACAGCAGCACACGACTGGGGTTTGGGTTTTTTCCTTGAAAATGATTCTGTGTGTATGTTCTGTGTAGTAACACATTCATTACAGAAACAAGACTTAAAAAAGAAAGACACAGAATGCTTCATCCCTCAACATTAAAATTTCTATCAGCTGTCAGTTGTCAAACACAGACAAAATTTGTTTGGAGCTAAAAGTATTTCTGAAGTGGGGCTTCAGCGGGCCAGAGGACTGCTAGAAACTTTACAGAGCAACACAGCAAGGCAGGGGTTGTGCTCTCCTGGTTCTTATGCACAATGCAGAGCAAGAGACGTTCTGGACACAGAAGACACCAGTGCTGCCCGGGGACACTCTGGCTTACCCAGAGCTTGCCGGGACAAGAGGCTAAAGATGCTCACCTATACTGCCAGGATAAAGGCAGGATGTGGCAAAGCAAGGTGGTCATTTAATGGGATGCTTTTTCAAAAATCCTATTAATTCTGGTGTTTCATCGTTTACACATTTTTATTATTAATTTACTAAATTCAGCTATTGCTGGACGTTTGGCATGTTTGGAATGAAATGCTGCTCCGGCCGAGAAAAACACTTTTGGAGCTCTATGAAGGTATACTTCAGGTTCCCAGGCAAAGAAGAGCTCTGAGACCCAGGGTGAAAGGTGCTGCTTGTGGGCCCCCTGGGGAGGTTTCAGGCCAGGTATGTCTCCAGAGAATGGAAGCTGGGGACGGGGGAGATGCAGCTTCTCAGTTTTTAAGGCATTTATATCAGACTTCATTCTCACTACTCAAGGCAATAAATTCAAGTTCCACATCCAAATTCCCACAAGAAACACCTCTTATGGTTACAGCTCTGACTCCATTGTCCCTAATTTGCTTGTTATCTTACGTGATTTCAAAGAACTGCGTTAGCATAACATGTGCTTTGGATGTCTGCATTACCTGCTTATGCAGCAAAAGCTTTGATGAAAGGGTGAGTTCTTGCTGTGTGCTTTTATATATTTATTGCTATTAGTTCTAGGCTCATAACAATAGTACTCTGCAGGGTAGATCCTTCAGTGAAAAAGCAGTGATTGCCTGAGAAAGGCTCCAGGACCAGAGGACGATGGGTCACCGCCTTAACCAGGAGCTAGGAGACTAGTGTAGTGAAAGCACCCTTGTCACAGAGACCCCCAAAACATAGGAGATCTTATCTGTAGGAAGAGGGAAAGCTGTGAGCAATCGCAGAATGGAAAATGCTCAACTGGAACCTGCTCTGGGCCATACAATATACATACTGAGTTTTGACTGCTGAACTTTCACCAAATAGCCTTCTCCAAACTCACAACCTTTTGTTTCACAGATGTGAGTGGTGTTACATCCTGTCTACTATTTGGTGAGGTCCCTGGGGATGGAACCCTGTTTTGGTGTGGATTCAGAGCCTCGTGCAAGAGTCCTGAGCAGGCAGGCCTACAGCTGACTTCTCATTATCATCATTGCCAAAATCCACCCACAGACATGAAATGTTTGTTGGGAAGTTATATATGAATTTGAAGACCCATCCATCTTCCTCCAGCAGTTATCCAGATTCAAATTAATGATCTCATGACACAGTTCAAAACAAAAATGTCACACAAACTATGCCTCTGTGACTCGTGTCCTCCTCTGCCGTCCACTCCTTTGCCCAAGTCTACACCATTTCTGGACTACTTGCAAAACTCAACCTGTTTGCAAAACATCTGCACGTAACAAATAAAAGCCAAAACCACTTAAAGTATGTACAGAACAAGTAGGGTTAGGAAAGAACTAGTTTCTAGAAGGAGGGGGGGAAGACAGAACTTTAAAGAAAAGTCAGTAAAAAGAAAACCCAGAAAAGATAACAGCAGCAGAAAGCAAATAAATGACCTGACATTAAATGTGAACCCAAAATAATGTTGTGCTTGGTAATCTTGGGATGTAGTAATTACTTCAGTTGTGAAATACTTTGAAAAGTGCTATGGAAATACACAGCAAACCAAATCACAGTTGAGAGAAAAAAAAAAAGCCATTTTGTTTTATTGTTTTCAAGGGAGCCAAATTCATGTCATCTGTGAAATGTTTATCACCCAGGGTAAGGACAGCAATCCATCCTACAGATTTATGTTTATAAGCATTTTGGAACAAATGTTCCTATTCGAACACCCATATGAACCATAAGCATCCAAGATGTTTGGGTTCCTGCATTCAGTTTTTGTTAGCAGATCTTTAACTTTCTGAAAATGTTTTATCAAATCAATGTGGCACTACTATAGATCCTGCAAGAAGAGGGCACAGAGCATATGTGACAACTCTTCTGCATATTCACCAGGGAGTATTTCTTTCCACCTACATTAAACCATAGGTCTATTTCTTTTAATTCATAAAAGCAAATGGCATCCATCTATTTTTGGCATTTCTGTGATTGCTGCAGTATTGGAGTCCCTCACCCTCTAATACATTTATTCATCCGCCCCGCAGATGCACAGCTGTCAGCAGCAGAAGGAGGTCTTACAAAATTTCAGGAACTGAGCACAGCACTCCCAGTTCTACTAACCCACATCCTTTCTAAAGTAGAATATGCATCCCTGGCCTCAGGACATGTGAAGAACCATCCTAAAACACTAACAGGGAGAGCTTGTGTAAGACGCGCTGCACAGCACTCACTGCAATAGCTACAGATAATGTTGCTATTGTCAAAAAGCACCTTTATAAAGATACAGGTAAAAGAGTGATCACAGCACTAATATTTTACTGTAAGGAAAAATATCACCAAACCCTCTATTGGTACCTGATATCATCACATAAGCTTATTTCTGGGGTTACATTTAAAGGTAGCCTAAGTGGTTGCTGAAGTCTTTTCTTTCAGCTTTCCCTCTGGATCACTACTCACTTGGAGAGATTAACTGCTGGACAAGGAATAACTTGAGGCTGGATCTGAAGCTTCACAGTTTAGAAATCCCAGTACCAAGGGACAACCATAATCTCTAAGACAACATGCACTGCAAAAACAGGATGATAGGTCACCGCTAAAGGGCTTTATTCCATCTTGTAGGAAACCAGAGTAAGGTAAATTATAAGTCTGTATTTATCAAGAAATGCAGAATTCTAACGAACAAAAATGTAAATAATTATATCAATTAAAACTGGTAAAAACAGAGTTATTAAATAAAGGCATAATTAAAAAATACAGATGGAAGATGGCATATTATTGGAAAAATTATTAGTAATATTAACTAATTTTTACACCTTACATCTAACAACAACAGGAAATCATGCAGATGCAGTTTTATATACAGAAATTCCTAGAAGGCACAAGCTTAAATAGTTTTCTCCACAAATTGTTAATTTTTTTTGTTAAAGAATAAATTTAATTTTGAAATTAATACCATCAACCTTCAGGTCTTAGATATGGTGATTTCTTAAATGGTTAGACATTTAAGCTGTTCATTCGCATTTACTTATTAGCCACTGAAGAATCATTCTACAAGTCTTACAAAGCTGAAGACCTTAATAAATGAATCTTAATGTTATCTTAATCCCTAAGACTTTGAAACTTTCTTGTTAGATGATTTTTTAATTTTTTTCCCCCGACATCAGTCCATAAATACATTTGTAGCAGAGACAGCCGCTTCCTCTGCCAGGATTGTCGTTAACAAAAAGGCTCTCATAAGCAAGAAAACTTCTATTCCCTAGCAGGATCAGGCAGCAAGCTTGGATCCAGAGAGCACACCAGTTACCTTCCCTGACCCTTTAAACAAAATCTCAAGCATCTATTTTATACTGTGATGTGACAGCATTTAAATTAACCAGTCAGAAAAAAAGCCCTGCCCTAGAGTTTTCTTTCTTGCAATCAAAGCAACAAATCTTTGGTAAGTAGGTAAAGAGGATACCTGCACAACTGGCTTCACTGTACATTTCTCCCATCCTTCTCAGTCATTCTCCTGAGAGTGCTGTTTCCCTAACTTACTGGCAAGAGCCCGCTGCCTGTCCCCCCCCCGGCCATTAACCCTTAATTATGCTTTCCAGCTGCTCCACAAGAAGTGGGAGCACCACATCTTTGCAAAGCAACACGAGCTCAAGGCAGAGCACTAAAAAGCAAATAAAACCCCACCACTGCCACCAAACCCCCCACCAAAATTGTTCTGGTAACTGCAAGCCCCCTTTTTCAGTGAAGCATTCCAGGGAAACCACTTGACCTCCTTGGAGCAGTCATCTTCCTTACTAGACTGGTTTTAAAAGCAAGACCTAATCAATAGCTGATGCTGACCTGAGCTTAAGCATATAAATTAAATATAAAGTAAAGTAGGTTCAAGGGTGAAACTCATGTACAAGGGTACTGAGGGGGTCACTAAAAATAAAACAAGGAAGAAGAAAAAAAGGAAAAAAAAGAAATCTACTTTGTAAAGCTGATTTTCACACCAGAGAGATTTCCCACCACACGCCACGACAAGCAATTTTTAACATATATGAAAAGAAGAATGTTTCCCTGCACTGAGGAGTAGCCTGGATGTGGTGACACGTACGTGGTGTGCCTGGAAATGCAGCAAGAACTGCTTATGGGGACCTTAATGCAAACCATTTGCCTTAAGAAATCTTGTATGCTACGTCACAGTTTTATACCATTAACTCTGTAAATTAGTTAAATTTTAGGATTTTGCATGCAAGTTGACTTCTGATTGACAGGATTTTGAGGTAGAATTATATGGGGAAGTAATTTCAATCACTGAAAGCCTCATGTTCCTTCAAGAGAACAATTAAGGAATCCTCACTTTCCCTAGTAAAATAAAAGGAAGGAAGAAGAATTCTAAGTGTGAAAATAGCACCTTGGACAAGCTGTGTCTGCCTATTATCAGAGCATTACTGTACTACTGTTCAATGATTTGGAAAAATAACTCCAAAAAGAGCTTTAAAAAAACCACAAAAGACTGGAGCAGAGGTTACTTCCACATGAAGATAGAATTCTCTCATTTGTTTCTTTGACATTTATGGGACTACCGAAAGGTAAACAAAAGCAAAATGAGATCCCATAGGCTTTTGGTAGGGAAAAAAGTGAAGGAAAATGATATTCAGCAGCAGAAATCAGTTGTACAAATGAGACCATCATCTAACAGCCCTTTCCAGTGCTGCCATCACGCATTGCCCTATGTCATCTGACCTTAAACAAAAGGGGTTTTATTCTTGCCTACCTCAAAGCTACTTTACTAAAGCCATTCTCAGATTTACACCTAGATAATCAACTTTACACTATTTCTATTAATCCCCTAACAGATATTTGAGAGGACTGTCTGTGCTTCACTTAGCATTAGATCCTTATTTTACATTGGAAGGAAACTTTGCAGAACCAAGCACAAACATGATTTTTTAAAAAAGAAAATAAAATGAGGATCCTCCACAGGATGTTCTTAATACACTTGTGGGATTTACACAATCTGAAACTTCTTTTGAGGAAATTTTCAAAAGATTCAGGAATTTAGCTGTTTAAAAGGGCTCTATAACATCCCTTGCTGTATAAGCACTGACTACATGTTCATATAAAACCAATTTATGATGAAAAAACTGTAAAATACAATTATACCATTACACTTTAATTTTTTCCCCCTCTAAAAATGTTTTCCTTCCAAGGCATAACAATTTTGGATTGAACTGAACTACAGGTGGCTTCACTTCCCTACAGCCACTTGATCTCATGGAGCCACCCAACTGCAAGATAGCAAAGCCTTCCAACAGACTGACTCACCAAATGAAAAACATAATCATGTGTGTTAAATGTGGCAAGAAACTAAACAGGCTTTGCCATTGTTGTGGCCATTATTTTAAATACCCAGTTCTGCTCTCTCATAGAAA
Source organism: Laterallus jamaicensis coturniculus (assembly GCA_022605575.1). Classification (NCBI taxonomy): domain Eukaryota; kingdom Metazoa; phylum Chordata; class Aves; order Gruiformes; family Rallidae; genus Laterallus; species Laterallus jamaicensis. Next base: position 2,396,443 of record JAKCOX010000016.1, read on the forward strand.
GCTGCAGCTGAGTTGAGGACTGACAATAGCCAAGCAGCAGCCTAGCTGGGGTGGGGGTCAAGAAGTGGGACATCTATCTTATTTTGTGGTCAAGGAAGAGTGGTGCAGGAAATCTAGTCCCCTCAGCGAATTACTGACAATAATTTTTAGCCTAAGTCATTGCCTTCTGGAGAAAATAAGAATCCACTCACTCACCTGGTTTGCACCAGTGTTTATATCACTTTTTTCAATGAAGTCAGATTAATAATAACAAATTATCCAGAAAAAAGTGATGCAGTATAAATTAAGAACTGAGGAACTTTCATTCACTTTAAAAGCTACAACAAATCCAGGAACAGTGTTGCCTATTTACAAACTGAAATACCAAAACATACTCGCAGTGCAATGTTAAAAGACTATGAGACTCCACAGTATCTCTGCCTTGAAACCCAAAGAGCACATTGGCTCTTCCAAACTGACTCCAGGAGCAGGTCAGCACTCCCTGCGCATCCCCTCGCAACAGGCAAGATTTTCCCTTCTGCACTGCACTGGTCCTGCCAGTCAGGTCCCTTGGCAAAGCATGGCATTGCCATGGAAGGAGCAGGCACTGCTCAACGCCTGCTCTCATGCCAAAGGGCTTTTTCTCTCTAGCTGAAAGCCATGTGTTGCAGGGATTGAAGAGCTGAGCTGAAACACAGGGGGAAGGGGAAAAAAAAAAAGCTATGGTTTTAACTTTGTCCAGCTGGAAAGGTCAGGAGGAGAAGGCAAACTTTGTTCTGCTGCTGGACAGTATTTACAACCCCCATTTATTCATGGAGTCTGCACTAAAATGATATTGCTATGCTGTTTTGGCTAGAGACTGCATAACGCTGACCCCTGCGTGCCCAGCACAGCACCGGAATAATTCCATACAAAAGGTTTGCATTAAATGTAATGAAGCAAATGACAAAATCAATAAACCTGCAATGGTGTGGCTATCATAAAAATGATGTAAATTCAGAGTTCACAGTGGTTATGAAGCTATTTAGAATTATAATTAAAACCAGTAGTATATATTTTTTTTCAGAATAAAAGCTCCTTTTGACAATCAGAGATAAACGCTACAGGAAATTTTCAACAAATGCATTCAAAATTAAGGTATGGCACAAAGAAAGCATTAATCACCCAAAGATAAATTGTAGGCATAGGTTAGCCTAAAAAAAAGTACAAAATAAAGAAAATTTGATTTTCATACTTTTTCAACTGATGTCACATCCCATTTTAATCAAGTTTTGTATCAAAAGGACAGTAAGAATACCACATAGCCTGTTTTTAAATCATGGCATTTTCTGGAGTTTGTTTCTGTCAAAGAGACTTTTGTAAGACTATTAAATCAAAAAAAGGGCCAAATCTGCTATTCATTACCCTCCGCACAAAAGCAGTGCTGCAGCATGGGTGCTGCATCAAAATTTATCTATGCTTTATTAGGATAAAAGAATACCGAACCCAGAACGCACGGAGTGGAGCTCAGCAAGCAGCTAAGTAATCCCTGGCAAAATCAATAGCTGCCCTGACTTTTTGCAGCAGATTTCAGAGCCAGATAATGCATCCCATCCGAACTCAGGGCTGAGCTTTTCCTTGGTTAAGGGTGAGGACCTTGAGGCTTCATTAAAAAAATTACACCAATGACATATTTAGGCAAGTTAATTGTATGGAACTTAAATCTCTAGATTTCTGAAACTGGTTTTTAAATTATTTTCCACCTAATCAAGCAGGAAATTCACTAAAAATTTGAAAAGTGACCATCAAGCCTGGGGCGCTCACTCCCAAATACAGAACTTTTTCAGTCTCCCTGTTTACTGTTCACATCACGGTATCAGGTGTGCTCTCTTCCTGATGGGAATGACACATCCATGTCACTCTGCAAAACCCCCACTGATGACAAAGTTACAGAGCTGCATTGCTAATGGCTACAGAAGCAGCCCTCTTAGGCAGGAGAAGGCAATAAATCATGTAAAATAGCACTGGGAAGATCAGAACAGAATTTGAAGTAGATAGAAAGGATGACTTAGACCTATGTACTACACTTGGTCTTTCTTGTCATCAGCATTTTAGCATAAGTACAAGGAAAATGCACCCTTTAAATGGTGCTTGAAATACATTTCCTGAAAAGGAAAAAACATTTGGTATTTATGCTTGTCTTATGCCTACAAGAAGTATTTCAAAAAGCTTTAGTTTGCCCAGAAATTGATATTGAAAACAATATTTTGCAATGGATACACTGCATAAAGAAATCAGGTGAATCAATATTATGTGTAACATTATTATGGAGCTCTGATTTGCATCAGAAAAGAAGAAATTATAAAAATATTACATGCCACCAACCATACATCTTCCCACAACTACGTACTGATGGCTTATGTACTTCTATTTTATAGGTAGAGCCCACTTAAGAGATATTTCAGCTTTTATTTATCTGATATTTTACTCAGGGGAAAGCAACCTTTACAGTGAGGAAATCTATTTTTCAGGAGTGATGGTTTGGCTTTTAATGAGTTGTTGGTGACAGATCCCTTGTGACTAGTTGAGCCCACAACTATGGGCATCCATGAAACAAATCCTTCCTGAAATGCAACTGGACAGGAGAACAGGGCAGACATCCACTCTACTTAATGCAGATGTTTTCATTTAAAAAAAGAAAATCAGCAGTGCATTTTCAATCTGTGAAATCAATCTCAAGTAAAGTACAAGTGGTAGTTGAGCACATTCAACAGATTTAAGATCTGGTTAGTCCACCTGGTGTTTTATTTATTAGCGAGCGACATGGGAAAGGGGATAACATAAACCAACATGAGTTTAAAAAAATGCAAGTATGGTCCAATCACACTACCAAATATGACATACATTTAAATACACCATGAAACGGTTCTGGAGTTTTCCAGTATTTATCACATGCGTTGCAGAATTTGCAGGTTATTAGTTTGCATGTTCCTGCCATTGCTCCCTGACGCACTGGGGATCATCCCAAGTTGTTCAGGAATAAAGCAGAGAAGCAGCATTCCTTTTAGCAGCTCTTCTCATAAAATACAGGAAACTCCTGCAGGTTGGGACCAAGCCCTGCAGTTCACCATGTGAAGAGCTGACATAAGATTACTGCAGAGCATTTGCAAAAATCAAAACTGAAATTAGCTCACTAGCCAGCAAGAGTACTGCTGAACCGGCATCTTTTAGCATCGGGGACAATGCAAAATCCCACAAGACCTTCTTGCCAAGAAGGTGATTTTAAATAATGACTGCTCCTTATGATGTAAAAAGAGATATATGCAGAGTTTCAGGATTGTAATGCCACTTGCAAAACATAACATTTCTTGCCGATCACGATAAACTGGTAGAAAGCACAGCTATTCAGAAGGCACTGCCAATGGGTACTGAACTCCAGGAAAATGTACAGTTAAGGCCTTATTCAAGACACTTTGCTCAGCCTCAGCCATCCTGCTCTCATACCTACCGTCAGCACACATGGATGGCATGTGTGTTGCTTACCCTTCTCAACAAAAGACTATGTCTATTTGCTGTAGGGAGAGAAGAAACTGTGAGTAAAAGGATGTGGTTCCCAATTGAAAATCCAAGTTTTAATCTCTAAATTCCTAACAGGTTTAACTCTTGGCTGTGGCTGCAGCAGCTACGATGTTCCTGACGGAAATGGTGAGTGAGCTGCACGGCATCTTCAGCTGGGGACTAATGAAACTACAGTTCCTCAAGACACCTCCCTGCCTACCAGAAGTCACACAGCACAGAATATAGGGTTGCATGCTTTTTTCCCCTCTGATTTTTACTATTAAAAGAGAAACTACTGAGAAAGATCAGGGTAGGTGGATTTTAACTGTTAGTCATTCGGAACTGGATACACTAGGAGAGAGCGAAGCAACGAGATGATATAAGCCAAACTGTCCTCAGACAGTACAGCCAGCAGCAGTTCCCCAAGGAAAACTGTGATACACAGCCCGTCAGGCCCTGCAAAGGTGGGCCATGACTCTCAAGAGGCAAACAAAGCAACCGACTGATGTGGCACTTGGTGTGCTGGCCCTCTGCATGAGGCCAGCAGAAGATGTAAAGAAATAAACACTACTGCATCATAAAACATCCACTGCAAAGACTCAGACTCTCTCCTTGATTGGTTTTTCATATCTTACCTTAAATGCATTCTGCATTGTGTAGGGAACATGCATGTGCATTTCAATCAATCATATCTTTTTAATGAGTTAATTGTGAAATATATGCTTTTTGCATTTATTACAAAGGGTAGAACAGATGGCAAAAGCTCAAACTAATATATTCATAAAATTAACTTACGCTGCAGGTGATGTTTCTGCATAGAAGGTGGTAGGCTGGTAATGTGTTATTTTAATGTTATAATACTGCCTTACAATGGAATTTCTAGGAAAGCAAATGCGATGGCCACAGAGATCTCACTTGAATTCATTATGGTCACTATCACAATGAATACCAATTACAGGAGATAGAAAGGAAAACACTGTTGGAATACATTGAGCGTGGTGTGAATTTACGGATGAGGAGAAGAATTATTTGCAAATTTTTAAGGTTGAAGTAATACGATCTTTTCACCCCCTAAAGAGTGGAAAAGGCTTGGCTCTAATGAGTATTTTCAAATAGCTGACTGTTTCAATACCTCTGACCTGTTTTGTCAGCTCTGAAAACACTCAAGAATACCAGCTGAGATCAAAGCAACCTGAAATCTGTCCTCTAAGAGAAACGTATCCTTTCTTTAAATTTTCATGTATTCATATTAAAATATACTGCACCTTTCATGCACATCATTAAATACAGACATATATTGTTCAGTCTATTGGAAGACACATAAGCAAATACACAAGCCAACCTGTGAGAATAAATTCTCCTCTAGCCATTTCATTGCTTTTATTTGAGGCCAACCACTGACTTCAGTACACCGAACGAGTGGAAAATTTGGCCAACTGTTTATCTTCCTCCTTTTGTTTTGTTTTACTGCAAACTGCAATAGTGACACTGAATACTGTACACAAATGTCAAGAAACCAAGGCCAGGAGTTTCAGAGTGCTCTGGATAATAGCTTCCCTTGAGAACCCAGACTAAAGGAGTTTAGTTTTCTTGTGTAACATTTCATTAAGATGTACTGCATATTTACGTACAGAAAATAATTCACAATCACTTGCTTGGTTGCTGCTAGTGAAATGGCTACACACAAATCAATCATTATTTCCTTAGGGTTATCCATTATTTTAACTTGACAGGTATGTTTAATTATTTCTATTCTATGGCTGAATGGCAAAAATTACAAATATGCTCTGCAGTGCTGGTTGTGATGGATAAAAAAATGGCACAGAACATTCTTATATTTTGTGTAGGTGAATGCAAAATACCTCTCAACATAAAGAGCAAGTTCAGCTTTTTCTAAAACCTGAATGTGCAATCTAGATGTTTAATTTTTGTAAAAGTCACATGGATCGATGCTAATAGTAGATGCATGCTGAAAAAGTATGAGTATCTTCCAGGAAAAGCTATTTAGCAAATAAGAATCTGAAACTAACAGTCACAAAAGTATTTTACAGCACTCGCACAGCTTTGACTTTTTACATTGCATAGGTAATGCAGCCACTAGCAAAATAAATGTGTCCTGACTTCCAGGAGTGTTAGATGTTACATATGTGCTGATGTATTTCTGCATATTTTACTATTTTTTCCGAATCTAAGTGCTTCATTCCTTCCTCCAAAGGAACATTTAGGGCTATAAAGAAGGATATTACCCACAATTTCCTAAGTGGCCCCAGGATGCCAGGAAAGCAGCTTGCAGGTCTAGTAATATGAGCTATTATCTTATGCGTGGCTGAGAAATATTTAGATAGAAATGCAATGAGCCTGGGTTATGATGACAGATGAACCTGTTAGTTTGTGCTTTTCTGAATCCCAGTGCTACAAAATTCTCTCTTCTAGACAAAGCCTACAAAAGGAAAAAGACAGAAGCTGAATATGCACAGAACATAGTTCCACTGGATCAGGAATGTGAATTGGCAGCAAGTCCTCACAGAAAAAGCAGTAGCTGTGTCATTTCATGTGGCTCTAGCTCTGTGTGGTGCTCAAACAGGGTGTCTACACTGTCAGGTTGGCTCCCTCTCTGCTCTGCTGCTCCGTCATTCCCCACACGTACACACTGCATATGTATTCATGTTTGCCTTTCTGTGAACTAGTTCGTTTCCTTGGCTGGGAGATGTTGATGTGAAAGAGAGAACCATGCACAGCAGAGTTGGAACCCTAGAGAAAGTATGGACCTGGGCCAGTTCCTACCACCCAGCCCTGGCACCAGCACTTGCTCCTAACGTGAGTCGTGGAGGGCACATTGGCACAGACTCTGCTGCCACATCTGTACGTTGCATATATGTGAGATGTATGTTCCCACTCTCACTGCTTACAGAAGTAGCTTTTCCTTCTGTCTGGAAAGTGCAAGATAGGAATGGGTGACAAAGGAGCAAAGGCTCAGGGAAACACACCAGCAAACCAGAGCCCTGCCATTTCAGTCTCAGACAGATCTCTCCTTGATGGGAAGTCCTGGGCTATTGATCATCTTTACTGCAGTGCTGCAAAACAAAGGACTAAACTTCAGTCAAGAGATGGCAAAAGGACACAGGGCATCAACTTGCCAGGAAGAGCAGCACTTTGAAATCTGTCCCATGCCTTTCTTAGGGAGGAACGATCCCTGCAATACAACACCCTGATAGGTTCCTCCAAGGATCACATTCCTACCATGCTTTGCAATCCTCACCCAATGTTGAGTTTCACAGATGTGAGGAGAGCACAGGGAGAAGAGCTGGGAGCATAGGGCCAGCAACCACAAACAACACCTTAAAAGAACAGCTGCTGCCATTACAGGATTTTTGAGTCAACCTCTGCTGAATCCTATTCTGGGAATCTGGCTGCCCCCATTAGGGTGAGCAAGCTCATTCAAAAGAAACTGGAGGAATGCCTCACCAGAGAAACACTCCTCTGAGTGCCAAGATGTGATACGAGCTGGGTAGGCGTGCAGAAGTCCAAGAAGTGGCTCCATATATTTTTATGATGGAAGGCCACAGCTGACAGTGCTGAGTTAGCTCAACAAGACCCAAATCCATATACCTTAATGCTTGAAATAAATGTGCTTACTCGGGGCTAGATTCCTGCAAAAGACATTTCCTGTTCTCCAAGTAATAAGTAACAGAAGTTGGATACAGGTGCATGCTGCAAGCTGTCCCTCTCTTGCCCTTGCTTGGTTCTAAACTCTTTTGGAACCACTGAGTATCATTTATGCAGCAATATGCTCAAAGTGTCAGTTTACATCAAATTCCCATGTAAGCTCACTATTGGCAATGGACATTATGTGTTCATGAAACTTTCTAAAAGCTGTATGATTACTTCTGTAATTTAATTAGAAATAGACTTAGTAACTTATTCTTTGTGTGCAGATTCTTCCTTTGATTTTACAGTCAAAAATCAGAAATCATGTGAAAATGAGTCACACAACAAAATTTCCCCCAGTTGGGAGCTCTGAAGCCTCACCTCACCAGCCTCTACCTTGGCTCTGTCGTGTGCAAAAACACTGGCCTCCCTGACATTTAAAAGCTCTTCGTTAGCACAGCCCTTACGCAAGTCCATTTTCCTGGGCTCACTGCTCTGCTAAGGGAATGACAAAAGACAGAAAGCTTTTACCACTTAAAAAGAAAGACATGGTGAAAAATATTCCTGAAGCACTGCTTTCCATAACACTTTTTTCCCCCTTTCCTGTCATCCTAACATTTATTTTTCTAAAGGACCATAACCTCATTGCTACCAAGCCAGGTCTGCAGCCCTGGTGCTAGATGAACATCAGCAAAGAAACTCATTGCTTAGCATGTACAGCAGAAGCTCTTCTCTTAAATTTAGGAATATTTTTTTTTAATGCCAGTATGCTCCAGCTGGAGAGAGCCTGGCACTTTGTGCTATGGCCCTGCTGAGAGAGGGTTTCCAAATGGCACCGATGGTAAGTTATAGTAAGTCCTTCGGCTGCCCATTTTGGAGCTTGTATCCAAAAGGAATTAACACCCCAGCTTCACGTATTGCACCAACTTCTCTGCATTTTTTCCTGGGGGAAGGTTTCCAAGCTGCTGTTAAAGACAGCGTTCATCTGGAGCCCTTCACATGGTCTAGCACTGGCTGTGTCCTTATTATAATATCTACAAAGTTACTAGTTTTGTCACTGCATTTAGGCACTTTATGTAGAAACCAGAAGAATTTGAAGCCATGTTAAATGCTGAGCCATGAAAACAGAGACAATTCCATGCCAGCCTTTCCCTGTATGAACTTTAAAGCTATACTGGAAAGGCTTGGGCAATGTGGGAGAATATGTAGCTGTCTTTCTTATGCCTAAAATTCTCCAAGTTCACTCAAAAACATGCTTTATAAGGTGGAAGAGCTCTGAGATAGTACAATGAATCTGCAAAGTGATAACCATAGAAACAGCCAACCTTGCTGCTACTGCGTTAGCACATATGTGTCAGAGAGTCACCAGGCGACTCTCAGGGCAGGTGTTGGAGCAGCCGAATGGCACGGAGAGGCAAAGCCTCTCTCGCTCCCTCTAGGTGCTCCAACACTCGCGCTTGTTGGCATGGTCATTTCTGCGACTCAGAAGGGAGCAGTCTGGCTGCCAAATCTAGACTGAGAATGGGAGTTGGCATGTTTAAGCTGACTCCTTAAAGCTTTAAGAGCTTTAAATATTAACTTGGTTCTACTTGTATCTCAGCCTTACAGTTACTGCGGCAGAAATTTTAATGTGTTTCCAGCTGCAAGTTGGCTCAACGTTTTGTCACAGCCACTCATCAGCCACCAGCAACGCTCATCTGATCGAATGAACCACCCTGGATACACCATTCCTTACCAAAAAATAAGTGGTACAGACCTGAATGAAAAGTCTCCTCCTGCTACCTATCTAAACATTCAGTACTCATGGCTCATGTCAGCAAATCTATTAATTAGACTACTAAGCTCTGCATTCCTGCTGAGCTGGAGGTTGGAGCAGATGACCTCCAGAGGTCACTTCCAACCACAATTATTTCATGATTCTGTGAGAACTTCAGTATTCCTGAAAGACAGAAACAGTGGCTACGGGGAAGCTCTTCTGACACCATGTCTTTTAATAGATACTGCCTAACTTGAAAGTCACTGGTTTTCTAAAGGCTTTAGATCCCAACATTCAGATCCCAACTCCAGCCATCCATCCCTTGATATCAGCTCATGGAAAGGTGCAGTGCTGGTTCCTTCTGCACCAAGATTAGGTTTATAAATCAAAGAATACCTGTTATTTTTCTGACAGTTCACCAGAGGTGAAATGGACTCTGAATGCAAACTTTGCTACTTTAAATGAAGTTAGACAACTAGCAGTGAATTATAGCTGGGCAAGCTAGATTTTTCTGAAACAAAGCACCATCTATTGTTCCCCTAGATCACACAAAGTAAGTGAAGTTCATACTAACATGATAAAAAAGCCATGCTTCTGTCTAACTATAAACTGCACACCTCAGTATTTTCCTGTGTTTTTTAAAAACTGAACCTGCTCACCTTCTGAAGAGGAACATTAAAGTACAGGTTTAGGAGAGTTTAACTGACTCCTCAAGTTGTGTTTTCTCATGCTGACAATCAGGTAATGTAACTTCCTACCTGAAAAGCTAAAGCCAGTGTTGAATATACATGAAGTAACAAACCACTGAAGAAACACAAGTTCAGTATGCTGAGTGCCTGCAGAAACAGCTGTAAATGTGACATAAGTACCAAAGTCTTTACATTCTGTCTGTCCCAAGCCCCCAAAGGAGCCTCGCACAGTGCTTGGAGAGAGCAGGGGGCATCTCTCAGCACTGCTCCTGTGACCCTGTTTTCCAGTCTGGGGGAAGTCCTGCTTTGGTCTTCTGCCATACAGTCTCCCTTGCACAACCCCCAGTGATGTGAGATTCCATGCAACACAGGTTCACCAGACAAAGTACAAGAACTGTGCTTTGCCCTTGGATGCAGATGTGGTCATGGTCTGAGTCATGCTGACTGCCCTTAGCCGTTTCCATGCTGCCTAGAGAAAAAAATTCACTCTGGACACTAAAGTGCTTGTTCACTGGGGCCAGAAATGAAAGCAGAGCACAAGAAGACTGCAAAACTGTTCACAGAAAAGTGCTTCTTTTTAGATCTCCTTCAGCTGACTATTCTAAATAAACAAACAAAAAAATCCACACCTTTTATGCTACACTCACCATATTTAACATGGTATCAGATTTCAGCTCCTGGTGGGGTAACACAGTGTTAATGCTAATGGCTCTTCTGAGATGCCCGAGGTTTTGGGAGGAGATCCTGACTGCCCACTTGCAGGCTGTTCATTCCTTTTTCAATTCACCTTGTGTTGACTCTAACGATGCCAGTGGTGTGTTAGTGCACGGGTGTGCACAAAAATGCACTCTGGTATGTAACATGTAAGAAACCTTTAGCAGCTCTGGAAAATACAGAGCTGAAAGTCTGTTTATAGACATATTTCAGGCTGGATGCTTTTTAAAACACTAAGACAAGACAGCTTCATTAGCACAAACAGCAAAACCTGCTTCTCTCTAACAGCTTTTAAAAATTATTTTAAATTTTAATATATAAACTGTCAAATCATGCATGGTTAATCTCCCACATTATCTTTTCATTCTATGATATTTGTGCTCAGCTATTGTGCCTGGGTGCCACATTTTGCCATTTTTACCTTCCATCCAAGTGGTGGGACAGAAAATCTAAGCTGAGGAATTCAATGTCAACCCCAAACTCTACAGCCCTTTCCTTAAGAGTATCTCACTTTACGGCTTGGACCATGATTTCCCTGTTTTTTGCAGGACAATACTGCAGGGAGGGCTAAAGCCTTTAAGTATACCTTTTCCTTTGCTCAAAAGTTCCCCAGGTGTGCTGCACAGTGCACATGTGGACCAAAGTAGCACAGACGCCCTTGACAATAACACGCTGCACACAGCAGGGACCAGAGCTCCCTCTTCTATCGCACAGAGCAGTAAATACCATGTGGTGGTACTCAAACAAATCCTAACAGCCAGATATAACTTAGGGAGAATGTCTTTCACCACAAATATTAATGAAGTTGTCACTTACAAGTTCTTCACATCAATGATTCCTCGAAAGGCTTTTCTAGGGATTCCTTTTATCTGGTTTTCACTCAGGTCTCTGAATAAGGCAAGAGGAAAAAATACATTGTGTTAACAAAGGGAGCACATTTCTCAAATCTACAAGAGGTAATGGAACAAAAACATGCTTGGAAAAGTAGATCTTTCTGCATTTGTTACACCACGTAATGTTTTCAATTTTCTTTATGTCCTCCAGAGGTCTGTGGCATGAGCTGAAATGACTCTTCAATGAAAACCACCAAAATTCATCATGCAAATGACAGAACTACCAGAAAGCATCACTAAAATATGGTCATGATGCTGGCACAATGCCATTATCTGCTGTCAGAGTACCTGTAGCCAAATCTTATGCCTTGAAATGACAACCCTGTAGTGTAATTGTCATTTTCTCACCATGCTCCTGTTTGTTTACCAACTGCAGAAGTACTTGGCTACCCCTGCTCAGATGACAGCCCCTTATTTGAAATCAACATTCAGGGAAAACATGACAATCACTCTTTTGTGAGTTTTGTAAGTTTACAACGAAAAGATCTTGATCCACTGCATAAACCCCCCACCGCACAGCGTATCAACGGCAACAGCAGAATTTTTAACCTTGTTTAAGAAAACAAAAACACAACAGCAATTCAAGATGTCTTTCCAGTACTTAAAATTCTACAAAATGTTTCAATTTAAATCATTATATCTGCACTGTGAGTGCAGGTAGAGCAACGAGCACTGCAGGCTACTGTTTTGTATTACACAACCCACATTCAGTTGCTTTTTCCTTTGATGCACTATAGGTATTTCCACTGGAATTTTCTAGTTCACAACCCCCTCCCGGCTCTAATGGAGGGAGGAAGGAGGGGATCAGGAATGGGAGGGAAATGGACACAAAATCAGAAAGAAGAGATGTTTTCATACTAAGGAAAAGCAACACTCATAACGATTTCCTTGCTGGTGCCCTGTCAACATAGAAAAGAGGAAGGAATTTCAGTCCGGGGTACATAGCTGGGGCAAGAGAGTGTACGAAGATGAAAAGAAAGCAGAAAGAAAAATGGAAGGAATAAGCAAACAGAGGAAATGGAAGGCACAGGGATAGCTGGAGCAAAGGACAAAGAAAGGTGATACTGTGGTGAGGGATACTGCACAGTGCATCGTTTGGTGTGACTGTGTCCCTACGCTCCACAAACCCAAGAGTGTCCCATTTTTAGAAAGAAACTCCATCTTTTTAATGATTATTCAGATGGAATGGCAGACATCTGTACTCACCACCAGATACTCTTTTCTGTAAGGTCATTTTGTGTTGCAGCAAGCCTCCTTTCTAGTCTCTACCAAATTGGCTTTATCAAATGAGAGGCCAGAAATCAGAGCCTGTCACAAAAGCCCACAGTGACACTGCGGGTCAAGATGTGTCACACAGGGCTTTCTTCTGCTTTCCATCAGGCAGATAGAAAAAAAAAGGGGACTATGTCCTTGCCATGAGACTAATTCAATTTATACCAGTCATGCAGTCTACATCAAATTCTCAAAGTAGCCACAATTGTCCATTCAGACTATCACAAACAAAAATGTGCTGCTGGATACAAATCTCTTTTTCAAGCCAGATTAAAATTCTTTGTGACCTTCACAATTTGTTTAACACTGATCCACACTCTGACCCTTCCTTCACCTCCCCCTTTTTTTGCCAGCAACAAAATATTAGTTCTTTAAAGACAGACCTTCAACCCAGACAAATGATCAGGCAACCCGAACAGAGAAGAGTCAAAAGCAAAGTGTATTTCAGACCTATGAGAAGGAAGTCTTATGCTGAAGACTGATTTCATGGCAGGGAAATACTTTGGTGTGACAGAGAGGCACAGCAGAGCTACAGCCAGTGGTGAAAGTGTGACAAAATGGCTTAGGAAGGCAAAAATCAGGTCTGAAAGTAAACACTAAATACAACAAAAAGGACTTGCCAAAATAGAATTGTGTGATCAAACAAAACCCTACGAAATGCACCAACACCTCAAGCTGCATTTGCCTGGTGTTTTATTGTGTGCTATTTTAAATCTGGTTTAAAAAGAAATTAAATTTTCAAGTACTTTTTTCTAATATTACTCTGGTCTAAAAGGACTAATTTATATATTTTGTGTTCTGCTTTGTGTTTGTGCTCAGCTTTCACTTGCAGTCAAGCAAAACCAGGGGACTGTAGGAAATCCATCCATTCTCTAGGACAATCCTCTTGTAAATTATATTAATTTTATTTTCCATTTAGGCACTCCCCTCTAGCTAATAATATAACCTCTCTAAACCTCCAGGATCATGGAGTGATTTAATAAATATCTCTAGTGGTCTGAGGAACTGACAGCCTGCATGGCATCAGTGACACAGCACGGAAGAAAATTCACAACTGCCTGTTTCATTCTCCGAAACTGCCTTCTAGTTAGAATCCCCCATTTGGGATGGTTAGGAATAGTGTTTGTCTCTTCTTCCCAGCATTGTGCCAAACTATTGCTAGGCATCTTTCATAAGCAAGCAAACACCAATCAGGCTCAGCCTGTGCACTTCACAGAACTTGCTCGGAGGGAGCAGAAAGCTGGAACAAGCAACTTGTCTATGCTGTTTTTTACCCCAGCCATAGATACAGACTGGGAGAAGAGCTCCTTGAGAGCAGCCCTGCTGAGAAGGACCTGGGTGTCACAGTGGATGAGAAACTTAACATGAGCCAGCAGTGGCTCTGGCAACTCGCAAGGCCAATGGGATCCTGGGCTCCATCAGAAGAGGGGTGGCAGCAGGGGCAGGGAGGGGATTGTCCCTCTCTGCTCTGCCCTCAGGAGGCCCCATCTGGAGTCCTGTGTCCAGAGCTAGGGCCCCAATACAAGAAAGGTGGGGAACTCTTGGAGAGGGGTCAGAGGAGCTACAAAGATGATTAAGAGGGCTGGAGCAGCTCCCCTACGAAGAGAGGCTGAGGAAGCTGGGCTTGTTCAGCCTGGAGAAGAGAAGGCTGCGGGGGGACCTCATTGCAGCCTGCCAGTCCCTGAAGGGAGCAGACAAACAGGAGGGGAATAAACTTTTTAAAAGGGCAGACAATGGCAGGACAAGGGGGAATGGTATAAAGCTAAAGGAGGGAAGGTTTAGATTGGATATTAGGGGGAAGTTTTTTACAGAAAGAGTGGTGAGGTCCTGGAACAGGCTGCCTAGAGAAGTAGTGGATGTCCCGTACCTGGAAGTGTTCAAGGCCAGGTTGGATGGGGCCCTGGGCAACCTTGTGTAGCTCCAGGCCTGAGGTTGGTGGCCCTGCCTGTGGCAGTGGGGTTGGAGCTCTATGATCCTTGGGGTCCCTTCCAACCCAGACCATTCTATGATTCTGTGATTTCAGAATTCCGGCTTTTCATTCCCTACTTCTTGTAACAGATATAATGGGAAGCTCTAACTGACAGTATGTAAAATTACTATTAGTTTTTAGGAGGAACTGCATAAAACCAAATAAACTAATGTGAGGCCTAATCAAAACAAAACCCTAAAAAAAGACAGAAAATAACCAATTGTGGTATTCAAGAAAAAATAAACAACGAATCTGAAGCAAAATAGATTATTATTACTAATACATTTCCTATTTCTGAGATAGGTATTTCAAGCCATCTAGTTCTGTAATGGAAGACAAGTCCAATGCTTGTATGCCTGATGCATCCTAAGGAGGAAATCTAAAAATTCCAGCTTTAGAGAAACACTTACAAAAATGCTCACCCTAACAGATTATGTTAGAGAGCTGACCAAAAAGCTCTTGACCTGAGGACAATCTAAAAGGTGCTGGGATGTGAGCAGCACCCTCCTTCATGTTCCTCTGTACAGAAAGCAGCTAGCCCAACAACAGAAACAGGTTCTTTTTCATCCTGACAAAATACACACGTGGAGCTAAATGAATGCTTTTGGATTCAAGCATTTTTCCTGTTACTTTGGTAAATACAAGGAAGTTTCATCCAGTTCATCCTGCCACACAGCCTTCAAGCAGCATGAATGGAAAAGGGATCCAGGCACCAGGCACTGCCTAGACAAAGTGCAGGCTCTCTTTGGAAGTGTCCCCCTGCTGCCTTCATCCAGGGGTGCTGTCTGATGGAAACACACTTGAAAAGACCCCAGCAGCAGATCACAGAGCAACCAACGAGGTGAAAGGCACAGCAGGCAAAGATACTGGATACGTTCAACTAACAGTTTCCACAGCCAGCAGTGGGCGGTGAACATCCCTCAGGAAACAGCACTCTCATTTCAGAGATGGACCAACAGAGCCACAGAGAGATTACAGACCTCTCTCTGGCTTCAAGTTTGCGTAGATCAGACCCAGCAGCTCTGGCTCACGTGCCCTTGCAGCACAGCAGACCACATGTTTGTCTGACCCAAGCTCCAACAAGAGCTGGCACAAGCCAGCAGATTTTTTCTAATTTTTATTTCAACTAAAATGCTTTGGACACAGATTAACTCCTTCTGCAAGTATAATGTTGTTTTCCTGCTCTTCAAATGTGAATTGCAAGAGCCTCACTGATAAAAGGATTGGAAAAGAATAACAAAATACCACCCAAAACTGCTCATGTTTCTCAGTGCTTCTGCAGTCTTTGCTAGGATATTGTTGTTAGCTACATGGTTTAATGATGGTTACAGCATCCTAAGTGAAGTTTCAACCACCCCAGCTATAAAATACATCAAGACTCTTCTTTTTTTTTAATTTGACAGTAAGAGAACATATTTACGTGGAACACATGCCCTATGAAATTCAGTTCTAAAACATTAACATAGACACTTTAACACAACTTGCAAATGACAGAAAATAAGATATTTTATGTGAAAATCAAAGAATTGAAACTGATAGCATTATGCCCAGGTTGTATTCCTTTTCAAAACAAACAAAAAAAATCACATACCAAAAAAAAAAACCACCAAAAAAATCTCTCTGTGCAGTTGCAGTTCTTTTCAAGACCTTTTTTTTTTTGGCATATAATTTCTAAAAATTAGAAAGCCTATTTCTAAACAAAGAACTGCCTGAAAAGCAGCTTGATTAAGGAGTATTTGCTTCAATTTCTTCTGCTCAAATGGGCTAAAGACCACCTTTCAGTGTCATCCCCTGAAGAACCAGGCTTCACAGAGACTTAAAGAACTAGTCTTTAACAGCACATGCTTTACAGTCAAGCATGTATCTTTCCCAGTATGTTACTGTATGTTGATCCCATTATAAAACTCACAGTTAACCATTAACACATGGAACCAACGTTCAGCTAAAATGAAGGAAAAATCCAAAATTCCTTCAAGTACCTTCTAGCTTATCCACAACTCAACTGCAATAAGAGAGAAGAGCTCTCACACAACTCGTGCATCAGCTGACACCAAACCATAAAACAGTTTGATTCAGCTGTCTGTGGCTTGAGTGCAAAATAACTGTTTCCCATCATCTCTTCCTGACACATATTGGAAAGTTGATGCTCTTGAGTTTTATTTTGCAAAGCAAACAATGGAAAAGTGTGAGTCCTGATTTTAAGAAAGAGCATCAACTACCACCAATGCTAAGAAATAAGGACTTTTACTGCTAGCTTCACTCCAGCTATAGGACATGCACCTGAGAAAAATGAGGATTAGTTAATCTGTTATGGTAGCCTGCTTACATTCTTTTACCAAATAGGATTTCTGGGTTAAAAACATTTCAGTCTTACTCATTTACCAAAATAAAATAGAAAGTTCTTGAGGTTTTGTGCAAGTTTAGTGACTATTCTTCAACCCAAAATTTCTTTACAACTGGAATAAAATCAGGCCGAACAACTCCTCAAAAAGTCACATACTTAACACAATCTGGTCACTGCAATTTGTCTCATTACAATTAGTTTTAATTTGTACGGTATGGTACACACAAACCCTATCCTACCATGTTTTACTGAGTTAAATAACACAATTAAGGAGTTAAAGACTAACAGATGGGTGAAAAATAGAGTATAATCCAAAGAGAATAGGTGTTTCTAAGTAGCACGTAATAAAAGAGAAGCAAGTCAGTGAAGTGGGGAATGATACACGTCGGCTTTTTTCACAGAGCAAGAGCTGGAGGGAAGATAGCTTCTACAGACAGTGAAGCGAGAGGGCAAAGGGAGCAACCCTTACTAAGGGAAGGGACTGCAAGACAAAAGGGGCTAATGTGCAAAGAGATAGAAAAACAAAGGGGAAAAGAAGAAATTTACTCAATTATAACTGTAACAATCAATACAATGGTATAACCAGGCTCATAAAACGACCAGCAGAACACATTGCCTTCTAATTGATACAATTGCTTCTGGGCCATTGGTACAATGTCCCTTCGAAGAAGTGAATAGAATTATGCTTTATCTGGCTACATCCTCTTCTGCAGTTCCAGCCACTTCTTCCAGGAGCAGTGCAGAAGGATGTAGATCTGTCTCTCCTGCAGGAAGCGTGCACTTGCCATGGATGCTGTGCCTTAAAAGTGTGTTAGGACTGATCCATGTGATCACCATGTTTGGGATATGCAAGAAATGGATCTGAATTACTTGGGGGGTAAATGTATCTGGAGGTATAAGTGCCAGTATGCACAAGCTCAAGGACATAGATATGGAAATCAGATCAAAAAGACTCTGTAAATATATTCAACCACAACAACAATTTTTTTTAAAAGGTCTTTGTATCACATTCAGCTGTGGTAGATTTTAATGGTTAAAATTAATATTTAACTTTTTTAACAGCTAAATGCTATTCTTATGTAGGAGCTATATAATTTCCATATTGTTCAATATGAGAGGTTTTCCTGTTCTATAAGTGGATTAACAAATAACTGAGTTACCTGTTGAGGAAAATTCGGCAACTTTGTAAATATGCAAGACAAATTCAAGTTAATCTTCCAGGTGGGAAAAATATTGATGAAATCATCTAAATACAATAATAATAAGTACATGCTGCAGCAAGTCTGACACTCACATCAACACCTCTATACCCAGGAGGGGCCTTACTTAGTGAAGCAGCAGCTTCACCCTTCCTATGAGTTCTGTGTAAAAGACTCAGTATTGACCACAAAGCAGCAGTTACAGCTCTCTGTCTCAAAGGAAAAATGGATAATTCTGGTTGCCAGTGGGCTACAAGGCAAGGACTTAAGAACAATAGTACTGGCATTCACTCTGTGGAAACTTGGCATCACTGCTGGGTTTCCAAAAGGAAAAAAAAAATCTTCTTGCTACTACTGCAATAAAAGGATAAATATTGACAGCATTTGAGTTGTGCAAAACAAGAGCAGGTCCTACAGATGTTTTGTACCCTGAACAAAGCAAGGTGATTGTGTTTTTTGCTAAATATAATACAGCTGGCTCTCAATTCATGTTCTGGAAAGCCATTGAAAAACACCTTCTAGTTTTTTGGTTGGTTTGTTTTAAGGGAAAGAATTTAGCTGAAAAATTCCACTTAAAGCATTCCTCACTGCTTTCACACAGCCACACACTACTGCACAAGCACTACTGCTAAGCTTCCAAAAGATAAACACCATGATTTCTTTGTTCATCTGGTTCTACTATGAGGTGATGGACGCTAACTCTGTAGCGTCTTGAACATTCACTCAAAGCTTCAGGCAGCCTCATTAACCAAAGTCACATACACGTTCCTTTCTGAGGACAATGACAGTGAACAGAGGTTGAGCTTAAAGACTGGGGAAGGGTGTTCACTAAGCAATCAAGGAGTAAAAAGCTCAGCAGTAGGTAATTATTTTAGCATCATATTCTGCCAAATATTCCAAGGCCAAATTAAAAACCGTCTGTTAATAAAGACTCTACAAGAGATCCAACCTGCATGAACTTTGACAGATTCATAACTTCTGTCTTAATAAAAGCACAAGGATCACTCTAAATGTTTAAAAGAACAGAGGATACACATTTTTGCACACTTCATAAGAGGCTTTTTAAACTTTCTTAGTCACTTCAAACAGCAACAAAAAATCCCACTCTGTTTCAGTAAATGAGACACAGTGCTACAACATTTGGCTGTCAATGCATCCACCAAAACCAGAAAAAAAAAATCAATCTACCAGAACATCTCTTACAAGGTTAGTAAATATTTTTATATTATTTTAAATGAATTGTAAAAATAATCTATGTGTCAATGCCCAATTAAATGCAACATTTGTCTTTATGACTTTTACAAGTCTTCCTCCCTCCTCCTGCCATTTCCAAAATCCTGGGAAATACTGATCAGACAGCATTTAAGAGACTCTGATTTTAAAACCACCCATGTTGAGACAGATCAGAGTTTTCATTTCAGCAAGAAGCATCTGTTTTGTCTTTTGGAACATATGCAAAAAATTCTAGTTTACCTCACTATCTTTCTACTCAAGTTTGGCTATGTCCAGGGGCAGGAATTGGAAAGAGGGTGCCAGTAGGCTTGGAGGAAACGCTTGAAGAGAAGCATCCCTCCAGAAATACAATAAAGCTTCTGACTTACTAATGACAAGAAGGCTTCTTCATTGGTAGTATCCAACGTATTTCTTCAGTGCTTTACAAAACGGAATCTACATAATTAACAAAATTTCTTAATAGATGGGACAGTGGGACCTAGTGAAAGGCGGTATGTGACTAGAGCAAGGTACTCTAACAGGGTGCAGGAAGAGACAAAACCTCACACACATTAGGCATTCCACTTGATGCAATTTACCCACTGAGTCTTACCGCTGCTGGTGCGACTGGCCTGCTGGCAGGAGAACAGCACCCTCAGTTCTGACAATCTATTCATTTTGATAGAAAAATCCTTTTTACTGTGGAATTATCCAGAGGTAGGATGCATTTGCAACTGAATCCCTGACAAAACAAAGCAATGCGGTCCCAAGCGTTGGCGTTCCTATGCAATACTGAATTCTACCAACACATTTCTGTTACACTGTCCTCTGAACAAGGGAGATTGCAACACAGAGCCACTACAGTGATTTAGTAGAAACAACATACACCTCAAGGAGGTAGGAGGGAAGCACTGGCATCAGTCTAAAGAAGTGAATCTCTGATTTTTCCAATTTTGTAAAGACAGGCTTGCTGCTAAATAGATGCAAATTCAAGAAGTTCTCTTGCTGGTTATTAATGTTAATATTTTCTAATGTGGAAATTCAGCTATATGGAGGCTCCTTTATTTCAAGTTAACACATCTCCACCCCCCAAAAAAACCACAACAATTTTTATGCTGCTTTCTGTTTTATACTTTTGTCTGTTGGGTTGTACTGGAGAGAAATCCAAAAGCATTTGTGAATTCTAAATATCATTAGGCAATTTTACCCTGCTCTGTCCTCCAGAGACCAAAAACGACCTCCTGTTTAAGCCCTGCTTGATCACTTAGCAAAAAGATATTTACAGTTTATTGCCTACATTTTAAAATAGGGTATTTTAGGAGATAAATATGTGAAATAAAAAAGTTTGTAACATAAGCCAATAAGTTGCACTGCAGCTGATCAACATCTGGGGGAAGACTCACTCATTAATGATCTTTCTTGATCTAATTCTGCCTTTGTTAATGATCATTATTTTTATACTAAAAATTTTTTTGCACTTTACTGATGTATTCAGAAAAATATGGACCTGGCCAGTTATATTCTGGTGCATGTAACCACCATATAGTAGAATGAAAATCATGGTCATAGTACTATTTCTTTAATTGAGGCTGTGATCATAGAATCATAGAATGGCATGGGTTGGAAGGGACCCCAAGGATCATAGAGCTCCAACCCCCCTGCCACAGGCAGGGCCACCAACCTCAGGCCTGGAGCTAAACAGGGTCACAGAATCACAGAATTGTGGTTGGAAAGGACCTCGAGAGCTCATGGGGTCCAACCCCCCTGCCAAAGCAGCTCCCCAGCTCATACTGCACAGGTCGGCATCCAGACAGGTCTTGAATATCTCCAGAGAAGGAGACTCCACACCCCCTGGGCAGCCTGTCCCAGGGCTCTGTCACCCTCACTGGGGAAAAGTTCCTCCCCATGTTGGTGCGGAACTTCCTGTGCTCCAGCTTACAGCCATTGCCCCTTGTCCTGTCCCCACAGACCACAGAAAAGGGGCTGGCAAATTCCCCCTGCATCCAATGCTTAAGATAACTGTAAACACCAATTAAGTGTCCCCTTAATCTTCTTTTCTCCAGGCTGAACAGTCCCAGCTTATTCAGCCTTTCCTCACAAGGGTAGATGCTCCTGGCGCTTAATCATCTTCGTAGCCCTTCTCTGGACTCTCTCCAGGAGATCCCTGTCCTTTTTACACCAGGGAGCCCAGAACTGGACACAACACTCCAGGTGGGGCCTGCCCAGGGCAGAGTAGAGGGGGAGGATCCTGTACTTTAGCTATGAAAATAGATTATTTTTGTAGGATTAAGTAGCAATTGCATGTATAAAGATTGCAGCTTTATTTTTTACAAAGTCCTCCTGAAAGAGACCAATTATTTGTTTGTATGATCACCGTAGCCATTTCTGTGGCCACAAAAAAGTAATGAAAACTATACAGAATCCATGGCTGGCAAAACCAACTAAAGCAATATTCCCTATTTATTCCAGCAAAGCAGAAAAGAATTGCAAATTTATTTGAAAACCAACATTCTGGTTATAGCTAAGCCCTGGTTATCTTGAGGCTATTACTCTGTGGTAAAAAGCGTATCAGCGTAAGAGGGGTACACTATTGCTTTAGCTGCCATTAAAGTTTTAAAAATCAATTACAATATTGGACCAGTAGTGTCTGTTGCAGAGATACTCAGCAGCCTGCACTCCATTAACAGGTACTGAAGCCCCAGGCAAAGGACCAAAGTGTTTCATGGATCTTTTCCCTTCTTTCTTTCATGACATTTTGGCTTCTATTTTTCTTCCACAACTTCACCTTTCTATATCTTCCCCACTCGGAATCGTTTAGTCCCCGAAAGCCTCCGTGAAATGCGGCAGATGTAAGAAGATACAGTGCAGGCTGTGCAATGAGTTTGTAGCCTTAACTCATTTTTCTGTGCAGACATGGCATCTAGATTTATTAGACCACGATGTAATACCACAAAGTGGTTATACTCTGTTGGGGATATTCATGCAAGATGCAACTATTTAATGCCAGTTCCTCCTTTTTATGGCAGGCTCCACAAATCCACAAGCTATTCCATTCTTTCAGAGCAAGTCCCCCCTGACCATTACAGCTGAATGATACTGACAAACCTTAGCCTGCTATCTTACCCACACACCCACAAAAAGATTCACTGAAGCATAACCAAATTTATTTATTTTTTCAATGGCTGGCTGGGTAAGCAAAGCACCTTCAAGCATCCCAGTCCATGCACAAAAATTTACTATTCAGTAGCGCTATCCTCCCCCTCTACTCTGCGTTGGTCAGGCCCCACCTGGAATACTGTGTCCAGTTCTGGGCTCCCTGGTATAAAAAAGACAGGGACCTTCTGGAGAGAGTCCAGAGAAGGGCGACAAAGATGATTAGGGGTCTGGAACATCTCCCCTATGAGGAAAGGCTGAGAGAGCTGGGTCTGTTCAGCCTGGAGAAAAGACGACTGAGGGGGGACCTAATTAGTGTTTATAAATATCTTAGACATGGGTTGCAGGGGGAATTGGCCAGCCCCTTTTCAGTGGTCAGTGGGGACAGGACAAGGGGCAATGGCTGTAAGCTGGAGCACAGGAAGTTCTGCACCAACGTGCTGAAGAACTTTTTCCCAGTGAGGGTGACAGAGCAGTGGAATAGGCTGCCCAGGGAGGTGGTGGAGTCTCCTTCTCTGGAGAGATTCAAGTCTCGTCTGGACGCCTATCTATGTAATATGAGATAGGGAGCTGCTTTGGCAGGGGGGTTGGACCCGATGATCTCTTGAGGTCCCTTCCGACCCCTAAGATTCTGTGATTCTGTTTCAAAAAAAGGCATTTAAACAGCAGATAGGTGTTTTAAATACAGAAAATAAAGTATACTAGTAGAACAAACATGCTAACTAACCTAACATAGACCTAAACCTAAACTTCCTTATAGCTAATGTTCACACAAAATGATAAATTCATCCAAAGGGAAAAAAAAAAAAACAAAAACTTAAACTTGTAATCATGTCACTCAGCCTATGGAGTGTTTTATTTTAATATTTTGGTTGATCTTCTACCAAGGAGCTAAAACTTCAGTGAAGACCAAGCTAAGATCAACATCATTCACAAGAATAAACACTTTCCCTAGGACTTCATGGCCACTTACAAAGAAGCTTGGCAAAGTAAGTTAAACAGTGAGGGAAGTTCCCTGAAGCCAACCAAATGGGGTATTATGAAAACCTCCAGATTCAACTTTGAGAACAAATTAAGTTTTTACCTCCAAACACCCAAAATATTCACAGGGAGATGTGGGCATCTGTGACTTGTTTACAGTAACTCACAAGGATTCTTGTGGCTCATTTTGAGCTTTATCCTGAAGATGACGGGAAACAAGGGCACCACTCTGATTCATCAGCAAATGCCTTGCTTCAGCAATCTGCACAAGGATTGATTTGCATAAAGCCACTTCCAAAAATGAGCTTGGCTTTCCTCTGACTCACTGTCAAGCATGTTGCTGAATTTCAGATTGACAATGTCAGCTCAGAAAATTAAATTAAAGGTAGAAAAGCTGATAGCTGACAGAGTGGAGGGAGGAGGGCCTCCTGCACAACAGACTCCAAGGGGAAGCAGCAAGAAGTCCACACATTGCTGTTTCATCATTGAAGCACTCTTGAATCAAAGAATATCAAATTTCAGAGTGATCTGATTTCATCACTGCTGGGAAGGATGATGACTGTCCACTACAGCTACGCGAGTCTGCAGAAGAAACTCTGCATGACAGCAACACTTGGCTTTCAATTATCCCAAACTTAAAGTTTCTTCAATTTATAATACCTCTGTTCAACTACTTTAACCAGCTTTTGAAAAAATAATTAGCTAAGGGGTGTCATGCATATATATAACGCTGTGTACAACATCATTCACAAGAAAGCTTTCAATGGTAAAGGTATTTTGCTTTCCTTTCAAAATAAAGCATGGGACTTGGAAAAAATCATGTTCAAATGCAAAGGTAGAGAGAACTCGTGTCACGCAGACAGTGGAAGCCTCTGTATTTGCATCTTTAGATGTATTACAATCAAATCATAAATGCCCCCCACCCAGCACTGATCGGACTAAGCTTCCAACCAGGAAATTGGCATCCAGAAGTAACAACTCAGAAGCAAACTGATTGCCCAAGAACACTGGAACTAAACACAGCCATTTGCAGTAATGAACAGGGAGGCACCTTATCTTGCAAACTGCTCAACATTACAGTCACACACAATTTAAAGACTGATTTTCCTTAAATCCTCTATTTGATACTACAAAATTTAAAACCTTTTCCTATGACGCAAACAGTTCTATCATAAAACCCCCAAATTTAACTTCATTATAAAACCTGGAAAGTTTACATTCTGATATTATTTATTCATGTCATTACTTCCAAATGTACACATAGAAACCAACAACCACAAAGCAGAAACTAAGCGTCAGTCAGAAAAATACAACAATTTCTGCATTGCCATTCCACACACAAAGGGTTTTGTTTGGTTCCAGAAAGTAATTCATGGAGGAATCTGGTTTTATCCCATCTCAGATGCAATCACTTGTCCTTTCTTTGAACAGTTAATTTCTGGAAAGACAACTCCAAATACTGAGGGAGCTATGTCTAACCCAGAAAGTGGTTTTCTAACTGAACCTATTCCACCCTTTCAATTTATATGATTATGCTATAGATTATATACAACTATAGCACATATGTTTCCAATGTGGTTTCTAGCTTGCACTCTCTGTTCAGTCTTTTTAAATCATAGAACATAAGAACGATATAAAAGAAGAAAGGCAGAACAAATACTAAATGGTATGGTTGGGGTGCATTACCAACACTTTATCAAAGACACTAATACACCAGAAGGATAGCTTTACACCCAGGAAATAGTTTGAGCTTTCACGTCACATAGATGCTTTGATTAGAAATATTAGAGCCAAAGTATATTTCTCCATATATGAAGCATGTTTGGAAATACCTAACACACCAAACATAGGCCTTCTTCAGCAGCTTCTATATTAACACAAACAGAAACAAAACAAAGCACTTTCACTAAATGCTGATACTAGCTCCTGGAAGACAAAAATTCAGTATAAGACAGGGGAGACTGTTCCTTCAGCTTTTCCACTGTGCCTGGTCATTAGAAATATTTTCACCAATTCAAAATCTTACATCACAGGAATATATGGGCACCATTTTCCTGCAACATAACAATATCTATACATCAATCCATATGCTACCTCCCCATGGGTTTACATGATGATTTTTTGGTCAGCAGCATCTCTCAAAGAGACGTTAGAAAAAAACAGGCTTGCTGAAATCTTCCATTCCAATACCCACCCCGTTTCACAGTCATAGACACTCAGCAATCCCTGCATGGTCAGCAGTGACTGCTGTTCAGCCCAGCACATTGGAGTTTTTCAAAATGAGAAGGCCTAGGTGACCACTCTCCAATCGCCTTAACTTTAGCTCACCACCTTCACACCAAGTGTGAGGGGGGAGCAGGAAGGAGCCTAGTGCTGGCCAGCAAAGCTTCTGGGCAGGAGCACTCCGTTCTCCCTCTTCGCTGAGGGCTTTGGCACACAACTGCTCACCTCTGGACCAGAGATGACATTGCCATGTTGCCCTTGACTAAACAGATAGTAACATATGTGCACAGAAAAAGTTCTAAGCTGACTGAATAACCTCTTACTATTGACTTAAGATTTTCTTTTCCTTGCATGCATCTCATTTGGTTATCAAAGTCAGGCAGTCTTTGAAAGTGGCATTATTATTTACAGAAACATTTTTCACTTTATTGTATTGAACTAGAGCCTTAAAATGTACATAAAAGGTAGAATAATGTGATATCTGCGCACTGCAATGGTACCTGGAGGAACATGCTTCCTTCAAAGGCCATCTACATGATACAGAAATAACACATATGCCCCAAGGACAGTGGAGTTTGGCTTTTCAGAGCAAAATGATTATGGGAACTTCTGACTGTTACATTTCTAACAGGGGTAGGTTTCCTCAGAGTTCAGAAGTGTCCCCCACATGTAGTAACCTCTCTCCAAGCTCAGAGTGGGTTTGAGAAGAGGCCCAGCAGCATGGTCCCTGCATGCTCCAGCACTTGTCCCTATGGGACCCTATGGGGGCAGCTGCAGGCCACGCTGCTGGAGCAGGCTGAAGAACGGTTGTCCTTTTGGCTGAAACATAGAGTGCACTAGAACTACACATTCTCATCACAGAATCAGAATCGTAGGGGCTGGAAGGGACCTCCAGAGATCATCAGGTCCAACCCCCTGCCAAAGCAGGGTCCCTGGGACAGGTCACACAGGTCTGTGTCCAGACAGGTCTTGAATATCTCCAGCGAGGGAGACTCCACACCCCCCTGGGCAGCCTGTCCCAGTGCTCATGAGTGGCCCAAGTGATTTTAAAGGCAATTTTTAAGCTTTCTGTAGGGTATTTTCTTCAAAAACAAAACAGATGGCCTATAACCCTTTACTATCCCTGATAAACCCTCACTTGGCAAATTTCTCTTGCATGCCCCTTCTCTGGCAAGGCTGGAACAGTCTTGTCCAGTCAGGACACTTCCCTGTGTCCAATCCCAACCCAAAAGAAAGGATTTCCAATGTGTTTGTAGGAATGAAGAGGGTAGTCACAGAAGCCAAGCAGACCCAACGTTTTTATTTGTTTCTTTTTCTCTAACTCAGGAAGCAAAGCCTGCACAAGACACATAGGAACTTTCTGCCCTGGGAGTTTTGTGCATCTGAGACTGTCACATCGCAAGCATCTTGCTAAGATAACATAAAATTTCAGAGCACATAGTTAATGTTCAAATGGCAGAATATATTGATTCTCTGCCCATCCCCTAGTATCTTAAGTTTACCCAGAAGACTATTTTATTTAATTAACTTGGTGCTTTATTAATATAAATATTCCACTATTGATCATAAGAGAAGCTGACGCATGTTTGAGTCAGGCATACATCAGATCCATTTAATGGAGCTCCACTTAGAAGAGTAGTTGGCTCTAAATCAAGGTAAATGGTAGCAAGTGCTCCTTTGGGATGACAGGGCTTAGCTGAATCTATAACATTTTTACGGAGCTAGTTTTTTTAAAAGCAGAAAGCATATGGAAATTAGATATAAAAATGGTCTCTCCTTGCACGTATCAATTAAGCATGTCAATACCTTAATTAAATTGCTCAACTTAATGAGATTTATACCAATGAATATGTTTTATAGTTATAATAGCTTTTTTGGCCACTGTTCAAGATGTCAAATAAATTGTGAAAAGAGGATTAAAAAAGTAGTAATTGACATTCTGAACTGAAGCCAGTATTTTTTTCTCTCATTTTTTTCCTTCATTCATGTGATTTTGGAGAACATATAAATAAAGTAATGAACCCTGTAATAGCTTTGCTTTTAAAAATGTCTTTCTTTTCCAGTTCTAATCCTTCTTATCAAATTCTCTAAGTAGCACACCATTTGAATTAAGAAGCACTTCAACCTAAATGATTATAGGCCTTTTTCCCCCTTTGAGGCTCACTATTATGCCTTTCCTCTAAGTAAAAAGGAAGTAAAACTTTTCTATCCAGACATGCAATTACTATAAAGACTTCTGTATTTGACCACATTAGCATAATGCCTTGACGTGCATGGATCTTACCCCACCAAAACCAGGGAGTTTACTCCCATCCTTGATTTGATTCGATTTTGTATCCACTATGCCTGGTCAAAATGTAGGCCATACCTGAAGAAGTTGTGCAGAAGTGTCAGAAAATACATTTTGGAGAAGAAGCTCTTCTAGCCCTTTGATGCTTTACACTCCTCTAGCCTGCTATTGCAAGCGTTGTTAAAATAAAGAAATACTAACCCCCTACTATTAAAACATATCTAAAAAACCCAAAACAACACAGCCTCAGAAAAAGCAGAACCAAATCAAAGGTCTCTTGCAGTCCCAAAGTCTGGACAATTCTTGTCTGGAGGAGGGGGTATAAAGAAGAATGTTGGATGCTACCTATCCTGGCTAACTCTCAGCGCTATCCTGAATGTGCTTTTGCCTGGTTATGTCAAGGGACATGTGACTTCATAGAGGAGAAGGACCTAACTCACATGTAAAAATGTGTTTGCATCCTCAAGTGAGAAGTATTACAGAAGTGCCTTCCCTGTAGTTGCTAGCAGAACCCCAGCAGGACTGCAGGTGACCAGGCCACACAAAGCACCTTTTGCTGTGCCAAGAACAGACTAAGGAAAAAATCTCTGTTCATGTGCTCTTCTCATTGCCTGGTAACAATACAGAAAAACTGAAGATAACAAAAATCATCCCAGAGGAGCTTCACATACACAAACCTAAGTAAAATACAAGCACTTCTGCTTTTATCTTTTATTTCAGCTGAATGATTCACTGAATTTTATTTGAATAATATGTCCAGCTCAAAACTTTGCATAATTTAAATTTCAGGGTTCTATATATTACCCTCTAGCTGGGTGGGAGATTTTGTCTGAAAATATTTCAAGAAACTACTTATTTTAAGTTATTCTATGATCTGTACTGGGTGCTGTGTAAACCTAAACTATAATTCAAGTTAACTGTGACTTGACAATGGTCAGACAGAAGTAAAAAACGTAGCAGCTATATAGTTTTTCATGTCAGTCAACATCTCCTGACTTTCATTCTGACACAACATTCCTCAGATTTTCCTCACTCCAAACCTACCAATAGTATTTTAAATGATACTCTTGAACAACAGAGAGACACTTGCATTACAAGTGCTTTGACTTTATTTCCTACCCTTATTAAATGTTTCCCCGTAATGCCAATCTAATTTTTCTCCTTTGTCAAACCATTAAATTGATTTCTTTAGATGAATTCCACAGCAGCAGCATCCGTGACAGTGAAGGATAAACTCCTTGATATATAACAGTTTGTTAGGTTAAAAAAATCCCAAGAATGATGGCTCAAACGTCAGGGAAGAAGAGCAGGAATAATTTATATAAGCCACATCCCACCTCTTTCCACTACTCTTACAAATATTAAAGATTTAAACTGATTTTCAGTTGGTTATACAAGCATAATTCGCTGTCTTTATAGCAGTGTTTCTCATATAATGAAGTACAATTATTTAAATAAAATAGGAAACAATTTCTTATTTGATTAGGGTACCCACTGTTTACTTCATAGAGTTGAACTACAACCAATTGTTTTCTGTTGAAATTGCATTATTCCCCTTAGATTGTTCAATTACATTCTGAACATCACAGCTAATCATTTCTGTGTGGCTTTTTATCCATTTACCGCCGTAGTCGACCAGTAAGGCTAAAGAAACACCAAACACTAATTCATCATACATTTCTAAATTTGTATCTAATAAAGTACATTTCAAGATGAAATAACTCATTCCAGCCAGCTGATGGCCTAAATAAGATGTTATAATACAAAAAAGTCAAAGCTTCTCCACTTGATTTATCTGCTGTGACCTCTCATTAGCAGAGTCTCTTCATTACGATAGGTGTGGGAATGTGTCTATGCCCACACCTGGTTTACACCTAACGGGAAGTCCAAGACCAAGTGGTGTCTTACACTGTCGCTTACTTTCAAGGTGAGTCTGCTTTCTCTGCAAATGAAGAGCAGCTCTGTGATATTCCACTTGCCTAGTAAAATGCAAAATGAGATGAGCAAAGCATCACTAGATCTGTCAATAGCAGCAACAGTTCACGTGCTCTGCTGTTGCTGGAGGCTTTGGGCTAAGGAATAAAAACATGGTTAAGACTCTTGCATACTATTCACATATGCAAAATTATTTATTTCATATGTAATTCATGTTCATTCCTATTTTTATCAGTTGACTTTAAACCCTATTACACTATTGTAAATACTACTTCCAAAACTCAGACCATGCTGAATGTGTTCTTTCCTTCAATGTTTTTGTTCTCTTTGTCTGTAGTAACAAACTAAACTGGTTTCTTATCCCAAGGTGCATTCTTGAAACATCTCCCCTCTTTCACTTCAGCTCAAATTTAATTCTCATAGTTATTCATGAAACTGCAGATATAAGGGTAGTATTTTTAACTTAAATAAAAACTAGTAGAGTTTTAGTTTTGATTTCATTTAAGGTTAACCTTCATTTTATGTAAAAATGGCTAACGTGACATCTCAATATACCACTTTTAAAAGACTTCAGTATCTGTGTGATTATCAGAGCTTACTCTTAATTTTTAGCTTTCCTAGGGAATGATGAACACAAGAAACAAAAAACCAGAATATAACAAATTGAACTTTCAAACAGGCATTTATTTCCCAAGTTTTTCATCCCCTAAAAATGCAAAAGTAGTGCTGTTTCAGCTTAGACAAAAATATGAAACAAAGCTAAAAATCCCTGATAATTACTGAAGTGTTCCACATTTACAGAATAATGGGGGGGGGGGGGGGGGGTGTGGTTATGAGAGAGTAAATTCAGTTTTTCTTCATGGTATTTACTCTAAGCCAACCATAGAAGATTCTTATATAATAGGTTGTGTTCTTGGAAAAAATGCTCAGAGAAGGACATGTATTCAAAGAACAGAAAAACATCTAATCAAAAGACCTTATGCAGGGCTAGACCATCAGTCATCCTTAAGAGGATAGTCCTATTAGACTATTTAAATATTTGAGTGATTATACCCAAACATTTGAGAGGAAGGCTGCTTTTACCTCAGTGTTAATGAGACCTAAGATTTGACTAGCTGACTCCAAATCACAGAAACCAAGGAATCAAAGCTGGAATGCCATAACGAGCAGATTTTCTCATTACTAAAGAAGTTGCTCAAGGATATATATATATTTTTTTTTTAATGAAAAAAGAAGCTATGGAGGGGGGTTGGACAATCCTAACAGCAGACATGAAACTCAACTACTTAGATGTAGTATTTTAGGCCAATATTTCAAAGGTAGAATTCCCTGCAAATGAAAAATTGCAGGCAAGACCAAAATACACTGTCCTAAGTGTCAGAAAGTATTTTCTGCAAAAGTTCTCCAGTCCTTTGATGCTTCACAGTACTCTAATTTGAAATTGCAAGCATCAGAAATATATTAAAAAATACTAATCCATCTCAATTACAACAGAGCTTCAAAAAGAAAATTATACTCTGGTTGCAAGTTGCCTCCCAAGTTCTGAGTGCCACCCCCCCCCGGCTTCCCAGTGCACCCCCGCTCATGCCCCTCAACAACTTTCCTGCAGTAAACTTGAAATTAAGACCTCCAAATGGAACACTTCAATTTTATACATAGAGAACAAGGCTAATTTTTTTTAAAACTAGGCTTACACTATATTCCAAAAGAAATAACTGTTCATCAAATAAAAGAGAACTACTGCTTTAATTAGTTATTACTTTAAGCTTTAGAAGATGAATCAGAATATTTTACTTTAATGCTAATTATTAAAAACATACTTTCCAAACAAGAATAATTAGAGAATATGTATCTTTTTAATATACTTATGTTTAAAATAATAATGATATTTCTTCAAATCCAAATGTGCCATTATACAGAAGAGGCAGTCACAGGAATATATGGGTTTTTAGCATATAATGCTCTCTTACTCTTTTATTTAACTAGTGTTCTGTAGGCTGAAATAGAAAACATTACAAATATTGCCTAAAACTAAGAAAATATTCCTAATGTGCAACAGGAATGCTAAATACTTTATTTTTAATCAAATCAGCTACAATTAAAAGAGCCAAGGATGCATACAGTCAATGTCTATTGGATAAGGGATCGACTTAATGCTTACTAATGTAAAAAGGAAGAAGGTTACCCAATATGCTCCACCTTTCAGGGGGGTCTGGTCACAATTACTATACATGAGTTTCTCTGAGTACAACATAGGCATAACTCTCATCTACCTGGGCCAAAGAGAGAGCAGTGTATATCAGGGCACCTTAAAATCCAACATGTCAGTTTTTCAACATGAAATAAAGGTGCTACAAAATCCCAGACAGATCTATCTAGTGGTTACCAGAGTCCCTTTTTCCTGGGCTCCTGGTTATGAGCAGAGAAGATTCCCTTACATACCTTTAGCAGGGCTAAATTAAAAATTACTCAGCTCCTTCCATAAGAGAAGGCATAAAAAAGTGCACCTAATTAAAAAAAAAAAAGAAGTCTTCAGTGTGAGTTGACCTGCCACATTCCACTTTGGTGGGGAAGAGAGAGGTCAGCATTTGCACTTCTTTCTGTCTCCTCACCCTTTCTTTCACAGTGCTTATAAATCAACCAGCTAAAGCAGGGATAACATTTTCTGAGGGCAAGACTCTCCGACACCATGGTCATAACATTAGAAAACTCCATGCGTAGTTTTAAGATCATGTTCTTTAAGGTCCTGAGCTTTGTTGTCTTATGGACAGTTTAGGCTTAAGTAGCTTCATCCAGCTCCACTTCACACCAACAGGCCACTATCAGCACAGACAATCACATCATGAATGCTACAAAGCCTCCAAAGGAAAGAGAAAATGATGCTCCCTGTGTCTCAGGAAAAGATCTGGTGGTACCTGCTGGAAAACACGAGATGGACAAAGTTTGCTGCTTTAGTGGTGGCAGCTTATCTTTCCTCTCTCCCTTTTGTTTTGAAAGAGAAAAATATGAGTCTGCAGGGGATTCACAACTGCTTTTTCAGCTTGTTATACTGACAAAGGTTGGCAAGCCTCATTTGCAAAAGCAAACTTGCTTTTCTCAAGGAAATGGATGATTTTCAGGTGACTTTACATTTTAAAATAAGATTTATGCAAGATAACCTTTCAAAGCTCTTATCTTTTTCTCAAGATTGCCAGGGCTCAATGAAATCTCAGTCGCCAACTTTCATTGCTTTTTATTTGCAAATTATTTTATTTAGCAAACATTGCAATTTCTTAAGTCTGACCACCCCTCTTTTTGGTTTTAATTCGCTTACTATGTCCACTGAGTGAATTTGTTAGGACTATGCATTTACCTAATATTGCAGGATAAAAAAAAATATTGCTGAAGATACCTCTAAGCAAATACTATCCAAGTGGAGACAGGAGAAACAATTAATAAAAGTCACTTAAATATAAAACTCAACTTCCTTTGTTCATCATTTGAGACCAACTTAGATTCACATTCTTAAGTTAGGTCCTTATGTCCTTTCAGGGAAGGTTAAACTGAAGCACTATGCAGTCAGTATTCTTTGGAGCACATACAGCTATACATATATGTATTCTTAATAAACTGAAATTAAATTAGTGGAATTTCATATACTGGAGCATGTTATTTAGAAATATGCCATTATACAAGAAACCAACAAGAACAACACATGCCCTTCATGATTACAAAACCTCACTGCCATATTAATTATTAATTAATGAGAGTAGGGAAGACAATCTAGAGAATTAAAAATTCTCTCAGTTTGAAACCAACTATCATGACCAATAAGAATTCAGTATTTCATAAGGAATTCTATATTTTATACTCAATGACCACTACCATAGATTGAATGCCTGCAGCCTGGAATATGCTTTTTTCCTCTCCTGCTTTCACCATGTATGAGCCAGCCTGCACATTGCTACTATTGGTTTAACCAAAGACACTGTGACTTCTCGTTATGAGTAACTAAACAATGTAACATGGCTGAAGAAGCCATAGGAGAAAGCAGCTAATTTCATTTAAAGTTCTCTGGGTCTAACCAGCCTCACACTCCACCACGTAGGAACAATAACTGAGACCCACAGGGATGTCACTCTCAGTCCCACCCAAAAAGCTTTGACAGTGTTTACGTATTCCTTTCTGGCCTCCTTTCCTTGCTTCTGCCTCTTATGTGCTTCTCTTTTATATCTGAGTTTTGCCAGGGTCTTCTTGTTCCTCCTTGCCACCATTCTTCGAGTTCCTGCTCACTGGGAGGAGCAACTGAGCTTGGAGAAGATGATCCCTGAATCAACACACTGTAGAGCTGGTTCATCTAATTGTCACTCCGAGCCAGTCTGAAACCTTATGATTAGCTGGAGTTTTAAAACATGTTAATGTTCTCTAGAAACATTTTATTGTAATTTATTTCTTGGTTAATACCTCCTTATGATAGCAGTCAACTAAACACCTTAGGTGACTAGGCAAATGGGGTTTGTTCTCTTTTCTGTAGAGAATCTGGAATTTTGTCTAATGATTGACCAGGAAGAATCGGGGAGAAGAGGGAGAGTGGAGAAGGGAAATGCAAAAAGTGTATAAATGGGAAACGGAAACACTTTATACTAAAACCATTTCCAAAGTAGTCTCCCTGTTGCTAGTATCACTGCTTCCTTTTACCTTACTGGAACTACGAATGCAGTGACAGTACCATGGTATATCCCAACACAGCATGGAGCAGGGACCGTGTTCTCATCTGTGTATATGCATCATTTACTGTACTCTCCACAAAGCATTACCGACTGCCCTTCATTACTGCTAATGGAATCTCAAGGTCAACTACCAGCCATAAATGTCCATTCTAAATAAAATGTATTGAAGACACCCTGCCCAATGTCTTTTACACAGGTTTCTGGTGAGCCTAGGAGTGTCAAAAACCCAGTTGACCTTTCAAGATAAAAACATTATCGGCTGTGTGGATTTAGATTTTAATCTGTTTCAATTAAGTGTACCCACTGAGATTATATATTTCCTGTGGGCTATTCACAGTTTGTGACATGTTTTATCAATATTCATTCTCTCTCCCCCATGCTCATAGTATTTCTCCCACGTGGTGGTCTCCTAACATACATATGTATGAGGCGTCTGGTGGGAGTACTGGTATTATTACAGCACTGTAACACTCTTTGGCATTTTGTTATTAAAAAAACATATCTTTTGTATCTTTAACTTGCCTGTCT
The DNA here is from genome assembly GCA_022605575.1 of Laterallus jamaicensis coturniculus. NCBI lineage: Eukaryota > Metazoa > Chordata > Aves > Gruiformes > Rallidae > Laterallus > Laterallus jamaicensis. Next base: position 2,431,474 of record JAKCOX010000016.1, read on the forward strand.
GTCCCTTCTGGCATAGAACAGCTGTAACTCATTAAGAATAACCCACAGTCCTCATCAGCAGGATAACATGTTTGAATTCACAGATAAAAAAGAAAAAACAATTTGACAGAAAAGTGAAATACCAACCAATCAACAACAAAACCCACAAAGAACCAAAACGATCCCCCCCTCTGCCCAATTCTGCTCAGAAAGTTGCTGTGCTGGATAGATTTGAAGCATAGCATCAGCAGTGATAGTGTGACGTATCCCCTGCATTAAGTAACATGGCAACTCATTCCAAGGTCCTAGCACACACTGATTTTGATTACATTCAATATGAACTGCTGCCTCAAATATTTCAGAGCTTTTTCTTATCCTAGAGAAGAACTGATTTCCTAGAAGAGGGAGAGAGGTAGGAAGAACTGAACAAAGCTACAGGTTGCCAGGATAGAACTACATGTTCACTTTCTCCACTTCACTAAAAATAAGATGAAAACAAATTTCTGCACTAAATAGAAGGTGATACTGAGTACTTATCAGATCTTCTCTTCAAAAGGAAGGGACATTTAGTAAAAAAGAAGAGAAGCAGAGGAGTAGGAAAGCACCAAAGATCCTCTGACAGAGCACGAGGCCATTACATTGGACAGCCAGTTCAAGAAGAAAGGAAGAAGGAATATATCTCAACCAATCATCACCACCATGACCTCCTCCATCCCCTCCAAAAAAAAATCCCAACCAAACAACAAACCACCAAAAAGCTCATTTGTGCTAATCAACCTTTGATCATAGGTATGAATACTTAACTTCATGACACTTGCCACTCCTGCATGAACACACTACATTCCTCTGCATTACATTCAGAAGTCTGACCAGTTTGGGTGATACTACAAACATCAACAACTGCACAAGGATTTATCATTTCCCTAGAACATAAGTTATAACACAGGGATTTACAACATTTCAAAACTAGACTGGAACTTCTTTATTTGTAGTGCACACATGCAAAGTTATTTTTAGTCTGTTGCTTTGGGTATTTTTCTTCAGTGTAAGAGAGAAACTTCCCTGACAGCACAATGCACTGGATGAAAGAAAAATACTGCATGCAAAACCAGTCTGAAGATGTTGTTAAGCATTTCATACATTGGATGGGAACAGGTTAACAAGAGAACACAGAAATGTTTTCATTTGGCTAAGTAATTTTTACAGAGCAAGATCTACAGTCATACCAAGTATGTACCAGTCTGTTTTGACCATAAGGGTTAATTTTATAGGGTTTGTTCAAGCATATTGTTTGTTTCAAATGAGCTACATTAGCCAGATGCCAAGCTGATACAATAAACAGCCATGCCAAATCTAATGAATTAAGAAAAAGAGAACCAATGAAGAAATTTTCACATGAAATCAGCTAATGACAGGAAAGAAAAATTAAGACATATTAAAATAAGTTTTAAAAGTCCAATGTTCAAGTTGCAGAGAGATTCTAAACATGAGGACTGAGATATTGCTGTCCTTGTCATACCTATGCATTTTTTACTAGTAACTAAAAAATCATTTACTTCAACAGGGAAGCACTGGGTCATTAAATAAATCCATACACCAGCAAATATTCCAGTCAAAGAATTAATTTTCTGTTGAGGGATCAGAATAAATAACAAGCCTAATTAAAATTTTATCATACTGTTTCTCAGAACAAATTTTGCATTTAACTACATTGCTTGCATCAAACAGGCCTACAAAGGCTTCTTGAACACAGGCAAGAAAAGAGCAGAACAGAGATGCCTGGGCTCATTATCAATGCTAATGCACTTTAATGATCAAAATTTTTTATATTTTCTTTTTAAAGGTAAAAGTGATGTAGGAGCCCAACTGTGTTGCTAACAGAAGTTAAATGAACCACAAACCAATAGAAGTGTTGTGATGTGCATTATTAACCCAGTGCAAGATAAACCTCTATCAAAAAAGTATTAACAGGTCAGAAAAACTCACTACTCTTTCAGCCTCCACTGTCTGAAATTATTTGCATTCTCAATCGTTTTCCATACAAGATTAGTTAGAAGTGACTAAGTACCTGAAAGAAAATAGCCAGTGAAACAATATATACTGTAGATACTGTGAGGGGCAGTGTAGATTTTTTCAAAGGTTGACTGGAAAGCCATGCTTCTCTTTACATGAAGAGAGGTGGCTCTACTGATATTACACTTATGTTTCCCACTAGCTTGGGTTGACCCAGTATGGGCTTTCTTGAGTCAACAGCTCTCTGAGCAGTGTAGAAAACTAAACAGGACCATTGTTACCACCACAGTAACCAAAGTTTAGAAAGAAACATAGAGCGAAAGGAGAAATGATACCATTAATGTATAACTTCCTACTGTTTTTAAGATGCAAGAAGAATTTAAACTGCCCCAAACTCACAAAAACTCAGCAATATGAGCCCTCCTCTCTACATTATAACACTATTAGATGGTGACAAGATGATTAAAATTCAGGTCAGGATTGGATCAGCTCTGTAACACTAGATCCCACATCTTCCTTCTCATAACATATATGTGTGAGCATACATAAACATCATATTAACTATGAGATTATATATATATAAATAACATATATTTCAAATGCTATCCCTAAAACACAGACCACATTTGATTAATTAGTTGCAGAAGCTCTAAAATACACATATAACTTATTCAAAATAAACATGGAACAGCTGCATTTCATGAAGGGGCAACTGTTATTTAGAAAAACTAACAGCCCATTACTAACTTTGCAGGTCTAAGCCTAAAGGTGTTATAAAAGTTCAAATCATTGCTATCATCAGAGAATAACTTTTTAAACCAAGAATAATCATACCACATTATCATACAATTTTAGAGTAGACATAACTATGTCTATGTAAAAAGTTCAGCTCTGCTGTACAGGAACAGCCTGGTTATTCAGAATTTTGCTTCCTGAACCATTCCTTTGTAATGAGGTTTCACACATAAGAATCATTCAGGGTTTTTTCAGATTTCTTTTGGATTTAATAACACCAAACAACTAAAATAATATGGGTGGAAGGATATTTACACTTTTAGTGGGAGAAAAATGGGTATCAGCCTGGCTCATGTACTGTACAACTACATGCACAACCCCAAAAGCTCCCAAAAAAATGTATGTATTTTGGACCTTGCTAACTTAGCAATCAACTAAAATATATTTGCCAGAATTGAGCTTCTTTTTCACAGCGTGGCTGATATCCCAGCCTTTGACATTACTATGAAAGCCCTGTGAAGTTAAGCAGTGGCAGCACAGTGTTGTAGCTGGAAAAATAATCTCTTCTCTGTATTTAAGTGAATTTAAAAAATCTGTCTCATGGAAAAAACATTGCTCACACCTCCACCTTAATTACTTGGTGTCTTTGGTAAGAATTGGTTTAAAAGCTAATGCAAGGTCTGTATGAAGCTTCTCTGGGAAAGATTACACAAATTCACAATGCCTTTGTCTGACATAACAGCAGATACGATGGTTCAGAAGATTCATTTGAAAATTCCAATGGAATCCCTTTTTTTCTGCCCTATCAAATCCGTATCACACATGGCCAACAACCCAACTGTAAAGTGTTACCTGTTTTTCTCCAAGGGAGGAGGCCAGATTACCAATGCACTGTGCAGAAGTCACTGCACTGAAACACCTTCTTAATCTGCATTACTGATAATGAATTATATAATTTGTGGTTTTGCTATTAGATGGAAGACAATAAAAAGGTAAACTGCAGCACACCAAAGGAAAATAGATATCTTCCAAAGGAGTAGATGATGCTTAAATTCAATACAGTACTAAAGAGTACTTGCACGGCAGGCAGGCAAATCCCTAGTAAATATAACAAATGAGTTCTGACACAAGTCCATTTAATATACTCTCTCACATATCTCTTTATTCATGCTCATTCCACTAAAACTCCATTACACCGATCTACTTTAAAATTGCCTTGTACTGAAACAACTACCTCAGCTTTGCCTTCCAGATAATTCTTAGGAACTGGGCATTTTGCTCATCTGCTGCTTTGCTACTACAGAATACAACAGGAAATATTTATAAAAAGTGACTCTAGAAATGTTAAGGTTGAAACATAACCAAAACTTCAGCATTTGTGAAGGGACAGCATGAAGGGAAATGCAGGCACAACCTGTGGACTTAAAACGCATGTGACAATACATAAACCTGTTCTGGAAAATAAAGACACCTTTCAAAAGGAAATGACCACTCTTCCTCAGTAGAATCATAGAATGGCAAGGGTTGGAAGGGACCCCAAGGATCATAGAGCTCCAAGCCCCCTGCTATAGGCAGGGACACCAACCTCAGGCCTGGAGCTACACAAGGTTGCCCAGGGCCCCATCCAACCTGGCCTTGAACACTTCCAGGGATGGGGCATCCACTGCTTCTCTGGGCAGCCTGTTCCAGCACCTCACCACTCTTTCTGTAAAAAACTTCCCCCTAATATCTAATCTAAACCTTCCCTCCTTTAGCTTTAAACCATTCCCCCTTGTCCTGCCATTGTCTATCCTTTTAAAAAGTTGTATTCCCTCCTGCTTATAAGCTCCCTTCAGGGACTGGAAGGCTGGTAGTAGATGTGTAAGTATTATACATTACAAAGAAGTCTACTCAAGTAGAAACTGCTACCTTGCAGAACCCATGATCTTTACCCACATGGACATCCTTTGGCCTAGTCCTCTTTGCTCACAGAGAATGTGAAGAAGCTACTGAATGCAAATGAGATGGATAGAACAAAATGACCTCAAGTTCAAATCCTATAAAGTACCTCCAGCTACGTTTTTACAGGCTCTTCTTGAAGATACATTTAATTAAAATAAAAGGATGATATATACCACTGTGCAAAGGTATTCTGATAACCAGAGTAGCAAAGAAATAACGACATAAAAGTTCCCCTTAAGAGTTATTTTAGTAAGGCACACAGATAACTGCATCTGCAGCTTGTGGCCAATTCATTATATACCTACTAACTTTTCCAATGCTTCACGTGTGTTTCAGGAAGAGTTTATGGGAAAAAAGACAGAGCTTTTTTCTGTTTTTTTTTTCTAATTTTTTCTTCACTGGGAGACATAAAAAGGTATTATTCATGATATCTTTTTGCTTTCAGGAAAATTTTAAATGGAGAATCAGGTCTTGAGCCTGCTGGAGTATACCTGATGTTCAGTATGTTTTTAGTTAGAAAATACACGTTTCTTATTTGCTTGTTGTAGGTTTGCCAGAGCAGGTTCGATACAAAAAACTATTTCCTTTTGGAAGAAGGTGTTTGCAGAGAGGTAGTATGTGCCATACCAGTAGTTGCTCCTTACCCAAAGGCTGGACAAACACAAGCACATGGGAAAACAGAAGGACCTTCAGCCTCCTCGTGGTGATAGCAAAGTACTTCACTGGCTGGATCCTAAACACTTCAAGACAACTTTTTTTTTTATTGAGGGGAAAACAGAAGAAGATGGGAAGATGGAATATATTAGCCACATAAAGCCTCACATAGATGCTAACATTGTAGAGAGAAAGTTGGAAACCAAGTAATTTTCCTCTAAGCCCTTCAGTGTACTAACATACTGCTTTGGGATGGTTAGCAAGCTCCTCTCTGGTTGGTAGGATGGAAATGGAGCAGAGCCACAGTCAACGTAAACCAGCAGATTTTCTTCCAGCTGGGTCTGCAGGCCATGGGGCTCCTCTCTGTCTTCTCTCCCTGTGATATATTTTTATGTCCCAACTCGGTTGTCCTTACCATATTTTGCATTCAGTGGAGAGTTTATTCTGTGCTGCTCCCATCTGATTATTCAGGTCTCCTTACCTTCAGCAAGCCTTCAGGAAATCAGACACCAAATAACAGTCCCTTCACAAACACCACAAGAAGGATTGCTTTATGAGACTATTATGGATTGCCAACTATTAGCCCTAGCTTTCCAAACAGGGGTGACCCCTGACCCTCACAGACCTGGCCACACAACAACCTTACAGGGCTGTCACCACCTCCTGGCAGTAACTAATGTGCTGAAGTCACAGCTGGAGCTCACAGGTTTAAGCAGCCTCCTTTGCACAACATAATGATGTCCCACAGCAACTGCAGTGACGCATTGTTTAGAGCAATGCCTTTAATACTATGAAAGATCATTGCAAAGGCAGAGGCCTGAAAGTCCCTCTGAAACTCAAAAAATACAGAAGTACTAATTAATAGGATACAGAACACAGCCGACTGCCAACCTCAGCATTAAGAATCTTTCCTCTGTGGTTTGTCAGAATTTCCAATTTGCTTTATGACAGCTCTGACCTGCATTATTTCCCACAACCACTGCACCTAATCATGAGACAGGTAAGCAGATGTTCTTCCCCAGTGATTGCTTTGGGGTGAAGGTGGACACTGGGTGAGGTTCATTTTTTTTCAACAGCAGCCACAGCAATTTTTAAAGAAATCTTAGGGCATCAGCAGCAGCGATGTAGCTGGTGGCTGTCTGAACAGAGAAAGACCATTCCTGGATTGGCAGGCCAAGCTTCCCACTCTTCATCACAGCCACAAAGTCATAAAATTATTTAGAGGAGGCCTCCTTAGAAAAACAAGCCTCCAGGGAAAGAGATATGGATAAACTGACTAGCAGCTTGTTGCTATAGTCTTAGGCCATAACTTGGTCTCAACATCTGCTGGGATCTTTGAACCCATGGCAAAGTTTCAGAAGCCACGATAAGAGCAAGGGCCAGGCCTTGGAGCCAGTGCCAGATATGGATGTGTGTGTTCTAAATGGAACAAGAGATTCCAATTTCTCCCAGCAGCTGAAGACCAGGTTATCAGTGCTTTCATCTAATCATACATGTTTCCTGCATGTATGGATGTCCATGTAGCTGTCCAACTCTATAGATCAAGAAACCAACAGAGTTGATGCTCAAAAATGTATCCCATATATCCTGTCATTGACCCTGCTATTCATTAAGAATCCCCTTCCCTAAAAGCCAGATAAATTTCAGATACATTTTTCCAGTTTGTATGGCCTTAGGAAACACACTCTCTTAAAACCTCAAGCACAACACACCATAGTACACAAGCACAGTATTTGTATGGCCCTTCTGCTACTAACCTTGCTCAAATATGTGCTGTAAGTCACAGATACTGATGCCTATTTCCAGGACACATTCCAGGTAAGATTTTTCATTTTAGTTATATTTTGTCTCAGTCAGTTGGAAAGTTTTTCACACACCATTTCTGGTGGAGTCAACTTAAATCTCCAACTATGATAGTGCTGCTGTCAACAAGACTTTGGAAAATCACTCACCTTCTGCAAAATTATTAATAAAGTTTATATCCCATAAATATAAATATACATTTATACATCAATTATATAATCACTAGTTTGTATCAATTAATTCAAAACAAGAATGTCTTCAATGGCACCAAAGAATGCTTCTAATAGAAGTTCTCTAATATGGTTGGTCTTAAAGCCTGATAGAATATTGATATAAATTACATGCAGTTAGCCTTATGAAAATGTAGAGTACAATAAAGCTGTTAAATGAAGAAAGTTGCCACATTAACTGTTAAGTTATAACCCACGATTTTACAGAAGATTTCCTGGTCTCACAAAACAATTTCACTATGTACTGTCCTTGTCTTGCAGGAAGACAAGAATCTGTCCTTAGAGACAGTCTGTCATCAGTTTTATATCAGCTCCTTTCTGCTGCAAGGCAATACACATGAATTGGACACAACACAAGGGCTGCTTCAGCAGAAAAGAGTATTTAAGCACCTTCCATGCTCAATGCTATCTGAGAGGAGCCAAGAACAAATTCTGAGCATGAATGTGCATTGAACAATGTGCATATACATTAGGAATTAAGATATAAGAGTTTCCATGAAGAAAGGAACATTGTCTCTTCCACATTTTGACAAATGAGCATCATTAGCTAGCAAGAAATCAAGAGAAATCTCTGTTGTTACAATTACTTTCTTTGCTCCCACAGGTATCACAACTTCACACAGAGTCAGTTTTCCATTCCCTAATGTCTAAATGCAACACTATCACCTCTGAGCTTATTTATAACCAACATCTGGCTTTTATTGTTATTGATAACATTTGAACATAAAGAGGTAACGAAGTTGTGCACCAACTTTCCTGCCTTTTCCTTTTATATTTACCCTCCAGATCCTCTCTTTCAAGAAGGAGCAAGCACACTTTCAACCAAAGGAGATGGAAGATGAAGCTTTCCACTCTTCTGTAAGACAGCATGGAATGCAGGTGACCTGCATCAGACATCTTCTGAGTGCGTTCAAAACCTGCCTTTCCCCATCACAAGAGAGTCATTAACATCAAACTAGAGGCTCTGCTGGGGAGGACAGTCTCTTCTAGCCTCCCTCCTGAAGCTGTGCCATTGACAGAAAGAAAAAATGCACTTTCCAGAAAGAATCGGAACGAAGCAGGACTAAAGAGCAGCAGTTAAAAGAGCTGCCTGGAGGAAGGAGACCTGGCTTGCCAATTCTTGCTGTAAAGCTATTTAAGATACTTTATCCAGTGACTTACGTGTGAAAGTAAAAAGTGAAAGTGATCTCTTGGAGCAGAGAGTAGAAGCTGGTGGTTTCACACTGGATTTAGCCCTCATGTCCCCACCACCACTATAATGATTTCATGCAACTGACTTTCAAGATGAATTGCTTCTGATTCATGCCTGCATGAAGTCAGAGTAAACCACTTAATTAGATTAACTGATCTAATAAGCAGGAGGCTGCACGAAGATCTTAAAGCTCCAGTTTTCCTCCCCAGAGACATCCTTCACACACTTACCCAAAGGGGATTTTTACCATAACGACAAATTCTCCCTAAAATGCACCCAAATTGCCTCAGCAATAACCTCTCCAGGGGTCTTAAAATCTTTTTGCATCAGCATCCAGGCTTAAAAGGTTAAAAAACCCAGCCATGTTTGGGTCAGTTACATGTATGAAATCCTCAGATGTGTGTCACTGTGTGTGAAGTACATAGTCCGTTCATTTAAATTAAAACAAAAGACATTTCTTTCCCCTCCTTTGCCTGTCCCCTCTCCTTTAAAAGAGTAGGATAGGGCATGCTGCTTTTTCCTTAAGAAGCACACCAGATTTCCTGTCTTAAACACACTCTATAATTAACAACCAGCAAATAATGAGTACCCAGGATATATAAGTCTATTAGAGTGCTGGCAGTGCTAAAGACTCATGCTGTTTCACTGTGGGCTCCACTTGAAGAGGTGATTTATGGAGGAAATTTTTTCATTAAGTAATAGCAAATGGTTTCCACCCTCACAGTACCCAGCAATCTTCTGGGAACAGAACAGTGATATTGAGTCCTTTTCTGGAGAGGAACATTTCAAGGACTTTGGCTAGAACATAAAATGACAATCATTTACTCAAGGTCAGGGAAAAATAAGGGCAAATACAACCAGAGGTTAAGCATAAGGTGCTTGATTACATAAAATCTGTCAGAGAAATAATACAGTTGCTTTCAAAACTACCAAGGGCTCTAGCCATCTCTTGCAGAAATAAAAACAGGGCCAGATTGTCACCAGGTATCTCAAATTATCATTGCTATTGCTACTTCTTCTGTAGTCATTATTACCCCTAAACAGCTAAGCTCTTATTCCCCTTAATTATTCTAAATACTTCTACCTTGAGTGAATCATATAGAAAGCTCCACTATAGAGTGACAAAGCTTTGAGTACTGCCTGTGTGCCAGCTAATATCACAATAATATTGGTACCTAATCATTTCAATTACCAACTTCCTTCTCCCCTAGGAATAGCCATACAGAACAAAATATAATTACATTGGCACTGCTGCTACTGCACATCTACTTTCCTTGCAATTCTCCAGTGCTATTTACTACAAGACTGCCTGCAAATAGGGATTCCTCCAGTGTATGGACAGGCTTGAATCAAAATATCATCATTATAATGCATTGCCTTCCTAGGCAACTAAGTTAAGGCATTCAAATATTCAATATAAACTTTACGACATTCATGGGAATTGTTCTTCACATATCATGGATACAGATGATGAATTATAAATGACAGTACACCAAACTACTGGCAGAGGTACTAAAAGTACACTGGAGTCTTGGCTCCCAAAGATCCAGCACTGATTTTCACAAGACTTTTCCTCACATTCATTAAAAAATATTGCCTCTGTTGAACGATCTCAGTTCAGATGTCCAACTAAGTACATACAGCTACAAACACAACAATTTTCTGAGTTGCCAAGAACAGATGTCGCTGTGACCTGGTCCCACTAAACAGAAATACCAGGGAAAAAAAGTAGCAGCATACAGAAAATTAATACCCCTTAGTGGTATAATGCAGGCTTTTCTTGTGAATCAGTGGAGTCTTGCACTAAAGCATGACAACAGGATGAACAGGATGTATCCCGATGCAAGCCAAGGAGTGTGCTGAACACTGGAAAAGTAGTTTATTTCAAACACCCACCACAGCCTTGAAAGAACCTCTCTCCCTCCCTATGATCCCACTGTAGCGTGGCAAAGACAAGAACAAAACCAGTGCGTGGGCAACACCAACACACAGAAGCAGCGTTACACGGCTGTTCTTTGACCAAGGACATGCCCTTCTGCAGCACTTGCTGGAAACATGGGCAAAGACAGGGATTCATCCCACTCCTGAAAGCGCCATAAATCGGAGAGCACTGCTGTAGCAGTCTGTATTATATGCATACAATTTTCTCTCAACATACATAACAGTTGGCTACGTGCTAACTTTTCCATTTAAATTGACTTTGTAATTGCCTCAACATGAGAGCAAAGCAAGTACAGAGCCCAGCAATTTGTGCAGTCATCATCACTTTACAACTTCGCTTAATTCCTTTCCTTCAGTACCTCGTATAATGGAGTAGATTGAGAAAAAACTACAGCTCCACTTTGGAACAAAAGCTGTTTTCTCAGAGGTCAAAAGAGCACGAATGCTTAGTTATAATAAAAGAGGGGCTCTGCTTTCTGAGCTTGGTGAAGAGGGTGAAATCGGAGGCGTTCCGTATCTACGCTCACTTTGAGAGATGACAAGCTGTTCCCCGGGGGCTCTCTGAAACACATGGCAGGCAGGGCTCCTCACGTGGGGCATGCCTGGGGGTTGCCTGGGAGATACCATGAATACAATGAATATATGTATTTTGTGGATGTTCTGATCCCAAGAGCTCTTCAACCGGTTCTGCACACTGAGCGTCACCTCCTGCCTTCTGGGTACGATAACATGACCCTGGGAGCAGCGAAGCACTCTGCCTGTCACTGCTAGAGCTGGGATTTGCTGCTGAAATCCAACAGGCCCAAGTCACACAAAACACTTAGATGGTTATTATAAATCTTACATGGCCAAACACGCTTTCCATAACGTATCTGGGAAAACACTCCCAAACTTCAGCCAGAATCTTAATCTGTCTTTCTTAAAAAGACAGAAACTGCTCTGTGTGCTCCCTAGAAAAAAAGGATCATATTTGTCGTTGCCTTCTGCTCATTTTCCCACTTGAAAGGAGACGTATTTTTCAAAATCCAGAGGATCCTGTAAGACTCAGAAGACGTGCTACACACTATTGATACTGACACGAGAGCCCTGGGCCCTCTAACATGCTACGATGTGCCATGCACACAAGTCACCCCCCAGGAGGTGCATCAGCAATCAGGTAACGTGCCACAGCAGTTTTAACATGAGTACTAATGTACACAGAGTTCACACATCACAACATTTCAGAAATAACAATGTTTCATAAATAACTCCTCATTTATTAACTAAACCTTTTCTTTAATGCCACCACACTTTACTGTCATCACTCATGACATTTTCTAGAAATTTATTTCTCACAACCTGTGCTTTTCCATACTTTTAGCTAACAATGAATTAACCTTCTACCTGCCCAAATTTCTGATCTCCTTAACTCTACAAATCCTCACGTTGAGCCATTTGATAGTTTGATAAAAAGATATATTTTAAAAGAGATAAAAACCACCCTGCAAAATAATCAGTTTGTAAAAGCAAATGTTTCCATTTTAATACATATCCTGCCCTTCACAGTAATTTCTGTTACCTGTAACAGTCTGTGCTGCTTAGGAAAAAAAAAAGAAGCAAAAGAGCAGTTAGTACAACTACACATATTTATTTAATGGAAAACCATGCAGTACTCTTAATATTTCTAAACTGGAGATACAAACAAGAGTTCAGAATCTGCACACCTTGTCTTATTTACAACTGAATTCTATTAATCTAAATTACTTTGATGATGCTTAAAGCTGAAGTATAGATTAGAGTGAAAGCTCAGCTGTTTCAGCAGCCCTATACTGCAGTGCTGTCCCTGGGTTTTAAAAAGGAAGGATGGATGTGGAAAATTCACTTTTAGCCTAAGTTTCCAAATACTCAAGAAATCTGGATTTCATCCCCCCAGAGGATCCTGCAATCCTCATTTTACTTAGGCAAGCTGGGAGATCCCTGCTTACAAAAGGCAGCTCCTTTCAAGATGAAGACTTCCATTTATGCTAATATTATAGTATAAACAGTATTTTTATCATTTATTATAAAGACTCTTATTAGCAGTCAAAATAATGAGTGCTATTTGTTAGTCATAGTCTTAAAAAACGCAGCTTAGCTAAAGTCTGGTGGAAAGTGTATTTCCATAGAGCTCCAATAAACCGTCTGTCTTGCCAACCTCCTAATGTTCAGTGATATTGCAAAGGGGAGAAGGGGACGCAAAACATCATTCTGCAACTGTCACATAACTCTTCGGCACTATCACTCCCTTCCACTCAACTTGATTCTGCTTAATGTTCAAGATGAAAAGAGCAAACCCATCCATTACTGCAGGCCTGGTTCAGCGTCTCCACAGTTTTAAGTACTTTTATGTGGCACAAGTGCACGTAGGAAAAAAGGTTGGATTTGATTCCACTTACACTGATACATAAACATTTAAGGTCTTTTTCATGCTATTGTTCCCAGGACAAAGAAAACCAAGAGTTTAGTTGGGATTTATCTTTAGCAAGTGTAACTCCATGAGAAATCACCAAGCAATATTTGGCTTTTCACACAGGAGGGAGCAGTCCCTCCAAGCAGAATGACTGCATGTCATTTCATAGCGCAGCACTTTCCTTGGTGGTAGATGTACTTTAAACTTGCTCGGTCTCAGGCATGTCCCACGCCCTACATTAGTGCCCTGACCACTTGACTTTTGCTTAAAACCAAGAATTAGCCCGAAAATTCTCTAAAATGGAGTCAAATTCTCAAGTAGTTTCCCAGGCGTGAATAAAGCCGGCGAGTCAAAAGGCACTGTGGTGCTGCGCTGACATTTGTTGACACAACTTTAGAGCAGAAACAGTTGGAGCCAATCTAAGGAAGTTGTTATCATTGATCAGGGATCAGCTTTGTAAGGTGAATGCCACTCAGCTTACAAAGATGTTTTGCTATGGACCTGTTGATAGCATAACATGACTATTTATGATTGACATATTTAACAGAAAATTGAGTTCCTTATCAAATTAGAATAGAATTGTAATTGTATTATTTAGCAGCTACATGGATGACCTGTTCTGCTGCAAGAATATGAATTCTATGTAATCTATTTAGTCTTCATCTATAGTATCTGAATAAATAATTTACACAAAGCTACCTAATCAAGGACTCAAGCAAGAAGAAACATTGTTTAGTACTTCCCAGTATCTCAGACATTTTTTTATCCATCTAGATATGAAGAATCCATCAGGCAAACAGAACTTACTACTGTTTGGAAGGGGTAGAATTTACCAGTACCTTACCTTGGAGCAACACTGGGTTTAAGAACTCTCATTTCAGGAAAAAAAAAAAAAAGCAAAGCACATTATAGGGAATGCCAGGAGGAGCACAGTAAAGAAAATTATAAATTCCTTTGGGGAACTAAGTAACATTGGAAACCATCACCCAGTCTCTTTTTTTTTCAGTATTCATCTGAGTGGTACTGACCTGAACAGATTAGTATGAGCAAGGAATTCAGACATGGCATCCAACAAAAGCTGTCGATACAGCACTGACTGTCCTACCTGAATAATGCAAACATGGTACATGAGCTACAGATTGGTCACAGGACAAGGCTAAAGATATGAGGCTTTCACCATATCAACACAACTGGCTTATAGAAATCACAAAAAGGCTCTTAATTCTGTGAGGGAACTAACTTGATATTCACCAGGGATGACACTCCTGCATCACCTGTACCACGTTTCCAGCAGGCTTAACGTGAAAACAGAAATAAATAATGATGCTGTCAGACATTTAGCTGGAGGTACAGGAATGGGTTGGTAAACTTCAAACATCTGAACTGACCCCGAATGAGAGACAGCAAAACAAATGGTATTATGCTGAGTAAAACATGATCTGCAGCCTATGAACTTCTGGATTAAACACTCAAACTGTTACAGTGAGAAAACCAAATAAATATTAATAGTTTGCTTTATCATATTAAAATACACTGTAGCTTGCTCATTAACTACTAGTGGTGTAGTTATTTAATAGTGTTGCTTCAACTATTTGTCATGCATAACAGCATTTCTTTTGCTTCATTTCCTCTTTATGGCCTTCAGGAAGGGATAGAAAAAATTACTTAATAGTTTATTGCATTCTCTAAAAATTGTCTACAGCTTAAGAACTAAATATGATCTGCAGATGGTATTCCATGGTATTAAATTTTTGCTGGATGATAGAACATTATTCTCAATATATACAAAGTTTAAAATTATATGGAATGAAAGCTGCTGGTATAAAAAATACAAAAAAATGTCTCAAGCAAGTCTTGATCAAATCTATGAAGTTTTCCTTGTTATTCTGACTAAAATAAAAACATGACTCCTAAAGTAATTAGATGCTTCTGGGATCTTTCAAAACATTTTGTAGGAAAATCTCTACAAAGCAGGTAAGTAGATTGCAAATCCCATCAACACCCCACAATCAACAGACTTCATTTTCCAAAAACACCCCAGAAGTTCCTCATATAGGTAAGAAATCGTGGAATGCCTTTAACTTCATGCTTAGCAAGAAAGGAGAAGTTTTATGAAAACTCCTGAGACAAAAAGGATTAAATAAAAATCTCGGTAATAAATGGTTACTTGATTCATTTCTTTGATTTGAGCATTTCAAGTTAAAAGTCTTTTTTTCTTCCAAAAAGTTTTAATTTCATATAAACAGTAGGTTGTTAAATTGCCCTTTAACTTTATTTCTTTATAACACTCCGTTAACTTCCAGTGAAATCTCATTAGAGATGGATTTTCCAGCAATACAATATAGTTGAAACATTCAGCCATGCAGTGTATTTAATACAAGAGCCACCCTATTAAGCTAGATGATTAAAACATGTATGTATCCACTAGATTTTATGGGAAATCTGCTTTAAGACCTGCTGCAAAACCAGAGTGAACCTTAGAACAGTTTCAGAGCATGCTTTCACAGCCCCCCAGAAAGTAACCTTGGCCATGCCTGGCCGAGGCTAGGCTGCCTGTGAGGATACCTGCCAGCAGGACTCCGACACTGTTCCTATCACAGAGATGTCTTTTGTTTCTGACAACATATTCCCTATTCATTCATTACTCTGAAAATGCAAAATACTGCAGTAATTTATCCTAGGAACCAGTGAAGTCGAGTACCACATTAGATAGGAAAGCCTGTCCACTGAAGCCTTCCTCCACTGGTGGAAAAAGGCTTTTCCACACATTTACAGATCATGCAGCACGCCAAGAGCTGCAAAATGCTGCCATCCAGCTTGTCCATCTAATTCTTTAAAAAATAAATTTTAGAGAGTCCAGTTTTTCACAGAAATGAAAATTCTTCAGGGAGATGGGAAACCCACCCAACAGGAGACAGGAAATTAACTGAGACATAAAAGTTAACACTGCACCAGTACCTACTAAGGGTACCCACCTCTTCCCTGCAGAGTCCTGCTGGCCTGGGAAGACCCAGTGAGAAGCAGAGCAAGTTTCCCTCCTGGCTTAAATCTTTACCCAAGTCCCCCTCTCCAGTGGTGTGTCTGCTGTGTTCCCCCTGACTGTCCCATAGAATCATAGAATCATAGAATTGTAGGGGTTGGAAGGGACCTCGAGAGATCATCTGGTCCAACCCCCCTGCCAAAGCAGCTCCCTAGGACATATCACTCAGATAGGTGTCCAGACGGGTCTTGAATATCTCCACACAGCCTTCAGATGATAGCACTGAGATGACCCGGCACAAACCAGTCAGAAAACTGTGACTTGGGGTCAAACACCTAGCTCAGGAGCAGGAGGGACAGTCACCCTGTAGCTGCCTGTCTTTTAAACACAAATCCACGTGCAACTACTAAGGTGAAAAGACCCAGCTCTGAATGCTTTGTAATCTGTCATCTCGAGACATCCAAATACTGTTACCCAAGACAGCATTCTATAATTTATTTTAGGAATAAAAGCTACTATCTGTTCCTCAGAAGAGAGGATTATATTAAAAATATAATCACATTTTCTATTCAGGATATAACAAATCTTTCAGCTGGCTGGTTAAGCAGAGAGCTGGAGTGACTCCGTTAAATAAAATCCATTAAGCACATGCTCAGAAGCACCCCTGGAAACACTCCTCTCTCCAGCAGGCACAAGGTGACGCTTTACGTTTGTGTGCAGAAGTGGTATTTCCCTGTTGGCAACAATCCTACTGTAGAAGTTTAGATGGGTTTTTGTAAAGCATTTTCAAAGGGGGCGTTTTTTAATTTCCAAAAGCCAAAGGTGCTATCTGTTCATATTTAAAACATAATTAAGCCAAAATAACAGAGGAAAAATATGAAGACTAAAGCGTGGTAAAAGCTCATTCTACTTGCAATTACTTTTGTGATACAGCTAAAATTTAATTCAGTAGGTGACACGATTCGCACTTCAGAATCAAGGAGCTCCTTTTAACACAAGGATAATCTTTTGCATTCACTAAAAGATTAAAAACAAAATTAGTTTTCTGTATCAACTACAAAGACTGACAATATAAATCCGTGCCTCAATGGATAAATCCAGTTCTCATAACAAAAATCCCCTACAAGAAGGCATGTGTATTCATGAGCATTTTTAGTTTGCAGCTAACAAGTCTGAGTGTTAATCATCTATATCATTATATAGTAGCTCTGATATCCTGTGACCAAATATCTCTGAACATGGTGAAAATTAAGCAATCCCAGAGGAAAACTTTTACCTGTCTCCCACTCTACTATATCTGTCAGTCCAATCTTTTCCTGTGAATTTTTAAAAGAAAAAGGTAAACACCATGGCCATGATATTGTATAGACTGAAACTGTTACCATATATACTGAAAACTAAAGTGGCACACAAATGGGGAGAAAAAGAAACACAACTTATTTTCACACCACTAATGTAAGGATCACAATACTTATGCAAACAGAAAAAGCATCATTGCTTTGAGGAAATAACTAGTTTTGTGCATGGGGAAATGTAACATGCATGTGGGCTTAGGCTCTGCAATGCAGCTTTTCAGGCTTGAAAAATACTGAAAGTAGCTAGAAGGAAAAGAACTGTTCTATAAAAGTAAACTTCAGAGCAAACATAGCATTGAATAGAAATGCAAAAGGACAGGAAAGAGAACAAGGGCCACTGTTCCTTCAAAACAGGAAACAACAGGAGGCATGCTACTTGTAGCAGGTAATTTCAATATGAATATTAATGTATGTTTCAAGAAGAAAAAAAAGCAAAGAATCTCAAATAGCCCAATAATGACAGATTTTTATCACTACGTACTAAAGTAAGGAATTTCTTAGTCTACAAAAAGCATGTATCCAGGACTGAAATAATAAGGTTTGCATATAGTGCCCGGGGAAAACAGTGCAAATTAATCATGTTGTAAGACTACCCTGCCTGTCTTAACACTCCAATAGCCTGGGCAGTGCTGTGAGCAACCTGCCTGACGCAGCGTGTTGTTCTGAACTGAAAGTCAGATATGAAGGAAAACAGGTCACACACATGAATTCACTAGCATCAGTCACACTGCAGATGAAATCACCAACACCCAGCCAGGCTCATTAGCCTAGAGAGCTCTAATGTAGTTATTAAATTCCTAATATAATTTGTAGGAAGCTAATATGATCCTTTAATTTATTTTATGACTATTCAATATTAGTTTGCGTTGGAAAGACTGGAGCTTAAAGGTGTGAAATCAGAAGTTATACTCCTTGTACTGCAAATTAAATCAGCTAGGATACTGCTTCTGAGTTTCAGCAAAATGAAGTTTCAGAGCTAAGTTTGTGAGTAATTCTAATTAACTTCAAAACATTAACATCATATACAGTTCAGTATAAGCATCCAATCCAGAAGCAACTAAAAACATTGCATAAAATAATTGCCCTGTATTCATACACTCATAAAAATATTTTAACATCAGGCCAATATTGCTGACAAGCTGAAGTTAACAAGACTGAGCAAAGGAATCAGAAGATATGACCTTACTCTTAAAGATTTAACTTTTTTTTAATGTGTCTTGGACAAACAATCTATCACCTATGCCTTTGCTTAATCCTTCTCTAATAACGATCACAGATGTCAATCACAAATACTCTATGTTATACATATATGCCATAAATACAGAGTAACAATTGTCAGCATACTTCAAGAAACACAAAAGTATTATCAGCTTACATAAAGAATTAATGCTTTAGGGCAAGTATATTATTCTTTTTCATTAAAACAGAAAATACTCTGTTTTGAGACAAAAAGTGTTCATTGTTAAGATATAACAGTTGAGGATAGGTTCAAAAGTACCTGGAATTCTGAGACCTTCCGAATACTCTTTTTCTTTGATTCACCCTTAAATTTACATCTACCTATGCTAAACCTTCTCAATTTCTGTGAAGAAAGAAGTACACTTCAAGTTTTCTTCCCTTGAACTAAAAGACTTGCAGAACTGAATTACAAGCCCCCTGAAAACAGAGATTTAATAGAACCATCAAAAGGACCACAGCTGCACTATTGGATACCACCCTAATTAATATTACATAATCCATACAACACATGTGATCAATTTAGAGGTCCCAGGCGGTTCTTAAGTGAATGAATGCAATTTGTAAGCTCTGATCTGTCACTTCCACTTAGAGCAGAAGTGTCTACATTTCATATTACATTGTAATGCATGCTGTAAGCCTGTATCAGAACTCCAATTACTCATATAATGATCGAGTTCTACAGACATAATTAGGAAATGGGGAAGACAGGATCCGTAAAATGATGGGATGATGGCAGTGGCAAGGTAGGGAGAAAGGTAGGAAAAAAGTTACAAAAGGTCAAGTGTCACCTGCTTGGAACAGCTGCTGTTATTGGCCATTGGTTGGCACCGAGAGGAGGAATTTGCCAAAACCTGCTTTACACTTTAGGGTTATCTTACATGAAGTGGAAAAATGTAGCAGCTTAAGCTGTGTGCTTTAAAGGAAAATTAGATGCTGAATGTGGGAAAACTTTGACAGAAAGCTTTCTGCAGGTCTCACTCCCTACGCCTATTCTATTACAGCAGTTAAAAAGAAATCCAGGTTCAGTCCTTTAGCAATTCACCTTGTAAAACAAAGAAATACCTCATAAATTCAGCACTGATTGGCTTTGATCAGGAAATGAATACTACAGCATAAACAAGAGCTGCAGTTTTCACAGTAAATTTTAAAAATTCCAAAATCTGAGCTACTGAACTATCTCCCCATTTAGGAAGACTAAAAGGTTATGCTTAGTTAAGCTTGAAACCTGTCTCCATAGCAGAAGTTGGGTAACTGAAATGTAATAGAGCTGAGATCTTCCTAATAGGATAAGCTTCTCATGTAAAAAACTCCAAAAAATACAACAGGAATGGTTTCATTTTTGCATTAAACAAGAAAATAAGTGCTGAAGCACGTTTAAAACCTACTTAGAAATTTCCCAAATAATTATACAGAGTGAAAGGTTTAGAAATGTCTAAATTTCCTAGAAAAGAAAGCTTGCAAGTAATTTTTGCTAGTGAATCAAATCCATGCACTACCACCAAGGAAGTCTCTAAGACAATTACATTTTGTCCCCAGCCAGACTTCTCATTCAAGTAACACTGTCTTGAACTAAAGCCAGTTACAGCACAGGTCTGGGAAGGAAGGCTGTGTGGGCTGGCAACCTGGCTCTGATACGTGTGCAAAAGTCTTGTGCACAGCTGCTAAACTTCTTTTACTATACTTACTTTATAAGATGCTGAAACAATTAATGTAATTTAAAAATCACCCAAGTACTGCATACAGCGTAGTAAATCTTATCCAGAACTAAAATAAATCAGATTTAATGTTTTAGAGTAAATATATATGAAAAAAGATACTATAAGTACACTCACTCACTAAATATGGCTCCAGACAATTATGCTGGCTTTCATTGAAAGAAAAAAATAAAAATTAAAGAAGGGAAGAAAACCATTTGAGGAAGGGGAGGGGAAAAGCCACCAAAGCAGTGACGTTAGCAGTGTTCCATTATGTCCTTATTTAATTTTGCAGCAAAGATGCCACTGACTTCAATGAGTACAATTTGGCACAAAAGACAAGCAGAATGAAATAGTTTCAAAACAATTTCAATACCCTGTTTTCCATTCAAAACTCTGACAAGCTCATTTCATTTTTTTTTCTTATTCCCTTTTTTTATTGTTGCTGTTGCAGCTCCTGTATTTCAATAGAGAAAGTGGTTCTTCAGCAGCCCCTGAAATGCTGAGTTTTTTTCAGAGAAAACGCACCAAAGCCCCTCATGCATGGAAGATCATAATAACCAAAGCAAAAACATACTTAGTGACAGCGTGGTTAATGTGAGTGAAGTGTAAAACTGGAAATGGAAATCTGCACAGTCTGACTGGTTAATAACAACCATCGCTCATAATGTTTATGCTGATCCAAATTGGAAAACAAGAGAGAAACAAAGGGAAAAAAATTGCAAGCGAAAAAACTGCGCGTTACAGAAGTATCAAGCCTGCTGTGATGTAAATAACTGAAATGATTACTAATCTGCCTAATATTTTTAAAAACAGATCTGTCAGAGAGAAGGCACAGCATCACAACAACTATTACAGGCAAAATTAATTCCAACGTTACAGATAAAGAGAGATTTAAGACATTTTGCTACTCCAGAAAATGGACATTACTGTGGCAATGCAGATGCCAATAGGCAGTAAACATGAAGAGAAAATGGTCAGAGAAACACTTCTCTTTTCCACTACCCTGAATTATTTATTAGGAAAACCTTTCTCAAGGACCCACAAGATTTCAACACCACCGCTGCAGGTTTTTAATACTTTGTGTGACTCCATGCACAGAGTTACTGCCACAAGCCGCCATCCCCACCGCCGGGCCCGTGCGGCGCAGGCGCCTCGCTCCCTTACGCTCAGCTCTATTCCATGGCTAATCTTTTTACAATGAACTTAATCCAGTTAACAGCAAAGAATGGCGAATGTCAGAGTAATTGGATAACAGCCTGAGATTCTGTAATTATTTCATTACAGCAGCAGACACTGTTTAGAGCAGGGGACGCCCACCAGCACCGATGGGCCACGGCAGCCCTTGGCCGCTCCCTGCCCGTGCTCCTGAGGGTGACCACCGTAACAACACCCGTGGCCTCACAGAAATTAAAACCGCATTTAGGACAAATTTAATTTGTGTTATGTTTCTGGTGACCACAAGCCAATTAGCTTACCTTACCAGCTCCTAGGATGCTCCACAATATCCCAACAGACTTATTTTTCTGTCACATTTTCAACAATCTCTTCAGCTTTGGTTCCTCAGCAGCTCTGGTTCTGCTCAGTTCACCTTCCGTCCTTTTTGCCTCTCTCCTCTCAGCATGTCCCTCCAAGAAGGAAGAGAGGAAAACTCTGGCTGCTGAGCCAGGTGGGCTGGCAGCCAGCACACCCTGCCGGGGTCCAGCACCTGAAGCAGCAGGGCCTCCCAGGGAGACACAGTTCTGCCCCATGGAGCAGCTGCCCTGCAGGGACATGGCTGCCGGGACAGTGGCTGCAAAGCTCTGGGCCCTGTTCTGCCATGCCCAGTCTATGATGAGAAAGGGAAGCGTGCTGCCCTGCGTGGTACTGCCATTATGGGGGAGCAAAACTGGCCTGGGCATAGCCATGTACGGGAGGTCCCACCACACACCTTCTCACCAGTTTTGTCAGAACTTCAGTTCTGGAGCGCATGAGCAATGGGGGTATTTAGGAAAGCAAAACAACACTTCTATTAAGAAGATTGTTGTTTCAAACATATAATGAAACAGCCTGTGGTATTTCCATGACTATCACCTAATACTGACCAAAACGTTAACAGAAGTGCCCGGTCTCAGATCTCTACCAGCACTTGCCTCTCCGCCACATGCAGTGGTGCCATAAAGCCAGATGAGTGGTGTCTGATCCTCACTCGTGTGGACCAACAGTGACACCTGGGGGAGACAGAGGTGGGAGGAGAGGAGCTTGCTCCTTCCCTCAGGTATCCCCAGAAGCCGGGAAGCTCATTGCACCCAACCGCCCACCCTACAACACCCGGCCTTTCACTTCTGGATGAGCTCTAATTCATTATTGAAAAGTAACTGACTTCCTAAATTTTATGCTCTGGCTACCAATTTATTGGCAGTGGATTTAAGCATCTTATACTCAGTTGTGGAGCACCAGCTTGTGAGGAGCCAGCACTGTTTCACAACCAAAATTTAAAAAGCACACATATACTTGTATTCATGTGATTGGTAATGCAAATTTAAACTTTGCTTATAACAGGTGTAAGATTCTTTTAAAGAAATCTTAAAAGGAAATAAAGTGCCATGAAAAAAGTTATAGTATCATTTTGGACCAAAATAATAAGATTTTCATAGAAAGAATGAGATCATTACAGTATATTTGTGATTTAAAACTCCCTATTAAAAACTCTGTTGTTTGCGTTAACTACAGAGTGAAAATGCAAACTTAATAGTGCACTCAACAAAGGAATAAATGTCATCCCACGTTTTCATTCTTCCTCCTCCCAACCTGCACCAGCCTCTCAACTCCCACACTTGACTTTTCTGACCAACCTGCCTCTCTGACCACAGCACTGCTATTTATTTATTCATTCTTATCTTCAGGGCAAAGGGCTGGAGAGGGTTCCTGCCTGTATTGAATTATCTCCCCACTTTTCTCCATTGTGATGAAGGAAGCAAGGCTGCTTCACTGGACACAGAAGTGGGAATCTCAGCAGTGATGGCATGGCCAGTGAAGGCAAGACACACCAGTGGGACAGCAGCAGCTTCTGTGGCTGCATACACATTAGAAATAAAATAGCGAATGAGCATTTCCAGTTAGTCACTGGAGTTGCAGTGCTCTGTGGGTGGCCCTAATGATAAGGATTAATTCTCTAAAAATAAACTGTAGATCTTGAACAACTATTTCAGCATTCCAATCAATTGCAGAGATATCTCTGATAACACACTGTCATCTTAAAAGTCTATCCTGAGTTACTATAAATCTGATTAGTGAAAATCATAGCAAATTGCTCAGCAGAAAGTTAACTTGTCAAGAGCAGTTTCCTTCTCTCTGACTTTCATTTGCCATCCGCAGCTCAAAACTATGTTTTTAGGGCTTTTGCATAAAGCATTTAATTTTTTTTCTGTTTTCAAGTGAATACCAAATGGCTCTCAGGAGCCATTACTTCTTTCATCTCAAACTCTTCTGCAGAATATTTCTGTATAAGCACTTGAGAGAAGTGGCTCATTACAATCCTGTAACAATTTTCTCCCCTCCAACACCTATTTCCTCTCCTTATATGACTGTTCTGCTATTTCCTCTCTCAGAAATACACTGCTCTGCAACTCCAGACCACTGACTCCTTCTAGACAAACTCATGAGATCAACACTTCAGGGCAGGTTTACGGTGCTGCTGAAGTTTTGAGCAGACCACCCCTCCAAGAGCAACAACCACAGCCACCATTGTGCTGTAGCCTATCCCCTTCATAGCCATGAGCTGGGCCTGACCTCAGTTGCTTAGGGTACACAGGGCTTGGGGAAAGGATAAACCATGATCGAATATGAGCAAAAGAAGTGTGGGGAGGAAGCTGCTGAAAGATCGATGCTTACATACAGTAGGAAGTATCTGACAGGTTCTGCTCCTTATTGCTGTAGCAGCAACATGCAAAAGCCTTTGTCAGTCCTGAAGATCATTCTCTTCAGACTTCCTCTTTTATATACTTAGGGTTAGGAAGCAGAAGCCAACAGAGGTACTTGAAAAGTTTCCTAGAAACAACTGGTGATCTTATTTGGCATCAAGCAGTAACACTATGGAATCTTAAATCACTACTAGAACAACTGACTGAAGCGTGACTCAGAAGTTTGAATTACTGAACATGCTTCATGAAGTCAGAGCAGAAGAGGTAAAATAAGGAAATCTACTTGAACAATTCTGATGCATCTATAGAAGACACAAATTTCAGACATTTCATCTCAGAAGAGTACAACTGAGAAACTGTGACCATGTGGTCAGCTGTAGCAGCAAATCAAACCATCACAGGCAAAAGCAATGCTTAGCATACACACACAGGCATGTAAGCAAACGTAATCTTGCTGCTCTCAACATCTCTTCTTGACAGCAACACCTGTCACGTAGAACAAGAATGAAACCCTGCTGCAGTCAGGCTAACGATAGGCAGTCCTCTCAGCCAGCCTCGCCAAGCACAAAGCTGAATCCATCCTGATGGAAACAACAATCATAATATTTCTGCCTGTACATTAGGCTATTTCCTTCTTGGGTGCAAATAAAGGATGCAGTCAACAAATAAAGACAAAAGAAATAAAGTATTTATGCCATGATAAGACAAAAGAAATAAAGTATTTATGCCATGATAAGACTGGGAAGAATACATATGAATGAAAGACTGAAGCTGAGAAAAACAACATTTGTTATATACCAATCTTAGAGGCTTCCTTACTAAATAAGGAAATTACTGAGCAACACTGTATAATAATCAGGACTGGAAATTCCAGGCACTGTTACAATGCATCCAATTCCCTTTAAGTTCAGAGACAGCTTTACAAATCAGCTCATTGAAAACATTTCCCTTAATCATAGATATAAAAGCCTGTAAAGTGAGAGAAGTGTGGTGCAGACCTAGTCAACCAACCCCCCAAACCAAAGAAAGGAATCCTTTTTTTGCATGGTTACATGCAACATTTATAGCTTCTACAACAGCCAGATGACTTTTTGGTCGTTTGCAGTCAGGATGTATTAGGACTCACTAACTCACTAGGCTGATGTGTTGTAATCATTAGAGAGTCCCAAAAAGCCATTGGTCAGGGAACAATGGAAATCCTGAAAATTTTAATCATGGGATCAATAGAAAACAAACCCTAATTATCAAATACTAAGTCACTAAATTTATATAGCTAGTGAAAAAGCAAGCTTTCTGCTGGCATGGATCACTCCATATGCTGTACGAATACACAAATTCAACAGCCTTTTGAAAAACCACGTTTGTAAGGTAGAACAGCATATGGAAAATAAATACATATGTTAAAAGTATAAGGACTTCCCTGTTCCTGAATTTGATGAGGAAATAAGGCTTGTGCTTAAAATCGTCACCCTGTTGTCAACAGGTTTTACAGTGCTGTCAGGGCACAGTACTGTGTATCTGGAATAGAAGAAAAGTGATTTAAAATCTTGGCCAGGTAGACCATGGGAGCCACAAATCCCCAGAGCAAGATGCACTGGCTGACTTACAGCCTCCTGGGTGGCCCACATCTATCACATGTCTCTGCTTCACCAACATCGGTGGGCACCACTGACCCCTGAGCAGTTACCTGGTAGATAAAGACACAGCGCAGGTGTTTGCAGGGGTGTGCAGAAAGACAGGTCTCATCCTAAGCCTTACATGTTCTTTGATTGAATGGGATGGATTTCCAAAGGCTTCACAGAATCACGGAATCATAGGGGTTGGAAGGGACCTCAAGAGATCATTGGGTCCAACCCCTCTGCCAAAGCAGGCTCCCTATAATATCTAATTGGTTGTGAAATATGCTGAAGAGTTTAAAAGTGTTCTTTGATATAAATACAACCATTTATTGTGAAAGATGTTGGCAGTATCATATTTTATTTTCATACAAAAGGCTGAAAATGGTCTCTAACAAATTGCAGTGCAGATGGATCACTGTTCTAAAAGGATGAAACGGACAGGGGGGAAAATAAATACAAGTACAGGCCAGAGCCTGATAGAGCTGAAGTTAAAAAGAGAGACCTCATTTTTCTTTCCATCCTGAACATTACAGCTGTAACAGCTTTATTACTACAGCTTTATGTATGTTTACATTTTTTGCTGATTGTTGGCATTACAGCCACATCTGGTATCATTTTTCTTAACTTGCCTTATTACCATTTGTAACATGTTTCCCCCACTCCCCGAGCCTCTCAAGGATCAATCTTCCTTGCCATTCTGCCCCGTCTTGCCCTCCTACCTTCTCCTCTAAGTGTCATAGTCTGCAAGACCTTCTTTCAAGAGGTAATGACAACATGAACAAATCTTTTTGCACTTTTCTTTTTTTTTTTTTTTTTCCCAAAGTAAGGAAGAATGCAAATAGAAGGGCTGATTTGACAGCCTGACTGTTTGGCTGTGCCAGCTCCACTCTCATAACCCCAATTCCAGCTCCCACTCTGATCTGCTAGCCAAACAACATATTTAATTATATCATGCTGGTAGTACCAGGCCCAGATAACCATTTTGCTGGCAGCGTTTTCCTAAACTGACCCTATGGCAAATATCTCAGCTTCCACAGCTTAAAATAAATTTCTGGCTGCAGAGTACAAATTTATCACCTGGGAGACACCCCCGTCCTCCATTCAGCACTGAGTTATGGGGAAGCTGCTGTCCTCTAAAGCACATCCACATCAAAGAGAAACTGCAGGGCCTCCTTTCCTTCTTCCATGTTTCTAGTTTCAAGTAATTAACAATCTGTGACATTTGCACATTTTCACACTAATTGAGAACATACAAAATAAACTTTTAGCTTAAGTACAGTTTTAAAACCCAAGGGAATCTTCCACTCCTGCTATTAATGAAAAACAAAGTTCTGGATATTTTAGGGTTGGAGAAGTCAAATTTGTCATTGTAATAGAATATGTCTTCCTTACTGGGTAAAGAAAAGGTCTAAACTGTCTCAATCAGTCAATAGCTGTTTCACACTAGCTTTTATACAGGAAAGTGAAATGAAATCTTACAGAGTGAAAGAAAAATTACATAATTGCCAAAGGAGTTTTCAGGGACAGAGTATGGAGAATGTTCCTCTCAAAGGCAATAAATCTAAATTAGAAACATTTTATTATTCTACTGTCCTTGTAGGCATTTAATAGATATTTATTCAGTTGAGAAAAAAAAAAGCATCTAGTTCAAGTCAACTCTGAAGGAATAAAAAAACAGTTAAAGCTTCTAACAAGACTCAGAAAATGAGATACTTTCTTCTGGGGTGGTTGTGGCACGGTCCAAAGACAACCGTTACACTGGGGTGGACTTACAACTGTTGGGGAAGGTTGGAATTGGTGGCTAACGTATGAAATCATAGCATCAGTGCATGAAATCAGTAATCCCATCACAAAAACAGAGGAGACCAGTGATAAATGGGGTTGGTATTCAGATGCTGGAGGGAAGGGATGCCATCTAGAGAGACCTCGACAGTCTTGAGAGGTGAGCCCATATGAAACACACAAAATTCAACAGATGTCCCATGCTAAGGTAACAGCTACCGAGCCCACAGAGCTTTGCAAGGACTTGACTTTAATGCCAACTTTCCCCATGAGCTGCCCATTATAGAACATTTACTGAACAGGGAGTAGGAACATAAATTAAGAAACAATTTTAACAACTGAAATGTTAATAGTTTTGTTAATATGCTTTAATCTAATCTATCAAAGTGTTTAAATATCAAGTAATATGAGTGTTTCGAGGAGCACTGAAAATCTCAGGTGTGGTTTGCTAAAAATGGGTACATTTGAGACAGTCCTGAAAGGTGGAGAGAAGACGACTCCAGCAGGAAAGCTGCAGCATCTCCCTGCATTCACAGCTCAGGTAGTGCCTGCATTTTGGGGCTTATTCCTCCAAAGTGTGATAATTCCAACTCAGGAAATTACGAATTGAGAGATGTTGTCAGTACAGATTTGTTGACATGGAATCCCATTTGGAGTGAACTACATAAAGTCTTCACTTTGACAGTCTATTACTCCTGCTACTTAGAGGCACTCATGGTCCTGAAAATACATGTCAGAACAGGCACGTAGTTTGGAGTTTATTTTGAAACTGTAAGAAAAAGAAATTACAAGAATGACTGTCTTTGGTGGTATGTATGGTCTCCAACATTGGACATGTGCTGGCAAAACCTAACAGATCTCTAAGAATGATGCTTTTTCTTCTTCACATACAACATAATTACACCTGTTTGGTGAGAACTCAGGTCTAAGCATTTTCTTTTCCCTCCACAAACTATTATGGCTCTCTGCTACCTATGAAGAAACATTCTTTTTGGCACAATATAGTGAAAGTGAGGTGTAAATAGCATAGCACTCACTTTGTTCCCAGGGCAGAGGTTTAAAAAATGATAATTTTTTTTAAATTTCTAAAAGGTACATTTTTAGGAAATGGTAACCGTGTACCTGTGGAGAAGTTTTTCACTGGAGCAGGCCTTTCATCTTTCCCTTCTGAATCAACTGTCCTGGTGAAGCTGGGAGGGGACATGGCCAGGACAATCAACAAATACTTGTAGACTCCTAGAACATCTTCAGCTCCCTGTTCTCTTCCCTGTACCTGCATACCTTCCACCAAGCAGCACCGAAATGTCTGCAAGCCCATGCTATCAGTCATGCCCTGCACTCAAGTCATAAACTCTGTCTGTGCTAATTTGCAGCTGAGGCATTTCACCAGGAAACCAAACATTCAGAGGTCTGCTGTATCAGTTTTACTTTGAGTGTAATATGTATGTTTATAGTTACATATTATATACATGCTATATATAATATACATGTTGTATTACATATAAATATACTAAATGATTCAGAAAAAATCTGAGTAGCTATTTCAAATAGGATCCAAAAAATTTCTATGTAGAACTAACAAAAACATTCTAAGATTTTTGTAACTGTCATTTTATCCAAAATGTATTCTTTTTTCTAGCTCTATAATAAAGGGGGGGTTTTTTACACACAGAAACAAGAAATCATTGGCCAAAATTTTACTTTACTGGACACAAGTAATTATTTCAAATTCAGGTAAACATAGGCATGTATCTGATCAAGAGGGTATTTTCAATTCTCCTTTCTATCCTGTACTTACATACCTGTAAACCCAGAGACCAACCAGTTTTCAAGAAAGCAATGGATAGTTTTTCAGTAGCACATAAAATCACCAATACTGGGAACTGGAGTACAACATTTTCTGCCTTGGCTGAAACTGGTAGCAAAGCCAGGAAGTCTTTAAGTATGCCTGAAAAAACCACCTCAGGGATTTATTCCCACCATCACACCTAAGAAAGGACAGCTGTACATGGCTGCTTTGAGCAGCTCTGTTCAGCACAATCTCCAACCACCAGTGACCGAGCAGCCAGGAGCCAGCCCAGGCTCGCCTGATCTTGCATTCAAATACTGAAATTCCAAGCTCTGCTTAGTTCAAAACATCAACAAAGATCTCAGTGTGAATTGACATGGCTCTGTAAGGCAGAAATTAAGACACAAATCAAGTGAAACTATTAAAATAATGGAGGTGTCCACTACATTTAGAAAACTGAGAAGGGAAAATGCAGGTGTATTTCAAGAGAATTGCAGTGAATATGCAAGTTAGTGAAAGAGAAAAAGAATAAAGAGGAGAAGAACACTGAGGCGTTTAATGATCCCCACCTTGGCACAGGCATCAACAGCGACGGAGGAACTTCAGTGCTACAACTAAACGCAACCATTCACCTTGCAATGTAAACATGTGTGTAGTTCTGACCTCTTCAAACTTTGGTTTTTCCCTGTTGCTTTGCAGTGGCTGCATGGTGGTGTTTTTTGGTTTACTTTTAACAAAAAGAAGAAGCTACCCCCAAAAAGGGCAAAGACACTCTTCAGAAAGTCCAGTAACCATGAAACCTAGAACGCCACTGCGGCTTAGACTCACTGTGACAAGCTTATAAAAGGCAGCAGGTGTTGTAAATAAAAGAAGCTTGGCCTCAGTTCCACATGTCTTGATTATTTATTCTTATTTTCTGAATTAGTGTCTGGAGTTGGTCAGATAAAGAACTGGGATGGCAGACAACGTAACTGGCTAGTGGTAATGACAGCTGTTATCCACATGCTGACAGGAGGAGGACTTTGTTCATAGCAACTGGGACCAGAAATATGTTTTTCTGTGAGTACCTAAGGACAGATAGGTAAGAAATAGTGGTCCACTGAATAGAAAGTTTCCTAAAATCCCCACAGCAAAAAGAGGTCAAGCAGTTACATGAGATACACATTTTCATTAGGAATACAAAGGTTCTTTTTTTTCTTTTTTGGGGGGTGGTGGCAGTAAATCTGTCCTCTTCTGACTTTAATGTTTTAAATGTCTTGATATTTGACTATTTGTGCACCCAGGGGAATAAGAATATTGTACTGACACAGCCCTAACCAATCACACACCCCAAAAGCATGCCAAGTCCGCAAGGCATATTGAGCATGTTCTCCGACAATGATATCATAAAGGTTCCTGCAATGGGAAACACATGGCACCGATTCCTCACATTCCCTAACCTGTATGCATGAAGCTTCATTCAACTCTGATCGCTTCAGTGACAAAAGCCAAAAGATATCAGGGCCTAAAATGAAGAAAATAACCAACTCAGAGGACCTGAATGCTGCACACTGATCCTGCATTGGGATATACATTTTTCAAAACCCCAGGTGTACCCTCAACCGCTAAATAGCGTTAGTCTGAAATTCAGCATAACATTTTGAATTCACTCCTGATGCTAAAATTATGCAAATTGTTTATTACCAAGACTGTCTCAGAAGGGGTGACATTAAAGCAAACTCCTCTAGCCAATATAAACATACATATGTTCATTGAAATACTGGAAAATCTGGCAAAAGAATTCTATAAAAGTTAAGTTCCCAGATGTAAGTGCTATTGTAACTGCTACAGCTCTGTGGAAGCACTTAATCACACTAAGAAATAATGCCTCTTCCCTGGGAGCTGAAGTGCTATCTCCTTTGTCTTCCTGTGTGTTGTACACCCTCAGGAGCTATTCATCGTGTCTTCTGCTACTCATACTCGCTGCAGTTCACATCCTTTCACATTCGTCTTTGACAGAGTTCAAGGGAATTGTGCTGTCAGTAGGGAGCCATTCTAGATGGAGATGGAGACATATTTGAAATGGCAGAGAAGGAATCCCTAACACCAAAGTTTCTGCACCAAGGGTTTGCTACATTATTTTTTGAAAAAGCCTATTCAAAAGAGTCATCCACATCTCCAAGATTTAGAATTAGGGAATATGGAGGGCAAAAGCGTTTGCTGGCAAAAATGATGTATGAAAACAGCTTCCATGAATGCAGCCAGGGAATCAAATTCTCCTCCGGCTAAGAGAAATCACACCTGTCTCAGAAAACTTTTAAAGTCATTTTTTGTCTGAAAATTAAATAATACCCTCAGTTCTCACAGTGTTTTTTACTATTATGACACCAAGATATCTGATATTTCCACAGGCATCTTACCCAAGTTGAGAAGAAAATTCTCAAGACAACGTATTTGTTGTCAGGGAATGCACCTTAGTTCACTAGCACATAGATTTTACTTATTGATTTTCATGAAGAAATTTCTACTTTATTTCAATGGAAGCCACAGTATTGTTATTCTTACTTTATAGATAAGATGAAGAGAAACACAAAGGAGAAAACCAGAAAAGAACAGACTAGGGATCAAACCCAAGCTGGCAGAGTATTGGTTGAGTGTGCAGTCCCCAGGGAACACATCAACATCTTACAGATTAAATGGAAGGAATAAACACCACTGCAAAAAAAGAAGCAAGCCTAAACTTTCCACACTGACATTTCAAGCCTGTAACAACAACAACAAAAATAATCTGGAAGTTTTACTTGAAACTTAATCTGTATTTGTTTAGAGTGCACAAACCACTCTTGTAGCACATATCAGTCCGCACCATTCTAAATAAAAGCTCACCTGATTATTAAAAACTTGTAAACAAAATGAAAGTCAAAACCAGAAGAATCATACAGCCAATCTATCTCAGAATAGTCCCTGTAATTTAAAAAATATGTCATACAATTTCAGCTCCCCATATGTCACCGTCTCTAGAAGGTCCAGGCGTGCTGAGAACACAGCCGCTATTTCCCAGCCGCTGAACGTGCTTTGTAGGTACACACACTTTAACACCACAAAACAACCCTCTCTTCTTCAGTGACTATTAGGATTCTGATTAACAAATTTTCAATCCCAGAAAGACACAGCACAAGAGAGGGCTAAACCAGAACTAACCGGCACCGTGAGTTCATCTGCTACGCCAGCAGATTGCAATGAAATAGCCGATACCTGCAACAAATTAAAATCAAACAGGTGATCTCATGAAAAGCTTTAAAACATTCTCAGATCACTCAGGGACCTTTGAAATATGTATCAAACCTGTATTTTTCACATAGTGAGATATATCTATATGGAGGCACTTTGCTCCATCTGGCAGCCTCTTCTCAAAGGACTGGGCAACCATGTGTGCACCTAGACAAAGGTACAGTGGGAACGTTCACATTGTGTCTGACTTCGGTTGGTGGGCTCTGGCCAGAGTTATTAAGGTATTTAGATCCAAATGTGTACACATACACATACAATAGATATATATCTTTCCATATAAATTAATATGAAATTATATCTTTAAAATTTAAATTTTAAAGCTTTTTTCAAAAAACTCTTTAAAACCCCCTCTTTGTTCTTTCTTGCTATCTAGGAAAACATGAGGAAAAAGATGTATGCATCTTTCCTTGAGGCATTTTAACTCCTCTTTTCTTTCCCTTTAGTTTATGTATGTTTTATGTATAGATTCCCAGAAAGAAAAGAAAATACTATGAGGCAAATGCTCACTTTCATATCTGGAAACATATTAATGGGACACTTGTTCTCTTAGTTGTGGATGCTGCAGCTCCAAGTATGTTACCACTATAATTACGGCATTTATCCCAACAAGGATAAACTGGCAAATCTAAATATTACATAAATAATAAATACTGGAGACTTCATAACTTCTAGAGACATAGTGTTTTATGACCTTTTTTCTCACATGCTTTTCACTTTAGAAACACTTGGCATGTGGTTTTACCTAACCTGACATTTCTGCAGGACTCTGTTTAACCCTTGCTTTGGTTGGTCATATCTGACAAATAAAACGTACCTCAGGGCTTTCTACTTCAAGTATACATAGAAAAATGAGTAAAATTCAAAAAGTCTCCAGCGGCAAAAGAAGAATACCAATTTGGAGAGATTTCCAGTTCTTCAGCTGAGCTTTGTAAGATGAGGTGGTTTTCAGATTATTCTTTTTTTTAAAAAAGAGAAAGAGCAAGATAATTTTTTAGTTCCTAAAAACATAACAAAAATAAATAACCCACAAAAAAATTCTCCTTTTAACAGGCAGTTTCAAAGCAGAAGAAAGGAAATCATACTTTTGAAGACACTTTGGATGCAAACACAAAACTGTAGGCATCGTTAACTCTGACGCATGAGGCACACATAAATGCTTCAGTCATAACAGCGGCTAATGATCCTGGATACTCTTCCTGAACTGACTGATATTGGTTCCTAATGGACAGAGACATAAGATCTGCTCTATTTCTCTTTAAAACTTCCTTGTGACAGATGGCATAGCCTTGGTTAACCATTAATCAATAAAGCATTTGAGTAGCCTCTTTTTTTATATACTATTAATCAAAATTGCCAAGTCATATAAACATATTAATAACCGTGTGGAAGAAGGCTGGGATGCATAGTTCTAACTGGCCTGAGTGTTTCCTTTCTTTTGTTTAGAGACAAAAACCCAAGAACCCCAAGGCAAGGGAATTTTCTGACTTTATTAATGATTTTAACTTTACTACTGAATGACAAAAAAACCCAAACCAACCACTTGAAAAATATTTAAAACAGAAGTAACTTGTCAGGAATGAAGGATTTTTTCCTTTCCATATGTGATCAGACACACACAGGATGAACTCCCAAGGATAAGTTTCTCCAATATCAAGACTGCAGTTTGCTTTTGTTACTGAGCAAATTGGGACTACAAGTGTATGTTGTGGAAACCTGCAATTTGAGAATGTACATTCACCAACTGAACATACAGGAATAAGATGTCTAACATGAGCCCTCGTAAAGTCTGACCCCGTGAAACAAGTATTTCAGGCAGTAGAGGTCTATATCAAAGACAAACTGGACCCAATGTGTTTCTCCAGGGATCTTGAGGGGACCACATGGCAGAAATGCCAAAATCTTTGGTCCTGGTTAAAAATGATTTAGACATGGACAAAGCTTCTGGTCCGTAATACCAGAGGAACATTCAAGATCAGGATGTTGGGAAGGATGGTTGATATGCAAACAGGATATTTGCTGTCAGCTCAGCAAGTGGATGTACCTAAGCATCTATAGAAAAAATCATAGAATCACAGAAGGGCTTGGGTTGTTAGAGACCTTAAAGCCCTCTAATTCCAACCCCTTGTCACAGGCAGGGACACCCTCTGCTAGACCAGGAATACTTGTATTTCACTATCAGCTTATTTGTTCTAAAATTTTTCAGGCAATTCCAGTTCCAAGATGTGTCTTTTCATAGTGTTGGTATACAACAGAATTAAACCAATGCTTTATTTTCTTAATGATTTGTCTAGATTTCATTTTGAATTTATTTAGCATGAGGAAGTCACATAATTTATAGTCAGAGTAACAACTTCCCACAGAAAATTATTGTTTCAAGACATGTTCCCACCTCAACTCTCACATTATCTATTCAGTTCACACTGGATGATAATGTCTGTCTATACCAAAAGATTTAGTAGGAAAGTATTTCTTTAAGAATTCATGTCCTTTATGAAAGATTGCATTTTGTGTTAAATTCAGTCCTTGAAATGCTGTAAGTACTGTATATGCTATAGTTTCCATTCTGTAACTCCTAACATTAAATTAATATTTGTTTAGCAAAGTGTCCTAAAGGTGCAAGAATTCTCAAGTCTACAGTTCAAGCCAGCAGTCTAAAAAAAGAGTAGAATTGTGGTATAGTAGTTGGTAAATTACTTAACTAACACAATTTTAATCCCCTGTCTAGCCTATTGCTCTCATGACAGTCATCAGTGGGTGTAATATAAGGAAAATAAGTTTCAATTATATGCTTTTTCAGCATTAACTTTTAAATTAAACCAAGGTTTTAAAATAGATTTTTTTTTTGTTTTCCCCTTAAATTTGCTGACACCCTTAACTGAGACTAGCACTGCTCAAAGCAACACTAATGATTTTTTGAATATATTGATGCAGTAATGTATCTGTATGCTTTATAGCTACCTGATTTATCAAAACTATCTCTATAACTATGCTATAGAAAACTGTGTAAACAATTAACCGGATTTAGCATTGTCGCAGTTTAAAAATATAACTTAATGGGAACAATTTCCATGGAGTTATGGGACTGAATCAGCCGATTATAAGAAACACTCAGGGAAGACAGGCAACACAAAGTCTCTTAAGATGGTTCATTATATTAGTAAGTGAATGATCATTTGCTGACAGCAAAAAAATAAACTGCTTACTAATCAGAACCCTGTTAGGAAAAGCAGCATCTTCAAAGAATGTTTTCAGATAATTCATCTATAAGAAAAAGAGTAAAAAGCCCTTTTGTAACACAGGCAGGGTTCCAATGCACTAATTAAACAGTGGACAGCAATTCTAGGTGGCTACAACAAAGCATCTAAGATGAAGTCAAGCAGATGGAGCTGTAAGTCTGGATAAAACAAGCCACAAAACCACTTCCATTAGCCATATACTGAACGCGCCTAAAAAGATGTAGGATAAAAGGGATGCAGAAGCCCATGTAATAACTGTTCAATTTCTGGCTCCAATAAAGGAGGTAAGGGTATCAGAACATGCAAATGTAACCAAACAGCACTAGTCAAAGCATGGCATTCCTACTGGTGGTGTAGTCTCCATGTCTAGAGATATTCAAGACCTGTCTGGATGCCAATCTGTGCAATATGAACTAGGGAGCCTGCTTTGGCAGAGGGGTTGGACCTGATGATCTCTTGAGGTCCCTTCCAACCCCTATGATTCTAACTACCACTAGAGAAATACTTTCCAAGTGGCACCAGCAAAATAAGTAACAGTCTTTCCCAGACTCATATTTAAAACTCTAGACTTAGAGATCAAAATGTAAAATCTCTTCATCAGTAACACACCCAGAATACAACAAACGCAAACTCTGGAAGGAAATGTTTGCCAAGGTATTAAAAATAGCTCTATGATCCGTGGGGTCCCTTCCAACCCATGCCATTCTATGACTGTACGATACACCAAATACAAGCAGGTATATACCAGAACCAAGAGCTCAGCTAAGCTGAAAAGAATACCTTAATAACCGGAGGGTGGTCCTTGTCTGCTCCTGCAGCGAGCCAAGCAGGGCAAGGAGTCCTTCCAGGAAATCCCAGGGCGTGCTGAGAGAGGCCTGTTCCTTACCGGATCCTGCAGCTCTGCTCACAGGGTCCCACCTGGGGTGCCAAACTTGAAAAGCCGGAATCAAAACTCAGTAGCCTTGGTGACTATGAAGCAGGTACTCTTTATTACAGCGCCAGGCACACAGAGGATGGCACCGGGCAGGAGTAGGCCCAAGGAGCAGGGAAGGAGGAGGCCCAAGCCACTGGGAAGAAAAAGACCCCATATTGCTGGGGACAAGCAGCAGCCCAACATAGCCTGGCAGGAAGATCATTTGGTAGCTGGGTTGGATTAGCTCCACGGAGCTGCAGAGCTCCAGCCCCATAGAGCAGAGCCGAAGCAGCCTCACGGCACAGGACAGAAGCAGCCCTGTGCTGCAGACAGACCCCTGGCCTGGCTGCCCAGCAGCAACCAAATCTCAAAACCTCATTCCATATGACTGGAGAACCTCTTCCCCTCCTTCTGCACCCACCCTGGGGCCTGCACAGATTCTTACACCTTCTCACTCCTCTCCGCGGCCCCAATTTCTCGGGGTGTTTCTGGCCTGGTGATTCTGCTCCCCAGAAGTGCTACTGCCATTGCTGATGGGCTCAGGCTTGGGCAGCAGGGGGTCTGTCTCAGAGCCAGCTGGTGTTGGATCTCTGGGACCTGGGAGAAGCTTCTAGAAACTTCTCATGGAAGCCACCCCTGCAGCCCCTCCCCCTGCCTCTACCTGATGTCACAAAGCAGGGTGGGCCTGCTGGGCGAGGGCCCAGTGGAGCAGGCAGCAGGCACTGGGCACTGCAGCCTCAGCTGTTGCCAAGACAGCAGTGTTGCGATCCCTTCGCTGTGCCACACGTGTGCTGGAACCGCTGCCATGGGGTGCTTCAGCAGCCCCACTCTGCGCAAGCAGATGACCTTCATGGCACTCCTGACGGAGATGTTCATCTACTCCATCATTCTAGACATCGAGCGTTTCCAGGTAGGCGACCTGGGCACTGCACCGCACTGCACAGCACGGCAGTATGGCGTGGGGGACAGTGATAGGGGCCAGGAGCTGCTGCTCCCAACTCACCTGGGTTCTGGGCTCTTGCAGAACTGGCGCGAGGAGAAGAAGCAGCGGCGAGGGAGGAACAGGGGGAGAGACGGGCCCGAGGAGCAGAGAGGTGATTAGCCCCAGCACCAAAAACCCTGCAAAGGGCCGATCTCCCATGGCAGCCCTGAGACGGGGCTGTGCCAGGTGCCGCCGGCCACTCACTCTTGTCTTGTCCCTCGTTAGGCTCTTCCCCGGCAGCTGGAGGAGCGGAGACCCCTACGGTGTCCCAGGAGATGGGGTGAGTGCTGGGGAGACCCCCAGCTCCTGCCCCAGCCTCAGCCTGTGCCCTGCCCCTGCCCACACTGGGCAGCCCTGCCTGCCGACCGAGGAGTGGATGCTGCCTGAGGGTCCTGTTGGAGGAGCCAGGCTGCAGCGGGGTCTCTTTTCTCTTCTCCTCTGCAGGGACAACACGGAGACCAACACCGTGCAACATCTGTCCCCTCTCGCATCTCTGGGCACACGGGGCCTCCTGGTCGACAGCCGCATCCTGAGCTCCCTGCTTAACAGCAGAGTCCCCACTGTCCCGTGAGACTCTCGAGGGGATGGTGGCAGGGGCAGGACCATACCACATCTAGGACCCCCCTCTGGAGCTGCTGCATGGAGAGGGCACAGCAGGCACAATGATACTACTAAATACTAGTTTCGTTTCATTTTAATTTAGAATAGGATTTGGATTTTAGAAAACATGTAAACATGTATTAGGAGAATAAAAAGCGTGTTAAGCCCTTTGGAATGGGTAACTAGAAGTGTGCATGTCTTGATCACTATGGAAATCGTTACGTGCTCTGAATTAAAACCTTGGGTACTGGTGATGGTCTTGAGTTAAAACACTAGGGACCAGAACAACCTGGCTGTGGCTGGGGAGATCAGCCAACGATGAAATGAGCATGCGAAAGGATGGGGTTCAACCAGCGCGCAGAGTGAGGAAGACTATTGAAGACAGCCATAGGAAGAGTGTGGCCAGCAGGCCTAAGATGATCCTCCCCCTCTACTCTGCACTGGTCAGGCCCCACCTGGAGTACTGTGTCCAGTTCAGGGCTCCCAGGTATAAAAAAGACAGGGATCTCCTAGAGAGAGTCCAGAGAAGGGCTACGAAGATGATGAAGGGCCTGGAACATCTGTATGAGGATAGGCTGAGTGAGCTGGGGCTGTTCAGTCTGTTCAGCATGACCAGCAGTTCAAGGAAGGCGATTCTTCCCCTCTAATCCACTCTGGTAAGACCCCCCTCCCCTTGCAGTGCTGTGTGCAGCTCTGGGGTCCCCAGTACAAGACAGATACGGACCTGCTGGAGCGAATGCAAAAGAGGCCACAAAGATGATCTGACAGCTGTAGTATCTCTGCTATAAGGACATGCTGAGAAAGTTGGGCTTTGAACAGGTGAAAGAAATCTAGGGCAGAAGCCTCAGCAACAGAAATGTAAGAACAGTCTGGGGTGCCCAGAGTTAGCAAAGGCTTTGGTGAGCTCCGACACCTGTTTCTTACAGTTGCCCAGAGCAGCGATCTAGAGAGGAGTGTACGAACAGGATACACACACTGTGATACCTACCTAGCTAACACACGTTTGCTAGTAAGAAACATAAAATAAAAAGGAGTTAGTGGAAACAAAGTAGGCTACTTGGAAAGAACTCTGAAGAGAAAGCTCACATGAAGGCACCCTGAACACTGTTCAACTCTTCCCTGCTCTTCAGGCATTCCAATCCTACAAACAAGCAGTGAAAACCAGTATGTCCGAAGCACAGCTAGAATTTGCTTTAAAATACACTGAAAAAGAGTTGGAGTTACTGCTCGTTTTAAGGTGGATTTTGAACTCATTCCCCATACATCTTCAGTTTACTCAGAATTAACTTATGTCAGTGAAATAATACCAATGCCAAATAAAAATGGCTGGAACCTTGGCTTTGAGACATTTATAGCAAAAACCAGCAGCTGAAGCCATGCCAAAAGGTGTTACCTTTTGCTTGGATAATTAATCCTGTGTATCACCCAGCCAAAATTAATTACCATATATTCATCCAGTGCAGAATATTTTTCTCTTCCTTTTCTGCACTGGTGCAAATCATGAATTTCTTTCCAAAGGGAACCAGATGCAAATCTTCCACATTTCTGTAGGCAAAATAAACTAGGACGTATGTTCTTCTTGGCAAATACAACATGCAAAAGGTGCCTGGAGATATGCTATAGTGATTATGAGATATTATTGTGAGGTTTTATTATCCTTCTAAACAATAAAACAAGAAAAGAAACCAACATAAAAGCAAGCAGTTCTGCACCAGATGTAAGAATTTAATGCTATCCACCCCTGACTAGCATTTGGAACATGTGCTTCAAATATGAAACTTTTCTAAGTCTCCCCAGGTGAGCAGTTGATCTTATCTCACAGATTCTGCTGCTTTTGAAACAGTGCACAGCACAGTCTAGCAGCTGAGCGACTCTAGGAATGCTACAGCTAAAATAAAGGGGGAGATTTTTTTCTTCAACACCATCTTCCTCAAGTAATCATTACATCTGTAAGAGAAATGTCATGCAGTATCAACTCAGAGTCTTCAGAGGGAACAAAAGTACAGAATGGTTTGGGGCTTGTCCCACCCCTACCACTTTCTTAAGTGATCTTTCCTATCATCCCTCTTGCAGTTAGCATAAAATCACTCAGTCACAAAATCCCAGAATTTAAAAATACTGTTCAATCACTTATGCTGAAAAAGGCTTTCAAAGTAAAATGGTCAATCCAAAAGTCTGGGGCCAAGGTGCTCCTCTTCAGTAGGTCTGAACACATTTCTTGCACACATCTAGTTCTCAGACTAGGGGGCTGAAATCTCACATCAGCAAAGGTAACTTCCTACTGTATTTATGGTGACTTTAACCCAAACAATGTAATGTGCAAATTAATGAAAAAAGAACATTTCCTGGAAAAATTTTTCAGAAGGTGAGTCTTTCCTTTATTGGATTCTCTTGCCTAAAGTCTAAAAAAAAAAAAACCCATTAAAAAAAAATTAGTTTAGAATCTCAGCTTATCATTTTCTTTGAATTGGCCATGACAGAGGAAGTTAACTGAAGGTAACATATACATGAACAAGTAGCAAATCAGTTTTCACTTGTGATAAATAAATTATGAAGATGTTTGTTCTCCTCAGCTGACATCTGTAAAGGCTTAACTGCTAAAAGGAGCATTTAGCTCATTTCAGAGAAATCTGAAGTATCCTACTACGAAATTCTGTTTTCCAACTGGTTCTTATTTACAGTAGAGTTATTAAATATTTATTGTAGCAGAACAGAAATATTTTTGGTTGTCCTAACTCCATGTTTCTCAGTGAAGTAACAGGTTGCTTAGATTTTTTTACATGAACCTATAGTGTCATTGCCAAGAGAAGACACAAATGAGCCTCCATTTGACAAAGCCTGGACACAAAAATATATTTCCCTGATTTTCTGACCATTTACAGGTTGACAGCTTGCTAGGCAAGGAAGAGTAACACCACAATAATAGTTTGCAGATGCTGTTTCCACTAACTTTCAAGTTCCTTAGACCTTTCCAAAAACACATGCAGATCCTGATCCGCTTGCCTGACTTTCGATTCTAAGCAGGGACGATCTGAATCCACTGGCCGATCGCTTTACACAGGATATTTGCACATTGCTCAAACGTACACGAATCACAAATGACAGAAAAAAAACATTCAGCAGAACTGCTTGTATTGCTACTTATAAAACATACTACCTGGAAGTGACACCTGTAGAAGGCTTACAGAGTCCAAATTCAAAATATGAGTTAATTCCACTTCCCAAATAATCAACTTTCCTCCATTTTCTGGCACCCATTATGAGAACGCCTGCACCACCCTATTTGTCACTCTGTGCTGGTCTGTACCTTGTTCATGTGGTTTCTTCATTTTCTCTGGGCAAGTCATATGGAAGGGGAAGAATACTACCACTGCACAATGCCTAACTTAGCCAAGGGGTCTCAAACTGTTGTGTTGATTTCTTACAAAATTAAGTGCCTTGACCATAAGGTTTCAGTGTTTTATATAACTGTTATGTGCTGGCCCACAAACCAGGACATGGGTGAACAAAAAAGGAAAAATACACTGGAAAGATGTATAAACCTGTTACATTATTCTCCACTAAAAAGCACAGCATCATGTATTTCTCATTGCATCCATTACTATGGAAGTGGTAAACAAAGCCCAAACAAAACAAATGATCAAATGAGGAATCACAGAATTATTTTTTCCCCTTGTTTCCTTCTTCTCATATTGATACTATAAGCACAAGTTGCCTTTCCTTTTCAAGCATCCTTTCTTCTGGGGAAACACTAATCGTAGCCCAAAGGTAAACAAGGTTTATAGGTAACGTAGTTCCTTTGGGAAGGCAGGAAATAGTTTTTAATTTGATCTCTTGTATTCAGAGTTGGTGTGCAGACTCCGGCAAGCAGTTCAGAAAAAAAGGTCTACAAGACTTCACACTCACTAGTGTCTCTACAGAACCCTTTGAAGGGTAACATTTAGGACCTGGCCTGTTCCACAGGGCTCTACTGATGTTTCATGAGAAACCCTGAAGGATATTGTGGCCCCTCAGTTACTTTAATCACTGTTTAATTTCATTGGGCAAGACTTCAATGGCCTGTAGGTAGGCAAATATTAATTTTTAAACATTATTTATATAGTGGAGGGCAGGGAGATGATGTACTGGTATCTTAAGCAGTTTACATATTTCAGTCGCTGACTTGCTTCTGTTCAAAGCAGTAAGGGAAGAACAAATAAAGTTGCTCTAGGATAAATCTACCAATACACTATACTTGATTGCTTTGTGGCCAGTGTTACACAGTGTAAGATTTTCTAGTCCCAAATTCACTCTAAACCTCCAGTGCCCAGGTGACGTGCATTACAGATGCCCTCCTGTGCCAAACCCTTACCAATACATGCTGCTTTGCTCAAAGTATTTCCTTAAGTGACAAGGGAGGGAAGCTGACAATGTGTACTGCCCACAACCCAACATCAACTTTATTTAAAAACACCAAGTTTACACTGGGATTTTTAAATTCCTGATACTTTAACCTTCTGAGAAGAATAGAAGGCGGAGAGAAGATAACATATGAGTGAAGGCAGCTGATCTAGGACAGAAAACAGATTTTCGTATTTACTGTAAGTGACAGCTGGATGAATTACACAAATCATCTGTCTCTCTCCATTTCCTCCTATCCATCACGCTGTTTATCAATCTCTTCTGCCTATCTTCAGCTTTATAAAATACATACACTACAGCTTAAATTATTAATTTTCTGTTTGGTTCCTTCTAACACTGGTTTCAGTTCATTGACCTGTATAACTCATTGATTTAACTAATGCATTACCTACAGCATTATGTATTATTAACTAAGCAGGTCTCTTAAAACATTTCCATGACAACGTATCAAAATAACACACTCACATTTGTACGGTATATAGAATGATTTCTTCCTTTTTGTATCCTCCTCAGAAAAGGTAAATTAGATTGTTCTGTTCCTGTAGCAGTGGCCAGATTGGCAGCCAATACCCTAATCTTGCTCTCCCTGAATAAACTGCGAATCTCTCAGACCCTCCATTCCCTCACCATAGGTATTATTAATCAAACTTTTCTGCCACAGTGACATACACCAGTAAAAAAATATAAAGTCTCCAAGGATATACAATGCTCTCAACTTTCACTGTTTCCAAAGAGAAAGGCAAGAAGTAGTTCACACAAAGACTAAATAAAAGCCTTTATCAGAGTCACAACAAATACAGAAATGCACTGAACCACTGCCAGGAAAAACTGCAAACTCTCTGCCCTCTCTCACCTAACTCAAATGTCTCATACCTCCAGGGAAAGGAATCCTAGCCAACATCGCATCCTATGTTTTCTGCAAAGTCATCACTGAACCTAATATGTAGGACTGCAAGAGATTATAGAAGAAATGAGAACATCATTAGTAAAGCTATAAAAAGCTTAGGAAATGATGCGGGGTGATGCTCCCTGGTAAAAACATAAAAGCTAACCTGTACAGTTTGAAAAACAGAGTTGATATCTGCAGCTTTGCTGCCTACTCCTTTCCTTTCTTGTATTAGAAAAGCTTCAACATTTTCTTCCACCAAAATATTAATTTATGGCAGTTAAACACTCGCGCAGTCTTTAGGAACAGCAAGAAGGAGCTGTGGACATTTTGCTGTACTGCAAGAGGGAAGGAAGGGTCAGGCCACTGTGGGGCTGGCACCTTCCAGAAACACCTGTGAGCATTTCATTCCTTAAACAGTTGTTTTCCTAGTCAAACCATTTGTTTTCATCCATCTTTTTTCTTGCTCTTGCAGAGGTTAACGTCAATAAACATAAATGTCTTTGGAAACAGCAAGCCAGAAGCTGGAAAGTTTTTTAAAAAGCTTTGTTCATTAATTTTCTG
Organism: Laterallus jamaicensis coturniculus; assembly: GCA_022605575.1. Classification (NCBI taxonomy): domain Eukaryota; kingdom Metazoa; phylum Chordata; class Aves; order Gruiformes; family Rallidae; genus Laterallus; species Laterallus jamaicensis. The sequence goes on from JAKCOX010000016.1 coordinate 2,475,602, forward strand.
ATAGCTTTCCTCATGCAGCAACTCTGGCAATGCAAAATTAATACCATCTTCACTCTCCAATCAATCATCTCCTCTTAGTCCATTTAGACCTTTCTTCATTAGAAAAATAGAGAAAAAAAACACCTTAGAGCTTTTTTGCTTGGTTTTAGAATTTTAAGTCACACCGAATACTCTTACTCCCTCTGAAATGACAGAGCAGGGCAGCTGAGCCTCTAAACACTGCCAGTACATTGTGAGGAGCCCCACAGCCTTTGGAAAGGAGATACTGGAGCAGGCAGCTCACCTGAATTTTTCTTTTGAACAATATACTGTAGGATTGAAATAACGTCACTTTACAGTCCAAAAGGCTTGAAGGAAAGCACGTAGGAAGCGTTAAAACCATTGAACTTCAATCTCTGCTGAAGATCAGTCATAAGTAGTAAGGCAAAAGGAAAGGGTGCTTTTTCGCCCAGGTAGGGAGCTGTGTTGAGAGGGTATGGTGCCCTCTGCTGATAGCAGCCCTGGGAGTAACCACAACAGCCGCCAACCCATTGGTTGGTTTGCTAGCTGCTTTAAGCAGACAGGACATGGATCAGTGTTCTCTGAAAGTAAGTGTTCATGTTCCAGATGCACACCCCCTCATCACTCCGCCTTGCGCACCTTGCTGCGGTCATGGAGAGCATGTTGCAGCAGGTGTCAGTCGTCCAGCGAGGCCTCACCAGCCTCCTCGCTCTCAGATGCTGCTGAGCAGAAGCAGATTAAAGCAGCCCAGTTCCAAGCACCAGGCCAGAGCTGCCTGTTTCTGGAGCAGTCCTGGCCTCCTGCAGCTACTGAGAGGAAGAACGAGCCTGGCTCGCTGGTCTACCACCACTTCTTTTCTGCCAGCAAAACACTGGGGCTCCTTCCCTGGTAATGAGCTGGAATGAAGTCTCATTAAAGTACAGCACTGACAACTGATCGAATGCAGGGCTCACAGTTTTCATCCACTACTGAAATCTGGGCAGACTCATTACTCACAGCCACTACTGGCACCAGGGTGAGAATTAAAGATAACAAAATCCAAAAGCCATAAACTAACATATTATTCAACTCTTACCTACTTGCTTCCTAAGGCTATGCAACCCAAATGCAAACTGCCACATTCCCAGTGTTAGACTGGATCCTCGTTCCAACCTCCTGACTCTCCTTCTCAAGAACAAACCGCTCCACTGCAACAGGTTATAAAGGTTCCTACCAGCACTGACAAGTTTTCTGATATTCCATTTCTGTATGTTTCAAACAGAAAAAAACCTGCCAATTATATTTCATAAATAACAGTTCTAACACTAGCATTGTTAATGTTGAAAGCATTTAAAAAAGTGCTTCAAATACTAAAAATTTGATCCTGTGAATGGCTCCTTGTGCAAAAACTGGAACATCTCCTTTAAAATTAGGTTCAAGAACAAATAATCACATTTATAAATTGCTTATTATTTGTCTTTAGGCATTTTCTAATTTGGATTAACATCTGTTCTTCACACAATTATTCACAGTAAGAATTTTATTCTAAGAATATTTGCATGAACACCTCTTTTTGACTCTCAGATTAAGGCTTCTACAACATCTTGGCTACACTCAAGAAAGGTATTCTGTATGTATCCTTTGCCATCAATCACTATAAAAATCCCTGTCATACGTTGCCTTGGCCACTGATACTGTTAAAAACAGAATTCCAGTATATCTCAGTTTTGCTTCTGCAACTCAAATACTTAAACATGCAAGATTATTGTATAACTATTTATCTCTATCATAATAAACATACAGCTTAGCAACTACAAATCTCACTCTGAACAAAACACAATGTTTATCTACCTACATTATCTGAAAAAAACTGACAGTATATGACAGATAATGATTTGGCTTGCTATGCTGAGGCAAAAAAAACCCCATTTCTCACAAATAAATATATGAGACTCATTTAAAACAATGTGTATGCAAAGCAGTAGAGTCCTCTTCTGTTATCGTAGGTTCTGCCAGTTAAGGAAGCAGCCGTGCTCTGTTGGATAAAACTAATTCCCACCCTGGTTGGATAAAACTAATTCCCACCCTGTCCTCACTTTGCCTTTTCCAGCTCCCAACCATAGGATGCTGTTTATCCCACTTAAGCTCATCGGTAACGTTGGATCCCGATCCAGGTACAGAAATGTCTTCATCAATCCACCCCAACAGAGCTATATAGCTGGTTCGTGTTGGGGGTTGTAAGCCGAATGACATCCCCTCGCTCTCCAGCAATAACCAAAGCTGAACCTCAGCACATCTGTCAGGACATCAACACATTGAGAAGACACTAAGGACAGGTCATGCCAGACACGTCCACCGAGCCAGTGCCCACACACTTCCCCTCTGTACATCACCCATTTTGAAGGAAGCTGGCCCCAATGAACTATCCTTCAAATGTAATGTGATACTTTCACCACCCACTTTGTGAAAGAAAGGCTCTGGGATAAATGAAAGGTAAAATCCTTGGAAAAATAAACTCAAGTCTGTAAAATATTAGCCAATGTTTTCGTAACTTTTCCAGCACCTATAGTTTCTAAAAGATGAGTGCGACTATGTAAAGCTTCATGGAGAAGTCTGAGGGAGCGAAACAGACATATTGCAACTTCTCCTATAATGCAGAGATATCACATCCCCCAAACTTGCTGAAAAGTACTACTTTGCTTATAATTCGTGAATTATAAGGTGAATCACAGTGGGAAACTTTATATCAGGTTTTTCAGCTCTGTTATTTCCAGGAAGCTTGTAACCCCTGTATTTGTGAAGGTGTGAGACAAACGCACACTGTCCCCATGTTAAAGCATCTTTTCATACTCCTAACTCTAACACACAGTTAAAAGTGAAATATTTTTCAGGCAGTTCTCATAAAGAGCATAGGCTTGCTGTTCATTATGCATTTGCCGCAGAAATATCCTAACTACTGAAATAGTTAACACTTCCAGTGATGACATCAAGTTACTATTTGTGTTTACACCTGTTTTTTTTCTCCCCCCCCAATTACAATAGCTTTTTGCACCAGGAAGATGTTTATTTTCTGCCTGCCTCGCACTGCTGGCCAGAGCTCCATCTTTTTCCTTCCCTATGTTATTTACACTCTGTGCTATGTTTTCCACTATTAGTATAAACAGAGAACACTGTTTAACAAAAATAATTTAAATCCAGTCCATGCAGAGGTTCTATGAAAGATCTGACAGGAAGATCCAGTGAAGAAAGCTAAGGCTTACTGGTTGAGAGTATGAGCAAAATTAAGAGGTGGGTGCCTCTGTCCTTCCAAAACACAGTTAGTTTCCTCCACCCCAGCTGTCAAGGGCTCTTCAGCTCATGATAAGTCCAAGAGAGAGAACGTGAGGATTAAAGAGCCTATTGCCTGCAAAGCTAGCGGTCCCTGTTCAGCTACTGAACCAAACCCCAAACTATTTCTTCTATAAATTTAAATAAGAAATAACACTGCTTCCATTTCAATCATATTTACAGTGCTCAAGATGCGATGGGCACTGCAAACACTGTCACAACACGTGAACTGACACAAAGCCAGTCACGCAGGCGCATGGTGCAGCTTCAGGCCATGCTCTGTACGGTGGCCGATCATGCAGCAAGCAGCCGCCAGTTTCTCCGTAACAGCTGACCATCACCTCGCTCCACAATAATGAAAAGGACTTGATGAGAAAACTCCTTTCAGGCAACTTTGTGAGGGACAAAGCAGAACAAAAGACAAAGGGAAGGAAGGGGTCTCAAGTCAGCTACTGCAGGTATGATTTTACAGCGAGTGGATCCTGGTATAAAAAAGACAGGGATCTCCTAGAGAGAGTCCAGAGGAGGCTACGGAGATGATTAAGGGCCTGGAGCATCTCCCCTGTGAGGAAAGGTTGGGTGAGCTGCGGATGTTCAGCCTAGAGAAAAGAAGACTAAGGGTGGACATTAATAATGTTTATCAGTATCTTAAGTATGGGATGCAGGGAGAAATGGCCAGCTCTGCTCCCCAGAAGTGCTGCTGCCATTGCTGATGGGCTAAGGCTTGGGCAGCAAGGGGTCTGTCTCAGAGCCAGCTGGTGTTGGATCTTTGGGACCTGGGAGAAGCTTCTAGAAACTTCTCATGGAAGCCACCTCAGCAGCCCCTCCCCCTGCCTCTACCTGATGTCACAAAGCAGGGTGGGCCTGCTGGGCGAGGGCCCAGTGGAGCAGGCAGCAGGCACTGGGCACTGCAGCCTCAGCTGTTGCCAAGACAGCAGTGTTGCGATCCCTTCGCTGTGCCACACGTGTGCTGGAGCCGCTGCCATGGGGTGCTTCAGCAGCCCCACTCTGCGCAAGCAGATGACCTTCATGGCACTCCTGACGGAGATGTTCATCTACTCCATCATTCTAGACATCGAGCGTTTCCAGGTAGGCGACCTGGGCACTGCACCGCACTGCACAGCACGGCAGTATGGCGTGGGGGACAGTGATAGGGGCCAGGAGCTGCTGCTCCCAACTCACCTGGGTTCTGGGCTCTTGCAGAACTGGCGCGAGGAGAAGAAGCAGCGGCGAGGGAGGAACAGGGGGAGAGACGGGCCCAAGGAGCAGAGAGGTGATTAGCCCCAGCACCAAAAACCCTGCAAAGGGCCGACCTCCCATGGCAGCCCTGAGACGGGGCTGTGCCAGGTGCCGCCGGCCACTCACTCTTCTCTTGTCCCTCGTTAGGCTCTTCCCCGGCAGCTGGAGGAGCGGAGACCCCTACGGTGTCCCAGGAGATGGGGTGAGTGCTGGGGAGACCCCCAGCTCCTGCCCCAGCCTCAGCCTGTGCCCTGCCCCTGCCCACACTGGGCAGCCCTGCCTGCCGACCGAGGAGTGGATGCTGCCTGAGGGTCCTGTTGGAGGAGCCAGGCTGCAGCGGGGTCTCTTTTCTCTTCTCCTCTGCAGGGACAACACGGAGACCAACACCGTGCAACATCTGTCCCCTCTCGCATCTCTGGGCACACGGGGCCTCCTGGTCGACAGCAGCATCCTGAGCTCCCTGCTTAACAGCAGAGTCCCCACTGTCCCGTGAGACTCTCGAGGGGATGGTGGCAGGGGCAGGACCATACCACATCCAGGACCCCCCTCTGGAGCTGCTGCATGGGAGAGGGCACAGCAGGCACAATGATAGTACTAATTGCTAGTTTCTTTTCATTTTAATTTAGAATAGGATTTGGATTTTAGAAAACATGTAAACATGTATTAGGAGAATAAAAAGCGTGTTAAGCCCTTTGGAATGGGTAACTAGAAGTGTGCATGTCTTGATCACTATGGAAATCGTTACGTGCTCTGAATTAAAACCTTGGGTACTGGTGATGGTCTTGAGTTAAAACACTAGGGACCAGAACAACCTGGCTGTGGCTGGGGAGATCAGCCAACGATGAAATGAGCATGCGAAAGGATGGGGTTCAACCAGCGCGCAGAGTGAGGAAGACTATTGAAGACAGCCATAGGAAGAGTGTGGCCAGCAGGTCTAAGGAGAATATCCTCCCCCTCTACTCTGCACTGGTCAGGCCCCACCTGGAGTATTGTGTCCCGTTCTGGGCTCCCAGGTATAAAAAAAGACAGGGATCTCCTAGAGAGAGTCCAGAGAAGGGCTACGAAGATGATGAAGGGCCTGGAGCATCTCCCCTGTGAGGAAAGGCTGGGTGAGCTGGGGCTGTTCAGCCTAGAGAGAAGAAGACTGAGTGGGACCTAATTAATATTTATAAATAAGTTAAGCATGGGATGCAGGGGGAATTGGCCAGCCCCTTTTCAGTGTCTGTGGAGACAGGACAAGGGGCCATGGCTGCAAATTGGAGCACAGGAAGTTCCGCACCAAAATGCAGAGGTACTTTTCCCCAGTGAGGCTGAGGGAGCCCTGGGACAGGCTGCCCAGGGAGGTGGTGGAGTCTCCTTCTCTGGAGATATTCAAGACCTGTCTGGATGCCGACCTGAGCAGTATGAGCTGGGGAGCTGCTTTGGCAGGGGGGTTGGACCCAATGATCTCTCGAGGTCCCTTCCAACCCCTACGATTCTGTGATTCTGTGATTCCTCTACTCCATCCCATGGGTAGTTCAGCCCATAACCTCTTTTCATTCTGGCCAGCCTGAAGAGTGATTTGTTGCTATTTAAACAGCTTCACTAACTTAAAAATTTAAAATAGAGAAGCCTAAAAGTGTGTCTCAGAGAATCTTTTCAGTGACACATAACATCAGGAAGACGTCAGCCTGCCTGGTTTTTTCTACTTCCAGTATAGTAAGGGAGAAACCATAAAAAAATTGAGCATTTTGCACTGCCCTCCTGCTGTAGGATCAGCCAAATAAACCCTCTAAATGCTAAAATTACATCCTAGATTATGAAAATATGCTGCAAGCTACATTTCTTCACAGGATTTGTAGGGTATATCAGCAACGTAGAGTCACTTGCTTTTGTTTCTCTCTCCAAGAACCCCACGTGTTTCAGTGTCCAATGCGATTCTGTACATACAGAAGTCCAAGCACAGGAGCAGAATGAAATTTGTGTGAGAGTTTTAATATTTTGGGCAATTTTACTTGGTTTCTTTTGCCTTAGAAGTACTTCAGAAAGAAAGAAAGAAAAGACCTGTTTTTCTCTATTAGAAATAAGTTTTGACTTTGTCTGCATAATAAGGATTTATAGTGTTGGAGCAAGGCTCTGGAGACAGTCCTGGAGACTGAAGTCATTTATTTACCCATAGAACAAACACAAACTACACGTGCACCTGCCCCAGGAGCCCAGTTAAAAGCCCTTTGGGACCTGACCTGCAGAGACAACTGGCAGAGGTGACACAGGGTGCCTTGTCTCCTCCCACTCCACCTATGACTTGGGGTTTTTTCTTTTTTTAAGAGAGAAAGCAAGTAAAAAGTGAATTTGCCATCTAGGAACAGTTCAAAGAATTCTTCAGAAATGTGATTTGAAAGCCTGCCTGCTTTGACTGAAGCATCAGACCTCCTTGAAGTCTCTGATGTACCTTTAGGTCTTTGTTACTAAACAAACAGATCACTTCAGAACTGTCAAAAAATGAAGGGGGGAAGTGGAATAGTATATGAATTCACACAGATGGACAGCAAACCCAGAAATAATTGCTACATTCATGAGAATAGCAGTTACTATTTAGATTTATGGAGTGCGATGTACTAATGTATATAATGAAGGAGACAATTTAATGACTCAGAGTGCTAAAAAGGGGGGAAAAATAAATCCACAGAAGTCACAAGATTGATTTTTTCCAAGATTAATGGGGATAAACCAAACATTCCAGATGTTCTAAGCCAGTGTTCTTGTCTCTACGCTACAGAAAATCACCTTTCCCAATGAAAAAACACTGTCTTTCTTTCAACCTGCACTTTGTTTCCATTACCACTCATGAATAGTCAATTTTCATCTATCTTCTCTTTCTTCCACTTACACAGTCACAACGAAGGAGTAAACGTACTTTGTATACATAGCATTTTAATAAAAGTCTCTCTGAAGACTATATAGCAGAGGCATCCATAATATGTAATTATCAAGACGAGGCAAAACAGTATTTTTTTTCATAATTGCTGTTTAAATTGTACAAAAATACTAGAATCTAAAACTGCCATTGTCACCATTCTTCTTCTGCTGTAAAAACAGCAGTATCACAGCTAAGTACATGCTCTATTTACTGGACAGAATTTACTGTTCTAATTACTGGACCTGTTACAGCTAATGGAAAATAAGAGTTATTGGGTTTTGCTCTGCAGAGAAAAGCTGTTCAACAACAAGGTAACAGTAGGCTATAAAAGAGATTGAGCAATTTGATGAGTCTATGACTGGCTGTTACTATGGAAATCAGCGATTATAACAAAATATTCACATTTATCGTGTTCCCTAGAGGGCTGACATCCCTAAATTAATTCTATTTTTGCATCCAAGATTTTTGCTAATCTACTAATCCAATATTAACCACAAAAAAGTCACCTAGAAAGTCACAGAAGAGCCATGCTTGTCTGTTCCTGTGTCATGCACGCCCAATACACAAAGCTCAGGCTGAATGGCAGCACAGTTCCACGCTGGTTATGGCAAACCCAACGCTGCCGTTGCTGAGCATCTGGACTCCAACATACAAATATAATTACTTTTTTAGTTCCTTTTTCAAAAAGAAAGGACTGTCCTCTACATTGATACTAGTACTTCTCATTTTAGCTCTCAGCATACAGTCCTGTGTTAGCTGTGCCCAGGTTTCCTACAGCACCCTTTTGAAAAGGGTGCTTTTCAAAAGCCCCACATCGACTGTGCAGTATCACCACAGGACACTCAAGCTCCCACACCTCAGCACTGTCTGCACAGCACACAGAGTGGAGAGACACGAACTGAACTCAAGGCACAGCAACGTGGAAGATTAAAAAGAAAGTGGCCACTCAACTCGAAGTTTCAAGAGATGTCTGCTTAGAACGGGGCTTCAGGGAGGTGTGGAAATAATTTCTTCATCAGTCAAGTCTACACACTTATTCTTGAGAGGTATCTAAGCATCAATTACGTGGCTACTCACAAGCCCTGAATTATTCTGACTTGGTCTCCAAAATACACTGTGACAAATCTGAAATTTCCCCTTTCCTGTTTGGTTCTTTTGCAACACAAAAAACAAAGTAAAAACTCTGAAGCCAAAAATAAATTATATGGAAAGGCTTTTTATAGAAAGAGCCTGGTAAACAGACTTCTGAAGGAAGCAGAATCTCCGAAATAGTTTATCACAGCTACACGTCTGTGATGAGCAGAGACTGGTCAGTTTGCATGGAAGGAGCTGGACTGCTGCTGGAGACATCTTCTGGTCAGAGTTCCTTAGAAGATGTCAGTCCTTCACACAGGCCTGAATTTCAGACAGACCTTTAAGAAAGTGTTTGGCTATTTTTCCTTTTGTATTTTGTTCCTAATGTTGCAGTTGGAAAGCCACCCTTGTACTTAGCTTAGGTTTACTGGCTCTTCCTTAATCAGGTAAAGCAAGAAGAGAGATCTGGGCATGACCTGCCACCATGCTTCTTGGGAGTAACAACTTTCCACATAGGTGTTTAGCCCCGCAGTGTGATTTGTAATCAAAGCAGCTTTTGGGGGGCCCAAGAATTGAGGAGAATTTTTTCCAAAGAACTGCAGAGGACCAAGTGGCTTGGCAAAGCCAACGTGTCAGGTCAGTGGTGCGGCACTTCCACAGCAGCTGTAATCACTGCCACATGAGAAGCAGCCAGTTGGAGGGAGGAGGACAACTTTTATGATTTTAGAACTAATTATGCATGTGGTTACCACATTTGAAACCCCACTCTGCTTCCCACATAACGATCATTCCCTGTTACAGAAAGTCACACGCCAGCTTTGGGTCTCCCGCCTCTGTCTACCCCAGTCAGATGGAATCCGGGAATGATGCGGAGCCAGGAATGTGCAAACAGCATGCCTGACTCTGCTTCTCATCTCTGCATTTCACCAGAGATGCTGAGAGATAAACAACTGCACTCTGGAACGAGGGCTATAACAAATACTTCACAAGTACATTACTGTCCCCAATTAAATAAAAATCTAATTCCACTTTTAAAAACCTTAAAAAGCAAAATCCTGAATTATGTTTTTCAGAAGAGTCGTAAGAACCAGTTTAATCAGTTAGCTTCCAAACAAGATAAAGAAACTAGCCTTTATTAAATTATATGGAAGGGGGTCAGAGATTAAAAATCCTCTGCCTCTCATTATTAGACTTGAGATGACAGATTCATTCCAGAGGACAGAAGGAAATACATTATCCCAAAACAGGATATGAAGTTCAGTCCCAGTAGATTAGTCTCTATTAAGTAAATTTATTGTCTAATCTTTTAACTCTCCCCCCAAACTGCTGCCCAAGAACTATCAGCATTAAATCCCCTTCCCTTCCCTCTGCAAGGCTGCCCCCAAGCTCCCTGACAGCATTGCCCTCTGGTCTCACTCCCACTAGGACTTTGATGGTGCATGAACCTCCCAGAAAAACAAGAAGTGATGGAGTAGAAGGGAACGGCTTACAACTGCAATCAACCAGCTAATAAAACCATGCTGTGCTCTGAATTGTTAGGCAGAAGAGAGAAGCAGGATAAATGTTTTGCTTGCTTTAAACAACAGCGGAAAGCCGGGTGGTGAGCTCTTTCTGTGTGTTTGTGTGTGTGTGCCTAGTAACCACTTTGTAATTTGGATACAGACGTGGAAGAAAACCTTCAAAAGAGCTGTATTAGTAGGAGAGTACATTCTGGGAAGAATTAAATGTACTATGTGAAGCTAGAAGGCACATCAAACAAAGAGCAACTCTATCCCCTTTTTGTTTACCAAGGGAGAAGCAATCTTCCATAGAATGATACATTTCTAATACACTGTTTAGTCTAAGTTTAGACTCCATGAAATTATTTGCAAAGACAAGGATTCCCAAAAAATTCCAGTGGAAGCAGGCAGCCTTGCCCTCATCCTCCCTCTCCCTCCTTTTAATTGCCTGAAATTTAATTGCATGATGCAGCTAGAACTATTTCTATGTGGGCTCTATGATGGTTCTAGCATCAGGAAGGACAAACTTTTCACAAAGATCACAAGTACCACATGCAATCCCCTGAGAATCACTGGGTGATTCAATGTGTAAGATCACTTGCACTTTCTTCCTTTAAGAGTAAGTTAAAAAAATGCCCCTGCCAGGTACTCAGCCTCAGCCCCTGTGTGTAGCAGAGCTGCGATGTACCATCTTCAGACATGGAAACAATGGCACAGAGCGTGGTTTCACCAACGGAGCATGCTGTCTGTCTGTGATTAAACTGAAGGCAGCACCACTGAGAGAGGCTTTCTTTTTTTATTGCTTTATCTGGAGATATGCTGCAAGCATTCGGGTCTTTAATAAGATGTTTAAAGAGCTATCTGGACTTACAGCAGTTGATTTTCACAGCATCTGCTACAGAATGCCGTTCTTGGCCACGTCTTGCGTTGCTGATGTTGTACAGTCCTGACTGCACAACTGTTTCTTTGCAAAGCCTCTTATTTACTTTGGGGTTTTTCTGTTTCTCTTTAGGCTCTGGGTGGAGAAGGCATGGGAATCACAAACAACACGTTTACTGCATCTTTGCAGTACCAGGGATTGCAATAGCCATTCCCAGCCAGGAAAGTACCTTTGCTTAGACTATTTTTTTCTCAAATAATTCTAAGATTTTTGCTCTTGTGATTTACTTGCCATTTCAGTTAACTGCATTTTCACAAGGTACAATATACTAATTTTATTACTGACATTTATTTCTAAAAAAATATACTAAAATCACTGTGTAACAAGTTCAGGCTAAAGAAAAATAATTCCAGGAAGGAGTCCTGCAGTATTTGCTATACAGCTTTGGGTTTATTTTAATCCGTAACTTCTTTTTAATGTTTGTGCTGATCTTAAATAGATTTAATGTTACTTCAATGACAGTGAAGGTGTTACTCACTGATAGTCAATCTAACACCACTCTCCAGAAACAGAAAGCTCAGTCTTCTCATTGCACCTGGATGAAAACAAGGAGATACACATACAGCAAAGACTAAAAGTCTCCAGGCAGCAGCCTGCATAACCACTTATACACACATTCATCTTCCCCTTCCTAGAAATTCATTCTTCAAATAGTTATACATTTGTAAGTAACCAAAAATATATTTGTTCGTTCTATTTACATAAGGCACGCAGCGAGCCGCTTCCCTCTGTTGTGTGTATGCAAGCATCACTTGGAAAGCAAGCTTTAAGTCATCTGGGTGAAGTGTATGTGGGGCTGCAAAGTAAACTCCTCTACCAGACATCTGTAAATTACTCCCAATGCACTATAGAGGAGACACGTATTTGCATAGAAATATTTATGGGGATATGCAACAAAGATGTGTATGCACACACACTAAGCAAGATCCAGCACTGCTTAGCAACCTGATTCCCTACATAAGCCTTATGGTCAGTGGAACAAGCCTGTAAGGTCTATCTCAAGAAATTCATGGGTATTTTGAGCACTGGGAGAACTGAACACATCTACTCTTAATGTAGATAAGATGACACAGAATCACAGAACTGTAGGGGTTGGAAGGGACCTGGAGAGATCATCGGGTCCAACCCTCCTGCCAAAGCAGCTCCCCAGCTCATACTGCACAGGTCGGTGTCCAGACGGGTCCTGAATCTCTCCAGAGAAGGAGACTCCACACCCCCTGGGCAGGCTGTCCCAGGGCTCCCTCACCCTCACTGTGGAAAAGTTCTTCCCCATGTTGCTGTGGAACTTCCTGTGCTCCAATTTGCAGCCATTGCCCTTTGTCCTGTCTCCAGACAATCTAAAGTCGGTTACCCAAACAGGACCTTCAGGGAAGAACACCAAGCAAGGACTGTCTATCCCTGCCCAGGCACATCCAGCAGTACCACACAGCTCTGACTGCACTGGAAAAAGGCTGAGATAGTTCTTTTTGCCAATTATCAGAGGAACACGAAGAATCATCTACAAATAATATAAAAGGAAAAGGCACAACAGGACAACAGTCCTAGTGCCTGCTTGCTTCCCTCTGCACCTCTCAGAATCAAGTCCTCCAGTCCTATTTCATGGCAGAACATGGGAAAGGAATCATCGCTTCCATTAAACACGAACAAATGAAATTTTTCTTCACACTATAAATATTTGGCAAAACTGAACATTTAAAGCAAGAATTCACAGATTAAAAGGGCAGGACAAAGGAGAACAAACATTAATGCTACTTAAGTCAAAATTCAGATGCATCACATAAAACCCAAACCCAAGAAACCAAATGAGCATCTATCCACAGATTTTAGACCAGGACGCACTCCTGTGTTCACAAAGTCTTGTATAACACACTTAATCTATTACTAATTTATCTGAACTATTAATAACACAATGCATCTATTCTGAGCTTTTAAAAAGGATTTACATCCCACATTAAACTAAACGAATATTGACACATGCAGGATAAATGGTGCACAAGCACTGATGTTTTTAGACTATACTAAACCGTACCCTTTAGATGAGCAGGGCACCATAGTTCACAAGTGGCCAGAAGTATTAACTACATCTAAACTATGGCAAGCTTTAGTCTAACCAGATTGAAATCTCTGCTATGGGACTGGCTGTTTTCAAAGAGGACATTGATATCGGTGGTATTACGCCATCATTGAACCCAGCTGCTTGAAATAAAGCCGAGGTCTTGAAGCCACATGAACGTTACTAAAACTCAAATGGAATTTTCTCTGGAGCTGCTGCCATCACCCTGAGCAAGAGCAAACAACAAGAAAAAAGGAAAATAAAAAAGAAAACCAAAACTAACCCTCACCAACCAAACCAAACTGCCACTCCAACAAAAACTCACTTTTAAATGACTCGTTCGACCCTTTTCATTACTGAATAACAAAATATACTTGAAAAGTGAGTGCAATTACAGAAGTATTTAAGCTGACTCATTAACGCACAGGAATGTGGCCAAACTATGACAAATTCACACTCCTCTCTCCATTTGATCCCACTGGAAATGAGTGCACAAACAAGTAGAGAAATTCATCAGCATTGTAACGCCTGGAGTTATTTGGTGGTTCCCTACTCCTAAGTACAATCAATCACTTAATTAGATAGCCATTTGCATTCCAAAAGACTGGTCTGTTCTACTTGATACACACTGCACTGCCCTGAAAAAATGATCATGTTATGAAGCCCAAAGTTTGCTACGTGTGAGCGCTCAAACATGACATTCTAATGGTGTCATCTCCAGCTCAAGTGTTCCTTCTGATTGTGTGCCTCTGCTTTTGATACACTGACTCAGTCAGTCAGAACAGATAATCATCATGCATTTGAGTAATGCTTTAAACAAAACTTCACAAAACAGTTGTAGTCAACTTATGGAAAAAGTGAAATTTATTTTGGAAATACACTCCAAAAAAAGAAGTTATCATCCTACCAGATTTGGATAAAAAAAAAAAAAAATTAAAAAAAAAAAAGAGTCCTAATTTCATAATGAAAGCCAAACATAACGAGAAGGCAAACCAGAAATCCTTACTGCGAAGGATTTCCTCAGAAATCCATTTCTGAGTTCAGAACCTGGTTACTTCAGAACCTAATTTCAATCCCAGTGCATTATAAACCCAGATCCACTGGCCATTTCTCTGTTTCTTGAAGAATGAAAACGTGTTATTTTAGGAGGGTCACAACAAAATAAGCAAAGAAAAGCGTAAGGAAATCTCTTCATACAATAAAAATGGAGTGACTAATGTGGATGACTCAGTTAATTGCATGACTTTCTACTAAGCATATTCACAGGGACCGAAATAACACTAAATCACAAGGAATACATGGGAAAATTATTTTGGACTGGTTAAAAAAGTTATGCCAGAACAAATTTCTGGGTCTTTGGAGCAGCATCTTTTTGTTCACACTGCAGCTAAAAGCAGTAGAATTAGGGTCTCTATCTCCTCCCACTCTTTACCCAAGACCCTAGAATCTTAACACAGCTCAGGTTGGAAGAGAAACTTGGGTATTCTCTGGGCTAAAACAGGGTCAGCTCTGAGGTCAAACCTGGTTGCTTATGGTTTTCTTCAGCCTGGTCTTCAAAACCTCTGAAGGTAGAGATTGTGCAACCTGTATGAGCAGTCTGGGGTCCGCTGCTAACTGTCTTCAAGGCAAACGAGTTTCTCCTTATGTCCAGACGTCAAGATTCAGGGAGGAACAGAGCAATGAAGCATTCTGAAGACGAGTCATTTGTGGCAGCAAAACTCAGAAGCGGATTTTAAACTGAAGACTTCACTTCTAATAGTATTTATACTGAGTTGCCTACAGGATGTTATCTCTCTATCTTTTGTGGAAAGAATCAAGAAAAGCTGCTCATGTGAGTCTTCATGTGCCAGACCTGGGTGGATGCAGTTTGGGACTGAGAACAGTTGGTATAGTACTAACAGGTGATTTGCACTAATTTGGGTCTACTTGCCCCCTTTCCATGGCTTAATGGAGAGTACAAACCTTGACCTGGAATGCCTGAACATGCCCAAGCATGTGAACAAGAAATACTGACCAGGTACTCTAGAGATTCCAGTGTGCTAGGAATAGCACTAAGGAGAAAGAAGGGGAAGGAAGTTCAGGAGGATGTGGTTATTGCCATTGCATATACATATGCTTACAACTATATTTCATATATATTAAATGAATATCAATATAGATAGATTTAATATTATATAAATACATTCCAGTTTCCTAGAAGACTCTTTCGAGATGCTAAAGTATTCCATACCCAAAAAAATAGAAGCAGTTTTTCTTTTTTTCCCCTTAGTAGCTACTAAAACCTGGAAATATTCACCCTTTTAGAATGAATAAAGTAATTAAAATACAGCAAGATTCTAGAAAGCCATGACCATCAATTCACAATCCTCATAGCTGTTACATTTGGCCATGCATATTGCAGTGTAAAATAATGACATTGTGAATGTTGTCACGAAGTTGGTAACAAATGTAATTGTTTGTCTTAGAGAAAACTAGTAGAGTGGTAACTGACTTTGTCATTCCCGTTCTCTATTAAGCAAATGAAAGAAAATCTAAATTGCAATTGATGCAATGGCTTTTGCAACAAGTATCTAATTGATTTTTCTCCTGCTACTATAATTTACAAATAGTCATACTGTAATTCTTTGGTTTAACTGAAAATATCACATAAGTGTTCCTGTAGTGGTATTCATTATGTCATATTTAAACCATAGAAGATTTATTTAAAGCTAGACCACGTATTCTATAAATGAAACACATCTTAAAATAGAAAAACTAAAATGCACTCATAGTACAGTAGGAAAATCATGCCAAATCACCTATTTGAATTTTGGATGTCACTGTTGCCTAAAATTTAACAGAGCATCAGTTCAAGGGACAAATCAAGTACTGGATAGGCTCAGCACACTTCCAGGTTTCAAGAGATGATTTTTCTCACTAATGCAGGCATGCAGTACGAGCCTCCATCCATACTACTGCTTTTCCAAGAAAAGCCATCTGACTGCACCGTCATTCATGTCTTACTGAGATTTCTGCATGAGGAGTTGGGATAGCCTTCATCTTTACCCAACTCTACAGGAGACTAAGTGCCCGTGACAAGTTAACATAACACTGAAGCAGCCAGTTCCTGTGTTCAGTCCCACCAAGCCAGCACCATCCAGCCATCTGCCAGCTGTGCTGCCCTGCCCCATGGTCCCTGCTCTCCTGAGGGTAACGCTCAGTCCTCACCACTACCACCACTTGTCATATCCAGCAGGAGATATTTCATGTCTTGAGCCTAAAAAATGAGTAATGTTCAAAAACAATGGAAAGTTCTGGTCAGTGACTGGAATAGACATCTTCAGAGAAACTGCTATCGCAGCCACATCAAGGAATTCTCTTAACTGGCCAAGAATTATATGTTGACTGAACTGAACCAACAAAGCTTTAGTTTTTGGTCCCCATGCAGGGAAGTATTGGTGTCTGGTTTCTTTCAATATTTATTTAGTGAGGCTCTTGCCATCACTGAAAGCAAAGAATGATACATTTCTGTTGGTTTTCCCTCCATTTCTAGCACATGTTGGTCCATGACACAACATGGGTTATATACCCTCTGATCAGCAATGACTACAACTGCTGGAAGCCACCTGTTAATTAGTAACATTTATCACATGACAGCTATGGATCTCTCTCTCCTGGAGCCCCTCTGGAAGGAGCAGCCTTCCTCCTGACAGATGCAATGTTTTGCATGGAAAAGACAGGTGGTGGCTTTTCTATCACAATCAGAAGCTGGTGATTTAGTTCTACATATTCCGTTTTTCAAACACCGTGCTTGGTCTGTCGAGACACCTCATTTAGGTGCTTACACTGTGGCTGTAGAAGCATATGCATTCAAAAGAACAATTTAAGCAGATAATTATACTCAAAACATTCTTGAAATAGCATTTATGTTCACATGTAAGTGAGAATCATCATAGAATCATAGAATTGTAGGGCTTGGAAGGGACCTCAAGAGATCATCAGGTCCAACCCCCCTGCCAAAGCAGCTCCCCAGCTCATACTGCACAGATAGGTGTCCAGATGGGGCTGGTATATCTCCAGAGAAGGAGACTCCACCATCCCCCTGGGCAGCCTGTCCCAGGGCTCCCTCACCCTCACTGGGGAAAAGTGCTACACAACAGAACACCGCACGTGATGCTGACCTGTGAAACTACCAAGCGATTGCTTTCAAGACCCACATAAAACTATTGGTAATTACAGGAGCAGGCTTGCTATCTAAGCTCGGCTTGGCCTTTGAGTTATACCATTTATTATGTCAAGAGCATCAGCATCTTTCTAGTTTCATATTTCTCAACTTTTCAATTGAGCCAATAACATGAAAGAACATTAAATTTACCAAACAACTGGGAAAAAAGAAGATGGAGCCACAGGCTAACCACAGAGATTCAGTTTTGTTTGTTTACCTTAAATGCATCTAAGACCCTTCTCATGATACCTTGCTATAAACATATAAGTTTTCCAATCACATTATGTTTATAATAGAATCTTGACCCCCTTATAGCCCATAATGATTACAGTACTCTGTAATAATTACAGAACTACAATAAATACAGTACTCCATTTTAACTCCTCAAACGGGTAAGAAAATAGCATCCAAGTGTGAACCACAGTTGTGCAAGCACCTGATACCAAACATGGTTCCACAAGTTGGTTTCTTTCAAGAGAATGAACCCCCTGGGTTTTCTGTATGCTGGATCTCTTCCTTGCTACACACTGGCATATGGCTGCACGAGGAGCAGAGCCAGCTCAGCGCTGAGCAAAATGCCACGGAATGTGAAATCTCAGTGTCAAAAATGACTTACATGGCCCATGCAATCCATTTTTTATATTCAGAACCACATTTCATTTTTTTTTCCTTAGGGAAAAAACCACACATGTGATTTAAAAAACATATTCCTGAAAGAAAGCATTCTGGCAAACCACAGCTTTCCTGACTCAGTTTTCTTAAACCCAAAGCACTGACGTTACACCTTTTTCAGATGGTGAGACAGATATAAAAACACAAGAAAAAAGTAAAAAAAAAAAGTTTGTGAAAACAGGTCCACTTCTCTCAGGGAAAACCCTTCCAACACATCCGCCAAACTACTTATACGAGGAGGAGGGCAAAATCTTTAACAGGTGCAGAGAAAAAAAAAGACTTTATTAGATTATTCTGTACTTCTTAGATGTTTTTAGAGATTTTTACACACATGAAGGTAAAGAACTGTCTCTGAACCCTCTCTGGGATCCAGTGTTTAGTTGCTTCAGCAGCCTGATAACTGATGGTGACTGAGACTAAAAGTTCTAAACTTTAAAAAAAGGTCTGGCAGTGATTTTTCAATAACCAAGTGTGCAACAGGCAGTGCTCAGTTTAACTGCTATTGAAAAATCCTTGGAAAAACAACATGGATTCTGGAATGATGTACTAGAACGTTAAAGCAATTTTACTGGATGCTTCTTCCCAATAAAACCCTGCACTTTTTTTTTTCACCACTACAGACTATTTATTTTGCCCAACATGGCCCTTAATCAAAAGTCCTTCCTTTGGTATAGCTCTAAATTTGCTACTGAACCAGCTCACAAGAAAGCATCACTGACACCTTGCAGTGCCAGTGCCTGACAGGCAAAATACAGCGAAGAGGCACATCAAGGGAGGACAATCAGTACACCAAATTTTACCAATAGTTCCCTTAAAATGTAGCACAGGAGGGAAGAGATTTTGTTAAGGAGGAGGAGGGTTGCTGAAATAGTTATTGAACAAACAACTGTTTTTGTTTACTAAGACAAATAACTACTTCCCATATGTTTTAACGAAGCCTAGTTAGACCCATCTGGTTTGCATTACCCGTGTAACATTCTCTTCATTCTCCTCAGTGTAGCAGGCCACAGATAACTCGTAATATTTCATCAACAAATATTTGAGATTACCCTCAAAACCCATATTGAAATTATTCAACAATTATCATTTCACTCCTCACTGAATGTCTAGATTAGTGCCTTCATCTCCTCTACCTGATTAACAGCTAAATCAGCAAAGTCTAGACACACACACTCACAGCCGCTGCAGCGCTGAGAAGTTGCCCTACAGCTACACTCTGGGTTGCTTGTTTCTTTTGATAGCACCATGGCACCACAAGTTATCCCAGCAAAGATCAACTTATTGTATTTATATAGTCTTTCCCTTTCCAACCCAAAGATAAACGAAGTTGAAGGCAGCATCTACAGGACAAACCATAGTCACAGCCTTAAAGGATTAGAAGAAGCCATTCTTTTCATGTCAGACATGTTTTTATAATATAGACCATGTCTATTCTTGTTATTTCATTTTCATCATCACACCAGCTTTTCAGCAGACAGACGACCCTTTCCCACACCACAGTTTTAAAGGCTCATAAACATTATCTTTATTATATTAAGAGAGATTCAAAAATTTTAAAACAGATGTGAAGTCACTCCTGCCAAGAGCCTACACACAGTGTGATTCAATAGGATGTGGGTGCTGTAATGTACTCAAGACAAGTCATTCTAAAACTCTGAGCTCAACTTGCTGAACAATTATTTTCATCTAGAAAAACAAATGCTTAGAATAAATTAAGAACTCCCATCTGCCTGGGACTACGAGTGATACGATGACCTGACTATGGATGCTCCTCAAAGACGCTTCCATTGACAGCATCTGCAGATCCAGCAGTGACAAAAAAATGCAGATGAATCTTTTCCTTTACTTTTTAAAGATGTATAAGGCAAAAAGCATCTATCACATACCTCTTGCTGAAGAGAGACAACAGAAATTCCATCACTCACTGTGTGTAGCTTCAGCTTTGCCCAAGTTTTTCCTTCACACCACTAGCCAGCTCAGGGGGCTTGTATTACTGTCACGTACCTAACAGCTATGAGCCCAGCTACAGCACATCAGCTTTGCTGGGGCCATGTGCTGCTCAGATTTCCCTTGCCTCCCTCCGTGGCGCTTGCTGAAAGCTCTTTCCTTTGGCACCGCAGCTCCTGGAGCATTCATGGATTTTCTCCTCACCATTTGGGGCTGTCAACATTTTTCCCACAATGCAGAGTTGATCCATGTGGCATCAGTATTTTCTTTTCCATTCCTTTTCAGCAGCCAGTGGCTTTTCAGCAGGTTTTCTAACTTTTTTAATGTAAAATCTCTATGTGGTGATATCCACAGGAGTTTTTTCCTACTTATGTCTCTTGGAATTTGCCATGCTCATCTGTACGCAGTCCACTTAATGTCTGAAAAAGTTGACAACTTTGTATAAAACAAATACAGGGTAGTCTCAAGTAACAGCCTTTCTTCAGATAAGGATAATGACTGTCTTGGTTGTTTAGTTGTTTGGGTTGTTTTTTTTTAAATTCGGTCCAATACAATCCTGTGCCTCTTGGTAGCAGAGAAAGAACACCACCTCTCCGTGGGTGTCCAGGACATGGGAACTACTAAGGCTGATTCAGTGGGAGGGCTCTGGAGATAAGGGTACCACAGCTCTGCTGCTCTGAGACACCTCACTTGCAAATGCAGTGGCATGAACATAAAACAAAGAACAAGGAGTTAATGAGAGTCAGCATCAAGTGTCTCACTTCAGAGGCCGTGATTCATTAGGACAGCCTCCTCCATAGGTACTCCAGTAAGGCTCCCCAGCTGCTGTGCCAAGACCCCACAGCAGGACAAGCTGAGAACATAAAGGGTTATTATAGTCCTGTTCTTGTTGGCTACTTAAAGGTATTAAGCTCACAGTTCATCTTTTAACCGCTTATCTCTCCCCCATGTCACATTCCCCAGGTTTCCTCTTACCAGTGCAGCCTAGCCTGCAGTTATACTCAGGCAGCTGTGGCCACAACTAAATGAAAATAAAGGAAAAGGAACTATTTTGTCATTTCCACTATTTGTCTAATAGAGAACACAGACAGTAGTGTAACACGATGTGAAATCTTCTGAAGTGTCCCATACATGCAGCTCAAATACTTTGAATGGCACCAAGGACAAGCAATCAGATCCTCTGTGGTTTGAAACTCAGCTACAGCTCAGCAGTGTTTGCCATCTGGGCAGATGAAGCGAGGTAGTGAGCAGAGGCAGCTTCCAGGGTGTTTAGTTTGGCAGTGAGATGGCAACACGAGCCTTCCTGCTTGCCAGGAGAGGGCAGACAGTCCCACATCCTTCTCCTCTGAAAGTTCTGCTGGCAGTAAGAGGACCTGCGCAACTACAGGAGCATCTGAAGGTAATATACCACAAGTGAACACAAATTCACTTGCAAAACAAGATTTGCATTTGTAAATAGATAACAGTTACTTCAAAAGGAAATGCTGCCTAAAAATACACTGCCAGCAATGCTTTCTGCATAGCGATATACATACAGTAACTGCACGGGGAGACTGCAGGAATTACCCTAGGCCGTAGAACAGGCATGCGTCCAGGTGACATACTCCCAGCTCCAGGGACCCCCACTTCCCAGCTAGCACCTCAAGTACTGTGTTCATCAGTGAGGACTTTTACACAAGCTACAACAGAGAGGAAAACACAAACACAAGTCCCATATGCTAACTAGGATTAAAGTGACTTACTCATGGCAACAAAATGCCCCTCACTTCCATTCAACTACAAGGGACCTGAGCAAGTCTTACCCTTGGAAAGAGCTTTAATTGAGTTGGAAGACAGGACCTGTCAGGCTTCTGTTTCCACAAGCAGGTCACAAACAGGACCATACAGAGAACGGGACCATATGGATTTCCTCTTCTGCACACAGGACAATACAGATACTAGTACTCAAGACGCCTCACCAAGCAGCTGGCGCTGGAAGGCTACCATCAATGCTATGCATGACACTACTGCCCTCTCCTGGAAGCAGCTCAACTTCTATGATCAGCCTTCAACATTTTTTTTTCTTCCAAAATTGGTAAAGATTTGAATTTTCCAAGCAACAGTGAACGAATGAGGTACTAGACTAATACTAAACAATGGGATAACAGTGCAGTAATTCACAGGTGAGTAACTGCCATTCTGTATTTCAGGAAAAAAATAGCACTTCATAGCTGATACAAACTTTCTCCAAAATCACCCAAAGTAACTGGCCCTTGGATCAGTCAAAATAACTTGAAACACTTCAAGTAGGACACTTAAGTGCATACAGAACCATTAACGCAGCTGCTGTGCTCCATGGAGCACCCTCCAGATAGCATGTGGCACAAAAAAGCAGCTTTCCCTTCTTATTTGAAACCAAAGTAAACATCAATATAAAATCCCAACATAACAAACTTGCTGTGCAAGTAGGGATGTGCCTGGAGCAAGATTTGCTGATTTTCCTGAAAATAGGCATTTTGCTCTTTGGATTAATGGCATCTCTTTTTCTTCTGGCTCTGCCCCCTTAGGGCCATGCACTATTCAGCCAAATAACTGTAAGGTTCTCACTCACAGGCAAATAGGAAGGAGTTTAATGAATCACAACATTTTGTTCATATTTTGCTTGGAGGAAGCATTTTCCACATTTTCTCCCTCTTAGCAAAGTTCAGAGAAATTCCACCCGAACCCTGTATAACTGCTTTATTGAGACCAAAAGTTCACTGTTGAATCCTAGGGTTTCCCTACCCACCAAAGAGAAAGAGAAAAGGGGGAGGGAAAATAAATGCTTGTATGGAGAGAATTAACTAATGAGCTTGCTGAGGCTTACTTATATTCCTCCAGAGACCTATGAAGACCGAGGCTGTGAACGATGCTTGCGCGTACGTACAATCACAGCTCACATGCTGTGGAATGCTCTTTCAACTATAAAAAAATTCTTTTGAAATTCCTTCTTGGTGATAGGGGATTCATTGGGACTCAAATCCCCATTGCTGTTCGATGTCAAATGAAGAGAAAGATATGTGGGAGAAAACAGAAAAGATTTGTGCCATAGAAAACCCTGGCTTTCAGGGGGCCAGCCAGCAGCCCTTGCCAGTTACTTTTATCATCTCAAGCAAAGGTTGGCAAAATGGAAATCAATGCACAGTTCCTCACTGTTGTTCCTTTGATTCCTGCGTTGCTCATTCTTGGTTCAAAGAAGTGCAAGGGCCTGGGGGGAGAGCTGGCATTTTTCATCCCCCCAGATGGCCATTTGAGATAAGTGTGGCCAATGGGGACAGCGTGCAGCAAAATTACAGCTCGACTTCTAAACTGGGAACCAGACTTTTGGAAATAACTTTACAAAACAAGAGAGTCATTTCAACAGTGAGAGGTCCCTTATCTTGGCTCCAGGGAGTTGAAAGAAAAGCTAGATGTAGCACAAATTCACTAAGTAGTACTCTGCTGAAATGGGATGGCAATGATGCAGAGATTTGTACAGCTTGATATTTAGATTTATATTTTTTAGGACATTAACTTATTTTACTTATTTCAAACTTTTAATGTTCAGCAATGTGGGATTTTAAACAGAGGAAATTAGCTTGAAGATACACTAATTTGTAATTTGTCTTTCATTAATCCCTAATTAAATATTGGTCCACACTTAAATCAGCTAGACATGCAAATCAGAAACAATGAAAGAACAAATAATTTCCAAGGAAATGCTATACACAGCTCAAGATAACTGAAAAGAAGAAAGGTGCTCAGTTCTTTTCCTTCTTTCTTCCTCCTCTAATACCTTTCCTTCCCAGGCAACTGCTCCTAAATGCCCCGATGAACAATTTACTCATTTCCAAAAGACATTCCAAATAAAAGGACACTGGCTACTTCAGAAATGGCTCTGAGCTCCTCCCTTCACATTGACTAATAAACTTCAGAAAAATAACTCAAGCTGAAGGGGAAAGTGTTATCGCAGATGTATGCAAAATATATAAACCCCAAATCTAGCTGGGTGGAAATAAAAGCTGCTGAAATTTACTCCCAATTTATATATACCTATATATATATATTTATTTATTTAATTTTTTTTTTTAAGAGTAGTGAAAATAAAGAAGCTAGAAGAGGGAGAGGAGCTTCCCGGAAATCTGTGTTACAAGTAATATTTTTTTTTCAAGCACAGCTTTTCCTAATAAAAGCACAGTACAGGCAAACTACATTGAATAGCAAAGAAGATTAAAATGCCAACACTTCTTTTGCATTTTTCCATCTTGCTTTTACCTCAACAGATCAAACAAACTACATTAACAGCATTACAGCGTTACCCAGCAAACAAACAGCATGAAAAAACATGTTCCAAAGAAATACATTTTATATTTACAGAATAGCTTGGCATATTAGCAGGGTAAAGGGAAATAATTTTTGCAACAAGTCTTATGCAAAGCAAGTTCACAAGTATAAAAGAAACAGTTTCATATTATAAAATTGATGAGATATATGGACATCTTCAGCGTGAGCCTCATGGCTCAGCTTCTTTCCTTGCTTGTGTTTCTGGTTCTTTTTCCCTTATGGAAT